>CM061539.1:114702185-117102185 GCA_030864215.1 Capsicum pubescens
AATTCATTCATTAGAAAAAAGCTAAGCACGCTCCCTCCCCTGCGAGACCCGAGGTTACTTACAAACTACTGCAAAGGGTGGGCATCTCGTGCAGGTGTACGCTACCGATCTCCTTAAGTAAAGACTCGACTTTGTCCGAGTGTTAGAGATCCCATAGATAGGCGAAGGCGGAATATTAGCACGCTGTACCTAAAGATATCACTATCTCCATTTCTATATCTGAACGATTCCCAGGGAATGTAACCGAAACTCTTAGTGGTTGAAAGACCTAGAAAGCACAGGTTCGATATTAAGAGTTAGAGGGTTCCTGAGATACGACCTATAAGACGATGAATGATCTAGGTGAACAGAATACAGCCTTGCAGATGAAGCCACGGTCGATGGTAGAAAAAGAAGTACCAGTCGGTGAAGTTGCATCTCAAGCTCAATGGGAAATCGAAAGGCTCTTACAAGATAACCAAAAAAAAAGGGTCATGCTAGCGGACCGGTATAAGAAGAAAATAGACTTCCTAGAGGAAGAAATAGAAAGACGAACTGATCGGGGTGCCAGCGATCGAATAATAAAAAAGAAAGAAAGAGAAATTTTCGCACTAATAACTGACTATAATCGTAGAGTGGCACCACTCCTCAAATGATGAAGTGAACTGAAACAACAATTAGAACTAGTAGAAAAAAAGCCTAATATGTTGTTGCGGGCATTCTTGCTTTTAACATCCGTCCTCGATCTCATTTTTAACATTATCATTCTACAAATATAGTTTCGCTTTATAGTTTTGTCTTGTAACTTCCTTTTCTCATTGAGAAGAAAGGCAAGCTAGCAAGACAAAAGCTACCATACCATAATTCGACTGCCATTCCATACCTAAATTATATTCTTTATTAAATAAGTCTGTTAGGGCGAATGCCAAAGGATAAAGAGGATTGCTCAGGATTGAACAATAGATTTATTCACCGACTAGTCCAACTAGGAGCGTTGAGGCCAAATAGCGGGGAAAGGGTCCTCAAAATCACGCAAACATTGAACCTGCCCTAAATTCAGCTTCAGAAAAAAGAAGGTCAACCGCTCTAACAGAGTGAGACTTGCTTTCCAAACCCAACAGAATCTTAGTCTATTAATAAGAAAACTGGCACTAGCCATCGAGCAACAACTACTATTGGACTTAGAGGCAATTAGAACTTCTAGAATATGAGAAAAAGTTCCCTACGCTGAATATGTTGATTCTCTCTCTCCTTTTCCTTCCATATAGATGGCTTCCTCTTTTGACATAATAGGTGTGTGGGAAGGGACCCATAAAAGACCTATAGGTAAGGCACCTTAAGCCCATACCCTTCTGTCTTTCTAGTAGCTGCAACCCTCTGAATCTTTACTAGTGTTAAAGCTCGCTCTCCCTTAGTTGAGTAAAGGAATTGGTATTTTGATAAATGGATAGGCCCGGATCGTTGACTCAGTATGATACTTATTATCAAATCCCTCAAAAGGAGTGTGAGTAGGTCAGTTTTCAGTTCACGGGAGGGTGGATTAATGAATGACTGCTTTAGCTCTATCGACAGAGTAAATAGGTTCCTAAAGAAAGGAAAACCACCCCCGATCGAGCTTTCTTATGCTTATGACTGGAATTCTCGGGGAAAACTATAAAAAGGAGTCTATTGGGGGAGATCCAGCCAGAAAGACTTATTGGATTGGTTATTCACCCTCGGAAACAAGAAGTTCTGGTCCGGGAGGGATAATATCAACCACTTGATGCCCATCCAACGCATCCATTATGGTTATCTCATATCCCCCTTTGAATTTTCGTATGATTTTGCTTACTATACCTGCTGTTGTAGCATTAGAAACTGTATTCTTACTTTTGCTGCCGTCGGGATAAATTTGACCCCTTCCCCTGTTCCCGCCTACGTATATAGGATATTTTGAGAAGTGAACATCCTTCTTAGTAGCAGAGTCCAGGGAAATAATAGGGAAGGTTATTTCACTATATTTTTTACCAGGGACAGGGCCTACCACAAGAATCTTTTTTTATTGGGGCAATAGCTCTGAAAAGACAAATTGTCAATCTTTTCTTTCATCTCGGGAGAGATATAATTGGGAGGAGCTAATTCAAACCCCTCCGGTAAAATAAAAACAAACCTCCACGTTCAACCCCCATTTTTCCCTCTAAAGCCCCTCGCCCCACTCATTTTGGAACTTCTAATCAGACCTGGCTGAACTTGGAACGACATAGATCAAAGGGTCGTTCATTAGCCCTACTAGTCCAATACAGGAAAAAGAGGGATGGATTTTGACCTTGCTTTTTTAGGTCTCATGCTTTCTTTTGACTTATGTGGCTCTTAGACTTAGCTCATCAAACAAGTGTGCCAAAAGTGAGGGATGGTATCATTTTCTCTTAAAAGAGAGACACGCCTGCTTTTAGCTCGTAGTTTGACTCTTGCTATTGCCTTACCTTCTAATATTAGTAAAGGGCGAATGGGGGGCGTGTGCAATAGTTTTATTACTTTCTCTCGATCGCTTCAATGCCTATAATTTGAGAGATAAGAGGAAAGCCTTCTCTCAAATTCGAAGATGTAACACAAATAATGACTCTCTTCACCGGGATGTCAGTAGGTTAGGAAGCTCTAAGGTTTTTGATATTCGGTGGAAGGCAGGCTGAAACATTACCCCAAACAAGTGAAACTAAGGGTCTAAAAGAGTTCACGATATGATCTATGGTTCCCTCAAAGGACGACTAAGAATGTCCATTAAAAGGAGAGGACCGAAGGGGTCATTTTTCAAGCATTAATAGAACGATCTAAAGGGGTTGTGCAACCTAAAGAGATGGCCATATCTTTTTTATGAATGTGGTATCGAGGTTTGATTTATTTGGAAAAGAGGTCAATACTAGGGGAGACCATTTGAATGGTTTGATTGATGACTTCACTTTGATCTCTTCGACTGAACCTAAAGGAGACTTCGATCATTCAACTTTAGCTTCTGAAGGAGGAATCATGTCACTTGGAATTTTGAAAAGTGAATCCTCTCTTTCAGATCCTGGCTTTGGTAGAACTTGTCTTTGATTGGGATTTCGATTGAAAAGATATTAGGCCGGTTCCTCATGTGCCTAAGAAGCTGAGGCAATCTCGATTGAATCCAATTCAACATTTTCCTACTCAATCTTATTTATAGAAATAACACTCGATCAAAGGGGAGCATAAGCAATTTCAGTGGTAGAAACCTCTGTAATCGATGGGAACCTCAAAAGTTGTCTGAGGCAGGAGAAAACTCATATTAAGCACTGCCCCAGCATCAACTGGTACAAGGAGAAGGCACGATAGCGAAGATGAATCCATCTCAATCTACAAAAATCATTGCCTTGGGCATGCAACCCAAATAATAGAAAGACCGCTCGCTCTCTTGCAAGTGCTAATATAGATCCCTCTCCTTGATCTCTTCTTTTTGTTTTTAGCCGGATCCCTTCGATCAATCCTACGTTTTTCTTTTTTCCCATGATAGCGATATTCCTTTGCTACTTCTTTCCTCGGCTAATGGAAAAAAATCCTTGTTTTTACCCTGCCTGATGCCATCCATCTTCAAATAGTAAATGCACTGTTGAGCTCATATGTTCGCTCATCTGGCAAGTTGGAAGAAAGAACTTCCTCCCCTCTTTGTGTGGAAAAGCTTCTGAAAGCCTATTAGTTAGTATTAGTGAAAAAACCTAGTTAAGGGGTCCGTAGCTGTTGCAATCGCTCATTGGTCTTCACCTCAAGTGCTTTCTTCAATGAGTCCAAGGCTAGACCCTAAATGCCGCCTACAATTCCACTTAGAAAAAGGAGAAAAGACAAGATAAAGACTCACGGGTTTAAAAGAACGATCTTAAGGAAACTTGATTTGCTGAGGGAAAGAAAAAGGAAGCTTTTACATCTATATAAAAAGTCAAAGATAAAGAATTTGAACTTGTATATTAATAGGTTGCAGTGTGGATCCATAATATTTAAATTTTTGGATGTGTTCCTGACTTTCTGTAGTACAATTGACTCAAGGGTAAGACCAGTAACGTATCTGATTTTGGCTTCCGAGAATCAAAGCCTTCAAGATTTTGCGTTTATCACGTAACTAGTCATTAGTATG
Organism: Capsicum pubescens; assembly: GCA_030864215.1. Classification (NCBI taxonomy): domain Eukaryota; kingdom Viridiplantae; phylum Streptophyta; class Magnoliopsida; order Solanales; family Solanaceae; genus Capsicum; species Capsicum pubescens. The sequence continues at coordinate 114,706,288 of CM061539.1, forward strand.
CGTATATAGTTTATAATTTTGTATGCAAAAATTATATTTGGAATTTCTTGTTATATAACTTAGAAAAGATTGATAAAATGTTAGTCTTTTGTTGCAATACAATACATTGATTGGTTGTCAAAATTCATGTTGGTAAGATATGAAAATCAAATAATTTAGTTCAAAGTTTTAAAATAATAGACAAAGTTCATGACTATATTTAGGAAATAATGAATTTTTTTAACTATTGAATTTTATGATAAATACAATAATTTTTAGTGATTATAAGAAAACTTTTGTTGATAAATTAAAATTAGTTATAACTTGAACTATCGAAATAAAAACTTCATGATAATATGGAAAGAAGAATTAATGCACCATACAAGAAAATTAGATTTTTTTTTAGATTAAAAAACTTGAAAAGTTTATTTACTTCTATACAATATTGTCACGATTCAAATCAATTATGAGTAACTTTTATCTTAAATCCTCGGTGGAAGAAGCAACTAATCCTAATATTTAATTCAACACTTAGTCAAAAATAGACAGCTAAAACACTTTCATTAAGTAAAAGCAATATCCAACATCATGCGAAAGAAGAAAATAAAATAAATGCAGAAAACCATTCCTTAGAACCTGAAAGTAATCGTACCCAAACTCTAATAATGTCAAAAAGTGAGGATTCAACCCTAAAAATCAAAGTAAAGCCTGAGTCCAAAATAAATAAATAAGAAAATAATAGATTAACCCATGGTAGTCCGAAAGATGCATCTCACTCTTGAGTTCGGATATGGTCTGAATCACCATTGAGGTATCAAAACAGTCGCTGAAAAATGATATACACTAAATAAAAAAAGAGCACAAATAGTATCAACACACATGAAATAATGGTGTGTTGGTAGGGTCATCGATCAATTCAAATTGAAAAATATAAACACAAAACCAAAACATAGTATAACAAGATAATCATGAACACTATCATGCAACTCTATTTTAAGTTCAACACTTATCCTTGTAGCAAGTACAACATGAAGTTGTCAATATGAACCAACAAGGATAACAAGTCAAGTCAATCAAGACTCCCAATAAGATTCAAAGTCAACATTCATGACACAACTATCATATAATCATGTCCCAAATTCATAAGCAATAGACAAGAAAAAAAGAAGAAGAAAACGAAAAAAAATATGAGAAAAGAAAGAAAAAGAAAAAGAATAAATAAATAAATAAACGAAAAAGGAAAAAAAAAGTAGAAGAGAGAAAATAAAGTGGCAAGAAAAAAAATTAAAATAAAAAAAGATAAAAAAAATGAAAACACTAACAAGAAAAAATAGTTAGAGATATAAGAGAATGATATTTTAAAATTTTGAAGATCATGGAAATAATAATCTTCATATTATAGTTTGATTTGGTAAAAAAATCTACTAATATAGATAAGAGTAATTTATGGAAATTTAATTAGATGGGATAATTATTCCTTACTTAACTCAACTAATTTGAGTAAAATAAGGACAGTAAATCTTGTTGTATATGTATTTGTATAGCAACAGTTTACTTAAATACAAAATACAATTTGCTATTTTTCGTAATTATGAAATTGTTTCTATAAAAGTTATAATTAAGGCTAATTGTTATTTCTGAAATTTTTTCTAATTTATATCACCAAAATATCAAAAAAGAAGGAATAAAATATAAATACCCCCTAAACACTCCATCCAAATAATGCACGCTTTTCTCCCAAATTTATTACTCAAATTTAAACTATTGTGTATATGTCAATTCATACAATTATTTTTGTACAACAACAACATACACCAAGTATATTCCCATCAAATAGGGCATTACTCATCGTATGAGCCCTGCCTGTCCGGAAGGATGCGACCGGGTAGAAGGCGAGCACGGCTATCAAATCTAATTAGTTTTGTAAAAAATAATAATTCAGACCTTAGGGGTCGTTTGGTGTGAGATATAAGGGCTAAATTGTTCCCGGTTAAAATGAAGGATTATTTTATTCCATGTTTGGTTGGAGGTATTAGTTAATATCGGGATTACTTATCCCACCATTTACACCATAGTGATAGGATAAGTTATCCCATATACATGATGAGATAAGTTATCCCGAGTAATCTCGAGATAACTGATCCCGGATTTAATTATTCCGAGATAGCTAATTACGAAATTAATTATCCTAAAATAACTCTTTCCCAACCAAATGATCCCTAAAGTATAACCCATGTTTTCACCACGTAAAATTCTTAATCCATTATGACCATTGACCGTCTAAAAATTATGAGTACTATAAATAACCTTAAAGGGAATTTACTGAAAATTGCAAAAAAAATCGACGAAAAAAAATAAACACAAATACACTAGTCACTGTAGTTGTAACACAAATATCCTTTACTAAAATCCATGTACAGGATTTGAAAAATAAATCTATTATAAGGATCTTCACAAGCTCAAAGAAATGAAAATGTTGTCATCACGTAATCACAAAAATATGTGGTGCAGTGAATAGAATTGTTTTTTCCTTCATCAGAGACATCAAGTTTGAAACCTAGGTAATATGAAATGATTTTTGATAGAAAGTGCTTTCGGTTATGTTGTCTCTTCATATATGACCTCAATGTCAGATTATTTGTCCGTACATGCCTTAAAGTAATATGTCCATATATGCCTTAAGGGGTAGTTTGGCAGAGTGTAGAAAAATAATTCTAAATAGGGTATATTATATTACTTGAATTAGTAATGTTGGTATTAGTTATGTTTGCATTAGTTATACTGATATTATTTCTAATACAATGTATGGTTTGATGTGTCAGAAATAAAATATACAACAACAACCACAACATACCCAATATATTTCCATCAAGTGGGGTCTAGGGAGGGTAAGTGTACATAGTCCATATAACTACCTTGAGATAGAGATGTTGTTTCCAATAGACTCCCGACTCAAAATAAAACAAATGTAGACAAGGAATAATAAAATGACAAAATACAATAGAAATCAACATATCCAAAAATACCATATACAAGATACATCAAGTAATACAACAAAAATGCCACATCCTAAACTCATCCTAACATTCTACCCTAATCTGCCTCCTCCACAACTTCCTATCTAGGGTCATATCTTCGAAAAGCTGGAGTTTCTCCATGTCATTTCTAATCACATCCCTCCAATATTTCTTCAGTCTACCTCTACCTTGCTTGAAACCATCCCTAACCAATCTTTCACACCTCCGCACTGGACATCTGTGCCCTTCCTCATCATATGACTGAAATATCTCACATTTTCTTCTGTCATCTTGGCTTCCATAAAAGTCACTCCCACCTTATTTTGAATAACCTCATTTCTAATCCTATCTTTTTTAGTACACCCACACATCCACCGAAGCATTCTTATTTCCGACACTTTCATCTTCTGGATGTGGACCTTCTTAACAGGACAACACTCCGCCCCATACAACAAAGTCGGTCTAATCACCATTCCATAGAACTTGCCTTTAAGTTTAGAAGGTAATTTTTGTCACTCAAGATTTCGTAGGTGAGCCTCCATTTCATTTACCCTACCCTAATACGATGAGTGACATCTTCATCGATCTCTCCATTCTCTTGAATGATAGACCTTAGATACTTGAATCTATCTCTCTTATTGATAAAATGAGTATCAAGCTTAACAACCATATCAGACTCATAAGACACCTTGCTGAACTTACACTCCAAATATTCCGTCTTGGACCTACTCAACCTAAACCTTTCTAGACTCAAGAATTAGCCTCCAAACTTCCAATTTAGTACTAACTCCATGACGTGTCTCATCAATCAAGACCGTATCATCCGTAAAAAGCAAACAGTAAGGCACCTCACCTTGAATTTATTGCGTCAAAACATCCATCACCAAGGAAAAATGAAATAAGCTAAGCGTCGATCCTTGGTGTAGCCCTATCAAGATGGAAAAGTGCTATGAGTCCCCTCTCCCAATCATAGCCCGAGTCTTGACTCAATCATACATATTCTTAATCGCCCTAACATACATAAAAGGTATACCTTTATCCTTCAAACACCTCTAAAAAAACTCTCTAGGAGCTTTATCATATGCCTTATCTAAGTCGATAAACACCATGTGGAAATCCTTTTTTCTTTTCCTGTACTGCTCCATCAGTTTTCTAAGGAGATGAATCATTTGAATAGTCGAGCATCCTGGCATAAATTCAAATTGATTTTCAAAAATAGACATAATCCTCCACAACCTCAACTCTACCACCCTCTCCCAAACCTTCATAGTATGACTCAACAACTTGATACCTCCATAATTATTGTAATCCTTAATGTCACCCTTATTCTTATACAACAGAATCATCGTACTCCACCTACAAGCTTCAACCATCCTTATCATCTTAAAAATTATGTTAAACAACCGAGTTAACCACTTTATACCTGTCACTCCTATGCACTTTCAAAAATCCATTGGAATCTCATCTAGATTCGTAGATCTACCTTACTCATCCTACGAATATCCCCCTTAACCTCATCAACCTTGATGCACCTACAATAACAAAAATTGCAAAACCTCTCGACATGCTCCAAATCCCCCAACATAATACTAGTATCCCTTCCTTCGTTCAGGAGCTTATGGAAGTAAGATTGCCATCTCTTTATAATATGACTCTCCTCCACCAAAACTTTACCGTTCACATACTTAATACATTTCACTTGATCAAGGTCTCGAGCCTTTTTCTCCCTAACCTTGGCTAGCCTGTACAACTTTTTATCCCCATTTTTATTATCTAACGTTGTGTATAAACTTTCAAAAACAACTTTCTTAGCCATCATGACTGCTAACTTCACCTCTCCCCTAGCAATCTTATACTCTTCCTTATTCTTTTATTTATTCTCTTCATCATTACTCTGAACCCATTTTGTGTATGCTCTCTTCTTATCTTTCACCTTCCCCTTCACCACTTCTTTCCAACACGAATCCCCTTGATGCTTGTCTGAGCGACCTCTCAAAACACTCAACACCTTTCTAGTTGTCTCCCTAATGTAATTGACACTCATATCCCACATACTATCAGCATCCCCTTCACTTCCCTCAAGCCTTTTTCGCCATAAACTTATCCCCTATATCCAGTGCACTGGCCAAAGTTAGACTGCCTAATATAATCCTCGGTTGATCTTCCACACCTATCCTCATTCGCTCCTTTATGATCTCCAAGTTCATCACCAAAAGCCTATGTTGGGTCAAAAGACTCTCACTCGATAAGACCTTACAGTCCTTACAAATAACCCTATCTTCTTTCCTAAGGAGCAAGAAGTCAATCTGAGTCTTGACCACCGAACTGCGGAAGATAACCAAGTGAAGCTCCTTCTGGGGAAAGTTTGAATTAGCTACCACCAATTCAAACGCCCAAGAAAAACCTAAAATACCACTCCTTCATCATTCCTTATACCGAACCCATAACCTCCATGCACATCATCACAATCCCTCGAAGAAGACCCTATGTTCCAATTCAAATACCCTCCTATGAAAAACTCTTTATTGTTGCGGATATCCCTCACCATCTCATCCAAAGCCTCCCAAAACTCTTCTTCTCTTCCTCATACAACCATACATGCAGGGCATACATACTAATAATATTTCAAAAATACCCTATTACACTTTTTTTTGCAATAGAGTTTTTCTTATAAAATATCCTAACTATACATTTTTATAAAACTTCACTTGTTTTTTTTATTTCAAAAATGAATGCAAATAGTTGTTAATATTTCTTCACGCTATTCTTGAAGAATGTTGATAAGAGTTTCTTTTATCATACAAGATAGAAAAATAGAAAAAAAAATTAAATAAATATATGGAAGCAAATATTGCAAAATTTAACAGGTAACAAGCCATGTATGACAGCAAATTGAGGAGCTTGAAAATTTCAGTGTAACCAAAAAGTTTCATCTATTACTAGTCTAATATCTTTAACTACTATATGACAAAACTGACAACCGTTAGCAACCTTAGTACCATCTCTAACAATATTATTAGTAGCGACACTAATATAGCTACCGTTAATGACAACTGCAGATACCAACTTTGACATATTTACACACACACGCACACACCCATATATATATATATATATATCTTTTTACTACCCCCCCTCCCCCCCAAAAAAAGAAGAAGAGAGAATCGGGAAAGTATTTTTTTTTAAATTGAGGGGTAGTATTGTCATTAATCAAGCTAATGCATGTCTTGAAATTCTTTGTGTTACTAATACATGAAAAAAGGCGATATTAGTAGTACATAGCTCAATACACAATAAAGTGTACAACTAATGTAAACATTAATTACACACAGGCTAAATAATTGTACCAAACAAGGTACTATTAATGCACATTAACTAATGCATGCATTATTTTTTTTAATATACTCTACCAAACAACCCCTAAAAGTAATAAACGTGCAAAAGGAAAAAGACATTAAATACACTCTAAACTTGTTATGAGAAATAATCTACATACTCAAATTATTGTCACCACCTAATACACCGATGTACTACTTAAAAGTAAGAAAATTTTCACCGTCTAAAATGTTATACCACTTTCATAAGATGAGGTTTTCCACATGAGCTTATCACATCATCGACCCATCAATATCACATAAAAAATAAGAAATTCATTATTTTCACTATTTTTTCAATTTTATTTTTATTTTAAACTTTTCTCCCTTTTCTTCTTCTATATTCATCACAAAACCTCCATTGTTATGGATGGAATCACCATAGCCAAAATCATTAATTATGCACGTCAATTTTATATATGCGAGCTTGACTCAAGTACCTAAGGTTGCGGAATTTTTCTCCCAGGATAAAATGGCTTACAATTCAATAGTAGCGGTACCTCAAACTATCGAATTCTTCGAACCCACTCAGCATGAGATGATCACAATAAGTTTTTTAGAAGACAAAAAGTTTTTTTCAGCTCTTAAAATTGTATGTCTACCTGAAGAATAAGTCAGGTATTTATAGCCATTAGGTGTCCCTTCGGAAAGGAAGCATTGGTTCTAGAAAATTGCATTTTTTGTGAACATTCACGTCACCTGCGCTGGAACTGCACCTGACCTGCGGCCCTAGGTGATATTTCGGCCATTCCAGTGGCTTCTGCGCCTGACCTGTGCCAGGAAGAGCCAGCCTGCTCCAGGTCTGAGCCTGACCTGCATCCGAAGGTCGCCCTTTTTCTAAAATAGTATGTATTTTTCTCTAAAGGTCGCTTTTCTTTCAAGATGCGTCATGCATGCATTTCCATGACGTCTGAAATACGTACTCATATGGAGAAAACTATTCCATTGGATATTTGGATTAAAATTTCACTTGTTTTACAAGTTTTAAATAAAATTTGTCTATTAAATTAATCTCATCGATCGATCATTTGAAAAATTCAAATCTGAATCCGAAGCCAAGCCGAGCGAGTGACGACGACGACGGTGCGAGGCACCTCTTTGTTCTTGCCTCACTTTCCATGTGGAGATTTGTTTCTTCATAAGAACACATGAAAGTTTCTCTCTCCTACTAATGTGGAGAATTAATAGAGTTTTCTTATTTTTGAGTACATTTTTCTTTTTGAGTGTGATCTCATTTTTTCCTTCATCAATTCCCTCTATTTTCCATTCACACTTTCAACTTGACTCCAACAATCTCCCACATGAATGAGGAATGACTATCTTATGAAGAATTTATGGAAAAGCATGTTATCATCAAGCAAAGGCTGATTGCATCTGGATAAGTGGATTTCCCTTTGAACTTTTCATAGTGAACATGCACCGAATGCACTCGGTCAATCGATAGATTTGATATCTTTGAACCGTCGAGCTTTAATGTACACCTAGACAACACATGTTATATAACAAGCCTTTTATCATTTATGATTCTCACAATTTTGTTTATTTCAGCCATGAACACGTCCTAATTTCATAAGAGCTTAGAAAATAGGCCTTTACTAACATTCTCCTTGAAGCGGCTTCCACTTCATCCTCACATAGGTGATTTTTAAATGTTCAATCCTATAGATTAAACTATTTGGTCAAATCTACCAAATTTAGATAATTATTAAAAGACTTCACACCTTAAGTCTTATCCTTATTTACTAAACATTGTCTACATCATGAGAATAGTTTGGGAGTATTGACAATATTGAACCTGTCAGACACAATTTTGTTTGATCTCCTTGAACCTAGATCTTGGGATCTCCAGTCTGCTAGGTAGAGTTACCGCCATGCTGACTTGTCCTAGACCATAAACCCATTCCCTTGGATGTTCTCTCAACTCCCTCTCTAGATAATCCTTTTGTAATTGAATTCGACATGTTATACTTTGACTTCACATAGTCAACAGTGATAATTCCACTCGAGAGAAGTTCTCCAATGGTATTATGTCTTCATCTTATATGATGAGATTTACCATTATATATCATGCTCCCTGCCCTACCTATCGCCGTTTGGCTATCACAGACTATGCATGTTGGTGCCACTAGTTTGGGCCAATAAGGAATATCTTTTAAGAAATTTCGAAGTCATTCTGTTTCTTCATCGACTTTATCTAATGTGATAAAGTCATATTCCATTGTAGAGAGAGCAATACATGTCTGTTTGGACGATTTTCAAGAGACTTCTCCTCCACCTATAGTAAATACATATCCACTCGTGGATTTTACTTCATTTGATCTGGTGATCCAATTTTCAAAACTATATCCTTCATTACCGTGGGATATTTATTACAAAGCAAAGCATAATCTTGAGTGTATTTAAGATACCCCAAAACTCTTTTCATTGCCATCCAATGAGTTTTATTGGTATTACTCGTGTATCGACTTAACTTACTAATAGCACATGCTATGTCTAGCCGTGTACAATTCATGATATACATCAAACATCCCAATACTCTTGCGTTATCCAACTGTGAGTCACTTTCACCTTCATTCTTTTGAAGTGCAAAGCTCACGTCCAATGGAGTCTTGGCAATACAAAATTCTAAATACTTGAACTTGTCAAGTACCTTTTCGATGTAATGAGACTGTGACAATGCCAAACCCTTGTAGAGTTCTATGGATTCTTATTCCTAAGATCACAACCACAACTCCAAGGTCTTTCATTTTAAACTTTCTCTCAAACATTTGTTTCGTATCATTTATGTCAGAAATGTCTCTACTAATGATCCAAATATCAGTTATATACAAACAAACATTGACCTTGTGATTTGGAGCGTCTTTAATGTAAACACATTTATCATATTCATTTATCTTAAACACATTTGCCAACATAGTTTGGTCAAACTTTGCATGCCACTGTTTAGGTGTTTGTTTTAGTCCATAAAGTAACATAAAAAGTTTACACACCTTCTTTTCTTTACCTAGAATCAAAAAACCCTCAGGTTGTTCCATGTAAATTTTTTCCTCCAACTCTCTATTTAGAAATGTTGTCTTCACATCCATTTGATGGATTTCAAGGCCATATACCACCACCAAAGCAATTAACATCCGAATTGACGTTATTCTCGTTACAAGCGAGTATGTATCAAAGTAATCAAGGCATTCATTCTATTTAAAGCCTTTTACTACAAGTCTTGTCTTATATTTGTCAATAGTACCATCCTCTTTTATTTTCCTTATTAAGATCCATTTAGAACCTAAAGGTTTATTTCCTAGAGGAAGATCAACCAACTCCCACGTATGTTGCTTAAGATTGAATCAATCTGACTATTGACTGCCTCTTTCCAAAAGAATGAGTCTGAAGACGTCATCGTTTCTTTAAATGTTTGAGGCTCATATTCAAAAAAAAATATTACAAAATCTGATCCAAACAAAGTTGACGTTCTTTGACGTGTACTATGTATTAGATTCTCATTATTATGTAAATCCTCATTTGGTTCATCTTGAGGTCGTTTAGACCTTCCACTAGACTATTCATGTCTAGTTTTATACGAATAAATGTGTTTAAAGAATTCAGCATTATCTGATTCAATTATTGTATGTTTAGTGATATTTGGATGTTCGGATTTATGAACTAAAAACCGAAATGATCTACTACTTTTAGCATATCCTATGAACATGCAGTCCACTATCTTAGGTCTTATTTTCACCCTTTTAGGCATAGGAACTTGGACTTTCGCTAGACACTCCCACACTTTAAAATATTTCAAGTTAGATTTCCTTCCTTTTCATTTTTCATATGTAATTAATAGTGTCTTATTGTGGGGAGCTCTATTGAGTATTTGGTTAGCTATAAGGATAACTTCCTCCCAGAAGTTTTGCGGTATACCTGAACTTATTAGTAAGGCATTCATTATTTCCTTGAAGGTTCGGTTTTTCCTTTCTGCAATTCCATTAGATTGAGGTAGATACAGGGCCGTAGTTTGATGGACAATTCCATTCTCTACACATATTTCTGCAAAGGGAGATTCATATTCTCCACCCCTATCACTTTTTATCGTTTTGATCTTTTTCTCAAACTGATTTTTAACTTTTGTTTGATATTGCCTAAACGTATCCATTGCTTCATCCTTACTGTTTAGTAAATAGACATAACAATATCTAGTGCAATCATCAATAAAAGTTATAAAATACTTTTTTCCAGCATGAGATGGTGTTGACTTCATATCACAAATGTCAGTGTGGATTAAGTCTAAGGGATTGGAATTTCTTTCAATGGACTTATACGGATGCTTAGCATACTTTGATTTCACACACATTTGACATTTTGATTTATTTCACTTAAATTTTGGAAACACTTCTAAGTTAATCAATTTTTGTAAAGTTTTGTAATTGACATGTCCTAATATTTCATGCCACAAATCATTAGACTCAAGCAAGTAAGAAGAAATAGAACTTTTATTGATTTCAACATTCATTACACTCATCTTAAATAGGCCCTCAGTGAGGTAGCTTTTTCCTACATACACTTCTCTTTTACTAAGTATAATTTTTCTAGAAACAAATGCACATTTGAATCTATTTTTATCAAGAAGTGATACAAAAATCAAGTACTTTCTTAACTCTAGTACATACAGGACATTATTAAGAGTCAACACTTTGCCTGATATCATTTTCAGACTGACTTTTCCTGTTCCTTCAACTTTTGTAGTTATAGAGTTTGCCATATAGATTTTGTATTTACCTTAAATCGGAGCGAACGCAACAAACAACACTTTATTTGCACAAACGTGGTGAGTGTCACAAGAATCCATCCATCAATCTCGAGGATTTTCCACCAAGTTACATTTAGACAGCTTGGCACGCAGATCGTCCATTACGTTCTTGGATTCAGCCATATTTTCTTGGTCCTTCTATTTGCCTTTCTTTGAGGCATGACAATCTGTTGACTTGTGGACAATCTTGCCACAATTAAAGCATTTCTCCTTGAATTTTTTTCTCAGGTTGATTGCTTTCTTGTCCAACTTTCTTTTATTTTTTTGAGCTATTGTGGTTGTCTTCTACAATGTTTACTCCACTCATTGCAGAATTTCCTTTCAACCTTCTTTCTGCAGCTTTGTTGTCTTCTTCTTCAATATAAAGCCTTACTATGAGATCTTCGACTATTATCTTCTTTCATTTATTTTTCAAGTAGTTTTTGAAGTCCTTTCACATAAGTGGCAACTTCTTTATTATTGCAGCGACTTGAAATGCCTCGTTCATAACCAAGCCTACCATAAAGTTCATGTGAACATTAAGAACATTTTTAATATATTCAAATAAGGTATTCACTAAACTCATACCTTCCTCAAGGAGATCGTGGATGATAACTTGCAGTTCCTGTACTTGAGATACGATAGACTTGTTGTCAATTATTTTATACTCAAGTAATCTTGTAAAACGAGTACGATCACGTAGATGGACTTATGAGGTCATATGTTGGACTAGAGACTTGGTGTGTGCAAATTAAGTGCAAAGAATCACCTAAATGGACACCAAAATAGTCCACTACATACACTAGAAGGGCCAAAACAGTCCACTACAAGCACTAGAGGGGTGCCGCTTCACTAAGGGGCCTTTTGGTTATTTTACCTATTAGTTGTAATACACTATAAATAGAATAATGTAGGGTTTTATTCATTAGTTTTTGATGAATATTTAAAGCTGTAACATTTGAAACACTCTCTTTTGTGAGAAAGGCCTCTTGGCCAAAACATTATAACTAGGGATTTCGACTTGAATGTGGAATCACTCGTGTTGGATTCAATCTTTGAAATGTTGGATTCTTGGGAGATCTAGGTCCCTCTTATACCAACGTAAGAGATAGATGAATTTTCATATGTAGTATTAAGGGTCTAAAAGTGGAATAGACTCTTGGGTTCTTATGATTAAATCTTCATGTAGTTTATTTATCTATCTTTTGTTATGTTGTAATCGTTGTTTCTTGTTCTTATTAATGTAACACGTGAGGTGTATTATTTTTACCACATTGTTGTTGATTGTTGTTGTTGATCTTGTCTTCATATTATTATTGTTAAATCTAGTTTGGATGGATATTTAGGTGTTGAAACACACCCCTATCTAGTGTATTATTGTTCTTGTTTATGAATCCGAGTGTGGTCATCAAAAGCATCCTCGGTTCTTTGAACTTGTGGACTAAGTTTTGGTATTTGTTTCATGCTTCATAGTTTTTATTGTATCATTTGGTATCATAACATTGCTTTATCTTGTTCCCATATGATCAATCTTAGGCTTGTTAGTTGAAAAATAAAAAAAATTGATGAAAAATTAAAAATTCCAGATAAGGTGCAATCTAGCCGTGTTTTTGTTCTTGGATGAAATTGTGTTACTGTTGTGTCTTGGCCGAGATTTTTACTTATTTTGTTGTTTCTAGAGTTAGTTTTCATCATCTTTAACACTCTTGAGTCTAAATCTAAATTTGAGCTTGAAATGTTGATCTTGTTATTGTGAACCTAACATGGCCGATTGTGTTGGCATTGTTGTTGTGGCTTCACCTTTGGTTGTGTATTGGTGGAATTGTTGATTTTTGTGGACTTTGAAGTTGTTGTTCTTAATCTTGGAAGTGAATGTTGTTATAAATTGGTGGCCTACGAACGTTTTGTTGAAGTGCTGTAGTCTTGGCCATGTGAGGCATTCTTGTTGTGGGGTTGACCGTGTGAAATTTGTTGTTGTTTTGAAGATTATTGTTGTAGTTCTTGGTGTGTTTTTTGTTCTTGATGTTCATCACCACCTTCATATATTGTTAAAGATGAAGTGAATGCTAAATCCAAAAAGTTGAAGAAAAAGGGGTGTATTATTTATTAGTCTTGAAAAACACTACATCCAACAAAAACCTATCAATTAAATCTAAACCACTTTCCAACTTTAACACCCCGAATATGGTAACCGGAATTCTACACGATGATCATGACCCCGAAGGACCATAAGCTAACCCATGACTAATATCTGTAACCTGAGCACTGCATAATATACTGTATAAATGCGGAACAAAAGGCTGAAAGGCCATAAGGTTCAAATATCTAATAAAACATAATATTTGTAAGTACGATATATCAATACCAAAACAATCGAAGTAACTGTTTAAACATCCTAGTCTGAAAACCTCTAAACTATCTTCATAAGGAGTTGATGGGCCATGCCCTCAACTAACTCCAACTACTAAAATAAACTAAGTACTGAAAGAATGAAATAATCAAATAATAACATCCTCAAATGATGAGGACTCACTACTAAATCTACTATTGAACGACTGATCTACTAAGGATGCTCTGAAGCTCGTGGTTCTGAACCTATGGTATAAAACACCCTAGCATAAAAGCAAAGTTTGTGTCGGTATGAGAGAATGTACTGGTAAGGAAGTGAGGTAAGCTGAATGCAAGGTTTCATATGCATGAACTATACTAACTGACTGAGTAACTTGAACGTGAGAATATATGCATGAATACGTAACTGTAAATGAGATCATGACAACACTAATTACTAAGTTTGAATACTGATAACATGGATTTATGATAACTAATATAACTGATACTGAGCGACTGTGTCTGACAGTCTAGGTTCTGATGGAACTAGTTGAGTTTCATACTGAGCTGAGTGACTGTATCTGACAGTCCTAAATTCTGTAGAACTATCTGAGTTCTATTACTGAGATCGAGATTGAGACTGTAGGAAGTAGTCATTTAATTGATATGCCCCTAATAAGTTATTATAGCTGAGTTGGGGTCCAATATGTAACCCCAATTGGAAGGGTGTCAATACCGCGCCACTGGTAAGGACAATCTTTGAGTGATCCTTATGTAACAGGTACTCTAACGAGAATGGTGGGACCCTCATCTAACAGGTTGAGCCACCTCATCGACCCTTATCTAGCAGGTTTGATTTCTCAACCTACGCTGGCTATGTAGTTCTGGAGCACAAAGATTGCTTCTAAGAATCATACCCTCTACTAATAGGTGAGTTCCCATCCTTGGCCTCACTCGATGCTGAATCCTACTCCCATCTGAATAGACGTTGAACTGAATATACTGGACTAATTTCACTGTATTCCATTGACTGATGGAATATTACTGAATTCTATTAACTGACTGAGTTTACTTGAGAACTTAAGTGTATATTAATTATCATGGCTTGACTGAGAGTATCATGAAAACCGATACTGGCTCTAGGCACACAGCTAAATTGTCAGGTACAAGTACCCCCAGGACTCGATAGTATGAAATTGATAAGACATGACACTTCTTGACACATGACCATAGTCAACAATTCATAGTACAATTATTGGGGATAATCATGAAGTATTTGTATGTCATAAGCTTACACATGAATAGGAATGCACATAAACAAGTCATAATTTCATAAGTCTAATCTCATGAACATTACATCAATCCATTACAATGCATAACAATAACATGGGAGTTATTTTGAACACAAGGGTAAGACATGGGGTAAGACATGGATTCATCAATTTAGTCACAATTGACTCATAAGGTGTAATTCCTATTCCCTTATGCATTTTATCAAACACCTTGCATGCATAACTTTAGGCTTAGGTGTGGTCATTAAAATAATACATCATGGCAACATTTTTCACTTTCAATTCAAGAATTCCAATCACATACTAACATATTTTCATGGTATTTACTAAAAATTTCAACTTGGAAACCAAACCACATCATAAACATGGATATAATTCAATTCATAATATGGAACTCAAAGTTTATATTTTTGAAAGGGTTTCTTGAGCTTCATGGGTGAAAGGAACCCATGAATCAACACTTGACATATCTTGGATGGAAGTTTCTTGAAAACTAATGGTGAAATCCCTTGAAATTGAAGCTTCTATGAAAACCCTAGACTTGTTCTTGAGAGTATTTGAGAGAAACAACAATATTTTGGCTTCAAAATGGCTGAATCTCGTGTTTTGGGGCTTATATAGGGGAGGGAAATAGACCCTTTTTCCCTTCAAAGTTTGGGGCTGAAAAGCAAAACTTTGGCCTAGGGCGATACCCAGGGGGGCGCCCTGCTTAGCCTAGCGGCCTAGCCAGGGCGACTGTAAGACCCCGCAAAAATTCTCTCGTAGAATGAGCCTTAGGGCGTGTCAAGTGAGGCGTGATTCCAGCCCTAAAAGATTGAGAAGTGACTTCCTAAGTGAGTATCATGTTAACCATATACTATTTCCTTAATTTCTACTTTTTATCACATGGGAAATTTGATAAGCTTTCAGTAGATATAAGATTCACTCAAATCCGATATCCGGGTAAGAAGTTATGGCAAATTTAAGTCCTAATCATAAAATAGCATCATTTTAGTCCTTGGCACGTCGCGTAGAGGGTCTATTTGACAATTGTCAAATTCTAGTGGAACTCCGCAATAGTGACGTGTCACGGAGGACTCCAATTTTTCAATAGTCAATTTCAAGTGGCTTAGCACGATTGTGATGCATCGCGCTGAAGTTCCAGGTCCTAACCAGTGGGACAACGCAATGGCTCTGCATCGTAGTGACTCCCAGATTCCCATTTGTCAATTTCTAGTGAGCGACCGCGATAGTGGCGCGTCGCGGTGGCCCATGAAATTGGGTTCCCAATTCAATTTTTTCTAGCTTCGTACAGAAGTTAAAAAGGGCACTTTGGACTTTTTCCAAGCCTCTTAAACCGTGCAAACACCAAATCAAGGTCATTTACAAGCATTCTATGAAGTTTTTGTCAAGTTCTCTCTCAACAAAAACCCTAAGTATCCCAAACCTCTTCCAAGAATCTCAAGAATCCACCATAGATTTTCAATTGAGTCAAGATTCAAGGTTCCCAAATCAAGAGCTTCAAGAACCCTCATTCAAGAGTATGAATAGAGTCCTAAAAGCGAGAGTTCATCCAAAGCTTCTAATTCAAGGTATGTGAAGTTTTGAACAAGGGTAATCCTTTCACCCTTGTTCCCAAAGTCTTATTTAAACTACAATTCTCTGCAATTTATGAGATTTTACATGAAATTAAATTGGGGGTTTTCACCCATTATTATTAATTACAATATTTTGATGCTTCCCATGAATTGAGAGTCTAATGGCATGATTTTCACATGTTTTCTTGAAAAATTGCAGCTGGGTCTATACACCATGATTTTAATCCTTGAGAAGTTAATAATTGAAATGTTTGAAACATTGAAGTATACGAGTATGTCGAGATTTTGAGATAAATTGCTGAAATTTCTAGATTTCTACATGAGTTATGAATCTATATGTTATCTATTATGCTTTGATGAGATTTAACTTGAGATTGAATTATGGGTTATTAAGCCCTACTTGAGACTTGAGATTTTATGAACTATTGTGCTATAAGCACCCATGATTTGAGTATTCTCAGATTATTGAGAAATGTTTTGATCTAATGGTCATTGAGTTTTGAAATCCACTCTACTACATGAGATTACAGATTTGATTATTGGATTCTTACTGAACCATGAGATTATTCTAAAGTGGATTTTCATGAGATGAGCGAGATAAAATAAAGGGAGTAGTATTTATCACCGAGTTGGGTAAGTTACCACGATTTCTTACCCCAAAACTACGTGCCACCGTAGGTTGGGCCTAAGGCCAAGATAATTGTTGGACTTAAGGCCAAGATATTAGGCCTGAGGCTGAGATAAGTGATCACTTAGTTGAGTTTATACTCCTTGGTAAGAGTATAACACCTCTCCCCAGCGTGAGGTTTCTTCCTTAGGAGGACAAGACGGTGGACTCTATATAGCTCGCATGGTTTATGCCGGTTAAGAGAACCTCCCTAAACTAAAGTATTTTCCATTGAGATAGAATATTTTCCCTTAAAACTACGGCTTTGAGATAAGATATTTTCCTTTAAAACTAAAATACTTTTCCTTGATATGAGTATTTTTCCCTAAAGCTTGAAATGAGATATTTTCCTAACATGAGTGAAATGCCTTCAAGTATATTCCAAAGTTCTATGATCCCGAATTCTAAGTATTTGAGTTCAAAAGAGTTATGAGTTCTTGAGCATTGAAGAAGTTTTACTCTCCATGAGACATATGCATGAGTTGAAAGTATTGCTTAAAGTTTCCTTTAGCCTTGAGTAATGAGAATAAGAGAAGAGTACAAATTTCAAAGCTAAAATTATAATGACTCACGAGATTGTGTTACATGTTTCATTTTACATGATTCATGAGCTTTGCATTTTATACTTATTCAAGCCATGTGAGTCATTACTTATTACATGCATGATTTGATTAAAGAGTATTGATGTTGTTTTATATAAATGCATGCACCCCCACATACTCAGTACATTCTCACGTGCTGATCCACATATACGTCTATGTGCTACATTGTCTTATAATGTAGTTTCAGATGCTCAGTCCCAACCTCGTCAGTGATTTTTGAGTACCTCTATCTACATTCCTACAGTGGTGAATCCTCATGGTTAGGAAACCTATATTAAGACATTTCCATATTTTGAGAGACTATGTTGTTATTTCGAGTTAGTTGGGGACCTTTCCTAACGGCTCTCTAGTTCATGGATTACTAGAGGCTTTGTCAGATTAGTTATCAGATTGTGGTTGTTTTGAGGTTTCAAGTATTGTGGTCATTTGGATCGAGCATTTTCTCCGTAGTTCCTTTCATATGATATGACTATGCTAGTGTTTGAATTATTTCATCTTGAAATAAGTGTTATTAGTGAAAACAGGCTCAAAGGGTTATCTAGGGGATACTTGTATCCTTAAGCACTGTGTGACATCCCGGGAGGTAATTTCGAATTGTTACTAACTTGGTATCAAATCTTAAGGTTTTAAGGTGTCCTAGGGAGTCTGACAAGCTGCGTTGAGTAGAGTCTTGACCATAGGTTTGTAGCACGCCACATCTATGAGCAAGAGGGTACAAGATGTTTTAGAAAAATTTGTTTATTTCTTTCGGATTCTATTATGCCTACAGTTGTGCCTCTCATCTAATAATTTGTGCTCTTATATTTTAGAAAATGCCTCTCCGAAGAGCGAATTCCCGCAGGAATGATGATGAGCAACCCCCACTTGTTGATCCTTTGAATGAGACTGTATCTCATGCCGAGTTTAGGGCGTCCTTTCAGGTGTTATCCCAAGCAGTCACTGCCAATATTCGGGCCAATAACCAGGCCGCAGTTGCTAATCAGCGGGGAGGGGATATAGCTATGGCTAGAATTCGTGATTTCATACAGATGAATCTTCCAGAGTTTTATAGGTCCAAGGCAGGTGAGGACCCACAGTTGAACCTTGAGAAGGTGAGAAAGATCATGCAGGTGATGCATGTTTCTAGGGACAAAAGTGTTAAATTGGCATTTTATAGTTTGAAGGACATAGCTTATTACTGGGTTATATCATGGAGGAAAGGTAGAGGTGAGGATGTTGCTCCTATGACTTGACAAGTGTTCCAAGATACATTCTTGGACAAGTTCTTTCCGCTTGCGATGAGGGAAGCAAAGATTGAGGAGTTTATAAACTTGAGGCAGGGCTCCATGACTGTTAAAGAGTACTACTTGAAGTTCAACCAGTTGGCCAAGTATGCTCCTGATTTGATTTCTGACACCCGGGCTAGTATGAGCAAGTTTGTGACCGGTGTTTTTGGGTTGGTACTAAAGGAGTGTAGGATTGCGATGCTGCATAGGGATATGGATCTGGCTAGGTTGATGATGCATGCCCAGAAGATATAAGATTAGGGAAAGACATAGAGTTAGGGGTAACAAGAGGGCTAGATTTGAGCAGCATGAGTATAGCCAGCCTAGGTTCCATGGAGGGAACTGCCTTCAGTTTCAGAGGCTTCTGTGTATGACAGCACCTTCATAGCTAGTGCTCCCGTGCCTAGAAGAAGGTGGGAACAAGAGGGAAGATCCTTTATGTCTAGGTCGCAGAATAGTATTGGTAACATGCCCCGTTATCCTCCTTTTGGTATGCATGGTAGGGATCATCCAGGTGAGTGTTTTGTAGATTTGAGGGGCTATTTTGGTTATGGTAAGTAGGGCCACAGACTTAGAGATTGTCCTCATGCTAGACAAGGGAACAGAGATGTCCGACCTCAGGTACAGGCTACTAGTGCACCAGCTCTTGTACCTCATCCCGCCCCTGCTAAGGACATTTTATCTAGCACTGCTGGCGGTCAGTGCCAGAATAGATTCTATGCCTTACCATCCCATCAGGAGCAAGAGGACTCTCCCGATGTTGTTACTAGTATGCTCCGCGTCTTTTGTCTTGATGTTTATATGTTGTTGGACCCCGGATCAAGTCTCTCTTATGTGACCCCACTTGTAGCTGTGAATTTCAAAATGAGTCCCAAAAAGATTCCAGAGCCTTTCCTAGTCTCCACACCCGTAAGGGCATCAGTTGTTCCTAAACAGGTGTATAGTGATTGTTATGTTATTGTTCTTCATAGAGTCATACTTGCTGATTTGATAGAGTTAGACATGGTGGATTTTGACCTTATTCTGGGTATGGATTGGCTTCATTCTTGTTATGCATCTATAGACTATCGTACTCGTGTGGTCAAGTATCAATTTCTTAATGAACTAGCTTTTGAGTGGTCCGGGAGTTCAGTATCTCCCAAGACTCATTTTATCTCCTATCTCAAAGCTAGAAAGCTAATATCCAAGGGTTGCATCTATCACCTAGTTAGATTCAAAGACACTAAGTCCGAGGCTCCAACTGTTCAGTCAGTCGATATTGTTATTGAGTTTCCAGATGTTTTTTCTAAAGATCTCCCAGGGGTACCTCCTGATAGAGAGAGAGAATTTGGGAATGACCTTTTTCCCGATACTCAGCCTATTTCTATTCTACCATATCGTATGGCACCTGCGGAGCTTAAGGAGTTGAAAGAGCAACTCAAAGATCTTTTATACAAAGGTTTCATAAGGCCCAGTATTTCTCTTTGGTGCGTACCTGTCTTATTCGTGCGAAAGAAAGACAGTTCTTTGCATATATGCATTGGCTATCATCAGCGTAACAAGGTCACAGTCAAAAATAAGTATCCTCTTCCGAGAATTGATGACATGTTTGATCAGTTGCAAGGTGCAAGTTATTTCTCTAAGATAGACCTTAGATTCGGCTATCATCAACTTAAAGTGAGGGAATGTGATATTCCAAAGACAGCTTTCCGAACCTGCTATGGTCACTTTTAGTTTCTAGTCATGTCCTTCGGGCTAACCAATGCCCCAACAGCATTTATGGACCTCATGAACTGAGTATTCATGAAATATCTCAATATATTTGTCATTATGTTCATACATGACATCTTTGTGTACTCTCTCAGTGAGCATGATCATGCAGATCACCTTAGAAGTGTCTTGCAAACTCTTAGAGGTCACCAGTTGTTCGCCAAATTCAGTAAGTGTGAATTTTGGCTAAGGTTTGTATCCTTTCTGGGTCATATCGTTTCAGCCGAAGGTATTAGAGTTGATCCCCAAAAGACAGAAGCAGTAAGAAATTGGTCTAGACCTATCTCTCCATCTGATTTTAGAAGTTTCTTGGGTCTACCAGGATGTTACCGTCGTTTTGTTAAGGGTTTCTCTTTTATTGTGTCTCCCATGACTCGGTTGACCCAAAAGAAATTTAAGTTCCAGTGGTTAGATTCCTGTGAGAAGAGTTCTCAGGAGTTGAAGACTTGACTTACTTTAGCCTCTGTGTTGACTTTACCTAATGGTACAGATGGTTTTGTGGTGTATTGTGATTCCACTAGAGTTGGTTTGGATTGTGTGTTGAGGAAAAAGGTAAGGTCAGATCTTATGCCTCTAGGCAGTTGAAGACACATGAGAAGAATTACCCAACCCATAATCTTGAGTTAGCTGTTGTGGTCTTTTCTTTGAAAATCTGGAGACATTATCTTTATGGTGTTCATGTTGATGTGTTTACTGATCATAAGAGCATTTAGTATGTGTTTACTCAAAGAGAGTTGAATCTTAGGCAGAACAGGTGGTTAGAGTTATTAAAAGACTATGATATGAGTGTGTTGTATCACTCGGGAAAGGCCAACGTAGTGGCGGATGCCCTTAGCAGATTATCTATGGGTAGTGTTGCCTACGTAGAGGAAGGTAAGAAAGAGTTAGCTCTTGATTCAGCTGAGGGAAGTACGTTTGTGCAGAGTAGTTCCGAATCCTCTTTAGTTACAAAAGTGAAGGAGAAGCAAGATAGAGACCTAGTTTGGTCAAACTGAAGGAGGCAGTTAAGGACCAAAAGGTAGAGGTTTTCTCCTAAGGGAGAGATGGGGTATTGAGATTGTAGGGTAGATTGTGTGTTCCATGTGTTGATGATCTGAGGTAGAGGATTATGGATGAAGCGTATGGCACGCGGTATTCCATTCATCCCGGCACTACCAAGATGTACCACAACTTGCGGGAAATCTATTAGTGGAATGGCATGAAGAAGGATATAGATGGGTTTGTAGCAAAGTGTGCAACGTACCAACAGGTTAAGGTAGAGCACCAAAGGTTGTTGGGATGAGCAACTGTCATTGATAGAGTTTGCCTATAACAATAGTTACTATGCTAGCATCGGAATGGAACCATTTGAGGCCTTGTATGGTAGAAGATGTAGATCAACCATAGGTTGGTTTAAAGTGGGTAAAGCTGCCGTGATTGGGCCTAATACAATGTTTGAAGCTATGAAGAAAGT
This sequence comes from Capsicum pubescens, assembly GCA_030864215.1. NCBI lineage: Eukaryota > Viridiplantae > Streptophyta > Magnoliopsida > Solanales > Solanaceae > Capsicum > Capsicum pubescens. The sequence goes on from CM061539.1 coordinate 114,728,368, forward strand.
TAAGTTGATTAAAGAGAGGTTAAAGACATCTCAGAGTTATCAAAAGTCATATGTCAGTGTGAGGAGAAGAGATCTCGAGTTTGAAGTGGGAGATTTGGTGTACTTGAAGATTTCACCCATGAAAGGGGTGAGGAGGTTCGGTAAAAATGGAAAGCTTAGTCCCCGTTATGTCGGCCCGTATAGAGTCTTGATTTGTGTTGGTAAGGTGGACAATGAGGTTGAGTTTCCCACAGAGTTGTCAGCTATTAATCCTATTTTTCATGTCTCCATACTTAAGAAACATATTGGTGATTCCGTTGTAGTAGATCCTTCAGAGAAAGCCGATATTCAGAACAGTCTTTCCTTCATTGAGATTCCTATTGAGATCCTAGATTATCAAATTAGAAGACTAATGAACAAAGAAGTTCCCTTGGTCAAAGTTTTATGGCGGAACCAGTCTGTTGAGGGTGCTACTTGGAAGGCAGAAGCAGACATGCGAGCCAAATACCTGCACCTCTTTTCCGCAAGTTCAGGTTAATCCGAAGGTATTATTATTCCTTAATTCATCCCTTCTAATCTAAACTTCAGCTATATGCATCTATCCTTGTATGATTTCTTGCAATTTCTGAGGCATTCAAGAGTTTAGAGATATTTTGAGCCCGTTTTAGCAACTTGCTTCAGCTATGTGTACTCAATTTTTACTGTGTTCTTAGTCTAACTAACGACATTTGAGGACGAATGTTTCCAAGGGGGAGATATTGTAAGACCCCACAAAAATTCTCTCATAGAATGAGCTTTAGGGTGTGTCAAGTGAGGCGTGATTCCAACCCTAAAAGATTGAGAAGTGACTTCCTAAGTTAGTATCGTGTTATCCATATAGAATTTCCCTAATTTTGACTTTTTATCGATAAACTTTCCATCGATATAATATTAACCCAAATATGATACCCGGGTAAGAAGTTATGGCTAATTTAAGTCCTAGTCATAAAATAGCGTCATTTCAGTCCGTGGCGCATCGCGGAAAGGGTCTATTTGACAATTGTCAAATTCCAGTGGAACTCCTCAAAAGTGGCGCGTCGCAGAGGATCCCAATTTCTCAATAGTCAATTTCCAGTGGCCTAGCGTGATTGTGACACGTTGCACTGAAGTTCCAGGTCCCAACCAGTGCGACAACGCAATGGCTCCACTTTGCGGTGACTCCCATATTCCCATTTATCAAATTCCAGTGAGCCACCGTGATAGTGACGCATCGCGGTGGCCCATAAAATTGGGTTCCCAGTTCAATTTTTTCCAGCTTCGTACAGAAGTTAAAAAGGGAACTTTGGACTTTTTCCAAGCCTCTTAAACCGTGCAAACACCAAATCAAGGTCATTTACAAGCATTCTATGAAGTTTTTCTCGAGTTATCTCTCAACAAAAACCCTAAGTATCCAAAACCTCTATCAAAAATCTCAAGAATCCACCATAGATTTTCTTAATTGAGTCAAGATTCAAGTTTCCCAAGTCAAAGGCTTCAAGAACCCTTATTCAAGAATATGAATAGAGTCCCAAAAGCGAGAGTTCATCCAAAGCTTCTAATTCAACGTATGTGGGGTTTTGAACAAGGGTAATCCTTTCACCCTTGTGTCCAAAGGCTTATTTAAACTACAATTCTCAGCAATTTATGAGATTTTACATTAAAATTGAATTGGGGGTTTTCACCCATTATTATCGATTACAATGTTTTGATGCTTCCCATGAATTGAGAGTCTAATGGCATGATTTTCACATGTTTTCTTGAGAAATTGCAGCTGGGTCTATACCCCATGATTTTAATCCTTGAGAAGTTAATAGTTGAAATGTTTGAAACATTGAAGTATACGAGTATGTCGAGATTTTGAGATAAATTAGTGAAATTTCCAGATTTCTACATGAGTTATGAATCTATACGCTATCTATTATGCATTTGATAAGATTTAACTTGAGATTGAATTATGGGTTATTAAGCCCTACTTGAGACTTGAGATTTTATGAACTATTGTGCTATAAGCACCCATGATTTGAGTATTCTGAGATTATTGAGAAATGTTTTGACCTAATGGTCATTGAGTTTTGAAATCCACTCTACTACATGAGATTATAGATTTGATTATTGGGTTCTTATTGAACCATGAGATTATTCTAAAGTGGATTTTCATGAGATGAGCGAGATAAAATAAAGGGAGTAGTATTTAGCACCGATTTAGGTAAGTTACCATGGTTTCTTACCCTAGAACTACGTGACACCATAGGTTGGGCCTAAGGCCGAGATAATTATTGGGCCTAAGTCTGAGATATTGGGCCTGAGGGAGAGATCAGTGATCACTGAGTTGAGGTTATACTCCTTGGAAAGAGTATAACGCCACTCCCCAACGTAAGGTTTCTTCCTTAGGAGGACAAGACGTTGGACTCTGTGTAGCTCGCATGGTTTAAGTCGATTAAGAGAACCTCCCTAAACTAAAGTATTTTCCATTGAGATAGAATATTTCCCCTTAAAACTAAGGCTTTGAGATAAGATATTTTCCTTTAAAACTAAAATACTTTCACTTGAAATGAGTATTTTTCCCTAAAGCTTAAAATGAGATATTTACCTAACGTGAATGAAATGCCTTCAAGTATGTTCCAAAGTTATATGATTCCAAATTCCAAGTATTTGAGTTCAAAAGAGTTATGAGTTCTTGAGCATTGAAGAAGTTTTACTCTCCATGAGATATATGCATGAGTTGAAAGTATTGCTTAAAGTTTTCTTTAGCCTTGAGTAATGAGAATAAGAGAAGAGTACAAATTTCAAAGCTAAAAGTATAATGACTCACGAGATTGTGTTACATATTCCATTTTACATGATTCATGAGCTTTGCATTTTATACTTATTCAAGCCATGTGAGTCATTACTTATTACATGCATGATTTGATTAAAGAGTATTGATGTTTTTTTATATAAATGAATGCACCCCCACATACTCAGTACATTCTCAACTTCTGATCCACATATACGTCTATGTACTACCTTATCTCATAATGTAGGTGCAGGTGCTCAGTCCCAACCTCGTCAGTGATTTTTGAGTACTTCTATCTACATTTCTATAGTGGTGAGTCCTCATGGTTCGAGGACCTATATTCATACATTTTCATATTTTGAGAGACTATGTTGTTATTTCCAGTTCATTTTGAGTCAGTTAGGGACCTGTCCCAATGGCTCCCTAGTTCATGGATTAGTAGAGGCTTTGCCAGATTAGCTATCAGATTGTGGTTGTGTTGAGGTTTCCAGTATTGTGGTCATTTGGACTTAGCATTTTCTCCGAAGTTCCTTTCATTTGATATGACTATGCTAGTGTTTGAATTATTTCATCCTAAAATGAGTGTTATTAATGGAAACAGGCTCAAAGGGTTAGCTTAGGGATACTTGTAGCCTTAAGCACCGTGTGACATCCCGGGAGGCGATTTTGGATCGTTACAAACTTGGTATCAAAGCCTAAGGTTTTAAGGAGTCCTAGGGATTCTGACAAGCCACGTTGAGTAGAGTCTTGACCATCAGTGTGTAGCGCACCACATCTATGAGCAAGAGGCTACAAGACGTTTTAGGAAAAATTGTTTCTTTCTTTTGGATTCTATCATGCCTACAGTTGTCCCTCGCATTTAATATTTCATGCTCTTCTATTTCACAAAATGCCTCTCCGAAGAGCGAATTCCCGCAGGAACGATGATGAGCCACCCATACCTGTTGATCCTTTGAATGAGACTGTGTCTCATGCCAAGTTTCAGGCGGCCTTTCAGATATTAACCCAAGCAGTCACCACCCATGTTTGGGCTAATAACCAGGCTGCAGTTGCTAATCAGCAGAAAGGGGATGTAGCTTCGTCTAGATTCCTTGATTTCATGCGGATGAATCCACCAGAGTTTTATGGGTCAAAGGCAGGTGAGGACCCATAGTTGTACCTTGAGGAGGTGAGAAAGATCACACAGGTGATGCATATTTCTGAGGAAGAAAGTGTTGAGTTGGTGTTCTACAGGTTGAAGGACCTAGATTATTACTGGGTTGTATCGTGGAGGAAGGGTAGAGGTGAGGATGTTGTTCCTATGACTTGGCAGGTGTTCTAAGATGCATTCTTGGACAAGTTCTTTCTGCTTAAGATGAGGGAATCAAAGATTGAGGAGTTTATGAACTTGAGGAAGGGCTCTATGAATGTTAAGGAGTACTGCTTGAAGTTCAACCAGTTGGACAAGTATGCTCCTAATTTGATTTCTGACACCCGAGCTAGTATGAGCAAGTTTGTGACCAGTGTTTTTGGGATGGTACTGAAGTAGTATAGGACTGCGATGTTGAATAGGGATATCGATCTAGCTAGGTTGATGATGCATGCCCAGCATATATAAGATTAGAGAATGAGATAGAGCGAGGGGTAGAAAGAGGGCTAGATCTGAGCAGCATGAGTACAGCCAGCCTAGGTTCCATGGAGGGAACTGCCCTCAGTTTCAAAGGCATCCTTCTATGCCAGCGCCTTCATCAGCTAGTACTCCCATACCTAGAAGCAGGTGAGAACAAGGGGCAGATCCTTTATGTCTAGGTCACAGAACAGTGTTGGTAACAGGCCCGTTATCCTCCTTATTCTAAGCGTGGTAGGGATCATCTCGGTGATTTTTTCGTAGATTTGAGGGGCTATTTTAGTTCTGGTAAGTAGTTCCACAGACTTAGAGATTGTCCTCATGCTAGACAGGGGAACAGATATGCCCGACCTCAGGCACAGGCTACTAGTTCACCAGCTCTTGTACCTCATCCTGCCCCTGCTCAGGGCGTTTCATCTAGCACTGCTGGCGGTCAGTGCCAAAACTGTTTCTATGCCTTACCATCCCATCAGGAGCAAGAGGACTCTCCCGATGTTGTTTCTAGTATGCTCCGTGTTTATTGTTTTGATGTTTATATGTTGTTGGACCCCGGGTCAAGTCTCTCTTTTGTGACCCCACTTGTACCTGTGAATTTCAAAATGAGTCCCAAAGATATTCTTGAGTCTTTCCTTGTCTCCACACCCGTAGGGGCGTCAGTTGTTGCTAAACAAGTGTATAGAGATTGTCCTATTACTGTTCTTCATAGAGTCATACTTGCTGATTTGATAGAGTTAGACATGGTGGCTTTTAACCTTATTTTGGGTATGGATTGGCTTCATTCTTGTTAATTATCTATAGACTATCGTACCCATGTGGTCAAGTATCAGTTTCTTGATGAACCAGCTTTTGAGTGTTCTGGGAGTTCGGTATCTCCCAAGAGTCATTTTATCTCCTATCTCAAAGTATGAAAGCTAATATCCAAGGATGGCATCTATCACCTAGTTAGAGTCAAAGACACTAAGTCCGAGGCTCCAACTATTCAGTCAGTCGATATTGTTAATGAGTTTTCGGATGGTTTTTCAGAAGATCTCCCAAGGGTACCTCCCGATAGAGAGAGAGAATTCAGGATTGACCGTCTTCCCGATACTCGGCCTATTTCTATTCTGCCATACCGTATGGCACCTGCGGAGCTTAAGGAGTTGAAAGAGAAACTCAAAGATCTTTTAGAAAAAGGTTTCATAAGGCCCAGTATTTCTCCTTGGGGAGCACCTGTCTTAGTCGTGCGAAAGAAAGACGGTTCTTTGCATATGTGCATTAACTATTATCAGCGTAACAAGGTCACAATCAAAAATAAGTATCCTCTTCCAAGAATTGATGACCTGTTTGATCAATTGCAAGGTGCAAGTTATTTCTCTAAGATAGACCTTAGATCCGGCTATCATCAACTTAAAGTGAGGGAATGTGATATTCCAAAGACAGTTTTTCGAACCCGCTATGGTCACTTTGAGTTTCTAGCCATGTCCTTCGGGCTAACTAATTCCCCAGCAGCATTTATGGACCTTATGAACTGAGTATTCAAGCAATATCTCGATATGTTTGTCATTATCTTCATACATTACATCTTTGTGTACTCCCTCAGTGAGCATGATCAGGCAGATCACCTTAGAAGTGTCTTGCAAACTCTTAGAGGTCACCAGTTGTTAGCCAAATTTCGTAAGTGTGAATTTTGGCTAAGGTTTATAGCCTTTTTGTGTCATATCATTTCAAATGAAGGTATTATAGTTGATCCCCAAAAGACAGAAACTGTAAGAAATTGCCCTAGACGTATCTCTCCATCTAATAATAGAAGTTTCTTGGGTCTAGCAGGATACTACCATCATTTTGTTGAGGGTTTCTCTTCTATTGCATCTCCCATGACTCGGTTGACCCAAAAGAAAGTTAAGTTCCAGTGGTCAGATTCCTGTTAGAAGAGCTTTTAGGAGTTGAAGACTTGACTTACTTCAGCCTCTGTGTTGACTTTGCTTATAGGTACAGATGGTTTTATGGTGTATTGTGATGCCTCTAGAGTTGGTTTGGGTTGTGTGTTGATGCAAAAAGGTAAGGTCATATCTTATGCCTCTAGGCAGTTTAAGACACATGAGAAGAATTACCAAACCCATGATCTTAAGTTAGCTGAAGTGGTCTTTGCTTTGAAAATCTGGAGACATTATCTTTATGGTGTTCATGTTGATGTGTTTACTTATTATAAGAGCCTTTAGTATGTTTTTACTCAAAGGGAGTTGAATCTTATGCAGAGAAGGTAGTTAGAGTTGTTAAAATACTATGATATGAGTGTGCTATATCACTCGGGAAAGGCCAACGTAGTAGCGGATGCCCTTAGCAGATTGTCTATGGGTAGTCTTGCCTATGTAGAGGAAGGTAAGAAAGAGTTAGCTCGTGATTTGAATTATTTAGCTAGATTGGGTGTTAGAATGCTTGATTTAGCTGAGGGAAGTACGTTGGTGCAGAGTAGTTCTGAATCCTCTTTAGTTTCGAAAGTGAAGGAGAAGAAAGATAGAGATCCTAGTTTGGTCAGACTGAAGGAGACAGTTAAGGACCAAAAGGTAGAGGTTTTCTCCCAAGGGGGAGATGGGGTGTTGAGATTGCAGGGTAGATTGTGTGTTCCATGTGTTGATGATCTGAGACAGAGGATTATGGCTGAAGTGCATGACGTGGTATTTCATTCATGCCGGTACTACCAAGATGTACCGCGACTTGCGGGAAATCTATTGGTGGAATGGCATGAAGAAGGATATAGCTGGGTTTGTAGCAAAGTGTGCAACGTGCCAACAAGTTAAGGTAGAGCACCAAAGACCTGGTGGTGTGATGCAAGAGTTTGGTATATCCACTTGGAAGTGGGAGGTGGTGAATATGGACTTCGTGACTGGGTTACTTCTTTGGCGTCGTCATCATGATTCTAATTGGGTTGTTGTGGATAGGATGACTAAGTCCGCGCATTTCTTCCCCATGCTCACATCTTATACATCTGAGAATTATTCTAGATTTTATATCCGGGAGTTAGTCAGGCTACATGAAGTTCCATCATCCATCATTTCGGATAGGGGAAATCACTTTACTTCTCAGTTTTGGAGGGCGTTTCAGCAGGTTCTTGGAAACCAAGTTCTTTTGAGTTTTGCTTTTCATCCGTAGACAGATGGTCAGCAGGGAGGCGATTTTGGGTCGTTACAGCGACGCCTCTCTTATCTCGAAGGCCTATCCAGGGCGACGAGGGCCTATCGCGGAGAGCTACTATTTTGGGCACCCAAACCTGCCCTTAAGCTCATCTAAAAATTCCAAAACTCATCCTAGATGTACTATTGACTTTCCGCATCATGACACAATTTGAAAATTGACATATGGAGGTTGGGAAGCTCATCAAATAATTCTCCATAGTTCGGAGGCTTAGATTGAGACTAAGTGTTGAACACTTAGCTAAAATTTTCTAAGTGTTGGACCTTCTATAAAGCTTTAAGGAGCTTAATTTGACTTAGATATTTATGGGGTCTTAGAATATCCCCCCCATGGGAATATTTGTCCTCGAATGAGACTGACTGAAAGGGGAAAGACGATAGACTAAAGTACATATAGGACATGCACAACTGAAACAAGATTTTATAACTGACATGACTGGTAAGCTGAATGTATCATACTGAATGTGCATATCTGATGCATGAGTAACTCATTCATAAATGCATGACTGGGATTACTGATAAGCTGAGTATACTGAACATGCATATCTGATGCATGAATACGTTACTAACATGATGCATGAACATATGACTGAATATGCAAGGGTATTTGATGCCAAGTTTATAACTAAAATCTGAACATGAAACTGAATAATCTTTGGGAAAGATAGTACCTTAGGCTGAGGCTGAGTTTGTGGAGAAGAGGTGAGGATACTTTGTCTGCATATCTGCTTCTGCTTACCAAGTAGCTCCCTCAACGGACTGATTCCACCAAAGGACTTTGACTAGAGAAACTTCTTTCTTCCTCAGTCTGCGATTCTGGTAGTCAAGGATTTTGACTGGAATCTCTTCGAAATAGAGGTTGTTCTTAATGTCTATGCCCTCTATAGGGACTACAATTTTTGGGTTACCTATGCATTTCTTTAGCAAGGAGACATGGAACACTTGATGAACTGAGGCTAGATCTGAAGGCAATTCGAGCTCTCAAACTACCTTGCCGAAGCGAATGAGAATTTTAAAGGGACTGACATATCGGGGACTGAGCTTTTCCTTCTTACCAAATATCTTCACTCCCTTCATGGAAGAGATCTTTAGATAAAAATAGTCACCAATCTCAAACTTGAGATCCTTTCTATGCACATCTGTATAAGACTACTGTCGGTTCTGAGCATCCCAAAGTTTTTGTCTGATCAACTGGACTTTTTCTAAGGCATCGAGTACTAATTCAGGACCTATAACTGAGGCCTCACTAACTTCGAACCAACCGACTGGAGATCTGTATCTCCTACCATAAAGAGCTTCGAATGGAGCCATCTGAATATTGGAATGATAGTTGTTGTTGTATGCAAACTCAATCAAAGATAAGTGGTCATCCCAACTACCCTTGAAATCAATTGAACATGCCCTTAGCACATCTTTCAAGGTCTGAATGGTCCTTTCTGCTTGACCATATGTCTGAGGATGAAAGGTTATACTGAGATGAACTCAGGTACCAAGACACTTTTGGAATGCTTTCCAAAAGTGAGAGGTGAATTGGGTACCTCTATCTGAGACAATGGACAACGGAACATCGTACAATCTAGCCAACTCTCTGATATAGATTTTGGTGTAATCCTTGGAAGAATAGGAGGTATGGACTAGAAGAAAATGAGCTGATTTGGCCATCCTGTCTACAATGACCCAAACTGAATCATGCCGATGACGCGTACGAGGCAAACCCATCACAAAGTCCATGTTCACTTCTTCCAACTTCCAAGAAGGAATATTGAACTCCTGCATGGACCTACTAGGTTTCTGATGCTCTATCTTAACCTGCTGACATGTAGAGAACTTAGCCACAAACTCTGCAACATCTCTCTTAATCCCACTCCACCAATAGATCTCCCGCAAATCACGGTACAACTTAGTGGCCCCTGAATGAATAGAGTAACGCGCACCATGCGCTTCTACAAGAATTCGCTTCCTCAAGTCATCTACACCTGGAACACAGAGACAAACCTAACAACACAAAACACCATCTCCCCCTTGGGAGAAAACCTCTACTTTTTTATCCTTGACTAACTCTTTCAACTTGACAAGACTGAGATCTCTATCCTATTTTTCTTTCACCTTAGAAACTAGAGATGATTCTGAGCTATTCTGAACCCATATACTACCTTTTACTGAATCGACTAGGCAGACACCTAGTCTAGCAAGCGGATGGACTTTCTGAGCTAACTTCTTACAATCCTCAACATGAGCAACACTACCCATAGACAGTCTACTGAGAGCGTCGTCCACTATATTGGCCTTGCCCGGATGATAAAGGATACTCATGTTGTAATTTTTCAAGAGCTCTAACCACTTCTCTGATGTAGGTTAAGATCTTTTTGAGAGAATACGTACTGAAGGATTTTATGATTTGTGAACACCGTATAAGTAGTGCCTCCAAATCTATAAGGCAAAAACTACGGCTGCTAACTCAAGATAATGAGTTGGATAATTCTTCTCATGGGGTTTAAGTTATCTGAAGGCATAGCTATGACCTTACTATGCTGCATAAGGACATAACGCAAACCTACACTGGATGCATCACAGTACACTACAAACCCATCTGAACCATCTGGAAGAGCTAAGACTGGGGTTGAGGTGAGTCAAGTCTTCAAATCCTGAAAACTCTTCTTGCAAGGATCTGACCACTAAAACTTGACTTTCTTCTAAGTCAATTTTGACCTAGGGGATGCAATAGACAAAAATCCCTCAACAAATCGTCTGTAATAGCCAGCCAAACCTAAGAATCTCCTGATATCTGATGGAGAGACAGGGCGAGGCCAGTTTTTTACTCTTTGGTCTTTTGAGGATCAACCCTAATTCCACCACCAAAAATGATATGACCAAGGAATTCTACTGACCTTAGCCAAAATTTGGACTTACTGAATTTGGCAAACAACTGATGATTTGTAAGAGTCTGTAATACTACTCTAAGATGTTCTGCATGATCATGCTCACTGCGGAAATAGACAAGAATATCATCTATAAAGACTATGACGAAGATGTCTAAGTACTTCTTGAACACCCGATTTATCAAGTCCATGAAAGCAGCTGGGGCATTGGTAAGACCAAAGGACATGACTAAGAATTTGAAGTGACCATACCGAGTACGGAAGGCTATTTTCGAAATGTCATATTCTCTGACTCTGAGCTGATGATAGCCTGATCTGAAGTCTATCATATAGAAATAACTGGCACCCTGAAGTTGGTCAAACAAGTCATTGATTCTGGGAAGTGGATACTTGTTCTTGATCGTGACTTTATTGAGCTGACGGTAATCAATGCACATTCTAAGAGAACTATTTTTCTGTTGGACGAATAAGTCTGGTGCGCCCCACGGGGACACACTGGGTCTAATGAATCCCTTATCTAGGAGATCCTTCAACTGTTTTTTTTATTCTTTGAGTTTTGTTGGTGCCATTCTGTAGATATGGGCTGAGTATATGGAAGAAGATCAATAATGAAGTTTATTTCCCTTTCGGGAAAGATTCCTGAAAGATCTTCGAGAAAGACATCTGAGTATTCATTCACTACTGGGACTGATTCGAGACTGGGAGTTTCAGAATTAATGTCCTTAACTTGAACAAGATGATAGACACATCCCTTAAATATCATTTTTCGTGCCCGAAGGTACGAAATAAGTTGACCTCTGAACGCAGAAGTACTACCCTTCCACTCTAGGATGGGTTCATTTAAAAATTGAAACTGGACAATTCTGTTTCTGCAGTCGTCTATGGAATAGCAGGAATGAATCCAATCCATGTCGAGAATGACATCAAAATCAGTCATCTCTAGATCGTCTAAGTCTGTTGAAGTGGCCTTCTAAAATATCATAACCGAACAGTTCATGTATACCCATCGGGCTATAATGGTTTTACCCACTGAGGTACAGAATGAGAAGGGATCTGCTATAATTTCGGCACTGACTCTGAAATCAACTGCTATATAAGGAGTTATAAAAGACAAGGAAGCTCCTGGATATAGCAAAGCATAATCATGCAAGTGAAAAATCTGTAACATACCAGTGACTACATCAGGAGAATTTTCTTAATCCTGTTGGGACTGAAGAGTATAAAATCTGTTTTGGCGTTGCCTACTAGTAGCACTTGAGGTGGCACTCTATGGATTCGGGCGACCGAACTGAGCTGAGGAACAGTTATGCTGACCTCGAGGACCTGGCTGAGGAGAATCTTTGACTCTATGGCCTGGCTTTCCATATCTGAAGCAAACATCACTACCAGCTCTGTAAGTACCCTGATGGTGCTTGCCACATGTCTGACAAAAAGGATGAGTGCGGGTACTGCTAACACTGCCCTGAGACTCAGAGACTAGTACCCTATCTCTGTTACCATCCCTAAACTTAGGAGCTAGAGCACTAGCTAAAGAAGGAGCTGGAATGGATGACTTTGGGAGGAACTGAGAATGATTCCCTCCTTCTGACTTAGGCTGAGCAAAGTTTAAAACACCTATCCTTGCTTTCTTATTCTGCTTCTCTCTTATCTTAATCTTCTTCTCTTCTATCTGTTGAGCATAGATCATAAGTCTGGCTATGTCCATCTCACTAATCAGCATTGCAGATCTGCACTCATTGACCACAACATCATTCACTCTAGAAACAAACTTACTCATCTTAGCCCTGTTGTCTGCCACTACATGAGGAACGTATCTAGCTAGTTGAGTAAACTTAAGTGAATACTATTTCACTGTCATGTTCCCTGCCAAAGGTTGATAAATTCTAAAACCTTAGCTTCCATCATCTCTAGGGGGAGAATCTATCAAGAAAAGCAGTGGCAAACTCCTCCAACTCAATAGGCCATGCATCTACAACCCTCTCTGCTTTCCACTATTTGAACCATGTGTGAGCCACATCCTATAACTGATATGCATCTAGCTCAACACTCTCACTCACGGTAACCCCCATAATGTTTGTAACCTTTTGAACCTATTCAAGGAATTCCTGAGGATCCTCATCTGACTTAGACCCGAAAAAGAATGGAGGATTCATTCGGGTGAAGTCCCAAATCCTGGCTGCAGCTGAATTGGACACTGGGTTGGCCGGAATGACAACTGGTCATTCATTCTGAGCAAGAACTGAGTTAGCAAGAGTGGTGAATGCAGCTCTGAACTCTGTATGAAAAACTTGGACCTTGAACGGGATGAGGGGCTGACTGATTTCAGTTTCTTCTTTTGGGAGGCATGTTCTATAAATGAAAAGAGAGAAATGGATTAGACTGAGAGTTAAATTTGATATCATGCTCACTGGCATGACATAAATACTGAAAGAAGTTAAATTGTTCCTAAAACATCTTATAGCCTTATTGTAATACCTCAGGAAATTTTTCATTGAAATTTTGTGCGTAAACGTGTTGGGTTCTATCTTCTAGAATGTATTATAAATTTTCCGTTTGAAATTTCTTAGATTATGACCCACCATTGCGTATAGAATTGAATAAGATTTCCAATGATATGTGGATCATCAAAAATGGACACCCGAGCGACCAGTTATGAACATTCCGATCGAACCGTAAATAGTAGTGAATAGTAAAACATGCAGGAAAAAGTACTGAGGCCTGGCGTATTTTTGCTCCAAATTTAAACGATCATAAATACCTGTACATAATTATCTGTGTGATCTACTATATATCAACGGAAAGCTCTGCGAGTCCTCTTTCCTATGAAATTGGTATCATCCAATTTGTCTATCGGAGAAAAGCGTTATGGTCGATCTACTTCAGCCTATCAAAAGTGAATTTTTGGCTCAACTTCAAACGATCATAACTCCTTGTACATAATAATATGGGTGAGATACTACATATAAACAGAAATATATGAGAGTCCTCTTTCTAATGAAATTGGTTTCATCCAATTTGGATATCGGAGTAAAACGTTATGGTTGATCTACTTCAGACTATCAAAATAGTCCACCTAAGGACAGATTCAAGAATTAGTTGATTTTTAAGGGCATTTTGGTCATTATTCCTTCACTTCATGGACGAAAATTGTCCATTTATACCTATATTGAGCCATAAAATTTATGTTCTTCCATCAAAAACATTGAGAGAACTAAACCCTAGGTCCATTTTGAACTCCAAATATCTTCCAATTTCACCGTAGAAATTCAAATTTGATCTGATAATCAAACTCATCATAGCGAGACCTTCGAGGAGCACCCCTTATTTTTGTGAATAGGATTCCATAATCAAGAGGTCAATTTCAAGGTATGTGGGGGTTTTCAACAAGAGCACCCTTTCGTTCTTGTGCCCAAAAGTAATTTTCTTTACGAAGACATGATTTTTACTTGACTATTATGATTTTGAAGCATGAACTCATATTCTATGATGATTATTATGAAATTTTGATGTCTGTGATTTTAAAAGATTAATTTACATGTGTGGTGATATAAAGCATGAATCTTGAACGATATTTATCATGATTTTGATATTTGGGTTTTGTACCCCATTTGAAATTGTGTCTTTGAGAAAATGTGTGCTATAAGCACGTTGATGTTAAATATTTGAGATGTGTTGAATGATTTGACCTTTTGATCTTAATGGAGTCGCTTTGAACTCGAATGTGAAAGAAATCCACAACGTGTTTGATTATGATAAATGGGTAGCATGATGGCTCCCGATGTATACTTATATATTGATGAAAGTTGTTTTGTTGCGGATTGTCTTTGAAATGATCTGAGCTAAGTCCGGGAGTACTCTTTAGCACTGAGTGGGAGGTATAAAGTGACCTTACTTCCCTAGAACTACGTTCCTCCATAGGACGTGAGCCTGAGGCTGATTTATATAGTGATCACTAGTGTTTTTGGATTGATATTGGAAGTCCTACTCCGATGGCAAGGATAGGACGGCTCTCCCCAACGTGGGTTAGACGTTGGACTCCATGTGGCTCATATGGTTTATGTCGGTTATAGGATCTCCCAGTGTGTGTGTGTTTCCTTGTGTCTATGGTGAACAGTGAAGTGATTTGAAAGTGGAATTGTGAAAGTTATTCTTTCCAAAGATTTAAATGATATTTACATTATGAGAATTGATATTCTTGATGAACTGAAAGTGATTGACAAATTATATGATAACTCACATGTGTTATTATACTTATTTCATCCTCTCATGATTATGATGATTTTCTTCGGGCTATGTGAGTCTTTCATACATCCTGCATATTTCTTATAAATATTTATGATGATGATGTTTATACAACTGCATACACCCCCATATACTAAGTTCCTTTCCATGGTACTGACCCACATCTTCGAATGTGGGCTGCATTTTCTCAAAATATAGGTTCAGGTGCTCAGTTCCAGGTTCGACAGTGATTCTTCGGGCACGGTGTTCTACATCCTCTGTTATGGTGAGTCCTCATGTTCCGAGGACGTGATGTCTGATGTTGGTTTCACAGAATTATTTACATTTGATAACTGAGTATGAGTCAGTTGGGGCATGTCTCAATGGATCGCTGGTTTTATTGATTTTCTTAGAGGCTTGTCAGACTAGTATAGATGTTGGGAGTTGACTAATAAGTCGTATTTTGTTATCTTTCTGAAATTCTTTTATTCTTAGATGATGATTACTCTGTTGATATTTGAGGGTTATTTATGGAAACCCCGTTGATTTGTGTTGAACTGGATGAAAATGGCACAAAGGGTTAGCTTGGGGCTACTCGTAACCTCAAGCACCGTGTGACGCTCCGGGACCCATTTTTGGGGCGTTACACTCATGTACATAAATATGGCGCA
Organism: Capsicum pubescens; assembly: GCA_030864215.1. Classification (NCBI taxonomy): domain Eukaryota; kingdom Viridiplantae; phylum Streptophyta; class Magnoliopsida; order Solanales; family Solanaceae; genus Capsicum; species Capsicum pubescens. The sequence continues at coordinate 114,743,688 of CM061539.1, forward strand.
ACACACCCATTCATAAGACTCTACTAAATGTAGCTTTCAGACTTCCTATGACTCTATTGAACCTTAGGCTCTAATACCAAGTTTGTAACGCCTCGAATCTGGTACCCAAAATGCTAAACGGTGATCATGACCCCAAAGGACCACAAGCTAACCCATGGCTAATATTTGTACCTGAGCACTACATAATATAATGTATAAATACGTAATAAAAGGCTGAAAGTCCATATGGTTCAAATATCTGATAAAATATAACATCTATAATTACGGTATAACAATAACAAAACAACTGAAGTAACTGTTTGAACATGATAGTCTGAAAACCTCTAAACTGTCTGCATAAGGAGTTGATGGGACATGTCCCCAACTAACTCCAACTAATGAAATAAACTAAGTACTGAAAGAATGAAATAATCAAATAATAACATCCTTGAATGATGAGGACTCATTGTAAGTCTGTCTGTTGAACGGATGATCTACTAAGGAGGCTCTGGAGCTCGTACTTCTGAACCTGTGGTATAAAACACCATAGTACAAAAGAAAAGTATGTGTCAGTATGAGGGAATGTACTGGTAAGCAAGTGATGTAAGATGAATGCAAGGGTTCATATGCATAAACTATACTAACTGACTGAGTAACATAAACATGAGAATACATGCATGAATACATAACTGTAAATGAGATCGTGACAACACTGATTACTGAGTCTGAATACTGATAACATGGATTTCTGATAACTGATATAACTGATACTGAACGACTGTATCTGATAATCTAGGGCGATACCCAGGGCGGCGCCCTTCTTAGCCCGATAGCCTAGCCAGGGCGTCACCTCACTTAGCTCGGCGGCCAAGCCAGGGCGACGCGGGCCTATCGCGGAGAGCTACTATTTTGGGCACCCAAACATGACCTTAAGCTCATCTAAAAGTTTTAAAACTCATCCTAGATGTACTATTGACTTTCCCCATCGTAACGCAGCTTGAAAATCGACAAACGGATGACGGGAAGGTCATCAAATAATTCCCCGAAGTTCAGAGGATTAAAATGAGACTAAGTGTTGAACACTTAGTTAAAAAAATTTAAGTGTTGGACCTTCTATAAAGTTTTAAGGAGCTTAATTTGACTTAGATTTTTATGGGGTCTTACACCAACACTTTTCCATGATTTAAGGATCCGTGTTTTAAGGAGAAGTACAAGAGAAAGTCAAGTCTTGAAAATTGAAATTGAAAAAGGCTCCAAAACTTATTTTTCCCTCCTAAACCAAATTCCACAAATCCAAATTAAATTTTGACCAAGACATGAACATTTAAGAATAACAATTCGTTAGAAAAACCGCAACCAATATGTGGCTGCCACGTCATCAAGTTACTGTTCACGCATCCAATTTTGGCTCAAATTTTAGATTTTGTAGTTTTCATTTGTTGTTTCTTAGTTTCAATTTCATTGGTTCCAATACTAATTGGAAAACTAGTACTCATCTACTAGATTATTAGTTAGTCTTTGTGCTTCGTTCATTCGTGTTAAGCATTTGTTTTGTGCTTTTCTCTTTTGTGAATTCGTTATATCTTGTTGGTTTAAGTTCGTAAACAAATTTTTTTTGAGTCAACTCTAATAAAAATCTATTCTAGGCAAGAGTAGACTCGACCCTCAATCACTCGCAAAGTACAAGCTGACTTTCAACACTTGTGAAACCAAGTGTGAGGAAAAAAATGAGAGTGAGAGTATGGTTAGTCCTTTTTGACCTAACAAGTTTGTTTGTTTTCTTTTGTTTGTTGTTTCTTTTTATTTTAGGTACCATGGCTGCCCATAATCTTGATGCCATATTTGATCGCATCAATGGCAATATTGAAGACATGAAATAGCACGTTGAAAGGCTACGCCAATTGCTACCTAAACTTCTCCCACCAAATCCAATTTCTCATGTCCAAACACCTTATGATGAGAGTGTCCCAAAGGAAGAAGGTAAGCTACGAGGTAAAAATGTTATCCCCTACACTCCTCTAAGCTTAGAATGTTGTGATGTGGCTAGTAGTGGCCAATTGAATGTAGTTGTGGATTTACCTAGAGTAGAGATGTTTGAGTCTCTCTATTATGATACCCTTGGTAAGGTTAGGTCACGTGAGGGACAAGCTCTTGTTGTAAGTACGCAAGCACTATTTGATTCTTTAGATGACAAAATTGATTCTTCTGGTAAGAATAATTTATGTCCATCTAGTGCTAGCCCTTATAACTTGAACAAGGTTCCATTACTAATTGACAAGAGTACTCACACACTGGTGGACCCTTATGAAAACCAAGGTGAGTCTACGTTGGTATACGAGTTGGTAACAACTAGTGAAGGCATGCAAAATAATCAATCGGGTGAAGATGACCTTAATTTGTTTGAAAGTATAGGAAACCCAAATTGTGATTGTGCTTGTGAAAGTGGTTTTGGTCGTAACCCCTTGGCTGACCGTGATAGTGTAAATCTAAGCGTGGATTACCTTTTTGAAATAGAGTATGACCAAAACCCATGCCTATGGCTACTTCTCCATTTGAACTCAGTGCCATCTTAGAGTATAGAAGGAGTAGTTTCGACCCTTGTTCTTTAATTCTTGAGTGTGATCCTTTTTCTGTCCATGATAATTTATTTCTATGTAGGGACTACTCTCTTGAAATAAAAGGTGTTACATGCTTAGAAATGCTATATACTCCTTCTTCGTGTGTTTCCTATATTGAGCATACTAATGGCGGTGAAATTAAAACCAGTAAGTACTTGCATGGGGACACCATAGTTAAAGTTGAATTATGTGACGCCTTTCTCTACCCTCTTTACTCCCATGATATTTTCCCTAGTGATATAGAGGGTATGTATAATTTTGAGGACGACACCTTAGGGGAAAGTGAGCTTGACCGAGACCTAATCCCTTGGCTATGACTACCATTTGATCCCGGTGCCAACTTAGGATGGAAAAGGTTTATTTTTGGCTTTGGTCTATTTTGTTTAGGTGTTTATCTGAGCCACTTCCTTTGTCATATTTGTACAAATCTTTTCATGTTTAATACAAAGGACTCATAGATATAATTCAAATTTGTTCCCTCTCGGCATGGCATATTGATGTGTTTATTTTTGCTAACCCTAACCCTCGTGTCATAAGGATGTGTTCTTGTTTATCTTCTCTTGATTTTGCAAAGTACGGATTCGAGGTCTAATTCTTTTCAAGAAGGAGAGGATGATACGAGTACAATCGCGTGGATGAACTTATAAGGGCGTATGTTGGACTCAAGACTTGGTGTGTGCAAATAAAGTACAAATAAGCACCTAAATGGACACCGAAATAGTCCACTACATACACTAAAAGGGACAAAATAGTCCACTACAAGCACTAGAGGGGCGCCCTTTCAGTAAGGGGCCTTTTGGTCATTTTACCTATTATTTGTAATACACTATAAATAGAATAATGTAGGGTTTCATTCATTAGTTTTTTATGAATATTGAAAGTGTTAACATTTGAAACACTCTCTCTTGTGAGAAAGGCCTCTTGGCCAAAACATTGTACCTAGGGATTTCAACTTGAGTGTGGATCACTCGTGTTGGATTCAAGCTTGGAAATATTGGATGCTTGGGAGATCGAGGTCCCTCTTGTAACAACGTAAGATATAGGTGAATTTTTATGTGTAGTGTTAAGGGTCCAAGAGTGGAATAGGCTCTTGGTTCTTAAGACTACATCTTCATGTAGTCTATGTATCTATCCTTTGTTTGGTTGTAATTGTTGTTTCTTGTTCTTGTTAATGTAACTCGTGAGGTGAGTTATTGTTACCACATTGTTGTTTTTCATCTTGTCTTCATATTGTTGTTGTTAAATCTAGTTTGAGTGGCTGTTTAAGTGTTGAAACACACCCTTATCTCATGTATTATTGTTCTTGTTTGTGAATCCGAGTGTGGTCATCAAAAGGGTCCTTGGTTCTTTGAACTTGTGGACTGATTTTGGTGTTTGTTTCATGCTTCCTAGTCTTTATTGTATCATTTTGAAATAGAGAACTTCTTGGTTCCAGCATCCTTAATCTTTTATTTTCTTTCCAGCGCACTCCACAACTCTTTTGACATCTTCATTCTGCTATACACATTGTATAGGTCATCTGTGAGGCCACATAGAATGTAATTCCTGCATAGGAAATCAGAATGTTTTCACGCCTCCATAACAACAAATAGCTCCCGATCCGAAGTTTCGTCGGGCAATTCTGGAGCTTCTTTAGATGTAAATCTTTGAAGACACAAGGTTGTAAGGTAGAAGAACATCTTCTGTTGCCACCTTTTAAAATCAACACCCGTGAATTTTTTAGGTTTCTCCGCTGGTGCCATTGCCTGCGGAGCACTGGTACGACGAGTTGTATCAACATTCGTTGCTGCCACACTTGTCCCAGCATCATTAACATGACTATCATTAGTCATTTTTCCTATCAAAAAAAGACAGTCAACTTTAGTATATAAAAATACTAATTTATAAGTTTGTAAAACCTTTAAACACTACTTGTTTCTAGTTTAACGATGAAGTTTTTATGTCCTCCAATCGTCAACCGAATTACCTTTAACTTGTCATGAAGTTTTTATATCTTCAAATCACTTGTAAAGTTCAAACAGAGTAGAAAGCATAAAGCTTTAATCTCTAAAAACCAAACAATACAACTTCTGAAAGTTTAATTACATAAGATTGTTGTTTCGGGCAGTACAATCTGTATGTTTATACTGTAAACTTCAATAAAAGTTCAAGTCTATCTCAAGAACACTTATGATGCTTTTCAATACCTTTAACACAAGTTCAATATGAACTATCAAATAAGTGTGTTATAGTTTTGAAATAAGATAAACGAGAAATAAAGCCAAGTCCTTCGAATTCACAGAGTGTCCTTAAGGAATAAATTCCCCTAAAGTATCCGATGTTGTGAAATTTTCCTCCCAAGATAAAATGGCTTACAATCCGATAGTAGTGGTACCTAAAACTATCGGATTCTTTGAACCCTCTCAATAGGAGATGATCACAATGAGTTTTTAGAAGACAAGAAATGTTTTTCAGCTCTTAAAATTGTATGTTTACCTGAGGAATAAGTCAGGTATTTATAGCCATTAGGTGTCCCTTTGGAAAGAAAGCATTAGTTCTGGAAAATTCATTGTTTCTGAATAGTCACGTCACTTACGCCCAGTCTGTGCTGGAAATGCGCTTGCTCTGCTACCATAGGTGATGTTTCTCCCATTTTAGTGGCTTCTGTGATTGACTTATGCCAGGCAGAACCAACCTGCGCCAGGTCTGAGCCTGACCTGCATCTACAGGTCGCCCTTTTTCTGAAATAGTGTGTCTTTTTCTCTAAAGGTTGCGTACCTTTCGAGATGCGTCTACATGGCGTCTGAAATGCGCATGCATATGGAGAAAATTATTCCATTGGATTTAAATTTCACCTATTTTACACATTTTGAATAAAAAATTTCTAAAAAATAAATTTGAAGCCGGGCGAGCGATGACAACGGCGCGAGACACCTCTTTGTTCTTGCCTCACTATCCATGTGGAGATGTGTTTGTTAATAAGAACATACGAAAGTTTCTCTCTCCTACCAATGTGGGAGAATTAGTAGACTTTCCTTATTTTTTAGTACACTTTCCTTTTTTAGTGTGATCTCACTTTTTCCTCCATCAATTCCCTATATTTACTATTCACACTTTTAATTTGAACCCAACATTGAGGTCTTTATTTTATTTAGTAACAAGATGTTAGCTAATTCACTTTTAAGAGTATCCATGTCTTTATGGTTGAGTAAAGTTTGCGATGAAAAAGGACAAAGCGATGTACACAAGGTGTTTAGGAATAAATGTGTTGGACAAAAGGTGGCTTTCAAAAAGAGCATCGAGTTATCTAATTCTTTAGATAATCCAAGTTATTAGTAAAAGTTCTTGTTTAGTGTAAAGGTTAAAAGAGGTGGTGAAGTTGCAAATATCCCTGTGAAGAGCTCTCTGTTCCTTCATAAGGCTTTGTTTCGTTTCTTTTCAAGGAGTTCACATTAGAGTCAAGGAACATCTATGCAGAAATCAATACTAACTCCTCAACACATGAACTTCTATTTTGGAGATTAAAGCAAACAAATTCCGTAATGATGGTGAGGCTGAGAGGAATTTCACATAGAAACTCGATTTTTCTCTAACTAGCAATTTACAGTAGTAACTCTTTACTGAGAATCGTTTGATACTCAATCCCACTATCATCGTTCTCACTGACTTGTGGTGAAATAATATCTACAGGTTAGCTATTGGAAGAGAGAATATCCTGATTGTTAAACATTAGGTAATATGTTAAGCTATATTTATAACAAAATATTGTTACCGACCTCAAAAAAAATATTTCTAACAAAATGTGCAGATAAGCTAGTTTTCACACTCTCTCAAATCTCCTCTTTTGTTTCTCTAATTTTCTCATGTGGTATCTGAGCTAAGAGACGTCCTTACTTTGAACCTCACAACAATTAAACAACCTATTTTCAAGTGTTTTCCTGAAAAAAGTGGTGACGTAAGCATCAGAGTAGGTTAATTATTAATATTAAGTAATAGCATTCTTCTATAATAAATCCTAGCTAGCCATGTAGATAGCCTCTTAAATACTGGATTGCATAAAAAAGACAGATCCCAACTCTTTCCTTTGAAGTACGACTAATGAATTGCGCAACTTCAATTTACCAAGGACATGCATGACCTTAAGTACGAGGTTATGGGGGTCGCGGATTAGGATACATCAATAGCGGGTAGTGGAGTGGAGTGGAGTGTAGTATTGTCTGTCGTAGTAATATCCTTATTCCTATAGGGCTTGTTTGGTTGGAAAATAGGTTCTCTTGGGATTAATTTTTCTGGGATTAGTTATGTAAATACGTAATTTTGTCCCTTCCAAAAATTATTTTTTTACTTATTTACCTTACCTTATTACGCACTCCACTCCATTCCATACTTCTTTTATAAAAATATAAAAATAACCAATTCTTAACAAATATAACAACCTCTCCAATTAAAGATTGACACCTAACCCCATCCCCTAATCCCCTACCTTACAGTAGACCCTACGTACCCCTATTTCTTTTTCCTGAATCACGTTTTTCCCCTCAGAAGAGAATTTCTTGGAAAGCTATATACATACATTCAAATATACATAGGGAGGGTGATTCATCACTATCCATAATAGATTCACACATACACAATATGCTGACACACAGCCTACCATATACATATACAATTACACACATCCACGGAGACTCCAAACACATAGCAACACATATCAGGGCTCAATTTCCATTCCATACAATTACTCACATACACACACAATAACACAATCATGGAGAAAAAGTAGTGAAAAAAGAGATACACACACAGACATAAATAGAGAAAAATTGGAGGGAGCTAGAGGGTAGTGCAAAAATAGAGGATATAGAGAGAGGAAAAGGAGGCTCACCAACTTTCACTATTCTAGCTGCCGACCGATCATCGTCTGTGACTCAAAAACGACATCATCCCCACCGTCTCAACTTCTTAAACTAATAAAGCATCAGTTCCAGCCATAAACATCGAAGCCGACAACCCGACCCACCAATCCCGACATTATTCTATCACTGTCGAAGCTAGTCGGAGCTCTGGCAGAGCCTCCTGGGGTTCAATCAAAAATCCATGATCTTAAATTTTTTTCATAACCCATAAATAAATTGAATCTGACAACATAGTGAGCTAAGAATCTCAAGCATCAATTCGTTGGGTTTGAATTTGATCGATATTGCAGATTAGTTTTGGGTTCTTTGGGAGTTGGAATTGTGGGTTTTTCTATTCAAGAACTCTGTGTTGGTTCGAGGTTGAATTCAATCGATGTGGAGTTTGTTCGTTGGTTGAGGTTCAACCCAAGGTTCCGGCGCGGACTCCATCTCATTTAATCGAATTAGACTTGATTGAAAATGGCATTGAGGTCCAATTCTTTCTTCTCTTTCTTTTAATTCTTATGTGATTGTGAACGTAATTCGATTTCACTATTTTATTTGTTGATGTGAATCATTAATGACGTTTGAGTGTTGGATTTGTGAATGTTTGTTATTCATGATTAGTCAATGCTTTATTATTGAACAATTAATCAATTAGGTGATCGAGAATAAATTGGGGGACTTGAAAATCGATAAAAAGTGAATATTATTGTATTTTGATTCACTAATGATGTTGAACGTGAAGTCGAAATGGGTAGGCAAATGGTAGGTCGAATAGGCAAAACTTAGGGGGTTGTGAATTGTTGAACGTTTAAATGAGTTGATTGACCTTTATTTCATCGCATCTAAACTCCTTGTACTCATTTGGCTCGGAAATGTCCTGAGGAAAATTATTTTTGTTATCAGGGAATGCCCCGCGATACTTCATACTCGAAAGAAAGATCATGATCAAGGCTCGAGGCATCGGGTAAAGCATAGTGTATGATAGTTAGAATAGTTTAGATTTTAATTTCAGCATTTTCATTTTGGTTTGTAAGAAATTGGATTGAACACTATTTTTTTGGTTTTGTTTGTTGATTATTTGTTTTCTTGTTGTATGTTTTGTTTGGTTTATACATTTCATAGTGTCATACTAGCCGATATATTCTACAGAGCGACTGAGGTTGAACCAAGGGATCGAGGGATACCTAACACTTTTCCCTCGGTCAACAAAATTCCTTAATCGAAATCTTTGTTTGTGGATTAATTTTTTAGAGTCAAACCGTTTTGAAAAAGTATTTCCAACGGTGACTTGGCACACCCAATTTTTGACAAGTGGTGACTCTGAGTTTCGATTGTTAAAAGACCTTTTCTAAATAAATCATTTTATTTTGTCACTTAAAAATAAAACCCTTTCCAAACTTAAAATGAATTCATTTTGGTAGAAAAAAGGGGGTGTAACAGCTCCGACGACTCCGCCGGGGATTTTCAGAACTCAAGCTAATTTTTTGAGTTGTATCGGCTTAGTTTGACATTATGGGTGTATAGAAAATTTTTTTGTGTTATCGTTGTTTTGTTATTATTTTATCATTGTTGGATGAGTATGTGCTACGTGTTTACAGTTTTCCCTTATGTGTTACTGCTTTATATCTGTCATCATGTGCATTACCCCAAGTTAATTCTTTTGCAACAAGTCCCAAAATACACGTTGTTCACACGAACTCTAGTTGAGTCACCCTTATTTTAGGAGGGGGAGACGTCGGATGTATGAAGTAGGTGGAAAGCAATCGCAACCACTATTGACCATATGCTTCCCCAAACAGCCTTGTTAGTGGACCCCATCATAGGTCAGTCTTTAAGTCATACTTATCTGCATCATATTTATACCTAGAAGGACCCACTTGGTCCTTTGTATGAGACTCACCCCTAAAGCATCTCTACGTGTTAATTATTGTATCTTTGAGGGTAATAGAGTTATTTGAAGGACTGAATTGGGGAAAAGCATGTGCTAGAATTAAGAAAAAAAGTGTAGGCAAGGAAGTGTTAAAAAAATAAGAAACAAGAAAAGCAACGCAAAAAAAAGTTTTGGAGTTTTTAGAGTTCTTTATGACTTTTGGTTTTCACAATCCAAAAATTCAAAAAGATTTTTTACCTTTTGTGCTCATTTACTCAAAAAATAAATCATCAAAAAGATTTTGCCTTTGTTTCCTTTAGCAAACATTCAAAATTCAAAAATTTCAATAAAAGACTTTTCCTTCAGTAGGAGCTTTTTATAAACGAAAAATTTAAAACAATGGTAGAAGTTTTGTACATTTCATATGACAAAAATATCAAAATAATTTTCCTTTCATAGTTGTTGGTGTAAGTTTTATGTGAAGTGACAAATTGAAAAACCCAAAAAAAAATCTATTGATGTTTTCATCGTCTCTCTTTGATTGTGTCTCTCAAGTCATGGTTTAGTTTGTTATTTAATCCCTAATTTTTCAATCTGGACAAACTACGCACACCTGATTTGCCTATCTTGGAGTGAGATACATAGGCAGCCCTTCTAAGGTTCGGTGATCTTATTTAAAAAATTTAAAAAGATTTTCTTCACTCTTCATTTGGGTGTCAAATACATCTTTAAAAGAAAACTACAAAAAAAAATTCCTTTAATAGTTTTAAGTTTCATTTTCATATGAAATTAAATATCAAAAACCCAAAAATATTTTTTTTGGTAATCATAGGTTTCATTTTGTATAAGGATTTTAAAGCTGAAATAATTCAAAAAGATTTTCTTCATTTCTTTTGAAAATTCGTTATTTTCTTTACTTCTTACAGTTTCAAGAGGAAAAAAAAAGGAAAGAGAGTTTGATTGGCCATGTTCTGCTAAAACTTCACGAACTACGCATACCTAATTCTCCTCTCTCGGGACTGAAATACTTAGGCGCACTTCTAGGGTTCAATGATCTTTTTAAAAAAATTAATAAAAGAGAGAAAAAGAGTTTTTGAAAAAGTATTGCATTCTAACGCCTTTGTTATTTCTTATTCAGTTAGTTTAAGGTGGTTGGTTGTGTCATTTTGGTTGGTCCTTCATAATACACCAAGTCTAGGGAAGAGAGTCATGTCCAGCAAAGATATAGAGAGTGACATCTTGGATCAGACAAAGAGTCGGGAAAATGAGAGTTTAAAGAAAGAAATTGTAAGTTTGAGGCAACAAATAATGGAAATGAATTAAGTTTGGGCTAGTGGGCTACCTCCTCCTCTATTTTCCACTATTGACCCTACAAATACCTTGAGTTTTTCACCAAAATTGCATGGTCAGTTTTTTGCTATTGTTTATACACCACAACATGCATCAGAATTCACTCCGAGCCAAAAGCATTTCAATGCTTCCATAACTCATTCCTAGCTCAATGTTGCTCAACCATCTACTGAGGCTTCCAATTTGGATTTTCGTCCAATGATTGTGGTTCCCCAATCTGCTAGTGAGTCAAAATTTAATACTCTAAATAATCACTATTATACTCCTGAGCCCGCATCTATGTTAATTGGACCACCAAAATTTCTTACCAAGAAGTCTGACATGGCAGAAGAGAAAATGGCAGAAGAGCAAGAGAAAATAGAAAGTAAAATAAGGAGTGCAGAAAAGACTATGAAAAATTCTCTGGCAAATGCAAATTATAAAAATATTGCATATAAGGACTGGTCATGTCTTTAAGTGTTAATATTTCTCTTAACTTTGAGGTATCAGAATTTAAGGAGCATGACAGGTACGAGTATTCTGTAAAACACTTAGGAAGATATTGCAATTAATTGAGGAGGATTGAAGAAGAAAAGAAGGATAATGTAGCTATTATTGTGTCGGGGCTACAAAGGAGCTTGAGAGGGTCAACTCAACAATGCCATCAGCCTCGACCCCGATCCCATACATCAGATTCACATAGTCACCTACAATAAGGTTCCTCTTTTCAAAACCCAAGATATTCCATTCCATTACCTCAACATCCTTTGAATAATGCACAACTACATACACATCCGTATTCTTATCCACAATAGAGTACACATATCCCTCAACATCATCCTCTACCACCACATATTTACCAAGGAACTTCTAAGTCCAAGTTTCAACCGGGGCCGTAGTTTACAAAGGGGAGAAAGCCAAAGGATAATTTTACACCAATTGGGGAATCATATGCCAGTTTATTTAAAAGATTGAGAGAGTGAGGCATAATCACTCCTCTCCTTGGGTATACTCCTGACCCATATTCAAGAAATTTTGATTCTCGTGTACGATGTGCATATCAATATGATGTTCAAGGTTACAGTGTTAAAGGTTGCAGTGCTTTGAAAAGAGAAATAGAAAGGATGACTCAAGAAAAACAAATTGTAGTGCAAAACATTGACACTTCGAAGGTCACATAGAATCTTTCACCAACACATGATAATGTGAGAAGAAATGAGTCAAGCATAGGGATCCAGAAATTATTTATTGAAGAAAATATATCAGATATGTGTGAAAGCTCTAGTCATGATGATGTGCAAATCAATGGCTAAGATGTCAAGCTTAGCAATTGGAAAGTCACTCCTCTCCGTACTTGAAAGGAATATTGGTAGTTTTTTTTGTTTTTCTTTCTATTTTTCTAATTATTTCAGGATTGTAATTCAGAATCTATCTTGTTTTATCCTTTGTCATTTAAATTCAAACCCTTCTATCTTTCATTTTAATTGAATGGAGTGTGCCTTTTCCCTTTGTTTTTTAAATATGTGTTGTTTGTTTGTTTTTTTACATAGTACATTTTATATTGGTTCTAATGATATGACATGTTGGTGGACTTTTCATCTAGATCTTATAATCTATTTTAAGTATGAACTTTAAATCAGAGGGCTAAAGTTAGAAAAAAAAAGGGCATTTGATAAATTGGTAGAGTGTTGAGACAATTGGTGACTACGTGGAAACCTTCTTTCAAAATTAAGGCAATTATTTTAAGAATCACAAGAATAACTTGGTTATCAATTGACAAACATATCTCAATTAGGTCAAATGGTGGATGCGTGATCCCTATATCAATAGAAACAGGAAGATAACCAGCTCTACGAAAGCATGGATCATTTGATGAGAAGGATGTACAACAAAGGTGGAGTTGTATGTTTGACAAATGTAGAAGAAGAAGTGGAAAACATGCTCAGTTAAAGATAGTGTTGTTAAAATGTCACAAATGATTTTCATCTTTCATTTCATATTGAATGATGTGTACTTGCATTTTCAAGGATTAATATGACGAAGGCATTTCATTCTGCTATCCAAACATTGTGTCATCCTTTGTTTACCCGATTTGAGCTTTAGTGCTATTTTCTTCCATACCCCTCTTTTGGATTCAATGTAGAGTCAACAAAGCTTAAAAGAAAAGTGTCGATAGAAAGAATAGAGTCAGAAAAGTTTCAAAAAAAAGAAGAGAAAAAATGTGTTAAGAGGGAAGAAAAAAGAAGAGTGTCAAGAAAAATATAGTCAGAAAAGTCCCAAGGAGAAAAATAGTCAATAAAAGAGAAAAAAGAAGAAAAAAATCAAAATCAAGTGAAAGAACAAGACTTCAAAACTAGATGTAACCTGATTCTCCCCTCTCTGGGGTGAGATACGTAGGCAGTCCTACTCTGGACTCGGTCAAACCAAATGAACAATGTATAATTACCCAGTCAAAAGAAACTGCGGCATGAGTCAATCTTTGTTGTTTGAGTCCATTCCAAAAGTTAATCTTCGTTTTTTGAGTCGATTCCAAAATTTATAAGTCCTACCCCACTCTAAGTATCGCTTGGGCCCCATGCCATCCTTTCTTTCTAACCTTATCCAAAAGCCAAATTACAACCAAAGAAAGACCTTCATATCAATCTTTAAGAATGTTAAGGCTAAGTATGCAATGGATATGATGATGCATTTTGGGAACTACTTGTCTTCCTTAGCATAAGGAATTAGGAGAGAAATAAAATAGAGAGTCTTATTGGTGAAAATCCTCACGGGCATCGTAAGACGATTGTGAGTTGAGAGAATGAAATGAGAGAAACTTGTTGGTGAAAACCCTCACGGGCACCGTATGATGATTATAAGTTGGAAAAAAATAAAAATGAGAGAATCTTGTTGGTGAAAACCTCATGAATACCGTAAGTGATGGTGAGCTAAGGAAAATATGAATGAAAGAGGATTGTTGGCAAAAACCCTCAAGACGTCACTAGCCGAATGAGGTCTGTGAGTGCAATTGGCTTATCAAAGCAACCCAATTTTAGGGTCATTAACTCAACAATAATTGGTGAAAGATTGGATGGAAAGATTAGGAAGCCTAATCCAAAATACATATCATAATCATTACAGTTGACTATCATTTTCAAATAAATTTTTCTTTTTTCTGTTTCAATGGGGACATTCATTATCTTTTTTTTCTTCTTTATATTTCTATTTTTGTTTTCTTGAGTCAGTTATTTAAATGAAAAGTCATTTTTCTTATGTCCATCAAAGAAACCTGATTGTAAGTTGACCCAAGGCATGCAAAAAGTTATCAACAGAAAAGTTTTGGAATTCATGAAAATACCAAGATTCAAGGAGTTTATCTGAGAAACAGAGCAAAATAGAGATGTTGCATTTGTTTTAGAGTCACTCTTAATAATCTGAGTTTGGATCAATGCTGCAGCAAGATAGTGATATGCCATTAGTTTGAAGCAAGATTAAATGTGACAAGTGCAAGAGCAATCGCCTCAAAAGATAAATCCACAAACCAGCCACCAAGTTTTTAAACTCACAAGTTTTCTTTGTATAAAGCAGGAACACATGTTGTCTTCAAATCAAGGATTTCAAAGCCTAAATATCAAAGTCTGTAATTTCTCACTTCTACAAATGCAAAAGGCAGTGTCCCGGCACAAGTTTGGTAATCAAAACCAAGGTAAAAAATCATCATGCAATATCTCTAGGACAAACACTTCCTTGTCCAGGTATCACATTTTTCAATTGTTAGGTAATGCACTTCCTAACTTAAACCTTCACTCCTAGAAGTTGCACTTTCTAGTCCAGTCCTTTCATTACTCTTAAAAGATACACTTTCTAGTCAATTCAATCAGTTAACCCCTAGGACATGGACCTGCTTATTTGGGTGTTCCAAGTGTCGATTGTAAAGTGATGCACTTCCTAACTTAAACCTTCACTCCTAAAAGTTGGGCTTTCTAGTCAAGTCCTTTTGTTTACTCCTAGAAGACACATTTACCAGTCGAGTTATTTTAGTTAACCCCTAGGAGACCCATTTCCTTGTTTGGTTAATTCAAGTGACATTTATAAGGAGACGCATTTCCTTGTATGGGTAATTTAAGTGGTATTTATATGGAGACGCATTTCCTTGTATGGATAATTTAAGTGATATTTATAAGGAGATGCATTTTCTTGTTTGGGTAATTCAAGCGACATTTGTAAGGAGACGCATTTCCTTGTCTGGGTAATTTAAGTAGTATTTGTAAGGAGACGCATTTCTTTGTGTGGACACATTTCCTTGTCTGGATAACTCAAGTGGCATTTGTAAGGATACACACTTCCTTGATTGGGTAATTCGAGTTTCATTTTAGGTGATGCACTTCCTAACTTAAATCTTGACTCCTAGAAAATGCATTTTCTAGTCGAGTCATTTTACTTGACCCTTAAGAGACACACTTCCCCATTCTCTTGTTAGGTGGTTCACTTCCCAACTTAATCCTTGATTCCTATATGATACACTTACTAGTCGAGTCATTCCACTTGACCCTTAGGAGACATACTTCCTCGTTGGGTATTCAAGTTTTTCTCGTTAGGTGATTCACTTCCTAACTTAAGCCTTGATTCCTAGATGATGCACTTTTAGTCGAGTTATTCCGCTTGACCTTTAGGAGATACAATTCCTTGTTGGGTATTCAAGTTTTACTTGTTAGGAGACACACTTCCTAATTTAAGCCTTTACTCCTAGAAAATGTACTTTCTAGTTGAGTAGTTAACCTTTAGGAGACGCATTTTCTTATCAGGGTAATCCAAGTATCGCTTGTTAGGTGGTTCACTTCCTAACTTAAGCCTTGAAACCTAAAAGATGCTCTTTCTATTTGAGTCATTCCACTTAACCCTTAGGAGACACAATTCCTTGATGAAGTATTCAAGTTTAGCTTGTTAGGTAGCGTATTTCCTTACTTAAGCCTTGATTCCGAGAAAACGCACATTATGGCTGAGTCATTCCACTTAACCCTTAGGAGACGCACTTCTTTGTCAGGGTATTTCAATTTTCATTTTTCAGGTGACACACTTCCTAACTTAAACCTTTATCTCTAGAAGACATACTTTCTAGTTAGAGTTCATCATTCTAATTTTTAGGAGACACACTTCCCAGTCTTGGTCATTTAATTTTATCCTCAAGAGATGCATTTATTGACTAGATTCTTGATTCACCTTTACATTACGCATTTTTCAAGTAGTTGTGATTGGGTTTGACACCCACAAAAGTTTTTTGATAATAAACTGGGGCAAAAAAATTTAATTCATGTTATTGGAAACATCATTTTAGGACCCTCTTGAAAAAAATGAGACTTTATTTTTGAAAAGTGAGATATCTCTTTATCATAACATTTGTTTAGGGTGATTTTCTTTCTTGTTTTGATGTAATTTTTAGGAGCCCACCTAGAGAACAGGGCGAGAAAATTAAAAACCAAGCAACAAGTTGAAGAAATTATAAGTCAGGAGCTCGCCTGGAGAATAGGGTGAAGATTTTCAAATTCAGAAGTACCCCCGACAGAACATAGTCAATTTTTGAGTTCATTTCCAACACTAAATTTTGTATGGAGAAAGAATCTATTATTAAGTTCAACCCAAAGAAGATCAGGTCTTTTGTCACTTTTTAAAGCATTGAAGACCCAAGACAAGAATTAAGAGATGCTGCATAGATAGGAATTTTATAATTTCTGTTATCTTTTGACTTGTAATTTTAATTTTTAATGTAATAACAGATTTGCAAACTAGAACCTCAACAGGCCTCATTCGACTCTCCAACTCAGTATATTCCTCTCCTTGTAACCTGGAACTATATGTGACCTGATCCCCACATAACTTGGATAGGTAGGATGTCTAAAATCAAGACTAAGTTACACTACTTTCTTTTGTTTCTTTCTTTTGAATAATGATCGAACCAAAATTCTTTATGGTTGTCTACTTCTTCATCTGAAAACATTTTGCCTTTACATTCAAAGAGGAGCATGATGTAGACACGTAATTTTGTTCCTCCCAAAAATCATTTTTTCTTACTTATTTACCTTACCTTATCACACACCCCACCCTATTTCATAATTCTTTCATAAAAAGATAAAAACAACCAATTCTTAACAAATATAACAACCTCTTCAATTAAAGGTGGACACCTCACCCAATCCCTAACCCCCTACCTTACCCTAGACCACACGTACCCCTCATTCCTTTTCCCTGAACCATATTTTTTCCCTTTGGAAGAGAATTTCTTAGGCATCTATATACATACATACACATACGCATAGGGAGGGAGATTCATTACTATCCACAACTGATTCACATATACATAATACGCTGTCACACATCCCACCATATACATACATAATTACACACATTCACCGAGACTTCACACACACAACAACACACATCAGGGCTCGATTTCCATTCTATACAATTACATACAATCACATATAGTAACACACTCATGGAGAGAGAGTAATGAAAAGAGAGATACATATAGAGACACAAATATAGAGAAATTGGAGGGAGATCAAGAATAGTGAGAAAAGAGAAGATATAGAGAGAAAAAAAAGAGTCTCACTATCTTTCACTATTCTGATGGTCGACCCACCGCCAGTTGTGACTCCAAAACGACATCATCCCAACTGTCTCAACCTTTTAAACCAATAAACCATCATTTCCAGCCATAAACATCAAAGCCTGCGGCCCGACCCGGCAATACCGATGTTATTCTGTTACTTTTGGAGATCGTCGAAGCTCCGACAGAGCCTCTCTGGGTTCAATCAAAAATATATCATCTTAATTTTTTGTCAAAACCCATAATTACATTGAATCCGACAACACAATAAGCTAAGAATCTCAAGCGTCGATTCATTGGGTTTGAATTCGATCAATATCACTGATTAGTTTTGGGTTCTTTGGGAGTTGGAATTGTGGGTTTTTCTATTTAAAAACTCTGTGTTGGTTTGAGGTCGAATTCAATCGATGTGGAGTTTGTTCATTGGTTGAGGTTCTACCCGATGTTCCAGTATGGACTGCATCTCATTTCATCGAATAATACTTGATTGAAAGAGGCATTGAGGTCCAATTCTTTATTCTCTTTCTTTTAATTCTTATGTAATTGTTAACGTAATTTAATTTCACTATTTTATTTGTTGATATGAATCGTCTATGATGTTTGAGTGGTGAATGTTTGTTATTCATAGTTGGTTAGTTCTTACTTATTGAACAATTAATCAATTGGGTGATCGAGAATAAATAAGGGGACTTAAAAATTAATAAAAAGTTAATATTGTTGTATTTTGATTCATTGATGATGCTGAACGTGATAGAATCATGATAAGTCGAAATAGGTAGGCAAACGGTTGGTCGGGTAGGCAAAACTTAGGGGGTTGTGGATTGTTGAACGTTTGAATGTGTTTAATGACATTTATTTCATCGCATCTAAACTCCTTGTACTCATTTGGTCGAGGAATGCCCCGAGGAAAATTGTATTTATTATCAGAGAATGCCCCGCAATACTTTATACTTGAAATACAGATCGTGATCAAGCCTCGAGGCATCGGGTAAAGTATAGTGTATGATAGTTAGAATAGTTTAGGTTTTAATTTCAGTATTTTCATTTTGGTTTGTATTAAATTGGACTGGACACCATTTTTTTTGTTTTGTTTGTTTGATTATTTATTTTCTTGTTGTATGTTTTGTCTGGTTTATATATCTTATAGTGTCATACTAGCCGATATACTCTACAGAGCGACTGCGGTTGAACCATGAGATCGAGGGATGCCTAACACTTCCCCTCGGTCAACAGAAATTCATTAACCGAAATCTCTATTCGTGGATTAGTTTTTTAGAGTCAAACCATTTTGAAAAATGATTTGAAAGGTGACTTGGCACACTCGATTTATCCCAAGTGGCGACTCTGAGTTTTGATTTTAAAAGTCTTTTTCGAAACAAATTGTTTTCTTTTGTCTCTTAATAATAAAACTCTTTTCAAACTTAAAATAAATTCTTTTTGGTTAAAAAGAGGTGTGACAAGTTATCTTATGATTAATATTACATCCTCAATGTGGGATAAAAATAACTCTATGATTTCAGGATAAGTTATCCCACGATTTTATCCCAACCAAACTTGGGTTAAACACATCCTAAAATTAATTCCAATATTAGTTAACCCTATTACCCGTACCAAACGAGCCCATAGTGTATTGCTTTTGATTTCCATTATCATATGTATTTATCGTGTTTTTGTTATCACACCATGTTGTTGCTATTGACGCTATTGTTTTCCTCACTATCATTTCCCCTATCATATCTACTTTAATTTGATGTACTCGAGCTGAGTGTTTTCTGGAAATAGCCTCTCTACCTCCACGAAGTAGAGGTAAGGTTTGCATACGCTCTATCCTCTCCAAATCTCTCTTGTGGGGTTTCACTGAGAATGTTGTTGATGTTGTTCTTGCGACTAATGAATTGTGTGAACTATGTCTTTAAGCTTATATTGTTATAGAATGATATTTTTTGATAAGGTTACTCTTTTGAAGTAAAAGAATTCAAATGTTCTTGATGGAGACAACTTGTATCATTAATTTATGCTTCCATACAGTAGAGCAGTTTTAATCTAAATGTTGCTTGTTGTCCTTGAGGACTTACCAACAATTTGTTTTAATTTGGTTTCACGTGTTTTAAGCTATTGTTGGTTAGAGATCACTAGCTATGAACTATTCTTGATAATCTTGGTATAATATGGTCTAGTGGATTAATTTGTTAGGGTTGTATGAGAACGCACATGCATTTTAAAGTCTTTGATCTAGTCTACAATTTTGAAATCTAATACTTGACCAGATTATTCTATAGTAACTTGAGATTCATATGAATCCTGTGTGCAGTTGAGCATCATGTCGTTGACTGTTGGCAACTCTTTTAGTTGTATCTGACCTTTCCGCGGTCAATTAGGTTCCTTCGGTAAATTCTTTAGTAGGAAAGGGATTCAAATCCCTTGTCTATTGCAACTTGTCTTTATCAAAAACAAGGTCAGTATTTTAAGGTTTTTTCTCTGTGCAGATTAGAACTGTCAAATTGTTTTGTATATAGTGAGTGATGATGCAAAAAATGATGCTTTAAATTTGTTTTAGGAAAACACCCTACTTTGCCTTTCTTTTTTATAACTACTATTAGTATTATTTATTTATTTTGGCAGGTTATAAGAGACCTGGGTTTTGAATTATAGGTGAGTGGTGACAAAAGACATTTAAAATAAAGTTGAAGTGAATCAAGTTTTAATAATTGAGTGTAGGTGACAATTATTTAATCATGGATTAAGAAAGAGTGAGAATTGCCCTCAAATTTTTTATTTTACACTTTGACCCAATATAAATCCTAATATAACTAAAAATGGAGGGGGGAAATGTTGTTTCTCTCTCTTTGCTTTTATTGTTGTTTTCTCTCTCTTCACTATTATTGTTGTTCATGGTTGTTCCTATTTTTTCATCATCTTCCTCTTCTTCATTATCATCAACTTTTTTTTCATTATTATCACTTCTTGTTTATTATCATCATCATCGTCTTCTTCTTCTTCTTGACAATTATTATTGTTGTTACCGCAACTGCTACTACTGGACCAAATTTTTAGGTTAAATTTTGTTCGTATATCATTAGGCATTACTTCATAGGAGATTTTTGTAAGTAAAATTATGATATTTAGTTGAATTTATCATCTGGTATATCTGTTGCTGTTGTTTTTTCAACAATGGATGGATCCTGAAGATGGATCCAATAGATGAGTCATTTGTTGCAACAGGTGACTCATCTATTGCAAAAAAAAACTAAAGCTGAATCCAACAGAAGAGTCACATGTTGCAATAGATGACTCATTTATTGATTTGTTGCAACAAATGACTCATCTATTTGCTTGCAAATAGATGAGTGATATGTTGCAACAACTAGCTCACCTATTGAGATTCATGTTACAGTGGACAAAACTTGAATTTGAATCCAATAGTGTTGCAACAGATGACTCACCTGTTGGAATTCATGTTACAGTGAACAAAATCTTAATATGATTCCAACAGATGAATCATTTGTTGCAATAAATGAGTCATTTGTTGCAATAGATTACTCACTTGTGCAACAGATTACTCAATTGTTGGAATCAGCTTTAGGCTCTATGGTAGTTTAACGTCAATCACAATAAATGAGTCATCTGTTACAACAGATAAGTTATTTATTGCAATAGATGAGTGACCTGTTGCATCAGATAACTAACATGTTCAAAATCTTGTTACAGTGAACAAAACCTAATTATGATTTCAACAAATGAGTCACCTATTGCAACAAATCACTTATCTATTGCAACAGATTACTCACATATTGCAACAGATGACTCATCTGTTGGAATCAGCTTTAGGTTCGATAGTATTGTAACATTAATCCCAACAGATGGATAATTTATTGCAACAGATAAGTCACCTGTGGCAACAGATGACTCATCTGTTTGGATACATATTACTATTCTGGGAAAAAAACTAAAGCTTAATCCAACATATGTTTCATCTGTTGCAACATTGATAATGATAGAATAATGTATATAATTTTTTGTTGGTGTTGTATATACTATACTATCATTATTAGTTTTACTATAATATCATTATTAATTTTTTTAACAAATTTCTTTAGGTACCATTAATGGAGGGATCAATAACAACAAGGGTGGATTGTCATGGTGAATGGATCGGGAAGAAAAATTGATATATTTGTCATTGGAAAGATGGTGAAATGTTAGAGATGATAGCAATGATAGTCTGATAATGATCAACTCACGCCATTGTTTTGATGCAAGGCAATTGTCATCACTATAAACCCAATAATAGTCGGGGTCGTCTATATGAGGAGTGCAAGCTAGTTTTCAACACCTTTCAAGTATTGAGAGTTAACTAGAAGTTAACCTGTAATACGCAACAAAAACTAAACATTGAAGTAAGGGTGGGGGTTGTTGTTAGCCTTTATTACGTAAAACCACACACTAACACTAATAAGGGATTTAACAAGTGATTATTAAAGAAAATTAAGAGAAATCTTGAGGTTATGCTACCTTAGGGGTCACTTATGTATGGGTAATCAAAGGAAGGTGCAAGTTTTAGTTAGGGGTTTGGGTAGGCTAGGTTTATATTATTAGTGTTAGTCTTTCAACAAAACACTAAATTTCACATGTGGATTCTTTCGAATACCTCATGAGCATAACAAATTCATCAACCGAATACCTCATTCTTACATCCTTATTTCTATGATAATGCTTATGAACATAACACACCCTCACAATATCCTTATATCTAACATTATGCCACATGAGAAGCTAAATCAAAGTGTAGTCTACTAGTACTCATCACCCATATCCCTATTTCAAGGATGATATGGGATCCAAGTCCATTAGGGTTTTCACCCATAATTCTCAAGTCAAACCTAGAGAAATAGCAAAACCCAACCTCTTTAACTAATTATTTGGACTAACAATTAAAAACCATACAAAGTTAGAAACCTAATTTCACATAACCCTAAAATAAGAATTTTAGCTACTCATGAAATTGGAGAAAAGAAATATACCCATGTTGACATTCAATACATCCATTGAAAATCAAGCAAGAATGGCCCAAACTTCAAATTCAAATTACAACTAAAATCTCTTGAGAATTTACTACAATTGTTCTTTCCCAAAATTGGAATATTTTTCGCTACTCAAAACTTGAAAATTAGTTGCAAGATACCCAAATTGTGCAAGGCTTTGTACTTTTGAGTTTTGGGATTCAACTCCACGAATTTAGAATTCTTCCCTTAGATAATTTTCACTCCATCGCGGTGACCCATGTGATCACAGTGATCCCCTTATGATCTCTGAGATGTGAGTTGGCGTTGGATCGCGATCGCGACCCTCAGGGCGCGATCGCGGTACCTGAGGGTCGATCCCTCATCCTGATTTTTAGCTTGTGCAAGCACTTTGGTCTTTTGCTTTTCTCTTCAGCTTAGCTTCACTCCTTTTTATCCAATTACCAGCAAACAAACAAACCATGAGATTTAATGCACTTCAATAAAGAATTTGCCACATACATACCATCATTTGGTCGTAGTGTGCACGAATTTGGATATAGATGACTGACAAATTTTCCACTTACTAACACCCCCCAACTTACAACTTTGTTTATCCTCAATTAGTCTATATGCCTCCTCACAAAGGAAATCTCATACATCAAAGTATTTATCATGAAACAAGAGATGAAAGTGCAAGCTCTCACTCTCACAAAGAATCTCTCAATGCAAAGAAGTATCATGACAAATGTTTACCCTTATTTTTAATCGTCATTAACTTGAAGACACTCGATGGAGATCTTGAAGGACTTTTTCAAGCTTGTAATGTAGGCTCGGGAAAGGGGTAGGAAACACATTTGGGATCAAAGTGACTACACCCCCCTTTAACTCTACATCAAATACTATTCAATCAAACTTTAGGTCATGGGCTACTTCGTTCATTCCAACTCACACATGTGCCTACTTTTGCTACCTTGATTCACCAATCTTTTGAAAGCATTTTCTTCCCATCCATTTATTTTGTGCAATTCATGCTCTTCTTTCTTTTGTTAAATCATTTATCTTACTCATTTTTTCTCATTGCTTAGCTTTTAGGCACTCACTTACAATACCTGGCCCAACGTTACCTCTTCCAAGATTCACTACCCCAACTTAGGCTTTTAGCCTTAAGTTTTACTTTCAAGTTCAAGGGGGGTAGGGTTCAAAAGAAGGATCAAGTTTAAATGACTCGTATCTTGTAATGTGATTGCTAAATAAAGTTTCGAAGGATCAATATGGGTAACTAGGGATGCTATCTATGTATGGGTAGGCTTTTAAGGCTAAAGTGTATTTCTATGTTCACAAAGAAGGCCTAAGATCATTTCACCAACCATGCATAATCAATATTAGCTTTGAGAGACTATGTTATGTGACTTCTTTAAGCTTGAGAGATGGTTGCTTAGTCAAATTAGGGATGAAAATGAAAATTTAAGATTTTGATCTTGCCTTATATACATCTCTCAGATGTCGAAATCGTGGGCTTTTATAACGCGATCGTAGATCACTAGACTACAATTGGGATTCTGCGATCTCGATCAGGTGACCCTAATCATGGTACCTCAGGCTATTGAAATAGACTGATCATGACCAAAACTCCAATTTTCTATACCAATTTGTATGCATAACCAATAAATAAAACTAAGAACAAGAAACACAATTCCTAAACATTCAATTATGCCCTTAAAACATGGAAAAACTATCAAGCAACTCATTTCGGCATTTGTCCGAACACTTGGTGTACCCATGATATTACTACCAAATTTAAACAATTTTGGTCACTAAATACTTCCCCAATAATTCACACACCAACAACAATAGACAACACAACAAATAATCTCAATTAATCTCAAGATTAAGCATGCAAATCACAATTTTAGGCCGTTACCCTAAAGATGTATTCTAGGCCCCATAAATATGCATATAAGGGGAGAGTTAGGTGAAATACTAGATAAGGAGATATAGATGGGAAGCTATGCACTTTTAGATGTTTTTAACACAAGTAAAATAGGTGAAATTATGAATAATTTGAAAAAAAATGTGAGGGAAACTATTTAGGGTGACTATTTATTTTTAAAAACTGTAATACCCTATGTCTGAAAGTCAATGTGCAACGTACAACTCATTTACTCAAGTCATATACACAGCATAATAGTCGTAAGTTATAAGTCGTAGCTATGCCAGTGTGGAGTAATTGAAGTTTATTATAGATACGATTTGACTATAAAAATCATCATAGCATGTTATAAGTCGTATTAAGTTAAGTCGTAAGTTCAGAAGTATAGGTTACCTAAGTTTCTATCCAAGTTACAAGTGGTTGTTTCAAGTCGTGTGGACAAGTAACAAGTCATAAAGTTACCAATCGTATGTTGACTAGTGTGTGCTATCTTTTCCACTGCCAAGTACGAGTTGCTAGTCTTACTTATATCCTCACCATACGAGTTTTATGGTTGACTCATGATGAATGGCGATCAATTTAAGTAAGTTTAGTTAAGGGGCTTTTTGGTCTTTTCCTCACTTATAACTCTCAACCCACGACCTATACCCAAGAGAGATGTTATTTTCCTTATTATTTCAGTTAATTAACAACATCTTTTCTCCTCCTATCTTCAAGAAGAACAATATTAGGGTTTTACTCACCAATTCATCTCTCAACTCTCAAAGTTCAAGTTCTCTTCACAAGTCAAGAAATTCTAGGTATGTGGGGTTTTTGAAAAAGGTTAATCTTCCATCCTTGTCCCCAAAAATCATGATTTGAAGATTGAATTTTACACTTTTTATATTAAGGTTCATCCCTTAAATTTTCATGTATCGAAGTATACCATTATCTTGTGATTTTAAGGCTAAAGGTGCATAAAGGTTACATCTATTCATGTTTTGAACTGTAAGATTGCTATTGTGAATTGAGTTTCATTACTTTGATTTGAATTTTGATGGAAGATTTCTATATGGGTATTGAGCCTGATATTTTGTCATAAGTATTATTAAAGAAAGTAAGAGTTTCAAGATTCAAGAAGAAGCATTAAGTTTATAAGAAAGTTTAAGCCTTTTGAAGTTCCATTCATATAAAATATTCATATAAAAGCTTGATATTTTGATCTAAAGATAAGACATGAAATCCACAAATTGTTCACCTTAATTATGATTTACTTTAACGAGAAGCATAACTGGTTTTCAGTCTATAAATCCTTATGTTATTTTAAGGTGGATTTCTTAAGTATAAGCGTATATTCATTCTGGAGTAGTATTTTGCACCGAGAAGGGAATGTGGATGAGTGTATCCTAAATTTCTGGAAACTACGAGCCACCATCGGTTAAGATTTTTTCCAATATGGATGAAGCATAGTGATCACCTAAGTTAAGGTTTTGTTCCGATGGCAAGAGTAGAACAACTCTCCCCAATGTGGGAAAGACCTTGGACTCTATGGTAGCTCACATAGTTTATGTCGATTAGAAGAATCGCCCATAAGAAAGAATAAAAGTAAAGATTTTAAAAACTAAGTGTTACGGCTCACTAAGCTTATTCATTGCTCCATTATCCAGGTCTTATGATCTCGCGGTCTTTATTTTTACCCAAGTCCAAGGTGAGTCATTTATTCTTATTATGCATTATTTGAAAGTTTGTATATATATATATATATATATATATATATATATATATACACATATATATAAGCGATTCTTGTTTTATTTAGGCATTCACCCCCTCATACTCAGTACATTCCTGAAGTACAGACCCACATGAATGTCTATGTGCTACATTGTCTTATAATGTAGGTTCTGCTGCTCGTTTCTAGCAGCGTGACTAACCACGGGCATCACCTCCTGCATCTCGACTTTTAGTGAGTCCTCATAGTTTGAGGACACAATTTATCAGACTCGTGTTTAAGATTAAAAGTTGTTTTAGATCTTTGAATTTTTAATTATGTTTAGGTCAGCTGGGGTCTGTCCCTGTGGCTCTCTAGTTAGTGATAGAGGCCAGTCAAACTGTGTAGGTTTTAAGTTCAAAGGGTTTGTTTAAGTGTTCCAAAGTTAAAGGTTTATATTAAGTTGTGGAATTATTTATATTCAGTCCATATTCATATTATAGTTCACCGTTTATGCTAGTTGTAATCTAAATAGGTATCATGGGTTAGCTTAGGGCTATTCTTAGTCCTGAGCATAGTATGATGTCCAGGGTGTACTTCTGAGGCATTACAAACATGGTATCAGAGCCTATGATTTAAAGAGTCCTAGGGAGTCATACAAATTACGTTACCTAGAGTCTTGATCATGAATGTAAAGCACGCCACATTTATGAGCAGGAGGCTACAAAATGAGTTAGGAATTATCATTTCTTTCATGATCAATCATGCTTATAGTTGTCTCTATTTTCCTTAACTCGTGATTTTACATGACAGAATATACCTCCTCACTGAGCTGATGCACGCAGAAACGGTGATCAACCACCACTGCACGCCGACCCTCTAGATGAGAATATATCTCATGCTGAATTTTTGACTGACTTTCAAGCATTTGGCCAAGCTGTGAACACTAATGTTCAAGGAAACCAATAGGCAGCAGTCCCACTTCATAAAAATTGTAACTTAGCTACAGCCCAGATTCGATACTTTATGAGGATGAATCCACCTGAGTTCCATGGGTCAAAGATGGATGAGGATCCTTAACTCTTCATAGATAGGGTAAGAAATATTACTCAAATCATGCATATTACTAAGGAGAAGAGTGTAGAGCTGGCATCCTATAAGCTAAAGGATGTTTTACATGATTATTTCACTATGTGGAGCAATAATAAAGGTGAGAATGCAGCTCCGATGAGTTGGCAGGTATTTTAGAGTACTTTTCTGGACAAGTCTTTCCTTGTGAGATAAAGTAGGCTAAATTAGAGGAGTTCATAAAACTAAGGTAGGGCTTTATGACAGTGAAGGAATACTGCCTTATGTTCACCCAGTTATCTAAATATGACCCAGAGTTGTTATTTGACTCTAGAGCTTGTATGAGTAAGTTTTTTACTAGGTGCCTGATTTAGTAGTCACGGAGTGTAGCACTGTCCTGCTGAATAGGTATATGGATATTGCTAGGTTGATGACTCATGCTCAACAGATTGAGGCAGAAAAGTTGAAGAAAAGGGAGAAGAGAAACAAGAAAGGTAGGACTGGACAGTTTGAGTATATTCAGCTAAGGTATAGAGAAGGTAGTCATTCATATTTTTAAGGTCATTCATCAGTACTTGCACCATCTTCATCCAGTGCCCCTGCAACCACGACCAGGCAGGAGCAGTGGGGCAGAAGTTCAAATTTTAGGTCTCAGAATAATGTATTCGGGAGGCTCAGTTACTCGACATGTGCAAAGTGTTCCAGTACCCATCCTGGTGAGTGTTTGATAGGCAAAGAGGGTTCTATGGTTCTGGTAAGTTGGACCACGGGATCAAGGAGTATCCATATGCTAAGAAAAGAAGTAAATATATTGATACTTAGACTCAGGATACTAATCCAGCAGCCCAGCCAGGTCACCCAGTTCCTCCACAAGGCGCATCATCTAGTACCGGTGGCGGTCAGTGCCAGAATTAGTTTTATGATTTACCATCTCGTCAGGAGAAGGAGAGTTCTCCATATATTGTCACTGGTACGCTTCGTGCCTTTCACTTTGATGTATATGTGTTGTTAGACCCGAGATCAAATCTCTCTCATATAACTTCATTGACTGCTATAAATTTTGGGGTAGGTCTTAAAAATCTCCCTAAGAACTTCTCAATTTCTACCCCAGTGGGTGAGTCAGTTGTTGCTAGGCGAGTCTATAGGGAGTGTCCTACTACCGTCTTCCATAAGATCACACTAGCGGACCTAATAGAGTTAGAGATAGTGGATTTGATATTATTATGGACATGGATTGGCTTCATTCATTCTACGCATCAATAGATTGTCGCACCCGTGTGGTGAAGTATCAGTTTCCTGATGAGGCATTTTTCGAGTAGAAGTGTAGATCAGTATTTACCAAAGGTCATTGAATCTCTTATCTTAAGGCCAAATAGTTAATATAAAAAGGGTGTATCTATCATTTAGTTTGAGTCAAAGACACTAAGTTTGAAGCCACAATAGTTCAATCAGTCTGTGTGGTCCGTGAGTTTCTTGAGGTTTTCCCTGAAGATCTTCCAGGGGTACCACCAAATAGAGAAATAGAATTTGATATTAATTTTCTTCCTAATACTCAGCCTATCTCTATCCCTCTATATCGTATGGCTCCATCCAAACTTAAAGAGTTAAAGGAGTAGATTAAGGACCTCCTAGATAACAGTTTCATCAAACCTGGTGTATCTCCGTGGCGTGCTCCAGTCCTTTTGTGTGCAAGAAATATGGCACTCTCAGAATGTATATAGATTATAGACAACTAAACAAGGTTACCTTCAAGAACAAGTATCCCATTCCTAGGATCGATGATTTGTTCGATCAGATTCAGGGTGCCCAGTGGTTTTTCAAGATTGCCTTAGTTCGAGATGCGATCAGTTGAAAGTCAGGGAGCAAGGCATTTCGAAAATAGCTTTTCAAACAAGGTAAGACCATTTTGAGTTTGTAGTTATGTCGTTTGGACTGACAAATGCTCCTAGAACCTTTATGGATTTGATTAATAGGGTCTTCAAGTAGTACTTGGACATGTTTGTCATTGTCTTTATATATGACATACTGGTGTATTCCAGAAGTAAGGAGAAATATGCAGACCATTTGAGAATAGTACTACAGACCCTCAAGGATCATTAATTATATGCAAGGTCTGGTAAATGTGAATTTTGGTTGGAATTTTTACTTTCTTGGGGCATGTCAGTTTAGTATTTTGTGTTCATGTAGATCCTCAAAAGACTAATGCAGTGAAGCACTAGCCTAGACCCATCACTCTATCTGATATCAGAAGTATTTTGAGTTTGGTTGGGTATTATAGAAGGCTTGTTGAAGGGTTCTTCTCTATAGCTGCACCATTGACTAAGCTGACCCAAAAGAAAGTGAAGCTTATATGGTCGGATAAGTGTGAGAAAAGTTTCCAAGAGTTGACGGATAGGTTGACTTTGGCTCCAGCGTTAGCTTTACCAAAGAGGGTAGACAAATTTGTGGTGTATTGTGATGCTTGTAGAGTCGGGTTAGGTTGTGTGTTGATACAAAATAGGAGAGTGAAAACTTATGCCCCCTTGTAACTTAAGAATCATGAAAAGAATTACTCAACTCATGACTTGGAGTTAGCTGGCGTGGTACTTTCCATGAAAATTTAGAGGCATTACCTCTATGGGGTGCATATTAATGTTTTCATTGACCACAAAAGTCTTCAGTATGTATTTTCTCAATGGGAGATGAATCTTCGTCAAAGAAGGTGGTTGGAGTTATTAAAAGATTATGACATGAAGGTACTCTATCATACTCTATCATTTGGGTAAGGCCAACATGGTGACAGATTCACTGAGTAGGTTTTTCATGAGTAGTGTGTCTCAAGTAAAGGAAGAAGAACGGGAGTTGGCCAAAGAGGTGCATAGATTAGCCCATTTGGGAGTATTTTTGCTCGACACTGATGATGGGGAAGTAGTAGTTTAGAACGGTTCGAAATCATCTTTAGTAGTAGAAGTAAAGTAGAAACAATGAAATAATCCTATATTTAATAAAATATGGGAAGCAGTCCAGCAGCAGAAGATCAAGGTTTTCTCACAAGGGGGAGGAGATGGTGTATTTTGCTATCAAAGTAGGCTTTGTGTTTTGAATATATATGAGTTGAGGGAAAGGGTACTAGCCGAGGCTCATGGTTCGAGGTATTCCATTCATCAGGGTGCTACAAAGATGTACAGCGACTTACAAGAAATTTTTTGGTAGAATGGTATTAAGAAGGGCATAGCAGAGTTTGTGGTCAAGTGTCCACATTGCCAGCAAGTTAAAGTTAAATACCAGAGACCGGGTGGTATGCAACAAGAGATAAGCATCCTTACCTGGAAGTGGGATGTAGTGAATATGGATTTCATCACAGGGTTGCCTCGTACAAGATGTCAACATAACTCAATTTGGATTATAGTATATCAAATGACTAAATCAGCCTATTTCCTACCTGTCAGGACTTCATATACCATGGAAGATTATGCCAAAATATGTATTCATGAGTTAGTAAGGCTTCATGGTATACCCTTGTCCATTATTTTAGACTGAGAAACGTAATTCACTTTACAATTTTGGCAGTCTTTTTAGAAAGGCCTTAGTACAAAGGTTAAGCTTAGTACTGTTTTTCGTCCGCAGACCGATGGTCGGGATGAATGTAGAATTCAAATATTATAAGACATGTTGAGTGTTTTTATTTTAGATTTTAAAGGAAGTTGGGATGACCATCTACCATTGATTGAGTTCTCTTATAATAATAGTTATCTTGCTAGCACTCAGATGGATCCATTTAAAGCATTGCACAGATGTAGGAGTAGATCACGCATAGGATGGTTAAAGGTTGGTGAAGTGGCATTGATTGGGCTAGATTTTTTTGTTGAAGATATGGCAAAGGTTCAGTTGATTCAGAAAATATTAAAGACTATTCAGAGTCATCAGAAATCCTATGCAGATGTAAGGAGGAGAGAGATCAAGTTTGAAATGGGGGATTAGGTATTTTTGAAAGTGTCGCCTATGAAGGGGATAATGAGATTTGGAAATAAAGGGAAGTTGAGTCCCTAATTTTTTGGTCTGTATTAGATAGTAAGATGTATAGGAGAGGTGGCTTATGAATTGGATCTTCCAACAGAATTAATTATGATTCACCAGTGTTATATATTTTGATGCTTAAGAAGTGAATTGGAGATCCACCTTAAGTAGTTCCCCTAGAGAGTATTGGGGTCAAAGATAACTTGTCATAAGAGGAGGTTCCTGTGGAGATACTTGATCAGCAGGTCCAAAGGCGAAGGAATAAAGAAGTAGTGTCAGTAAAGGTTGTTTGGAAAAACCAATTGGTTGAAGGGGCCACTTGGGAAGATGAAGTAGACATGATGACCAAGTATCCTCATCTCTTTTCTTCCAACTCAGTTCCTACCAAATGTAAATAGTTATGTTTCAGCCAAAACACTTTCTCTTTAAGTCTGTTTAAGTATTCTTAAGCCATATCTTATGTTGTGAGTAATTGAATCCTTGTGATAAATATACGCTTGGTTATAAGTTCGGGGTAGAGCTGTTGAATCTTTTCCAAATCCAAGTCCTAGATGAATCACATTCGAGAACGAATGTATCCAAGGATGATATACTGTAATACTTCGAATCTGAAAGTCATTGTGCAACGTACAACTCATTTTCTCAAGTCGTATACATAGCATAAAAGTTGTAAGTAGTAAGTCGTAGCTATGGTAGTTTGAAGTAGTTGAAGTCTATTGTAGATATGATTTTACCATAAAAATCATCATAGCATATTACGAGTCATATTAAGTTAAATCATAAGTTCAGCAGTATAGGTTCCCTAAGTTTCTGTCCAAGTTACGAGTGGTTATTTCAAGTCGTGTGGACAAGTAACAAGTCATAAAGTTACCAATCGTATGTTGACTAGTATGTGTTATCTTTGCCACTGCCAATCAGGAGTTGCTAGTCTTACTAATATCCTAACCATACGAGTCTTATTGTTAACTCGTGATGATTGACGATCAATTTAAGTTTAGTTAAGGGGTTTTTTGGTCTTTTCCTCACTTATAACTCCCTACCCACGACCTATACCCAAGAGAGATATTATTTTTCTCATTCTTTCAGTCAATTAACAGCATCTTTTCTCCTCCTATCTTCAAGAAAAACAATATTAGGGCTTTACTCACCAATTCATCTCTCAACTCTCAAAGTTCAAGTTCTCTTCACAAGTCAAGAAATTCCAGGTATGTGGGGTTTTTGAAAAAGGTTAATCTTCTATCCTTGTGCCCCAAAAGCATGATTTGAAGATTGAATTTTACACTTTTTATATTAGGGTTCATCCCTTAAATTTTCATGTATCGAAGTATACCATTATCTTGTGATTTTAAGTCTAAAAGTGTATAAAGGTTACATCTATTCATGTTTTGAACTGTAAGATTGCTATTGTGAATTGAGTTGCATTACTTTGATTTGAATTCTGATGGAAGATTTCTATATGGGTATTGAGCCTGATATTTTTTCATAAGTGTTATTAAAGAAAGTAAGAGTTTCAAGATTCAAGAAGAAGCATTAAGTTTATAAGAAAGTTTAAGCCTTTTGAAGTTCCATTCATATAAAATATACCATGATTCAAGAAAGCTTGATGATCAAAAGATAAGACATGAAATACACAAATTGTTCACCTTAATTATGATTTACATTAACGAGAAGCATAACTGGTTTTCAGTCTATAAATCCTTATGTTATTTTAAGGTGGATTTCTTAAGTATAAGCATATATTCATTCTGGAGTAGTATTTTGCACCGAGAAGGGAATGTGGATGAGTGTATCCTAAATTTCTGGAAACTACAAGCCACCATCGCTTAATATCACCATCGGTTAATATTTTTCCCAATATGGATGAAGTATAGTGATCACCTAAGTTAGGGTTCTATTCCGATGGAAAGGGAAGAACAATTCTCCCCAACGTGGATAAGACGTTGGACTCCATGGTAGCTCATATAGTTTATGTCGATTAAAAGAATCTCCCATAAGAATGAATAAAATTAAAGATTTTATACCTTTAGTATTTTGTCCCACTAAGCTTATTCATATGCTCCATTATCCATGCTTTATCTCGCAGTCTTTAGTTTTACTCAAGTCCAAGGTGAGTCATTTACTCTTAGCATGCATTATTTGAAAGTTTATATATATATATGCTTCTTGTTTTATTTATGCATTCACCCCCTCATACTCAGTACATCCCATAAGTACTGACCCGCATATAATGTCTATGTGCTACATTGTCTTATAATATAGGTTCTGGTGCTCATTTCCAGTAGCATGACTAACTACGGGCATCACCTCCTGCATCTCGACTTTTAGTGAGTCCTCATAGTCTTGGATCCATTTTATCAAACTCATCTTTAAGATTGAAAGTTGTTTTAAATCTTTGAATTTTCGCTTATGTTTGGGACAGCTAGGGTATGTCCCAATGGCTCTCTAGTCAGTAGTAGAGGCTTGTCAAACTATGTATGTTTTATGGTCAAAGGGTTTTTTTAAGGTTTCCAAAGTTAAAGATTTAAATTAAGTTGGGAATTATTTATCTTCTGTCCATATTCGTATAATAGTTCATTGTTCATGCGAGTTGTAATATAAATAAATATCATGGGTTAGCTTAGGTTTATTCGTAGTCTTGAGCACCGTGTGACATTCAGGGGGTACTTTCGGGCATTACAAAAAATGATTGGACTGCGATCGCGCCCAAAGTACCACGATTGCGATGACACGGTGAATGCAATCACGATCACATGGTGACCGTGACTGCTGTAATCGAGGCTTGATTCAGCTCCACTATTTTTAGTTGTTCAGCTTCCTACCATTCCACAACACTTCTCATTACTCAATTCTAAAACACACCATATAGCTCCACAATTTTATGGATTAATCAAAAACAAAATAAAAGATACTCTAACAATTAAAATTTAAAGGATACGGGCCACATTAGTTGCATCGGTGGATTACCTCTCATCCAGTGTCTAATTTAGCATCACAACACGGCGTCCTTCAATCTTCAAGTTAGGTCTTTGATCTAGTATGACCCAACCTCCTCTCCTTCATCAACAACATCAATAACTGAGACCACTTGTAAACCCACTTTGTTGTTCTCGGCTTTGCATACCCAAAATGAAACTCTGTCACTATGCACCTAAAATGTCATTTATCCATGCTCCATATCCACTAGGCCCTTTCGATTGCCAAGAATGGTCTCCCAAGAATTATGGGTATTTAATGATCGATTTCATAATCAAGCGTAACAAAGTTCACTGGGAGAATGAATCTATCAACTTTTACCAATACACCATATAAAATTCCAACCGATTTCTTGATCGAGTGATCTACCCTCAATAACCTCATGGTGGTGGGTGTAGGATAACCCAACCCAAGCCTTTGATACACCGCATATTCCATCAAATTTATGCTAGTACCAAGATCACATAATGCCTTGTCAAATTTGTGGGTCCCAATGGTGTAAGGGATGGTAAAAGCACCCGGTCTTTCTTTTTCTCCATTATGGGTTTTGAAATAATGGCACATCAAGTGTGGGTCACTTCAATGGTCTCACCATATACAAGCCTCTTCTTTGACATCAAGTTATTCGTTGATTTAGTATAACCTAAAAATCTCTTGAAGAGCCTCTAATAGTGAAATAGTGATTGAGAGGTTACTAAGCTTTGCAAAAAACTTTTTGATCTTGGCATTGTCATCTTTATTTTTCATTCATTGTGAAAAGGGTGGAGGAATTTTCACTTGGGGAAATGGGACACTTTGAGGGTCATTCCCCATTTTCTTGTCACCATCAATCACTTTAGGAGTTTCCTCCTTATCACCCTTCTCTTCAACTATCATAGGCTCTTCATCACCCTCTTCAAGAGACTTTGAAGCACCAACACTTGGTGGTTCAAACCATTTTTTCTTCATATTCATTTGATCATCGAGAGACGTTTCCTCAACTTCAATCACATGCTCGCCAAGATTTCAACCACTTCTAGTAACAACTGCCATGACATAGACTTTATTTTTAGAATTCACCACCATGTCACTAGATGGGGTCCCTTTTGGCCTAGCATTGACTTGGGTTGAAACTTGCCCCACTTGTGTCTCAAATTGCTATATGGAAGCCGAATATGAAACAACCATTTGCTTGCATTGAGAAAAGTCGCTCTTCATCTCCCTTACCATTTTGTCGGTACCTTCAACCCGCACCAAAATTTAAGCAAGCACATCCTCGGTTTTGAATTTTTTTGGTTCCACCTAGTTTGATTCTTAGTACTTGACAAAATCATGAGGGGGAACATATCTATCATAACCTCTCTTTTTATCCCTCCAATCAGGGTCTCTATCTCTTTCTCTATCACGCAAATAACAATCTCGATCATTCCAACCTTGAATCCCTCTTTGCCTTTGATAGGCGGGGTGGGAACCCCCTGGATAATTTTCCAACATCCTTATCTCTTTATTTATTGCCTTATATTTATCCTCATCACAACCTTTGGCACCTTGAGAGTCCACGCCATTGATAGCTTTTGTAGGTGCTCCCATTACCTATTTAGTGAGGAAGTCCAATTGGGTCTTCACCTTAGCAATTTTTCATCCTTATTTCTTTGCTCTTTGTTAATATAATATACAATGGGGGACCCTATGGCTACTTTGGAATCTAGATTATGTCATTACCGGTTTTTCTTAATGACTCGCTCAAGTATATTTCCCGCAACATCATATGGAAACTTCACAAGAGAACCACCCGATGCATTGTCCACCATTGTCTTGTTGAGTTGGTCCAATGCCCTATAAAATATTTGGAGGGACTTCTTCTCCGACACTTCATGGTTCGGGAATTGCATGAGCTTTTCATTGAAACTTTGCAAACCTTATGTAAGGGCTCACCACTAAGTTGACAAAAGTTTATGATCTCATCCTTTAATTATAGCATACTATAGGAGGAAAATATATATCCAAAAAGGCCTCTGTAAGTTTGACCCAAGAAGTAATAGATCCGGCTGGTAGAGATCTCAACCACAAAACTGTTTCACCCATTAAGGAAAATGGGAAAATCCTCAACCAAATGAACTCTTGAATGATATGAGCAATATCAAATGGGGCACTCACCTCAATGAAGTTTTTCAAATACAAGTTGGCATCTTCGTGTGTTTGATCCCTGAATATACCTTTTATTTGTAATATGTAGAGACTGATATTTGAGACATGGAACACGCCATTTCCCTCGACTGATAGGATGTAGACTGTACTCATACGCCTCGCAACATGAAGATGATCCTCATCCTCGAGATGTCCATCAAATGAGCCTTTATTGATCCCATTATGGCTCATGGTGTCATGATGACTATGAAAATCACCTAAAAATAAAAACAACAAATAAGGTAAATGAAAGCATTACAAGTAACCCACGTTCACTAATAACACCGCAAAAAAAAACTAAGATTCAATCTCCAGCAATGGCTCTATTTTTTATGACGTGCAACATACATCATTGTTTTGATATAATGTGATCATCGATAATATAAACCCAACAGAAGTCAGGATCGTATCCACAAGAAGTGCAAGCTAGTTTTCAACACCTTTCGAGTATTGAGAGATAACTAGGAGTTAACACGTAATGTGCAACTAAAACTAAACATTAAAGTAAGGTTGGGGGGTTTTGGTGTAAATCTTTGTTACGCAAAACCACACACTAACACTAATAAGGGATTTAACAAGTGATTGGTAAATCAAATTAAGAGAAATCTTGGGGTTATGCACCTTAGAGGTCACTTATGTATGGTAATGAAAGGTTATTCCAAGTCTTAGTTAGGGGTTTGGGTATGTAGGTTTATTGTATTAGTGTTAGTCTTTCAACAAAACACTAAATTTTACTAATGGATTCTTTCGAATACCTCATTAGTATAACAAATTCATCAACCCAATACCTCGTATTTACATCCTTATTTCTAAGATAATGCTTATGAACATAGAACACCCACACAACATCCCTGTTTCTATGATAATGCCATAAGAGAATATAAATCAAAGTGTAGTCTACTATTACTCATCGCCCATATCCCTCTTTCAGGTATGATATGGGATACAAGTCAATTGGGGTTTTCACCCTCAATTCTCAATTCAAACCTAGAGTAATAGAAAAACCCAACCTCCTTAACTAGTTATTTGGACTAACAATTAACACCCATATAAAGTCAACCACCTAATTTAACATAACAGCAAGATAAGAATTTTAGCTACTCATGAAATTAGAGAAAAGAAATATACTCATGTTGACATTCAATGCATCCATTGAAAAGCAATCAAGAATAACCCAAAACTTTAATTTCAAATTACAACTAAAATCTCTTGAGAATTTACTATAATTGCTCTTTCCCAAAATTAGAATGTTTTTCTCTACTCAAAACTTGAAAATTAGTTGCAAGATACCCAAATAGTGTAAGGGTTTCTGCTTTTGAGTTTAGGGATTCAACTCTATGAATTTATAATTCTACCCTTAGAGAATTTCTACTCCATCGTGATCATAATTGGTTGACCGTATTCGTGACCCACACGATCATGTGATCCCCTCACGATCACTGAGACTTGAGTTGCCATCAGATCATGATCGCAACCCTCAGGTATTGTGATCCCTAATCTTGATTTTTATCTTGTGCAAGAACTTTGGTCTTTTGTATTCCTCTTCAGCTCGGCTTCACTTCTTTTCATCCAATTACCTGCAAACATACAAACCATGGGATTTAACGTACTTCAATAAAGAGTTTGTCTCATACATACAATCATATTGTCGTAGTGTACACAAATTTAGATATAGATGAGTGGTAAATTTTCCACTTATCACTGTCCAAAGTGATATTTCGTATGATGATTTCGTGAAATTAATCATCAGCTATTATAAACTAAATTATCAAATGAAATATCTTGTCATCAGTTGTTTTCACAACTTCTTTGAAAATTAAAGGGTCCTACCTTTAAATATAAGCGATCAGGTTCGGTTGCATACTTATCTGAGTGATGCAGCTAGGTCGGTGTTAAGGGTGTACGTGGTTGAAAAAATAATAGAGAAATAGAATCAGAATGTAGAACAAAAATAACAAGATATGTTTGATGACTAATTGGACAATGTGGACATGAATATTCCACATAATGATGAGAGTAGAGATCAACTGAAGTTGAAGGATGATCAAACACCTACGCCCATTTTTGTGAGCAATATAATGGGCAGGTCTCAATCAACACAGTCGAGCAATCTTCAAGATAAAGAGACTGGTTTTTACAAGGGAATGTCATTCAAGAATAAGGAATAACTAGTCACTTCATTGTATATTGCTTGCTTGAAAAAAGATTTCAGACTAAAGAAGGTGATAATTTGTGCCAAGTGTATTATTTTAGATGTGCTCATCCGGAGTGAAAGTGGTGGTTGAGGGATGTGAAATTCTTAAGTTCTGACATATTCATCATTAAAATTCATATAAAGTATCACACATGTGGTTCGGATCATATTACGAGCCATAATCCTCATGTCATTGCAAAGGTCATAGATAAATATTTCCAAAATAGATTCCCCAATGGAAAAAGCCCTTCTACAAATGATATGGCCAATCAACTCCGTATAGAAGTGGGTTGTAAGATCAGTTATTGGAAGATTTATAAGGTCATGGAGATTGCCAAGTCTTTGATTAGGGGAACACATGAGCACGGGTATGCAAACCTTGATGCCTACTGTTACATGCTTGAGTCTACAAATCCCAAAAGTAAGATAAAATTTCATGTTGATGAAAATGGAAGGTTCAAGTACTTTTTTATATCCTACGTTGCTTGGATTCTTGATTTTCAACAATTGATAAAAGTCATAGCTGTCGACAAGACTTTCTTGAGGAGCAAGTATGAAGGAGTTTTGATATTGGCGGTGGCACAGGATGTAGAGAATCACATCTTTCTTGTCACTTTTTGTGTAGTGGACAAGGAATTTGATGCCTCGTATCAATATTTTTTTGAACAAATATGAAACTGTATAGATGATACCGAGGAGTTATGTATAATTTTGGATAGGCATCCAAGTATTCAAAAGATAGATTCAATTTTATACCCTTTAGCTCACTTTGGTTGTTGCATGAGGCATTTTGGGGAAAATATTTGAAACAACTATCACAACTCAAAGGTTGTGTCTGATTTTTATAGAGCAGCTAAAGCATGTGATGGAGTTGATTTTTTAATTATTTGAATCAAATAAGGGATATGGTACCAGTGGCAGCACAACATCTCAAACGTGTAAGTTAGGGGAGATGGATACGAGCATTTTGTCCAAAAAATAGGTACATTATTGTAAATTTAATGTCTTGTTAGAGTTTATTGTAATATTGTATGTCGTACTAAGTGATTTTTTTATATAGGTATAATATTATGACGTCAAACATAGCTAAATCAGTGATTCAATATTTGGTGTTGAAAGAATTTTCCATTGTGGCACTATTTAAAGAAATAAATAGGAGCTTTGCTAATTTATTTCACGAAAAGCGTATGGCGTTGGTGAACTCAACAAATAGACTTGTTCCTTCAATGGAAAAACAATATAAAAGTACCTCATCTTGGGGAATAAGTTATTGGCCCATCAAATAGCAAATTATAAGTTTAGTATCAACGGTCATGGTGATGTTGCCACGGTCGATCTTTAAAGAAGATCTTGTACATATAGAGTTTTTGACTTGAACAAAATACCTTTTCCAGATGCTATGGCAGTGCTTTGAGCACAATATGGTGCATAATATGGACATTATATTTATGAGTACTCATCTCTATTTTATTCAGTGGAAACATATATAATGGCATATTGTGAGAAAATTAATCCGGTGCCTCCTGAAGATTCTTGGATTATTCCTGTAAAGATTTTAGGGATAGAAATACCTCCTCCATATATTAACCCAAGCAGTATCAAATCGAGAAGAAGGCGATATAAGAGGAGGCGTGGAGTCGGATAATCATTTCCATCAAGGAAAAACAAGTGCTTCATATATAATAACGTTTACCACAAAAGAATTATTCCCGGATCATAATGCACCATGATCGATCTTTATTGTAATAGTAAATAGTTTAGTTTAGTTTAGTTGTTCTAATAGTAAATAGGCATATGTTGTTGTTTGGTTTAGTTATGACTTTGATAATTTTAACTCATTATTGGAAATGTATGTTATTTATTATATAAAATATATTTTTATTGATGGTCTAACAATTAATTTGTGCATCAATAAAAAAAAAGGTAACAGAAAATTAACTAAATTCAACAGACTACAAAAATATTTTTCAGCAGATGTAATACCCCGGAAAATTTTTCATTGAAATTTTGTGCATAAACGTATTGGGTTCTATCTTTAAGAATGTATTATAAATTTTCCGTGCGGAATGTCTTAGATTATGACCCACCATTGCGTAGAGTATTGAATAAGAATTCCAACGATATGTGGATAATCCAAAACGGACACCCGAGCGACGAGTTATGATCATTCTGATTGAACCGTGAATAGTAGTGAACAGTAAAACGTACAGGAAAAAGTACTGAGGCCTGGCATATTTTTGCTCCAACTTTAAACTATCATAATTCCTTTTACATAATGATCTGGGTGATCTACTATATATCAACGGAAAGTTCTGCGAGTCCCCTTTATAATGAAATTGGTTTCATCCAATTTGGATATCTGAGTAAAACGTTATGGTTGATCTACTTCAAACTATCAAAATAGTCCACCAAAGGACAGATTCGAGAATTAGTTGATTTTTAAGGGCATTTTGGTCATTATGCCTTCACTTCATGGACGAAAATTGTCCATTTATACCTATATTGAGCCATAAAATTTATGTTCTTCCATCAAAAACATTAAGAGAACTAAACCCTAGGTCCATTTTGAACTCCAAATATCTTCCAATTTCACCGTAGAATTTCAAATTTGATCCGATAATTAAACTCATTATCTTGAGACCATCGAGGAGCACCCCTTATTTGTGTGAACAGGATTCCATAATCAAGAGGTCAATTTCAAGGTATGTGGGGTTTATCAACAAGAGCACTCTTTAGTTCTTGTGCCCAAAAGTAATTTTCTTTATGAAGACATGATTTTTACTTGATTATTATGATTTTAAAGCATGAACTAATATTCTATGATGATTATTATGAAATTTTGATGTCTATAATTTTGAAATATGGATTTACATGTGTGGTGATATAAAGCATGAATCTTGAACGATATTTATCATGATTTTGATATTTGGGTCTTGAACCCCATTTGAAATTGTGTCTTTGAGAAAATGTGTGCTATAAGCACGTTGATGTTGAATATTTGAGATGTGTTGAATGATTTTACCTTTTGGTCTTAATGGAGTCGCTTTGAACTCGAATGTGAAAGAAATCCACAACGTGTTTGATTATGATAAATGGGTAGCATGATGGCTCCTGATGTATACTTATATATTGATGAAAGTTGTTTTGTTGCGGATTGTCTTTGAAATGATTTGATCTAAGTCCAGGAGTACTATTTAGCACCGAGTGGGAGGTATAAAGTGACCTTACTTCCCTAGAACTATGTTCCTCCGTAGGACGTGAGCCTCAGGCTGATTTATATAGTGATCACTAGTATTTTTGGATTGATATTGGAAGTCCTACTCTGATGGCAAGGATAGGATGGCTCTCCCCATCGGGGGTTGGACGTTGGACTCCATGTGGCTCACATGGTTTATGTCGATTATAGGATCTCCCAGTGTGTGTGTGTTTTCTTGTGTCTATGGTGAACGGTGAAGTGATTTGAAAGTGGAATTGTGAAAGTTATTCTTTCAAAAGATTTAAATGATATTTACATTATGAGAATTGATATTCTTGATGAACTGAAAGTGATTGACAAATTATATGATGACTCACATGTGTTATTATACTTATTTCATCTTCTTATGATTATGATGATTTTCTTCGGGCTATGTGAGTCTTTCATAAATCCTGCATATTTCTTAGAAATATTTATGATGATGATGTTTATACAACTGCATACACCCCCATATACTCGGTTCCTTTCCATGGTACTGACCCACATCTTAGTATGTGGATTGCATTTTCTCGGAATATAGGTTCAGGTGCTCAGTTCCAGGTTCAACAGTGATTCTTCGGGCACGCTTTTCTACATCCTCTATTGTGGTGAGTCCTCATGTTTCAAGGACGTGATGTCTGATGTTGGTTTCACGGAATTATTTACATTTGATAACTAAGTATGAGTCAGTTGGGGCATGTCTCAATGGCTCGCTGGTTTTGTTGATTTTCTTAGAGTCTTGTCAGACTAGTATAGATGTTGGGAGTTGACTAATAAGTCATATTTTGTTATATTTTTGAAATTCTTTTATTCTTGGATGATGATTACTCTTTTGATATTTGAGGGTTATTTATGGAAACCCCGTTGATTTGTGTTGAACTGAATGAAAATGGCTCAAAGGGTTAGCTTGGGGCTACTCGTATCCTCAAGCACTGTGTGATGCTCCGGGACCCATTTTCGGGGCGTTACAGCAGACTACCCATCTATTACAACAGATGGACCATCTGTTGCAATATATGGGTAATTATTTAAAAGAAATCAAAACAATCTTGCCACCAGATTGTGTTCTTCAAATAGATGATCTATTTGTTGCAATAGATGGTTCATATGTTGGAAGAACTTAATCGAGTAGAAAGGGTTTTGTTTTCTTCCAATAGATTGCCCATCTATTGTAACAAATGGGTCATCTGTTGAAAGAACTCAAAACCTTTGCTACTGGAGTACTAGATTGAGTTCTTCCAATAGATAACCCAGCTTTGTAATA
Organism: Capsicum pubescens; assembly: GCA_030864215.1. Classification (NCBI taxonomy): domain Eukaryota; kingdom Viridiplantae; phylum Streptophyta; class Magnoliopsida; order Solanales; family Solanaceae; genus Capsicum; species Capsicum pubescens. The sequence goes on from CM061539.1 coordinate 114,786,469, forward strand.
GATGGTCCATTTGCTAGAAGAACACAATACAGATCTTGCTACTGAATTGTGTTCTTCCAAATGATGCCCCATCTGCTGCAATAGATGGGGTATATTTTGGAAGAACTCAAAACCCTTGCTACTGGATTGAATTCTTCAAACAAATAGCCCATCTGTTGTAACAAATGAGTCATCTGTTGGAAGAACTAAAACCCTTGCTATTGCTACTAGATTGAGTTCTTCCGATAAATGACCCATCGGTTACAACAAATAATCTATCTGCTGGAAGAACATAATACAGTTCTTGCTATTGAATTGTGTTCTTTCAATAGATAATCCATCTGTTGCAGTAGATATGTCATCTATTGGAAGAACTCAAAACCTTTGCTATTGGATTGAATCAGGTCTTCCAATAGATGGCCCATCTATTGCAATAGAAGAGTGATGGGTCATTTGTTGGAAGAAATAATAACAATCCTTCCTACTAGATTGTGTACTCCAAACAAATAACCCATCTTTTATAATAAATGACCCAAAATAGTCCTTGCTACTGGATTGCCTTCTCCCAACAGATGGCCCATCTGTTGTAACAGATGGTCCATCTGTTGTAACAGATGGTCCATCTGTTGGGAGAACTCAAAATAGTCCTTGCTATTGGATTGAGTTCTTCTAATAAATGGACCATTTATTGCAACAGATGGGCCATCTGTTGGAAGAGATCTAAACTCTTGATGTTTTATTTTGTTTCTTCCAACAGATGGGCAATCTATTACAATAGATTGGTCATCTGCTGTAACAAATGACCTATCTGTTGGAAGAACTCAATCTAGTAGCAAGAATTGTTTTGATTCTTCCAACAGATTAGTCATTTTCTCCAACAAATGTCTATATCTATTTGATAATTTCCAACAGATTAGTCATCTATTATAATAGGTTAGTTATCTATTGCAATAGATGTCCTTACCTATTTGATAATTTCCAATAGATTAATCATATGTTGTAATAAGTTAGTCATCTATTACAATAAATGTCTATATTACTTGGCTAATTTGATGTGAAATGACTCATTTTAAACTATGATTAGTAATTAGACTTGTTGTAGGTTTAGATATGAACTTGATTATTATATAACTCTTAGTTGGAATCAATTAACCTCTTGAAAACCATCCACCATTCAATGAAATCACAGGAAATGGAAAGTAGAGTGGGGAAGTAGATGTAAATAGCAACAAGAAGTAGTAGAACTAGTCATTCATTCATTCATAAATATACATAAAAATAAAATAAAGATAAGGCACAGAACCATTACATATGTGTGAATGAAATCTAGGCCTATATTCTCTAACTACCAAAAAAGGGTAGGAGGGTAGTAAATCTTCATAGTAAGATGACGACCTAAAGGAGGTACCAGATATTCTGACGGCTCAGCCGCAGTGGGAACATTTTCTCAAGCTTAGACAAAATTTGAAGAGCACAGAAAAAGAGAGAGATAAAGAGAGAGGTGAAAATTGAAAAAGAGTTGAGAAAATCGATGACTAGAAAAATTGAAGGAGAGTTGAGAAAACAGATGGGTCATATGTTGATTATAATATTGGTGGTGGAACCTTTGAGAAGAAAGAGAAGACATTAAAAAGACAGGATAAGACAGCACAAGGGGACTTTTGAGTTCTACTAAAAATGTTTGACTTTCTTTGGATTTTATCTTTTTTTTATTTCAGATAGAAAATTGTATTAAAAAAAAATCTTCCAACAGATGGATAATTTGTTGCAATAGATGACCTATATATTGGACTCAAACAACTAGTAAGACCTATATTGATTTCTTCCAACAGATAGGTAATCTATTGCAACAGTTATCCTATCTTTTTAATAATTTTCAATGGATGAGTCATCTGTTTCAACAGATCAATCATTTGTTGATTCAAATAAGTCAAATATTAGTAATAACTAAATTGATTTAACTAAGATTAAATACAAGTCTTCAAGGCAATACCTTGGAAAAGGGGACAAACATTTGAGTTCTCCTAAAAACATTTGAGTTCCCTAGTATTTTAAATTGCTTCTAAAAAAAATATCTTCCAATAGATGACCCATCTGTTGCAACAGGTTAGTCATTTTTTGGAAGAAACCAAACCTCATGAATACCTATTTTGATTTCTTCCAACATATTGGTAACTATTGTAATAGATTACCTATTTGTTGAAAGAACTCAAACAACTAGCAAGACCTATTTTGATGTCTTCCAACAAATAAGTCATCTGTTGCAATAGATGTCTATATCTATTTGATAATTTCTAATAGATGAGTCATCTGTTACAATAGATAAGTCATCTGTTGTACAAGTTAGTCACTTATTGCAATGAATGGATCATCTGTTTGATAATTTCTAAAATATGAGTCATCTATTGCAATAGGTTGGTCATCTTTTGCAATAGATGTCTATAATTATTTGATAATTTTCAATAGATGTGTCATCTATTGCAATAGGCTAGTGGTCTATTGATTCAAATTAAGTCATTATTAGTAATAACTAAATTGATTTAACTCAAATTAAATATGAATTAATAAGTTCAATTACAAGTTCAATTAATCTCAAAGTAAATTACATGATCAACTAACTGTATTCGTCCTGAGTAGAGTGATCAATTTATAAATTTTATTTTAAATTATTTAAATTAAGTCATTATTAGTAATAAATAAATTTATTTAACTAAAATTAAATATGAATTAATAAGTTCAATAACAATTTCAATTAATCTCTTAGTAATTACTTGATCAACTAAATGTATTCGTCCTGAGTAGAGTGATCAATTGACCAATTTTATTTGAAATGATTCAAATTAAGCCATTATTAGTAATAACTAAATTGATTTAACTAAAATTAAATATAAATTAATAAGTTCAATCACAGTTTTAATTAATCTCATAGTAATTAAATGATCAGCTAAGAGTTAATTGTAATTGTCCTGAGTAGAGTGATCAATTGACCAATTTTATTTGAAATGATTCAAATTAAATCATTATTAGCAATAGATAAATTGATTTAACTAAGATTAAAGATGAATTAATAAGTTCAATTTCAATTTCAATCAATCTCATAGTAATTAAATGATTATCTGAGTGTATAACCTATTACAACAGATTTAACCTATTGCAACAGATGTCTTTATCTGTTTGGTCATTTTCAACAAATTACTCATCTATTGCAACAGATGGATCATTTTTTGCAATAGATGTGTATAAATATTTGATAATTTCCAACATATTACTTATCTATTGTAACAGATTAGTCATTTGTTGCAACAGATGTCTCCATCTGTTTAGTCATAAATTACTCATCTGTTACAACAAATTATTTATCTGTTATAATAGGTGTGTATATCTATTTGATAATTTCCAATAAATTACTCATTTATTACAATAAACAACAAATATCTTTATCTGTTTGGTTATTTCCAACAAATTACTTATATATTGAAATAGATAAATCATTTGTTGTAATAAATGTGTATATTTGTTTGATAGTTTTCATCATATTACTCATCTGTTGCAACGGATGAATCATTTGTTGCAATAGATGAATCATCTATTGCAGTATATATGCATTTATGTTTGATAATTTCCAACAGATTACTCATCTATTGCAATAAATTAGTCATTTATTACAACAAATGTCTTCATCTGTTTGGTTATTTCTAATAGATTACTCATTTATTGCAACAGATGAATAATTTATTGTAATAGATAGCTTTATCTGTTTGGTCATTTCCAACAGATTACTCATCTACTACAACAGATGAATCATCTATTGAAATAGATATCTTTATCAATTTAGTTATTTCCAACAAACTACTCATATGTTGCAATAGATGGATCATCTGTTGCAAAAGATATGTACAGTTGTTTGATAATTTCCAACTCATCTGTTGCATTATTCAATGTAGACAAGTCTATATTCATTTGATCTAATGCAACAGATATGTCATCTGTTGCAACAGGTTAGTCATCTATTGTATTATGTAGATGTTTATATCTATATATGCACTTGTTGTAATATTTGAACTTAGTAATTATTTTTTGTAATAATTTATAAGTTTGCAAATTTAAGGATAAAATAGAATTCATTACAAAACAAATGGACTTCAGTTTAAATAATACAATTAACTAAAATACTAAAAATAAAAAACTATCATCAATCATTTTTTTATACACATGGTCCAAACTTTTATAGAGTACCCCAGCAGCCCACACTTGTTACATCCTTGCCACTGATTTGTCATTCAGTTAGGTCCTTAGAGTTGTCATTTCTTTACCAGTTAGCAAACATTCAATAAATTCAAGCGCGTATAACCCGCATGCGCTACCGGTGTTATTTCTGGAAGGTCCTTTTTTTTACCTTCAAAAGACCAATTTTTGTTGAGCAAATTATCTGGCAAGTGTTTCATTATGCCACTTTGCTTAAATAATTTTTGGAACAACTCCAATAGTGGCTACATGTAAGCAAAAAATTTCCACACCTTGAAGACTGGTATGTTTCAATTGTAAAAATTCATGACTCCCTCGTTGAGGAGAACCTCAAGTGCCATAAAATGTTTATTCTCCAAGTTCATTACTACAAGAATTCTCTTTGCCCCGATCTGATCCATGCCATATGTAGTTGGTCTCTTTCCTCTATAATAGTCAAGTATATCTTTATCCCATATAAACTCAGAAACTAACTCCTCAATTATTTTTCCACTGGGAGTTGTCGCTTCTTTACTGAGTTTGTTGAACCTTTCTAAGAAGTTATTGTAGAAGTTGAGGCCACGATCTTATCACCAAGATCATATGACTCTGTGGATCTAAGGTGTTTTTTCCTCATGAGGCAAAGAATTTCATCAATATACTGTAATATAAGAAGATAATTTTTAAATAAGTTAATAAGTTACCCAAAATAATAAGAAAGATACAACATATGGTCCATCTGTTGGATAGGTTCTCCGAACCTATTAACAGATTACCCATCTACTGCAACTTATGCAACAAATAGGTAATTTGTTGCATAGCTTCTCTGAGCCTATGTTAAAAGATTACCCAATCTACTGCAACTTAGAATGTAAGAAATAAAGTAGATAGAAGGTTAGGTTAGAAAAAGTAAACTTACCAAGTCCTCGTACCACACAGTCATACTTGTCATTTTCTTCAAGTCTTCTGAGGATAGTGTACTCATGGTGAATGGTTCTGCGGCCCTTTTTGATATTATGTATTTTTTTCAGAGTAGCAATCCTTTTGGGGTCAAACAACATGTATATATTCACCTTATTCAATGGTCCCTGCTCTCTAGTGGACCCTTATACATTGGAAGAGGCCACTTAAACTTGATCAACATTGGAAGGAGGAACAGTTGCAATTTTTCTTGATTTGATACTTGAGAGTACCATTCCAATTGTTTTTTCCTTCTTTTTAACCTCCAATGTAGAAGTGTATGTCTCTCTCAGTTTTCTTGATGGTATGACACCCTTTTTGGATGTCATTTTGTTGACAGTAGTAGTGAGAGCATTTATTCTTTTAATGAGTTTGTCATGTCTGTCCATTCCCTATTGAAATTTACAAATAGAACATGGGCTTGAAGAGGGACCACTGAAAGGGGTGACTCCATCACTATTTTCATTGTCAACTTTGGTTTCAAACAAATTTTTTCCATGAGCATCAACAATATGCTCAACACAATTCCAGACACCAACATTAGCATAGTTGGCACCAGCATCACCAATTCTACCAGCAACACCATCACCATCTCTACCACCAATACCATCACCACCACCACTAACACCCAAATTTATTGCAGAAGGTTGGTCATGAAGAACCTCAACAGGAGGCTCAGTAGGAATAGACTGACCTTCCCTAGCTACTCCTATGATGGATCTTTCTCCATCCAATTCCTTCTTTATTAAGTCCACTATTAGGTCTAATTTTGTTTGAACAAAATCAAGAGTTAAAAAAGAAGTCATCTCCAACTCTTACTCAGTAGGTACAAGCCACGTATGCACAACCTATAAATAAAAGTAGATATATTTTAATGAAATAATAATTTGTAGTAAATTGGGTAATATGTTAACACAGAGAACTTATACAACAGATGAGACATCTTTTGCAATAGATTACTTATCTATTGCAACAAATTGCTTATCGGTTACAACAAGTTACCCATATATTGAATAAGTTGTAGTAGATGGGTAATCTGCTAAGACAGGTTCAGAGAACCAAAGCAACAGATGGCTAATATGTTCTAACAAATAACCCACCTATTGCAACAGATTATCCATTTATTACACCAGTTGCTAGATAGGTAATATGTAGAGATAAGTTGCAACAAATGATCCATCTATTACAATAGATGACCTATCTGTTGCAATGTCTTAACTTGAGTAAAATTATTCTACTTGAAAAAAGACATTACATCATTAAGAGGGTTAAAGAGATCAAGGGGATTCATTTTTGGGTTTTTCCTGGTAGACAACCACCTAAGGATCCTTGGATGAGAAACCTCATCCAAGTAGTCCTTGACCTATTGACGGAGGTGAGGAATGGCTTCAAATGCCCAAGCCTAAAAATGTAACCATGATGCAAATAAAAAAATTAGAATAGTTATCAATATAAATAAATGAAAAAGCAAAGAAATAGTGATAAAATTTATAATGAAAGCCTAAGGAAATTCGTATAAACTGACCGTCTTTGGGCATAACTTTTTCAATAAATATTTGACAGACAAGAGATAGCTTTCATATCCTCATGGATAACTGTTGAATTTATCAAAATTCTAAGCAAGCATCAATAATTTAGTTTTTATGACTTTGTTGATGTCTCTTGCCCATATAATGGAATGCACAAACCAAACAAAGCACAACTTCTCCTTGTACTTCTTTGGAATCTTTTGATTCTCGAGATCAGCAAACAACTCCCTGGCTTTGTATCTAGGTCCGATAACATCCAACAACTCATCTATTTTTTTGGTGCCTTTGTTGTTTTTGGTGGTTGTTCGTTTAGTCAATGTCTTGTCTTTATTTGATGGTGGTTTGGGTGTCTTAGTTGCCTTTGGAATTTTTATGGGTGTTACTTTCGAAAGAGGTTCTAATGTGTAATGGAATTTCAAGTCAATCAATATGACAAACTCTTTCATGCCAAAATAAATCGGCATGCCACAGTAGTTTATCCATATTTCATCCATTTTCTTCTCTTCCTTCTTTAAATCTTCATGATCACTCTTATACATGATCCTACACTTGAGAAGACCGTATATCATGGTCATTTAGAAGCATGCACTGTTGTTCTCTGGTAGGTTAAGAAAGTATCCAAAGCAGCCGGACCTAAAATGATCCTCAAGCTGTTCCTCCCTCAAAATCTTCCTACAAGAATTAAAAGTTTTTCCCATGAGAGATTTAACTACAAAATCACTAGTTAAATCTGTAGGGTTATCTATTGGCATCTCAACTTGAAACTTGTCAATACTAAAAGTTTTGACAAGATCATGCTTAGTTTTCAATCTAAGTTCATGTGCCATCAATGATGTATCATCATCATCTTGATCATCTTTCTGGTTCTCTTTTTCACACCCATCTTCTTCCTCATCATCTCCTACCTCTTTTTCTTTTGGAAAATTTACCTATATCCCAACATATTTATCATTATTTACCTAAAATCTCATGTTTTTATTAAATTTCATAAAATCCCACTTTTTAGCTGTTGAAGATACATTTAAGTAATGTTAGATACATCCTACAGATACATGTAGTTAGTAAGCTAATTTGCTTAAATTAAGGGATGTAACGGCTAAATTTCCATTAATGTAGCTAGGGGTGTCAAATGGACGGGTTGGGTTGAGATTGAAGATATTAAATGGGTTGAGTTGGGTATGGGTTGGGTCATGACCCGCCCAAATTCACTTTGGGGTTAAATGGGTTGGGTTGAAATGAATAAAAATTGGATTGGGTCTTGACCCACCCAATTTAACCCTTTTAATCTAAAAAATATTAACATATTAATAATTACGCCTTGTAAAGAAAATAAATTTGAATGAATTTGAAAAGTTGAGTGTATGTGTAGGGAGTAGGGTAAGAATATTTTTTAAAAAAATAAAAATTTATTTTATAGGGAAGGGTGTGGGGTACAGGGTCGGGGGTAGGAGGGGTGGGTTTTAGGATGGGGGTTGAGGTCAATTTTAAAAAAAAAAAAGAAATTTATTTTTAAAAAAAAATATTTTTTTCTTAAAAAAAAATGGGGAGTGGGCGGGGTGTAGGGGTGTGGGTGTGGGGGGTAGGGGTTAGGGAAAGGATGGTAATTGAGGTAAAAGATTAACAAAAAAATATTTTAAAAAAAATTATTTTTTGGATAAAAATTTACGTTTTTTTGGGGGTGGAGTGGGGAGGGGGGGGGGGGGAGGGGATATGTCGTATAGGGGAGGAGGGTGTGGAGTGTAGGGAGTAGGGAGAGATGGGGGTTGGGGTAAGATAAATTTTTTTGTTCAAAAAAAAACTATATTTACTTTTAAAATTTATTTATTTTTTTTAGGGCGGGGATGGGGGTGGGATTTCGGGGTAGGAAGGGGGGAATGGGGATGAGGTGGAGTGGGAACAAGATAGAAAATTTATAAATAGTTTTTTAAGGACTAAAAATAATTTATTTAAGGGAGGCGGGGGGTAGCGGTGGGGTAAGTTGTCTTGTGGTGGGATTGGGGTAAGGTGAGGTGGGTGATTTTGAGATTGGGAGGACATATTGTCACTTTTTTCCCTACCTTCATTGAGAAAATAATTTTTTTGTTAAGCTGGTTGAAGTAGAGATTGATTGGGTTCATTTTAACCCAATTTGAAAATGGGTTGGGATTTAACGGGTTGAGATTTACCCAATAACAAATTATCTTGAATCCAACCCATTAAGTTTTGGGCGGGTCAACTCAATTTGGGTTCATTTTGACACTACTAAATGTAGCAATTAACCTAACTAATAATGGTAAAGACTCAATAAAATACCACAAAAACAGGTAATTTGTTTCTTATTCCATATTTTTAAACAAAATCTTTTCCATTATCAATTTTCATATAGAACAACTCCTACAATTTTTATTTTTTTTATTTTTTTTACGTACTTGCATTCATTCTTTCTTCTCATTTTATTTTTTTCTTCATGTTAATTATTTTTTCAACTATTTACAATGAATATTTCAGTGTTATTACGTTATTTCGGTGTTTGAGTTAGTGATGTCAAGTACGAGAGCTATAAGAGTTGATTTCGACCATTGTTGTAGAACTTGAAATCGACGAAACAAGGAAGATTTGATGTCCGATACATTGTTGATCGAAACTCATCTCCCTTGCTTATCTGTAATGATATGGGTGTAAAGCTATTCATTTCTCATAAAATGTTGTAAAGTTATTTTAAATTCTTGTATCTCTTTTAGTAAATATGTTTCTCATAGAATATTTTGATAGTATAGTATTAATATGCATATTTCTTTATTTTTATTAGTTGTATCTCTTTGTGGTAATATGTATCTTGTAGAATATTTGATTGTATTAATTTGTATCTCTTCGAAATTATAAAATCTTACACTTCTCACCGGATACATGTCGTATGATTACATGTTGTGCAGAAACATATGTCTTTGACATTAGCATTTTGAGATACATAATATATATATATGTGTGTGTGTGTGTGTGTGTGTGTGTGTGTGTATCTCTTGATGTTTTAATTTTAGTGATGTAAGCATACCAAAGATACATATTAGTAGTGTTAAAGATACATATTGTACACGATAGTACATACATGTATCTCTCGTTAATTTTTTCTGTACGATAAAAAACATTTTAATTTTTTAACATATTACCGTTGAAGATACATATAACTAACGTGAGATACATCCTACGAATACATTTAATAATTAAACTAGTTTGCATAATTTAAGTGCTCTAACGGCTAAAGTTCCTTTAATTTAGCAATTAATCTAACTAATAATGGTAAAAATTGAATAAAATCCCACGAAATAGGTAATTTGTTTGTTATTCCACATTTTTAAACAAAATTTCTTCCATATTTTGTTTCTAGTTATAAACAATTCCAACAACCTTTTTATTATTTTTTTATTTTATTTGAAGTAATTGCAATGAATATTTCTGTGTTGTTATGTCATTCCGGCATTTTGATTAATGATATAACGTATAAGGACTAAATAATTGAATTTTAAAAAAATTGAATTCAAAAAAAAAATGTAAGATACATATAACATACCCCTCATACACTATATGTAACTTTAAGCTTACTAACATGTATCTTTAGTATCTGATTTCACTAAACCTTAAAAACAAGATATACATATAAAACTTAAACAAATAACAATAGATACAAGATATTGAAAAAAGTATCATATATGTGTAAATATGTATCTAAGCTTGAAATTACCCAGATCTGAAATAATAAGAGATACATAAATCCATAATAACACAAAACCAGATATATAAAAAGCTTAAAATGTATCTGTTGTTTTACAAACTATGTATCCTTGGTATAAATATTTGAATTAAATAAAAAAATAGTGTGAGATACATACAAAACAACCTCGTACACAATATATATCTTTTAAACTTATTAACATGTTTCTTTGATATACCTATTTCACTAAACAGAGAACAAGAGATACAAGAAATTACTCTGAAGGTCTCCATAGATATTGAATTTTTGTTTTGAGATAATTATGCACAATTTTTTTCCAAGAAACTTCAGCCGAGTTTATAGAAATCCAACATTTCATTCAAATGTCTCATTTTACTTGCCAAAAAAGAATGGTGATACATTAAGAGTGAAAAGCATTGAAACTGCAAATCAAAAGGGCGTTGGTTCAATATCTCCCATATTATTCATGGAAAATATATTGCCCCTTATGCATATAAAGGGGTAAATTTACCCTTTTCCCTATTTTCTTTAGCAAATTGAGGCTCAGATTTATGTTATGATAAGGCAAAGGAGAAGCCAACCACGCCATTACTGCAATACACAATTGCATGTATGAGAATACGTCTCAATCACTGGCCATACAGGGTTGCCAAACCAAAATACGGATTGGTTATCTCCATAGACTGAAACAATATAGACTGAAAAAACGATAATCAAAGACTTTGTTCAACAAATATCACCGAAAACTCACTTTGTAAAAACAGTGTCAAATTACTGATTTTTGAAAAAGATCAACAGATAAGATTAAAAGAAATTGAATATGATTTTATATGGAAAATTTACCTTAATTCAAAAGTTTGAATTAGAGGGAAAAATGGGATTGAAACCATCGTTGAAATAATGGAATAAAATAAGGAGGAAAACCATTGTTAATTTGTTAAAGTAAGGGAGTAGGATGAGGGGTCTTTAACATGTATCTCAACTTTTAGTAAAAGTAGCAAATATTGGGATATTTGTAATATTTTTAAAGTGAAGGGATTTTTAGTAGTTTTGTAACTTAAGTTGTACTTTTAGGTAATTTTTCCTTTTCTTTTTCCCATTTTTTTTCACTTTCTACTTCCTCTTTATCTTCACATTGCTCCTCATATTCTTTTTATTCATCCTCTACATCTTCATCATCTTCCTCACTTTTATTTTCATCATCACCTTCTACATACTCTTCTTCACCACCACCATCACCACCCCCTCCCCTTCTCCCCGCCCTCCGCAATATCTTTTCTTGATCACCTCTTTTCACAGTTTCATTATCTATAGAAGGTTTGCCTTTATTTATTCCTGGAAGAGATTGTTTAGGAAGCTCCTTCAAACCCATCTTTACTTTAGCCTTTGTCACAACCCGGGGCTACCCCCTAGTCGCGACAACGGTGTTTACGGTCACAAGTTACCAGAAGCTAACCCATGAGCGGGTACCTGTTGTGAAGACTAAATAATTATGAACATAATACCTGTGCAGAAGATAAAATGAGAAGAAAATATAAATCTGAATACTGAAATATCGAATCAATCATAAGTCTAAAACATCTGATAAAAACTAAAAGTAGCTGACTAACTGTCTAACTGACTGTCTGAATGACTGAATGTCTCTAAACAGACTGAGGAGTTGATGGTACAGACCCCCAACTAACTTCGACCGACTGAATAGAATGAAATACTGAAATAACTTAATAATCCTAACATGTTCTCGATGGATGAGGACTCACCACTACGACTGCTAGATTATGTTGAGCTATCTAACTGCGGTTGGGAAACTATGCGTATGAACCGATGATATAAGACATCATAGTACAAAGAAGAGTATGCGGTTAGTACTTTGAATGTACTGGTGTATGAGATGAGGACAAGCTGATATACATGGGGTATTGTGCATATGAAATAAGAACTAACTGAATAGCATTAGATAACTGAATATGAATGTATGAAAATTGTAATATCTAAGAATGCAAGACTAAGTGTATATCTATTATGTTACTAGGTTAATCTGTAATATGAAAGACCAAAAGTTGTAAAATTAAATATCTGAAAGTCTGTACACTTAGTCAAGAAACATGAACTAAAGACACACTGAATACTGTACTGATACTATGGGAGGTATCATCTAATCGACATGCCCAAATCTGAGCTAATTGGGGTCCATCCTGTAACCCCAGTTGGAAGGTGTTAATACCGTGCCATGGGTACTAACATTGGCTGTGTGGATCCACTAAACTGGTGTCCCGAAGGACTAATAAGTCACCCTCAACTGTCAGGTTCTCTAATGAGATATGTTTCACCGTCAACTGGTAGGTAAACACTTTGTCAACCCTCAACTATCAGGTAGACATCTCTATCCTACGCTGGCTACGTAGTTCTGGAACTCGGGGATAGCTACTAAGGGTCACGCCCTCTACTGTCAGGTGAGCCCCTATCTCTGGGTTCGCTCGGTGTTAAATCCTACTCCTAACTGAACTGACACTGGAATGGACTGAACTATACTGAACATTATTACACAACTGATAGTGCTCATCATGATCATAAACATATAAGTATATGGATAAGGTCATGGATTAACTGTCTGAGTACTTGAAAAGCTAAATCCACGTAAAACACATAGGTATCGGGTGTTCATAAACCACCAGCACTGAATGAACATGAATATATGATATCAAACGTGAAATACAATAATACATGAATATGGTTCAAAGACCCAAAAATAGTGATACAAACCAAACTTGGAATGCACCTAAAACAGCCACCCAAACTACATTAACAACACAACATAGCCGAGAGCTAGGAGAAACAAGTCCAAACTCTAGAAGGTTTCAACAACAACAAGATTAACAAGGTGTGTTGACACCAAAACATCCAAAAAACGTGATAAACAAGAAGATAACAAGATAACAACACAACAAGATACCAAAACAACAACGGAATTGGAATTACAAGAACAAACAACCAATGATTACGAGAAATGTAAAGATAGTTAGTGTGACATACACTATTACATGAACTAAGAACCTAGGTGTATTTCAACACAAAGACCCTTAATACAATGGTAAAAGCAACACCTACACTCTTCGTGGACACAAGAGGGACCTCAATCTCCTAAGCACTCAACGTTACAAGCAAGAAAACAACACAATTGATTCCACACTTAGTGTTGATCTAGTTTCCGCCAAGCCTCCTAAAGGAGAGAGGACTTGTCTTTCAAAGTATTACAACTTTCAATATCATCTAAAAAATAACTAACGAAACCCTAAAATTTTCATTATATAGCTATTATAAAATGGAAGACAAAATGTCCATAATACCCCTTAAGGGATAGGCTCCCCTCTAGTATATGTAGTGGACGATTTTGATGTGTTATTTAGGTCTTCTTTACACTTCATTTGCACACACCAAGTCTCGGGTCCAACATACACCGTCATAAGTCCATAAATGTGATCGTGTTTGTATCATATGGCATCTCATCAAAACATGTCAAAATCATACACTTAAACATGAGTATATCTTAAACATGAGGAAACAATAGGATTTTATAGCTAAAATCGTAACTTGAGGATTCATCCTGAAACCACTTGAACATGACATGGGAATTCCAATACTCAAACATGATATGGTTCATTCTGCTTGGAAATACTTGTAATCATAACTTATAATTGAATTCACAAGAGATTCATGGAGATATTTCAACTTAAACGTAAAAACTCATAATCTAAAACCAAAAAGGGATTCTTGGACTCCATGGGTGAAAAGAACCCATGGATGAACATCACACATACCTCACTAGATGAATTCGTGAAGATTCTTGGGAATTTCTTGAGGTTTGAAGCTTGAACTCCTTGACTGCTTGTGAAAGAGTTAGGGTTTGTTCTTGAGGAAAGGGAGATTTCTTTTAAGAGAATTTGTGATAAAAGGAGCAAATAATGCTCTTTGGAAACCTAAATTTCATGTTATGGGTAAGTTTGGGTGAGGCGAATTGACCCAAATACCCTTAAATGATGAGGAGCAAAAGTTGGACAAAAAAGGAGGGGCGACGCGAGCTCTGGAGCATCGGACTGGAGCGGGCGGCGTAAGATCTGAAGCGGTGCATTGGAGGGCGCAGCGCGGGCTTATCCCGGTGCTGCTACTTTGGATTCTCAAACACACCCCTACACTCATCTTTGAAACTCACCCGAGATGTACTTTTAATATCCCCGATAATGAATCAACTCAAAAATTGACATTCTAAGGTCGGGCAAGAATAAAATCATATAAGTGTAAGGCCCTTGGAAATGACTAAGTCCCAACACTTAGGCTAATTTCTAAGATTTGGACCCCTTATGCATGCAATTGAGAGCTGAAATGAGAAAACTTTTACGGGGTATTACAACCTTTTTGGCTGGTTGATCAGAAGTTGATCCACTTTTATTTTTTTTATCTTTTGGGAGACATCTTTTATCTACAAATAAGAAAAAAAAATTACAATTTATGTGTGCATCATTTAAAAAAGGTAACACAAAATTTAGTAAATACAATATATTACAAATAATTTTTCAACAAATGGGTCATTTGTTGGAAGAAATCAAACAGTTTTTCTACTGGCTTAATTTCTTCAATCAAATGATCAATCTATTGCAACAGGTGGGTTATCTATTGGAGAAGCTATTTTAATTTATTCCAACAGATGAGTCATCTATTGCAAAACATGGAGCATCTGTTGAAATAATTCATACTAGTTAACCAACAGATGACCACCTGTTGCAATAGGTGGGTCATCTGTTAGAAGGCCTATTTTATATCTTTCAATAAATGACCCACATGTTGCAATAGGTGGTTCATTTGTTAGAAGACCTATTTTAATATCTTCAAATAGATGATCTATTTGTTGCAACAGATGGGTCATCTATTGGAAGTTATCAAACCAGTAGCAAGAACTATTTTGATTTCTTCCAACATATGACCCAGTTGTTGCAACAGATGGGTCATCTGTTGGAAGGAATTAAATTAGATCTTCTAATAGATTGCACGTCTATTGGACAATACACCACCAACACCACCAAATCCAACACCAAAAATAATACGAACAACACCAACAACATCAATAAAAAAATAAAAACACCAAGAATGTCAACAACACGCCACCACCAGCACCCACCAACAAAACAACACCCAACAACAACACCGTTAACATTCACTCACAACCAACACCAACAAATACCATACTAAGAGAACACTGCGACAAAAATTAAGATATTCTTGGGTTCTTCTTATATTTTTTTAACATCAACTCAAAATTGTTAACCCATTCTCGAAGATAATATAATAAAAAAATTTCGTTTTAATCATTAACTAAAAAGCCTTAATTTTTCAAAAAACAAAAAATATAGAACTTTTACCTACGAAGAAAGAGAAAATGATGGATACAAGCAAGAAGAAAGTCAAAAATAACAACTAATGTGGTTAGAAATGGGAAGAAAATTGATCTATTGTGAAGGGTTTGAGCAATCTATTGAGTAGTTGTTGCGAGACAAAAAGGAGAAAGAGAGAAGAAAAGATGAAACATTTTTTGAAACTGATGGGATGATTCTCGAAATTATTGACCCCTTACATTTTTTTATTATGCATTAATTATGGGTTGATTGGTATTTTAAAATAGAATAACAAGTTTTGAAAATGTTAATTTGGTCTTAATTAATCATAATTAATTTTTTAAAAAGAGATTTTAACCTAATTTTTCCTTTTGTTCAAAACTGATTTGATAAATCATTATTTGTTAGTAATAAATAAAATTAATTTCACTAAAATTAATTTTCATTCATTTAGTTTAATTGCATCTTTAATGGAATTATGATTACATGTTGATATTTGTTTGATAAATTCCAACAAATGGTTCATCTGTTGGAAGAAATTTAAACAAAGCATTAGTTGGACCTATTTTAATCTGTTCCAACATATATCTATCTATTGCAATAGATGGTTCATCTGTTGGAACAAATTAAAATAAACCAGTAGAAGTCCTATTTTAATTTGTTCCAATGGATGGACTATCTGTTGAAATAGATGGGTCATTTGTTGGAACAAATTAAAACAAACTTGTCGTCAAACCTATTTTAATTTGTTCCAACAGATCACCCATCTATTCCAACAGATGGGTCATCTTTTGGGATAAATTAAAATAGTAGGAAAACTTATTTGATAATTTTCAATAGCTGACCCACCTGTTGCAACAGTTATCTGTTGCAACATATATCTATATTTGTTTGATAATTTTCAATAGATGTGTCATCTGTTGCAACAGATCCATTAATTATTGCAATATTTAAATCTAGTAGTTCATTTCAATCAATAAGTTCAAATCTAATGATAAAATAAAATTTATGACAAAATAACGGGTCCTCATTTAAAATAAAATTTATAACAAAAAAATAAATCGAAGCTTTCACAAATTACATTAAATAAATCAACAAATACATGAAATATAAAAAATTATTATGGGTACAGATGATAAATATTTATAATTTAAGTTTTGAAGACAACTTCCTAAGAAGAGTTCATTACTTTGACAGAATCAAGCGATAAAGATCTACTCAATATTGACCAGTTGTTCTTCATTCGGTGGTACAAAATTTGGCTTTGCTCATCGTGGATCTTCACTATCGCTTACGTACCCTCTCTCATCCTTCACAATCTATAATTTCATAAAAGAGTAGCATACCTTTTACAGAGTAATTCGGCATCAAGTCCATCATTTGGTACTTGTAATTTATCGCTCAAATACTCAGCGAAGCGACAACAAAAAGATCGCAATTCCTGCGTTTGTAAAAAATAGATATTGTATATCTAATTAATGTAAGAGTTGTGAAATTTATGAAAATAAATCATTTAAAGATTTTGCCCGTTCTAGCTTATGTTGTGCATACAAATGTCAATAGTGCAAGGCAAACATGATGGAGTGATTAATGCTATTAATGCATTAACCAACTTATCAACACCATTATCCCCAACAGCAGCACCAACAACAACTCCATTACCACCACCATCACCAGTAGCACCATCAACAACTACATCACCAAGAATAATCTCACCCTCCCAAAGTGCTTTTTATTATGGTTGTTGCTTCAATTAATTTTTTATATTCTATCAATTACCTTAGGATCCGATAAAATTTGCACAGACCGTAAAGTAAGAAAAAATGACATCTTCAACTCTCAATTTGTCAGAACAAGCCACGGATGTATAATCTAAAATAAATCATTACATATATTAGAACGATGATTAAATCATTTAAATAAATCCTTACCTAAAATAAAAACTTAATTAAAATTAGAATTATTGTTTCTTTCGAGGGGCTGAAAAGATAAAAAAAAATTACTTTGTTATCATCTTTGGCCGACAACCATCACGGGATTCTTGACATGACACTTCTTCTTGATAGTTTACTTGTTGTCTGAGATAAAAAAAAATGGCTTCAAATACCCAAGCCTATAAAACTATACCAATAAATCAAAAGCGATATTCAATAAGAAAATAAATGAAACATAAAAAAGGAAATATTTACCATGAAAATCCATGGAAAGACATATAAGTTGACTATTTTTTACGTTAACGGACTCAACAAATATTTGAAAATCATTTTGAATCCTTCATAACCCAAGGATAGTTGTTAAATACCTCAAGATTCTTAGAGAACTTTATTAAACTAAGTGGTACGTTGTTGTTAACGTCTCTCGCCCAAAGAATATTATGTGCAAACCAAATCAAGAGCAATGGTTGCTTGTGCTTCTTTGAAAGTCTTTTATCTATCAACTCTTCTATCAAATTTGTGTTTTTGAATCTTGGACCAAAAAGGGACAACAAGTCATCACCATCACTTGACTTGTCTTTGCCTTTTGGTGTGCGACGTATTTTTTTTGTTAGAATAGGTATAGATTAAGAAGGAGAATAACATTTTAGTCCATTAACTATGACAAACTCATTCCAACCAAAATAAACTGACATGTCACAATAATCTATCCATACCTCATCCATCTTATCTTTATTTTCATACATAAACCTATGTTTGAGAAGATCATACACATGGTCATTTGAAAACGAGCATTGTTGTCCTCCGACAAATCTAGATATTGCCCAAAGCAGTTGTCCCTAAAATAAGCATCTAATTTTTATTCTCGAAGTATTTTTTTGAAGGTATCAAAAGATTTTCATGACTGACTTCACCAGACAATCACCGGTTAAATCTGTGGAGCCATCGCACTGCATTCTCACAGAAAAACTATCAATACTAAAGGTTTTGACAAATTCTTCAGTGGAAGGACTATTAGCATTTGAATCATGTTGACTTTTTGAAATAAATTCAACATCTCTTTTAAAGCTTTCTCTTCCTTGTGTTCATTTTTTCTGCTTCTGATTGAGATATCGCTTGTACATCAAGCTCATATAGTGGTGAATGTAGTCTACCTACTTCACTTATTCCTTTACTTGGACTTGATTCACTCTCTCTTTTTTTGGGAGTCATATTATCTAAAAATAAGAGAAAAATAAAAAATATTATAATTGATTAATGCGTCATTAAAAAAAGATAACAGTAAATCTAACAAGTACAACACAATAAAATAACAGTTCCAGTATATCACTAATCTATTGCAACAGTTGAGTGATCTTCTGCAACAGATCACTCATCTGTTGCAATAGATAATTGATCTGTTGAAAACAATAAAAATAGTTTCAACACTATTTTGATTTATTCCCACAGATCACTCATCTGTTCCAACAGATAAATGATGTGTTGGAAGAAATCAAACTGTTAATATTATCTATATTTCTTCCAACAGATGGGTCACCTGTTGTAATAGATTACCCATATGTTGGACGAAATCAAAAGTCTTTGGACTGTGATCTGTTGGAATAATTGTTAGGATTTCATCCAATAGATGAACCATCTGTTGCAACAACTTAGTCATATGTTGAAATAATTGATTTATTTTTTTCATCATATGAACTATCTATTGTAACAGAAGGTTCATCAATTGAAGAAAAACACACCAGTAGCAAGATTTATTCAATAGAAACAACATCAATATCACCACTTATATTTTTCAAATACACCTTTTTTACCAAGACCAACAACAACCACAAAAAAATTAACACCACCAACACAACACACCAAGAACATCAACATTGTACAAACACAAATAATAAAAAACTTCAAAAAATATAACAAAGAACAACAAATCAACAATTGTTTGTTAGATTTGGTCACAATAGATGTCTCCAAAAAAAAATTAAATTCAACTCTCGCTATTTTTATAATAATATTCGACAATAAGAACTACAATAACAACAAAAAATCATATTTCACTTCGAAAAGAGAACGAGAAGAAATGCCACAAATTAGGATTTCCTTGAGTCCCCATTTCAAATTTAAGCAATAAATATTGAAATTATTAACTCATATTAGAAGAGAAGTTAACTCAAATTTCTCTTTTTCTTCATAACTAAAAAGACCTATGTTTGGATAGAAATTAAAGAAAAGCCGCCAACAACTTCTCTCCTGTATTTTTCATCTAATTCTCCATACCAAAAGTAGAAAATGTGGTGACCCTGACAAAAAATTAATCCTATTCACTTTAATTGTCCTTTTTTAAAATTAGAATTAGATGATTTAAAATAATTAGTATTATTATGTTAAGAAATTAAGATACACTCCCTTCGTCCCATTTTACTTGTCCCAAATTGGGATGACACAGCTATTCAGAAAATAATGATTGGTAACGCAATTTTATCATTTTGCCCTTCTTAATTGTGTCTTGTTATTAGTTCCAATATTGATGAATGGTTAATAACAAGGAGTAATCAATTACACTGGGTATAATGGAGAGAAAAAAATTCTTGTCTTGATAAGTAAAAAAAAGACAAGTAAAATGGGACATTAAATTAGGAAATTTGGGACGGATAAAATGGGACGGAGGGAGTAATAAACAAATTAGTCAAACTGCTTTTTAATTAGTAAGTTTAATCTTACAAAGTTTTGGAAATATAAGATTATCATTTAAAATAGATGAATCTCATATACAATACTTTTGTTTAAGTGATCATTATAATCAAGAGCAGTTATCCCAAACTTAAAAGGGGGGATAAAATTGTAACGCCCTGAAATCGGGTCCCGAGACGTCACACAGTGCTTAGGGTCACAAGTGACCCCAAGCTAATCCTTCTACTGGCATAACTCATAAGAAACTGAATAAAAATACAAATCCATACAAATCAGCAGAAATTAATTCTTTTCTGAATCTAATCGATACAAAAATGAAATTTTACAGGATTACAATTCTGCCTTTACAACCAAAATTGAAACAAAATACATCAACTTCTAGTGACTGTCTATGAAGCCTCTACTAGTACTGACTGTAGGTAGCCGAGTCATGACTCCCGACTACCCCAACTCAATATGATTGAATAAAGAAAATACAACACTATAAACTCTGCATAACTAACCCAAGCCCTTGAATCAAAAGGACTTATCACCTGCTGACTGGATACCACGAACTGACTGGATCCGAAGTGCAACTATACCTTGTACGTACATTCCGAGAAAATGTAGCCCACATACGAATATGTGGGTCAGCACCGTGGAAAAATACCGAGCAAATGGGGGAGCAATGCATATATAAAATAATATCTTAATATCATCACGGTTTATAAAATTATGCATGTTGATATAGATGACTCACTTAGCTCGAATTAAATCATCAAAATCATGGATGAATAATACATGTAAAGTAAAATAAGTGAGTCATTACAATACGTTCTCAATTCACTTTCATCTCAATTTCAAATCATCAAAACAATAAAATCTCATGTCAATTCTCATTAGAATATATTCCTTAAATCTTTTAAGAATAATGACTTTCTCAAACTCAGCCTTTTAAGTAAATATGTTTTCATCTCAGATAGAAGAGTACACACACACATTGGGAGATCCTATAACCGACATAAACCATGTGAGCTACATGAAGTCCAACGTACAACCCACGTTGGGGAGAGCCGTCCTATCCTTGCCATCGGAGTAGAACTATTGATTTCAAATCCACACAAACTAGTGATCACTATATAAATCAGCCTCAGGCTCACTCCTACGGGGGTACGTAGTTCTAGGGAAGTAAGGTCACTTTATACCTCCCACTCGATGCTAAAGATTTCTCCCGAACTTAGCTCAGATCATTTCAAAGACAATCCACAACAAAACAATTTCAGTAATATATAAATATACATCGGAAGTCATCATGCTTCCCATTTATCAAAATCAACCACGTTGTGGATTTCTTTCACACTCGAGTTCAAAACAACTCCATTAAGACCAAAAGGTCAAATCATTCAAAACATCTCAAATTATTTAAACTCAAGGTGTTTATAACATATGATTTTCTCAAAATAAAAATCTCAAATAGGGTTCCAAAAACCCATACATCAATATCACCATAAAACCTTCCAAAGTTTCATACTTTATGACATAAACACAAAAATAATCACTTAAAACTTAAAATTTCAGCTTTATAATCATACATCTTGGTAAAAAAAATTAGCTTTGGGATTCAAATCTCATTGTGCTTCTAGCACATAATTTCTCAAAGTACAATTTCAATTAGGACTCAAGGTCTCATACATCAAAATCATATTAAATTTTCTCAAGATTCATGCTTTTCATCATAAATATATATAACTTACTTTAAAATCTGGAAAATTCAGCTTTATGTACAAAAATGTCATCATTCTCATTCAATTCAACTTTCAAAACATAGAGAGTATCATAATCTCATGTAAAATCATAAAGGGTATAAATTCATGCTTCAAATTCATATCAAAACATGTAAAATCATGTATATTCATAAAAGAAAAATTAATTTGGGCACAAGAACGAAAGAGAGTTCTTGTTGAAAAATCCCACATACCTTGAATGATGAACTTTAGATCGATACTCGTTTTTGAGATGTTAATCGTGCCTTTGAATGATGGTTCTTGGAGTTCTTGAACTAGGAACTTGGAATCTTGAATAAATTTACAGAACTAATGGTGAACTTTGGAGGTTCTTGAAGTTAGATGTAGGAGCTTAGGGTTTTCTTTTTGAGGGAATTTGATGAAATATAACATATAATACTTCTAATAGGCTTTAATATAGGGTTTGGGCGGATTTTGGGTGAGGGGGAATGACCAAAATGCCCCTAAACCCATAAAAAAAACTGAAATTCGCGTCTGAAACAGTGTTGGGGCACGATCTGCGCGCGGCGCAGGCCTAATCGCCCTGGCTTACAGCTCTTCACTAAAAGGGTTGTAACTTTTCGGTCGGGTATCAGCTTTTTACGAAATTGGTATCGTTGGAAATATAATTCAATTATCTACAATTTTATAGGTCTTAGGATGAAAAATTCCATGTATATAAAGAGTTATACTCATTTGAAGTAGACCCTTGTAGAATCGAATGTCAAACTTTGGACGAATCAATTGGTCTTAACTCAACTTTGTTCTAAGTCATTGCTATGAACATTTTTCACCTCAAAGCTACTTCATAGACTAGGATAATGATCATGAAAACTATATTCACATGAGAGTCACTTGGATTAGAGTTTAGACGCGTAGAAACGACGGTTCAAATTCTAGCACGAAAATACGGGGTATTACATTATCTCCTCCATGGGAACATTCATCCTCGAATGTGAATAATTAAACTCAAACACAGAGGAATCTTGGTATTTGATCTATCATGTACAACTGATATAAACTGAATCACTAAATCTCAAACATAATGAGCCACTGAACTGATCCGCAAGTGCACGAATTCTTATGAAAATAGCTATATGGCTATATGGATAATTATGAAAATAGCTATACAACTTACTATATTATGTAATTATGAAACTGTTTCTATGAAACTCATAATTAAGGGGATAAGTATGCTATTTCTAAATTTTTCCCTTAAACAAATAACAGTAACCTTCTTGACAACATTCTCCGCTAAACTATTGTAATTTCTCATTTACTATAAACAAATAGCAGTAACCTGGGGGTTTAGGCCACAGGTGACAAAAGAGTTTTAAAATGAGGTGTAGGTGACACAAGTCTTAATTATTAGGTGGAGGTGACAATTAATTTATTATGGATTAAGAAAGTTGGGAAAGTTTGAAAATAACCCACAAGTTTTTAAATTTACACTTTGACCCAAATGTTAGCCATATAACGAAAAACTGAGGGAAAAAAGGCATCTTTCTCTCTCTTCTCACCCTTTGTTGATTTCTCTCTCTTAGCAATTTTTTTTGTCTATTGTTGTTGCTGCTTCATTCATCATCTTCTACTTCATTATCATCTTCATCTTATTCTTGTTGACCATTTGTTGTTGTTGTTGTTACCGCTACTGTTGCTATTTGACCAATTTCTTAGGTTAAATTTTGTTTGTAACATCACTTTCCACTTTGGTATTACTTCAGAGGAGATGTTGGTAAGTCAAATTATGATTTTTAGTTGAATTTGCTATCTGGGTAACTACTGTGTTGTTGTTTTCTAACAATGATTAGAACCCAATCATGAATCCAACATAAAATCCATCTGTTTAAACAGATAAATCATCTGTTGCGACAGATGAGACATCTGTTTCAAAGAAAGACTGATATGTTGGATTCATGTTTAAACAGATGGCTCATCTATTGCAACATTTGACATATATGTTGCAACAGAATAGTTACCTGTTGCAACAGAACCTGAACACGATTCCAACATAGGTTACAACAGATTAATAACCTGTTGCATCAGGTAAGTCATCTGTCGCAACAGGTTAATTATCTGTTGCAACTGTCACTCATCTGTTGGAATCAGCTTCAAAGGTGATTTAATTATAACACCAATTTCAACAGGAAATTCATCTGTTGCAAAAGATATTCAGACCCGTAACATGAATCCCAACAGGTAAGAATCTGTTGCGACTCATCACTTACCTGTTGCAATAGATAACACATCTGTTGGGATTCATTCATGGAACAATAAAATCACTATCAACTTTTTTTAACAAACGACTTTATTTAGTTACCACTAATGGAGGGATTAATAATAATAGGATGGATTGTCATGGTCATTGGGTCGAGAAGAGCAATCGATATGTATGGCATTGGAAGGAGGGTGAAATGCTAGAGACGCTAGCTATGACAGTCCAAAGTAATGTTTTGTATGATGATTTTTTGAACTTAATCATCATCTTTTGTAGACTGAATTTTCAATCGGAAGAATTCGCCATCATCTACATGCACAGGTCCTTTGAAAATCAGAGGGTACTGCCTTTCAAGATAATTGATCAGGTTCGGTTGCGTTCTTATCTAAGTGATTCAACCAGGCCGGTGTTAAGGGTGTACATGGTTGAAAAGATGAGAGAGAATGAAAACCAAAACGTAGAAGAAGAAGAAGAAGAAGAAGAAGAAGAAAAAGAAGACTTCTATGATGATAGGTTGGATGATCTAGACATGAATATTCCAGATGATGATTAAACACCTACACCCGTTGATGCGACCAATACGATATGCAGTTCTTCTCAATCGACACAATCTGGAAATCTTCAAAACGATGGGATCGGCTTTTTTATTGGAATGTCATTCAAGGACAAGAATGAACTATCTAACACTTTGTTTATTTCTTGCGTGAAAAAAGATTTCAGAATAAAGAAGGTGATTAATTTGAGCAGTGTCTTTTGCTTTAAATATGCTAATTCAAACTGCAATTGGTGGTTGAGAGTGGTGAAGTACGCAAGTTCTGACAGATTCATCATTCATAAACATGAAAAGCATCACACATGTGGTTCGGAGCACATCTCAGGACAAAATCCTCATGCCACGGCAAAGGTCCTCGGTGAATATTTTAGGAGTAGTTTCCCCGATGGCAAAGGCCCTTCAACAAGGCTTATGACCAATCAAATCCTTACGGATTTGGGTGTCCTGGTCAGTTATTGGAAGGTATATATGGCCATGGAGATTGCCAAGGACCTGGTTCGGGGGACACTTGAGCATGGGTATGAAGTTTTGGATGCTTACCGTTACATGATTGAGTCCACAAATCCCAAAAGTAAGAAGGCATTGCATCTGGATAAAAATGGAAAGTTCAAGTACTTTTTTGTATCCTATGGTGCTTGGATTTAAGGTTTTCAACATTTGAGAAAAGGCATAGCCGTCGATGGTACCTTCTTAAGGAGCAGGTATAATGGAGTTCTTCTAGCGGAGGTGGTGCAGGATGCGGAGAATCACATCTTTCCTGTCGCTTTTTGTGTAGAGGACAAGGAATGTGATGCCTCTTATGGATTTTTTTTTGAACAACTGTGACGCTGCGTCGAAGATACCAAAGAGTTGTGTTTTGTATCGGATAGGCATCCAAGTATTCCAAAGATAGGTTCACTTTTCTTCACTTCAGCTTACTTTGGTTGTCGCATCAGGCATCTTGGAGAGAACATTCGAAACAACTATCACAACGAAAGGGTCGTCACCCTTTTTTATAGAGCAGCTAAAGAATTTAGTAGAGAGGAGTTTTTAGACCATTTCAATCAAATAGCGGATGTGAATCCCAAGGTAGCAGAATTTCTTGCACGTGTCGGTTTCGAGAGATGGAGTCGGGCATTCTGTACAACAAATAGGTACATTCTTATGAATTTAATGTTTTGTTTGATTTACAAGCTTAGTTTGATGTCGTACTAAGTGATTCTTTTCTATAGGTACAATATTATGACATCAAACATAGTTGGATCGGTGAATTCAATATTTAGCGATGAAAGAGAATTTCCCATCAAGGTTATGTTTGAAAAAATAAGCGAGAAATATAGCAATTTTTTTAACGAAAGGCGTGTGCAGTTCAAGTGCCCAAAAAAAAGAACCCGATTTATTCTCGAAATCAAAAAGAAAATATCAACGAACATCAGTTTGGGGAATAGGTTATTCTCTTATAAAATAGCAGATTACAAATTTCGTATCACCGGTCATGGTGATGTTACCACGGTCGATCTTCAAATAAGATCTTGTACGTGTAGAATTTTTGACTTGGACAAAATACCTTGTCCACATGCTATGGGAGTCCTTCGAGCTCAATACGGCCATAAATATGGACCTGAAATATACGAGCACTCCTCTTAATATTATTCGGTGGAAAAATATGAAATGGCATATAGTGGGAATATTACTCCGGTGCCTCCTGAAGAATCTTGGGTTGTTCCAGTAGAGCTTATAGGGAGATTAATACCTACTCCACATATTGACCCGAGCACTATCAAATCGGGAAGAAAGCCATATAAAAGGAGGTATGGAGTTAGAGAATTATTTTCATCAAGAAGAAACAAGTGCTCCATATGTAAGTGCACTGGCCACAAAAGAACTACATGCCCGAATCATAATCCACCATGATCGTTGCAATTGCAGAAACTTGTGTTGTTGTTTGTTTGTTTGTTTGTTGTGGACTTTTATATATTTAAATCATTGTTGTGAACCTAATGTTATCATTTATTATATATAAAATGTCTTTTTTTTAAATAACTTGTGCATCAATAAAATAAGGCAAAACATGAACTTAAATAATACAGCAGACCACAATTATTCTCAACAGTTGCACAAACAACTGGAATGTTTTCCTTCAATAGATGAAAATCTATCGAAACAGATGGATAATCTGTTGAAACCCAACAGATGACCAATCGGTTCCAACTGTTGAAAGAACTCAAAAGCCAAAATTTCTAGTGCTACTGGATTCAACATTGCCTCCAACCGTCGACATGTTAACATGTATTAGATTAAAAGAAAACAGAATGAAAATTGAATAGGAATTAAAACGCCAAAGTCTGACTAAAAGTAAATTTTTCATTAAATGAAAAATAAAATACATTAGGTATAGATCCAATATAGAAAAATTAAAATACATACGCTAAAAGAAAAAATACATTCTAATTATTATTATCATCATTATCATTAATGACAGCCGACCAATCAACTCGCAGCAGCAGGGCTCTCATCAGCCTCTGTATCTCTCTGAACATTGTCGCTCTCACATCAACCAACTCGCTCTGCAGGTCATTAAACTGCCTTTGAAGTTCCCACACTGTGTCGCATAGAATAGCAATGTCCAGAAAAGGATCAGCCATATCTAGAACACACATGAATTGACAAATGTAAAGAAAAATGTTCACAATGTAATACAACATATACGACCAACTGGTAAATTTACGCCAGAAAAAAACTTACCTCAATGAGAAAGGAATATGTTCTTTGAAGATAAGTGGTCGAAGATGTCACACGAAAGGAAAAATGCAAGAAATAAATAGAGTTGAATGAAGATTGAGGGACCTATAATATAATCTGGACGTGTCAGGACAAAAGGCAGGACTGTTCAGCTTCATTGTATTAATTACATTAAACTGGTGGCATTTTGTTTTTTTATGAAAAGTCGTGACTTTTTCTTTTACACTAATTACTTCTTACCTTTTCATAGCGGTTTGAGACTCGATAAAAGCCATTATTATTGAGCTGTTGCAACAGATCGTCCAGCATTTTTAACAGATTTAGCATCTGTTGCAATAGATGGATGAATTGAATGTGCAAAAGACACAGATTTAGCATCTGTTGCAATAGATGGACGGATTGAATGTGCAACAGACGGCTGTCAAAATAGATTTACCATCTGTTGCAATAGATGGTTTGTATATGCAACAAATAATACATCTGATGTAACTTATGTATTATCTGTTGTAACAGTGGACAGTATGTATAAGTTAGAGGAGATGTTTTGATATCTTCTGATAGCTGATTCATTAGTTTCAGTTTCAACAGATGGAGTATTCGATTCATTAGCTGTTTTGAATATGTGAGATAAAAAGTCTTCACCTCTTTTTAATAGTCCCTCCGTTACGTATTAGTTGGGCCCCATGGGCTTGGCACACCAATTAATAAAAATATAAATTAAGTGATTGTTTTACCAAATTGGTCTTATTAATTATGATTAGAAAGTATAAATGTGAATAATATACTTTATGTAGTCATTTAATAATAGGGGTAATCTTGAAAGAATGTAACAAAATTCTCTTGATTTTATAAATAGGAAAACTACATTGAAACAAACATATTTAGAAAGAAGTAATCACATGCATGCAGATTAATTGAAAAAAAGTCAGGTCTATTGCAATAGATTTACCATCTGTTGCAACATATAGATTATTTGTTGCGACAGATGGACCATATGTTTGGAGGAGATGTTTTGATTTCTTCCAACAGCTGATTCGTCAGTTGCAATAGATGGAGATTTCGATTCCTCGGTTGTTTTGAATGTTTTAAGATAAAAAGTCACGACTCTTCACACCTCCATTTTAATAGTGATCACATTCGTGCAGATGAATAAATAACACTGACATGTCCTGATGGGGTAGGAAGAATAAGATGCGTGCAATGGATCCCATTTTTATGCATACGAGTTATGTATATTATTGATCAGGCTATCGTGAAGACACATAAAGTGCAATGATTTTGTGAATGCAGTTTTTTACCGATGATTTGTCACTGATCCTTCAAACAAGATCCTGAATTGTACAGTTTAGTTTGATAAGTGCGAATTGATAAGGCCAAAGGGTTCCAAGACGGTGGTGTTGATACCCCATTACAATATAATGACACAATTCATGCACATGTATTTGTGTCATGTTTGGGGAAGGGTTCAAATTTTTGGCGGCAATGTAAATATCCAATAGTGATTGGACCGGTTTTAATGGCACAATGGACTTCTTGAAAGGACTCTGAAGCCTCGCAATGCAGCAAACAACGATAGAACCAATAGAAATTCCCCTGGTCCAAATTTATATGGATGGATTGGTGGAGGAGACTATTATACAACAGAAGGTATTTGGGAGAAAACCTGTGCGGGAAGAGAGAGGTTGAGAAGGCCATATATCATCTTAGTACTTGTTTAAGAGGATACACAGGGTCAATTCCTCTTGACCATTCTTCTTTTTCTTCAATGACTGATGGATTTTCATTTTTGGATACACTTTCACATTCCCATCTCATCCAGTTTTTTCATTTTCATGTCAATTTCAAAAGCTAATTTCGCTACACTTTCCTTCCGACCCTGTGTATCCTCTTGAACAAGTACTAAGATGATATATGGCCTTCTCAACCTCCCTCTTCCTGCACAGGTTTTCTCCCAAACACCTTCTGCTGTATAATAGTCTCCTCCAATAACCCATCCATAAAAATTTGGAGCAAGGGAATTTCTATTGGTTTTATCGTTATTTGTTGCATTGCAAGGCTTCGTAGGCCTTTCAAGAAGTCCATTGTGCCATTAAAACTGGTCAAATCACTATTGGATATTTACACCGCCGCCAAAAACTTGAACCCTTCCCCAAACTTGACACAAAAACATAAGCATAAACCGTCATTAAATTATAATGGGATATCGACACCACCATCTTGGTCCCTCAGCCTTGCCAGTTCAAACCTAACAATCTTAACTGTAAAATTTCATATCTTGTTTGAAGAATTAATGCCTAATAGGTAAAGAGCAAACATTCATAAAATCATTGTACTGGATGTGTGTTTTCATGATAGGTAGATCAGTAATATATACCTCCCACATATGAAGTGGTTCTATCTGCAAGCAGATTATTCCTCCAAATCCATCTTTACTCTAACCTTTAATGCTGGCCAAGAAAAAGTGGATCCAATTTCACTTCTTTTTGTCTACAAACAAGAGAAATATATTCGATGTCAAACAAGAGAAGAACAAAAAGAACATTACAAAAGGGTAACACAAAATTGAGTGAATCAACAGATGACTCATATGATGTAACAGATTACCCATCTGCTCAACCGATGAGGCATCGTTTGCAAAGGATGGATAATATATTGCAACAGATGGGCCATCTATTGGAATAAATCAAACCAGCCTAGCTACTGGTTTGATTTCTTCAAAAAGTTGCTCCATCTGTTCCAACAGCTGATTCATCAGTTGCAACAGTTGAGGAAACTATTGCAACACCACCAACAACAGCATCAACAACAAAGAAACAAACAAAACAACACCATATGTTCCAACACCATCCACAACACAAACATCACATGTTCCAACACAACCACCACCCCCAACAACAGCACCACCAAAGTACCAAACAAAAGATATAAAAAAAACTATACTGATAACAAGGCTTTTTAAGTTCTCCCAAAAAATGACTTTTTCGCATATTTTAATAAAAACAACGGTTCGTTCATTCAAGACTTAAAAGTCACCTTTCCTTCAATTTTCTCAATAAATAGCAAACTGGTAATGGGTAAATCATTGATAGCAACAGATCTAAATAACTAATTTAAATGACATAAAAAGAAGAAGAAGAAGAGATGAAAAGAGCAACTTTGAACCATACCTGCAATGTCAAAAAAGCAAACGGATCAGAACATCCAGTTTAGTCGAGAAAAAATATTGATTGGTTGAGATCCCAAAGGATCCTCATCCAAAAGAAGAGAGAAAAGAGAGGAAAAAAGGAAACAACAAAGATAATTAAGAATAAAGAATAACGAAGAGTTATGAGTTGAGTCTAGTCTAGACTACTTTATGGCTGAAGGAGAGAGAGTTCTAGATATGGGGGGTTTTAAATATTCATTAATAACTTTTGAGGGGCACGAGAAGACGGTGACATTGAAAAGACCAGATAAGACTACTCACTTAAGAGATTTTTGAGTTATCAAAGTTGTACCGAGTAATATTTTTTACCGCCTTAGTATTTTAATTATTTTATCTCAGACAGGAAATACCTAAATTGCTTTATAAAAAAAGGATCAAAAATATTTAAGTGCAATAGATGACTTAATCTGTTTGATAGTTTACAACAGATTCATGATCTATCATAACAAATGACGTAATCTGTTTGATAGTTTACAACAGATGCGTAATATATTGCAACATATTACCTAATCTGTTTGATTTGATCCAACAGAAAAGACATATGTTGCAACATGTTGAATATTTGTTTATATATAATTTCAATTGAGTTCATATGTTAGACTAAAATCTTAATTGAATGTGAGTTCCCATAGGGTCAAATACAACTTTAATTGAGTCTTTTGGCAATTTCATGATGAGACGGTACTGCGTTCCTCCGACCAGAGTCATCAATCGATCACTCTGAGATGAGACGATTCTTACTACCTCATATGTTAGACTAATACCTTAATTGATTAATCTAGGACTAGGGTACTAATACCTTGATTGAATAATCTAGGACTAGGGGTGAGTTTTCATAAGGTCAACTACAACTTCAATTGAGTCTTTTGGCAATTGCATGATGAGACGGTACTGCGTTCCTCCCAACTAGAGTCGTCGATCGATAACTCTGAGTCAAACCAATTCTTACTACCTCATATGTTAGACTAATACCTTAATTGATTAATCTAGGACTAGGGTACTAATACCCTAATTGAATATAGGGTCAACTACAACTTCAATTGTGTCTTTTGTTAATTGCATTATGAGAAGGTACTGTGTTCCTCCCGACCAGAGTCGGCAATGATCACTCTGAGCCGAACCGATTCTTACTACCTCATATGTTAGAATAATACCTTAATTGATTGATCTAGGACTAGGGGTGATTTCTCATAATGTCAACTACAATAGATGACATCGCCTATTTGATAATTTACAACAGATGGGTAATCTATTGCAACATATGACTCAATCTATTTGATAATTTACAATAAATGGGTAATCTGTTTAATAGTTTACAACAGATTCATGATCTGTCGCAACAAATGGCTTAATTTGTATGATAGTTTACAATAGATGTGTAATATATTATAACAGATTACATAATCTGTTTGATCCAATAGAAAAGACATTTGTTGCAACAGGTTGAACATTTGTTTATATATAATTCAATTGAGTTAATATGTTAGACTAATTCCTTAATTGAATGTGAGTTCTCATAGGGTCAACTACAACTTTAATTAAGTCTTTTGTCAATTTCATGATGAAACGGTACTGCGTTCCTCCCGACCAGAGTTGGCGATCGATCACTTTAAGCCGAACCGATTCTTACTACCTCATCTGTTAGACTAATACCTTAATTGATTAATCTAGGACTAGGGTACTAATACCTTGATTGAATAATCTGTGACTAGGGGTGAGTTCACATAAGGTAAACTACAAATTTAATTGAGTCTCTTGGTAATTGCATGATGAGACGGTATTGCGTTCCTCCCGACTAGAGTCGTCGATTAATAACTCTGAGTCGAACCAATTCTTACTACCTCATATGTTAGACTAATACCTTAATTGATTAATCTAGGACTAGGTTACTAATATCCTAATTGAATATAGGGTCAACTAGAACTTCAATTGAATTTTTTATCAATTGCATGATGAGATGGTACTGCGTTCCTCCCGACCAGAGTCGGCGATCGATCACTCTGAGCCGAACCGATTATTACTACCTCATATGTTAGACTAATACCTTAATTGATTGATCTAGGACTAGGAGTGAGTTCTCATAATGTCAACTACAATATATGACAGCGCCTATTTGATAATTTACAACAGATGGGTAATCTATTGTAACATATGACTCAATCCATTTGATAATTTACAACAGATGGGTAATCTGTTGCAACAGATGACTTAATCTATTTGATAGTTTACAACAGATTCATAATCTATCGCAACAAATGGCTTAATCTGTATGATAGTTTACAACAGATGTGTAATATGTTGCAACAGATTACATAATTTGTTTGATCCAACAGAAAAGACATCTGTTGCAACAGGTTGAACATTTTTTTATATATAATTCAATTTTGAATGTGAGTTCTCATAGGGTCAATTACAACTTTAATTGAGTCTTTTGTCAATTGTATGATAAAACGGTACTGCGTTCCACCCAACCAGAGTCGGCGATCGATCACTCTAAGCCAAACCGATTCTTACTACCTCATATGTTAGACTAATACCTTAATTGATTAATCTAGGACTAGGGTACTAATACCTTGATTGAATAATCTGGGAATAGGGGTGAGTTCTCATAGGGTAAACTATTGATTAATCAGGACTAGGGGTGAGTTCTCATAGGGTCAGCCACAACAGATGGCAGCGCCTATTTGATAATTTACAATATATGGGTAATCTGTTGCAACATATGACAATCTATTTGATAATTTACAACAGATGGGTAATCAGTCGTAACAGATGACTTAATCTGTTTGATAATTTACATCAGATTCGTAATCTATTATTACCTAATATGATTGATAATTTACAACAGATGAGAAATCTGACGCAACATGTTGAACATTTGTTTTTTACAATTTTAATTGAGTTCATATGTTAGACTCCTAAATTGATTAATCTAGGACCAGGGGTGAGTTTTTACAGGGTCATCTCCTAGAGTACTCGGTCAACTACAACTTTAATTATTTTTATATGATTTTAAAAATTACGCATATATTTTATGATTTTAAAAATAATTAGGATCATTTCGGACCAAATTAACATTTTCAAAACTACTTGTCATTCTTTTCCAAAATACAAATCAACCCATACAAAACATTTCATCATTTCAAATATCGAGGTCTAGCTCTTTCTCTCTTATTCTCACTCAATAATACAGTACAGACAGTAACTACTCAATAAATTTGCTCAACCCTCCACAATAGATCATTTTTCTTCTTATTTCCGACCACATAGGTGTTATTTTCGACATCATTCTTGCTTGTATCAGTCATTTTCTTTTTCCTCGTAGGCAACAGAGTTCGAGAAGAGCTCTATATTTGTTTTTTTTCTAAAAAATAAGGAATTTTAAGTTAATGATGAAAAATAAAACTTTTAATTGTATTATCTTCGAGAATGGGTTTACAATTTTGAGTTTTGATGGTAAAATCGTAGGAAGAACTCGAGAAATCCCTAGTTTCCATCACAATATTCCGTTGACTGTCGTGGTATAGTTGGATGGTGGTGGTGGTGTTTGTGGTCGTCGTGGTGGCACCGGTGGTAGCATTGGTTGGTGGTGTTTGTGGTGGTGTCGGTATTCGTGGTGTTTGTTTGTTTGTTGGCATTGGTTGGTGGTGTTTGTGGTGGTGGCTGTTGGTGTAGCGGTATTCGTTGTGTTTGTAATGTATTTTTTAAAATCTATGCATACATCAACTGTAATGTAATTTTTGTTTTTCTTTGTCTGTAGTTAAAACATGTCTCCCAAAAGAAAAGAAAGTAAAAGTGGATCAACGTCTGACCACTCAAAAAAAAGGCTACAGTACAGAGGGATTCGAAGGAGCTTCCTGAACAATCTCAGTCAGGGAAAAGTAAAGCTGAGGAGAGATGTGAAAACAACATTGAGGGAGGTGGACAAGGGTCCATAGATGGTGATGAAGAAAATGAAAGTAAGAAAGTGGAGGAACTGAAGAGTCAGAAAGAGAAAGAGAATGATCATCAACATGATGATAATGGATCACCGATGGGGCGTGAGTTAATATCGACATCCCAGCATGATCCTGTCAAAACTTTTAGTATTGACAGGTTTGAAGTTGCGATGCCGATAAATGACCCAGAAGTAAAACAACTAACTGCTTAAATTGTACTTAAATGTCAGATGGGGAAAATTTTTGAACATTTTATAAGAATTATGAAGAACGAAAACATAGGCGGACTTTTTAAGAAGAGCTGATTTGGACGCTTTCTTGAGCTGCCTGAGGACCCCTCTACCCGTATCCATTTCCCTATGACGATGGTATATGATCTTCTCAAGCGCAGGATCAAGTACACGGGGATGATAAGGATCCGGGGGAGGGGGAAAAAAGAAAAAGGATGAAATATGGATCAACTACTGTGGCATGCCTGTTTGTTTTGGCTTGCAAGAGTTTGCCATAGTGACGGGACTGAGATGCCATCGTCCAGAAAGACCACAACCCCGCAAAAGATCCAAGGCAAGAAAATGCAAGGGATAAATAGATAGGTTGTTTGACATTGCTCGACGTGGCTATAAAGCATCGGATTTGTTGACAAATCTCGAGGATAAAACCATACCAGAGCAGTACAGGGAGCAATTATGCTTAGTTTGGTTTGCCCATTCGGTTATATTGGCAAAAGACGTCAACAAGGTCATAGAAGATGATTTGTTGGCGCGTGCTGAGGATTTTGATAAATTCAACAATTATCCCTGGGTATATGACAGCTTCTACTTGACTATCCAATATTTACTGACAAAGCTATCCTCAGGGACGACCACATTATACGGCTTTTCTTGGGCTTTCATGGTAAAATTAATCACTAATTTTACTCATCTATTAATTTATATTGAATATAGTTATTATGATTTTTTTTCTTGCTTCCTGTTTACACTTTTTAGGCTTGGGCATTTGAAGTCATTCCTCCCCTCCAAAAGCAGTTAATGGATTACCCGAATGAGGTTTCTCATCCAAGGATGTTTAGGTGGTTGGCTGCAAAGAGCAACACCAATATTAAGGAGGTTGATCTCTTTAACCCTCCGGATGATGCAGCACTTCTTCTTCAAGTAAAATAATTCTACTCAAAGATAAGAAAGATATTGAACAGATGTTATATCTGGTGCATGAGATGTTATATCTGATGCACCAGATGGGACATCTGTTGCGACGGGGTATATCTTGCATCAAATTACCCATCTGTGGCTTTGGATCTCTAAACCCGACTCCTAAAAGATTAACCATCTACTGCAAATTATGCAACAGATATTTAATATGATAACATATCGTTCATCTGTTGTGACGTACAGATCATCTGTTGCATCACAGATTACCCGTCTTATGCAGCTGTTGTAACAGATGATTGATATTTTGCATCAGATTATCCATGTGTTACTTTGTTTTTCTGAACCAGACTCAAACGGATTTTAACCATATACTGCAAATTATGCAACAGATAGGTCTTTTTTTTAAATATAACCCAACTGTGAAAATTATTATATTATCTGATTTAAATGCATCTGTCTTTTTTTATAGGTTGTGCATCCATGGATCGTACCTACTGAGGAGGAGTCGGTGATGACTTCTTATATTACTCTAGGTCATGTTGATACTATTGCAGACCCAACGGTGGAGTTAATAAAGAAGAAATTGGTTGGAGCAACAGCCATAAGAAGAGCAGTTAGGCAAGGTCAGCCTAATGTTGAGGCTCTTCATCACCAACCTTTTACTAAGGCAGATCCGGGTACTTCTTTTGGTAGAGTTGTTGGTGTTGGTGGCAGGCATGTTGATGTTGCTACCACTCGTGATGATGATCATGTTGATGCTCAAGAAAGAATAAATATGTTTGAAAATACCTCTTTTTTCCCTTACACAGGTCCCTCTCATCCCTCTTCACCCTCGTGTTCTCGTTGCGAATGCGATGAGTGCAAGGACAGACAGGATAAACTCTTTGAAAAAGTAGAGGCTATCTTTAAAGCTATCGAGGAGTTCAAATCTAAGAGGTGTGTCATACCATCCAAGAAGGTGAGTGAGTCACACACTCCTACAACATTGGTTAGGAGAAAAAAAAGCAATTAGAGACGTACTCTCTACTCGAAAATCAAAAGAAATTGCAATTCCTCCCTCTCCAAAAGTTGTTGAAGTTCTGGAGCCAGTCAAGAAGGTGGACATATACGCGTAACTTGGCGTCGAAGAGAAGATGTATCTGCGACAGGCCAAGAATGCCAAGTCAGGCGCACCAGATTACCCCAGGCCTCCTTTTTCCCCCCAAGACTTCCAGACTATGACTGATATGCGTATGCCGTACGAGGACAAGGCAAGTTTACTTTTCCTAACCTAGACCTTCTAATCTATCCCATGAAGAAGAAGCTACGCAACAGATTTCACATCTATTGCAACAGCTGGGTATACTAGTGCAACTGGTTGTGGTTCTGTTGCAACTTATTATCCATCTGTTACATAAGTTGTGTTGGATTATTGATTCAGAGAACCCTATGCAACATATGGACCATCTGTTGCATATTTACAATTACTAACCTATTTAAAAATTGACTTCTTATCTCACAGCATGTTGACATAATTCTCTGCCTCATGAGGAAAAGGCAATTAACGTACCGGGAAGCTTATGATGCTGCCGATGGGATAATGGACCTCGACTTCTGTAAGAAGCTCAAGGATATGTACGATCAACTCAATGGAGAGGCATCATCCCTTGGCGTGAGACTTAATTTCCTAGTTCTTACGTTGGTCTTGGATGAAGAAGAAACGTTAAGATATGTTAGAGGGGACAGGACAAATCCACACGGCAAGAGCCGGACTGAAGCAAAAAGGATTCTTGCAGTCATTAGCATGAACGGCATGCATTATCGGGCTATTTAGATACTACTCGAGGAGGGAAAGATCAATGTTTATGACTCCAACGTACCTCTCGTCGATGATTTCGATCTTTTTCTCCTCGTGGAGCCACTGATGGTGTTGTTGACCATCTTATTGAGGGAGAATAAACTGATGAATCATTTGCCAAAGGAAGTGTTAATGAAGAAATCATGGGATTTTGAAGGTCGAAATAGGGGAATGACCATTTCAAAAGATGATGTCGCTAAAGCGAGCGGATCGCACGCTCTTGCACATATCAAATATTTGCTAACCGGCACAGAAATGGCCGAGCCAATAAATTTTATGTGCAAAAATATTATGGCAAACCTGCAAGAGGTATGGGCTTATGGGGTACTAACTTGACGCTTGAAGCCTGTGTGTATAGAAGAGCCTGTGAAATAGAAATTTTTAATTTCAAGTCACCCTTCACTTTATTACATATACATGTAGTGGCAATAATTTTTTTCTGATGAAAGTTGAGTTTTTTATAATGTAATAGATTAGATTGTAAATCTGTTGTAAAATATCTTTAATCCGTTCTGGAAGATAGTTTATCTGTTGCAATAGGTTGGTCATTTGTTGCATTACGTCAATGTTATTTCTATAAATAATCTAATAATCTAAGTCTAATCTGTTGCAACAGTGGGAAGACCCGTTTGATAATTTCCATAGATGACCTAAATTTTACAACATATGCCTAAATTTTTTTGATATTTTCCAACAGTTACACTTGAATATCCATGTGCTCGTCGACAACAAACCAGTAGCAAATGCACATACCACCATGAAAATTTCTGCAATTAGACTTCAATATTCATGTGCCCAACAACACCAAACCGGTAGCAATAACGGAAACAATGTAGTATCTTCTTGCTCGATTTTTTTTCTCTTCATAAGCCTTGAATTTGTTCAACAAACCCCAGATTACACGATTTTCTTATGAAGGGTGTCGTTCTTCATACCAATCAAAGTAATCGCATTCACCCAATTTCTATAAAATAGAAAACACAATTACAAAACAATTACAAGTCAATAATTAATCAATTAATTAAATAAAAAAATATTACCTTTGAAATCTTTCAAGTAAAAAAACTACGACCCGAATTTTGTTGAGTCCAAGAAGTCTTTAACAGAGCTTCATGCCCGCACTTATAATATCAAAAATCTTTATCACAAAAAATAGTGGAAGATGCGCTCGACATTGTCAAGGTCAGTTGGAAAAAATGAAAGTAATAATTTGAAGAATTTGGATAGATAAAAGAAGATGACGATGAACAAGAAGATTTGGGAATGTAGGGTTAAATTTTAGGAGTAAGATGAATATATAAGACAATGAGGGGGGAATGACCGTTGGGGGCCAAGTGACGGCAAGTCAGCAAAATGTTCCAGGACTGACACTAACGCATTTGATGCCTATTTTATTTTACGTGTTTAAAATGAACATGTCTACTTGATGCCTATTTTATTTTAGGTGTTTGAACTGAACACCGTCGATGGGTTGTGCCTTTTTTATTTCAATTCACTTTAACCTTTTTACACATAGTGGAAATTTTTTATGTCCAATGAAAGTTGAATTTTTATAATGCAATAGATTCTCTATCTGTTGTAACAATTATCCTACCTGTTCTGACATATAGTTTATCTATTGCAATAGGTTGGTTATCTGTTGTATTATCTCGATGTTTTTATCTAAAGTCTATCTGTTGCAAAAGTGGGAAGACCTGTTTGATAAATTCCAATAGATAACCTACCTGTTGCAACATATGTCCAAATCTGTTCGATTATTCCAATAGATGTGTCATCTGTTGCAACAGATAAAGTCCATCTGTTGCAACATATGTTTAAATCCGTTCTTTTTTTCAATAGATGTGTCATCTGTTGCATTATCTTGATGTTTTTATCTAAATTCCATCTGTTGCAATAGTGGGAAGACCTGTTTGATAAATTCCAACAGATCACCTAACTGTTGCAACATATGTCTAAATCTGTTCAAATTTTCCAATAGATGTGTTGTCTGTTGCAATAGATACATTATCTGTTGCAATATTTGAATCTAGTATTTCTTTTCAATTAATAAGTTCAAATCTAAGGAATAAATAAAATTCGTAGACAAAATAAAATAAATCGAAGCCTTCATAAATTAGCTGAAATAAGTCAACGAATAAATGAAATGTAAAAAAATTGTTATGGGTACAGATCTCAACAAATAAATCAACAACAATTTAAGTATACTGCCAAGGATTTCTTTGACAGGCTCAAGCTATAAAGATCTACTCAGTATGGACAAGTTGTTCTTCATCCGGTGCTATGGAATTCGGCTTTGCTCGTCGTGGATCTTTATTGTCGTTTGCGTACGGTTTCTGCGCTTTCTGTTCTCTGTATTTCCATAAAAAGAGTAGCATATTGTCAATGTTGTTCAGCAGTAGCTTTTTCTACATCCACCTGGATAGCCAGAATTGGTCAATGCTAATCACGAAGATACAACACAACAAAATAGAAAAGGATAACTCATCTCTTCTAGCAAATCAAACAGGTCTTCCTCCCATTTTAAATTGTCCCAAATATATTATATTTCTGTTACAATAATGAATCAACTGTTGAGATAAATTTCTACATGAGGAAGACCCTGTGTGATAATTTCCAATGGATGAACCATCTGTTGCAATATATGAATCATTTGTTGCAGCAGATAGGTCATCTGTTGGTACAAATAAAAGTTGTACGAAGAGTTATTTGATTTGCTAAAACAGACGAGACATAAGTTGCACCAGATAAAGTATCTGGTGCAACTGGTGCAACAGGTTAGTCAACTGTTGCAACAGATTTATATATCTGTTTGATAATTTTCAGCAGATGTGTCATCTGTTGAAACAGATATGTGTCTATTTGTTTTGTCAGTTGGAAGACATAATATATTCACCTTCTTCATCTCGTGCTGCTCTTCTTTGGACATTGTATGTTGCTCAGTGCAACACACAAACAGAGGAGTTGCAATTTCGCTTTTTTGGATGCCTAATAATGCCCTGGAAATCACTCTCCTTCTCCTCTTAGCCCTAATCTCTAATAGAGCGGATGGAAATAAAATCCTCTTTGATGGAATGAGACCCCTCTTAGATGTCAATTCCTTTACAAAAATAGTTAATGCATTAATAGCATTAATCACTACATCATATTTTGCCCTGTAGTCTTGACATTTGCATGCAGAAC
Organism: Capsicum pubescens; assembly: GCA_030864215.1. Taxonomy (NCBI): domain Eukaryota; kingdom Viridiplantae; phylum Streptophyta; class Magnoliopsida; order Solanales; family Solanaceae; genus Capsicum; species Capsicum pubescens. Next base: position 114,827,442 of record CM061539.1, read on the forward strand.
ATTTGCTGGGAGAGGTAAAATTTGTATAACCAGTATGATCATACTCATAATGGTTTGCTTTAAATATTGTAATAGAAGCATCATTAGCACCAACAGCAGCACCTTCATTTCAAGATGGGCCGAGCGTCAATGATGTTTATCACAAGTCTCATTATCTTTAGGGAGTGAACTATAATCATATGCACATGTCTCATAAATTTTCATTAGAAGCTTATTCTCACGCCATGAAATTTATCGTATTTACGTGACAGACCTCAACATCACTTTGAAAGGTCAAGTGCACCATCACTTTATATTCCTTTATGTAAATGGAGGATTGATAAAACTTATACCAAATTAAGTCACACAACAATCACGTGCCTAATGACCTTACATACCATACCCATTAGTGGCAAAAATTACCTTCACCTTTTGAAGGATAATTTGAGAACTCATAATGTTCTTTGAAGAATCTTCTAATTCTTTAATATGTATGCTGTGTAATACTCAATGTGCACATCTTTGGAATGACAAAATCGTTCATGTCAACTTATGAATATATTTGTACTAGGAAATTTCAAGTTTACCATGACTTAAGAGTTCTACTTAGTAAATTTCAGATTTATTATAACATGAATAAATTTTCAAGTTTACTATTTTGAAATATATTTCATAATATTTCTTCTTAGTTATTCTACCTCTTATGGAGATGTTACTCCTATCATATCCACCCTAAGGAATGGGTCTATAATTTTAACAATCAAAATTCTCATTCCCAAAACTGAAATACAACAATCAAAATTCTCATTCCCAAAACAGAAATATAATTGTGCCTTAAGTCTTTCAAATTATGATAATTTAGAATCTTTTTCAATATATCTTTTCACCAAAATTTTGTCTTAGTCATCATATATCATCAATAGGGTGCATTGAGATTCAAACTCAACATCTTATCCATATAAAGACGTCTTAGGCCAAAAATTGATGGGACATAAATCTGACATCTTATCATTATGTTGAATCGAGACTCTAACACGTTGTCTTACCCTCATAATGGCATGAGACTTAAATGTGTCATCACACCCTCGGTCAATAACATATTAGGCTAAAGTATAATAAACTCAAACTTGAGCCTATAACAATATCACTACTTTGTAATTATCAATATTCTTTTACTTAATTAAAGAACATGAGTTAATAATATACTTATCTTATCATAAATAGTAGAAAGGTGAAATTCAAATCGTGATGATGGCATAGTTCTTGCGGTCTTGCATTTTCCACCTTCCGATTCAGTTTTCTTTTCTTAGGTTCAATTTTTGAGACAATAGAGTCTCATGCTGATAACATGTTATAAAATAAAAATAAAATATCAATATCAAACTTAAAGAAAAGAGGAGGCAGCTTTAGAGAATTTTAGTAGTACTTTTGTTTACTAGAATCTATATATAAAAATGTATAAAAGAGTAGCTATTTATAAACCACCAAATTTGTTCCCTAAGCTTGTTAAGCTTGATATTAAGTTGACAACTTGGCCAACAAATTTTAGAGTTCAAATCCAATTTGAATAAGTAACTCTTGGTGTTCAAGTTCAATTTGGCTACTAACTTTTATCTCCCATTAATGACATTCACACATATATGTCACACGACATCTATATTATATAACACTATTTTTTTAATTGATGCATTATTTTTAACAGTATAATAGTTATACAGTTTCTATATACATCATATACATATACAAATTCTTACAAACACTGATACAATGTATATACACATCATATCAATAATTGTACAATTTCTGCACACATCTTATACAGTTTTTCGCTACAATATCTATTCGGATACATATTCTATACGACAATGATACAATTTTTATGCATATTTATATAAATACATATTTTAAACATAATTATACAGTTTCTACACACATTCTATACAATCTTTAGCTGAAATAATTATTCAAATACATATTATATACAATACTTATACAGTTTCTATACACGTTATATACAAAGCTATATTTTATATAATAATTATATAGTTTTTATACATATTTTATATAATAAATATACAATTTCTATATAAATGAATTTAAGTTTTTTTTAAAAAAAATGTAAAAAGGAAATCAATTTTTTTAGCCCAAAAAAATGTAGTGATTTTTAAAAAAGCAAAACAACTTTTTTAAAATGGTCTGATATAAAAAACTGAGGAAGGACAAGGCTAAAGTTAGGGGTGTGCATCGGTCGGTTCGGTTCGGTTTTATGTGTTATTGGTTCGGTTTATCGATTTTTGATTTTTAAATATGTAAAATCAATAACCAACAAATAAGATATTTTCTTATCGGTTTTGGTTTATCGATTTTTGGTCCTTAACGGTTCGGTTTTCGGTTTAACCAATAAGAAAATACTTATAAAATAGAAATAGTAACAACTAACTTAAAAAAATAAAATCTTAGTTACCGTCAAAATCCTACGCAATGCATTTTAGTTTACAAGAATCTTCAATCTTGAATTGAATATTAGTTAGAAAAAAAATTAAATCCTAATTGTTGGAAGCTATAAATGCTTCAAGCTTTTCAATACGATAATAGCCGAACTTTATATTATGTCTTTGTTGCCCTAAATTGGTTAATACTTTGTGAATCACTAAATTATGAATAAGTAGTGCATATAATATATATATATGCATACACATCTCTCTCTCTCTCTCTCTATATATATATATATAAACATAAATAGGGATAAAACAATAACTTAGTGTATCCTTATTGGGTTGTCGGTTTAACCGATAACCCAATAAGCTAAAACCGAAATCGAACCATTTACCCAATAAATTTTTTTATAAAACCAATAAAAAATCGTTAACCCAATAACCCAATACCAATAACCTAATAACATTTTTATCGGTTCGATATTTGCACACCCCTAGCTAAAGTAGCCTAATGACTATTGAATGACAATAATATTTCGTCGACTGGCCATAGTTTGGCAATTAGTTGGGACGACTTGCCATAATATGTTAAATGGCCGAAACATTAGTCATTACTTTCATAAAGAGTCAATCCATTTCTTTTTTCCCTTTTGGTCATTTGACGAAATCGAGCAATATGGTTGGGCAAACCAACTCATATGATCTGTTTGGCCATTTGAAATATGAATCATTTTGTGATGAAGTTGAATTTTTATTTGGACATGCAATTTGAATTTTTCTAAATTGTTTTTTCTCGTAAACATAAAAATATATGAGTTATGAAAACAATCAAAATTTTTAAAATTTTTATACAATCACCAAATAAGCAAAAGTGTATAAATAAATTGATAAATATAATTGGTAGATATGTAAATATATCTACCAACTTATAGTTTTTTTTGTACCAAATATAAATATATCTCCATGTTCTTATAAATAAATGTTTGCAATAGAAATATAAGCCTTTTCCTATTTTGAATTACATAATGATGCAATCATCCTAGTAAAGAGTTCAAGAGCTTTTCGTTGAATCACTATTTGAAAGTTTGGAATGCAACTGAAAGTTTACATATTTTTTTTTATACTAGTTTAACCGTACGTGCCTCACACTTGTAACATTTGATTATTTAAGATTAAATGATTTTATCTGTTGCGAAATTTTTTAATGAAGTGTAAAAATTTAAATCACTTTTTAAAGATTCTTCACACTTTAATATAGTAATGTAAACATAAACATATGTTTTAGTGTAAGCGCGCGCGCGCGCGCACACACACATATATATATATATATATTACCACCAGAAGTTTCAATTGATTGATGAATCATCACTTTTGTATTTGTCATACAATACCTCTTTTTCTCTTTCCCTTGATGTCAGAGGCTAAGAGAGACACATCAATTTGAACCATATTTGTGGTACAATTATTTTTTTCTATATGTAATATCTTTTCTTGTTTTTAAAGTTAAATATTTACAAAATCATTGATTACATTCTTATTACGTACTTAAAACTTTTGAAAATTTGATACGTTCTTAAAAATTTTCTTATTCTAATGTTTTTATATTATTTTTAGATATTTCAAATTTTCTTAAAATCAAATTTAGTTGATTTAGAATTTTTAAACTAATGAAAAAGGTATTAGTTGTCATTAGTTTTGATGACTTCTAATAAGGAAAGGTTTAACCATAAATATATTTAATTAATTTTTAACTCTTAAATATTAGAAAAAAATAGTGAAAAAGATGATTTTGTCTAAAGCAAAACTTTTAATGAACAACATTTCTAAAGCCCTTCACAATTTTAATATATTATAAATATACAACAAAAACAACAATAACCCAGTTTATTCCCACATAGTGGGGTCTGGGGAGGGTAGAGTGTACGCAGTCCATACCACTACCTCTAGGGAGGTAGAGAGGCTGTTTTCGATAAACCCTCGTCTCAAGATAAAAAGGCAGTAAACAAAAGCATCAAAAGCATAGGACACGATTAAATAACATAGGTAAGAAATCCACAAGAATAGTACATTACCAAAAAAAGGACAATAAAGTCCACCTAAATACTGACTACAACTCATCCACACCCTTAGCCCTCTATCCTAATGCTTTTCCTCCATAACTTCCTATCCAGGGTCATGTCCTCGGTCAGCTGTAACTATTCTATGTCACGTTTAATCACTTCTCTCTAGTATTTCTTTGGCCTACCCTTACCCCGCTTGAAACCTTCCAAGGCCAACCTCTCACACCTATGAACCGGTGCATTCGTGCCTCTCCTCATCACATGACCAAACCATCTCAACCTCACTTCCGGCATTTTATCCTCCACTGAGGCCACCCCAATCTTTTCCCGAATAATTTCATTCCTAACCCTGTCAGCCGTTGTGACTCCACACATCCAACGAAACATCCTCATTTTCTCCGCCTTCAGCTTTTGGATATGAGAATTCTTAACTGGACAACACTCTGCTCCATACAGCATAGCAGGTCGGACTGCAACTCTATAAAACTTGCCTTCAACTTGAGGGACACCTTATCGCATAAAATTCCCGAAGCGAGCCTCCATTTTATCCAACCTGCCCCTATACGGTGAGAGACATCCTTGTCAATCTCACCATTTCCATGAATCGTAGACCCGAGATACTTAAAACTATCCCTCTTACAAACCTCTTGAGAATCTAACTTCACTTCCACCACCTCCTCTTGCCTCGAGTCACTAAACTTGCACTCCAAGTACGCTGTCTTGGTCCTACTCAACTTGAAACCTTTAGACTCCAGGGTTCGTCTCCAAACCTCCAGCTTATCATTAACCCCTTATCGCGACTCATCAATCAAAACTATATCATCCGCGAAAAGAAAACACCAAGGTACCTCGCTTTGTATACTCCGCGTCAACACATCCATCACCAAAGAAAATAAAAATGGACTAAGAGTTGATCCCTGGAGTAACCCTGTCAAGACCGAAAAATGCTCAGAATCTCCTCCCACTGTCCTTACCCAATTTTTTGCTCCCTCATACATGTCCTTAATCGCTCTGATGTATGCCACCAGGACCCCCCTCGCCTCCAAGTATGTCCAAAGAACCTCCCTAGGGACCTTTTTATACGCCTTCTCCAAGTCGATAAATACCATGTGAAGATCCCTCTTCCTCTCTCTATACTGCTCTACCAGTCTCCGCACAAGGTGAATTTCCCCAGTCGTGGATCGACCAAGCATAAAACCAAATTGATTTTCCAAAATAGACATAGTTTCCTCAACCTCCGCTCTACCACCCTCTCCCAAATCTTCATCATGTAACTTAACAACTTAATACCTCGGTAGTTGTTGCAACTCTGAATGTTACCCTTGTTCTTATATACAGGATTCATCGTGCTCCATATCTACGCCTCAGGCATCTTAGCTGACTTGAAAATATTGTTAAACAAGTTGGTCATCCACCTCAACCCTGACCCACCAGAGAACTTCCAAAAATCCACCGAAATCTCGTCTGACCCCATCGCCCTACCTCTTTATATCTTGCGAATAGCCTAACTGACCTCATCTACCTTAAATCGCCGATAATAGCCAAAGTTGAGATCCTCCCTGGAATGCTTCAACTCCTCTAACTTAACACCTCTATCCTCCTCCTCATTCAGGAGCCTATGGAAATAGGACTGCCATCGCTTCTTAATGAGGTCGTCTTTTACCAAAACTTTGCCATCCTCCCCCTTAATGTACTTCACTTGATCCAGATCATGACCCTTCCGCTCCCTAGCCTTGGAAAGCCTAAACATTCTCATCTCCCCTCTTTTCTCCTCTAATCTCTTATATAAACTCTCAAAAGCTACAGTCTTAGCAGTCATGACTGCTAACTTAGCCTCCTTTTTTGCTAACTTGTACTCTTCCATGCTCACCCGCTTCTCTTCTTCATCCTTCCTCTCAACTAACTTAACGTATGCCGCCTTCTTTGCCTCGACTTTCCCTCTTAATATCTTCATTCCACCACCAATCCCCCGATACCGATTAGACCCGCCCCTCGACACACCTAACACCTCTCTAGCAGACTCCCTGATGCAACCAGCTGCCCTATCCCATATACTATCCACGCCCCCCCTTCCCTCCCACACCCTCATCCCCTCCAACCTAGACCGTATCTGTAATACCCCAGAAAATTTTTCGTTGAAATTCTGTGCGTAAATGTATTAGGTTCTATCTTCTAGAATGTATTATAAATTTTCCGTGCAGAATGTCTTAGATTATGACCCACCATTGCGTAGAGTATCGAATAAGATTTCCAACGATATGTGGATCATCTAAAATGAACACCTGAGCGATGAGATATGGACATTCTGATCGAACCGTGAATAGTAGTGAACAGTAAAACGTGCAGGAAAAAGTACTGAGGCCTGGCGTATTTTTTCTCCAACTTTAAATGATCATAACTCCTTGTACATAATGATATAGGTGATCTAATATATATCAACGGAAATCTCTGTGAGTCCTCTTTCCAATAAAATTGGTTTCATCCAATTTGTCTATCGGAGAAAAAAGTTATGGTCGATCTACTTCAGCCTATCAAAAGTGAATTTTTGGGTCAACTTCAAACGATCATAACTCCTCGTACATAATGATCTGGGTGATATACTATATATCAACGGAAATATATGAGAGTCCTATTTCTAATGAAATTGGTTTCATCCAATTTGGATATCAGAGTAAAACGTTATGGTTGATCTACTTTAGACTATCAAAACAGTCCACCAAAGGAAAGATTCGAGAATTAGTTGATTTTAAGGGCATTTTGGTCATTATGCCTTCACTTCATGGACGAAAATTATCCATTTATACCTATATTGAGCCATAAAATTTATGTTCTTCCATCAAAAACATTGAGAGAAATAAACCCTAGGTCCATTTTGAACTCCAAATATCTTCCAATTTCACCATAGAAATTCAAATTTGATTCGATAATCGAACTCATCATCTCGAGACCTTCAAGGAGCACCCCTTATTTGTGTGAACAGGATTCCCTAATCAAGAGGTCAATTTCAAGGTATGTGGGGGTTTTCAACAAGAGCACTCTTTCGTTCTTGTGCCCAAAAGTAATTTTCTTTACAAAGACATGATCTATGGGTAATTATTTAAAAGAAATCAAAACAATCTTGCCACCAGATTGTGTTCTTCAAATAGATGATCTATTTGTTGCAATAGATGGTTCATATGTTGGAAGAACTTAATCGAGTAGAAAGGGTTTTGTTTTCTTCCAATAGATTGCCCATCTATTGTAACAAATGGGTCATCTGTTGAAAGAACTCAAAACCTTTGCTACTGGAGTACTAGATTGAGTTCTTCCAATAGATAACCCAGCTTTGTAATAGATGGTCCATTTGCTAGAAGAACACAATACAGATCTTGCTACTGAATTGTGTTCTTCCAAATGATGCCCCATCTGCTGCAATAGATGGGGTATATTTTGGAAGAACTCAAAACCCTTGCTACTGGATTGAATTCTTCAAACAAATAGCCCATCTGTTGTAACAAATGAGTCATCTGTTGGAAGAACTAAAACCCTTGCTATTGCTACTAGATTGAGTTCTTCCGATAAATGACCCATCGGTTACAACAAATAATCTATCTGCTGGAAGAACATAATACAGTTCTTGCTATTGAATTGTGTTCTTTCAATAGATAATCCATCTGTTGCAGTAGATATGTCATCTATTGGAAGAACTCAAAACCTTTGCTATTGGATTGAATCAGGTCTTCCAATAGATGGCCCATCTATTGCAATAGAAGAGTGATGGGTCATTTGTTGGAAGAAATAATAACAATCCTTCCTACTAGATTGTGTACTCCAAACAAATAACCCATCTTTTATAATAAATGACCCAAAATAGTCCTTGCTACTGGATTGCCTTCTCCCAACAGATGGCCCATCTGTTGTAACAGATGGTCCATCTGTTGTAACAGATGGTCCATCTGTTGGGAGAACTCAAAATAGTCCTTGCTATTGGATTGAGTTCTTCTAATAAATGGACCATTTATTGCAACAGATGGGCCATCTGTTGGAAGAGATCTAAACTCTTGATGTTTTATTTTGTTTCTTCCAACAGATGGGCAATCTATTACAATAGATTGGTCATCTGCTGTAACAAATGACCTATCTGTTGGAAGAACTCAATCTAGTAGCAAGAATTGTTTTGATTCTTCCAACAGATTAGTCATTTTCTCCAACAAATGTCTATATCTATTTGATAATTTCCAACAGATTAGTCATCTATTATAATAGGTTAGTTATCTATTGCAATAGATGTCCTTACCTATTTGATAATTTCCAATAGATTAATCATATGTTGTAATAAGTTAGTCATCTATTACAATAAATGTCTATATTACTTGGCTAATTTGATGTGAAATGACTCATTTTAAACTATGATTAGTAATTAGACTTGTTGTAGGTTTAGATATGAACTTGATTATTATATAACTCTTAGTTGGAATCAATTAACCTCTTGAAAACCATCCACCATTCAATGAAATCACAGGAAATGGAAAGTAGAGTGGGGAAGTAGATGTAAATAGCAACAAGAAGTAGTAGAACTAGTCATTCATTCATTCATAAATATACATAAAAATAAAATAAAGATAAGGCACAGAACCATTACATATGTGTGAATGAAATCTAGGCCTATATTCTCTAACTACCAAAAAAGGGTAGGAGGGTAGTAAATCTTCATAGTAAGATGACGACCTAAAGGAGGTACCAGATATTCTGACGGCTCAGCCGCAGTGGGAACATTTTCTCAAGCTTAGACAAAATTTGAAGAGCACAGAAAAAGAGAGAGATAAAGAGAGAGGTGAAAATTGAAAAAGAGTTGAGAAAATCGATGACTAGAAAAATTGAAGGAGAGTTGAGAAAACAGATGGGTCATATGTTGATTATAATATTGGTGGTGGAACCTTTGAGAAGAAAGAGAAGACATTAAAAAGACAGGATAAGACAGCACAAGGGGACTTTTGAGTTCTACTAAAAATGTTTGACTTTCTTTGGATTTTATCTTTTTTTTATTTCAGATAGAAAATTGTATTAAAAAAAAATCTTCCAACAGATGGATAATTTGTTGCAATAGATGACCTATATATTGGACTCAAACAACTAGTAAGACCTATATTGATTTCTTCCAACAGATAGGTAATCTATTGCAACAGTTATCCTATCTTTTTAATAATTTTCAATGGATGAGTCATCTGTTTCAACAGATCAATCATTTGTTGATTCAAATAAGTCAAATATTAGTAATAACTAAATTGATTTAACTAAGATTAAATACAAGTCTTCAAGGCAATACCTTGGAAAAGGGGACAAACATTTGAGTTCTCCTAAAAACATTTGAGTTCCCTAGTATTTTAAATTGCTTCTAAAAAAAATATCTTCCAATAGATGACCCATCTGTTGCAACAGGTTAGTCATTTTTTGGAAGAAACCAAACCTCATGAATACCTATTTTGATTTCTTCCAACATATTGGTAACTATTGTAATAGATTACCTATTTGTTGAAAGAACTCAAACAACTAGCAAGACCTATTTTGATGTCTTCCAACAAATAAGTCATCTGTTGCAATAGATGTCTATATCTATTTGATAATTTCTAATAGATGAGTCATCTGTTACAATAGATAAGTCATCTGTTGTACAAGTTAGTCACTTATTGCAATGAATGGATCATCTGTTTGATAATTTCTAAAATATGAGTCATCTATTGCAATAGGTTGGTCATCTTTTGCAATAGATGTCTATAATTATTTGATAATTTTCAATAGATGTGTCATCTATTGCAATAGGCTAGTGGTCTATTGATTCAAATTAAGTCATTATTAGTAATAACTAAATTGATTTAACTCAAATTAAATATGAATTAATAAGTTCAATTACAAGTTCAATTAATCTCAAAGTAAATTACATGATCAACTAACTGTATTCGTCCTGAGTAGAGTGATCAATTTATAAATTTTATTTTAAATTATTTAAATTAAGTCATTATTAGTAATAAATAAATTTATTTAACTAAAATTAAAGATGAATTAATAAGTTCAATAACAATTTCAATTAATCTCTTAGTAATTACTTGATCAACTAAATGTATTCGTCCTGAGTAGAGTGATCAATTGACCAATTTTATTTGAAATGATTCAAATTAAGCCATTATTAGTAATAACTAAATTGATTTAACTAAAATTAAATATAAATTAATAAGTTCAATCACAGTTTTAATTAATCTCATAGTAATTAAATGATCAGCTAAGAGTTAATTGTAATTGTCCTGAGTAGAGTGATCAATTGACCAATTTTATTTGAAATGATTCAAATTAAATCATTATTAGCAATAGATAAATTGATTTAACTAAGATTAAAGATGAATTAATAAGTTCAATTTCAATTTCAATCAATCTCATAGTAATTAAATGATTATCTGAGTGTATAACCTATTACAACAGATTTAACCTATTGCAACAGATGTCTTTATCTGTTTGGTCATTTTCAACAAATTACTCATCTATTGCAACAGATGGATCATTTTTTGCAATAGATGTGTATAAATATTTGATAATTTCCAACATATTACTTATCTATTGTAACAGATTAGTCATTTGTTGCAACAGATGTCTCCATCTGTTTAGTCATAAATTACTCATCTGTTACAACAAATTATTTATCTGTTATAATAGGTGTGTATATCTATTTGATAATTTCCAATAAATTACTCATTTATTACAATAAACAACAAATATCTTTATCTGTTTGGTTATTTCCAACAAATTACTTATATATTGAAATAGATAAATCATTTGTTGTAATAAATGTGTATATTTGTTTGATAGTTTTCATCATATTACTCATCTGTTGCAACGGATGAATCATTTGTTGCAATAGATGAATCATCTATTGCAGTATATATGCATTTATGTTTGATAATTTCCAACAGATTACTCATCTATTGCAATAAATTAGTCATTTATTACAACAAATGTCTTCATCTGTTTGGTTATTTCTAATAGATTACTCATTTATTGCAACAGATGAATAATTTATTGTAATAGATAGCTTTATCTGTTTGGTCATTTCCAACAGATTACTCATCTACTACAACAGATGAATCATCTATTGAAATAGATATCTTTATCAATTTAGTTATTTCCAACAAACTACTCATATGTTGCAATAGATGGATCATCTATTGCAAAAGATATGTACAGTTGTTTGATAATTTCCAACTCATCTGTTGCATTATTCAATGTAGACAAGTCTATATTCATTTGATCTAATGCAACAGATATGTCATCTGTTGCAACAGGTTAGTCATCTATTGTATTATGTAGATGTTTATATCTATATATGCACTTGTTGTAATATTTGAACTTAGTAATTATTTTTTGTAATAATTTATAAGTTTGCAAATTTAAGGATAAAATAGAATTCATTACAAAACAAATGGACTTCAGTTTAAATAATACAATTAACTAAAATACTAAAAATAAAAAACTATCATCAATCATTTTTTTATACACATGGTCCAAACTTTTATAGAGTACCCCAGCAGCCCACACTTGTTACATCCTTGCCACTGATTTTTCATTCAGTTAGGTCCTTAGAGTTGTCATTTCTTTACCAGTTAGCAAACATTCAATAAATTCAAGCGCGTATAACCCGCATGCGCTACCGGTGTTATTTCTGGAAGGTCCTTTTTTTTACCTTCAAAAGACCAATTTTTGTTGAGCAAATTATCTGGCAAGTGTTTCATTATGCCACTTTGCTTAAATAATTTTTGGAACAACTCCAATAGTGGCTACATGTAAGCAAAAAATTTCCACACCTTGAAGACTGGTATGTTTCAATTGTAAAAATTCATGACTCCCTCGTTGAGGAGAACCTCAAGTGCCATAAAATGTTTATTCTCCAAGTTCATTACTACAAGAATTCTCTTTGCCCCGATCTGATCCATGCCATATGTAGTTGGTCTCTTTCCTCTATAATAGTCAAGTATATCTTTATCCCATATAAACTCAGAAACTAACTCCTCAATTATTTTTCCACTGGGAGTTGTCGCTTCTTTACTGAGTTTGTTGAACCTTTCTAAGAAGTTATTGTAGAAGTTGAGGCCACGATCTTATCACCAAGATCATATGACTCTGTGGATCTAAGGTGTTTTTTCCTCATGAGGCAAAGAATTTCATCAATATACTGTAATATAAGAAGATAATTTTTAAATAAGTTAATAAGTTACCCAAAATAATAAGAAAGATACAACATATGGTCCATCTGTTGGATAGGTTCTCCGAACCTGTTAACAGATTACCCATCTACTGCAACTTATGCAACAAATAGGTAATTTGTTACATAGCTTCTCTGAGCCTATGTTAAAAGATTACCCAATCTACTGCAACTTAGAATGTAAGAAATAAAGTAGATAGAAGGTTAGGTTAGAAAAAGTAAACTTACCAAGTCCTCGTACCACACAGTCATACTTGTCATTTTCTTCAAGTCTTCTGAGGATAGTGTACTCATGGTGAATGGTTCTGCGGCCCTTTTTGATATTATGTATTTTTTTCAGAGTAGCAATCCTTTTGGGGTCAAACAACATGTATATATTCACCTTATTCAATGGTCCCTGCTCTCTAGTGGACCCTTATACATTGGAAGAGGCCACTTAAACTTGATCAACATTGGAAGGAGGAACAGTTGCAATTTTTCTTGATTTGATACTTGAGAGTACCATTCCAATTGTTTTTTCCTTCTTTTTAACCTCCAATGTAGAAGTGTATGTCTCTCTCAGTTTTCTTGATGGTATGACACCCTTTTTGGATGTCATTTTGTTGACAGTAGTAGTGAGAGCATCTATTCTTTTAATGAGTTTGTCATGTCTGTCCATTCCCTATTGAAATTTACAAATAGAACATGGGCTTGAAGAGGGACCACTGAAAGGGGTGACTCCATCACTATTTTCATTGTCAACTTTGGTTTCAAACAAATTTTTTCCATGAGCATCAACAATATGCTCAACACAATTCCAGACACCAACATTAGCATAGTTGGCACCAGCATCACCAATTCTACCAGCAACACCATCACCATCTCTACCACCAATACCATCACCACCACCACTAACACCCAAATTTATTGCAGAAGGTTGGTCATGAAGAACCTCAACAGGAGGCTCAGTAGGAATAGACTGACCTTCCCTAGCTACTCCTATGATGGATCTTGCTCCATCCAATTCCTTCTTTATTAAGTCCACTATTAGGTCTAATTTTGTTTGAACAAAATCAAGAGTTAAAAAAGAAGTCATCTCCAACTCTTACTCAGTAGGTACAAGCCACGTATGCACAACCTATAAATAAAAGTAGATATATTTTAATGAAAGAATAATTTGTAGTAAATTGGGTAATATGTTAACACAGAGAACTTATACAACAGATGAGACATCTTTTGCAATAGATTACTTATCTATTGCAACAAATTGCTTATCGGTTACAACAAGTTACCCATATATTGAATAAGTTGTAGTAGATGGGTAATCTGCTAAGACAGGTTCAGAGAACCAAAGCAACAGATGGCTAATATGTTCTAACAAATAACCCACCTATTGCAACAGATTATCCATTTATTACACCAGTTGCTAGATAGGTAATATGTAGAGATAAGTTGCAACAAATGATCCATCTATTACAATAGATGACCTATCTGTTGCAATGTCTTAACTTGAGTAAAATTATTCTACTTGAAAAAAGACATTACATCATTAAGAGGGTTAAAGAGATCAAGGGGATTCATTTTTGGGTTTTTCCTGGTAGACAACCACCTAAGGATCCTTGGATGAGAAACCTCATCCAAGTAGTCCTTGACCTATTGACGGAGGTGAGGAATGGCTTCAAATGCCCAAGCCTAAAAATGTAACCATGATGCAAATAAAAAAATTAGAATAGTTATCAATATAAATAAATGAAAAAGCAAAGAAATAGTGATAAAATTTATAATGAAAGCCTAAGGAAATTCGTATAAACTGACCGTCTTTGGGCATAACTTTTTCAATAAATATTTGACAGACAAGAGATAGCTTTCATATCCTCATGGATAACTGTTGAATTTATCAAAATTCTAAGCAAGCATCAATAATTTAGTTTTTATGACTTTGTTGATGTCTCTTGCCCATATAATGGAATGCACAAACCAAACAAAGCACAACTTCTCCTTGTACTTCTTTGGAATCTTTTGATTCTCGAGATCAGCAAACAACTCCCTGGCTTTGTATCTAGGTCCGATAACATCCAACAACTCATCTATTTTTTTGGTGCCTTTGTTGTTTTTGGTGGTTGTTCGTTTAGTCAATGTCTTGTCTTTATTTGATGGTGGTTTGGGTGTCTTAGTTTCCTTTGGAATTTTTATGGGTGTTACTTTCGAAAGAGGTTCTAATGTGTAATGGAATTTCAAGTCAATCAATATGACAAACTCTTTCATGCCAAAATAAATCGGCATGCCACAGTAGTTTATCCATATTTCATCCATTTTCTTCTCTTCCTTCTTTAAATCTTCATGATCACTCTTATACATGATCCTACACTTGAGAAGACCGTATATCATGGTCATTTAGAAGCATGCACTGTTGTTCTCTGGTAGGTTAAGAAAGTATCCAAAGCAGCCGGACCTAAAATGATCCTCAAGCTGTTCCTCCCTCAAAATCTTCCTACAAGAATTAAAAGTTTTTCCCATGAGAGATTTAACTACAAAATCACTAGTTAAATCTGTAGGGTTATCTATTGGCATCTCAACTTGAAATTTGTCAATACTAAAAGTTTTGACAAGATCATGCTTAGTTTTCAATCTAAGTTCATGTGCCATCAATGATGTATCATCATCATCTTGATCATCTTTCTGGTTCTCTTTTTCACACCCATCTTCTTCCTCATCATCTCCTACCTCTTTTTCTTTTGGAAAATTTACCTATATCCCAACATATTTATCATTATTTACCTAAAATCTCATGTTTTTATTAAATTTCATAAAATCCCACTTTTTAGCTGTTGAAGATACATTTAAGTAATGTTAGATACATCCTACAGATACATGTAGTTAGTAAGCTAATTTGCTTAAATTAAGGGATGTAACGGCTAAATTTCCATTAATGTAGCTAGGGGTGTCAAATGGACGGGTTGGGTTGAGATTGAAGATATTAAATGGGTTGAGTTGGGTATGGGTTGGGTCATGACCCGCCCAAATTCACTTTGGGGTTAAATGGGTTGGGTTGAAATGAATAAAAATTGGATTGGGTCTTGACCCACCCAATTTAACCCTCTTAATCTAAAAAATATTACCATATTAATAATTACGCCTTGTAAAGAAAATAAATTTGAATGAATTTGAAAAGTTGAGTGTATGTGTAGGGAGTAGGGTAAGAATATTTTTTAAAAAAATAAAAATTTATTTTATAGGGAAGGGTGTGGGGTACAGGGTCGGGGGTAGGAGGGGTGGGTTTTAGGATGGGGGTTGAGGTCAATTTTAAAAAAAAAAAAGAAATTTATTTTTAAAAAAAAATATTTTTTTCTTAAAAAAAAATGGGGAGTGGGCGGGGTGTAGGGGTGTGGGTGTGGGGGGTAGGGGTTAGGGAAAGGATGGTAATTGAGGTAAAAGATTAAAAAAAAAATATTTTAAAAAAAATTATTTTTTGGATAAAAATTTACGTTTTTTTGGGGGTGGAGTGGGGGGGGGGGGAGGAGGGGATATGTCGTATAGGGGAGGAGGGTGTGGAGTGTAGGGAGTAGGGAGAGATGGGGGTTGGGGTAAGATAAATTTTTTTGTTCAAAAAAAAACTATATTTACTTTTAAAATTTATTTATTTTTTTTAGGGCGGGGATGGGGGTGGGATTTCGGGGTAGGAAGGGGGGAATGGGGATGAGGTGGAGTGGGAACAAGATAGAAAATTTATAAATAGTTTTTTAAGGAATAAAAATAATTTATTTAAGGGAGGCGGGGGGTAGCGGTGGGGTAAGTTGTCTTGTGGTGGGATTGGGGTAAGGTGAGGTGGGTGATTTTGAGATTGGGAGGACATATTGTCACTTTTTTCCCTACTTTCATTGAGAAAATAATTTTTTTGTTAAGCTGGTTGAAGTAGAGATTGATTGGGTTCATTTTAACCCAATTTGAAAATGGGTTGGGATTTAACGGGTTGAGATTTACCCAATAACAAATTATCTTGAATCCAACCCATTAAGTTTTGGGCGGGTCAACTCAATTTGGGTTCATTTTGACACTACTAAATGTAGCAATTAACCTAACTAATAATGGTAAAGACTCAATAAAATACCACAAAAACAGGTAATTTGTTTCTTATTCCATATTTTTAAACAAAATCTTTTCCATTATCAATTTTCATATAGAACAACTCCTACAATTTTTATTATTTTTATTTTTTTTACGTACTTGCATTCATTCTTTCTTCTCATTTTATTTTTTTCTTCATGTTAATTATTTTTTCAACTATTTACAATGAATATTTCAGTGTTATTACGTTATTTCGGTGTTTGAGTTAGTGATGTCAAGTACGAGAGCTATAAGAGTTGATTTCGACCATTGTTGTAGAACTTGAAATCGACGAAACAAGGAAGATTTGATGTCCGATACATTGTTGATCGAAACTCATCTCCCTTGCTTATCTGTAATGATATGGGTGTAAAGCTATTCATTTCTCATAAAATGTTGTAAAGTTATTTTAAATTCTTGTATCTCTTTTAGTAAATATGTTTCTCATAGAATATTTTGATAGTATAGTATTAATATGCATATTTCTTTATTTTTATTAGTTGTATCTCTTTGTGGTAATATGTATCTCGTAGAATATTTGATTGTATTAATTTGTATCTCTTCGAAATTATAAAATCTTACACTTCTCACCGGATACATGTCGTATGATTACATGTTGTGCAAAAACATATGTCTTTGACATTAGCATTTTGAGATACATAATATATATATATATATATGTGTGTGTGTGTGTGTGTGTGTGTGTGTGTGTGTGTGTGTGTATCTCTTGATGTTTTAATTTTAGTGATGTAAGCATACCAAAGATACATATTAGTAGTGTTAAAGATACATATTGTACACGATAGTACATACATGTATCTCTCGTTAATTTTTTCTGTACGATAAAAAACATCTTAATTTTTTAACATATTACCGTTGAAGATACATATAACTAACGTGAGATACATCCTACGAATACATTTAATAATTAAACTAGTTTGCATAATTTAAGTGCTCTAACGGCTAAAGTTCCTTTAATTTAGCAATTAATCTAATTAATAATGGTAAAAATTGAATAAAATCCCACGAAATAGGTAATTTGTTTGTTATTCCACATTTTTAAACAAAATTTCTTCCATATTTTGTTCCTAGTTATAAACAATTCCAACAACCTTTTTATTATTTTTTTATTTTATTTGAAGTAATTGCAATGAATATTTCTGTGTTGTTATGTCATTCCGGCATTTTGATTAATGATATAACGTATAAGGACTAAATAATTGAATTTTAAAAAAATTGAATTCAAAAAAAAAATGTAAGATACATATAACATACCCCTCATACACTATATGTAACTTTAAGCTTACTAACATGTATCTTTAGTATCTGATTTCACTAAACCTTAAAAACAAGATATACATATAAAACTTAAACAAATAACAATAGATACAAGATATTGAAAAAAGTATCATATATGTGTAAATATGTATCTAAGCTTGAAATTACCCAGATCTGAAATAATAAGAGATACATAAATCCATAATAACACAAAACCAGATATATAAAAAGCTTAAAATGTATCTGTTGTTTTACAAACTATGTATCCTTGGTATAAATATTTGAATTAAATAAAAAAATAGTGTGAGATACATACAAAACAACCTCGTACACAATATATATCTTTTAAACTTATTAACATGTTTCTTTGATATACCTATTTCACTAAACAAAGAACAAGAGATACAAGAAATTACTCTGAAGGTCTCCATAGATATTGAATTTTTGTTTTGAGATAATTATGCACAATTTTTTTCCAAGAAACTTCAGCCGAGTTTATAGAAATCCAACATTTCATTCAAATGTCTCATTTTACTTGCCAAAAAAGAATGGTGATACATTAAGAGTGAAAAGCATTGAAACTGCAAATCAAAAGGGCGTTGGTTCAATATCTCCCATATTATTCATGGAAAATATATTGCCCCTTATGCATATAAAGGGGTAAATTTACCCTTTTCCCTATTTTCTTTAGCAAATTGAGGCTCAGATTTATGTTATGATAAGGCAAAGGAGAAGCCAACCACGCCATTACTGCAATACACAATTGCATGTATGAGAATACGTCTCAATCACTGGCCATACAGGGTTGCCAAACCAAAATACGGATTGGTTATCTCCATAGACTGAAACAATATAGACTGAAAAAACGATAATCAAAGACTTTGTTCAACAAATATCACCGAAAACTCACTTTGTAAAAACAGTGTCAAATTACTGATTTTTGAAAAAGATCAACAGATAAGATTAAAAGAAATTGAATATGATTTTATATGGAAAATTTACCTTAATTCAAAAGTTTGAATTAGAGGGAAAAATGGGATTGAAACCATCGTTGAAATAATGGAATAAAATAAGGAGGAAAACCATTGTTAATTTGTTAAAGTAAGGGAGTAGGATGAGGGGTCTTTAACATGTATCTCAACTTTTAGTAAAAGTAGCAAATATTGGGATATTTGTAATATTTTTAAAGTGAAGGGATTTTTAGTAGTTTTGTAACTTAAGTTGTACTTTTAGGTAATTTTTCCTTTTCTTTTTCTCATTTTTTTTCACTTTCTACTTCCTCTTTATCTTCACATTGCTCCTCATATTCTTTTTATTCATCCTCTACATCTTCATCATCTTCCTCACTTTTATTTTCATCATCACCTTCTACATACTCTTCTTCACCACCACCATCACCACCCCCTCCCCTTCTCCCCGCCCTCCGCAATATCTTTTCTTGATCACCTCTTTTCACAGTTTCATTATCTATAGAAGGTTTGCCTTTATTTATTCCTGGAAGAGATTGTTTAGGAAGCTCCTTCAAACCCATCTTTACTTTAGCCTTTGTCACAACCCGGGGCTACCCCCTAGTCGCGACAACGGTGTTTACGGTCACAAGTTACCAGAAGCTAACCCATGAGCGGGTACCTGTTGTGAAGACTAAATAATTATGAACATAATACCTGTGCAGAAGATAAAATGAGAAGAAAATATAAATCTGAATACTGAAATATCGAATCAATCATAAGTCTAAAACATCTGATAAAAACTAAAAGTAGCTGACTAACTGTCTAACTGACTGTCTGAATGACTGAATGTCTCTAAACAGACTGAGGAGTTGATGGTACAGACCCCCAACTAACTTCGACCGACTGAATAGAATGAAATACTGAAATAACTTAATAATCCTAACATGTTCTCGATGGATGAGGACTCACCACTACGACTGCTAGATTATGTTGAGCTATCTAACTGCGGTTGGGAAACTATGCGTATGAACCGATGATATAAGACATCATAGTACAAAGAAGAGTATGCGGTTAGTACTTTGAATGTACTGGTGTATGAGACGAGGACAAGCTGATATACATGGGGTATTGTGCATATGAAATAAGAACTAACTGAATAGCATTAGATAACTGAATATGAATGTATGAAAATTGTAATATCTAAGAATGCAAGACTAAGTGTATATCTATTATGTTACTAGGTTAATCTGTAATATGAAAGACCAAAAGTTGTAAAATTAAATATCTGAAAGTCTGTACACTTAGTCAAGAAACATGAACTAAAGACACACTGAATACTGTACTGATACTATGGGAGGTATCATCTAATCGACATGCCCAAATCTGAGCTAATTGGGGTCCATCCTGTAACCCCAGTTGGAAGGTGTTAATACCGTGCCATGGGTACTAACATTGGCTGTGTGGATCCACTAAACTGGTGTCCCGAAGGACTAATAAGTCACCCTCAACTGTCAGGTTCTCTAATGAGATATGTTTCACCGTCAACTGGTAGGTAAACACTTTGTCAACCCTCAACTATCAGGTAGACATCTCTATCCTACGCTGGCTACGTAGTTCTGGAATTCGGGGATAGCTACTAAGGGTCACGCCCTCTACTGTCAGGTGAGCCCCTATCTCTGGGTTCGCTCGGTGTTAAATCCTACTCCTAACTGAACTGACACTGGAATGGACTGAACTATACTGAACATTATTACACAACTGATAGTGCTCATCATGATCATAAACATATAAGTATATGGATAAGGTCATGGATTAACTGTCTGAGTACTTGAAAAGCTAAATCCACGTAAAACACATAGGTATCGGGTGTTCATAAACCACCAGCACTGAATGAACATGAATATATGATATCAAACTTGAAATACAATAATACATGAATATGGTTCAAAGACCCAAAAATAGTGATACAAACCAAACTTGGAATGCACCTAAAACAGCCACCCAAACTACATTAACAACACAACATAGCCGAGAGCTAGGAGAAACAAGTCCAAACTCTAGAAGGTTTCAACAACAACAAGATTAACAAGGTGTGTTGACACCAAAACATCCAAAAAACGTGATAAACAAGAAGATAACAAGATAACAACACAACAAGATACCAAAACAACAACGGAATTGGAATTACAAGAACAAACAACCAATGATTACGAGAAATGTAAAGATAGTTAGTGTGACATACACTATTACATGAACTAAGAACCTAGGTGTATTTCAACACAAAGACCCTTAATACAATGGTAAAAGCAACACCTACACTCTTCGTGGACACAAGAGGGACCTCAATCTCCTAAGCACTCAACGTTACAAGCAAGAAAACAACACAATTGATTCCACACTTAGTGTTGATCTAGTTTCCGCCAAGCCTCCTAAAGGAGAGAGGACTTGTCTTTCAAAGTATTACAACTTTCAATATCATCTAAAAAATAACTAACGAAACCCTAAAATTTTCATTATATAGCTATTATAAAATGGAAGACAAAATGTCCATAATACCCCTTAAGGGATAGGCTCCCCTCTAGTATATGTAGTGGACGATTTTGATGTGTTATTTAGGTCTTCTTTACACTTCATTTGCACACACCAAGTCTCGGGTCCAACATACACCGTCATAAGTCCATAAATGTGATCGTGCTTGTATCATATGGCATCTCATCAAAACATGTCAAAATCATACACTTAAACATGAGTATATCTTAAACATGAGGAAACAATAGGATTTTATAGCTAAAATCGTAACTTGAGGATTCATCCTGAAACCACTTGAACATGACATGGGAATTCCAATACTCAAACATGATATGGTTCATTCTGCTTGGAAATACTTGTAATCATAACTTATAATTGAATTCACAAGAGATTCATGGAGATATTTCAACTTAAACGTAAAAACTCATAATCTAAAACCAAAAAGGGATTCTTGGACTCCATGGGTGAAAAGAACCCATGGATGAACATCACACATACCTCACTAGATGAATTCGTGAAGATTCTTGGGAATTTCTTGAGGTTTGAAGCTTGAACTCCTTGACTGCTTGTGAAAGAGTTAGGGTTTGTTCTTGAGGAAAGGGAGATTTCTTTTAAGAGAATTTGTGATAAAAGGAGCAAATAATGCTCTTTGGAAACCTAAATTTCATGTTATGGGTAAGTTTGGGTGAGGCGAATTGACCCAAATACCCTTAAATGATGAGGAGCAAAAGTTGGACAAAAAAGGAGGGGCGACGCGAGCTCTGGAGCATCGGACTGGAGCGGGCGGCGTAAGATCTGAAGCGGTGCACTGGAGGTCGCAGCGCGGGCTTATCCCGGTGCTGCTACTTTGGATTCTCAAACACACCCCTACACTCATCTTTGAAACTCACCCGAGATGTACTTTTAATATCCCCGATAATGAATCAACTCAAAAATTGACATTCTAAGGTCGGGCAAGAATAAAATCATATAAGTGTAAGGCCCTTGGAAATGACTAAGTCCCAACACTTAGGCTAATTTCTAAGATTTGGACCCCTTATGCATGCAATTGAGAGCTGAAATGAGAAAACTTTTACGGGGTATTACAACCTTTTTGGCTGGTTGATCAGAAGTTGATCCACTTTTATTTTTTTTATCTTTTGGGAGACATCTTTTATCTACAAATAAGAAAAAAAAATTACAATTTATGTGTGCATCATTTAAAAAAGGTAACACAAAATTTAGTAAATACAATATATTACAAATAATTTTTCAACAAATGGGTCATTTGTTGGAAGAAATCAAACAGTTTTGCTACTGGCTTAATTTCTTCAATCAAATGATCAATCTATTGCAACAGGTGGGTTATCTATTGGAGAAGCTATTTTAATTTATTCCAACAGATGAGTCATCTATTGCAAAACATGGAGCATCTGTTGAAATAATTCATACTAGTTAACCAACAGATGACCACCTGTTGCAATAGGTGGGTCATCTGTTAGAAGGCCTATTTTATATCTTTCAATAAATGACCCACATGTTGCAATAGGTGGTTCATTTGTTAGAAGACCTATTTTAATATCTTCAAATAGATGATCTATTTGTTGCAACAGATGGGTCATCTATTGGAAGTTATCAAACCAGTAGCAAGAACTATTTTGATTTCTTCCAACATATGACCCAGTTGTTGCAACAGATGGGTCATCTGTTGGAAGGAATTAAATTAGATCTTCTAATAGATTGCACGTCTATTGGACAATACACCACCAACACCACCAAATCCAACACCAAAAATAATACGAACAACACCAACAACATCAATAAAAAAATAAAAACACCAAGAATGTCAACAACACGCCACCACCAGCACCCACCAACAAAACAACACCCAACAACAACACCGTTAACATTCACTCACAACCAACACCAACAAATACCATACTAAGAGAACACTGCGACAAAAATTAAGATATTCTTGGGTTCTTCTTATATTTTTTTAACATCAACTCAAAATTGTTAACCCATTCTCGAAGATAATATAATAAAAAAATTTCGTTTTAATCATTAACTAAAAAGCCTTAATTTTTCAAAAAACAAAAAATATAGAACTTTTACCTACGAAGAAAGAGAAAATGATGGATACAAGCAAGAAGAAAGTCAAAAATAACAACTAATGTGGTTAGAAATGGGAAGAAAATTGATCTATTGTGAAGGGTTTGAGCAATCTATTGAGTAGTTGTTGCGAGACAAAAAGGAGAAAGAGAGAAGAAAAGATGAAACATTTTTTGAAACTGATGGGATGATTCTCGAAATTATTGACCCCTTACATTTTTTTATTATGCATTAATTATGGGTTGATTGGTATTTTAAAATAGAATAACAAGTTTTGAAAATGTTAATTTGGTCTTAATTAATCATAATTAATTTTTTAAAAAGAGATTTTAACCTAATTTTTCCTTTTGTTCAAAACTGATTTGATAAATCATTATTTTGTTAGTAATAAATAAAATTAATTTCACTAAAATTAATTTTCATTCATTTAGTTTAATTGCATCTTTAATGGAATTATGATTACATGTTGATATTTGTTTGATAAATTCCAACAAATGGTTCATCTGTTGGAAGAAATTTAAACAAAGCATTAGTTGGACCTATTTTAATCTGTTCCAACATATATCTATCTATTGCAATAGATGGTTCATCTGTTGGAACAAATTAAAATAAACCAGTAGAAGTCCTATTTTAATTTGTTCCAATGGATGGACTATCTGTTGAAATAGATGGGTCATTTGTTGGAACAAATTAAAACAAACTTGTCGTCAAACCTATTTTAATTTGTTCCAACAGATCACCCATCTATTCCAACAGATGGGTCATCTTTTGGGATAAATTAAAATAGTAGGAAAACTTATTTGATAATTTTCAATAGCTGACCCACCTGTTGCAACAGTTATCTGTTGCAACATATATCTATATTTGTTTGATAATTTTCAATAGATGTGTCATCTGTTGCAACAGATCCATTAATTATTGCAATATTTAAATCTAGTAGTTCATTTCAATCAATAAGTTCAAATCTAATGATAAAATAAAATTTATGACAAAATAACGGGTCCTCATTTAAAATAAAATTTATAACAAAAAAATAAATCGAAGCTTTCACAAATTACATTAAATAAATCAACAAATACATGAAATATAAAAAATTATTATGGGTACAGATGATAAATATTTATAATTTAAGTTTTGAAGACAACTTCCTAAGAAGAGTTCATTACTTTGACAGAATCAAGCGATAAAGATCTACTCAATATTGACCAGTTGTTCTTCATTCGGTGGTACAAAATTTGGCTTTGCTCATCGTGGATCTTCACTATCGCTTACGTACCCTCTCTCATCCTTCACAATCTATAATTTCATAAAAGAGTAGCATACCTTTTACAGAGTAATTCGGCATCAAGTCCATCATTTGGTACTTGTAATTTATCGCTCAAATACTCAGCGAAGCGACAACAAAAAGATCGCAATTCCTGCGTTTGTAAAAAATAGATATTGTATATCTAATTAATGTAAGAGTTGTGAAATTTATGAAAATAAATCATTTAAAGATTTTGCCCGTTCTAGCTTATGTTGTGCATACAAATGTCAATAGTGCAAGGCAAACATGATGGAGTGATTAATGCTATTAATGCATTAACCAACTTATCAACACCATTATCCCCAACAGCAGCACCAACAACAACTCCATTACCACCACCATCACCAGTAGCACCATCAACAACTACATCACCAAGAATAATCTCACCCTCCCAAAGTGCTTTTTATTATGGTTGTTGCTTCAATTAATTTTTTATATTCTATCAATTACCTTAGGATCCGATAAAATTTGCACAGACCGTAAAGTAAGAAAAAATGACATCTTCAACTCTCAATTTGTCAGAACAAGCCACGGATGTATAATCTAAAATAAATCATTACATATATTAGAACGATGATTAAATCATTTAAATAAATCCTTACCTAAAATAAAAACTTAATTAAAATTAGAATTATTGTTTCTTTCGAGGGGCTGAAAAGATAAAAAAAAATTACTTTGTTATCATCTTTGGCCGACAACCATCACGGGATTCTTGACATGACACTTCTTCTTGATAGTTTACTTGTTGTCTGAGATAAAAAAAAATGGCTTCAAATACCCAAGCCTATAAAACTATACCAATAAATCAAAAGCGATATGCAATAAGAAAATAAATGAAACATAAAAAAGGAAATATTTACCATGAAAATCCATGGAAAGACATATAAGTTGACTATTTTTTACGTTAACGGACTCAACAAATATTTGAAAATCATTTTGAATCCTTCATAACCCAAGGATAGTTGTTAAATACCTCAAGATTCTTAGAGAACTTTATTAAACTAAGTGGTACGTTGTTGTTAACGTCTCTCGCCCAAAGAATATTATGTGCAAACCAAATCAAGAGCAATGGTTGCTTGTGCTTCTTTGAAAGTCTTTTATCTATCAACTCTTCTATCAAATTTGTGTTTTTGAATCTTGGACCAAAAAGGGACAACAAGTCATCACCATCACTTGACTTGTCTTTGCCTTTTGGTGTGCGACGTATTTTTTTTGTTAGAATAGGTATAGATTAAGAAGGAGAATAACATTTTAGTCCAGTAACTATGACAAACTCATTCCAACCAAAATAAACTGACATGTCACAATAATCTATCCATACCTCATCCATCTTATCTTTATTTTCATACATAAACCTATGTTTGAGAAGATCATACATATGGTCATTTGAAAACGAGCATTGTTGTCCTCCGACAAATCTAGATATTGCCCAAAGCAGTTGTCCCTAAAATAAGCATCTAATTTTTATTCTCGAAGTATTTTTTTGAAGGTATCAAAAGATTTTCATGACTGACTTCACCAGACAATCACCGGTTAAATCTGTGGAGCCATCGCACTGCATTCTCACAGAAAAACTATCAATACTAAAGGTTTTGACAAATTCTTCAGTGGAAGGACTATTAGCATTTGAATCATGTTGACTTTTTGAAATAAATTCAACATCTCTTTTAAAGCTTTCTCTTCCTTGTGTTCATTTTTTCTGCTTCTGATTGAGATATCGCTTGTACATCAAGCTCATATAGTGGTGAATGTAGTCTACCTACTTCACTTATTCTTTTACTTGGACTTGATTCACTCTCTCTTTTTTTGGGAGTCATATTATCTAAAAATAAGAGAAAAATAAAAAATATTATAATTGATTAATGCGTCATTAAAAAAAGATAACAGTAAATCTAACAAGTACAACACAATAAAATAACAGTTCCAGTATATCACTAATCTATTGCAACAGTTGAGTGATCTTCTGCAACAGATCACTCATCTGTTGCAATAGATAATTGATCTGTTGAAAACAATAAAAATAGTTTCAACACTATTTTGATTTATTCCCACAGATCACTCATCTGTTCCAACAGATAAATGATGTGTTGGAAGAAATCAAACTGTTAATATTATCTATATTTCTTCCAACAGATGGGTCACCTGTTGTAATAGATTACCCATATGTTGGACGAAATCAAAAGTCTTTGGACTGTGATCTGTTGGAATAATTGTTAGGATTTCATCCAATAGATGAACCATCTGTTGCAACAACTTAGTCATATGTTGAAATAATTGATTTATTTTTTTCATCATATGAACTATCTATTGTAACAGAAGGTTCATCAATTGAAGAAAAACACACCAGTAGCAAGATTTATTCAATAGAAACAACATCAATATCACCACTTATATTTTTCAAATACACCTTTTTTACCAAGACCAACAACAACCACAAAAAAATTAACACCACCAACACAACACACCAAGAACATCAACATTGTACAAACACAAATAATAAAAAACTTCAAAAAATATAACAAAGAACAACAAATCAACAATTGTTTGTTAGATTTGGTCACAATAGATGTCTCCAAAAAAAAATTAAATTCAACTCTCGCTATTTTTATAATAATATTCGACAATAAGAACTACAATAACAACAAAAAATCATATTTCACTTCGAAAAGAGAACGAGAAGAAATACCACAAATTAGGATTTCCTTGAGTCCCCATTTCAAATTTAAGCAATAAATATTGAAATTATTAACTCATATTAGAAGAGAAGTTAACTCAAATTTCTCTTTTTCTTCATAACTAAAAAGACCTATGTTTGGATAGAAATTAAAGAAAAGCCGCCAACAACTTCTCTCCTGTATTTTTCATCTAATTCTCCATACCAAAAGTAGAAAATGTGGTGACCCTGACAAAAAATTAATCCTATTCACTTTAATTGTCCTTTTTTAAAATTAGAATTAGATGATTTAAAATAATTAGTATTATTATGTTAAGAAATTAAGATACACTCCCTTCGTCCCATTTTACTTGTCCCAAATTGGGATGACACAGCTATTCAGAAAATAATGATTGGTAACGCAATTTTATCATTTTGCCCTTCTTAATTGTGTCTTGTTATTAGTTCCAATATTGATGAATGGTTAATAACAAGGAGTAATCAATTACACTGGGTATAATGGAGAGAAAAAAATTCTTGTCTTGATAAGTAAAAAAAAGACAAGTAAAATGGGACATTAAATTAGGAAATTTGGGACGGATAAAATGGGACGGAGGGAGTAATAAACAAATTAGTCAAACTGCTTTTTAATTAGTAAGTTTAATCTTACAAAGTTTTGGAAATATAAGATTATCATTTAAAATAGATGAATCTCATATACAATACTTTTGTTTAAGTGATCATTATAATCAAGAGCAGTTATCCCAAACTTAAAAGGGGGGATAAAATTGTAACGCCCTGAAATCGGGTCCCGAGACGTCACACAGTGCTTAGGGTCACAAGTGACCCCAAGCTAATCCTTCTACTGGCATAACTCATAAGAAACTGAATAAAAATACAAATCCATACAAATCAGCAGAAATTAATTCTTTTCTGAATCTAATCGATACAAAAATGAAATTTTACAGGATTACAATTCTGCCTTTACAACCAAAATAGAAACAAAATACATCAACTTCTAGTGACTGTCTATGAAGCCTCTACTAGTACTGACTGTAGGTAGCCGAGTCATGACTCCCGACTACCCCAACTCAATATGATTGAATAAAGAAAATACAACACTATAAACTCTGCATAACTAACCCAAGCCCTTGAATCAAAAGGACTTATCACCTGCTGACTGGATACCACGAACTGACTGGATCCGAAGTGCAACTATACCTTGTACGTACATTCCGAGAAAATGTAGCCCACATACGAATATGTGGGTCAGCACCGTGGAAAAATACCGAGCAAATGGGGGAGCAATGCATATATAAAATAATATCTTAATATCATCACGGTTTATAAAATTATGCATGTTGATATAGATGACTCACTTAGCTCGAATTAAATCATCAAAATCATGGATGAATAATACATGTAAAGTAAAATAAGTGAGTCATTACAATACGTTCTCAATTCACTTTCATCTCAATTTCAAATCATCAAAACAATAAAATCTCATGTCAATTCTCATTAGAATATATTCCTTAAATCTTTTAAGAATAATGACTTTCTCAAACTCAGCCTTTTAAGCAAATATGTTTTCATCTCAGATAGAAGAGTACACACACACATTGGGAGATCCTATAACCGACATAAACCATGTGAGCTACATGAAGTCCAACGTACAACCCACGTTGGGGAGAGCCGTCCTATCCTTGCCATCGGAGTAGAACTATTGATTTCAAATCCACACAAACTAGTGATCACTATATAAATCAGCCTCAGGCTCACTCCTACGGGGGTACGTAGTTCTAGGGAAGTAAGGTCACTTTATACCTCCCACTCGATGCTAAAGATTTCTCCCGAACTTAGCTCAGATCATTTCAAAGACAATCCACAACAAAACAATTTCAGTAATATATAAATATACATCGGAAGTCATCATGCTTCCCATTTATCAAAATCAACCACGTTGTGGATTTCTTTCACACTCGAGTTCAAAACAACTCCATTAAGACCAAAAGGTCAAATCATTCAAAACATCTCAAATTATTTAAACTCAAGGTGTTTATAACATATGATTTTCTCAAAATAAAAATCTCAAATAGGGTTCCAAAAACCCATACATCAATATCACCATAAAACCTTCCAAAGTTTCATACTTTATGACATAAACACAAAAATAATCACTTAAAACTTACAATTTCAGCTTTATAATCATACATCTTGGTAAAAAAAATTAGCTTTGGGATTCAAATCTCATTGTGCTTCTAGCACATAATTTCTCAAAGTACAATTTCAATTAGGACTCAAGGTCTCATACATCAAAATCATATTAAATTTTCTCAAGATTCATGCTTTTCATCATAAATATATATAACTTACTTTAAAATCTGGAAAATTCAGCTTTATGTACAAAAATGTCATCATTCTCATTCAATTCAACTTTCAAAACATAGAGAGTATCATAATCTCATGTAAAATCATAAAGGGTATAAATTCATGCTTCAAATTCATATCAAAACATGTAAAATCATGTATATTCATAAAAGAAAAATTAATTTGGGCACAAGAACGAAAGAGAGTTCTTGTTGAAAAATCCCACATACCTTGAATGATGAACTTTAGATCGATACTCGTTTTTGAGATGTTAATCGTGCCTTTGAATGATGGTTCTTGGAGTTCTTGAACTAGGAACTTGGAATCTTGAATAAATTTACAGAACTAATGGTGAACTTTGGAGGTTCTTGAAGTTAGATGTAGGAGCTTAGGGTTTTCTTTTTGAGGGAATTTGATGAAATATAACATATAATACTTCTAATAGGCTTTAATATAGGGTTTGGGCGGATTTTGGGTGAGGGGGAATGACCAAAATGCCCCTAAACCCATAAAAAAAACTGAAATTCGCGTCTGAAACAGTGTTGGGGCACGATCTGCGCGCGGCGCAGGCCTAATCGCCCTGGCTTACAGCTCTTCACTAAAAGGGTTGTAACTTTTCGGTCGGGTATCAGCTTTTTACGAAATTGGTATCGTTGGAAATATAATTCAATTATCTACAATTTTATAGGTCTTAGGATGAAAAATTCCATGTATATAAAGAGTTATACTCATTTGAAGTAGACCCTTGTAGAATCGAATGTCAAACTTTGGACGAATCAATTGGTCTTAACTCAACTTTGTTCTAAGTCATTGCTATGAACATTTTTCACCTCAAAGCTACTTCATAGACTAGGATAATGATCATGAAAACTATATTCACATGAGAGTCACTTGGATTAGAGTTTAGACGCGTAGAAACGACGGTTCAAATTCTAGCACGAAAATACGGGGTATTACATTATCTCCTCCTTGGGAACATTCATCCTCGAATGTGAATAATTAAACTCAAACACAGAGGAATCTTGGTATTTGATCTATCATGTACAACTGATATAAACTGAATCACTGAATCTCAAACATAATGAGCCACTGAACTGATCCGCAAGTGCACGAATTCTTATGAAAATAGCTATATGGCTATATGGATAATTATGAAAATAGCTATACAACTTACTATATTATGTAATTATGAAACTGTTTCTATGAAACTCATAATTAAGGGGATAAGTATGCTATTTCTAAATTTTTCCCTTAAACAAATAACAGTAACCTTCTTGACAACATTCTCCGCTAAACTATTGTAATTTCTCATTTACTATAAACAAATAGCAGTAACCTGGGGGTTTAGGCCACAGGTGACAAAAGAGTTTTAAAATGAGGTGTAGGTGACACAAGTCTTAATTATTAGGTGGAGGTGACAATTAATTTATTATGGATTAAGAAAGTTGGGAAAGTTTGAAAATAACCCACAAGTTTTTAAATTTACACTTTGACCCAAATGTTAGCCATATAACGAAAAACTGAGGGAAAAAAGGCATCTTTCTCTCTCTTCTCACCCTTTGTTGATTTCTCTCTCTTAGCAATTTTTTTTGTCTATTGTTGTTGCTGCTTCATTCATCATCTTCTACTTCATTATCATCTTCATCTTATTCTTGTTGACCATTTGTTGTTGTTGTTGTTACCGCTACTGTTGCTATTTGACCAATTTCTTAGGTCAAATTTTGTTTGTAACATCACTTTCCACTTTGGTATTACTTCAGAGGAGATGTTGGTAGGTCAAATTATGATTTTTAGTTGAATTTGCTATCTGGGTAACTACTGTGTTGTTGTTTTCTAACAATGATTAGAACCCAATCATGAATCCAACATAAAATCCATCTGTTTAAACAGATAAATCATCTGTTGCGACAGATGAGACATCTGTTTCAAAGAAAGACTGATATGTTGGATTCATGTTTAAACAGATGGCTCATCTATTGCAACATTTGACATATATGTTGCAACAGAATAGTTACCTGTTGCAACAGAACCTGAACACGATTCCAACATAGGTTACAACAGATTAATAACCTGTTGCATCAGGTAAGTCATCTGTCGCAACAGGTTAATTATCTGTTGCAACTGTCACTCATCTGTTGGAATCAGCTTCAAAGGTGATTTAATTATAACACCAATTTCAACAGGAAATTCATCTGTTGCAAAAGATATTCAGACCCGTAACATGAATCCCAACAGGTAAGAATCTGTTGCGACTCATCACTTACCTGTTGCAATAGATAACACATCTGTTGGGATTCATTCATGGCACAATAAAATCACTATCAACTTTTTTTAACAAACGACTTTATTTAGTTACCACTAATGGAGGGATTAATAATAATAGGATGGATTGTCATGGTCATTGGGTCGAGAAGAGCAATCGATATGTATGGCATTGGAAGGAGGGTGAAATGCTAGAGACGCTAGCTATGACAGTCCAAAGTAATGTTTTGTATGATGATTTTTTGAACTTAATCATCATCTTTTGTAGACTGAATTTTCAATCGGAAGAATTCGCCATCATCTACATGCACAGGTCCTTTGAAAATCAGAGGGTACTGCCTTTCAAGATAATTGATCAGGTTCGGTTGCGTTCTTATCTAAGTGATTCAACCAGGCCGGTGTTAAGGGTGTACATGGTTGAAAAGATGAGAGAGAATGAAAACCAAAACGTAGAAGAAGAAGAAGAAGAAGAAGAAGAAGAAAAAGAAGACTTCTATGATGATAGGTTGGATGATCTTGACATGAATATTCCAGATGATGATTAAACACCTACACCCGTTGATGCGACCAATACGATATGCAGTTCTTCTCAATCGACACAATCTGGAAATCTTCAAAACGATGGGATCGGCTTTTTTATTGGAATGTCATTCAAGGACAAGAATGAACTATCTAACACTTTGTTTATTTCTTGCGTGAAAAAAGATTTCAGAATAAAGAAGGTGATTAATTTGAGCAGTGTCTTTTGCTTTAAATATGCTAATTCAAACTGCAATTGGTGGTTGAGAGTGGTGAAGTACGCAAGTTCTGACAGATTCATCATTCATAAACATGAAAAGCATCACACATGTGGTTCGGAGCACATCTCAGGACAAAATCCTCATGCCACGGCAAAGGTCCTCGGTGAATATTTTAGGAGTAGTTTCCCCGATGGCAAAGGCCCTTCAACAAGGCTTATGGCCAATCAAATCCTTACGGATTTGGGTGTCCTGGTCAGTTATTGGAAGGTATATATGGCCATGGAGATTTCCAAGGACCTGGTTCGGGGGACACTTGAGCATGGGTATGAAGTTTTGGATGCTTACCGTTACATGATTGAGTCCACAAATCCCAAAAGTAAGAAGGCATTGCATCTGGATAAAAATGGAAAGTTCAAGTACTTTTTTGTATCCTATGGTGCTTGGATTTAAGGTTTTCAACATTTGAGAAAAGGCATAGCCGTCGATGGTACCTTCTTAAGGAGCAGGTATAATGGAGTTCTTCTAGCGGCGGTGGTGCAGGATGCGGAGAATCACAGTTGTGTAGAGGACAAGGAATGTGATGCCTCTTATGGATTTTTTTTTGAACAACTGTGACGCTGCGTCGAAGATACCAAAGAGTTGTGTTTTGTATCGGATAGGCATCCAAGTATTCCAAAGATAGGTTCACTTTTCTTCACTTCAGCTTACTTTGGTTGTCGCATCAGGCATTTTGGAGAGAACATTCGAAACAACTATCACAACGAAAGGGTCGTCACCCTTTTTTATAGAGCAGCTAAAGAATTTAGTAGAGAGGAGTTTTTAGACCATTTCAATCAAATAGCGGATGTGAATCCCAAGGTAGCAGAATTTCTTGCACGTGTCGGTTTCGAGAGATGGAGTCGGGCATTCTGTACAACAAATAGGTACATTCTTATGAATTTAATGTTTTGTTTGATTTACAAGCTTAGTTTGATGTCGTACTAAGTGATTCTTTTCTATAGGTACAATATTATGACATCAAACATAGCTGGATCGGTGAATTCAATATTTAGCGATGAAAGAGAATTTCCCATCAAGGTTATGTTTGAAAAAATAAGCGAGAAATATAGAAATTTTTTTAACGAAAGGCGTGTGCAGTTCAAGTGCCCAAAAAAAAGAACCCGATTTATTCTCGAAATCAAAAAGAAAATATCAACGAACATTAGTTTGGGGAATAGGTTATTCTCTTATAAAATAGCAGATTACAAATTTCGTATCACCGGTCATGGTGATGTTACCACGGTCGATCTTCAAATAAGATCTTGTACGTGTAGAATTTTTGACTTGGACAAAATACCTTTTCCACATGCTATGGGAGTCCTTCGAGCTCAATACGGCCATAAATATGGACCTGAAATATACGAGCACTCCTCTTAATATTATTCGGTGGAAAAATATGAAATGGCATATAGTGGGCATATTACTCCGGTGCCTCCTGAAGAATCTTGGGTTGTTCCAGTAGAGCTTATAGGGAGATTAATACCTACTCCACATATTGACCCGAACACTATCAAATCGGGAAGAAAGCCATATAAAAGGAGGTATGGAGTTAGAGAATTATTTTCATCAAGAAGAAACAAGTGCTCCATATGTAAGTGCACTGGCCACAAAAGAACTACATGCCCGAATCATAATCCACCATGATCGTTGCAATTGCAGAAACTTGTGTTGTTGTTTGTTTGTTTGTTTGTTGTGGACTTTTATATATTTAAATCATTGTTGTGAACCTAATGTTATCATTTATTATATATAAAATGTCTTTTTTTTAAATAACTTGTGCATCAATAAAATAAGGCAAAACATGAACTTAAATAATACAGCAGACCACAATTATTCTCAACAGTTGCACAAACAACTGGAATGTTTTCCTTCAATAGATGAAAATCTATCGAAACAGATGGATAATCTGTTGAAACCCAACAGATGACCAATCGGTTCCAACTGTTGAAAGAACTCAAAAGCCAAAATTTCTAGTGCTACTGGATTCAACATTGCCTCCAACCGTCGACATGTTAACATGTATTAGATTAAAAGAAAACAAAATGAAAATTGAATAGGAATTAAAACGCCAAAGTCTGACTAAAAGTAAATTTTTCATTAAATGAAAAATAAAATACATTAGGTATAGATCCAATATAGAAAAATTAAAATACATACGCTAAAAGAAAAAATACATTCTAATTATTATTATCATCATTATCATTAATGACAGCCGGCCAATCAACTCGCAGCAGCAGGGCTCTCATCAGCCTCTGTATCTCTCTGAACATTGTCGCTCTCACATCGACCAACTCGCTCTGCAGGTCATTAAACTGCCTTTGAAGTTCCCACACTGTGTCGCATAGAATAGCAATGTCCAGAAAAGGATCAGCCATATCTAGAACACACATGAATTGACAAATGTAAAGAAAAATGTTCACAATGTAATACAACATATACGACCAACTGGTAAATTTACGCCAGAAAAAAACTTACCTCAATGAGAAAGGAATATGTTCTTTGAAGATAAGTGGTCGAAGATGTCACACGAAAGGAAAAATGCAAGAAATAAATAGAGTTGAATGAAGATTGAGGGACCTATAATATAATCTGGACGTGTCAGGACAAAAGGCAGGACTGTTCAGCTTCATTGTATTAATTACATTAAACTGGTGGCATTTTGTTTTTTTATGAAAAGTCGTGACTTTTTCTTTTACACTAATTACTTCTTACCTTTTCATAGCGGTTTGAGACTCGATAAAAGCCATTATTATTGAGCTGTTGCAACAGATCGTCCAGCATTTTTAACAGATTTAGCATCTGTTGCAATAGATGGATGAATTGAATGTGCAACAGACACAGATTTAGCATCTGTTGCAATAGATGGACGGATTGAATGTGCAACAGACGGCTGTCAAAATAGATTTACCATCTGTTGCAATAGATGGTTTGTATATGCAACAAATAATACATCTGATGTAACTTATGTATTATCTGTTGTAACAGTGGACAGTATGTATAAGTTAGAGGAGATGTTTTGATATCTTCTGATAGCTGATTCATTAGTTTCAGTTTCAACAGATGGAGTATTCGATTCATTAGCTGTTTTGAATATGTGAGATAAAAAGTCTTCACCTCTTTTTAATAGTCCCTCCGTTACGTATTAGTTGGGCCCCATGGGCTTGGCACACCAATTAATAAAAATATAAATTAAGTGATTGTTTTACCAAATTGGTCTTATTAATTATGATTAGAAAGTATAAATGTGAATAATATACTTTATGTAGTCATTTAATAATAGGGGTAATCTTGAAAGAATGTAACAAAATTCTCTTGATTTTATAAATAGGAAAACTAAATTGAAACAAACATATTTAGAAAGAAGTAATCACATGCATGCAGATTAATTGAAAAAAAGTCAGGTCTATTGCAATAGATTTACCATCTGTTGCAACATATAGATTATTTGTTGCGACAGATGGACCATATGTTTGGAGGAGATGTTTTGATTTCTTCCAACAGCTGATTCGTCAGTTGCAATAGATGGAGATTTCGATTCCTCGGTTGTTTTGAATGTTTTAAGATAAAAAGTCACGACTCTTCACACCTCCATTTTAATAGTGATCACATTCGTACAGATGAATAAATAACACTGACATGTCCTGATGGGGTAGGAAGAATAAGATGCGTGCAATGGATCCCATTTTTATGCATACGAGTTATGTATATTATTGATCAGGCTATCGTGAAGACACATAAAGTGCAATGATTTTGTGAATGCAGTTTTTTACCGATGATTTGTCACTGATCCTTCAAACAAGATCCTGAATTGTACAGTTTAGTTTGATAAGTGCGAACTGATAAGGCCAAAGGGTTCCAAGACGGTGGTGTTGATACCCCATTACAATATAATGACACAATTCATGCACATGTATTTGTGTCATGTTTGGGGAAGGGTTCAAATTTTTGGCGGCAATGTAAATATCCAATAGTGATTGGACCGGTTTTAATGGCACAATGGACTTCTTGAAAGGACTCTGAAGCCTCGCAATGCAGCAAACAACGATAGAACCAATAGAAATTCCCCTGGTCCAAATTTATATGGATGGATTGGTGGAGGAGACTATTATACAGCAGAAGGTATTTGGGAGAAAACCTGTGCGGGAAGAGAGAGGTTGAGAAGGCCATATATCATCTTAGTACTTGTTTAAGAGGATACACAGGGTCAATTCCTCTTGACCATTCTTCTTTTTCTTCAACGACTGATGGATTTTCATTTTTGGATACACTTTCACATTCCCATCTCATCCAGTTTTTTCATTTTCATGTCAATTTCAAAAGCTAATTTCGCTACACTTTCCTTCCGACCCTGTGTATCCTCTTGAACAAGTACTAAGATGATATATGGCCTTCTCAACCTCCCTCTTCCTGCACAGGTTTTCTCCCAAACACCTTCTGCTGTATAATAGTCTCCTCCAATAACCCATCCATAAAAATTTGGAGCAAGGGAATTTCTATTGGTTTTATCGTTATTTGTTGCATTGCGAGGCTTCGTAGGCCTTTCAAGAAGTCCATTGTGCCATTAAAACTGGTCAAATCACTATTGGATATTTACACCGCCGCCAAAAACTTGAACCCTTCCCCAAACTTGACACAAAAACATAAGCATAAACCGTCATTAAATTATAATGGGATATCGACACCACCATCTTGGTCCCTCAGCCTTGCCAGTTCAAACCTAACAATCTTAACTGTAAAATTTCATATCTTGTTTGAAGAATTAATGCCTAATAGGTAAAGAGCAAACATTCATAAAATCATTGTACTGGATGTGTGTTTTCATGATAGGTAGATCAGTAATATATACCTCCCACATATGAAGTGGTTCTATCTGCAAGCAGATTATTCCTCAAAATCCATCTTTACTCTAACCTTTAATGCTGGCCAAGAAAAAGTGGATCAAATTTCACTTCTTTTTGTCTACAAACAAGAGAAATATATTCGATGTCAAACAAGAGAAGAACAAAAAGAACATTACAAAAGGGTAACACAAAATTGAGTGAATCAACAGATGACTCATATGATGTAACAGATTACCCATCTGCTCAACCGATGAGGCATCGTTTTCAAAGGATGGATAATATATTGCAACAGATGGGCCATCTATTGGAATAAATCAAACCAGCCTAGCTACTGGTTTGATTTCTTCAAAAAGTTGCTCCATCTGTTCCAACAGCTGATTCATCAGTTGCAACAGTTGAGGAAACTATTGCAACACCACCAACAACAGCATCAACAACAAAGAAACAAACAAAACAACACCATATGTTCCAACACCATCCACAACACAAACATCACATGTTCCAACACAACCACCACCCCCAACAACAGCACCACCAAAGTACCAAACAAAAGATATAAAAAAAACTATACTGATAACAAGGCTTTTTAAGTTCTCCCAAAAAATGACTTTTTCGCATATTTTAATAAAAACAACGGTTCGTTCATTCAAGACTTAAAAGTCACCTTTCCTTCAATTTTCTCAATAAATAGCAAACTGGTAATGGGTAAATCATTGATAGCAACAGATCTAAATAACTAATTTAAATGACATAAAAAGAAGAAGAAGAAGAGATGAAAAGAGCAACTTTGAACCATACCTGCAATGTCAAAAAAGCAAACGGATCAGAACATCCAGTTTAGTCGAGAAAAAATATTGATTGGTTGAGATCCCAAAGGATCCTCATCCAAAAGAAGAGAGAAAAGAGAGGAAAAAAGGAAACAACAAAGATAATTAAGAATAAAGAATAACGAAGAGTTATGAGTTGAGTCTAGTCTAGACTACTTTATGGCTGAAGGAGAGAGAGTTCTAGATATGGGGGGTTTTAAATATTCATTAATAACTTTTGAGGGGCACGAGAAGACGGTGACATTGAAAAGACCAGATAAGACTACTCACTTAAGAGATTTTTGAGTTATCAAAGTTGTACCGAGTAATATTTTTTACCGCCTTAGTATTTTAACTATTTTATCTCAGACAGGAAATACCTAAATTGCTTTATAAAAAAAGGATCAAAAATATTTAAGTGCAATAGATGACTTAATCTGTTTGATAGTTTACAACAGATTCATGATCTATCATAACAAATGACGTAATCTGTTTGATAGTTTACAACAGATGCGTAATATATTGCAACATATTACCTAATCTGTTTGATTTGATCCAACAGAAAAGACATATGTTGCAACATGTTGAATATTTGTTTATATATAATTTCAATTGAGTTCATATGTTAGACTAAAATCTTAATTGAATGTGAGTTCCCATAGGGTCAAATACAACTTTAATTGAGTCTTTTGGCAATTTCATGATGAGACGGTACTGCGTTCCTCCGACCAGAGTCATCAATCGATCACTCTGAGATGAGACGATTCTTACTACCTCATATGTTAGACTAATACCTTAATTGATTAATCTAGGACTAGGGTACTAATACCTTGATTGAATAATCTAGGACTAGGGGTGAGTTTTCATAAGGTCAACTACAACTTCAATTGAGTCTTTTGGCAATTGCATGATGAGACGGTACTGCGTTCCTCCCAACTAGAGTCGTCGATCGATAACTCTGAGTCAAACCAATTCTTACTACCTCATATGTTAGACTAATACCTTAATTGATTAATCTAGGACTAGGGTACTAATACCCTAATTGAATATAGGGTCAACTACAACTTCAATTGTGTCTTTTGTTAATTGCATTATGAGAAGGTACTGTGTTCCTCCCGACCAGAGTCGGCAATGATCACTCTGAGCCGAACCGATTCTTACTACCTCATATGTTAGAATAATACCTTAATTGATTGATCTAGGACTAGGGGTGATTTCTCATAATGTCAACTACAATAGATGACATCGCCTATTTGATAATTTACAACAGATGGGTAATCTATTGCAACATATGACTCAATCTATTTGATAATTTACAATAAATGGGTAATCTGTTTAATAGTTTACAACAGATTCATGATCTGTCGCAACAAATGGCTTAATTTGTATGATAGTTTACAATAGATGTGTAATATATTATAACAGATTACATAATCTGTTTGATCCAATAGAAAAGACATTTGTTGCAACAGGTTGAACATTTGTTTATATATAATTCAATTGAGTTAATATGTTAGACTAATTCCTTAATTGAATGTGAGTTCTCATAGGGTCAACTACAACTTTAATTAAGTCTTTTGTCAATTTCATGATGAAACGGTACTGCGTTCCTCCCGACCAGAGTTGGCGATCGATCACTTTAAGCCGAACCGATTCTTACTACCTCATCTGTTAGACTAATACCTTAATTGATTAATCTAGGACTAGGGTACTAATACCTTGATTGAATAATCTGTGACTAGGGGTGAGTTCACATAAGGTAAACTACAAATTTAATTGAGTCTCTTGGTAATTGCATGATGAGACGGTATTGCGTTCCTCCCGACTAGAGTCGTCGATTAATAACTCTGAGTCGAACCAATTCTTACTACCTCATATGTTAGACTAATACCTTAATTGATTAATCTAGGACTAGGTTACTAATATCCTAATTGAATATAGGGTCAACTAGAACTTCAATTGAATTTTTTATCAATTGCATGATGAGATGGTACTGCGTTCCTCCCGACCAGAGTCGGCGATCGATCACTCTGAGCCGAACCGATTATTACTACCTCATATGTTAGACTAATACCTTAATTGATTGATCTAGGACTAGGAGTGAGTTCTCATAATGTCAACTACAATATATGACAGCGCCTATTTGATAATTTACAACAGATGGGTAATCTATTGTAACATATGACTCAATCCATTTGATAATTTACAACAGATGGGTAATCTGTTGCAACAGATGACTTAATCTATTTGATAGTTTACAACAGATTCATAATCTATCGCAACAAATGGCTTAATCTGTATGATAGTTTACAACAGATGTGTAATATGTTGCAACAGATTACATAATTTGTTTGATCCAACAGAAAAGACATCTGTTGCAACAGGTTGAACATTTTTTTATATATAATTCAATTTTGAATGTGAGTTCTCATAGGGTCAATTACAACTTTAATTGAGTCTTTTGTCAATTGTATGATAAAACGGTACTGCGTTCCACCCAACCAGAGTCGGCGATCGATCACTCTAAGCCAAACCGATTCTTACTACCTCATATGTTAGACTAATACCTTAATTGATTAATCTAGGACTAGGGTACTAATACCTTGATTGAATAATCTGGGAATAGGGGTGAGTTCTCATAGGGTAAACTATTGATTAATCAGGACTAGGGGTGAGTTCTCATAGGGTCAGCCACAACAGATGGCAGCGCCTATTTGATAATTTACAATATTTGGGTAATCTGTTGCAACATATGAAAATCTATTTGATAATTTACAACAGATGGGTAATCAGTCGTAACAGATGACTTAATCTGTTTGATAATTTACATCAGATTCGTAATCTATTATTACCTAATATGATTGATAATTTACAACAGATGAGAAATCTGACGCAACATGTTGAACATTTGTTTTTTACAATTTTAATTGAGTTCATATGTTAGACTCCTAAATTGATTAATCTAGGACCAGGGGTGAGTTTTTACAGGGTCATCTCCTAGAGTACTCGGTCAACTACAACTTTAATTGTTTTTATATGATTTTAAAAATTACGCATATATTTTATGATTTTAAAAATAATTAGGATCATTTCGGACCAAATTAACATTTTCAAAACTACTTGTCATTCTTTTCCAAAATACAAATCAACCCATACAAAACATTTCATCATTTCAAATCTCGAGGTCTAGCTCTTTCTCTCTTATTCTCACTCAATAATACAGTACAGACAGTAACTACTCAATAAATTTGCTCAACCCTCCACAATAGATCATTTTTCTTCTTATTTCCGACCACATAGGTGTTATTTTCGACATCATTCTTGCTTGTATCAGTCATTTTCTTTTTCCTCGTAGGCAACAGAGTTCGAGAAGAGCTCTATATTTGTTTTTTTTCTAAAAAATAAGGAATTTTAAGTTAATGATGAAAAATAAAACTTTTAATTGTATTATCTTCGAGAATGGGTTTACAATTTTGAGTTTTGATGGTAAAATCGTAGGAAGAACTCGAGAAATCCCTAGTTTCCATCACAATATTCCGTTGACTGTCGTGGTATAGTTGGATGGTGGTGGCGGTGTTTGTGGTCGTCGTGGTGGCACCGGTGGTAGCATTGGTTGGTGGTGTTTGTGGTGGTGTCGGTATTCGTGGTGTTTGTTTGTTTGTTGGCATTGGTTGGTGGTGTTTGTGGTGGTGGCTGTTGGTGTAGCGGTATTCGTTGTGTTTGTAATGTATTTTTTAAAATCTATGCATACATCAACTGTAATGTAATTTTTGTTTTTCTTTGTCTGTAGTTAAAACATGTCTCCCAAAAGAAAAGAAAGTAAAAGTGGATCAACGTCTGACCACTCAAAAAAAAGGCTACAGTACAGAGGGATTCGAAGGAGCTTCCTGAACAATCTCAGTCAGGGAAAAGTAAAGCTGAGGAGAGATGTGAAAACAACATTGAGGGAGGTGGACAAGGGTCCATAGATGGTGATGAAGAAAATGAAAGTAAGAAAGTGGAGGAACTGAAGAGTCAGAAAGAGAAAGAGAATGATCATCAACATGATGATAATGGATCACCGATGGGGCGTGAGTTAATATCGACATCCCAGCATGATCCTGTCAAAACTTTTAGTATTGACAGGTTTGAAGTTGCGATGCCGATAAATGACCCAGAAGTAAAACAACTAACTGCTTAAATTGTACTTAAATGTCAGATGGGGAAAATTTTTGAACATTTTATAAGAATTATGAAGAACGAAAACATAGGCGGACTTTTTAAGAAGAGCTGATTTGGATGCTTTCTTGAGCTGCCTGAGGACCCCTCTACCCGTATCCATTTCCCTATGACGATGGTATATGATCTTCTCAAGCGCAGGATCAAGTACACGGGGATGATAAGGATCCGGGGGAGGGGGCAAAAAGAAAAAGGATGAAATATGGATCAACTACTGTGGCATGCCTGTTTGTTTTGGCTTGCAAGAGTTTGCCATAGTGACGGGACTGAGATGCCATCGTCCAGAAAGACCACAACCCCGCAAAAGATCCAAGGCAAGAAAATGCAAGGGATAAATAGATAGGTTGTTTGACATTGCTCGACGTGGCTATAAAGCATCGGATTTGTTGACAAATCTCGAGGATAAAACCATACCAGAGCAGTACAGGGAGCAATTATGCTTAGTTTGGTTTGCCCATTCGGTTATATTGGCAAAAGACGTCAACAAGGTCATAGAAGATGATTTGTTGGCGCGTGCTGAGGATTTTGATAAATTCAACAATTATCCCTGGGTATATGACAGCTTCTACTTGACTATCCAATATTTACTGACAAAGCTATCCTCAGGGACGACCACATTATACGGCTTTTCTTGGGCTTTC
This sequence comes from Capsicum pubescens, assembly GCA_030864215.1. Lineage (NCBI taxonomy): Eukaryota > Viridiplantae > Streptophyta > Magnoliopsida > Solanales > Solanaceae > Capsicum > Capsicum pubescens. The sequence continues at coordinate 114,870,947 of CM061539.1, forward strand.
ATGGTAAAATTAATCACTAATTTTACTCATCTATTAATTTATATTGAATATAGTTATTATGATTTTTTTTCTTGCTTCCTGTTTACACTTTTTAGGCTTGGGCATTTGAAGTCATTCCTCCCCTCCAAAAGTAGTTAATGGATTACCCGAATGAGGTTTCTCATCCAAGGATGTTTAGGTGGTTGGCTGCAAAGAGCAACACCAATATTAAGGAGGTTGATCTCTTTAACCCTCCGGATGATGCAGCACTTCTTCTTCAAGTAAAATAATTCTACTCAAAGATAAGAAAGATATTGAACAGATGTTATATCTGGTGCATGAGATGTTATATCTGATGCACCAGATGGGACATCTGTTGCGACGGGGTATATCTTGCATCAAATTACCCATCTGTGGCTTTGGTTCTCTAAACCCGACTCCTAAAAGATTAACCATCTACTGCAAATTATGCAACAGATATTTAATATGATAACATATCGTTCATCTGTTGTGACGTACAGATCATCTGTTGCATCACAGATTACCCGTCTTATGCAGCTGTTGTAACAAATGATTGATATTTTGCATCAGATTATCCATGTGTTACTTTGTTTTTCTGAACCAGACTCAAACGGATTTTAACCATATACTGCAAATTATGCAACAGATAGGTCTTTTTTTTAAATATAACCCAACTGTGAAAATTATTATATTATATGATTTAAATGCATCTGTCTTTTTTTATAGGTTGTGCATCCATGGATCGTACCTACTGAGGAGGAGTCGGTGATGACTTCTTATATTACTCTAGGTCATGTTGATACTATTGCAGACCCAACGGTGGAGTTAATAAAGAAGAAATTGGTTGGAGCAACAGCCATAAGAAGAGCAGTTAGGCAAGGTCAGCCTAATGTTGAGGCTCTTCATCACCAACCTTTTACTAAGGCAGATCCGGGTACTTCTTTTGGTAGAGTTGTTGGTGTTGGTGGCAGGCATGTTGATGTTGCTACCACTCGTGATGATGATCATGTTGATGCTCAAGAAAGAATAAATATGTTTGAAAATACCTCTTTTTTCCCTTACACAGGTCCCTCTCATCCCTCTTCACCCTCGTGTTCTCGTTGCGAATGCGATGAGTGCAAGGACAGACAGGATAAACTCTTTGAAAAAGTAGAGGCTATCTTTAAAGCTATCGAGGAGTTCAAATCTAAGAGGTGTGTCATACCATCCAAGAAGGTGAGGGAGTCACACACTCCTACAGCATTGGTTAGGAGAAAAAAAAGCAATTAGAGACGTACTCTCTACTCGAAAATCAAAAGAAATTGCAATTCCTCCCTCTCCAAAAGTTGTTGAAGTTCTGGAGCCAGTCAAGATGGTGGACATATACGCGTAACTTGGCGTCGAAGAGAAGATGTATCTGCGACAGGCCAAGAATGCCAAGTCAGGCGCACCAGATTACCCCAGGCCTCCTTTTTCCCCCCAAGACTTCCAGACTATGACTGATATGCGTATGCCGTACGAGGACAAGGCAAGTTTACTTTTCCTAACCTAGACCTTCTAATCTATCCCATGAAGAAGAAGCTACGCAACAGATTTCACATCTATTGCAACAGCTGGGTATACTAGTGCAACTGGTTGTGGTTCTGTTGCAACTTATTATCCATCTGTTACATAAGTTGTGTTAGATTATTGATTCAGAGAACCCTATGCAACATATGGACCATCTGTTGCATATTTACAATTACTAACCTATTTAAAAATTGACTTCTTATCTCACAGCATGTTGACATAATTCTCTGCCTCATGAGGAAAAGGCAATTAACGTACCGGGAAGCTTATGATGCTGCCGATGGGATAATGGACCTCGACTTCTGTAAGAAGCTCAAGGATATGTACGATCAACTCAATGGAGAGGCATCATCCCTTGGCGTGAGACTTAATTTCCTAGTTCTTACGTTGGTCTTGGATGAAGAAGAAACGTTAAGATATGTTAGAGGGGACAGGACAAATCCACACGGCAAGAGCCGGACTGAAGCAAAAAGGATTCTTGCAGTCATTAGCATGAACGGCATGCATTATCGGGCTATTTAGATACTACTCGAGGAGGGAAAGATCAATGTTTATGACTCCAACGTACCTCTCGTCGATGATTTCGATCTTTTTCTCCTCGTGGAGCCACTGATGGTGTTGTTGACCATCTTATTGAGGGAGAATAAACTGATGAATCATTTGCCAAAGGAAGTGTTAATGAAGAAATCATGGGATTTTGAAGGTCGAAATAGGGGAATGATCATTTCAAAAGATGATGTCGCTAAAGCGAGCCGATCGCACGCTCTTGCACATATCAAATATTTGCTAACCGGCACAGAAATGGCCGAGCCAATAAATTTTATGTGCAAAAATATTATGGCAAACCTGCAAGAGGTATGGGCTTATGGGGTACTAACTGGACGCTTGAAGCCTGTGTGTATAGAAGAGCCTGTGAAATAGAAATTTTTAATTTCAAGTCACCCTTCACTTTATTACATATACATGTAGTGGCAATAATTTTTTTCTGATGTAAGTTGAGTTTTTTATAATGTAATAGATTAGATTGTAAATCTGTTGTAAAATATCTTTAATCCGTTCTGGAAGATAGTTTATCTGTTGCAATAGGTTGGTCATCTGTTGCATTACGTCAATGTTATTTCTATAAATAATCTAATAATCTAAGTCTAATCTGTTGCAACAGTGGGAAGACCCGTTTGATAATTTCCATAGATGACCTAAATTTTACAACATATGCCTAAATTTTTTTGATATTTTCCAATAGTTACACTTGAATATCCATGTGCTCGTCGACAACAAACCAGTAGCAAATGCACATACCACCATGAAAATTTCTGCAATTAGACTTCAATATTCATGTGCCCAACAACACCAAACCGGTAGCAATAACGGAAACAATGTAGTATCTTCTTGCTCGATTTTTTTTCTCTTCATAAGCCTTGAATTTGTTCAACAAACCCCAGATTACACGATTTTCTTATGAAGGGTGTCGTTCTTCATACCAATCAAAGTAATCGCATTCACCCAATTTCTATAAAAAAGAAAACACAATTACAAAACAATTACAAGTCAATAATTAATCAATTAATTAAATAAAAAAATATTACCTTTGAAATCTTTCAAGTAAAAAAACTACGACCCGAATTTTGTTGAGTCCAAGAAGTCTTTAACAGAGCTTCATGCCCGCACTTATAATATCAAAAATCTTTATCACAAAAAATAGTGGAAGATGCGCTCGACATTGTCAAGGTCAGTTGGAAAAAATGAAAGTAATAATTTGAAGAATTTGGATAGATAAAAGAAGATGACGATGAACAAGAAGATTTGGGAATGTAGGGTTAAATTTTAGGAGTAAGATGAATATATAAGACAATGAGGGGGGAATGACCGTTGGGGGCCAAGTGACGGCAAGTCAGCAAAATGTTCCAGGACTGACACTAACGCATTTGATGCCTATTTTATTTTACGTGTTTAAAATGAACATGTCTACTTGATGCCTATTTTATTTTAGGTGTTTGAACTGAACACCGTCGATGGGTTGTGCCTTTTTTATTTCAATTCACTTTAACCTTTTTACACATAGTGGAAATTTTTTATGTCCAATGAAAGTTGAATTTTTATAATGCAATAGATTCTCTATCTGTTGTAACAATTATCCTACCTGTTCTGACATATAGTTTATCTATTGCAATAGGTTGGTTATCTGTTGTATTATCTCGATGTTTTTATCTAAAGTCTATCTGTTGCAACAGTGGGAAGACCTGTTTGATAAATTCCAATAGATAACCTACCTGTTGCAACATATGTCCAAATCTGTTCGATTATTCCAATAGATGTGTCATCTGTTGCAACAGATAAAGTCCATCTGTTGCAACATATGTTTAAATCCGTTCTTTTTTTCAATAGATGTGTCATCTGTTGCATTATCTTGACGTTTTTATCTAAATTCCATCTGTTGCAATAGTGGGAAGACCTGTTTGATAAATTCCAACAGATCACCTAACTGTTGCAACATATGTCTAAATCTGTTCAAATTTTCCAATAGATGTGTTGTCTGTTGCAATAGATACATTATCTGTTGCAATATTTGAATCTAGTATTTCTTTTCAATTAATAAGTTCAAATCTAAGGAATAAATAAAATTCGTAGACAAAATAAAATAAATCGAAGCCTTCATAAATTAGCTGAAATAAGTCAACGAATAAATGAAATGTAAAAAAATTGTTATGGGTACAGATCTCAACAAATAAATCAACAACAATTTAAGTATACTGCCAAGGATTTCTTTGACAGGCTCAAGCTATAAAGATCTACTCAGTATGGACAAGTTGTTCTTCATCCGGTGCTATGGAATTCGGCTTTGCTCGTCGTGGATCTTTATTGTCGTTTGCGTACGGTTTCTGCGCTTTCTGTTCTCTGTATTTCCATAAAAAGAGTAGCATATTGTCAATGTTGTTCAGCAGTAGCTTTTTCTACATCCACCTGGATAGCCAGAATTGGTCAATGCTAATCACGAAGATACAACACAATAAAATAGAAAAGGATAACTCATCTCTTCTAGCAAATCAAACAGGTCTTCCTCCCATTTTAAATTGTCCCAAATATATTATATTTCTGTTACAATAATGAATCAACTGTTGAGATAAATTTCTACATGAGGAAGACCCTGTGTGATAATTTCCAATGGATGAACCATCTGTTGCAATATATGAATCATTTGTTGCAGCAGATAGGTCATCTGTTGGTACAAATAAAAGTTGTACGAAGAGTTATTTGATTTGCTAAAACAGACGAGACATAAGTTGCACCAGATAAAGTATCTGGTGCAACTGGTGCAACAGGTTAGTCAACTGTTGCAACAGATTTATATATTTGTTTGATAATTTTCAGCAGATGTGTCATCTGTTGAAACAGATATGTGTCTATTTGTTTTGTCAGTTGGAAGACATAATATATTCACCTTCTTCATCTCGTGCTGCTCTCCTTTGGACATTGTATGTTGCTCAGTGCAACACACAAACAGAGGAGTTGCAATTTCGCTTTTTTGGATGCCTAATAATGCCCTGGAAATCACTCTCCTTCTCCTCTTAGCCCTAATCTCTAATAGAGCGGATGGAAATAAAATCCTCTTTGATGGAATGAGACCCCTCTTAGATGTCAATTCCTTTACAAAAATAGTTAATGCATTAATAGCATTAATCACTACATCATATTTTGCCCTGTAGTCTTGACATTTGCATGCAGAACATTTGCTGGGAGAGGTAAAATTTGTATAACCAGTATGATCATACTCATAATGGTTTGCTTTAAATATTGTAATAGAAGCATCATTAGCACCAACAGCAGCACCTTCATTTCAAGATGGGCCGAGCGTCAATGATGTTTATCACAAGTCTCATTATCTTTAGGGAGTGAACTATAATCATATGCACATGTCTCATAAATTTTCATTAGAAGCTTATTCTCACGCCATGAAATTTATCGTATTTACGTGACAGACCTCAACATCACTTTGAAAGGTCAAGTGCACCATCACTTTATATTCCTTTATGTAAATGGAGGATTGATAAAACTTATACCAAATTAAGTCACACAACAATCACGTGCCTAATGACCTTACATACCATACCCATTAGTGGCAAAAATTACCTTCACCTTTTGAAGGATAATTTGAGAACTCATAATGTTCTTTGAAGAATCTTCTAATTCTTTAATATGTATGCTGTGTAATACTCAATGTGCACATCTTTGGAATGACAAAATCGTTCATGTCAACTTATGAATATATTTGTACTAGTAAATTTCAAGTTTACCATGACTTAAGAGTTCTACTTAGTAAATTTCAGATTTATTATAACATGAATAAATTTTCAAGTTTACTATTTTGAAATATATTTCATAATATTTCTTCTTAGTTATTCTACCTCTTATGGAGATGTTACTCCTATCATATCCACCCTAAGGAATGGGTCTATAATTTTAACAATCAAAATTCTCATTCCCAAAACTGAAATACAACAATCAAAATTCTCATTCCCAAAACAGAAATATAATTGTGCCTTAAGTCTTTCAAATTATGATAATTTAGAATCTTTTTCAATATATCTTTTCACCAAAATTTTGTCTTAGTCATCATATATCATCAATAGGGTGCATTGAGATTCAAACTCAACATCTTATCCATATAAAGACGTCTTAGGCCAAAAATTGATGGGACATAAATCTGACATCTTATCATTATGTTGAATCGAGACTCTAACACGTTGTCTTACCCTCATAATGGCATGAGACTTAAATGTGTCATCACACCCTCGGTCAATAACATATTAGGCTAAAGTATAATAAACTCAAACTTGAGCCTATAACAATATCACTACTTTGTAATTATCAATATTCTTTTACTTAATTAAAGAACATGAGTTAATAATATACTTATCTTATCATAAATAGTAGAAAGGTGAAATTCAAATCGTGATGATGGCATAGTTCTTGCGGTCTTGCATTTTCCACCTTCCGATTCAGTTTTCTTTTCTTAGGTTCAATTTTTGAGACAATAGAGTCTCATGCTGATAACATGTTATAAAATAAAAATAAAATATCAATATCAAACTTAAAGAAAAGAGGAGGCAGCTTTAGAGAATTTTAGTAGTACTTTTGTTTACTAGAATCTATATATAAAAATTTATAAAAGAGTAGCTATTTATAAACCACCAAATTTTTTCCCTAAGCTTGTTAAGCTTGATATTAAGTTGACAACTTGGCCAACAAATTTTAGAGTTCAAATCCAATTTGAATAAGTAACTCTTGGTGTTCAAGTTCAATTTGGCTACTAACTTTTATCTCCCATTAATGACATTCACACATATATGTCACACGACATCTATATTATATAACACTATTTTTTTAATTGATGCATTATTTTTAACAGTATAATAGTTATACAGTTTCTATATACATCATATACATATACAAATTCTTACAAACACTGATACAGTGTATATACACATCATATCAATAATTGTACAATTTCTGCACACATCTTATACAGTTTTTCGCTACAATATCTATTCGGATACATATTCTATACGACAATGATACAATTTTTATGCATATTTATATAAATACATATTTTAAACATAATTATACAGTTTCTACACACATTCTATACAATCTTTAGCTGAAATAATTATTCAAATACATATTATATACGATACTTATACAGTTTCTATACACGTTATATACAAAGCTATATTTTATATAATAATTATATAGTTTTTATACATATTTTATATAATAAATATACAATTTCTATATAAATGAATTTAAGTTTTTTTTTAAAAAAATGTAAAAAGGAAATCAATTTTTTTAGCCCAAAAAAATGTAGTGATTTTTAAAAAAGCAAAACAACTTTTTTAAAATGGTCTGATATAAAAAACTGAGGAAGGACAAGGCTAAAGTTAGGGGTGTGCATCGGTCGGTTCGGTTCGGTTTTATGTGTTATTGGTTTGGTTTATCGATTTTTGATTTTTAAATATGTAAAATCAATAACCAACAAATAAGATATTTTCTTATCGGTTTTGGTTTATCGATTTTTGGTCCTTAACGGTTCGGTTTTCGGTTTAACCAATAAGAAAATACTTATAAAATAGAAATAGTAACAACTAACTTAAAAAAATAAAATCTTAGTTACCGTCAAAATCCTACGCAATGCATTTTAGTTTACAAGAATCTTCAATCTTGAATTGAATATTAGTTAGAAAAAAAAATTAAATCCTAATTGTTGGAAGCTATAAATGCTTCAAGCTTTTCAATACGATAATAGCCGAACTTTATATTATGTCTTTGTTGCCCTAAATTGGTTAATACTTTGTGAATCACTAAATTATGAATAAGTAGTGCATATAATATATATATATGCATACACATCTCTCTCTCTCTCTCTATATATATATATATATATAAACATAAATAGGGATAAAACAATAACTTAGTGTATCCTTATTGGGTTGTCGGTTTAACCGATAACCCAATAAGCTAAAACTGAAATCGAACCATTTACCCAATAAATTTTTTTATAAAACCAATAAAAAATCGTTAACCCAATAACCCAATACCAATAACCTAATAACATTTTTATCGGTTCGATATTTGCACACCCCTAGCTAAAGTAGCCTAATGACTATTGAATGACAATAATATTTCGTCGACTGGCCATAGTTTGGCAATTAGTTGGGACGACTTGCCATAATATGTTAAATGGCCGAAACATTAGTCATTACTTTCATAAAGAGTCAATCCATTTCTTTTTTCCCTTTTGGTCATTTGACGAAATCGAGCAATATGGTTGGGCAAACCAACTCATATGATCTGTTTGGCCATTTGAAATATGAATCATTTTGTGATGAAGTTGAATTTTTATTTGGACATGCAATTTGAATTTTTCTAAATTGTTTTTTCTCGTAAACATAAAAATATATGAGTTATGAAAACAATCAAAATTTTTAAAATTTTTATACAATCACCAAATAAGCAAAAGTGCATAAATAAATTGATAAATATAATTGGTAGATATGTAAATATATCTACCAACTTATAGTTTTTTTTGTACCAAATATAAATATATCTCCATGTTCTTATAAATAAATGTTTGCAATAGAAATATAAGCCTTTTCCTATTTTGAATTACATAATGATGCAATCATCCTAGAAAAGAGTTCAAGAGCTTTTCGTTGAATCACTATTTGAAAGTTTGGAATGCAACTGAAAGTTTACATATTTTTTTTTATACTAGTTTAACCGTACGTGCCTCACACTTGTAACATTTGATTATTTAAGATTAAATGATTTTATCTGTTGCGAAATTTTTTAATGAAGTGTAAAAATTTAAATCACTTTTTAAAGATTCTTCACACTTTAATATAGTAATGTAAACATAAACATATGTTTTAGTGTAAGCGCGCGCGCACACACACATATATATATATATATATTACCACCAGAAGTTTCAATTGATTGATGAATCATCACTTTTGTATTTGTCATACAATACCTCTTTTTCTCTTTCCCTTGATGTCAGAGGCTAAGAGAGACACATCAATTTGAACCATATTTGTGGTACAATTATTTTTTTCTATATGTAATATCTTTTCTTGTTTTTAAAGTTAAATATTTACAAAATCATTGATTACATTCTTATTACGTACTTAAAACTTTTGAAAATTTGATACGTTCTTAAAAATTTTCTTATTCTAATGTTTTTATATTATTTTTAGATATTTCAAATTTTCTTAAAATCAAATTTAGTTGATTTAGAATTTTTAAACTAATGAAAAAGGTATTAGTTGTCATTAGTTTTGATGACTTCTAATAAGGAAAGGTTTAACCATAAATATATTTAATTAATTTTTAACTCTTAAATATTAGAAAAAAATAGTGAAAAAGATGCTTTTGTCTAAAGCAAAACTTTTAATGAACAACATTTCTAAAGCCCTTCACAATTTTAATATATTATAAATATACAACAAAAACAACAATAACCCAGTTTATTCCCACATAGTGGGGTCTGGGGAGGGTAGAGTGTACGCAGTCCATACCACTACCTCTAGGGAGGTAGAGAGGCTGTTTTCGATAAACCCTCGTCTCAAGATAAAAAGGCAGTAAACAAAAGCATCAAAAGCATAGGACACGATTAAATAACATAGGTAAGAAATCCACAAGAATAGTACATTACCAAAAAAAGGACAATAAAGTCCACCTAAATACTGACTACAACTCATCCACACCCTTAGCCCTCTATCCTAATGCTTTTCCTCCATAACTTCCTATCCAGGGTCATGTCCTCGGTCAGCTGTAACTATTCTATGTCACGTTTAATCACTTCTCTCTAGTATTTCTTTGGCCTACCCTTACCCCGCTTGAAACCTTCCAAGGCCAACCTCTCACACCTATGAACCGGTGCATTCGTGCCTCTCCTCATCACATGACCAAACCATCTCAACCTCACTTCCGGCATTTTATCCTCCACTGAGGCCACCCCAATCTTTTCCCGAATAATTTCATTCCTAACCCTGTCAGCCGTTGTGACTCCACACATCCAACGAAACATCCTCATTTTCTCCGCCTTCAGCTTTTGGATATGAGAATTCTTAACTGGACAACACTCTGCTCCATACAGCATAGCAGGTCGGACTGCAACTCTATAAAACTTGCCTTCAACTTGAGGGACACCTTATCGCATAAAATTCCCGAAGCGAGCCTCCATTTTATCCAACCTGCCCCTATACGGTGAGAGACATCCTTGTCAATCTCACCATTTCCATGAATCGTAGACCCGAGATACTTAAAACTATCCCTCTTACAAACCTCTTGAGAATCTAACTTCACTTCCACCACCTCCTCTTGCCTCGAGTCACTAAACTTGCACTCCAAGTACGCTGTCTTGGTCCTACTCAACTTGAAACCTTTAGACTCCAGGATTCGTCTCCAAACCTCCAGCTTATCATTAACCCCTTATCGCGACTCATCAATCAAAACTATATCATCCGCGAAAAGAAAACACCAAGGCACCTCGCTTTGTATACTCCGCGTCAACACATCCATCACCAAAGAAAATAAAAATGGACTAAGAGTTGATCCCTGGAGTAACCCTGTCAAGACCGAAAAATGCTCAGAATCTCCTCCCACTGTCCTTACCCAATTTTTCGCTCCCTCATACATGTCCTTAATCGCTCTGATGTATGCCACCAGGACCCCCCTCGCCTCCAAGTATGTCCAAAGAACCTCCCTAGGGACCTTTTCATACGCCTTCTCCAAGTCGATAAATACCATGTGAAGATCCCTCTTCCTCTCTCTATACTGCTCTACCAGTCTCCGCACAAGGTGAATTTCCCCAGTCGTGGATCGACCAGCATAAAACCAAATTGATTTTCCGAAATAGACATAGTTTCCTCAACCTCCGCTCTACCACCCTCTCCCAAATCTTCATCATGTAACTTAACAACTTAATACCTCGGTAGTTGTTGCAACTCTGAATGTTACCCTTGTTCTTATATACAGGATTCATCGTGCTCCATATCTACGCCTCAGGCATCTTAGCTGACTTGAAAATATTGTTAAACAAGTTGGTCATCCACCTCAACCCTGACCCACCAGCGAACTTCCAAAAATCCACCGAAATCTCGTCTGACCCCATCGCCCTACCTCTTTATATCTTGCGAATAGCCTAACTGACCTCATCTACCTTAAATCGCCGATAATAGCCAAAGTTGAGATCCTCCCTGGAATGCTTCAACTCCTCTAACTTAACACCTCTATCCTCCTCCTCATTCAGGAGCCTATGGAAATAGGACTGCCATCGCTTCTTAATGAGGTCGTCTTTTACCAAAACTTTGCCATCCTTCCCCTTAATGTACTTCACTTGATCCAGATCATGACCCTTCCGCTCCCTAGCCTTGGAAAGCCTAAACATTCTCATCTCCCCTCTTTTCTCCTCTAATCTCTTATATAAACTCTCAAAAGCTACAGTCTTAGCAGTCATGACTGCTAACTTAGCCTCCTTTTTTGCTAACTTGTACTCTTCCATGCTCACACGCTTCTCTTCTTCATCCTTCCTCTCAACTAACTTAACGTATGCCGCCTTCTTTGCCTCGACTTTCCCTCTTAATATCTTCATTCCACCACCAATCCCCCGATACCGATTAGACCCGCCCCTCGACACACCTAACACCTCTCTAGCAGACTCCCTGATGCAACCAGCTGCCCTATCCCATATACTATCCACGCCCCCCCTTCCCTCCCACACCCTCATCCCCTCCAACCTAGACCGTATCTGTAATACCCCAGAAAATTTTTCATTGAAATTCTGTGCGTAAATGTATTAGGTTCTATCTTCTAGAATGTATTATAAATTTTCCGTGCAGAATGTCTTAGATTATGACCCACCATTGCGTAGAGTATCGAATAAGATTTCCAACGATATGTGGATCATCTAAAACGAACACCTGAGCGATGAGATATGGACATTCTGATCGAACCGTGAATAGTAGTGAACAGTAAAATGTGCAGGAAAAAGTACTGAGGCCTGGCGTATTTTTTCTCCAACTTTAAATGATCATAACTCCTTGTACATAATGATATAGGTGATCTAATATATATCAACGGAAATCTCTGTGAGTCCTCTTTCCAATAAAATTGGTTTCATCCAATTTGTCTATCGGAGAAAAAAGTTATGGTCGATCTACTTCAGCCTATCAAAAGTGAATTTTTGGGTCAACTTCAAACGATCATAACTCCTCGTACATAATGATCTGGGTGATATACTATATATCAACGGAAATATATGAGAGTCCTATTTCTAATGAAATTGGTTTCATCCAATTTGGATATCAGAGTAAAACGTTATGGTTGATCTACTTCAGACTATCAAAACAGTCCACCAAAGGAAAGATTCGAGAATTAGTTGATTTTAAGGGCATTTTGGTCATTATGCCTTCACTTCATGGACGAAAATTATCCATTTATACCTATATTGAGCCATAAAATTTATGTTCTTCCATCAAAAACATTGAGAGAAATAAACCCTAGGTCCATTTTGAACTCCAAATATCTTCCAATTTCACCATAGAAATTCAAATTTGATTCGATAATCGAACTCATCATCTCGAGACCTTCAAGGAGCACCCCTTATTTGTGTGAACAGGATTCCCTAATCAAGAGGTCAATTTCAAGGTATGTGGGGTTTTTCAACAAGAGCACTCTTTCGTTCTTGTGCCCAAAAGTAATTTTCTTTACAAAGACATGATTTTTACTTGATTATTATGATTTTGAAGCATGAACTCATATTCTATAATGAATATTATGAAATTTTGATGTTTATGATTTTGAAAGATGGATTTACATGTGTGGTGATATAAAGCATGAATCTTGAACGATATTTATCATGATTTTGATATTTGGGTCTTGAACCCTATTTGAAATTGTGTCTTTGAGAAAATGTGTGCTATAAGTACGTTGATGTTGAATATTTGAGATGTGTTGAATGATTTAACCTTTTGGTCTTAATGGAGTCGCTTTGAACTCAAATGTAAAAGAAATCCACAACGTGTTTGATTATGATAAATGGGTAGCATGATGGCTCCCGATGTATACTTATATATTGATGAAAGTTGTTTTGTTGCGGATTGTCTTTGAAATGATATGAGCTAAGTCCGGGAGTACTCTTTAGCACCAAGTGGGAGGTATAAAGTAACCTTACTTCCCTAGAACTACGTCCCCCCATAGGACGTGAGCCTGAGGCTGATTTATATAGTGATCACTAGTGTTTTTGGATTGATATTGGAAGTCCTACTCTGATGGCAAGGATAGGAAGACTCTCCCCAATGTGGGTTGGACGTTGGACTCCATGTGGCTCACATGGTTTATGTCGGTTATAGGATCTCCCAGTGTGTTTGTGTTTCCTTGTGTCTATGGTGAACAGTGAAGTGATTTGAAAGTGGAACTATGAAAGTTATTCTTTTGAAAGATTTAAATGATATTTACATTATGAGAATTGATATTCTTGATGAACTGAAAGTGATTGACAAATTATATGATGACTCACATGTGTTATTATACTTATTTCATCCTCTCATGATTATGATGATTTTCTTCGGGCTATGTGAGTCTTTCATACATCCATCATATTTCTTATAAATATTTATGATGATGAAGTTTATACAACTGCATACACCCCCATATACTCGGTTTCTTTCTATGGTACTGATCCATATCTTCGGATGTGGGTTGCATTTTCTTAGAATGTAGGTTCAGGTGCTCAGTTTTAGGTTCGACAGTGATTCCTCGGGCACGCTGTTCTACATCCTCTGTTGTGGTGAGTCCTTCTGTTCCGAGGTCGTGATGTTTGATGTTGGTTTCACGGAATTGTTTACATTTGATAACTGAGTATGAGTCAGTTGGGGCATATCTCAATGGCTCGCTGGTTTTATTGGTTTTCTTAGAGCCTTGTCAGACTAGTATAGATGTTGGGAGTTGACTAATAAGTCGTATTTTGTTATCTTTCTAAAATTCTTTTATTCTTGGATGATGATTACTCAGTTGATATTTGAGGGTTATTTATGGAAACCCCGTTGATTTGTGTTGAACTGAATGAAAATGTCTCAAAGGGTTAGTTTGGGGCTACTCGTAGCCTCAAGCACCGTGTGACACTCTGGGACCCGTTTTCGGGGCATTACAAACTTGGTATCAGAGCCTAAGGTTTGAAGGTGTCCTAGGGAGTCTGACAAGCCGCGTTAAGTAGAGTCTTAATCATCGGTGTGTAGCACGCCACATCTATGAGCAAGAGGCTACAAGACGTTTTAGGAAAAAGTGTGATTCTTTCTTTCAGAAGTCTATCGTGCTTAAAGTGTCTCTCTCTGCTATTGATTCGTGCTCTCCTCTTTCAGAAATATGCCACTACGTCGAGGGAGAAGAAATAATGATGGTCAGCAACCTCAACTCACTGACCCATTGAATGAAAACATGTCTCATGCTGAATTTCGGGCAGCCTTTCAGGCGCCGGCCCAAGCTGTTACTGCAAATGTTCAGGCCAACCTGGCCCCGGCTCCATAATAGCAGGGAGCTGATTCAGCTGCTGCCAGGATCCATGACTTCATGAGGATGAATTTTCCGGAATTCTATGGGTCCAAGTCTGATTAGGATCCACGGTTGTTTTTAGAGGAAATACGGAAGATTACTCAGGTGATGCATGTATCTGAGGAACATAGTGTGGAGTTGGCTGGGTATAGGTTGAAAGAGCTTTCTTATGACTGAGTTGTTGCTTGGAGGAAAGGTAGAGGTGAGGGAGCTGTCCCTACGACTTGGCAAAAGTTCCAGGAAGCATTCCTGGATAAGTTTTTCCCTTTGGAGATAAGGGAGGCGAAGGTGGAAGAGTTTATGAACCTGCGACAGGGCCCTATGACTGTTAGGGAGTACTGTCTAAAGTTCAATCAGTTGGCCAAGTATGCTCCTGACTTAGTGGTTGATAATCGGGCTAGTATGAGTAAGTTTGTGACTGGAGTGTCTAGTTATGTGGTTAAGAAGTGTAGGTATGCTATGCGGAATAGTCAGATGAATCTTTCTAGGCTGATGACTTATGCCCAACAGATTGAGGCAGACAAGATTAAAGAGAGAGATAGAATGAGAGGGAATAAGAGAACTAGGTCCGAGCAGCACGGACAGGGTCAGACTAGATCGAAGGGAGGGAGTCTCTCTCAGTATCAGGATCGTTCGTCTATGCCAGCACTATCATCTGCTAGTGCTCCCGTGCCTAGAGATAGGCAGGAGCAAGGTAGCAGGTCATATGCATCCAGGTCCCAGTACAGTACTGGCAGTAAGCCAAATCATCCCCTGTGTCCTAAGTGTGGTAGGGCTCATTTGGGTGAGTGTTAGGGTGAGAAGAGGGGTCGTTTCTGGTATGGTGACATGGGTCACAGAGTTAGAGATTGTCCACAGGATGGACAGGGTGTCGTGACTATCGCCCTTAGACCCAGACTCAGACTGTTAGTGCTCCAGTTCCAGCGACTCGCCCAGCCCCAGCTCAGGGCGCCTCTTCTAGCAATGCTGGCGGGCAGCGCCAGAATAGATTCTATGCTTTACCATCCCTCCAGGAACAGGAGGAATCTCCTGATGTTGTTACTGGTATGCTTCGTATATTTCAGTTTGATGTGTATGCTTTGTTGGATCCTGGATCCAGTTTCTCATATGTTACACCTTTGATTGCTGTGAATTTTGAAATGAGTCCTGAGATTATTCCTGAGCCTATCCTAGTTTCTACCCCAGTGGGTGATTTGATTATTGCCCAGAAAGTGTATAAAAAGTGTCCTATTACCGTTCTTCATTGAGTCTTGTTGGCTGATCTGATTGAGTTAGACATGGTAGATTTTGATGTGATTCTGGGTATGGACTGGTTGTATTCTTCTTATGCCTCTATTGATTGTCGGACCCGAATGGTCAAGTTTCAGTTTCCGAGTGCATCCGTGTTTGAGTGGTCTGGGAATTCTGTGTCACCTAAGAGTCATTTTATCTCTTACCTCAAAGCTAGAAAGCTTATTTCCAAGGGGTGTATTTACCATTTGGTTAGAGTCAAAGACACTAAGTCTGAGACTCCAACTCTCCAGTCTATTAACGTCGTCAATGAGTTTTTTGATGTTTTTTCGGATGATCTCCCAGGGATACCTCCTGATAGAGAGATAGAGTTCGGGATTGATCTTTTTCCCGATACTCAGCCCATTTCTATTCCTCCTTACCATATGGCCCCTGCAGAACTTAAGGAGTTGAAAGAGCAACTCAAAGATCTACTAGATAAGGGTTTCATAAGGCCCAGTGTTTCTCCTTGGGGTGCTCCTGTGTTGTTTGTGAGAAAGAAAGATGGCTCTTTGCGTATGTGCATTGATTACCGCTAACTGAATAAAGTCACCGTAAAAAATAAATACCCCCTTCCGAGAATAGATGATTTGTTTGACCAATTGCAAGGTTTAAGTTATTTCTCAAAGATAGACCTTCGTTTCGGCTATCATCAACTCAAAGTTAGGGAGTGTGACATCCCGAAAACTACTTTTTGAACTCGTTATGGCCATTTTAAGTTTCTTGTTATGTCTTTCGGGTTAACTAATTCCCCAGCAGCTTTCATGGACCTCATGAATCGAGTGTTCATACCATTTCTGGTTATGTTTGTCATAGTGTTCATCGATGATATACTGGTGTACTCCCGTAGTGAGGATGAACATTCTGATCATCTTCGAACTATCTTGAAAACCCTTAGAGATCACAAGTTGTTTGCCAAGTTCAGTAAGTGTGAGTTTTGGCTAAGGTCTATTGCTTTTTTGGGTCATATCATTTCTTCCAAGGGTATTAGAGTTGATCCCCAAAAGACCGAAGCTATTAGAAATTGCCCTAGACCTATTTCTCCGACTGATATCTGAAGTTTCTTGGGTTTAGCTGGCTATTACCACCGTTTTGTAGAGGGTTTCTCCTCTATAGAGTCTCCTATGACTTGGTTGACCCAAAATGAAAGTGAAGTTCTTGTGGTCCGAATCTTGTGAGAAGAGTTTTCAGGAGTTGAAGACTCGACTCACTTCAGCCCCTGTTTTGACTTTGCCTG
This sequence comes from Capsicum pubescens, assembly GCA_030864215.1. Lineage (NCBI taxonomy): Eukaryota > Viridiplantae > Streptophyta > Magnoliopsida > Solanales > Solanaceae > Capsicum > Capsicum pubescens. The sequence continues at coordinate 114,888,108 of CM061539.1, forward strand.
TTGGTGTTGATGGTTTTGTGGTGTACTGTGATGCTTCGAGAGTTGGTTTGGGTTGCGTATTGATGCAGAAGGGTAAGGTGATAGCTTATGCTTCTAGACAATTGAAACCCCATGAGAAAAATTACCCCACCCATGACCTTGAGTTGGCTGCTGTTGTGTTGCTTTGAAAATCTCGAGACACTATTTGTATGGTGTCCATGTTGATGTTTTCACTGATTATAAGAGTCTGCAGTATGTGTTTACCCAGAGAGAATTGAATCTTAGGCAGAGACGATGGTTAGAATTGTTAAAGGACTATGATATGAGTGTGCTGTACCATCCGGGCAAGGCCAATGTTGTGGCGGATGCCCTAAGTAAAGTGTCCATGGGTAGTGTTTCGCATGTGGTAGAAGGTAAGAAAGAGTTGGCTTGTGATGTACATCGTTTGGCTAGATTAGAGGTTAGGTTGTTTGACTCTGCTGAAGGTAGTATAGGGGTTCAGAGTAGTTCCGAATCCTCCTTGGTTTCGGAAGTGAAGGAAAAGCAATACTTAGATGCTAGTTTGGTCAGACTGAAGGAGTCAGTCAAGGACCAAAAAGTAGAGGTTTTCTCCCAAGGGGGAGATGGCGTGTTGAGATTGCAGGGTAGATTGTGTGTCCCGAATGTTGATGATCTGAGATAGAGGATTATGGATGAAACGCGCGGGGCGTGATATTCTATTCATCCTGGTGCCACCAAGATGTACCGAGACTTGCGGGAAATCTATTGGTGGAGTGGCATGAAGAAAGATATAATAACGTTTGTAGCTAAGTGTGCAACATGCCAACAGGTTAAGATTGAACACCAAAGACCTGGTGGTATGATGCAAGAGTTTAGTATTCCCACCTGGAAGTGGGAAGAGATAAATATGGACTTCGTGATTGGTTTACCTCCTTCCCGACGCCATCATGATTCCATTTGGGTTGTGGTTGATAGATTGACTAAGTCTGCTCATTTCTTGCCTATTCATACTTTATATACTGCTGAGGATTACGCTAGATTGTATATCCGAGAGCTAGTCAGACTGCATAGAGTTCCCTTGTCTATCATTTTGGATAGGGGTACTCAGTTCACTTCGCAATTTTGGAAAGCTTTTAGAAGGTTCTTGGTACCCAAGTGCTTTTGAGTTCTGCTTTTCATCCGCAGACCGATGGTCAGGCTGAGCGGACCATCTAGACCTTAGAGGATATGCTGAGAGCCTGTGCACTTGACTTTAAGGGAAGTTGGGATGATCACTTACCGTTGATAGAGTTTGCTAACAATAACAGTTTACACTTTAGTATTGGCATGGCTCCGTTTGAAGCGTTATTTGGGAGGAAGTATAGATCACCCATAGGTTGGTTCGAGGTGGGTGAAGCGGCTGTGAGTGGTCCTGATTCGGTATTTGAGGCTATGGAAAAAGTTAAGTTGATTAGGGAAAGGTTGAAAACTACGCAGAGTCGTCAGAAGTCATATGCGGATGTTAGAAGGAGAGACCTTAAGTTTGAAGTTGGTGACCTAGTGTATCTGAAAATTTCACCCATGAGGGGGGTGAAGAGATTTGGAAAGAAGGGGAAGCTTAGTCCCCGTTATGTTGGTCCTTACAAAATTCTTAGCCGTGTTGGTAAGGTAGCTTATGAGGTCGAGTTGCCTTCCGAGTTGTCCTCTGTTCATCCAATATTCCATGTCTCCATGTTTAGAAAGCATATTAGCGATGCTGTGGTAGTGGATTCCTCTGTGAGTGCTGACATTCAAGAAAATCTTTCTTTTGATGAGATTCCTGTTGAGATTCTTGATTTTAGTGTCCGAAGACTAAGGAACAAAGAAGTTCCCTTGGTCAAGGTGCTGTGGCGAAACCAATTTGTTGAGGGTGCAACTTGGGAAGCTGAGGTGGGTATGTTATCCAAGTACCCGAACCTATTTTCCGCGAACTCCAACCAAGCCGAAGGTACCGTTCTTTCCTAAATCATACACTTTTGATAAAAGTTGCAGCAGTTCAGCTGTCATTTATTATGTGTTCAGCTGTAGTTTCTTGAATTTATGCATTCTATGTTGCATTCGGAGTGAGAAACGATATGGTGATGAGTCTAACGAATGGTTTCAGCTGTATTCTCTATTCCCTATATAATCTTGGCATGTCTAGCGTCATTCGAGGACGAATGTTTCCAAGGGGGGATGATGTAATACCCCGGGAAATTTTTCGTTGAAATTTTGTGCTTAAACGTGTTGGGTTCTATCTTCTAGAATGTATTATAAATTTTCTGTGTGGAATATCTTAGATTATGACCCACCATTACGTAGAGTATCGAATAATATTTCCAACGATATGTGGATCATCCAAAACGGACACCCGAGCGACGAGTTATGAACATTCCGATCGAACCGTGAATAGTAGTGAATAGTAAAACGTGCAGGAAAAAGTACTGAGGCCTGGTATATTTTTCCTCCAACTTTAAACGATCATAACTCCTTGTACATAATGATATGGGTGATTTACTATATATCAACGGAAAGCTTTGCGAGTCCTTTTTCCAATGAAATTGGTTTCATCCAATTTGTCTTTTAGAGCAAAAAGTTATGGTCGATCTACTTCAGCCAATCAAAAGTGAATTTTTGGGTCAACTTCAAACGATCATAACTCCTCATACAAAATGATCTGGGTGAGATAATATATATCAATGGAAAGATATAAAAGTCCTCTTTCTAATGAAATTAGTTTCATCCAATTTGGATATCGGAGTAAAACGTTATGGTTGATCTACTTCAGACTATCAAAACAGTCCACCAAAGGACAAATTCAAGAATTAGTTGATTTTTAAGGGCATTTAGGTCATTATGCCTTCACTTCATGGACGAAAATTGTCCATTTATACCAATATTGAGCCATAAAATTTATGTTCTTCCATCAAAAACATTGAGAGAACTAAACCCTAGGTCCATTTTGAACTCCAAATATCTTCCAATTTCACCGTAGAAATTCAAATTTGATCCGATAATCGAACTCATCATCTCGAGACCTTCGAGGAGCACCCCTTATTTGTGTGAACAAGATTCCATAATCAAGAGGTCAATTTCAAGGTATGTGGGGTTTTTCAACAAGAGCACTCTTTCGTTCTTGTGCCCAAAAGTAATTTTCTTTACGAAGACATAATTTTTACTTGATTATTATGATTTTGAAGCATGAACTCATATTCTATGATGATTATTATGAAATTTTGATTTCTATGATTTTGAAAGATGGATTTACATGTGTGGTGATATAAAGCATGAATCTTGAACGATATTTATCATGATTTTGATATTTGGGTCTTGAACCCCATTTGAAATTATGTCTTTGAGAAAATGTGTGCTATAAGCACGTTGATGTTGAATATTTGAGATGTGTTGAATAATTTGACCTTTTGGTCTTAATGGAGTCGCTTTGAACTCAAATGTGAGAGAAATCCACAACGTGTTTGATTATGATAAATGGGTAGCATGATGGCTCCCGATGTATACTTATATATTGATGAAAGTTGTTTTGTTGTGGATTGTCTTTGAAATGATCTGAGCTAAGTCCGGGAGTACTCTTTAGCACCGAGTGGGAGTTATAAAGTGACCTTACTTCCCTAGAACTACGTACCCCCATAGGACGTGAGTCTGAGGCTGATTTATATAGTGATCACTAGTATTTTTGGATTGATATTGAAAGTCCTACTCCGATGGAAAGGATAGGACGGCTCTCCCCAACGTGTGTTGGACGTTGGACTCCATGTGGCTCACATGGTTTATGTCGGTTATAGGATCTCCCAGTGTGTGTGTGTTTCTTTGTGTCTATGGTGAACGGTGAAGTGATTTGAAAGTGGAATTATGAAAGTTATTCTTTCGAAAGATTTAAATGATATTTACATTATGAGAATTGATATTCTTGATGAACTGAAAGTGATTGACAAATTATATGATGACTCACATGTGTTATTATACTTATTTCATCCTCTCATGATTATGATGATTTTCTTCGGGCTATATGAGTCTTTCATACATCCTGCATATTTCTTACAAATATTTATGATGATGATGTTTATACAACTGCATACACCCCCATATACTCGGTTCCTTTCCATGGTACTAACCCACATCTTCGGATGTGGGATGCATTTTCTCGGAATGTAGGTTCAGGTGCTTAGTTCCAGGTTCGACAGTGATTCTTTGGGCACGTTGTTCTACATCCTCTGTTGTGGTGAGTCCTCATGTTCCGAGAACGTGATGTCTGATGTTGGTTTCACAGAATTGTTTACATTTGATAACTGAGTATGAGTCAGTTGGGGCATGTCTCAATGGCTCGCTGGTTTTATTGATTTTCTTAGAGGCTTGTCTGACTAGTATAGATGTTGGGAGTTGACTAATAAGTCGTATTTTGTTATCTTTCTGAAATTCTTTTATTCTTGGATGATGATTACTCTATTGATATTTGAGGGTTATTTATGGAAACCCCGTTGATTTGTGTTGAACTGAATAAAAATGGCTCAAAGGGTTATCTTTGGGATACTCGTAGCCTCAAGCACCGTGTGACGCTCTAGGACCCATTTTCGGGGCGTTACAGTATTTCCAAAGAACTAGCCAGGGTCAGGCTGGCCCACCTAACCCTAGGTCGACCTTTCCCACCCCGCCTCAACTTGTCTTTCTTGATAACCAAGTCTATCACCAGGAGTCTATGCTTGGTCGCAAGATTCTCACTCGGGATTACCTTACAATCCTTACACAGTGTTCTATCCCCCTTCCTAAGTAGTAAAAAGTGAATCTGAGTCTTGGCTATCCTACTGCGGAAGGTAACTAAGTACTCTTCCTTCTTCAAAAAACTGGAATTCACTACTACCAACCCAAAGGCCCTCGCAAAATCCAAAAGAGCCGCTCCCTCATCATTTCTAACCCCAAACCCAAAGCCCCCATACACATTATTATACCCTAACGGCGAAGACCCGATGTGCCCGTTGAAATCCCCATCTATGAAAATATTCTCCAAACTAGGCACACCTCTAACCACCTCGTCCAAAACCTCCCAAAAACTCTTCTTCTCTTCTTCATCTAGGCCCATCTGTGGCGCATACACACTACAGATATTCAAAGTAAACCCCCTAATGATCAACTTAATAGTCATAACCCTATCACTAACCCTTTTAACCTCCACTACCTGCTCCCTAAGTTCTTCGTCCACCAAGATACCTACGTCATTTCTACGCCTATCACTACTTGAATACCACAACTTGTATCTGTCTACATCCCTAGCCTTGGAACCTACCCACTTGGTCTCCTGGACACACACAATGTTAATCATTCTCTTCCTTAGAATCTTAACCAATTCTATCGACTTACCCTGCAGGGTCCCAATATTCCACGACCCTACCCTCAATCTATCAACTCGCTTAACCCTTCCCTTTATACCTCGTATGTCGCATCTCAAACCTAACCCAACACCAGCCCCTACATTATAGATATAGATAAACGAAAAATAGTACATATTTAAATTAATTAATAATTAAATGTACTTATTCAACCATTACACAGATCAAAATTCGTTTAATAATTGAGTGACCAAATTTGCAATTAATCCCATTTTTCACAATTCAACTTTAAGTTTTTTCAATATATTCCTACACTGTATTCTTGATTTGTTATGTTCACAAAATAATCTTGAACTTTAAAGTGTTCCTGGATCCAAGAGTACTACCAGCAACTTGATTACATATTTGATTGCCGTTTTTCCTGATAGAATTGTTTTACTCAGGTTTTTCAGTTATTTAATATGAAAAGAATGTTTTAAACTGTTGCATCTGAGGTTGTAGCTTAGTCGTTAATGAAATAGGCTAGAATCATGGTATTAGATTCAAATCTTAGTGGAGACAAAAAAAAAGAAAAAATTATAAGAAGTGACAAATTTAAGCCCATAGTTATGATAAATAACAGCACTTTCACAAAATTACATTTTAAAGCAAAAATAATATTTTTTTGAGTGACAATTACTAAGGGGTAACTTCTCCAACTTTCACTCCAACACTTTATCTCTTTCCTTTCTTACTTGGGACTTTGGGCCACAGGTGACAAAAGAGTTTTAAAATGAGGTGTAGGTGACACAAGTCTTAATTTTTAGTTGGAGGTGACAATTATATTATTATGGATTAAGAAAGTTGGGAAAGTTTGAAAATAACCCACAAGTTTTTAAATTTACACTTTGATCTTAAGGTTTACCTAAAATAACGGGAAACGGAGGGAAAAAAGGCGCCTTTCTCTCTCTTCCCATCCATTGTTGTTTTCTCTCTCTTAACAATTTTTGTTGTTCATTATTTTTGCTGCTTTATTCATCATCTTCTGCGTCATTATCATCATCTTCTACTTCATTATCATCTTCTTCTTTTTCTTGTCGACCATTTGTTATTGTTGTTGTTGTTGGTACATCGCTACTGTTTCTATCTGACCAATTTCTTAGGTCAAATTTTATTTACTACATCACTTTCCACTTTGGCATTACTTCATAGGTGACTTTGGTAAGTAAAATTATGATTTTTATTCGTATTTGTCATCTGGGTACAATTCTGTTTTTCCAACAATGGATAGAACCCCGATCATGAATCCAACATAAGTGCCCACAATTTAAATAGATCAATCATCTGGTGCATCAGATGAGTAATCTGTTGCATCAGAAGATTTATCTATTGCATCAGACTATTTATCTATTGCATCAGAAGATTTATCTGTTCCATCAGACGTATTATCTGTTGTATCAAACATATTATCTGTTGCATCAGGATATTTATCTGTTGTACCAGAATAATTATCTGTTGCAATGAATGATTACTCTGTTTGGAACAACACAAATCAGCCCTTGCCACAAACCTAACAGATAACCAATATGTTTCAACTCTTGCTATTTCTACTGGATTTAAAATTATTCCTTACGTCCAATTACCCGTCCCAAATTTCCTAATTCGATTTCTCATTTTACTTGTCTTTTTCATTAATCAAGAAAAGATTAAAAAAAATCCATGTTTTACCCTTTGCATTAATCACTTTTTCTTCAAATTAAATTGGAAACATCATTTAATAGGGGGACTATACGCCGACCGACGTTAAAAGCTTTCTTCTCTTATGAAATTTCGATTGAATAACAAATAATGGTAATTTCAAACACGTCTACTGTCCCACCAACTGATCAGTGGGTTATGGTAAACTAGACATGTTATTAATTATTTTTCTTAATCAATGTGGCATCTCAATCTGGGATGGATAATTTGAGACGGAGGAAGTACGAATTAAAATGTCAGAGCCAAGCAACAAACTAGTCATCCATTGAAACAAACTATTTATCTGTTGCATCAGACTTCTTATTTGTTGCAACATGAGTAATCTGTTTTGAACAACACATCAGCCTCTGCCATAAACCCAACAGATAAATCTTGCTATTGCTACTGGATTCTAAATTATTCCTTTTTATGTTGAATCATCGACATGTTTGTTGAGAAGATAATAGAAAGAATAAAAATTAAATATGGATTAAAACGTCAAAGGTCAAACATAATTTTTTATTAAACAAAAACAAATAAAAATACATATAATAGACTAAAATAAAAATAATAATCTAATTATTATTATTATTATTATTATTATTATTATTATTATTATTATCATCATCATCATCATCATCATTGTCAGCCGGCCAATCTTCAACCGAAAGTAGCAAGGCCCTCTTCAGCCTGCGTATCTCACGGAGCATTCTTGCTCTAACTTCTCCTAGTTTCCATTGCATGTCACGAACTTGATTCCTAAGTTCATTCACGGCGTCTTGCAGAAAAGCAACGTCCCACACTGGGTCAGCCATAATCTTCTATAGTGTAATATGAAAAACGAGATGCAACAAATAAATAGTGTGTAGTTGAATGAATGATTGAGTAAGGAAAGACCTATTTATAGAGGATTGAATTTGAATGAGAGGCAAAAAGGCTCAACTATTCACCTCCATTCATTAATTATATTTTTGATTAAATTAAGAAAATAAATATTATGATAAGTCATGACTTTTCAGATTATTATTATTAATTAGTTCTTTCCAAGAACCATTTTTATTGAGTTGTGGCAACAGATTCTATAACCGTTGATAAATCCCGAAATAAAGAGACTTCTCACTCCTGTTAGTGAGAGAGTGGTTACAGTTTAGATAACACATCTGTGACAACAGATATATCATCTGTTGCAACATAAAATCTAACTGTTCACCTTCATTTATTAATTACATTTTTTATTAATGTGAAAAGTAATGACTTAATTAAATTAAGAAATATTGTGATAAGTCACGACTTTTTAGATTATTATTATTATTAATTAGTTCTTTTAAAGAATTATTTTTATTGAGTTGTGACAACAGATTCTATATCGATTGCATCAGATAAATCATCTGTGATAACAAATATATTATTTGTTGCAACAATAGTGAACCTGTTGCATCAAATAATATATTTGTTGCAACATATAATCTACGTCTAAAAACAAACTATCACCATATCATTAATTCAAATTTGCTGACTTTTTTATTTCCTGACAACAGATTGTATATCTTTTGAATCTGATAAACCATCAGTTGCAACAAATATACCATCTGTAGCAACAAATACACGTTCTCTATTAATATTTTTTTTTATTTCTTCTAACAGTTGATACATCAGTCGCAACAGAGTGGGAATTTGATGCATCGGCAAAACACTGATGATATGTATGTGTTTTTGTTTCAGACAAAAAGTCATGACTAACCTTCACCTTATTTTTCTTAACAATCCTCATATAAGTTAATTAATCCAATATTGTGACTTTTTTTTATTATATAACAAATAATTTTAAAAAGCAAATTTAAAAACAAAAATGGTGAAAAGTCACGATCAGTTATTAAAATTAAATAACCATTCTTTTACGGTTATAAATTGTGCTTATCATTTATTTCCTTATAATTTATTTATGAAACATTTTTCATATTAAATAATCAGAAAGTCATGTCTTTTTCACCCTCTCAATAACAACAATAACCCTTTTTTATTAATAACCGTCTGATGCAACATATGATCGATTTGTCGCATCAGATTAACTTCTGTTGACACAAATTGCTCAATCCCTACCACTAACCATCGACATGTTGAGAATAGGGAATAAACAAAATGATTATTAAATACTAAATAAGAATTAAAAATTCAAAGTTGATCACCAAATGAAACAATGAAACATAGATTTCTGAATCCCTTGGGTAGATCCGATATACAAAAGGAGGAAAATACATGCGTTAAAATAAAAAATATTATCTAATTATTATTACTACTATTATTATTATTGTCAATCAGATATTTTTCATCTGGTAGCCTTGCTCCTCAGTCAGCCAAATCTCTCTGGAGTTCATCAAACTGCCTTTGAAGTTCACGCAAGGACTCAATATGAATATTCTTGTACGAATCTGGATCATCCATATTTAAAAGGAGGGACCTATTTATAAATTATCGTATCTCGGAAAGAAAAGAAAATTGCTTTAAAATAAATCTAACAGATGGGTAATTTGTTGCAAAATATATTCTTTCTGTTAGATAACTTACAACATACTGACAATCTTTTGCAACAGATGTATATATCTATTTGATTTCTCCAACATATACGTCATATGTTACAACAGGTTGATCATCTGTCGTAATAGATGTCTCTAATTTTTTGACAATATAAACAGATGTGTCATCTGTTGCAACTAGCTCGTCATCTGTTTATTCAATTTAAGCCATAGATTGGCTAGGAAGAATAAGGTGTGTGCAGATGGATCCACTATCATATGTGTGTGACTTAAGTATGTATTACTGATAAGGTCACCGGGACAACACACACAAAGTATAATATTTTTGTGAATGCAGTTTTTAATCGATTAGGCACTGATCATTCAAACAAGATCCTGCATTGTACCATTAAGTTTGATGTTTTCAAAATTGATAACACTAAGGATCTCATGAAGATGGTGCAGATACCCTATTACGAATTACTGACGGTTGTTGCTCGTGTTTATGCATGTTAAGTTTTGAAAAGGGATCAATATTTATTGTAATTGCAGAGAAACAATAGCGATTGAACTTAACTTTAAGTGTGCATTGGACTCTGAGAACACCTTCGAAGCCTCACACTGCATCAAACAAGAATGGAAAACCAATAGAAATTCCCCTGGCCCAAATTTATATGGTTGGGCTGTTCGCTCGGGGTGATGATTATATGCCAGAAGATGCAGTAGGAGAATGCCTTCGAGGGAAAAAAGGGTGGTTGATGGAAAACTACATCATCTGAGAGCTAATTAAAGAAGAGACAGAGTAGAAAGTTACTTCTAATAAATCTGGCCGATGGAATTATCTTAAAAGATACAAAATCTGAATCAAGTGCAAATATGAAAGTGTATCCGGTAATGTAATTTCGTCTGTTGTCTCTCTGAAAGAAAAATAATGCATATGGACACTTTTCTAGGGATCTGCGTGGTCGGGATTATCACCTATATAGAAAATAGGAGAAGACCAACAAAACATCCTCACAGGCATCGAGGGTTGAAATGATGTACAACACGTCTAGAAAACTTACGCCAACAATAACTGCAGTTAAAATAATAAGGAATCTAAGCGAAGACGGCAATTTTTGAATTTTAAATTTTATCACATGCCTTCTTGTTTGTGTTTTCGATTAGGTTCACTGCTGTTGATTTGATCGGAACCATAAACGAGATTGAAATACATATAGAGTATCATTACTTCCTTAGCAATATGGATTAATTGATTGTGTTTTCTTGCCTTAGCATGCTTTCAACATTTCTTGGAGAAGATCAGATGCTTGCTGTAGTATGTGAATCCTGATATTTTTCAAGCTTGCCTCCAGCTTACTGATTCTGTATTCAAGCTGATCGTTGCTGTCTTTGAAGTTGGTAAGGAGTTCCTTATCTCTTGTGAGCTCGATCAGGAACACTACCTTCAAAGTTGTGGCATTCTAGATGCCCTTCAGAACACTTTCTTCATAAGCCTTAAAGAATACATGGAGGGTCGCTGTGTTTGTTTTAGCTCAAAATATGTTGATGAACATTGAAGATGTGGTCCCAACAGTTGAAAAACACACTTTTATCGAGCGTTGCTCCATCCATCTTGCTCAGCCAATTTGATAAATTAATAAACAAGGAGTTGAATAAAATAAACTGCAGCTGAAGGAAGAGAGACGAGATAATTTCTATAGATGTATTGTGTATGTAGACGTGGGGGTTTTCAATATTCATTGATTAATCTTCATTAATTTCATTAATAATTTGAGGGGCACGAGAAAGACTAAGACTAGTAACATTGAAAAGACAAGACAAGACTGCTCAATGAACTCACTTTTGAGATATCCAAGAAATATTTTTTACCGCCTTTAGTAGTAAGTACTACTTGATATTATCTACTCGGACAGAAGCTTGATTTAAAATTAAAAGATAAAAAAAGATTTTCAAATAGATATGTCATCTGTTGCAACATATATAAATATATGTTTAGAAATCCGAACAGCTTAGTCATTTATTACAATAGATATCAATATCTGTTTAAAAATCCCAACAGCTCAGTCATCTGTGACAATAGATGAAAATGTCCATTTGATAATTAATTTAATCAAATATGTCATCTGTTACAACAGATATAAATATCTGTTTGAAAATTTTCAACAGCTCAGTCATCTGTCACAACAGATGCAAATGTTTATTTGATAATTAAATCAGATATGTCATCTGTTACAATAGATGTAAATATCTATTTGAAAATTTCCAATAGCTCAGTTATCTTTCACAACAGATGCAAATATCTATTTGATAATTAAATAAGATATGTCATCTGTTGCAATAGATATGAATATCTGTTTGAAAATTTATAATAGCTCAGTCGTTTGTTGTAACAGATTTCATTGCAATTGATTTATGTGGAACTAGGGATGAATGAATGAGCTCACAGGATCAACTACAAATCCAATCGATTCTTTGTAATTGCATGGCGTTGGTATTGTGTTCATCCAGACCCAAGTCGTTGATTGATCACTCTGAGTTGAAATGAGTTCTCATCAACTCAATGTTAGGATAGTGATAGTACCTAAGTTGATTTAGCTAAAACTAGGGATGAATGAATGAGCTCATAGGGTCAAATACAAATCCAATCGAGTCTTTCCAATTGCATGACATTGGTATTACGTTCATCCCGACCCGAGTCATCAATCGATCACTCTAAGTTGAAATGAGTTCTCATCAACTCAATGTTAGTATAGTGATAGTACCTAAGTTGATTTAGGTGGTACTAGGGATGAATGAATGAGCTCATAGGGTCAAATACAAATCCAATCGATTCTTTGAATTATATGGCGTTGGTATTTCATTCATCCCAACCCAAGTCGTCGATCGATCACTCCAAGTTAAAATGAGTTCTCATCAACTCAATGTTAAGATATTGATAGTACCTAAGTTGATTTAGGTGTAACTAGGGATGAATTAATAAGCTCACAGGGTCAACTATAAATCCAATTGAGTCTTTGCAATTGCATGGCATTGGTATTACATTCATCCTGACCCGAGTCGTCAATCGATCACTCTGAGTTAAAATGAGTTCTCATCAATTCAATATTAAGATAGTGATATCACCTAAGTTGATTTAGGTGGAACTAGGGATGAGTGAATGATCTCACAAGGTCAACTACAAATCCAGTCGAGTCTTTGCAATTGCATGGCGTTGGTATTGCGTTCATCCCGACTCGAGTCGTCAATCGATCACTCTGAGTTGAAATGAGTTCTCTTCAACTCAATGTTAGGATAATTATAGTACCTAAGTTGAATTAGGTGGAACTATGGATTAATGAATAAGCTCACAGGGTCAACTGCAAATCTAATCGAGTCTTTGCAATTACATGGCATTGGTATTGCGTTCATCTAGACCCGAATCATCGATTGATCACTCTGAGTTGAAATAAGTTCTCATAAACTCAATGTTAGGATAGTGATAGTACCTAATTTGATTTAGGTGGAACTAGGGATGAATGAATGAGCTCACAGGATCAACTACAAATCCAATCGAGTCTTTGTAATTGCATGGCATTGGTATTGCGTTCATCCCGACCTGAGTCATCGATCGATCACTCTGAGTTGAAATGAGTTGTCATCAACTCAATATCTTAAGAAATATATATTTTATAATTTTTAAAATTAATTAAGATCAATTCGGACCAAATTAGTAATTTCAAAACTTGTCATTCTTTTCCCAAATTACAAATCAACCCATACAAATAATCCATTTGCGCGAAAAACTTTTTATTTCAAATCTAAAGTTCTCGTTCTTCTATCTCTCTCTCTATCTCTCTCAAAGTCTCCTCTCTCTCAATAATACAAACAACAACTACTCAACATATTGCTCAACCCTTCAAAACAGGTCAATTTTCTTCCCACTTACGACCACATATAGTTGTTTTTGCGACTTCATTCCTGCTTGTATCCGTTGTTTTCTATATCTTCACAGGTAACAGAGTTCGAGAAGAGTTCTACATTTGTTCTTTATTCTAAAAAATAGGGCTTTTTAGTTAATGATGAAAAAGAAGACTTTTAGTTGTATTATCTTCGAGAATGGGTTAACAATTTTGAGTTTTGATGCTAAAAAAGTAGGAAGCACCCGAGAAAACCTTAGTTTTTCTCTCAGTGTTTTGTTAACTGTCGTGGTATTGTTGGATGGTGTTTGTGGTGTTGGTGGTGGTGGTGGTGGTATTTTTGTTTTTTGGCGGTGGTGTCGGTGGTCTTGGTGTTGGTATTATTGGCATTGGTGGTGGTCCTGGTGGCATTGGTTGTGGTGGTGGTGGTCTATCTGTTGCAATGGGTGGAATATCTGTTGGGAGATATTAAATAGGTCTTCAAACATATTCCCCATCTGTTCCAACTGATGGGTTATCCGTTGGAGTATTTTTTTGTAATGTGGCGTAGAATAATTTTTTGAAATTTGTCCATTTGTTGCAACAGGTGGAATATATGTTGGGAGATATTAAATAGATCTTCAAACAGATTCGGGTTCCCCATCTGTTCCAACTGATAGGTTGTCCGTTGGAGTATTTTTTTTGTTATGTGGCGTAGAATAATTTATTGAAATTCATCTCACCTTTTAAAAAAAAATTATATAGACATCAAATGCAATGTATTTTTTGTTTTTCTATAGTTTGTAGTTAAAAGATGTCTCCCAAAAGAAAAGAAACTGAAAGTGGATCAACTTCTGACCACCCAACAAAAAAGGCTAGACTACAGATAGAGGAGGAACTTCCAGAACAATCTCAGTCAGGGCAAAATGAAGCTAAGGAAAGTGATAACTCCTTCTCACCAATGGAGTATGAAATACTATCAAAATCCTAGCATGGTTTTTTCAAAACTATTAGTATCGTCGGGTTTCGAGTTGCGATGCCGATGAGTAACCCTAACGCAGTATTTAGTGATGTTGTACTTAAATGTCAGGTGGGGAAACCTTTTAATGAACTTAAGAGTATTATGAAGAAGGAAAACATAGATGGACTTTTTAAGAAGAGCTGCTTTGCATACTTTCTTGAGCTGTCTTGGGCCCGCCCTCTCTGTTTCCCAATGATCATGGTATATAGCCTCCTCAAGTGCAGGATCAAGTATGCGGGGGATGATGGTGGTCCGAAGAAGGGAGGAAAAAATATGGATGAAGTCTGGATCAACTACTGTAGCATGCTCATTTATTTTGGATTAAAAGAGTTTACCATAGCGACGGGCTTGAGATACGATCGTCTAGAAGAACCTCTCATCAAGAAAACACCCCACAAAGGGTACAACAAACGCAAGGTATAAAAAGATGGGTTGTTGGACATTGTTGGACCTAGCTATAGATTGGAGGATTTGATGGCGGATCTCAAGAATAAAGACATACCAAAGCACTACAGGGAGAAATTGTGCTTAGTTTGGTTTATCCATTCTCTTTTATTAGCAAGAGACGTCAGACAAGTCATAGAACAAGATTTTTTGGCACTTACTGATGATTTTAGGAAATTCAACGATTATCCCTGGGGATACGACAAATACTACTTGACTATCAAATATTTACTGAAAAAGCTAAAGAAAAAGACGACCATATTATATGGCTTTCCTTGGGCTTTCATGGTAAAATCGATCACTATTTTTACTCATTCATTAATTTATATTGAATATAGTTATGACTTTTATTTTGCTTGCTTCCTGTTTACAATTTTTAAGCTTGGGCATGTGAATCCATTCCTCCCCTCCGAAAGCATTTCAAGGATTATCCGGATAAGGTTTCTCATCCAAGGATCCTTAGGTGGTTGGCTGTAGTAGAGAGCAGCAAAAAAAATATTAACGAGGTTGATCTCTTTAACTCTCCAGATGATGCAGTACATCTTATTTTAACTAAAATAATTTGCCTCAAAGAAATATATTGAAACAGATGTTCCATCTGTTGTGACGGATAGGTCATCTATTGCAACAGATTACCTATCAACTGCAACTGGTACAAAAGATAGGTAATCTGTTGTGATATACGATCCATATTTTGCAACAAATTAACCATCTATTGCTCTAGTTCTCTGAACCCTACTCAACAAATTACCCATCTACTATAAATTATGCAATAGATGGGTAATCTGATGCAACATATTATCAATCTATTTCAACATACAGATCAGTTGTTGCGGTAGCTAGATTGTTTGTTTCATAAGTTAGTTATATTAACATCCATGTAACCCGAGCCTCATGTAATCCAACTGACTGCAAATTATTGTTATATGATTTAAATTTCTCCTATCATTTTTTATAGGTTGTGCATCCTTAGATCGTGCCTACCATTGATGAGCTGGGGATGACTTCTTTTTTTACTCTGAGTCCTATTGATACAAAAGAAGAACCAACGGTAGAGTTAATAAAGAAGAAATTGGCTGGAGCAACATCCATAAGAAGATAACAAGGTCATCCTAATGTTAAATCTCTTCACGACCACCCTCAAACTGCAATAGATCCGAGTGCATCTTCTGGGGGTGTTGTTGATGGAGTTGTCTGTGATGGTGGAAGCCATCTTGCTGCTGTTGTTGCTGCCAATTGAAATCTAAGATAGGTTTCATACAATCTAATGAGGTGAGAGAGCCATACACTCCTACAGTGGAGGTTACGATGAAGAGAAGAAAAATTAGATAAATTCTCTCCGTCTGAAATTAGCAAAAATTGCAAATCCCCCCGCTCCAAGAGTTGTTGAAGTTCAGGGGCCGCCGAAGAAGGTGGAGATATTTGCGGTATTTATAAAGGAGAAGAAGAAGGAACTGGAAGAATTCATCAAGATGAAGGTTCAAAAAGAATACACCATGCATTCATTTGCCGCCAAAGACTCCTCAAATATGACAAATATGTGCATGTGGTACGAGGATAAGGTAAGTTTACATTTTCTAACCTAGAATTCCAATCTACTCTATGAAGAATAATCTATACAACAAATGTGTAATCTGTTGAAAAAACTTGGTATTCTATTGCAACATAATACACATGCGTTGGCTGGGTAATCTGTGAACTGATTCAGAGAACCCTCTGCATCAGATTTTTTCCACTGTGGTTTTATTTTTTACAATTACTAACCTATTTAAAAATTGTCTTCTTATACCACAGTATGTTGATGAAATTCTCTGCCTCATGAGGGGTAGGCAATTAGCGTACCCGGATGCTTATGATGCTGCCCGATAGGATAGTGGACCTCAACTTCTACAATAATTTCAAAGATAGGTACGCTAAAATCTGTAAGATAGCTGATTCTGGTGGCCCGAGATTTGATCAGTTAGTTTCTACATTCCAATGGGATGAAGAAGCAATTAAATATATTAGAGGGAAAAGGCCATATCTACACGACAAGAGATGGACCAAGGGAAAGAGAATCCTTGCAGTCATGAACGTGGATGTCATACATTTTCTCACTGTTAAGATACTACTATACAAGGGAAAGATTAAGGTTTATGACTGTAACTTACCTGTCTTCAGCGAGAAGACTTTTTTAACCCACATACAACCACTCTTGAAGTTATTGCCCAAGTTGTTGACGCAGAGTAAGCTGATGGATCATTTGCCGGCTGAAGTCTTGGTGAAGGAATCATGGGATTTTGAAGGTCAAAATAAGAACATACTGCTTCCAATAAATACAACCAGTATAGCGTGCGGGCCATACTCGCTTGCATACATCGAGTGTTTGCTGACCGGCACACAAATGACCGGTGTGTACGACACCATTGTGGGAAAGATGCAATGGGTCTGGGCATATGGGGTACTAAATAAATGGTTGGATCCCCTGTATAAAAAAACATGTACAAAGATAGAAACGAACACTATAACAAATTTTCATTTCAAGCCAATTCACTTTACATGAGTGGCAATAATTTTTATGTCTGGCCAAGTTGAATTTTTATAATGCAAAAGATTTTATATCTTTCGTAACAGATATAGTACCTATTGTGACAGATTGATTATCTGTTGGAATAGGTTGGTCATCTGTTGCGTTATGCAGATATTCCCAGTATATTTGTAGTAATAGATATACGATCTGTTGCAACATATAATCTATCTGTTGCAACTGATCGGTAATCTATTGGAGCAAATAAAAAAAGTAGGAAGACCTATTATATAATTTCTAGCAGATAACCTAAGTTTTGCATCTCATGTTGCAACATATGTCTAAATCTATCTGATAAGATATGTCGTCTTTTGCAGAAGATGTATTATCTATTGCGATATTTGAATCTAGTACTCCTTTTCAATTAACATGTTCAAAACTAAGGATTAAATTATATTCATAGACAGAATAAAATAAATCAAAGCCTTCGGAAATTACATGAAATAACTCAAAAATAAATGAAATGTAAAAAAATCATTATGGGTACAAATGATCTACTCTACAAATAAATCAACAAGTTAAACCAAGGAGGATAGGTTATTACATTGACAGACTCAAGATATACAGATCTAATCAATATGGACAATTTGTCCTTCATTCGGTGCTACGAAATTCGGCTTTGTTCATCGTGGATCTTTAACATCGGTTGCGTACGGCTTCTGAGCTTTGGCTTCTCCGTATTTCCATAAAAGAGAAGCATATATTTTATGGAGTAATCTGGCATCAAGTCTATTATTTGGTACTTGTAATCCATCACTCAAATACTCGGCGTAGGAAGTAACAAATGGACCGCTATCCCTGCGTTATAAAAAATAGATAATCCATATCTTGCAGTTCTTGCAAGCGTTGTGAAATTTTTGAAATGAAACTAAATCATGAAACTTAAACTTAGGCTACCAATGGTTTGTTGAGCAATTCATTCAGCATATTGTACATCAAATGGATTATCCATTTTATCCCGGCATGCTTCAATCATCGACCAATCAGTACGAACCTTTTGATCCAAAAATCCACTCATATCGAGGTAAGTAGGCAATATTTTGGCCATATTTTGTATCTCAGACGATGGTCTGGAATGTCTCCTTCACGACATCGAGTTATAAACTCGGATGCACCACTCTTTTAGAACGACGACAGACTACACCCAATGGAGTTTATCACCATAATTGATTATGATGTATACTTCGTCGACCAAATGCCAAGGTAAGCCAGATGAAATGCTAAAACCTTTGATGATGTTGACTAAGCATTCCTCATTTTAAGAAAATTTCTACTGTTGTTGACAATACCTATCGTAGGCATTATTGATGTAAACTTTGTACAAACAATTGTCTGTCGTGTATCTGTATTATTCTTGTGTTTGCAACTTGGCCTTCTTTTGGAGGTAGTAAGAAATGACATCGATGTACTGCACATATTATCAAATATTTTGGATTACATGAAGAAAAAATCAATATGCAAATGCAATTAAATAAAGTATTAATTAATAGTAATATGTATGACATTTAAACCTCATCATTCCAGCAAGTTTGAAGTTGTGACATCAAATAGAACCAATTCTTTATTCCGGGATGTGCGAAAACAAATTCAAACATATCAAAACCAAGACTCGATTCATTCAATTTGTAGAGCTCATCATTTTTTTCTACATGATTATTTATATGTGTTAATGTCAGGTTCTTACAAAAAGAATTGTATAAACCATTATCTATAAATTTAATTTATGTACCTGCTGGCATGGTGCTTTAACAGCCCATTGACAATCCATTTTGAATAGTCGTTGATCAACTATGTTAGTTTTTTAGGAGCCTCGTCCGAGATGTTGAACCCTTTAAATGGGTAATTCTTCCATTTTCCCAAACTGACAGGATCCACCTTTTCTTCTTCTTTGGAAGCAGATGATGGATTATCAACTGTTATATTATGCTCTTCGGCAGTAGCTTCTACTGTGATATCCACCTGGAAAGCCAGAATTATCAATGCTAAGTAGAGATATACAACAGATTGTCCATCTGTCACAACAGATGAGTCTTATGTTGCATCAGATGGATTACTTGTTGGGACAAATTCGAACAGGTAAATCAGAGAAGTATGATAATTTCGTACAGATGACCCATCTGTTGCAACATAAGACTCATCTATTGAAATAAATAATGAATCTAATGCAATAGGTTAGACAACAGTTACAATAGATGTATATATCTGTTTGATAATTTTCAGCAGATTTATCATCTATTGAAACAAATATGTGCCTATTTTTCTTTTGGAACAGATGATGTACATTCACCTTCTTTAGCTCATGCTGCTCTCTTGTGGCCCTTGCACACTAAACATCAGTGCAACACAAAGACAGAGGCATTGCAATCTTACTTTTTTATGCTTGATGATGCCTTGGAAGTGTCTTTTCTTCCTTAGCCGCCTTGATCTCTAGTGGAGTGTCTGGATATGAAATCCTCTTTGATGGAATGACACCCCTCTTAGATGTCATTTCCATTATAGAAGAAGTTAGTGCATTAATAGCATTAATAACTCCATCGTGTTTCACCTTGCAGTGTTGACATTTGCATGCAGAACATTCACTAGATGCAGCAAAATCTAGAAAAAATCTGTACAACCATTATGATCATAATCATAATGGCTTGTTGTTTCAAAAACTGTAAGAAGAGCATCATTAGCCCCACCCTCCAAAATTATTTTTCTTGTGATGGTTGTTGCTCCAAACAATTCCATTTTTATTCCATCAACGAACTTAGGGTCCGATAAAGTTTGTAAGACCGTAAAATAAGAAAAAATGGCATTTTCAACTCTCGATTGGTCGAAACAAGCCACGGATGGACAATCTAAAATAAATCAATACATATATTAAGAATGATGATGAAATCATTTAATCATTAATTAAAACAAAAACTTGATTAGAATTGGACTTACTGCTTCCTTGGGGGGATAGAAAAGATCAAGAAATTTTTCATTTTTATCGGTTTTGGCCGACAACCATCTCAGAATTCTTGGATAGGAAACTTCTTCCTGGTAGTTCACTTGTTGTCTCAAATAAGGAATGACTTCAAATGTCCAAGCCTATAACATAACGCTAATAAATCAAAAGCATTATTGAATAAAAAATGATGAATCATATCATGATAAAAGAAATATTTACCATGAAGGCCCATGAAAAGCCATATAAGTTGACTATTTTTGGAGTTAATGGAGTCAACATATATTCAACAGTCATTTGAAACTTTAATAACCCAAAGGATAGATGTTAAATGCCTCAAGATCCTTGGAGAGATTTATTAAACCGAGGCTTATGTTGTTGTTAATGTCTCTCACCCAAAGAACATTATGTACAAACCAAACCAAGCACAATGATTGCTTGTGCTTCTTTGAAAATCCTTTACCTTTCAACGCTTCTATCAAATTTTTATTTTTGAAGCTTGGACCAATAATGGACACCAGGTCATCATGATCACTCAACTTGCCTTTGCCTTTTTTGGGTGTGCGGGGTGTTTTTTCGGGTCAGGGTAGGTATAACTCAAGAAGGAGAAGGAGGATAATATTTTAGTCCGGTAACTATGGCAAACTCCTTGCAACCAAAACAAATAGGCATGCCACAGTAATTTATCCACACCTTATCCATCTTATCTTTGTTTTCATACGTAAACCTGCTCTTGAGAAGATCATAAACCATTTTCATCTGGAAACAAGCATTGTTATCATCCAGCAAATCAAGATATTGCCCAAAGAAGCTTTTCCTAAAATAAGAATCCAATTTTTGTTCTCAAAGTATTTTTCTAAAGGAGTCGAAAGATTTTCCCATGACTAACTTAACCACGATATCACCCATTAAATCTGTGGCACCATCGCACTACATTCTCATAGGATAACGATCAATAATGAAGGTTTTGACCAACTCTTCGATGGAAGGGATATTAGCATTTGGATTATCTCTTTTGGAAGATTTCTCCTTCCCATGTTCATTATCTTCTGCTCCTGATTGAGATAACGCTTGTAAATAAAGCTCATAGAGTGATGGATGTAGCCGAGATGCTGCACTTGTTCCTTTACTTGGACTTGATTCGATTTCTTTTCTTTTGGGAGCCATATTATCTTAAATTACAGGAACATAACATAGATTATAATTGATTCATGCATAATAGTAATATAACAGTTCCAATAGACAACTAATATGTTGCACCAGGTATGTTATCTGTTGCAACATATAACTGATTTGTTGCAACGGATGAGTAATCCGTGGAAACAATAAAAACAGATCACTAATCTGTTACACCTAGTATTTTATTTGATGCAACATATAACTGACCCATTGCAACAGATGAGTAATCCGTGGAAACCATAAAAATAGATCACTAATCTGTTGCACCTGGTATTTTATCTGATGCAACATATAACTGACCCATTGTAATGGATGAGTAATCCAGGGGAAACCATAAAAATAGATCACTAATTTGTTACACCAGGTATGTGATCTGTTGTAACATATAACCGACCTATTGCAATGGATGAGTAAACCGTTGGAAAGAATAAAAATAGATCACTAATCTATTGTACCAGATAGTTTATCGGTTATAATATATAACCAACCTATTGCATCGGATGAGTAATCCGCTGGAAACCATAAAAATAGATCACTAATCTGTTGCACCAGGTATGTTATCTGTTGCAACATATAACTGACCTATTGCAACGGATGAGTAAACCGTTGGAAAGAATAAAAATAGTCACTAATCTATTACAAAATAAAGAGTAAATCGTTGGAAAGAATAAAAATAGATCACTAATCAGTTATCTATTGGATCAATATTGTTTAGATTTCTTCCAAATAGAAGAGTCATCTGTCACAACAGATGAATGATCTGTTAGATTGTTCACCTGTTGTATCAAATTTTCATAGTTGCATCAGATTTTAATCTGTTGCATCAGATGTTTCATCTGTTACATCAGATGTTTCATCTGTTGTAATACCATCTTTCCAAAACAAACAACAAATCAACCCAGCAACACCAACACCTCACACACACACCGAGAATATCAATTACGACAAAAATTACTAACAAATTTGAATCAGCAATACGACAAAAAAAAGAAATGCTAGAAATTAGGGTTTTATTCAGTCCACATTTCAATACTAGAAGAGTAGTTGGTTAAAGTTCCTCTATTTCTTCATAATTTTTTACCTGTGAAAAAAGAAAATGGGACGACGAAGAACTCAAAGTTGTTGTCGCCGGAGAAGTTGAAAGGATAGAGAACCAACAAGAATGGAAGCAAAGAAGTTGAAATCTGGAGGAATCTGAAGAGATGTTTAGATGACGACATCTGTGATAAGTCGTCAGCCCTGTGATAGGCTATCACAGTTGTCGTCAGACTTGACTAGAGATTTGGCATGATTAGAAGCCTGTGATGACATTTGGTGATATGATGCCAAAAGTGTGATACGCCATCATAAATGTCGTCATCCTTAACCAAAGAATAGGAGTTGAAGAGAAGTTATGATGACATTCATGATAAGTCGTCATCCTAGTGATAAATTGTCAAGGATGCCGTCAGCCTTAAACAAAGAATGAGAGTTGAAGACATTTTTGTGATGATGTTCGTGATAAGCCGTCAGGATGGTGATAAGGCGTCAATGTCATCGTCACCTTAGAAAGCAGAAGCCAAAAGTGCAGAGGAGCTGACGACATCCATGATAAGCCGCCAGACTCCTGATAATCTATCACGGATGTCGTCGTCTATTCTGAGAAAAAGCTGCAACTTTAATTTTATTTCCTTATTTAGGTTGAACTATTTAAAGCTTTGTTTTAGGGTTTTCGGAGGCATTCATTCATCATCATCATTATTCTAAAGAGAGTTTGATACTTTGAGTCTTGGAGAATATTTTATGAAATTTCTTTCTCTATCTTTTTGGATTCAAACAATACAACTATTTTGGGGAATTTCCTTTGTGATCTAATCTAAGATTCACCAATTGTTATTCATCTCTGTAAGTTAATCCTCTCTATTATGAATTCAATTATGTGTTTCATTCTTTGCATCATGAGTGGCTAAACTCCGTTAACCTGAATTATGGGATCTAGGGTTTGGTCGTGATGAGGTGCTAAATACTCGAGATTCAATAGGTGTTAGGATTTCTTGATAATTCTGAAGTTTTAATTAACGTCTGTTGGTTGAAAACAGTAGACACACCTGCTTTGATTTGCTTGAGAAAGAAATCAAATATAGTAGGAAGTGAATTATCAACAGGGACTCAAAAATACTTCATTTAATAATCAGCGTTGTAACAAGGTTGGTTAACCTGAGGTAAAATCTGGATAGTGAACAAAAATTCCCTAAGTTCCATAGGATTAGGAAATTAGACGCTTAAAGAGGTCGAGAGACATTTGAGCATATCATCGATAAAGATAGCTTGTTATCCTAACCACCGTGAGAATCTTGAATCACCTTTAGCATCTGTCATGTACCGTAACCCCTAGTGAACATAATTCTGGTTATTTCATAAAATCTTGGTTACAAACATCGGAATTAAAGTGACAAACAATCATTTGTGAAACTTAAATCCCCATTTCAGGAAACGTTAAACTATTAGTGAATTAAATCGTAACTGACTTGAGTTCACACCATATTCCCTATGGGATTCGACCCCAACCTAGTTGGGTTTTATATTGACAATGATAGCTTACACCCATTCAAGAGTGTAGTTTGAGCATTATCAAAAATGGCACCGTTGCCGGGGAATACGGTTATAAACTAAAAAGTTATGTGCGCAAATTTACTGTTAGTTAGGTTTTCTAGATTTACATTTATTTGTTGTTTTTTTTATTGCAAGTTCCTTTATGTTTATGCCAAAAACAAGAAGCTCCGGAGAACCGTTATTACCAATTAATTCGGAACCTCAACTGATCGGGAGAATGGCAGAACAGCAAGAGGCTGACAGACTGGCAGCCTTGGCCAGGGCTCAGGTGAACGTACAGAACCAAGTCAACAAGTACGTCATCCGAACCCTGATGATAAAGACTTAGGTGATGAGGAATTACTAAATCCTCATAACCCAAGGCGAGCTGAGCAAATTGTTGCACCAGTGCAACCAAATTTCAAAAGAAACCATCCAGTCAGAGAAAGGGATGGTCAACAACCTATCTATTATGAGGTTGATGAAAATGATGAAGGAATGTTAGGAGTAGGTGCAACGGGTTCTATCATTCCTCCACCGTTGGCACCTGGTGCAAAATTCAGCATAACAAGTACTATGATTCAACTCCTGAATCTGAAGGGATTTTTTGGAGGCTTTCCAGGTGATGATCCGAACATGAACTTGGTGAACTTTATCACCATTTTCAAATCTTTTGATAATTCGAGAGTGAGCTAGAATGTGATCCGGTTGAGATTGTTTCATTTTCTCTGTCTGGGGAGGCAACAATGTGGTTAAATAAGCTGGAGCCCGATTCTATAACCAACTGGAGATAGTTGAAAGAGGTGTTCCTAGAATGGTTCTTTACACCCTCCAGGAGGGTACAGTTAAGGGATGAAATCAGTAACTTCAGGCAACTCCCGACTGAAGCATTGCATGAAACTTGGGAGAGATTCAAGAAGAAGATGGAACAATATCCGAACCACAACATGATGGACTTGCACTTGATGGAGACTTTGTACAGAGCTTTTAACTCTGTGACAAAGCCAATTGTAGATAATGTTTTAGGTGGTTCATTCATTGACCTTTCTTTTCAAGATGCTTCAGACATGTTGAATAAAATGACATAACAGAGTCGGGCTTGGCATACCAGGGATTCTGTGGTAGCTAGCCCGACTGTTTCTGGTGGTATGACTGTGGAGCAATGCAGAAGGGATAAGGAGAGAGACCAAGACATGGCCCTCTTAAATGCTCAGATGGACTTGCTGACCAAACACTTGCTGTCAGGCAAGACTAAAAAGGTTAAGGCTGTGGAATCTCAGTGCACTATTGCTATTGATGCAGATGAGGAGGAAAATTATGTTAATAATCAGGGGGTTTCCAAGGGAATAGCCAAAGGAATCAAGGTCGGAACTTTTATGACAAGCCTGATTATAAAGATAGGGAGCAAGGAAACTGGAGAAGAAATAATGATAGGAGTGGTTTGTATTTTCCTCCTTGAAATTGGGATGTTGCACCAAATAGATCTGGCAAGATGTCCATGGAGAAAATGATAGAAAAATTATTGAAGGGATTTGAGGCTACCAACTCGGGGGTAACCACTATTAAGAGTGAATTCTCTACCCTAAGTAAGTTGGTTAGTTCACACTCTACTTTTATCAAGAAGTTAGAGCAACAGATGAGCCAACTTTCTACAACACTGAACCAAATAAAATGTGGTACTTTACCTAGTGATACGGTTCAGAATCCACGGAATAATGGCTCATGTATGGAGATTACCACTAGGAGTGGTAAGATCTTACCTAGCCTTTCTGTGGGCAAATCTGTAGATAGTGAGGTGGTTGTTGATGAATCCAAAGAAAGCAAACCAGTGGAGTCTGAGAAGATGGACAGTTCTATTAATGCTTCGGAAAAGGAAAAGGAGAAAGAAAAGGAAGTGGTGTTTAAATCTATCCCTAGACCACTGCCTCCCTTTTCTCAATGATTGAAGAAGAAGGCTGATGATGCCAAATTTAGCAAATTCATGGCAATGCTTAAGCAATTGAAAAAAATGTGCCTCTAGCTGAAGCACTTGAGCAAATGCCAAGATATGCGAAATTCATGAAGGACCTTGTGACTTAGAAATGAGCGGTGAGTTGCGAATTAGAGGCAGATCTCCACCTTTGTAGTGCAATTTCTATAAGGACCTTAGTACAGAAGAAGCCATACCCAGGTGCAGTCACTATTCCCTGCACAATTGGGACTATGGAATTCACCAAAGCACTAACTTATATGGGAGCAAGCGTTAATTTGATGCCACTGACTATTTATAGAAAGTTGGGTCTGGGAAATCCCACACCCACTAACATGAGACTCGTGATGGAGGATAGGTCAGTAAAGTAACCTGTTGGCAATCTGTATGATGTGTTAGTGAAGGTGTCAAAATTTATATTCCCTGCAGACTTCATCATTCTGAATTGCGAGGTGGACTTCATGGTGCCCATAATCTTGGGTCAACCTTTCCTCACAACCGGAAGTGTGCTGATTGATAAGAGCTTATTTAGGATGAACGATAAAGTGGTATGGTTTGATATGGGAAAATCAATAAAGAATCATGAAGAAATAAGTATGTTCTCAGTAGTTGATGTGTATTATGAGGACGAACAAGAGGTGCCCATAGCTGAGCAACTTGTTATCGAACCTTTAGCCGCGGTCATGATGAATTATGATAGTGAAGGTATTGGGGAGTATGAAGAGACCATTTGTGACTTGACATGCATGGGTTCATATCCTTATGCTCCTAAAAAACTAGACCTTAACCTGGCTAATCGACCAACGCCACCAGCCAAGCCATCTATTGAGGAGCCTCCGGTGTTGGAATTGAAGGAATTGGCTGGACACTTATGGTACGTGTTTCTAGGCAATGGGAACATGCTACCTGTTATTATTGAAGCTGATTTGGGTGAACAACAGGTGAATACACTTATTTCAATACTTCAGAGGCACAAGAGAGCTATAGGGTGGACCATCGCAGATATTATTGGCATTCCCCCGGGCATCTGCACGCATAAAATTCATCTTAAAGAGGATTGTATTCCAACCATAGAGCATCAGCGCCGTATTAATCCACCAATGCAAGAGATGGTTAAGAAGGAGATTATTAAGTGGTTGGATGTAGGAGTGGTTTACCCTATTTCTGACAGTAAGTAGGTGAGCCCAGTTCAATGCATACCCAAAAAAGGGGGTATGACGGTGGTTGCTAATGAAAAGAATGAGTTGATTCCACTCAGGACTGTAACTGGGTGGAGAGTTTCCATGGACTACCGCAAGCTAAATTCTTGGACTCTAAAAAACCACTTTTTGATGCCCTTTATGGACCAAATGCTTGATCGATTAGCTGGTAGGGGGTGGTATTGCTTCTTGGATGGTTATTCTGGATACAACCAAATATGTATTGCTCCTGAAGATTAGGAGAAGACGATGTTCACATTCCCATATGGCATCTTTGCATTTAAAAGGATGCCATTTGGGCTATGTAATGCACCTACCACTTATCAATGATATATGATGTCTATCTTCTCTGACATGGTGGAGGACACCATAGAGGTATTTATGGATGATTTTTTTGTGGTGGGTGATTCATTTGAGATGTGTTTGGAAAATTGAAATGTAGCCTTGCAAAGATGTGTTGAATTTAATTTGGTGCTTAACTGGGAAAAATGCCATTTCATGGTCAAGGAGGACATCATTCTTGGCCACAAAATTTCCAAAAAGCGGATAGAAGTTGATCGAGCAAAGGTAGAAGTTATTGAGAAACTACCACCTCCCATTTTAGTAAAAGGAGTGTGTAGTTTTCTTGGACATGCTGGATTTTATCGGATATTTATTAAAGACTTCTCAAAGATTGCAAATCCACTTTGTAAACTTTTGGAGAAGGAGGTGAAATTTTCCTTCGATGATGAGTGCTTGAAGGCATTTGAATGCCTTAAAAAGAAGCTGATTGAGGCCCCTATTGCTATTGCACCTGACTAGGCAAAACCATTTGAGATCATGTGTGATGCAAATGGTGTTTTCCTTGGAGTTGTATTGGGGCAAAAGAGGGACAAACTATTTTATTCGATATATTACGCCAGCAAAGCACTGAATGGAGCGCAAAAGAATTACACCGTCACTGAACAGGAACTTCTGGATGTAGTGTATGCTTTTGAGAAGTTCAGAGCTTATCTACTTGGGACCAAAGTAGTGGTCCACACTGACCATGCTATCTTGAAGTATTTGATGGCTAAGAAAGATGCTAAACCAAGGCTGATTAGATGGGTATTACTGCTACAAGAATTTGACTTTGAGGTCAAGGATAGGAAAGGTTGTGAAAACTAGGTTGCAGATTATTTTTCTAGAATGTAAGGTGAACAGGAAAGTAGTGATAAAATGAAGATAAATGATGCATTCCCTGATTAGGAGATCCTGGCTGCCGCTATGGAAAAATTACCTTGGTATGCAGATTATACAAATTATGTTGTGAGTGAGGTAATCCCAAAAAACCTTTCTTTCCATCAAAGGAAGAAGTTCTTGCATGATGTGACACATTACTTTTGGGATGAGCCGTATCTTTTTCAGCAATGTGCAGATAATATTATAAGGAGATGCATGTCGGAAGTGGATATATTGTGCATATTGGAAGCATGTCATGCTTCCCCAGTCGGGGGTCACCACACAAGTGACCAAACGGCTAGGAATGTGTTGTAGAGTGGCTATTATTGGCCAACGTTGTTCAAGGATGCCCATGAGTTTGTGCTGAAATGTGACCAATGCCAGAGGTAGGGGTCAATCTCTAAAAGACATGAGATGCCCTTGACTAAGATGCTTGAAGTGGAATTATTTGATGTCTAGGGCATTGATTTCATGGGTCCTTTTGTGAGCTCGTACGGGATGAAGTATATTTTAGTTGTTGTTGACTACATCTCAAAATGGGTTGAAGTTGTGGCCTTTTCTATTAATGAAGGGAAGAGGGTTGTTGCTTTTCTCAAGAAGAACATCTTCTCTCGCTTTGGAGTACCACGTACTATCATAAGCGATAGAGGATCTTATTTTTGCAAAAAAATATTTCGAGCAACTTTGGAAAAATATGGGGTAAAACAACACAGAGTATTTACTCCCTACCACCCACAAACTAGTGGGCAAGTGGAGGTATCAAATCGTGAGATTAAAGCTATCCTAGCCAAAATGGTGAATGCTAGCCGGAAAGATTGGTCTCAAAAGCTCAATAATGCCTTGTGGGCATATCATACTGCTTTCAAGACACCCATTGGCATGTCACTATTTTAGCTGGTCTATGGAAAAGCTTTCCACCTACAGATAGAGCTAGAACATAAGGCCTTATGGGCACTCAAAAGGTTGAATCTGAATTGGAAGGAAGCAGCAGAGCTGAGACTGGGGAAATTAAATGAGATGTATGAATTCCGTCTCAGGGCCTATGAACGAGAAGATCTGTATAAAAAAAGATGAAAAAGTACTATGATTGGAGAATAAAGAAACAAGAATTCCAAAAGGGTGACTTGGTGCTTCTGTTCAATTTCAGACTCAAATTATTCCCAGGTAAGCTGAAATCTAAGTGGTCAGGCCCTTTTAAAGTTAGTCAAGTCCACTCATTTGGAGTAGTGGAACTTAAAAATGAAGACGGCAGTACCTTCAAGGTAAATGGGCAACGTGTCAAGCTTTACATCGGTCTGAAAGAATCAGTAAAAGTATCACCATTATCTGTCTCGATGAAGTCTAAAGTAATCAAGATACCTGAGTCGTGCCGCGATGTTAAATCAGGCACTGCATAAGAGGCAACCCATGACCCCCGAGATTGATCCATTCCATGTATACTCTAACCCTTAGTTTAGTTTTGCTTTAATTTTGAGTTGAAGGTGTAGGGTAGTCTGTTGTTGTAACATATTTTGTGGTAACTAAGAGAAATACAAGTATAGAAAGCATTTGACATGTTTTTGATTGATTTTTAAACACCTCTCCAATGTTTTGTTTGCAAAGACTATGTGAATTACATTTACTTGTGACTATTGTGAATCTTGTTGTGGCATTAGTTCTAGCTGGTTGATGATCATTGTTGAACAATTGCATGAATTAGATAAGTGGTGGCCTGTGATATACTTGCATTCCATGTGTGTGTGTGAGAAACTACTTAATTCCCTCTGTATGCTAAAGCCAGAACTTTCTTGGTTAGTCTTACCATGGTTAAATGATAGGGGTTAGGAAAGAATCATAGGTCGTTTTGTTGATTAACCCACTTTTAGCCTAAATAGCCTTTCCTATGTGCATCATATCTCTTGATCCCTTTTTTGAGCCTAATTAGCCTATTTCTTTCTTATGAAACCTTTCACCTTCCCATTTATACCATAATGAACCTATTTTGGCCCTGGTCCTCCTTGGACACTGTGCATCTTGACCTAGGAAAACAACCTAAGTTGAGGGTGGATATTATAGGGGTTCAAGGTGTAAGATGAGTATGAAGAAGGGTAGAATAAAGGAAAAAGAATAAAAGTTGGGAGCTATTCTAAAAAAAAAAGAGGCACCCAACTTGAATATGTGCGATCAATAGAAAAAAATGAAAAAGAGGTTAATAAGTGAGCCCCAAGAGAGTAGTGTAGTGTCAAGGAGGCATAGTCACTTTAAATGTCCTTGAATATCATACCAGCCCCAGCCAACATTATAATCCTAAAAGAAGTCCTATAGTGATCCTAGCTGGCCTATCTGAAGGTCTTGGTAATGAAAATAAGGGAAAGCCTATGGTACTTGGCATACACTGATTGGAACTTCTTTATGATAGTGAGAGTATTTTAATGATCCCCACGTTTACATTTTTGGTTTATTATATGCGAGGAGGGGGATTTCTTTGTTGTGAGGGCACACTAGTATTGTTGCTAGCTACTTGCTTGTTTAGATAGTGCAACATTGGTATATGAATGGTTGTTGTGGCTAAGATTGATGCCATCGCTTGAGTCCTTTGTGTTAAATTATTGTTCTTCAGTGACATACACAGTTGGTTTTAATTGGATTGACCTTGGAGGTGGTAACTATGTTTTGAGCTTAAAAGAGAAAATAGGTCACTGAATGTGCTATGTATTCTCTTAGTTGGGCTGAGTTGCTTGAGGACAAGAAATTGTTTTAATTTGAGGGTGTTGATGTGTGAGCAATTTCTAACACATTTAAGACCTTTAACCAAGAATAATTGTGAAGTCTTAAGCAACTTTTGTAGTTTTTGATTTTTCAGTTTAAGCTGATGGGATAGAGAACCAACAAGAATGGAAGCAAAGAAGTTAAAATATGGAGGAATCTAAAGAGAAGTTTGGATGATGACATTTGTGATAAGTCATCAGCCCTGTGATAGGCTATCACAGTTGTCGTTAGACTTAACCAGAGATTTGGCATGAGTTGAAGCCTGTGACGACATCTGGTGATATGACTTTAAAAGTGTGATACACCGTCATGAATGTCGTCATACTTAAACAGAGAATAGGAGTTGAAGAGAAGTTGTGACAACATTTATGATAAGTCGTCAACCTGGTGATAAGCTGTCAAGGATGCCGTCAGCCTTAAAAAGAGAATGAGAGCTGAAGACATTTTTGTGATGACATTTGTGATAAGCCGTTAGGTTGGTGATAAGGCGTCAACGTCATCGTCAGCCTTAGACAGCAGAAGCCAAAAGTGCAGAGGAGCTGACGACATCCGTGATAAGCCGTCAGACTCCTGATAAGCTGTCACGGATGTCATCGTCTATTCCGAGAAAAAGCTGAAACATTAATTTTATTTCCTTATTTAGGTTAAACTATTTAAAGCTTTGTTTTAGGGTTTTCTGAGGCATTCATTCATCATCATCATTATTCTAAAGAGAGTTCGATACTTTGAGTCTTGGAGAATATTTTCCGATATTTCTTTCTCTATCTTTTTGGATTTGAACAATACAACTATTTTGGGGATTTTACTTTGTGATCTAATCTATGATTCACTAATTATTATTCATCTCTGTAAGTTAATCTTCTCAATTATGTGTTTCATTCTTTGCATCATGAGTGGCTAAACTTCGTTAACCTAAATTATGGGATCTAGGGTTAGGTCGTGATAAAGGTGCTAAAGACTCAAGATTCAATAGGTGTTAGGATTTATTGATAATTCTAACATTTTAATTAACGTCTATTGGTTGCAAACAGTAGAAACACCTACTTTGATTTGCTTGAGAAAGAAATCAAATATAGTAGGAAGTGAATTATCAACAGGGACTCGGAAATTTTTCGTTTAATAATCAGCGCTGTAACAAGGATGGTTAACCTGAGGTAAAATCTGGACAGTGAATAGAAATTCCCTAAGTCCGAGAGGATTAGGAAATTAGACGCTTAAATAGGTTGAGAGACATTTGAGCATATCATCGATAAAGATAGCTTGTTATCCTAACCACCGTTAGAATCTTGAATAACCTTTAGCATCTATTATGTACCATAAGCCCTAGTGAACATAATTCTGGTTATTTCATAAAATCTTGGTTACAAACATCGAAATTAAAGTGACAAACAATCATTTGTGAAACTTAAATCTCCATTTCAGGAAACATTAAACTATCAGTGAATTAAATCTTAAACGACTTGAGTTCACACCATATTCCATGTGGGATTCGACCCCATCCTAGTTGACTTTTATATCAGCGATTGAAAGTTAAAAAGGAACTCGCCCGACTATTTGTCGCCGGAGGTTGAAGGGAGAAATTTTATAGAATTGTTGGTTGGAAGAGAGTTGAGAGAAGCTGTCGAGAGAGAGAGAGTAGTTGATTTGGATTGAAGAGGGGTGTGGGTTGGATTGATTTGTATTTTTGAAAAGATTAGAAAGTTTTGAAAATATTAATCAAGTCCACAATTAACTTGATCAAATTTCCTAATGATGTTTGACCCTTTAAGTTGGTCAATGTCTCTAATCCTTCATTCAAGATTTAAAAGACATCTTTCCTTCAATTTTCTCTTCTTACTTTACCTTTTATTTTTTTCTCGAATAGCTCCTATTTTTCAGATTTTCACTCCATTTTTCACATTTTTGTCACCTTGTAGATAAAGATTGTGCTCCACTAATTAAGGTGATTATTAATTTACAGTTATTGTACGTTATCTCTTCCACAAATTCTATATATTTTGTATATTTGTATTATTTTGTTCATCATTGTTACTGTGATTTCTTTTTATTTTTGAGATTTTTATTGTATGATTGTGGAATTCTACTCTAATGGTGGAACTCACACCATATAGAAGATTAAATAGAGGTATACCATCCATCAATTTAATTTTGATAATCCAACATTATTTAATATTGGATTAACTCAAGATGAAGTAGTTAAAGTGGCTTCTACTCGTATACAGTCGAAGAAATTAGTGAGTGTCGAAGAGTTGAGGTTGAAGCACCATAATGATCTAGAGAAGATGGCCGAAATTGTGAAACAAAAAGGATTGGAAAAACATTCATGTACAAAACCCCAAAATACAAAAAACTGAGAAAAAAAATAAAAAAAAATTAGAGAATCAAGCAAAATTCCAAGTCCTAATGTTGAAAACTCTTTTGACTATGATTTGGAAGAAGATAAAGACGAAGAGTTATTTGTATATGTATTTATTAGCTAATGGATACTAAACTACTAATATATACATTTGGGACATATGAATGTATTTGTATTTGTATTTGGATTTGGACATACGTATGAAGCTTACATATGTATTTTTAAATAGTGTTGGGTTTGTATTTGGATTATCCTATGTCCTTTTAGAGGGTACCATATGTATCTATTTGTATGTATTTATTTTGTATATGTATTTATTAGCTAATGGGTACTCATTTGTATATATATACAAATTTTGTTCTATCTATATACATTTCGAGGCATGTGAATGTATTATGTATTTTTTGATTACCTATATGTATATGTATATAGTTGTCATTTTTGTAATAGAGATTTATGTCATATATGCATATATATACATGATGGCCAGATATGTATTCTGTAAATACATATGTAGATATTTATGTATTTTTATATTGTAAATATATATTCAGATCTGTGTGTCTATGTATTTTGTATATTTTTGGAATATGTATATGTAATATAGATATATCTCTATTATGGAAAAGCAAAAATCTTAATCATTAAGGGAACAACCAGTTATGTAATTTTTGTAAAAATCATACCTAATATAGATTTATTAGTTATGTAATTTAAGCAAAAATTCTTTAAAACAGTCACTTATAGAAAACGAATCCTCATCTTTAAAAGCATGGAGTAATTTAAGCATTATTTCTTATTTAACTCAACTGATTTGAGGAAAAATAGGGAAGTAAATTTCATTTGTATATATATTTTTGGTAGCAAACTTTGCCTAAAATACAAAATACAGCTTGTTATTCTGTGTAATTACAAATAATTGCAACGAAACTCCAAATTATGGGCTTAAGTTTGCTACTTATGAAATTTTCCCCAAAAAATATTAGGTGATTTCTTCTCATCTATCCTAACCTTGCTGAATACCCTACTGATTATATTTGGTTTAAAGAGATCCGGGTTAGGCCGGGTCAACCAAATAGGCTTAGGATGTTATTTTGTATAATGGGTTGGTCCATTAATGTTTGATGATTATTAATAAAATATCAAATTTAACCACAAAAAACCCTTGCTGGATAAAGTTACTTGATAACCGTTGTGATGAAATGTATGAGTGTGGACAATAAAATTTTATTAAATTAAAATTCGTATGAAATTTAAATTATATTAAATTCAAAAATATTAGTCCCAAATGAGTATTGCAAATTGATATAATTGAATTAATTATTTAAATACAAATACTTGGATTTAATTAAAGTCCAATTTTTATTGGGCTAGACCATTGCTTTGGGCCACAAATGATGAACCCATTTTCTAAGCCCAAAATGTCATCTTATTATAGGGGACCATATTGGTGCCACGTAGGGCATGCCATGTCAGTGGAGCAGACAATATGATTGTGCCATATGTCAAAATAATGCAACAAACCCAGTGAAATCAAAGCTCGTAAAAAGGTGTCATGTCATTCAAATCTGATTGGTCAAAAAAGTCCATATTTACCATGACTCTCACCTTTCCACAATTATAAATAGGGGTCTCTTAATTCAAAAAAAGGGAGAACAATACCAAGAACTCTAACAAAAAGCAAGAGAGAGCTCGTGGATCAAACATACTAGATTCTCCGCAAGCTTCAAATCAAGCATTCAAGTTCATCAAGATTCAAGATTAAGATCACAAGATTCAAGAACAAGCCCAAAAACTCTTGAATTCAAGTATAATTCAAGATCAAATCCACAAATCACGTTCAAATTCAAGATCAAGCTTGAAGACCTTGAATTTATATTTGAAAAGGTGAATTAGAGGATTCATAGAGATTGTAACACTCACATATTGAAATCAATACAACGATTTTTGCAATATTATTCTTGTCTCAATTATTATTTATTTTTTGATCTCAAAATTTTACTGTCCAACAAATTCTAGCACGTCCAGTGGGACGATCTCTACCTCTCATCTCAACTTTTCCAACTTCAAAGTTTAAGAATACTAAAATGACTTTCAAGAAGGTCAATTCTCAATCAACTGCTTTCAATGCTGTTGATTCCAAATTCTCTGTTGCAGTAGAAAACATCCTTGATGTTACTTTTAGAAGCCCTGGAGCTGACACAAGGATCAAGGCCAATATGCTAGGATAACAAACACATCAAGTATCGTCCACGCTAACTCTATTTTTTTTATCTTCAACCCCCACAGAAGTGAGGTCCAATGCAAGTGCTTCAAAAGAAGGACGTTGTAAGACCCCAAAATGTTTTAAAGATTTTATTTTTGGCCCACCCACGTGCGTAATTTTAATTTTGGATTTGAATTATGATTAGGGGTGTTAAAAGGGTAATTGGAGAAAGTTCTAAAAATTTTGAAAGGGATTTGGGGCCATTTTGGGATCTCGAGGCAGTAAGCCCCCACAATAAGGGCATGGAATGGAGGCTAACATCCGCAATAGCAGCGTGCCACTCCGCCATGTAAATTTTGTCCAGTTTTTATTTTTTTCACTTTCGGTGAGAGGTTTTTGGTCTTTTTACCCCTTGTATGACTTTTAAACATAAAATAACTCCCTTTTCTTCAGTTTTCAAAGATCAAAACCCTTTAGTTTTTTCTCTAACTCTAAACCCATGAAGCTCAAGGATTTTACAAGGAATTCACCATTCAAACTCCAAACTCTAGATTCTCTTCAAATTGTTCTATATTTCAGGCATGTTTTTCCATCCTTAACTTGTATTTTATATTATGGAATTTACTTAAACATTATTCATATGATTTTAGTTGATGGGTTTGAAATTGGGTTGAGGGATTTTGATGGTTATTAATTGAATTATTCTTTTCATGATTTAAATGTGTTGTTTATGCATAAATTGATGGTTTTAGGACTGAATGGGTGCATTGTTATGGAGATTGGAATGAGGAATATGGGTTTTCTCAAATTGATGAATTTTTGGCTTGGTAATGGCATTAACCTCAACCCACTTTAAAAATCTTGATTTTGAATAAGCAATTTACATTATTTAACTTACCTTTGGAACATTGCATTGCATTAAAGTATAATAGATAACAAAAAATGGTTTGGAATGCCATGGTGGCCATAGTTTTGGAATTTTAATAGAGCATGAGAGTCTAATGGTTACGTGGAATGGTTTGGCATTATTGAACTCGAATGTAATCCTATTGATATGATGATACCATGTTGGAAAATGCCTTAATAAATGACTCCTAGGTTAATTGTTGGGTTTATGAGCAAACTATTTTAATTTGGACTTAAAGAGAATTGTGTAGCTCACCATGAAGGTGTAGTCCTGGTTGGACTAACAATGGAAACCATATTTTCCAGTGTGGGGGTCTATGTGACCGTGTGCTTGGTGCACACATTATAATTTTGATGACTATCGCCTGTCTTTAGCCTTTCCTTAGTATCCCCAATTTGTGCTAGCGATTTGTGCGGCTAGCACACACTGGGCCCTTTTTGTAGGAGGAGCTGAACCCATATAGCCCGTCGGTACCTTGTGGATGGATAGAGTTGCAAAGTTTGGGCTAATGGTTTAAAATCTCATGTTCATGGCCCTTGTTTCTATCTCGACATACTATTTATGTATGTATAAATGTTGTGCATGTGGTTTGACTAGATTTTGGAAATTACATTATTTCATCCCTTTCCTCTGAGTTACATGCCAGTTCTCTCCCCACTGACCATTCCTGGATGCTGTATCATTTCATGATGTAGGGTATGAGGTCTTTTCTGTTGCTCCTATTCAGCGCTAGGTGATTTGGTACTCCTTTGACTCTACTGTGAAGTGGTGAGCCACCATCTTTTGTAAGGCCTAGTCATTTCACTTATCTTCTTTATTTCTTTATTTTTTTTGGATTTATTTTGGTCTTAGTCGGGGGAATGCCCCAACAGAGTTGGTATTCTGGATTAGAAGCTTTGTGGATAGTATTGGGATGTTATGGTCATTGTGTTTTGACTCTTCAAAGTTGATCAGACTTATCTATCTTTCTCATTATGTTTGGATAGTTTCTTCCATTTACATTTATGTATTTTGGAGGTAAGGCTAAGGGAGTTGTCTCTGTCCCATGATGGTCTTGATATTACCCATCACGGTCAAGCCCGGGTTAGGGTTGTGAAAAACTTGGTATCAGAGCGAGGTTCAGGATCAGTAGGTATACACAAAGTCATGCTGAGTAGAGTCCTTTTTATGGGCATATAGCATGCCATACTTATAAGGGAGAAGCTACAAAGAATTTAGGAATGTTTCCATTTCCTTTGTTATATTTGAGCTACAGAGTCTAGTGTCATGAAACTTCTCAAACTCCTGGCTTACTTACATTTCAGATTATGCCTCCTCGAAGATCTGATGGTTATAGAAACTCTGCAAGAACCTTTGTCCTACCTGAGGAAAATGTGGAGGGAACTCTCCCTATTTATAGAGTACAGACCCGATCTAGGGTCTCTGCTCCTGACTATAGCGCAACACGTGGGGTTCCATTGTCCCTACTAGTCCTCCTCGGGCTTACCAGGATGGTGATACTCATGGTCAGTCACCTCAAGAAAATATCTCTAATATGGAGTTTTGTTAGTCTATCATATGCTTGCCTAGATGGTGGCCTCCCAATCTCGTCGATTTGATCATGTTGGTCCTACCATTAGTTTATTTGAGGTCACTTGGCTTTGCTAGTTTTTGAGGTTAAATCCCCCAACTTTTATATTCTCTAAGGTTAAGAGTATTTTCAGGGGTTTATTGATGAGATGAAGTAGATTTTCAGGGTTATGCATGCTACTAATTTAGAGGGTGTGGAGTTTGCAACCTATCAGCTGAAAGATGTGTCTTACTAGTGGTACGACGAGTGGGAAGTGATGAGGGGTGATAATGCTGAATAAGTAGTGTGGTATATCTTTTCAGGTACTTTTCTTGATCACTTCTTTCCTCAAAAGTTAAGGAAAACTAAGGCCGAAGTGTTTGTGAACTTGAAGTAAGGTAAGATGAGTGTTAAAGAGTGTGCTCTAAAGTTCCACTAGTTGTCCCATCAAGCACCAGAGTTGGTGTCTAACATGAGATCCAGAGTGAAGAAGTTTGCTTTTGATTTATCCCATGATTTGTGTTAGAATATAAGGTTACCAGGTTAAATAATGATATGGATATCTCCAGGCTGGTGGTATATATACAGCAGGGTATAGGTCAGCAGAATAGTGGGAAAGATGGTAGACAGTGGACTAAGAATAAGAATTAGGGAAATTCTTATTCGACAACTAGTGGTCCTTATCCTAAGCCTTCAGGTGATCATTGTTTTTAGGCTAGCAGTGGTCCTAAGGCACAGGGTGCCTAGTCTCGGGTTAGTAGAGCTCAGTCAGCCCCACCGTATCTTCTTTGTTGATTTTGTGGGTAGCTTCACTATGGTTATTGTGAGTGGGGAGGAATTTGTGTTTCAATTATGGTCAGCCAAGTCATCTGCAGCAAAATTGTCCCATAGCTAAAGTTTCCATTGAAGCTAATAATTTTTCGATCATCACTTCTTTGGCTCTGATACCTAAGGGCATCACTTTAGGTACCGATAGTGGCCAAAATTATCTCTATGCACTTGTTACACGTCAGGAATTTGAGGCATCTCTAGATGTTGTCATTGGTATTCTACAACTCTTCTCTCGTGATATTTAATATTTGCTTGATTTGGGTTCTACCCTATCTTATGCGACCCTTTATGTGGTTGTACACTTTTGTTTTGGTCCTAAAAATATTTCTGACTCCTTTTCTATTTCTACCTCGGTGGGTGAGTCGATTGTTGCTAGAAAATCTATAGGGGTTGTGTGGTGTCCATTTTTCATAGGGATACATTGGTGGATTTAATATAACTTGATATGGTAGATTTTGATGTTGTCTTAGGGATGAATTGAATCCATTCGTATTTTGCTTCTCTGGATTATAGGACCCGAAAGTTAGTTTTTATTTTCCCAATAAAACGATGATTGAATGGGAGAGGAGTTCCTTAGTACCTAAAGAGAGGTTTATTTCCTAGCTTAGATCTTAGAAGTTGATTTCCAAGGGATGTTTATATCATCTAGTTCCAGTTAAGGATTTAAATTTTGAGGGTCCTTCTTTGTAGTCTTTCTCTCTGGTTTATAAATTTCCTGAGGTTTTTCTCGATGATCTTTCTGGAAATCCTCCCAATAGAAAAATAGATTTTGGAATTGATCTTCTACTGGATACCCATCCTATTTCTATTCCTCCTTATAGGATGACTTCGACTGAGCTAAAGCAGCAGTTAGAAGATCTTCTTGATAACAGTTTCATCCATCCTAGCATTTCTCAGTGGGGTGCTCCTAGACTTTTGGTGCAAAATAAAGATAGATCTTTTCATATGTGTAGAGATTATCGTCAATTAGAAAAGGTTATTGTGAAAAATAAATACCATCTCCTGAGGATTAATGACATTTTCGATCAACTTTAGGGTGCTAGATGTTTCTTTAAGATTGATCTTCATTTGGGCTACCATAAGCTGAAAATTAGGGAGGTTGATTTCCCAAAATTTCTTTCCAAACCCAATATGGTCATTATGAATTTTTGGTGATGTCATTTGGATTTACTTATGCTCCGTCCGCTTTCATGGATCTTATGAATCAGGTGTTTAGGAAGTCTTTGGATTAATTTGTTATAGTCTTCATTTATGACATCTTGGTATACTCTACGAGTGAGGATGACCATGCCAATCACCTCTGAATTGTGTTGCAAACTCTTAAGGATTAGAAGTTATATGTAAAATTTTCTAAATGTGAATTTTGGCTAAGTGTTGTGACCTTTCTTGGGCATGTAGTTCCTAGTGAGGGGATCAAGGTAAACCCATAAAAACTTAAGGCAGTTAAAAGGTGGCCTAGACCCACGACTACAATCATCATTAGGAGCTTCTTGGGCTTGGCTGGGTATTATAGGTGGTTTGTGGAGTGTTTCTCATCTATTGCATCTTCGTTGATGAAACTAACTCAAAAAAAGGTAAGTTTTTATGGTTCGATGCTTATGAAGGTAGTTTTGAGAAGTTAAAGAATAAGTTGACTTTTATGCCTATTTTGACCCTACCTGAGGGTACTGATGGGTTTATGGTGTATTGTGATATATCTCGTGTGGGACTAGGTTGTGTTTTGATGCAGCATGGTAAGGTTGTGGCCTATGCTTCCAAGCAGCTTAAAGTTTATGAAAGGAATTACCAGACTCACAATTTAAAATTGGAGGGTATGGTCTTTCCTTTTAAGATTTGGTGTCATTACCTGTATGGGGTGCATATGGATATTTGTTCATACCATAAAAGCTTATGTGTTTACGCAGAAAGCATTGAATCTTAGGCAGAGGTAGTTTCTCGAGCTACTTAAGGATTACGATATGAGTTTGCACTACCATCTAGATAAAGCTAATGTTGTTGCTGATGTTGTTAGTAGGTTGTCTATAGAGAGCTTATATCACGTTGATGAGGAGAAAGAGGGTTGGTGAAGGACATTCACAGGTTGGCTAACTTGGGAGTTCATCTCTTGGACTCTAAGGATGGAGTAGTTATTGTTTGGGAAATGGTTAAAGTATCTTTGTGCTGAAGTGAAGGAGAAACAGGCTTTGGAACCCATTCTTATGTATATTAAGGATGATGTGGGTTAGCAAAAAGTTATGGCTTTCTAGATTGGGGGAGATGGCATCTTGAGGTATCAAGGGAGGTTGTGTATTCCTGATGTAGATGGGTTGGCGAAAGGATTTTGACTGAAGCTCAAGAGTCTAGATATATAGTTCATTGATGAGTGGCAAATTTTCCACTCATTTATGTCTAAATTCTTGCACACTATTGTGAAATGATGGAATATATAAGGCTATTTCTGTATAAAATACACTAATTTCTAGTGATTGTGATTTTACAGGTAAATCTAATGAAAAAGAGTTGAGGCAAAGTTGGCAAGGAAGGGAAATGACCAAGAGATTGGCAAAGGTTGAAGATAAGCTCCAAGAGATGACCCTCGATATTTCTATCCCAATCTGAGGGTCACGATTAGTTAAAAAAGTCAAAGCGTAGAGAGCGTGAGATGACC
The DNA here is from genome assembly GCA_030864215.1 of Capsicum pubescens. Classification (NCBI taxonomy): domain Eukaryota; kingdom Viridiplantae; phylum Streptophyta; class Magnoliopsida; order Solanales; family Solanaceae; genus Capsicum; species Capsicum pubescens. The sequence continues at coordinate 114,929,858 of CM061539.1, forward strand.
TCTGCGATTGAGGGGTCACGATCACAACCAAGAGGGAACGATCGCGACTATCGGGCAAGCTTCCAGGGATAGACTTGCCATTTCACACTATTTTCATATTTTGGGAGTCTAATCCTCATGTTTTAAGAGTTTGAGAAAAACTTTGTGTGTAAGAAATAATTTGAGGTGTGTTCCTATGAGAGATTTTGATTTTGTTGATTGAATTTAAAGCTTAGAGAATATATTTACTTTGATTTCATTGGATGAGTTGAATGCCAACTTGGGTATATTTCCTCAATTTAATTTCATAAGTAGATAAACTTATTTCTTGGGGTTATATTTGATTAGGTGGTGAATAATGTGGGGTATTGATTGTTAGTCCAATGAGTTAGTTAATTGTGATGGATTTTTCTTTTACTCTATGTTTGAATTCAGAATTATGGATGAAACCCCCAATTGTCTTTGATCCCATATCATCCTTGAAAGAGTGATGTAGGTGAATAGTAATTGCAAACAATAACTTGAATTAGCTTATTGAGTAGCATCATCTTAGGAATAAGGGTATTATTTGAAACATCCCAAGTCTTGGACCCTTGAAAAATCCCTTACAGTTTGAACTCATGGATTTGGTACGACTCAAGGGAGTCACTCGTACCCTTGGATATGATTTATAGGCTGCCTTAAGGGTTCACTCATACCCTAGGCAGTATGTTGGGCTTGTCTACTACCCAAGATACTACAACTAGGTAAGAGTCGTATAGGAGCATACGAGTGGTGTAGGGCAAGTCGTATGGTGCATAATCGTCTTAGTCTTGAGTAGCCTGCCTTAGATGCGATTTGTGGGTATGATTGGTGTTCCACTCGTATACTTTGGTATGAGTTAAGGGAGGTGGAGTCATATATAAACCATAGGTAAGGTTATGGCAAGGTTTGGGTACGATATGGGGTACCACTCGTACCCTAGGATATGAATAGTAAGGGGAATCGTACCCCTGTACGTGGTTTGTTTTAATTTTAAGTCTAGGGTAGTTTGGACATTTCCTACTTCAAAAACCTTATGTCCTCACATTAGATAACCCTTGATAGCCTACCATAACACTTATAAAAGGATTAAAACACTTCAAATACTCTCTCAAACTCACTCTTCAAGTTTGTAGGTTAGTGTTTCTCAAGTGTTTTCCAAAGGTCTCTAAGGTCAAGATTTCTACCGTGAATCTTCATGTATAAGGCATGTAATCCTTCCCTCATTGTTAGTTCCAACTAAAGGCATGATTTTATTATTGGTTTTCATGATTTCATTATGGTATGCTTTTGGTTTTTCAAATATAATTTGGGAGTTTTATTTATAAATACTTGGTTATGGTTTCCTATGGTCTTAATTGTTTTTTATATGCATTAATGGTGATTTTGGATAATTGGACTACACGAAATGGTTATTGGTAATTGGAATTGGTTTTGGATATATACTATGCCCCCAATGTTTTTGACAGAATACTTATAAAGATATGTTCATTGCATGGATTATTTTTAAATGGAACTCTTGCTTGTTTTAAACTTAGTAAATGAATTATGCATGGTTTAAATGGTTTGAAAACGTACATGGCTAAATGTTTTTTGTTTGTGGGGTACAGGATCCCCTAAGATTTTTTGTAAGGTAAATGGAAGGGAACTTAAAAGTCCTCTTAATCTATAAATGGTTGGCTATGGACAATGCTTGCAAGTATGGGTGGTATGACAATACCACTATTAAATGGCCTTGGTTAATAAATTGTAAATGGATTGGTTGGTTATTTAGAAATAGTTTTAATTGGGAGATAATGGCGGGTTGTGTAGCAATGTTGTGAAAGGTGGAGGTGCCGGGGGGAACAAAACTGGAAACTCATATTTGCCGATATGAGGTTTGGTCTTGGTGACCGTGTGCATGATGTAGCACTTATATTTAGGGGATGTACTAGTCATCCCATGAGAACTTCCCTGGTCGTCCGGCTACATGCACCGGGGCCCTTTCAGCTGTGGGAGCTGAACCCATATAGCCTGTAGGTGGTCTAGGATGGAAAAGCTACACAACCTAGGTAATGTTTTTAAAGGCATGATAAACCCAGTTTCCTTTCCCGACACTTATATATATGTATGGTTGTATGCATTATGGATAGTTTTACTTGGTTTTCACTAGTTGACATTATTTTATTCCTATCCTAAGTGCATGCTAGTGTTCACCAACTAACCTGTCTGTTGGCGGTTGTATACCCATATTATGCAGGAATCGGCCATTCTAATCCTCTGCTTAGTAACTGGATTCGGGGATAGTCGATGTTGGATTGAAGTGGTGAGCTTCCATAGTTCGGAAGATATCTATTTCATGTTATGGTTTACTTTATTTATATTTTTTGTCTTTTATAGACTTTGGGTTTAGGCTATGGTCGGGGGTATCTCCCGACTAGGTACTCTTTGGTTGGTCTATAGGTTTTGTATGGACAACTGTGGACTTGGGTATGGTATGGATTGGTTATGTCATATACATACATATATATATACATACATACATTGGATTATTAGTATACTTGGTTTTGGTTTATGGTTTCCGCATTGGTTTGGTTGGTTAATGGTGGGATAAACTTGGTTGGGTTGGTCTCGGTTATATACTTATCCCAGAGTCACCACATGGATAAACATTCTATCTTGTTATATGTTTGGAATTTTTCCGACTCAAGATATGCGTAAGGTGGTTGGGTTGGGTGATAGGAGCGGTCCTCGGTCTCGGTTAGACTTGGGATGCCCATGACATCTAGGCCCTGGTTCGGGTCATGACATTATTTGAGATGGATCATTCAATGGTATAATCATCCAATGGATGAGTAAAGAGATGCAAATATGGCCAAGGTAGTGGCCCAACTCGACCTTCTTTCTAAATATATGATGGGGACTCATCTTGAAGCGGCCAATGCCATTGCTTTGAAAAGTACTCGGGTGTATGAAGACGAGGAAAGGGAGGCACTTTATTAAGAAATAAGGTTTGTGTCAAACCATGTGGGTGGTTCCCGCCTCACCTATTAAAGGCAAGGGGGGAATCAAGGTCAGAACGATTGAGAAAGGTACAAAAATAAAGATGTTTTGGCTCGAATTTTAATAGGAGTTGAAAGGACTGACAAGATGGTAATGGAAATAAAAAGTGATTTCTCTCAATTAAACCAAACAGTGACATCCCATTTGACCTCCATCTAGCAATTAGAGGCACAAGTGGGCCAAATATCGGCATAAATTAAGCTAGACAAAAAGGGGGACAACCTAGTGATGTGTTGGTCAATTCAAAAATAACGCTCACATAGGGGATATCATTACTATGAGTAGTCGATCTCTTGGTGAGAAGGGTGTTCATCATAGTGAAAACTCTGATGAAAATTCAAATGATGGGCAAGAAAATATGAAAAAAAAGCGGTTAGATAATCCAAATGATGATGCTCTTAAGCCTAATAAAGTGATTGGTAAGAAACCAAAGGTATTATAAGACAAGAGTGAGAGGAAATAACCTTCTAGAGTGGTTAAGGGTGATGATACAAAAGTGAATGAACCTCAAATTTTACCATTGGTACCAATTAAAATTCCTCCCCCATTCTTATAAAGGATCAAGAAGAAACATAAGAATGCAAGTTCAAGAAGTTTCCCAAGAAATTTAGGAACATATCCATCAATATTCCATTGATAGAATCTTCATAAGAAATGTCGGGTTATGCTAAATTCATGAAAGACTTGGTCTCTAAGAAGCTAATTATGGATTGTGAAACTATAGAGATGACTCACAATTATAGTGCTACCATGGCAAACACAATGGCATTGAGAAAAGAAGACTCAGTTGCATTCACCATCCTTTGCACAATCGAAATGTATAAATTTGAAATTGTTGTATGATCTTGGGGAAAGTATAAACTTGACGCCATTTTTCGGGTTTCAGAAGTAGGGCTTGGGTACTCCTAAGCCTACCACTATGAGGACATTGATGGTTGATCACTCAATCAAGAAACCCATCAGGGTATTATATAATGTGTTGGTGAAATTTGATCGGTTTATCTTTCCGACCGACTTTGTTGTCCTAGATTGTGAAATTGATCATGAAGTCCCTATTATTCTTGGTATTCCATTTTTAGCCACCTAAGAGCATTAGTCGATGTGGAGTGCAGGGATATGAAATCTCGGGTGAATAATGAAGAAGTTACCTTCAATGAATGCAAATCCATGAAGCAACCTATGGAATTGCAATTGATCTAAGTGATTGATGTCATTAATGATGAAGTGATGAACAAAATTGATGGGGATTTTGTGAATAACCCCTTAGTGGGTGTATTGTGGAACTTAGGGAGTGAGGTTATTGAATGGTTTGAGGTGTTGGTCGCTTCATTGATGAGTCTTGGGTCTTATACCAAGAACCCGACCAAATTGGATCTTGACTTACAAAATCATGAAGGTCCACTACCCAAGTCATCCATCATTTACCCCCCTCAACTTGAATTTAAACCATTTTCTCACCTCCGTTATATTTTCTTGGGTGATAACAATACATTGCCAATCATTGTTGTGGGTGATCTTGAGTTTTGCCAAGTGTAAGCCTTGAAAGCTGTTATGAAAAAGTTCATCCAGGCTATCGGATATTATAGGCAAACTCTCTAAATTTGTTCACACAAAATCAAGTTAGAAATTGATCATGTCCCAAAAAAGGTGGCATGACAGTAGTTCCAAACAAGAAGAATATTCGGTCATGGGTTGGAGGGTGTGTATGGACTACCATGAGTTGAACTCATGGACCGAGAAAGATAATTTTCCCATGCCCTTTATAAACCAAATGTTAGATAGGCTATCTGGGCAGGGGTGGTATTGCTTTCTTGATGGTTATTCGAGGTACAATAAGATTTGTATCACCCCAGAAGACCAAGAAAAGCCTACCTTCACCTGTCCTTATGGAACATTTTCTTTTGAATGCATACCTTTTGGGTTATGCAACACTTTAGCCACTTTCCAATGATGCATGCTAGCTATCTTTGTGGATATGGTGGAAGATTCAATGGAGGTGTTCATGGATGACTTCTCCTTGGTTGGGATTCATTCCAAACATGCCTTGCTCATTTAATCAAAGTTCTTGAAAGGTGTGTGGAAACCAACCTAGTCTTAAATTGGAAAAAATGCCACTTTATGGTTAAAGAGAGTATTATGCTTGGATATAAAATCTTAGGGAATGTCATCTAAGTAGATCAAGCCAAAGTCGAGGTAATTGCTAAATTATCTCCTCCTATCTCTATGAAGGGTGTTAGAAGCTTCCTGGGTCATGCTGATTTTTATAGGTAATTCATCAAATATTTCTCAAGATCGTCGACCCGTTGGGAAAACTTCTTGACAAGGAGGTAAAATTTGAATTTGAGGATGATTTCTTAAAGGTGTTTAATCTTCTCAAGAAACTCCTTATGTCGGCTCCTACCATAGTAGCCCCGGATTATGCCTCTCCCTTTGAACTAATGTGTCATAAGAGTGGTATTGCTCTAGAAGTGGTTCTAGGCCAATTAAAAGAAAAGTTTTTCTATCCAATCTACTATAAAATCAAATCATTGAATTATACCCAACGTAACTATATGGTTACGGAGTAAGAGTTTCTTATGGTGGTCTATGCCTTCTAATTATTTAGGGATTATTTATTTGGTATGAAAGTGGTTATGCATATGGACCACGCTTCCCTTAGGTACCTTATGAAAAATAAGGAATAAAAACCTTGCTTTATTAGGTGGATCTTGCTTTTGCAAAAGTTTGATTTTGAGGTGAAGGATCGAAAGGGTTGTGAAAACCAAGTGGCTGATCACCTTTCTTACCTCGAAACTAATCATGAAAAGTTGGGTGATATTGAAATTGATGACACCTCCCCCAATGACCTAGTCATGTCAATCTCGATAAATGTTGCACCTTGGTATGTGGATTATGCTAACTATGCGGTAAATGGTGTTCTTTCCGAGGACCTTACTTATCATCAAATAAAGCAACTCCTATTTGATAGACAGAAGTATTTTTGGAATGAACCATTTTTTGTTTAGGAAATATGTGGACGGTATGATTCATCGATGCATTATGGAAGCGGAGATGAAAGACATTCTTTAAGCTTGTCACTCCTTCCCTCATGGTCATCATGGTGGGATTTGAACCACCACAAAAATTCTTCAAAGTGGTTATCATTGACCCATCATTCATAGGGATGCTATTGAGATGGTCAAATCATGTTATCAATGCCTATTGCAAGGAGGTGTTTCAAGAAGGCACGAGATACCCCTTAAACCAAATCTCAAAGTCGAGCTATTCGATGTGGGGGATTTATTTCATTGGACCATTTGTGAGCTCTTATGGTAACAAATACATCTTAGTGGTGGGTGACTATGCCTCAAAGTAGGTGGAGTTCATGGATCTCCCAAACAACGAAAGCAAAAATATTACTTTCTTCTCAAATAAGTATAATTTTACAAGGTCTGGAACTCCATGAGCCATAACTAGCGATGGAGGCTCTCATTTTTGCAATCGGGGTTTTGATGCTCTCCTTTACAAGTATGGGGTGAAGGACAAGGTGACTAACCTATATCACCCCCAAACGAGCGGCCAAGTCGTGGTGTCAAATCATGAAATTAAATCCATCCTTGAAAAAACCATGAATGTTGGCTACACAAATTAGGCAAAGAAACTCGACGATGCACTTTGGGTTTATAAGATGGCCTACAAAACTCTAATTGGTATGTCCCCCATACCAATTGGTTTTTGGAAAGGCATGCAACTTACCCATCGAGTTGGAACATAAATCTTTGTGGGATATGAGGAAATTGAATTTGAATTGGGAGGATATATCTAAATCATGAGTGATTCAAATCCATGATTTGGAAGATTTCTGACTCAAAGCTTATGAAAGATCCATTCTATATAAAGAAAAGATGAAGAGGTAGAATGATGCCAAAATCCTAAAGCACGAGTTTCATATAGGTGATGACGTGCTCCTCTATAATTTAAGGTTGAAGCTTTTTGTAGGTAAACTTAGATCAAAATAGCTAGATCCATTTATGGTCTCAAATGTGTATCCTAGCGGTGCTATTGAATTGGAGGATTTCAAGAAGAAGAAATTTATGGTGAATAGGCAAATATTAAAGCACTACCATATGGGTGAACCCGGAGTGGCCAAGATTGAGTTGTTTTGATTCAAGGATCCACAATGATAATAAAAAAATATCGTGACGCGACGTTACATCAAGCACTAGATGGGAGGCAACCCATCATTTCATGAATTTACATTTAGCATTTGATTTGTAGCTTGTTAGAATAGTTTGTGACATTTATTTTTGTTTAGATCATATAATCTTGTAACTTTGTAGGTATTTTGACCAGTTTGGGAGGTAAAAATAGGGGAACATCGAGTTTAGGAGTGCAGCAATAAAAAATAGGGGAGTTGAAGTGCCTCAGTTACATTGATTGCAGACACAGATCACGATCGTGATCCTTGTGATCATAGAAAGTGTGTCGTAATTGTAGTATTATAGGATAGAGAAATATCATGATCGTGAGGGCTATGCTGCAATTGTGATCCTGTCATATGATCTGGTTTCAGGAAGCCTCTCTATCTCTTTATGCTTTCATGATCTGCAGTAAGGTCACTGCAACTTTTTCAGTTAGAGGTGTGTGTGTTACCCTTGTGTATTCCCATGTTTCATAATTCATAATTGTTCTGTAATATTTGGATTCACATTTCACATCTAATTCACATTTGGCTTGTAATATTTGATTGTTATCGTGATGGTTGGTTATGAATACTAGGTATTCCTGTTGAGCTTATGCTTTATAGAGATTTTGTGAGTTAATCATTTCATTTCTAGATTTTTCTTTTTCTTTTTTTATATTGATGTTGGATGAGCCTTTTCCTATGATAGACTGAGTTACGACATAGACATTCTTAAGGAAAAATCAACGTGTTGAGGTGTTGGAGTCATAGATGCAGGAGAAGTCTGAGTACTATGGCATTACAAATTGGGATTGACATTGAAACTATGATTAAGTTGGAGTAGCCATAAGTACTATCCACATTAGATGGCAAATGCGAGATGGCGTCTTGATTGGTGCTAGCAATAGTTAACTTTGCATGGTGAAGTACAAAATGAGCACCCCCTTTGTCTAATTTCTTTTTTGAAAATTAAGGGCATAAAAGTGAATGACTTTGCAATAATGCTTTACTTTTTTTGTGACTCCAAATTCTTCAGTTGATAGTATGTGATAAATAACTCCTTTTGATCTCAAGTAGAAAATGAAATTGATCCTTCTAGAAAAGTTTGCATGACATGTGTGGTGAGCATTAGTTTATTGACTATTGTGCCTACTTGTATCATCTATAACTTTCCCCATTGGTCCTTCAAAGCTAATCTTTATTACACGTGGTTGGTAAAATAATCTTAGGTCTTCTTTGTTATTATTAATAACCACTTTAGCCAAATAATCCTACCCATGTTCGAATGGTATCCCTTATCACCCCTCTTGAGCTTATCAATATTTCTTTGACAATTGCTTTTCAAGCCTTGAACTAGTTAAAATTTATCTTTCTTTTGAATGCTAGCCTCCTTGAACTTGAAATTTCCAACTTGAGTCTAAAAGCTTAAGTTGGGAGTGGTGGATCTTAGAAGAAGCTGATCATGGGCCATAGTCTTGGAAGTGAGTGCCTAGGAGAAAATCATTAATGAAAAGAAAAACAGAAAAATAAAAGAAATATAAGCATAAACTTACAAAAAGGTAAGAGATAAAAAGAGAATACTTTTAAAAGGAGGGTGAACTAATGTGGTAAAGATAGGCACATGTGTAATTTTGAAATTAAATTAGTGGCCATTGATCCAAAGTTTGATCTAAATTAGTGTGTTATGTGGAGTTCAAGGAGCGTGTAGTCACTTTTATCCTACCCTATCCCGAACCTACATACAATCTTGAAAAAGCCCTTTGAGATCTCCAACCAAGTGTCTTCGAGTTAGTAATGATCGAAAATAAGGGAAAACATATGGCATGATATTTGTTTGCATTGAGAAGTTCTTTGTGAGTGTGAGTGCGTACATATTAGTCCCTTGTTACATGAAATTATGGTGTGTTGGGACTTTCTTTCGTGAGGAGGTATTTAAACTAATATAGTTTGGTGATATTGTCATGTTTCGAAAATGAGGCGAAGGAGTGTAGTTGAGTCACAATTGATAGAGAGTCACCTCTTAAGAGTTAGTTGTTGTTACTTGATTGTTCATCAAATTCCTTTGAATCCTTGAAAATATGATTGATTTTGAGGGAATTTGTTTGGATAACACTTCTCCTGCTTGTTGACTAATTGTGGGTGCTAATCAAGTTTGAAATCATGGTGATTATTTGACTGAAAAGTGTGGGTTACAAAGTTGAATAGTCTCATTGAGTGTGAAGTAGTATTTCTTGAGTTCAAGCAAGATCTTAAGTTGGGGGTGTTGATGAGTGACAAATTTTCCAATTATTTATGTCTAAATTCTTGCACACTATGGTGAAATGATGTAATATATGAGACTAGTTCGATATAAAATGCACTAATTTCCAGTGTTAGTGATTTTATAGGAAATCTGATGAAAAAGAGTCGAGGCAGAGCTGGAAAGGAAAGAACATGACGAAAAGATTGACAAAGGCTGAAGATAAGCTCTAAGAGACAACCCTTAGATACTGCTAACGCAATTTAAGGGTTTTGATCATGATCAGTCAACAAAGTCAGAGAGTGGCAATCGCAATATGACCTATGTGATCGTAGGGGTCGCGATCGCAACCAAGATGGTTCCATCCCGACTATCGGTCAATCTTCGAGAGGTAGACTTGTCATTTTACGTTGCTCATTACCAAAATATAAAAGTCTCAACCTTTCATAATTTGGGCATCCAATTCTCCAGTTTTGAGAGTTTGAGAACAACTTTGTGAGTTAGAAGTAATTTGAGGTGTGTTCCTAAGAAAGATTTTAATTTTGTTGATTGAATTTAAAGCATGGAGAATATATTTACTTTGCTTTCAATGGATGCGTTGACTACCAACTTGGGTATATTTCTTCCCTTTAATTTCATGAGTAGTAAAACTTATCTCGTGGGGTTATGTTTGATTAGGATGTGAATACTGTGTGGGTGTTGATTGTTAGTCAAACTAGTTAGTTAATTGTGATGGGTTTTGCTTTTACTCTATGTTTTAATTGAGAATTGTGCGTGAAAACCCCAATTGTCTTGGATTCTATATAATCCTTTAAAGAGGGATATAGGTGATGAGTAATTGCAAAAAATAACTTGAATTAGATTAATGAGTAGCATCATCTTTGAGATAAGGGTGTTATTTGAGAAAGCTCATTCAATGGCATCATCTTAGAAATAAGGATGTATATTGAGGTATTGGATTGGCAGATTTGATACGCTTGTGAGGTATTCGAAAGAACCCATGAGTGAGGTCTAGTGTTTATTGAAAGATTAACACAAATACCTAAAATCTAGCATACCCAAAACCCTTAACTAACTTGGACTAATTGTTGATAACCTATGCAGAACCACATCTAAGATGATATAACCCCAAGACCTCTCATAATTCGGAAACACTCTTAAATTTGTCAATCTCATAATAGTGTTATTTTTTGTTGCATTAACTTCACCTAAAATCATACCCCCAATTTACTTTTATTTATTGTTTAATTTGGCATTACTGGTTAACACATATCTAACACTCAACACTTACAAGTTATGAATTCTAAGTTTGCACTCCTCATGGATTTTACCCCGACTCATAGTTGGATATTATATAGAGAACGTTCACCTTGCATTGAATTTGTAGTATAAGTTGAGTGTTATTATTCATTCGGGTTTGACTAAAAGGTATCATGAATTGAAGGAAATCTACTGGTGGAATAATATAAAGAGAAATATGGAAAACTTTGTGGCTAAGTATATGGTTTGTCAGCAATCCAAGGTTGAATATTTGGGGCCTAGTGGCATATCTCAAGAGATAGCGTAGCCCATGTGGAAGTGGGAGATAATTAATATGAACTTTGTTACAGGTCTTCCATGATCTCATAACTAGTATGATTTTATTTGGGTCATTGTGGATAGAATGACTAAGTCTACTCACTTCTTGCCTGTGAGGACTAATTACTCGAGAGAAGATTATGCTAAGCTGTTCATTCAGGAGATAGTTAAGTTACATGAAGAGCCTGCATCCATTATTTCAGATCGAGGTACACTATTTTCTTCTCACTTTTGGCATCCATTTTAGAAAGGTTTGGGTACGTAGGTGAATTTTAGCATCGTTTTCCACCCTCAAATGGATAGACAAACAGAATGAACTATTTAGACCTTGGAGGATATGCTAAGGGTTTGTGTGATTGATTTTAAGGGTAGTTGGGTTGACAATATTCCTCTTATTGAGTTTGGTTACAATAACAGTTATCATTCTAGCATCCATATAGCTCCTTTTTAGTCTTTTTATGGTAGAAAATGTAGGTTTTCTATTGGGTTATTTGAGATAGGTGAGACTAGGTTGTTTGGTCCTGAATTGGTTCACCAAGCCATGGAGAAGGTGAAAGTAATAAAAGGAAGGCATAAGACGTCTCAAATTTTCCAAAAATCTTATACGAATGTGAGGAAAAAATGAGTTAGAGTTTGAAGTAAGAGATTGGGTGTTCTAGAATAGTTCCTCCTATGAAAGGAGTCATGAGGTTTAGGAAGAAGGAAAAGCTCAGTTTGTTATATTGGTCAATATCAGGTTGTAAGAAAAACTTAGAATATTGCTTATAAATTGGATTTACCAGTAAGCTTGGCCTCTATTCATCCTGTTTTACATGTGTCTATGCTGAAAAGTGTGTAGGTGACCCTTCTTTGGTAGTACCTGTTGAGGATATGGGTGTTACATATTCATTGTCCTATGAGGAGGTCCCAATCAGAAGATGGAAGAAGCTACATGGAATGCTGAGGAAGATATGAAGGCCAAGTATCCGTTTTTATTCCCAACAGTGTATGAAAATGCTTAAGGTATAATTTTTCTCCCCCTCTTTTTGTATTTCAAATTTGTCTTGGGATTCTACTGCATTTTGCTAATGTCATTCTAAAAATATCCTAACTCCTCATTTGGGGATGAATAATCCTAGGGGGGGGGATAATGTAAGACCTCATAAAATTTCAACGATATTACTTTTTACCCTCCCACGTGTGTAGTGTCAATTTTGAAATTGAATTAGAGATGTTAAAAGGTTAATTAGAGAAAGTTTCAAAATTTTGAAACGAGTTCAGGACCATTTTGGGACCTCGAGGCAGTAAGCCTCCACGATAAGGGAATGACATGAAGGCTAGCCTCCGTGACAAGGGCGTGGCACGTAGGATAACCTCTGCGATAGTGGTGTGCCACGCTGCTATGTAAATTTTGTCTAGTTTTTGTTTTTTCACTTGGGGTGAGGGACTTTTGGCTTTTAAACACAAAATAACTCTTTTTCCTTCAGTTTTCAAAGATCAAAACCCTTTTTTAAATCTCTAACTCTAAACCTAAGAAAGCTCAATGGTTTTACAAGGAATTCACCATTCAAGCTCAAAACTCCAAATTCTCTTCAAATTGTTCTATATTTCAGGTAAGTTTCTCATCCTTAACTTGTATTTTTTACATTATGGAATTATTTAAGAATTATTCATGTTATTTTAATTAATAGGTTTGAAATTGGGTTGAGGACTTTTGATGGTTATTAATTGAATTGTTCTTTCCATGATTTAAATGTGTTGTTTATGCATAAATTAATGGTTTTGGGATTGAATGGGCGTATTGTTTATGGGATTGGAATGGGGAACATGAGTTTCCCTAAATTAATGGATTATTGGCTTGGTAATGGCATTAACCTCAATCCACTTTAAAAATCTTGGTTTTGAATATGCAATTTACATTATTTAACTTACCTTTGGAACATTGCACCGCATTAAAGGATAATGGATGGTAAAAAATGGTTTGGAATGCCCTTGGTGGCCGTAGTTTTGGAATTTAAATGGAACTTGGGAGTCTAATGATTACATGGTCTTATTTGGCATAATTGAATTATCTTGCAAACCTATTGGTATGATGATACCATATTGGTAAATGCCTTAATAAATGACTCTTGGGTTAATGGTTTGATTTATGTGCAAACTTTTTAAATTTGGGCTTAAAGGGAATTGTGTAGCTCACCGTGAAGGTGTAGTCCCGGAGGGACTAACACTGGAAATAACATTTGATGTCATGGGGGTCCATTTGATTATGTACTTGGTGCACACATTATATTTTGTATGGTTATTGCCTTGGTGTCTTTAGCCTTTCCTCGGTTTCCTCAAGTCATATAGATAACACACACTAGGCCCCTTTTAGCAGGGGGAGGTGAATCCATATAGCATGTAGGTGCCTTTAGGATGGAGCGAGCTACACAATTCAGGATAATGGTTTAACTCTCATGTTTATGTCCATTTTCCCTATCCCGACATCCTATATATATATATATATATAATTGCATGTATTTTGACTAGATTTTGGAAATGACATTATTTTATCCCTTTCCCTTGAGTTACATGGCAGTGCTCGCCCCATTGACTGTCCTTGGACATAGCATCATTTCATGATGTAGGATCTGAGGACTTTTCTGTTGCTTTTGTGCTTCGTTAGGTGATTTGGTACACATATGGATCTACTGTGAAATGGTGAGCCTCCGTGTTTTGGAAGGCCTAGTTTTTTCACTTGTTTTTTTTATTTCTTAGTATTTTTTTGGATATTTTTTGTCATAGTCGAGAGCATTTCCCGACTGAGTTGGTATTCTGGTTTAGAGGCTTTTGATCATTGTGTATTGACTTTTAGAAGTTGATCAAACTTATCTTTCTCATTATCTTAGGCTGGTTTTAGTTGTCTACATTTATGTGCTCTAGAGGTAAAGCTTGGGGGGTTGTCTCCAGCCTATGGTGGTCTTGAGATTACCTATCATGGCCAGACCCAAATTCAGGTCGTGACATACACAATGTGGAAGAGACGCTTAAGAAGACTCTAGCTTTACTTGAGCACTCTGGTTCAAAATACTCTGGCACAAAGAACTTAGGTCATTCAACTAACGTATCATCTCCTCTTACACTGCATAAATTGAGCACTTTGAAGATCAACTTATCCGATAATTCGTGTTTCTCTCCAATACCTCTAGTGATCATGCAAACAATGGTAACTGACGCCTCATCTATGGAAGAGCAACTTGCAAACCTAATAATGTCAATTGAGGGTCTTACCAAATATATGCAAAATCAAGATGCTCGGATTAATAATTTGGTGGATAGGATGTATGGATTACTAGATAGAGTATCTAGCCATGCATCTAGAAAGGCTCCAAAAGTGTAAAAGTTAGAACATTCTGTAAAACAAACACCATCGGCTAAGGAGGTACAAGTATCTTTTGAGGGAATAACCCTAATTGATTAATTGAAGGTGTTTATTGAAGTGACCCTCAAAGACAAGTATGTTGTTGTCACCAAATCTTACCTTACATATTCCAAGCTCTACACTGCAAGAATTGATAGCCTCAGGACATCAGCCCCCAAAATTTCAATAATTTGAGGGCAAAGGAAACCTAAAGCAACATGCTTCGCACTTTATTGAGACATGTAATAATGCTGGGACCTACAGTAACTATCTTTTCAAATAATTTATCTTTTTGCTAAAAGGAAATGCCTTTGATTGGCACACTGACCTTGAGCCTAATTCCATCAATCGATGAGAGCGATTGGAGCCTGAGTTCTTGAATTGCTTCTATAGCACAAGGTGTATAGTGAGCATGGTAGAGCTCATAAATACTCGGCAAAGAAAGGATGAGATGGTCATTGACTTCATTGATCGGTGGAGAAATGAGAGCCTAAACTACAAAGATAGGCTTAGCGAAACTTTTGCAGTAGAGATGTATATCCAAGGAATGCATTGGGAAGTTTTCCATATCTTGCAAGGAATTAAAGAAAAATCCTTTGAAGAATTAGCTACTCGTTCTCACGATATGGAGTTGAGCATGTCTTCTACTGGAAAAGGGGTAGCGCCTATCCATGACACTCGAAATGAAAAGGAAAAATAGAAACCCAGAAGATGGTGCAAGTTTTTCCCTAAAGGCGAACTGACATGTCTCCCATAAATTTCACCACAAAGGTGAGCATAAAGCAAAGTGTGAAGACAACTTCTTGAGCATGTCCAAATGTAAGAAAAGGAATACCCCTTCCTTGATTTAGATATTGCTGAGATTTTCAATGAACTTCTAGAGCATAAGCTCATTGAACTACTAGAGATGAAGTTGCCCGACCAAGTTGAAAGGACCAATGGCCTAAATTATTACAATTATCATAGACTTTTGGGTCACCCTCTGGAAAAATATTTTGTCTTCAAGGACAAAGTCATGCAATTGACAAATGAGAAGAAGATCTTCTCCGATGACGAGAAGGCTAGTTCTCATCAAATCTCGATCACTTTTAGCTTACTCGATTTGGGAAAAATATGCATTGAAGAGCATAAGAAGGACCATTAGAGCATGAAAAATCTTCAGTTGACAAGGTTAATGATGAAGTTTGGACTCTAGTGATTAGGCACAAACACAAGAAGATGAGTCTATGAAAGAAGTCACTTAAGCAGCCAACTAGAAGGAGGATGGTGAAGAAACCAAGGAATCAAAGGTTGGTTGAGCTTCTAAAGAAGATGAAGGTAATGGTGCTTTACCACCAAAAACCACTACGTCTTGTGACTTTGGAAGAATTCTTACCAAGTTGATTCCATACAAAGACAACTTAAGCCAACCTTGAGGCATCCTATTTTAATACTGGCAGGGAAGGGGGAAAGGGCAAAAACCTACCCATAGAGTTTCCTTCACCTTCTAAAAAGCCTACTGAACCTCTTATACAATAAGAACATGTATGTAATACAAAAATCACATTTCCAAATAATGGTCTCCTGCTTAGTAAAACCCTACACAATCATACCTTGTAGATGGTGGGTCATGTTCTAGGAAAGAAGATAAAGTAAGGAAGATGAAGAAAGTGTTGGATCCTCATATCATGTTACAACCCACAATACGAATGATGTATCATCTCACATGAAGGTTAATGAAGAGATGGATGAGATTTTTTGGTGTTACCACATATCTATCAACGACAATGATCCACAAGAGGAGAAAAATGCTGGAGATACTCCGTCAGAACTCGAAGAAGGAGTGAAGGCCATATTAGGTATCTCAACAACACTTAACCTAAGGATGATTTTCCAATCCCCATTCTAGAGTTAATGATTGATGATAATACTGGTTACGAGATGATGTCCTTCATGGATGATTCATTCGGCTATAACCAAATCCCCATGGCACCAAAGGATTAAGAACTCACTGCATTTCGTATGACTAAAGGTATTTATTACTACAAGATGATGCCTTATAGTTTAAAGAATGTTGGTGACACTTATAAAAGGGCTATGCAAAACATCTTTGATGTACTACTCCATAGAGATGTTGAATACTATATGGATGACTTAGTGGTGAAGTCGAGAAAGAGAAATGACCACTTAAAATATCTAAGAATGGTATTTGTATGGTCCAAAGATATCGACTTAGGATGAATCCATTAAAAGATGCCTTCGGAGTTACTTCTTGAAAGTTCCTTGTCTTCATTGTATTCCACCGAGGAATTAAAATTGATCAAGCCAAGGTCAATACGATTCTAAAAATGCTCAAACCTTAAAACATTCACAAGTTTAAAAGCCTTCAAGAGAGGTTAGAATATTTAAGTAGGTTCATCTTGAACCAGGATGGAAAATGTCAACCATTTAGCTGTCTCATGAAGAAGGATGCTCCTTTCTAACGAGACTAAGATTGTAGTAAGGCCTTTGAAAGTATCAAATCATACTTGAAGAAGCCTTTGGTTCTTGCGGCACTTATACTTAGAAAAACATTGATACTCTATATTGCGGAGCAAGAAAGGTCAGTTGGAGCACTATTGGCTCAAGATAATAAGAAGGCAAAGAAAATTCTCTTTACTATCTGAGCAGAATGATGACACCTAATTAGATGAATTATTCTCCAATCAAGAAGCTGAGCTTAGAATTGGCTTTCTCAATCCAAAATATAAAACACTACTTTTAAGCTCATGTCATTCATTTTGTTCCAGGGTAAATCCCATCAAGTTTTTAATGTCAAAACCAGTCCTTGCTAATCGGCTTGTAAGGTGGTACCTTCAATTTCAATAGTTTAAGATTATGTACATCCCTCAAAAGGTTGTAAATGGACAAGCATTGGCAGACTTCTTGGTAGACCACCCGATACCTAATGATTGGGAACTGACTAATGAACTTTTTTATGAAGATATACCCCTACGAAAGATATAATTTGATGGTGCCACACATCGAGGTGTGCTGGTGTGGTGTTTGTCACTCAATAAGGAGAGGTTATCCCATACTCTTTTACCATAAAAAACCATTGCTCTAATGATGTTTCTGATTATGAAGTGTTAGTACTCATACTTGAGATGATAGTCACATGAAACAACTATAATTACAAGTCTTTGGTGACTCTCAATTGGTGATCAAGCAGCTATTGGGAAGCTATGAAGTCAAAAATCCTAAGTTATGCTCATATGATGATTATTATCAGAAGTTAATAGGAAGGCTTAGAAAAGTAACACTTAAACATGTTCTAAGGAAAAAAATAAGCAAGTTGATGTCTTAGCTACTTTGGCATCAACCCTAACTTTTCCGAATCAGATACGGGTTACTATTTGCCAAAAATGGGTAGTACCATCGCTGAATGAGGATAAATATGTAGAAAATAAAGTTGAGAAACTAGTTGTCGTGTATGAACCTGTAAAGGAATATTGGAAATAATTTGTCATTGACTACTTGTATTATGGTTCTAGAGGATCCAAAGAGAAGGACTGACGTCTGGCGCCATGCACCTCGCTTTTTTTACTATAAAAACACACTATACAAAAGATCATTTGAAGGAGTACTCTTGTGATGTTTGGGAGTGGAAAAAATAGTTCACACTTTGCAAGAAGCGCACTCAGGAATTTCTGGATCTCAGCAGTTTGGACCAAAATTCCATTTTCACATTAAAAGGATGGGGGTACAATTAGCCAACAATGGTGAAAGATTTCTTGTTCTATGCTAGAAGATGCAAAGCTTGTTGATTTCATGCAAATTTTATATATCAACCTCTTGAGGTATTACACCCAACTATAACATCTTGGCCATTCAATGCTTGGGGATTGGATGTTGTCAAACCACTGCCAAAATTTTTTGGTGGATACTTGTATATCTTGACCGCGACAGATTACTTCTCAAAATAGGCTGAAGCTATTGCTCTCAAGAAAGTAAAGAAAGAATATGTCGCCAACTTTATCTGAGTGAATATTATCTACCACCTAAAATTCCCCCAATACATAATAAATGACAATGGTAAACTATTTGATAACAATCCAATGAACAATATTTATTATCTGTTTGGTTTCATAAAGCATAAATCTTCTATGTACCATGTTGTTGTCCAACCGCCAATGGACTAGCTGAAGTATTCAATAAAACTTTATACAATCTATTGAATAAAGTTATCTCCAAATCCAAACGAGTCTGGGATGAGCTAATAGAAAAAGCTTTGTTGGCATATAGGATGACTTATCATACACCGATGCAAGCAACCCCATTCTCACTTGCTTTTAGAGTTGAAGCAGTCCTACCACTTTAGCGTCAAAATACCTTGTTTAAGACTGTCTATCCAATAAGGGCTCACCATAGAAGAAAATGCTAAGTTGAATCTCGCAGAGTTAGAAGCTCTTGATGAGAAGAGACTAGAGGCTCAACAAAATATTGAATGTTATCAAGCCCGGATATCTCGTTCTTTTAACAAAGGGGTTAGCTTGAGGTGCTTTCAAGTTGGAGATCAAGTCCTTGCAGTAAGGAGACCTATTATTACTTCTCATAAGTATGGAGGAAAATTTACCTCAAAATAGGATGGACCATATGCCATACAAGAAGTATATTCAAATAGTGCTTACAAGCTTATCTATGCAGATGGCAAGAAAATTAGTCCTATCAATGCCAAGTTCTTGAAAAAGTACTATCCTTGAAGGAAGACGACACTTCTTAAGGTACGAGTATAAACTACAAGTTCACTTCTATCCCGCAAGAGTATAAACTATGTGTGGCTCAAAAAAAGAGACAAAAAATTTGCTAGGTTGAAAACCTTGAAAGAGGTGACCTGAGCAAAAGTTAGGATACAAAAAATATATATATTAAAAAAACTCACCCATAACTATGTTGTGACTTGATCCTCTTTACTGAGGTACGTAGGCACTTGAAATTTTATTCAAAGTTTAGTTGCATAAGTGTCAAGAAGATATATTTTGTCTTGGTCCATCATATAAAAGTTAAGTCTGCAAGCATACTCATCAAATTTTTGACTTACACCATGTATTGGTGGCTCAGTGGGGCCAAACTCTAATGGAATATAAGCTTCCTTCACATTTTTAAAGTTTTCAAATTCACCAAGTTTCAAGTTAGAGTTTGTAAATCTGGCACATCAAAGCCTTCAAAGTCTTACAACTTAAATCTTTAGATGATCTATGTCTATAAGTTGAAGTCTTTAGAATCTTCATGTTGGAACTTTCAAATTAACCGTGTTACAACTTGTACATTCACAGATTTACCCTTAAGAAGATTTCAAAATTTTCATGCCTTAGGGTGGACAAGATTTGTCCATTTTCACCTTAAGCTGGTCTTTTCACGGATTTATCCTTAAAATAATCTCAAAATTTCAATTTCTTAAGGTGGACAAAATTTAACCCTTTACACCTTAAGCTGGTTTCTTCACGGGTTTATCCTTAAAAGGATCTCAAAATTTCCATGCCTTAAGGTGTACAAAATTTGTCCCTTTGCACCTTAAGTTGATTTCTTTATGGGTTTATCCTTAAAAGGATCTCAAAATTTCCATGCCTTAAAGTGGACAAAATTTGTACCTCTGCACCTTAAACTAACATTTGGATGAATTTGTTATGTAAAGGGCCCATACTTAAAGATGACCATTGTATAAGTGTGTCGGTGAAAAGGCCCATACTTAAAGATAACCATTGCATAAGTGCATCGGTGAAAGGGTCCATACTTAAAGATGACTATTGCATAAGTGCATCAGTGAAAGGGCCCATACTTAAAGATGACCATTGCATAAGTATATCGGTGAAAGGGCCCATACCTTAAGCTAACCATTGAAAAAGGGACCATACTGGAAGAAAATGTGCCTATTTTGAAGCCAAATTGGTTGGTCTACTCTCGCATCCTAAGCCGATTATTGCACAGTCACCATCTTGAAGCCAAATTGGTCGGTCTTAAGGTGTATGGAGGCAAGGTTAAACTCTTTCACCCTAAGCCTATTATTGCACAGTCATCATCTTGAAGCCAAATTGGTCGGTCTTAAGGTATACGAAAGCGAAGTTAAACTCTCACACCCTAAGTCAATTGTTGCACAATCACTATCGTGAAGCCAAATTGATTGGTATTAAGGTGTACGGAGGAAAAGTTAAACTCTTGCACCTTAATTCAATTGTTGTGTAGTCATCAATCTTGAAGTTGAATTGGTCGGTCTTAATTTGTACGGTGGCAAAGTTAAACTCTCGCACCTTAAGCCGATTGTTGCATAGTCACCAATCTTGAAGCCAAATTGATCAGTCTTAAGGTGTATGGAGGCAAAGATAAACTCTCGCTCCTTAATCCAATTGTCACACATTGCTATTTTCTTCAATTATACAAAAGAAAAAAAAGACAAGTAGAAGAGAGATTGTTACCTGGCAGGACGTTTCAAACATAAAAGTCATATATCACCAACTTGGATTGAGACAAGATGTTTTGGTGAGAATGGAACCCTCAAAATATGATTTGCAGCAATCAAAATATCATTTGATAGTGATGTTTCCACATCAAGATATGAATTATTTTGTGAGGCAACGCAAATCTGAAATTTTCTGCTAGACAGAATCTAGGATCTTTAAAAAATCAGCTAGAATGATTTTGAAGGTTGTGAATTCCAAATCTAGGATATTATATATAGGCATGTCTCTGGTATCTATAGAATCAAGTGGATCATGATTTCGATACTCCCACATTGAGATATAAATTTTTTGGTGTCATCGCACAAATCTGAAACTGTTGGTGCATAAAATCCAATGTTGATTTCGGAATAACAGTTGAAACAATATAGAAAGTAATAAATTATGAATTATGGATATGTTTTAGATCTTTCTATCTAGTTTCACAAGAATCAAGCGGCTTGCAATTTCGTCATTCTTGCTTCAAGATATAAATTTTTTTAATAAAGATGCTCACATCTGAAATTTTCAGCATGATAAAATTCAAGGTTGACTTCAAAAAGGTTTATAGAATTATATTAAAATATTTTAAGTCTTAATTTTGGATATGTTGTAGATATCAAAGTCATTTCTGAAATATCAGATCGTTCATGATTTTTACATTACTATGATTTGATATGAATTTTCTACCACTAATATGCTGGGCTAGAAAAAAGTGACGAAAATTAAAGGGAGATGAAAAGAATTACATGGTATTGTGTTTCCTTTACGTGGCATGTGATGCAATATAATGGTAAAAAGGGTTGAACAAGAGAATAATAGACAAAAGATGAGCACTCATCAATAATATTCCAGCTATGGCATGTCAAACGATCAACAAGAAATAAAGCAAGTTACAAAAACATGAATTATGAATTTTAATGGCTGGTCACATATATTTATAAAGTGAGTGAGCGGTGGCAGCACTCTAAATGAAATACAATTGGGAGAAATTATGAGGCAGTGGTAAGCATACCGTGGCTCTTACATGGAGTTCAATTAGTTTCCTCAGAGGATTTGGATTAATAGATTCCAATTGTTATACATATCCTATGTGAATTAAGGAAAACCGAAAGGATGAAATAAGTTATCATGGTGGACATTTTTCTTTTAATGTTAAAAAAATACATTCAAGAATCCACTTATCTCAACACTGCATTTGCTGCCATTGATTTGTGCAAATTGAGTTGCCAATTCTTGGCAAATGTTGGGCCTACATATGGCACCTTGCCAAACGCATGACATGAGTGCTCAGGTTTATTTCTTATTCTTTTTTTTTTTGGTACGTGATAAAAGATTAGAAGATTCAATTATTCAAGCTTTGAAAGAAGGAAAAAAAGTATATATACACATAATTCAAACCTCGTCGTTGCAGTTTCGACAACTTTATACCACAACAAGACCTGAAGTAGGGGCATTTTATGGGCAACAAAATTTTATTAAATTGAAATTCATACAAAATTTGAATTGTATCAAATTGAAAATATATTAGTCCCAAATGAATAATTTTGGATTGACATAAATGAATTAATTATTTAAGTCCAAATACTTGAATTTAATATTGGGCTAGACCATTGACTTGGGCCACATTCTAGAGGTCCAATTTGGTGCCACGTGTCGAATGACGGGGCATGGCAAGTCAAGTGGAGGACCCAATAGAATTGTGCCACATGTCAAAATGGTACAATATGCCCAGTGAAATCAAAGTCCATAAAAAGGCGTCATGTCACACAAATCTGATTCAAAAGAAGTCCCTCTTTACCATGACTTTTGCCTTTCCACAATAATAAATAAGGGTCTCTTATTTCAGAAGAAAAAGGAAACAATACCAAGAACTCTAACAAAAACTAAGACAGAGATAGTGAATCAAACACACTAGATTCTCTACAAGTTATAAATCAAGCATTAAAGTTCATCACGATTCAAGATCAAGACCACTAGATTCAAGAACAAGTACATAAGCCCTTGAATTCAAGTATAATAAGTCAAGATCAAATCCACAAATCAAGTTCAAATTCATGATCAAGCTCGAAGCCCTTGAATTTATATTTAAAAAGGTGAATCAGAGGATTCATAGAGATTGTAACACTCATATATTGAAATCAATAAAACAAATATTGTAATATTTTTCATGTACCGATTATTATTTATTTTTTGGTCTTAAAATTTTATTGTCCAACAATGAGTCCACTAAATATGATAGGACATGGTCCCTAAGGTACAAGTACTATACAATATAAACACAAAGAAGGGCAATGCAATAATGTAAAAAACACACTATGTTTACGTGGTAACTTCCTTTCTCAAGAAAAGTAAAAACTAAGACCTGCCATCAGAATTTCTAAACTCCACTAATCTTCAAGCAACCAAGTGATTACAAACTCCTATAATTACCAACTCTCGTAATAACTCTATTACAAGACAAGTGTAAAAACTCTACCACACTTATAACTGACTAACTATAGTCACTGATATTAGACAACTCTACCCAGAACTTTACACCACAAATGATGAGAACAACCACTTGACCAACATATTGTAACGCCACAAGTCTATACCCCATATGCTACACGGTGCTCATAATCTCGAGGGACCACAAGCTAACCCATGACTATACCTGCTACAATAACTGAACAATAATACTGTAATATGCAGAATTTAGACAAAAACTTACCATACAGTTCAAATCTGTAGATAAAATTGAATATGGTATCACAATACCAAAACTTAACATCAATATTAAAACTGAACAACTGTCTGAAAATACTTTAGTCTGATAAGCCTCTAAACTATCTGAAATATAGAGTTGATGGAAAAAGCCCCCAACTAATTCCAACTACTAAAAATGAATTGATAAACTGAAATGTTGAAGAAAATAATCATGTCCTCGAACTATAAGGACTCACCATTAACTCTAACTACTGAAAATCTGAACTGCTAAGGTGCTCGGGAGCCCGTGCATCTGCACCTATAATATAAGACATCATAGCGTAAGAGAAAAGTATGTGTCAGTACTTTGAATGTACTGGTATGCTAAGTGAGGTAGGTTGTAATGCATTGGTTCATATGCATAAAAAATACTGACTGAATGACATGAGTACAATTGAATGAGAGTACATGCATGAATACGTATACTATAATTGAGATCGTGATAACACTGGATACTGAGTTATGAATATTGATTAACTGATCTCTGAGTTTACTGATACTGTACTACTGATAACTGAGTGACTGTATCTGACAGACTTGATTCTATGGAACTATGCTGAATTTCATATTGAGCTTAGTGACTGTGTCTGAAATTCCTGATATTCTGTAGAACTTAGTTGATTTCTATACTGTGACTGAGTCTGAAACTGAGACTGTGGGATATAATCATCTAACTGACATTCCTCTTCTCTAACTTCTTTAGGGTCTAGCCTGTAAGCCCATCTGGAAGGGTGTCAATACCATGCCACAGATAAGGACAAGTGCTAAGTCACCCTCATCTGGCAGGTTCTCTGAAAGAGAATGGTGGGACCCTCAACTAGCAGGTTAAAACACCTCAATGGTGGGACCCTTAACTAGCAGGTTAAAACACCTCATCAACACTCAATTGGTAGGTTGATTTCTCTACCTATGCTGTATACGTAGTTTTGGAACACAAGGACTACTTCTAAGGATCACACCCTCTACTGGAAGGTGAGTCCCTATCCTTGGGTTTACTCGGTGCTGAATCCTATTCCCAACTGAATAGACACTAGAATGAATTCTAAATTAAACTAGGATTGACTGATCTATTACTGATTGTACTGTATACTGAACTGAACTGATTATATTGAACTAGACTAGACAGATATTGAGTTTACTGAGGATTCCTGAATCTATAACTGACTAAATTCTACTGATCGTGACATGATTGATATTATTCTATAACTGACCATGGCTATAGGTAAACAACTAAATTGTCTGGTATTAAATACCCATCGATAGAATAAATTAAGAGATATGACACAATCTTGAAACATTTAAACTAAGTACTTGATCATCATCCATTCATTGGGGCATTTTTACAAACACATGCATGACATGAACTTGTATACATGCTAACATGATATAATTTCACTATTCAACTCACATGCTTAATTCATCAAACACTTGAAAGGCATAATATATGTAAATAATACTAAACAACATGTGAACACACAATTCCAAATACCAAATTCACAATTTGAAGGCTTTAGCATGATTTCACATGATAAGACACATAAATCAATTAACCCCACATAAAACTTATCATAAAACACGGATTAGAAACACAATTAATCATTATAAACATGAATATTATCAAACCTAACATGGAATTCATAAATCATTACACTTGAGGTTTTAAAAATTATTTCTTGGACCCCAAGGGTGAAAGGAACCGTTGGATGAACACTCCACATACCTTGATTACTAATTTTGATAAGATTGTGGTGAGTTCTTGAGACTTGATTTCTTAAACTTGATGAGGATAGGGCTTATTCTTGAGAGAGTTTATGAGTAAAGAATGAGATTTTTCCCTATAGGCTGATTAATTTCATGTTAAGGCTGAATAAAGGTGGGAAAATGACCCGTTTGTCCCCACAACCCGTATAAAATAATGCTGAACTGGGTTGCCCTCGTGTTATGAACCCTGCTTGGGTCAAGTACATATCATGATGTGACCCCTGCTCGGGTCAAGAAGCCATCGCAGTGCGACCCTTAGTTAGGTTGACTGGACCTCGCGACGCGGGGCTATCGCGACCCCTTACTATTTTGTGCATCCAAACTCGCCCTTACGCTAGTTCAAAAAATCCGAAACTCACTTGAGATGACCTACAAGTGACCTTGATCATGAATCAATTTGAAAATCGACAAACTAAGGTTGGGAAAGTCAAAAATAAAATCCTCCAAATTTGGAAGGCTAAAATAATTCTAAGTCTTGATACTTAGCTAAACTTTTCTAAGTCTGGGACCCCTTAACAAGCTTAAATGACTGAGTTAAGCTAAGAATTTTGTTGGGTATTACCATATCTCCCCCTTGGGAATATTAGTCCTCGAATAAGACTGACTAGGATGAGAGAATTGACAGATTGAACTTGATTACTGGACATGTATAACTGCAATGTGATGTCATGACTGACACTACTGATATACTGGAATTTCAAACTGAACATGCATATCTAACACATGATTTCATAACTGATATTACTGATACTCTGAGTTTATATACTAATCATGTATGTCTGATGCATGAGTACAGGACTGAATATGATTTATGAATGCATGACTGGGGTTACTGATAGGATGAGTTTCTCATGATGTACATGCATATCTGATGCATGAATACATAACTGAAAATGCAATGGTAACTGTACCAAGTTGGTAGCTATATCTGAACATGAAATTGAATAGAGTTAGGGGAACTATTACCTTGAGCTGATTCTGAATTTGCGGAGAAGAGGTGAGGGTACTTGGTCCACATATCTATTTCCGCTTCCCAAATAGCTCCCTCAAAGGACTGATTCTACCAAAGAACTTTGACTAGAGGGACTTCTTTGTTCGTTAGTCTGCGTATCTAATAATTAAGGATTTCAACTGGGATCTCTTCATAAGAGAGGATGTTCTGAATATCTATGCCCTCTATAGGGACTACAAATGTTGGGTCACCTATGTATTTCTTAATCAGGAGACATAAAACACTGGATGCACTGAGGATAAGTCTGAAGGTAACTCAAGCTTATAAGCTACCTTTCCGAAATGATTGAGAATTCTGTAAGGACCGATATATCAGGGATTGAGCTTTCCCTTCTTGCCGAACCTCTCCACTCCCTTCATGGGAGATATTCTCAAGTACATATAGTCACCAATATCAAACTCAAGATCTTTTCTGTGCATATCTGCGTACGACTTCTGTCGACTCTGAGCTATCTTGAGCCTTTCCCTGATCAGCTAAACTTTTTCCAAGGTATCAAATACCAAGTCAGGACCTACTACTGCTGCCTTACCTACTTCAAACTAACCAATGGGAGATCTACACCTTCTTCCATAAAGCACCTCAAATGGAGCTATCCGAATACTAGAATTATAGTTGTTGTTGTATGCAAACTCAATTAAATGAAAGTGATCATCCCAACTACCTTTCAAGTTATCCACACACTCTCGCAGCATATCTTCTATAGTTTGAATGGTCCTTTCTTCTTGACCATCTATCTGAGGATGAAAGGTTGTACTAAGGTGAATTCAGGTACTAAGACCCTTTTGGAATGCTTTCCAGAAATAAGAGGTGAACTGGGTACCTCTATCTGAAATAATGGATAACAAGACTCCATGTAATTAGAACAACTCTCTGATATAGAGTTTGGCATAATCCTCAGCTAAATAAGAGGTATGGGCTGGTAGGAAATAAGTTAATTTGGTCATCCTGTCTACGATGACCCGAACTAAATCATGTTGACGATGAGTACGAGGCAAACCCATCACAAAGCCCATGTTCACTTCTTCCCACTTACACATGGGAATACTGAACTCCTGCATAGACCCACTAGGCTTTTGATGCTCAAACTTAACCTACTGACATGTTGACCACTTAGCCACAAATTCTGCAATGTCTCTTTTCATCCCACTCCACCAATAGATCTCCCACAAATCATGGTACATCTTAGTGGCCCTTGGATGAATTGAGTAACGCGCACCATGCACTTCTGCAAGAATTTGCTACCTCAGTTCATATACACCTAGCATACATAGTCGACCCTGATAATGCAGTATACCATCTCTCCCTTCAAAGAAAACCTCTATATTCTGGTATTTGACTTATTCTTTCAACTTGACTAAGATGGGATCCCTATCCTGTTTTTGCTTAACTTCGGAAACCAAGGATGATTCTGAACTACTCTACACCTATACACTACCTTCTGATGAATCGACTAAGTGGATACCTAGTCGGGAAGTTGATGAACTTCCTGAACTAACTTCTTCTTACCATTCTCAACATGAGCAACACTACCCATAAAAAATTATTGAGAGCATCATCCACTACTTGGCCTTACTCGGATGATACAGAACACTCATCTCGTAGTTTTTCAATAACTCCAACCACCTTCTCTGATAGAGGTTTAGATCTTTCTGAGAGAACACATACTGCAGGCTCTTATGGTCAGTGAACACATTAACGTGCACCCCATACAAATAGTGCCTCCAAATCTTTAAGGCAAATACCACAATTGCTAACTCAAGATCATGAGTAGGATAGTTCTTTTCATGGAGCTTAAGTTGTCTAGAGGCGTAGGCTATGACCTTTCCTCTCTATATTAAAACACACCCCAAACCGACTTTGGAAGCATCATAATACACAACAAAGACATCTGAACCTTTTGGTAAAGTCAAGTCTAGAGCTGTAGTGAGTCGAGTCTTTAACTCCTAAAAAATCTTCTCACAAGAATCTGACCACTGGAATTTGACTTTCTTCTAAGTCAATTTGGACATTGAGGATGTAATAGACAAAAATCCCTCAATAAACCATCGGTAATAGCCGATCAAGCCCAATAAAATCCTGATATCTGATGGAGAGATGAGTCTGGGCTAGTTTCTCACTACTTTAATCTTTTGGGGATCAACTCTAATGCCATCAACGGAAACTATATGGCTGAGTAAAGCAACTGACCTTAGCCAAAATTTGCACTTACTGAATTTGGTGAATAGTTGATGGTTTCTGAGAGTTTTCAATACTATTTTGAGGTGGTCTGCATGATCATATTCACTGTGGGAGTAGATAAGAATGTCATCTATGAAGACTAGGATGAACATGTCCATGTACTATTTGAAAACACGGTTCGTCAAGTCCATGAATCTGCTGGGGCATTGGTAAGACCAAAGGACATGACTAAGAATTTAAAGTGACCATACGAAGTTCTGAAAGCTATTTTTGGGATGTCACATTCTCTGACTCTGAGCTGATGATAGCCTGATCTGGGGTCTATCTTAGAAAAGTAACTAACCCCCTAAAGTTGGTCAAACAAGTCATCGATTCTGGGAAGTGGACACTTGTTTTTTATCGTGACCTTATTTAACTGATGGTAGTCAATACATATTCTAAGAGAACCATCTTTCTTACGCACGAATAAAATTAGTGCACCCCACGAGGATACACTAGGTCAGATAAATCCCTTAACTAGGAGATCCTTCAACTATTCTTTTAACTCTCTGAGTTCTGCAGGTGTCATCCTGTATGGCAGAATAGATATGGGCTGAGTATCTGGGAGAAGATCGATTCCAAAATCAATTTCCCTTTTGAGAGAAACTCCGAGATGATCTTTAGGAAACACATCTGGGAATTCACATGCTACTGGGACTGATTCAATATTAGGGGTTTCTGAACTAGAGTCTTAGACTCAAACGAGATGGTAGACACATCCCTTAGATATCATTTTTCTTGCCCTTAGGTAGGAAACAAGCTGACCCTAAATGCTGAAGTACTACCCCTCCACTCTAGGATGGGTTCATTCAAAAACTGAAACTGGATTATTCTATTTCTGCAGTTGACTGAGGCATAACAGGAATGAAGCCAATCCATGCTGAGAATGACATCAAAATTGGTCATCTCTAATTTGACTAAGTCTGATAAAAAGTGACTTTCTGAGACACCATAACTGGACAGTTCCTGTTACCCGTTGGGCTATGATAGATTTACTCACTAGGGTAGATACTAAAAAAGGTTCTTCTAGAGTTTCGGGACTGACTCCAAAGTAAACAGCTATATAAGGAGTAACAAAGGACCAAGAAGCTCCTGGATCTAGCAAAGCATAAACATATAAATGGTAAACTAGTAACATACCAGTGACCACATCAAGAGAACTTTCCTAATCTTTTTGGGAATGAAGTGCATAGAGTCTATTTAGGCCTTGCCCACTTGTGGAATTGGAAGAGGCACCCTGTTGATTCGGGCGACCAGACTGGGCTGGGGGACGTTTATGCTGACCCTGAAAACCTGACTAGAGACAATATCTAACTCTGTGGCCTAGCTTGCCACATCTGAAATACACATCGTTTCTCTCTTTGTAGATACCCTGATGGTTTCTGCCATATTTCTGACAAAGGGGATTGGTTCGAGCACTGCTTATACTACCCTGAGGTTTAGGGCCTGGTGCCCTATCTCTATTGTCGTCTCTGAATTTCAGCATTGGCTGAGGATAGAGATAGAAATGAGGATTTTGAGCGAAACTGAGAACGATTCCCACTCTCTGACTTATGTTGAGCGAAGTTGAAACTACCTGTTTTTTCTATCTTGATCTCCCTCTCCTTCTCCCTATTCTTAGCCTCTTTTATCTATTGAGCATGGACCATAATACTGGATATGACTATATTCTTAATCAATATCGCAGTCCTACACTCCTTGACCATACTATTAGACACACCAGACACAAACTTACTCATCTTTGATCTGTTATCTGCTACCACGTGAGGAGCGTATCTAGCTAATTAAGTAAACTTGAGAGAATACTCTTTCACTGTCATATTTCCCTACTTCATATTAATAAATTCTAAAAACTTCTCTTCCCTCAACTTCAGTGGGAAGAACCTATCCAGGAAAGCAGTGATAAACTCCTCACATTCAATGGGCCCTACATCTGCAGCCCTTTTTGCTTTCCACTATTTAAACAATGAGTGAGCCACATCCTGCAACTGATATGTAGCTATCTCAGTACTCTCACTAGCAGTCACCCCAATAATATCTGTAAACTTCTACACCTGATCAAGATACTCCTGCGGGTCCTCATCTGACTTTGACCTAAAAAAAGATAGAGGGTTCATTCGGGTGAAGTCCTGAATCCTGGGAGCAACAGTATTGGCCACTAAATTGGCTAGAATAGCAGTTGGGCATTCATTTTGGGCTACCACAGAATGAGCTAGGGTGGTGAATACTGCTCTGAAATCATCCTAGGAGACATGATTGTCCAAAGGATCTGGCTGGATGGGCTGGGGTTCTGGCTGGTCTTCCATTCCTCTTCCATTAGTCCTCTTTGGAGGCATATTCTGTAAATAGAAGAGAAACTTGGATTAGGTAGATATTATAACTGAAGCTCATGCTTACTCGCACGACATGAATACTGAAAGAAGGGAAACTGTTCCTAAAACATCTCATAGCCTCCTGTCTATAAATATGGCGTGCTACACACCCATGCATAAGACTTTACTAGATACAACTTTCAGACTTCCTAGGACTCTATTGAATCTTAGTCTCTGATACCAAGTATGTAACGCCTCGAGTCTATACCTCGGATGCCACACAGTGCTCATAATTCTGAGGGACCACAAGCTAACCAATGACTTGTACCTACTACAATAACTGAACAATCATATTGTAATATGTGAAATTTAGGCAGAAACTTTCCATAAGGTTTAAATCTGTAGATAAAACTGGATACAGTATCACAATACCAAAACTAAACATCAATACTAAAACTAAACAACTATCTGAAAGTACTTTAGTCTGATAAACCTGTAAACTATCTAAAATATAGAGTGGATAGGAAAAGCCCCTAATAAACTCCAACTATGGAAAATGAACTGATAAACTAAAATGCTAAAGAAAATAATCATGTCCTCAAACTATGAGAACTCACCACTAACTCGGACTGCTAAAAATCTAAACTGCTAAGGGTGCTCGGGAGCTCGTGCGTCTGCACCTATGATATAAGACATCATAGCGTAAGATAAAAGTATGTGTCAGTACTTTGAATGTACTGGTATGGTAAGTGAGGTAGGCTATAATGCATGGGTTCATATGCATAAGCAATACTGACTGAATGACATGAGTATAATTGAATGAGAGTACATGCATGAATACATATATTATAACTGAGATCATTATAACACTGGATACTAAGTTCTGAATAATGATTAACTGATATTTGAGTTTACTTATACTGTACTACTAATAACCGAGTGACTGTATCTGACAGTCTTGATTCTATGGAACTATGCTGAGTTTTATACTGAGCTGAGTGATTGTGTCTAATAGTCTTGATATTCTGTAGAACTGAACTGAGTTCTATACTACGACTGAATCTGAAACTGAGATTGTAGGAGGTAATCATCTAACCGATATGCCACTTTTCTAACTAATTTGGGGTCCAACCTGTAACCCCAGTTGGAAGGATGTCAATAATGTGCCATGGATTAGGAAAAGTGTTGTCACCCTCATCTGGCAGGTGCTTTGAAAGAGAATGGTGGGACCCTCAATTGGCAGGTTAAAATACCTCACCAACCCTCAACTTGCAGATTAATGTCTCAACCTATGCTGGCTATGTAGTTCTGGAACACAAGGACTGCTTCTAAGGATCACACCCTCTACTAGCAGGTGAGTTCCCATCCTTGGGTTCACTCGGTGCTGAATCCTACTCCCAACTGAATAGACACTGGACTAATCTATTACTTCATACTAAACTAAACTAGACTAATATATTACTTCATACTAAACTAAACTGGACTAGACATATATTGAGTTTACTGAGGATTCATGAATCTGTAACTGACTAAATTCTATTGATCGTGACATGATTGATATTGTTCTATAACTGACCATGTCTCTAGGTAAACAACTAAATTGTCTGGTATTAAATAACCATCGATAGCATAAATTAAGAGATATGGCACAATCTTGAAACATTTAAACTAAGCGACCCTTGCTCGAGGCAAGCAGCTATCGCGGCGCGACCCTTAGTTGGGTTGATTGACCCTTCCGACGTGGGGCAATCGCGACCCCTCACTATTTTGGGCATATAAACTCGCCTTTGCGCTAGTCCAAAAAATCCAAAACTCGTCTAAGATGACCTACAAGTGTCCCTGATAATGAATAAATTTGAAAATTAACAAACTAAGGTTGGGAAGGTCAAAAATAAAATCCTCCAAATTTGGAAGGCTAAATTGATTCTAAGTCTCCAAATTTGGAAGGCATTTTCATCTTTTCGTGATTTTATTTCAAGGGTTGTTTGGTCAATTCCTAAAATTCCTAATTATCCTATACATGACATTAAACTCGTAAATGACCTATTATCTCATTATTTACTCACATCTCTCAAGAAATAAATAATTCTCTCGCAAAGAGGAAAAAACCCTAGTTCAAGAAATCAAGAACAAGCTCAAGGATTCCTCCAAGAACCTTTGAGAATTGATATTCCACAGTATGTTAGGTGTTCATCTATGGGTACCTTTCACCCATAGAGTCCAAGAATCCCTTTTTAAAACTACAAGTTTATGGAATTGTGAATTCCCATGTTTGAAATTAATTGTATGCATGTCTATGATGTTAATTGGGTTTTCAATCCATGATTATTATGAGATTCATGAAATTAGAATAGTATTTATGGGAATTATATGAATTGGATGTTATAAACCATGAATTTGCAAGTTTGGGCATTGTAGTTACCATGTTTATATGTTATTCATGATTACGTGCATTTAGTTGTGCTCAACAAGTGTTTGATTGAATGGACATGTGAATTAAATGGTGAAATCATGATATGGTAGTATATGTACAAGCTTATGCCCTACAAGTGTTTGATAAAATGTCTCTATGAATGAATTATGGACAAGTGTACATTGTTATGTCTTTCAAGTTCATGTTATTCTTTACTTTTCATGCTATCGAGTTCTGGGGGTATTTAATACCCGACAATTTAGCTATTTACCTAAAGCTACAGTCAATTATAGAACAGTATCAGTCATGTTCAGCTCAGTCTAGTAATCAGTTCACGATCTATTCAGTTGGGAGTAGGATTCAGCACCGAGTGAATCCAAGGTTGGGGACTCACTTGCCAGTTGAGGGTGTGATATCTAGGAGCAATCCTTGTATTACAAAACTATGTATCCATCATAGGTTGAGACATCAACCTGCCAGTTGAGGGTTGATGAGGTGTTTTAACCTGCCAGATGAGGGTTCCACCATTCTCATTAGAGTACCTGCCAGATGAGGGTAACTCTTCATCTTGCCTTTACCCATGACACGGTACTGACATCCTTCCAACCGGGGTTACAAGTTGGACCCCAAATCTATTTAGAAAAAGAGGCATGTCAGTTAGATAATTACCTCCCATAATTTCAGTTTTAGTCTTCAGTATAAAACTCAGTTCAGTTCTACAAAATAAGGATTGTCAGATACAGTCAATCAGTACCAGTAATCTCAGATATCAGTTACTCAATATGAGAAATCAATATTTAGCTTCAAAAAATCTCAGTTACAGTATACACGTTTATGCATAGTATTTCATACTCAACATTTACATCATATTCAGATATCTATTTATAGTAGTTTCAGTTACTCTATATCATTTCAGTCAATTATTGTTCATATATATGAACTATTTCATTCAGCCTTACCTCATCTAGCATACCAGTATATTCCAAGTACTGACGCATACTCTTTCTTTGCGTTATGATGTCTTATATCATAGGTTCAGACGCTCATGTTCCTAACCGCACATAGACAGAATCAAATTTACTCAGCTTTGTCAGATTTAGAAGTGAGTCCTCATTTATTGAGGATATGCTTTACTTCAGTATTTTTAGTAGATACAGTATTTCAATAGATGGAGTTAGTTAGGGGATTGTCCCATCAACTCCACTTTCAGATAGTTCAATTAGAGGCTTTTTAGACTAGACTTTCAGACAACATTCAGTTTTACAGAATATTACTTCAGTTGTCATTTTTTATTAGTATGTTAGATTTTGAACCTTATGGAATTTCAGCCTATTTTATGCATTTAATTCAGTATTATTATTCAGTGCTCACAAAAGATATCAGTCATGGGTTTGCTTGTGATCCTTCGGGGTCGTAAGCACCGTGTAGCGTCCGGGGTACAGACTTTCATTGTATATAGATGAACCTTTTATATGAGACAACAAAACCTAGAATTATTTCTATTGGTCGAGGTTCAGCTTCTCTACTGCCGCACTACTAACTTTATGTAGGAAATTACAATGTCCAACTGTAGTCAAACAAGTCATCTTCAGAGAGAAACCTCATATGGGATCAAGTCTGATAGATACTTAATAAACCATTAATCAGGTTCTTCTTGGAATAGTTTCTGGATCATCAAAACTTCAAGGATGTATTATTTTCCTCCTTTTTGATGATGATAAACTATTCCCCCTGTCACTAGGACAATTTACTCACAAAGTCCCTGTTGATAATTTTCCTTACCTCCCTTCAGAATTCAATCTCCTTGATTCCCCCTAGCATAAGCACCAGTAATACAAATAAGAATATTATCTTCCCCCTTTTGGCATCATTAAAAAGGCAGTAAACTAAGTTAGTGAAGAGGCAAGACAAGTTAATTCATGTCCATTGAGGCTACAATCATATGAATAAAGAAGACACAAAGAACCCATGTAGTAGAAAAAAAAATAGTCACTTCATTAATAAAAAGGATAGTACAAAATACATTAAATAAAATAAAACACTAGAACAACCACAAAATGCTATATAAAAAAAAGACTGCTAGGACAAGGACTTAAGAGAACAGGGATCAATCGGGGCTTTGAAAGAACTAAGCATAAGTAGAGGGAGGTTTGGGGGAATGGAACCTAATAAGAATATCCATACAATCAATCTCTACATCATGGCCATTCAAGAGTTATTTAGTGAGATTCTTGACCTCAGCTTATAGATCCAAAACTTTATCAGTCAGTGTAGTAACTTGGGCTATCAATTCAACATTTTTTGGCCTCAATCCATCTGAGGTACCAGGTCCTTTAGTAGTTAGATATTTCATCCTTTTCTTTAGGTGTGTGATCTCAGCATTATGGGTAGACACTGCTACCCTTATTTCTTTAAAATCTCAACTTAAGCCTTTCTAAACATCTAATAATTTAGACACCTAAGACTTGGTCCCAACCTTCCCTTCACATATTTATTTTTTTATCAGCGTGTTCATGATGAACAATTAAATGGTTGTACCTTCCACTCCTCCAACACACTCAACCTTGAAATATTTGAACACCTTTTTTGAGTAAATAACTATAGGAAAGCCCATGCTTACCATACTTAATGTGTATCACTTTATACATATGTTCAATTATCAAGGTAGATAGATTTATTAACTCTAATTTTTTAAGAGATTTTATTTAAAAAGATCTGCTATAGAATAAACTGTTCATTTCTCTAAATGGGGCAGCAAGACTTTGTTGATGAATTAAAGAGCAATTAGAACTCTCATTTCAAAATCATTTTCCTAACTCTAGCTCTGGAGTTTTCACTGCCCTTAGAAGGAGACTGAACAAAAGGGAGTAAGGGTTTTTTATCTTGAACTGACCTAATCCCAACTACAGGGACTCCTAGAATTTCTCAAAGAAACTCTCCATCTAGGAATATCTCTAGACCATTCACCATCCTAGTAAGACTTAAATTACTCACTCTTTTATGAAGAAAAAGTCATTGACTTCAGCTTTATAGACTGTGGGCACACGAGTTTCAAAGAGGTGCAACCATTCTTGATGTTGAACAAACTGAATCAACTTACTCATTCCTGGTTCATCACTGATTTTAGGATCAAAGACCCTCCTAGTCAGCACCTTTTGGGATTTGAGGATCAAATTTCTCTTTTTCCTGGTTAGACTAGGAACAACCTTCTAAACTTTCTTTGCTTATATGAGGAACTTGGTCCCTAAACCATCTGATTAGTTTACTCAGACTCCAATGGATCAACTTTAGGATAGGTCCTTTAGTTACTTTATCCCTTTTTTTGCTTGACTGATATGTGCTTCTCCTTACCAGCATCCCTTTAGTTTAGGTGCTGCAGACTTCATTGGCTTTAAGACTCCCACTTCCTTACATTTTTTTTCAAAAGAATGAAAATTTCATCATCTGTTCATTCCTTTTTGTATTTAGCCTCTACATCAACTACTTTCTTAGGAGGAGAAACCGATTTGTCACTTTCATTCCTTTTCTTTGCATTTATTTTTCTAGTAGTGAATCTTTTGCTTGCTTTCAAGGAATCACTTAACAGTTTTTTCTCAGCCCCTTGAGTATTGTAAGACCTATGAATGGTCTTCTTAAAAAGCTATTCCTTTTTTAAATTCCCCCTCTTTCATACTCTATTCCAGAAAAGATTTGTAAAATTATCCTCTTACTCATCATATTCACTAGGAGAATTAACCATTTCCTTAGCCACTCTTATAGATATACGGGTGCCATCATATTTGGGACTAGGGGACTATAAGACCCCATAAAATTCTAAGTCTAATTCAACCTCTTAGAGCTTGATAAAAGATCCTACACTTAGAAAATTTTAGCTAAGTGTTAAGGCTTAGTCTCTTTTTAAGCCTTCAAACTTTGAGGATTTATTTCATGACCTTTCCGACCTTCGTTTGTCAATTTTTAAGTTGATTCACGATGGGGTAAGTCAATAGTACATCTCGGGTGAGTTTCAGAAATTTTCAGATAACATAAGGGCATGTTTGGATTTTCAAAATAGTATCTCGAGGTGATTAGCCCACACCGCCCAACTTAGTCTGGGGATCTAAGCAGGGCGGCGCCCTAGCTATTCCGGCTGGGCAATTTTTCTACCGTCCAGCTCTGCATCTCTAAGGGCAAAAGGGTCATTTTTCCACCCCTATATAGCCCTATAACACGAGATTCAGCCCTATTTGCACCAAAATATACGCTTTTCTCTCAAATTCCCTCAAGAACAAGTATTAGGGTTCTCAATTCAAGACTCAATTCTCAAAGGTTTCATCGTCAATCTTCTTCAAATCAAGAACTATGGTATGTTAGATGTTGATTCATGGGTTCCTTCCACCCATGAAGCTCAAGAACCCTTTTGAAGTATAAAGATTATATTTTTATGAGATTCCATGATTTAAATTGAATTGAAATTCATGTTCATGATGTTTTTGGATTTTAATCCATATTTTAGACTACAGTTCCAAGATTTGATCCTAGTATGTGATGAATTGCATGTTGTTCATAATAAACCCTTCAAGTTGCAAGTATATTGATGTGTTCATGATATTTAGATATATTAATTGTTGTATATCCAAAGCATGCTCCCCATACATTTGATTAAATGCCTATATGAGTGAAATAGTGCCATTATAGCATGTTAAAACATAGTCCCTATTCATGTATAAGTTAATGTATGTCAAGTGTTTGATGAAAGGCCTTATTAAATAAATCATAAGACATTAGTATGAATTCCTATTCATGTGCAAGTGTATGACTTTCAAGTTCTTGAAGAGATGCCTCATTGATTGTATTGTGAATGATAGAATATTGTTATGTTATTCAAAAATTGACATATTTTATTCTTGTTTATACTATCGAGTCCTCGGTGTATTTAATACCCGACAATTTAACTTCTACCTAGAACCAGTGTTAGTTATAGTTCTCTTAGTCATGTCATGATCAGTAGTACCCTCAGTCAATTACAAAATTCAGTAGAACTCAGTCAGCTACGTGACTTAGGAAAACTCAGTAATCTCAATATCAGTTCAATCCAGTTTTAGAAATCCATTCAGAACTCAGTAGCATTCAATCAGCTAATAGAACTCAATAGTAATCCATCAGTCAACGGAACTCAGTAACTCAGTTCAGCTCAGTTAATCAGTACGATCAGTAACAGATTCATCCTAGTCTAGTACAATCTAAGAACCAGTTCAGTGTCTATTCAGTTGGGAGTAGGATTCAGCATCGAGTTAGGGCAGGGATGATGGCTTCCCCATTAATTAGGCGAAGTCAATAGAAGCAGTCCCTGTACTC
The DNA here is from genome assembly GCA_030864215.1 of Capsicum pubescens. Lineage (NCBI taxonomy): Eukaryota > Viridiplantae > Streptophyta > Magnoliopsida > Solanales > Solanaceae > Capsicum > Capsicum pubescens. The sequence continues at coordinate 114,968,510 of CM061539.1, forward strand.
CAGAACTGTGTAGCCAACACAGGATGAGGAGTCACCCATTAGATTAAGGCTTGGATACCTCGCAGGAGTCACCCGTTATGTGGTAGAGAGTCTAGTGAAACTGACACTTCTTCATTGATATGTGACTTAATGGGTCCCTTAATGATAGATTTTAGTGTAAGAGTTTCATCAGAAAAGAGGTTTTCAAAGATGGTGAGGGATTTGCTGAGGAGGGTTTATGAAAGAGACATTTTCTTCTAAGGGTGCCTTGGTCGAAGAAGAAGGAAGAGATAGTTTTTTATTTTATGAGAGTGGATTTTAGAAGTTATTTTGAAGAGGCAATTAACAAAGAAAATTATTGATACTAGAATAGAATTGCATGAGAGGATTCAACAATTTTGTAGCAATGGAGAAGGAGTGAGCAATGAGGTATTAAATGAGGTTTAAAAGAGGCGTCCTATAATTTTAAAGTGAAAGGACGTGTCTGGTCCCTATTGTGTATTCACTTGTAGGGGTTATGTGTCAACGGTTAGAAGGGAGACATAGAGGGTTACATGATAATTTGAAATACCCTGAACCATGGCCCTTGAAATTTCTTGAGTCTTGAACCTTCTGATTATCATACGACTCACACCGTACTAGTCGTATAATATGGTTACAATTTTAGGACCCTAGTCATATGTTGGTTAGTGTAATATTAGCCAAGTTCTAACCTAGGTACGAGAAGAATCCAAATGATTCATATGTTCAAGTGACGAGAGGTAGGGTCCAAACTGTATGTTGTGTAATGTATAGCCTTTGATGTTCTCCCTAGTGTATGACTTACACCATACGAGTCATATGGTGAAGATATGAGTTGGTCAAGGAAGTCGTATGTTGGATAGAATGTGGTGTCAAATTGTTTGATCAAGTGACGATTTGAGGGTACCACTCATATGATGTAGTTATGAGATGAAAGGTCCAATCATACCGACCTACGTTCTTTTTATAGCTTTTAAGCTGAGGGTATTTGTAAGACCCCGTAAAGTCATATCTTAACTCAGTCCCTTAGAGCATGAAAAGAGGTGCCGACTTAGAAATTTCAGCGAAGTGTTTATAGTTAGAATTATTAAGCCTTCATAAGTTGGTGATCTTATTTTACGATCCCTATGACCTTAAAATGTTGATTTTTTGGTTGATTCATGATCATAAATGTCAGTATATGTTCTCGAACGAGTTTTGGATTTATCAGACATCGTTTGAGGCATGTTTGGGAGTCCAAAATAGTGGATCAAAGCAATCTCAATGCGTCACGTCGCCTATTGAGTCGATAGATATTTTCCTCTAGATCCCAGTGCAAATTCTAGTAAGCCGATGCGATCTTGATGTGTCGCGTCAATCATCGCATTAACCCCATTGACATGGTGCGTCGATCTGCGCATCGCTGGGAACATTTTAAGTAATTAAAAGTCCATATCCATAGGGGTATTTGGTCTTTTCCCAACTCCTATTCAGCCCCAAAACACATAATTAAGCCATCCAAAAGGCAAAAATTCATTATTTCTCTCAATTTCCTCAAGAACAAACTCTAACCCGCCAAATTCAAGATTGAAGGTTTAAGAAATTCACCACAACTTTTAGAGAATTAACAACCAAGGTATGTTATGTGTCCATTTATGGGCTCTTTTCACTCATGAAGTCCAAGAATCTTTTTTTAAAACTACAAGATTATAATTTCATGATTTACATGTTGTAATTGGATTGTGTTCATATGTGAATTGATGATGGGGTTTAATTCTATGATTTATTATAAGTTTCATGAAAATTAGATAATTGTGAGTTGGTTTATGTGACCTTCATGTTGAACTCTTGAACTAGAAGTTGAATGTAGTAGCCATGATATTATTACATGTTTATTACTATATAAAATAACCATGCTCCCCAAGTGTTTGTTAAAATGCTTATGTGAATTGACTAGTGAAAGCATGACATGTTATTATGTGATTTCGTTCATGCACAAGCTCATGTATACCAAGTGTTTGACAAAATGTCTAAATAAATGCATTGTTAGTAAGCAAGCATTATTATGTTTGTAAGGTTATGCTATGCTTTACTTTCCATGCTATCGAGTCCTAGGGTATTCAGTACCTGAAAATCTAGCAGTTGACCTAGAACTACAGTAGTTACAAACTAGTCTTAGTAATATCATGATTAATAGTATTCAGTCAATACAGAACCCAGTTAAACTAAGTGAAATCAGTTCAGTTCAGTCAGTAAACATGATCAGTAATAGTTTAGTCCAGCCTAGTACAGTTTAGAAATTAGTTCAGTGTCTATTCTATTGTCAGTAGGATTCAGCACCGAGTGAATCTAAGGATTTGGACACACCTGCCAGTAGTGGGTATGATCCTTAGAAGCAGTCCTTGCATTATAGAACTACGTAGCCAGCGTAGGTTGTGACATCAACCTTTCAGTTGAGGGTTGATGAGGTGTCTTACCTTCCAGTTGAGGGTACCACCATTCTCATTCAGAGCACCTACCAGATGAGGGTAACTCAGTAACGTGTCTTTACCCATGGCAAGGTACTGACATCCTTCCAACTAGGGTTACAGGTTGGAACCCAAATCAGTTCAGAGAGGGGCATGTCGGTTAGATGATTACCTCCCACAGTTTCAGTTTCGATCTCAGTATAGAACTCAATTCAGTTCAACAGAATTAAGACTGTCAGACGCAGCCACCCTGCTCAGTATAGAACTTAGTTTAGTTCTACAGAATTAGGACTGTCAGAAACAGACACCTAGTTAACAGTTATACAGTTATCAGTAAACTCAAATAACAGTCAGTCAGTTATCAAAACATAGTACTTAGTGTTAAAAGGATCTTAGTTACAGTATACGTAGTTATGTGTATAGTATTGCACAATCAGCATTTACAATAGTTTAAGATATACATGTACTCTCATGTAGTTATGTTCATGTTACTCAACCAGTTACTGTTCATGTATATAAACCCCTACATTCAGCCTTACCTCATCTATCATACCGTTACATTCTATATACTAACGCATACTTTCTCTTTACACTATGATGTCTCATATCATAGGTTCGGATGCTCAAGTTCTTGACTGTGCTTAGCCAGATTCAGTCAGCAGTATCAGATTTCAGTAGTGATTTCTCATCTATCAAGGAGATGATTATGTTTTAGTATTTAATTTTTTTAGTATTTCAGTAGTTAAAGTTAGTTGGGGGCTTGTCCCATCAATTCCACCTTCAGACAGTTCAGTTAGAGGCCCTTTAGATTAGACTATTTTAGACAGCTATTCAGTTTTCAGTATTGATTTATCAGTACTTGAATTGAGCTATGAACTTTATGGAAGATTCAGCCTAATTTCTGCATTATTACATTATTATCATCTAGTGATTGCAGCAGGTACCAGTCATGGGTTAGCTTGTGGTCCTTTGAGATTTTGAGCATTGTATGGCATTCGAGGTGCAGAATTGGGGTGTTACAAACTTGGTATCAGAGCCTAAGTTTCAACAGAGTCCTAGGGAGTCTAAAATCCGCGTCTACTAGAGTATTGTGTATGGGTGTATAGCGCGCCACACTTATGGACAAGAGGCTATGAGGCTTTTTAGGAAAAGTTTCCCTTCTTTCTGTATTTATATCGTGCGAGTGAGCATGAGCTCAAGTTACACTCTCAATCTAATGCTTTTTTTACTTCCATTTATAGAACATTCCTCCCAAAATGAACAATGTATAAAGAACAGGAAACCAGACAGCACCTCCACCCGTTCAGGAAGATCCCCTGGACGAGCATGTCTCCCACGCAGAATTCAGAGTAGCTTTCACTTCTCTAGATAATTTTGTGGAAGCCCAAAATGAATGCCCAGCTATCGTTCCGGACAACCCATTAGCCAATACTGCTGCATTTAGGATACGGGACTTCACCCGAATGAACCTTAAATCATTTACGAGGTCTAATGTAGATAAGGACCCACAGGAAGTCCTTGATCAGGTGTAGAAAGTCATAGATATTATGGGGTGACTGCTAGTGAGAGTGCTGAGTTGGTTTCATATCAGTTGCAGGATGTGGATCAATCATAGTTCAGACAGTAGAGGGCATAGAGGGCCGCTGATGCAGGGCCCATAGAATGGGAGGAGTTTGCCACTGCTTTTCTGGATACGTTCTTCCCACTAGAGTTGAGGAAGGTTTTGGATTTTATTTACCTAAAGCATGGAAACACGACAGTAAAATAGTATTCTCTCAATTTTACTCATTTAACTAGATATATTCCTCATGTGGTAGCAGATAGAAGATCTATGAGGAGTAAGTTTATGTTTGGTGTGTCTAACAGTGTGGTCAAGAAGAGTAGAACAACAATGCTGATTAAGGCGATGGACATATCCAGGCTCATGGTCCATGATAAGTAGATAGAAGAGGTTAAGAATAAGGAGAATGAGAGGGAGAACAAGAGATCTAGAATAAGTAGCTTTAACATCACTCAGCCTAAGATAGGGGGTGGAAATCATTCTCAATTTTTCCCAAAATCCTCAGTTCTAGATCTGTCCTCAGCCAATGCTCCAGTGCCAAAATTCAGAGATGGTAATAAAGATAGGGCGACATGCCCTAAACCTCAAGGTACTATTAGCAGTGCCCGAACAAACCCTATTTTCCAAAAATATGGCAAAACCATCAGGTGTTTGCAGAGATGGCAGTGATGTGTGTTTTGGATGTGTCAAGCCAAGCCATAGTATCAGATATTGTCCTTATTTAGGTTCTCAAGGTCAGTATAATCATTCTTAAGCTAAGTTCAATCTCCTAAATCAGCAGGGTGCCGCTTCCAGTGCCACCAGTGGGCAACACCTAAATAGACTCTATGCACTTTCGTCCTAATAGGATCAAGAAAGCTCTCCGGATATGGTCCCTAGTATGTTGCAAGTTTATCATTTACCTGTTTATGCTTTGCCAGATCTAGGATCTTCTTTGTCCTTTGTAACTTCTTATATAGATGTTGACTTCAGAGTCATTCCCGAAATCCTAAAAGATCCCTTCTCAGTCTCTACCCCAGTGGATAAATCTATCACATCCCAATGGGTATACAGGAACTGTTCGGTTATGGTATCTCAAAAAGTTACTTCAGCAGACTTAGTAGAATTAGAGATAACAGATTTTGACATCATTCTTGGTATGGACTGGCTTCATTCATTCTATGCTTTAGTTGACTGCAGAAATAGAATTATCTATTTTCAGTGTCTGAATTAACTTATCCTTGAATAGAGGGGTAGTACTTCAGCAATTAGGGTTCAACTTGTTTTTTACCTTAGGGCGATAAAAATGATATCTAAGGGATGTGTCTATCATCTTGTTTGAGTTCAACACTTTAGTTCAGAGACCCATAACCTTGAGTCAGTGTCAGTAGCATGTGAATTGCCAGATGTGTTTCCCGAAGATCTTCTCGGGTTCCTCCCGAAAGGGAAATTAACTTCAGAATTGACCTTCTTCTAGATGCTCATCCCATCTCTATTCTTCCATACATGATGTCTCCAAAAAAAATCAAAGAATTAAAAGAACAGTTGAAGGATCTCCTAGATAAGGGATTCATCAGACCCAGCGTATCCCCTTAGGGTGCACCAGTTCTATTCGTGCGTAAGAAAGATGGTTCTCTTAGAATGTGTATAGACTACCGTCAACTAAATAAAGTCACAATCAAGAACAAGTATCCACTTCCTAGAATCGATGACTTATTTGACCAAGTTCAGGGTGCCAGTTACTTTTCTAAGATAGACCTCAGATCAGGCTATCATCAGCTCAGAGTCAGAGAATGTGACATTCCGAAGATAGCTTTTAGAACTCAGTATGGCCACTTCAAATTCATAGTCATGTCATTTGGTCTTACCAATGCTCCATCATCCTTTATGGACTTGATTAACCGCGTGTTCAAGCAGTACTTAGACTTGTTCGTCATAGTCTTTATTGATGACATTCTTGCCTACTCCCGCAGTGAAAGTGATCATGCAGACCATCTCAGAATAGTATTATAAACTCTTAGAGCCTATCAGTTATTCACCAAATTTAGTAAGTACAAATTTTAGCTAAAGTCAGTAGCTTTTCTTGAACATATAGTTTTCAGTGATGGCATTAGAGTTGATCCTCAAAAGACTGAAGCAGTAAGAAACTAGCCTAGACCCATCTCTCTGACAGATATCAGGAGTTTCTTAGGCTTGGCTGACTATTATCGACGATTTGTTGAGGGATTTTCATCTATTGCATCCCCCATGTCCAGATTGACTCAGAATAAAGTCAAATTCCAATGGTCAAAATCTTGTGAGAAGAGTTTTTAGGAGTTGAAGACTCGACTCACTACAGCCCCAGTTTTGACTCCACGAGATGGTTTAAACGAGTTTGTGGTATATTGTGATGCTTCCAGAGTTGGTTTGGGGTGTGTTTTTATGCAGAGAGGTAAGGTCATAGCCTATGCCTCTAGACAGCTTAAGCCCCATGAAAAGAACTACCCCACTCATGATCTTGAGTTAGCAGTTGTAGTATTTTCCTTAAAGATTTGGAGGTATTATTTTTATGGGGTGCATATTGATGTGTTAACAGACCATAAAATCCTGTAGTATGTATTTTCTTAGAAAGACCTGAACCTGTGTCCAAGAAGGTGGTTAGAGTTGTTGAAAGACTATGACATGAGTTTTCAGTATCATCCAGGCAAGCCCAATGTAGTGGTTGATGCTCTTAGTATGATTTCTATGGGTAGTGTTGCTCACATAGAGCATGGTAAGAAGAAGTTAGTTCAGGAAGTTCATCAGCTTTCCCGACTAGGTGTTTGCTTAGTCTATTCAAAAGAGGGCAGTGTATATGTGCAAAATAGTTTGGAATCATCTTTGGTTTCCAAAGTGAAGGAAAAACAGGACAGAGATCCCAGTTTAGTTAAACTAAAGGAGTCAGTTAGAGATCAGAAAGTAGAGGTTTTCTTCCAAGGGCGAGATGGTGTGTTACACTGCCAGGGTAGACTTTATGTGCCATCTGTGTATGGCGTGAGATAGTGGATTCTTGCAGAAGTGCATGGTGCACGATACTCAATTCACCTAGGGGCTACCAAGATGTTGCGACTTGCGGGAATTTTATTGGTGGAGTGGGATAAAGAGAGACATTGCAGAGTTTGTAGCTAAGTGCTAGACGTGTCAGCAGGTAAAGATCGAGAATCAGAATCCTAGTGAGTCTATACAAGAGTTCAGTATTCCCACTTTGAAGTAGGAGGAGGTAAATATGATTTTATGACGGGCTTGCCCCGTACTAGTCGCCAGCATGATTCGATTTGTGTCATTATGGATAGGATGACCAAATCAGCTCATTTCTTACCAGTTCATACCTCTTATTCGGTCGAGGATTATGCCAAGCTTTATGTCAGAGAGTTGTTCAGATTGCACGAAGTTCTGTTGTCCATCATTTCATATAGAGGTACGCAATTCACCTTTTATTTCTGGAAATCCTTCCAAAAGAGTCTTGGAACTCAAGTATACCTCAGTACAACCTTTCACCCTCAAACAGATGGTCAAGAAGAAAGGACCATTCAAACTTTAGAAGATATGTTAAGAGCGTGTGTGTAGCGTCCCAATTTTCTAAATCGGAATGCTACACGTTGCTCATGACCCCAAGGGACCACAAGTTAACCCATGACTGATATTTGTACCTGTACACTGCATATATAATGTATTAATGCAGAAAACATAAATATGTAGGCCATAAGGTTCAACTAAATAAAGAATCTATCAAAACATAATATCCATATGGGTGAAAGATACCCAAAACAGCTGAAAACTAAATCAAATCTAAACATAAGTCTGAATACTGAATTTGAAAGCCTCTAAGTGTTGTCTGAATAAGGAGTTGAAGGAACATGTCTCCAACTAACTCTGTAAACTGATAAATGGCTAAAATAATAATGAATAAATCAAATCATATTTTAATCGAATGAAGAGGACTCACTGAATCTCTGCGACTGGAAATGCTACTGCTACTATTGATCTGGAACTCGTGTATCTGAACCTATGGTGTAACATGAAAATAAAGCATCATAGCGCAAATGCGTCAGTACGAGGGAATGTACTGAGTATACGAGTGAGGTAGGCTAAAAATAAATAGGGTTTACATGCATGAACAATGCTAACTATCTGACTGACATGAACATAAAAGTAAAAACATGCACACATAGTAACTGAAATCGTGGGTGCATGATAGCTACTCCTGTATACTAATACATGGTTTACTGATGGCTAACATAACTGATACTAAAATTTTGATAACATGGGCGACTTATCTGACAAATCCTAAATCTGATGAAACTATCTAAGTTTTGTATTGTAACTGAGTCTGACTGTATCTGACAGTCCTGATATACTAAAATCTGAAGACCTATCTAATTTCTTTTAGTGATACTGATTCTGAAACTGTGGGAGGTAGTTGTTTAACCGACATGCCCCAATAACACATATAGCTAAGTTGGGGTCCAATCTATGCCCCGACTAGAGGGGTGTCAATATCGTGCCACTGGTAAGGACAGTTGTGGGTGACCCTTAGCTGGTAGGTATTCGAAAGGAGAATGATGGGAACCCTAAACTGACAGGTTAAGCCACCTCATCAACCCTAATCTGACAGGCTAAGATGTCTCAACCTACGCTGGCTACGTAGTTCTAGAACACAAGGATGACTGCTAAGAATCACACCCTAATCTGGTAGGTGAGTCCCCATCCTTGGGTTCACTCAGTGGTAACTTCTACTCTAATCTGAAGAGACTAAACATGATTCAACTGACTGTACATGGACAGATTAACTGACTTCTGTTGACTGACGGAGAAGTACTATTATCTGAGAGTTAACTGAGATCATAAGATTTCTGAGGTTTGCTGAGTCATATGACTGACTGAGTTCTATATATTATAGCTTGAATGAGATTATCGTGACAACATGTCATGGCTCTAGGCACACATCTATGTTTTTCGGGTACGAATACCCCCAGGACTCCATAGAAGGGAACTGACACACACATGACATGACTTTATCACAAGATTTGAGTCCACAATCCATAATAACATAAGTAGGGGATATCATATTTCATATAATTATTCAGCATCTTAAACATTGTAGGGAATGCATAGATATATTTTGTGTACATATTGTATATCTCCATTTTCTTACATACTTCATACCACCATAATAGCAACACATGAAAAACATGGGATTCATATTGAAGTATATAGCTAACATGGACTTGTCATTTAGACATCATAGAACCATAGAATTTCTAGAATCCTAAGGATTTATCAAACACCTTGCATGCATTCTTTAAGTCATAGGTGAGATTCATACTTGCACCATATTAAACCACCTAAAGTTCATGGTTTTCAATTAACAAACATATATATTCCATGAAAACACCTTTAGACAATACATTGAAACATAAACAACAATCGTCAACATGTACATACTCATATCACCATAAAAAGTTTACAAAATAATATTTAAAACATGGTTCTTGATCTCTATGAACGGATTGGATCCATAGATGAACACTACACATACCTTAGAAAGGAAACCTTGATGAAAGACTGGAGAGTTCTTGGATTTGGGAAACTTAATTCTCAATTATCTTGGAAAAAGGCTTGAATCTTGCTTTTGAGAGATGAGTTTGATGGAAACCCTAATCTTGTCGTTAAGAGCGTAAGAGAGGGTTTTTGAGATGCTTAACTGAAGAAAAAATGGGAAAACTTATGCCTATTTAGTGTTATAAGTCGTGGAAGGTGAAGTAAATGACCAAAATACCCTTATGAAATAAATTCCCAGTCGGGGTATTACAATATCTCCCCCTTGGAAATATTCGTCCTCGAATGATGACTGCTTGAGAGGGGAGAAAAGATAAAACAATGCATACACTGATCATGCTCAACTGGCACATGATTTTAGGACTGAATTGAATTCTAAACTAAATATAGCCCAACTGAACATGCATATCTGATGCATGACTGATAAGCTGAACTAATGAATGCATGATAAGCTATGTACTGATACTTGATACCAATTTTATATTGGAATTTTGAATATGTAACTGAATAAGCTTAAGTAAAATGGTCACCTCGAGCTAAGTTTGAATTAGCGGAGAAAATATGAGGGTACTTGGTTCGCATGTCTTCTTCTGCTTCCCAAGTAGCTCCCTCCATGGACTAATTCCGCCAAAGAACCTTGACTAGAGGGACTTCTTTGTTCCTCAGCCTACGAGTCTGATAGTAGAGGATTTCGACTGGAATCTCTTCATAAGAGAGGCTATTCTGAATGTCAACACTCTGAATAGGGACTACAACTGCTGGGTCACCTATGCACTTCTTGAGCAAAGAGACATGGAAGACTGGATGAACTGAGGCTAGATCTGAAGGCAATTCAAGCTCATAGGCTACCTTGCCGAAACGACTGAGAATCCTGAAAGGACCGACATATCAGAGACTGAGATTTCCCTCCTTGTTGAATCTCTTCACTCCCTTCATAGGAGAGATCTTGAGATAGACATAGTCATTAACTTTGAATTCGAGATCCTTTCTACGAACATCCGCATAAGACTTCTGTCGGCTCTGAGCAGCTCGGAGTCTTTTTCTGATCAACTAAACTTTCTCTAAGGCATCAAATAATAAGTTAGGACCTATGACTATGGTATCACTAACTTCGAACCAACCGATCAGAGACTTACATCTCCTACCCTAGAGAGCTTCGAATGGAGCCATCTGAATACTGGAGTGATAGTTGTTGTTGTATGCAAACTCAATCAAAGGCAAGTGGTCATCCCGAATTCCCTTGAAATCAATTGCACACACCCTTATCATATCTTCTAGAGTCTGAATGGTCCTTTCTGCTTGACCATTTGTCTGAGGATGAAACGTTGTACTGAGATAAACTTGGGTACCAAGACCTTTTTGGAACGCTTTCCAGAAGTGAGGGGTGAACTGGGTACTTTTGTCTGAGATGATAGATAGTGGAACAGTGTTGTATCTAACCAACTCCCTGATATAGAGTTTTGCACAATCCTCGATTGAGTAAGAGGTATGAACTGGAAGGAAATGAGCTGACTTGGTCATTCTATCTACAATGACCCAAACTGAACCATGATGATGACGTGTTCTAGGCAAACCCATCACGAAGTCCATTTTTAGTTCTTCCCACTTACAAGTAGGAATAGTGAACTCCTGCATGGAACCACTAGGTTTTTGATGCTCTATCTTAACCTGCTGATATGTAGAGTACTTAGCCAAAAACTCTGCAACGTCCCTCTTCATCCCACTTCACCAATAGATCTCCCACAAGTCGCGGTACATATTAGTGGCCCCTGGATGAATAGAGTATCGCGCACCATGCGCTTCTGCAAGAATTCACTGCCTCAAGTCATCTACACCGGGAACACACAGACGACCCTGACAATGAAGAACACCATCTCCTCCTTGGGAGAAAACCTCTACTTCCTGACTCTGCACTGACTCTTTTAGCTTGACAAGTCTAGGATCCCTGTCTTACTTCTCTTTCACCTCAAAAACTAGAGATGACTCTGAACTACTCTGAACTCATACACCACCCTCTAAAGAGTCGACTAAGCGAATGCCTAGTATGGTAAGCTGATGAATCTCCTGAGATAATTTCTTCTTACTATCCTAAACATGGGAAACACTACCCATGGACAGTCTACTGAGTGCGTCAGCCACTACATTGGCCTTGCCAGGATGATAAAGTACACTAATATCATAATCATTTAAGAGCTCTAACCACCTTCACTAACAAAGATTGAGATCTTTATGGGAAAAGACATACTGAAGGCTTTATGATCTGTGAAGATGTCTACATGAACACCATATAGATAATGCCTCCAAATCTTTAAGGAAAAGACAACTGCAGCTAACTCAAGGTCATGAGTAGGATAATTATTCCCATGGGGCTTTAACTGTCTGGAGGCGTAGGCTATGACTCTACTATGCTGCATAAGGAAACAACCTAAACCTACTCTGGATACATCACAATATACTATGAATCCATCGAAACCGTTGGGAAGTGCTAAAACTGGAGCTGAGGTGAGTCAAGTCTTCAACTCCTGAAAACTCTTCTCGCAAGGTTCTGACCACTGAAACTTGACCTTCTTCTGAGTCAATCTGTACATAGGAGATGCAATATAAGAAAATCCCTCGACAAACCGTCAGTAATAGCTAGCCAAACCCAAGAAACTCCTAATATCTGATGGAGAGACAGGGCGAGGCTAGCTTCTTACCGCTTTGGTTTTCTGAGGATCTACTCTAATACCATCACCGGAACTAATGTGGTTAAGGAATGCTACTGATCTTAGCCAAAATTCACACTTACTGAACTTGGTGAACAACTGGTGATCCCTGAGAGTCTGAAGAACAATTATGAGATGGTCTGAATGATCACTCTTTGTGCGAGAATAGACCAAAATATCATCTATGAAAACTATGAAGAATGTGTCCAAATACTGCTTGAACACCCGGTTCATCAAGTCCATGAAATCTGCAGGGGCATTGGTAAGACCAAAGGACATGACTAGAAATTCAAAGTGACCATAGCGAGTACGAAAAGCTGTCTTCGGAATGTCACATTCTCTAACTCTGAACTGATGATAGCCTGATCTGAGGTCTATCTTGGAGAAATAACTAGCACCCTAAAGTTGGTCGAACAAGTTGTCTATCCTAGGCAGCGGATACTTGTTCTTGACTGTGACTTTGTTGAGCTGACGGTAATCAATATACATTCTGAGAGAACTATCTTTCTTGTGCATGAGTAAGACTGGCGCACCCCATGGGGATACACTGGGCCTGATGAATCCCTTATCTAAGAGATCCTTCAACTGATCTTTCAGTTCCTTGAGTTCTGTTGGTTCCATTTTGTATGGCGGAATAGAAATAGGCTAAGTATCTAGGAGAAGGTCTATGCCAAAGTCTATTTCCCTTTCGGGAGGAATGCTTGGAAGATCTTCGGGAAAGACGTTTGAATATTCATTAACCACTGGGACTGATTCGAGACTGGGAGATTTGGAACTTGTATCCTTAACATGCATGAGATGATACACACACCCCTTAGAAATTATTTTCCTTGCCCAAAGGTAGGAAACAAGTTGACCCCTGAAAGACGAAGTGCTACCCTTCCACTCTAGGATGGTCTCATTCGGGAACTGAAACTAAACTATTACATTTCTGCAGTCGACTATGGCATAGAAGGAATGAAGTCAATCCATGCTGAGAATGACATCAAAATCAGTCATCTCTAACTCGACTAAATCTGCTGAGATGGATTAGACTGAGATACTGACTTGAAATTATTCTTACTAGCACGACATGAATACTGAAGAAAGGGAACTGTTCCTAAAACAACTCATAGCCTTCTGTACATAAATATGGTGCGCAACATACCCATGTACAAGACTCTACTAGATACAACTTTCAGACATCCTACGACTATATTGAACCATAGGCTCTGATACCAAGTTTGTAACGCCCCAATTTTCTGAATGGGAATGCTACACGGTGCTCATGACCCCGAGGGACCACAAGCTAACCCATGACTGATATTTTTACCTGTACACTGCATATATAACGTATTAATGCAGAAAACATGAACATATAGGCCATAAGGTTCAACTGAATAAAGAATCTATCAAAACATAATATCCATATGGGTGAAAGAAACCCAAAATAGCTAAAAACTGAATCAAATCTGAACATAAGTCTAAATACTAAATCTGAAAGCCTCTAAATGTTGTCTGAATAAGGATTTGAAGGAACATGTCTCCAACTGACTTCGTAAATTGATAACTGGCTAAAATAATAATGAATAAATCAAATTATATTATCCTAGAATGAAGATGACTCACTAAATCTCTGCGACTGGAAATGCTACTGCTACTGTTAATCTGGAGCTCGTGTCTCTGAACCTATGGTGTAATATGAAAAGAAAGCACCATAGCATAAATGCGTCAGTACGAGGGAATGTACTGAGTTTAAGAGTGAGGTAGGCTAAATATAAATAGGGTTTACATGCATAAACAATGCTAACTGTCTGACTAACATGAATGTAAGAGTACAAATATGCACACATAGTAACTGAAATCATAGGTGCGTGATATCTATTCCTGCATGCTAACACATGGTTTACTGATGGCTCACATGACTGATACTGAAATTCTGATAACATGGGCGACTGTATCAGACAAATGTTGAATCTGATGGAACTATCTAAGATCCGTACTGTAACTGAGTCTGACTGCATCTGACAGTCCTGATATACTGAAATCTAAAGACCTATCTGAGTTCTTTTACCGAGACTGATTCTGAAACTATGGGAGATAGTTGTTTAACCGACATTCCCCAATAACGCATATATCTAAGTTGGAGTCCAATCTCATCCCCGACTAAAGAGGTGTCAATACCATGCCACTGGTAAGGACAGTTGTGGGTGACCCTTAGCTGGCAGGTATTCGAAAGGAGAATGGTGGGAACCCTAAACTGACAGGTTAAGCCACCTCATCAACCCTAATATGACAGGCTAAGATATCTCAACCTATGTTGGCTACGTAGTTCTGGAACATAGGGATGACTGCTAAGAATCACACCCTAAACTGGTAGGTGAGTCCCCATCCTTGGGTTCACTCAGTGCTAACTTCTACTCCAATCTAAAAGAAACTAAACATGATTCAACTGACTGTACATAGACAGATTAACTGACTTTCATTGACTGACTGAGTAGTACTATTATCGGGGAGTTAACTGAGATCATGAGATTTTTGAGGTTTCCTGAGTCACATGAATGACTGGGTTCTATAGATTATATCTTCACTGAGATTATCGTGACAACATGACATGGCTCTAGGCACACAACTATGTTTTTCGGTTACGAATACCCCCAGGACTCCATAGAAGGAAACTGACACACATGACATGACTTGATCACAAGATTTGAGTCCACAATTCATAATAACATAAGTAGGGGATATCATATTTCATATAGTTATTCAACATCTTAAACATTGTAGGGAATGCATGGATATATTTCGTGTACATATTGTATATCTCCATTATCTTACATGTTTCATACCACCACAATATCAACACATGAAAAGCATGGGATTCATATTGAAGTATATAGCTAACATGGACTTGTCATTTAGACATCATAGAACCATACAAACATGAATTTCTAGCATCCTAAGCATTTTATCAAACACCTTGTATGTATTCTTTAAGGCATAGATGAGTTTCATACTTGCACCATATTAAAACACCTAAAGTTCATGGTTTTCAATTAACAAACATATATATTCCACGAAAACACCTTTAGACATCACATTGAAACTTAAACAACAATCGGCAACATGTACATACTCATATCTCCACAAAAAGCTTACAAAATAATATTTAAAACATGGTTCTTGATCTCTATGAACGGATTGGATCCATAGATGAACACTACGCATACCGTAGAAAGGAAACCTTGATGATTTACTGGAGAGTTCTTGGATTTGAGAAACGTAATTCTCAATTATCCTGGAAAAAGGCTTGAATCTTGGTTTTGAGAGATGAGTTTGATGGAAACCCTAATCTTGTGGTTGAGAGCATAAGAGAGGGTTTTTGAGATTCTTAACTGAAGAAAAAATGGGAAAAAGTACACCTCTTTTGGGTTATAAGTCGTGGAAGGTGAAGGAAATGACCAAAATACCCTTATGAAATAAATTCCCAGTTGCTGAAAAATCATAGATGATGACCTTCATGATAGGGCATCACAAATGTGGTAAGCTGTCATGAATATCATCACTTAGGAGCTGGTTTTTGCCTAAGGCAGACGACCTTCGTGATAGGGCGTCACAAATGTGGTAAGCTACCACGAATGTCGTCACTTAGGAGTTGGTTTCTGCCTAAGGCTGACGACCTTCATGATAGGGAATCAGAAATGTGGTAAGCTACCACAAATGTCGTCACTTAGGAGCTAGTTTCTTCCTAAGGCTGACGACCTTCACGATAGGGCATCACAAATATGGTAATCTACCACGAATGTCTTCACTTAGAAGCTGGTTTCTGCCTAAGGCTGACGACCTTCGTGATAGGGCATCACAAATGTGGTAATCTACCATGAATGTCTTCACTTAAGATCTGGTTTCTGCCTAAGGCTGACGACCTTTGTGATAGGGCGTCACAAATGTGGCAAGCTACCACGAATGTCGTCACTTAAGAGTTGGTTTCTGCCTAAGGCTGACGACCTTCGTGATAGGGCATCATAAATATGGTAAGCTACCACGAATGTCATCACTTAGGATCTGGTTTCTGCCGAAGGCTGACGACCTTCATGATAGGGCATCACAAATGTGGTAAGCTACCACGAATGTCGTCACTTAGGAGTTGTTTCCATCCTGATATGCTGGAGTAAAATAGGAATAACTCTTTGCTCCGATATCGGATTTAGGCAAAATTGGTATAGTTGGAAAGATAATTCAATTATATATCTGTTTATAGGTCATGAGATAAAAAATTCTAAGTATAATGAGAGATACTCATTTGAAGTTGACTATACCAATATCCTTCTCAAGAATTCAATCAGTAAGGAAGGTTTTGATTCGTCGTATAGCTGGGAGTTATTTGAAGCCTTAATATACATCTAACCTACTCATAAAACTATAAAATAACCATGATGTACTATGCATGAGCTTGGTACATGGCTCTAATATTGGTTTGGATTTTTCGGGGCATTACAATGTCTCTCCCTTGGAAACATTCATCCTAGAATGATGACTGCTTGAGAGGGGAGAAAAGATAAAACGATGCATACACTGATCATACTTAACTGGCACATGATTTTAGGACTGAATTGAATTTTAAACTAAATATATCCCAATAGAACATGCATATCTAATGCATGACTAATAAGCTGAACTCATGAATGCATGATAAGCTATGCACTGATACTTGATACCAATTTTATATTGGAATTTTGAACATGTAACTGAATAAGCTTAAGTAAAATGGTCACCTCAAGATAAGACTGAATTAGCAGAGAAAATATGAGGGTACTTGGTTTGCATGTCTGCTTCTGCTTCCCAAGTAGCTCCCTCCATGGAATGATTCCTCCAACGAACCTTGACTAGAGGGACTTCTTTGTTCCTCAGCCTACGAGTCTGATAGTCAAGGATTTTGACTGGAATCTCTTCATAAGAGAGGCTATTCTGAATGTCAACGCTTTAAATAGGGAATACAATTGGTGGGTCGCCTATGCACTTCTTGAGCAAAGAGACATGGAAGACCGGATGAACTGAGGCTAGATCTGAAGGAAATTCGAACCATAGGCTACCTTACCGAAGAAACTTGGAATCCTAAAGGGACCGACATATCGGGGAATGAGCTTTCCCTTCTTGCTGAATCTCTTCACTCCCTTCATGGGAGAGATCTTGAGATAGACATAGTCATCGACTTCAAATTTGAGATCCTTTCTATGAACATCCGCATAAGACTTCTGTCGGGTCTGAGCAGCCCGGAGTCTTTCTTTGATCAACTGAACTTTCTCTAAGGCATTGAATACTAAGTCAGGCCGTATGACTGCGGTCTCACTAACTTCGAACCAACCGATCAGAGACTTACATCTCCTACTATAGAGAGCTTCGAATGGAGCCATCTGAATACTGGAGAGATAGTTGTTGTTGTATGAAAACTCAATCAAAGGCAGGTGGTCATCCCGAATTCCCTTGAAATCAATTGCGCACGCTCTTATCATATCTTCTAGAGTCTGAATGGTCCTTTTTTCTTGACCATCTGACTGAGGATGAAATATTGTACTGAGATAAAATTGGGTACCATGACCCTTTTGGATTGCTTTCCAGAAGTGAGAGGTGAACTAGGTACCTCTATATGAGATGATCGATATTGGAGCACCGTGTAATCTAACCAACTCCCTAATATAGAGTTTTGCAGAATCCTCGGTTGAGTAAGAGGTATGAACTGGAAGGAAATGAGCTGACTTGGTCATTCTGTCTACAATGACCCAAACTGAATTACGCTAATGACGTGTTCTAGGCAAACCCGTCACAAAGTCTATGTTCACATCTTCCCACTTCCAAGTAGGAATAGTGAACTCCTACATGGAACCACTAGGTTTCTCATGCTCTATCTTAACCTGCTGATATATAGAGCACTTAGCCACAAACTTTGCAAAGTCCCTCTTCATCCCACTCCACCAATAGATCTCCCACAAGTCGCGGTACATATTAGTGGCCCCTGTATGAATAGAGTATCGTGCATCATGCTCTTCTTCAAGAATTTGCTGCCTCAAGTCATCTACACCGGGAACACACAGACGACCCTGACAACGAAGAACACCATCTCCCCCTTGGGAGAAAACCTCTACTTCCTGACTCTGAACTAACTCTTTTAGCTTGACAAGGCTAGGATCCCTGTCTTGCTTCTCTTTCACCAGGAAAACTAGAGATGACTCTAAACTACTCTGAACACAGATACCACCCTCTGAAGAGTCGACTAAGAGAATGCCTAGTCTGTCAAGCAAATGAATCTCCTGAGATAAGTTCTTCTTACTATCCCCAATATGGGAAATACTACCCATGGACAGTCGACTGAGCGCGTAGACCACTACATTGGCCTTGCCAGGATGATAAAGGACACTCATGTCATAATCCTTCAAGAGCTCTAACCACCTTCTCTGACGAAGATTGAGATCTTTCTGGGAAAAGATATACTGAAGGATCTTATGATCTGCGAAGATGTCTACATGAACACCGTATTGATAATGCCTTCAAATCTTTAAGGCAAAGACAACTGCTGCTAAATCAAGGTCATAAGTAGGATAATTCTTCTCATGAGGCTTTAACTGTCTGGAGGCGTAGGCTATGACTCTACTATGCTGCATGAGGACACAACCTAAACCTACTCTGGATGCATCACAATATACTACGAATCCATCAGAACCGTCGGGAAGTGCTAAAACTGGAGTTGTGGTGAGTCGAGTCTTCAACTCCTAAATGCTCTTCTCGCAAGGTTCTGACCACAGAAACTTGACCTTCTTCTATGTCAATCTAGACATAGGAGATGCAATAGAAGAAAATCCCTCAACAAACCATCGGTAATAGCCAGCCAAACCCAAGAAACTCCTGATATCTGATGGAGAGACAGGTCAGTTTTCTGAGCATCTACTCTAATTCCATCACCGGAGACAATGTGGCCAAGGAATGCTACTGATCTTAGCCAAAATTCACACTTACTGAACTTGGCGAACAACTGGTGATCCCTGAGAGTCTGAAGAACAATTATGAGATGGTCTGACTGATCACACTCTATGCGAGAATAGACCAGAATATCATCTATGAAGACTATGAAGAATGTGTCCAAGTACTGCTTGAACACCCAGTTCATCAAGTCCATGAAATCTACAGGGGCATTGGTAAAACCAAAGGACATGGCTAGAAATTCATAGTGACCATACCGAGTACGAAAAGTTGTCTTTGGAATGTCACATTCTCTAACTCTAAGATGATGATAGCCTGATCTGAGGTCTATCTTGGAGAAATAACTAGCACCCTGAAATTAGTCAAACAAATAATCTATCCTAGGCAGCGGATACCTGTTCTTGACAGTGAATTTATTGAGCTGACGGTAATCAATACACATTCTAAGAGAACCATCTTTCTTGCGCACAAATAAGACTGGCGCACCCTATAGGGATACACTGGGCCTGATGAATCCCTTATCTAAGAGATCCTTCAACTGATCTTTCAGTTCCTTGAATTCTGTTGATGCCATTCTGTATGGCGGAATAGAAATAGGCTGAGTATCTGGGAGAAGGTCTATGCCAAAATCTATTTCCCTTTCGAGAGGAATGCCTGGAAGATCTTCGAGAAGACGTCTGAATATTCATTAACCACTGGGACTGATTTGATACTGGGATATTCAGAACTGGAATCCTTAACTTGCACGAGATGATACACACACCCCTTAGAAATTATTTTCCTTGCCCAAAGGTAGGAAACAAGCTGACCCCTGAAAGACGAAGTGCTACCCTTCCACTCTAGGATGGGCTCATTTGAGAACTGAACCTGAACTATCCTATTTTTGCAGTCGACTATGGAATAGCAGGAATGAAGCCAATCCATACCGAGAATGACATCAAAATCAGTCATCTCTAACTCGACTAAATCGGCTGACGTGGATTAGACTGAGAGACTGACTTGAAATTATGCTTACTAGCACGACATGAATAGTGAAGAAAGGGAACTATCCCTAAAACATCTCATAGCCTTTTGTACATAAATGTGGTGCACAACACACCCATGTACAATCCTCTACTAGATGCGGCTTTCAAACTTCCTAGGACTCTATTAAACCTTAGGCTCTGATACCAAGTTTGTAACGCCCGAATTTTTTGAATCGAAATGCTACACGGTGCTCATGACCCTGAGGGACCACAAGCTAACCCATGACTGATATCTGTACCTGTACATTGTGTATATAACATATTAATATAGAAAACATGAACATGTAGTCCATAAGGTTCAATTGAATAAAGAATCTGTCAAAACATAATATCCATATGGGTGAAAGATACTCAAAACAGCTGAAAACTGAATCAAATCTGAACATAAATCTGAATACTGAATATGAAAGCCTCTAAGTGTTGTCTAAATAAGGAGTTGAAGGAACATATTTCTAACTAACTCTGTAAACTGATAACTGGCTAAAATAATAATGAATAAATCAAATCATATTGTCCTCGAATAGAGAGGACTCACTGAATCTCTGCGACTGGAAATGCTACTGCTACTGCTGATTTGGAGCTCGTGTCTCTGAACCTATGGTGTAATATGAAAAGAAAGCACCATAGCGAAAATATATCAGTATGAGGGAACGCACTGAGTATACGAGTGAGGTAAGCTAAATATAAACAGGGTTTACATGTATGAACAATGCTAATTGTCTGACTGACATGAACGTAAGAGTACAAACATGCACACATAGTAACTGAAATAGTGGGTGCATGATAGCTAGTCTTGTATGCTAATATATGGTTTAATGATGGATAACATGACTGATACTGAAATTCTGATAACATGGGAAACTGTATCTGACAAATCCTAAATCTGATGAAACTATCTGAGTTCCATCCTGTAACTGAGTCTGACTGTATCTGACAGTCCGGATTTACTAAAATCTGAAGACTTATCTGAGTTCTTTTACTGAGACTGATTCTGAAACTCCGGGAGGTAGTTATTTAACCGACCTGCCCCAATAACGCATATAGCTAAGTTGAGGTCCAATCTCTGCCCCGACTGGAGGGGTTTCAATACCGCCCCACTGGTAAGGACAGTTGTGGGTGACCCTTAGCTGGTAGGTATTTGAAAAGAGAATGGTGGGAACCCTAAACTGACAGGTTAAGACACCTCATCAACCCTAATCTGACAGGCTAAGATGTCTCAACCTACATTGGCTACGTATTTCTGGAACACAAGGATGACTGCTAAGAATCACACCCTAAACTAGTAGGTGAGTCCCCATCCTTGGGTTCACTCAGTGCTAACTTCTATTCTAATCTGAAGAGATTAAACATGATTCAACTGACTTTACATGGACAGATTAACTGACTTCCGTTGACTGATGGAGTAGTACTATTATCTGAGAGTTAACTAAGATCATGAGATTTCTGAGGTTTCCTGAGTTGCATGACTGACTGAGTTCTATAGATTATAGATTGAATGAGATTATCGTGACAACATGACATAGCTCTAGGCACACATCTATATTTTTCGGGTATGAATACCCCCAGGACTCGATAGAAGGGAACTGACACGCATGAGATGACTTGATCACAAGATTTGAGTCCAGAATTCATAATAACATAAGTAGGGGATATCATATTTCATATAGTTATTCAACATCTTAAACATTGTCGGGAATGCATGGATATATTTCGTGTACATATTGTATATCTCCATTTTCTTACATGTTTCATACCACCATAATAGCAACACATGAAAAGCATGGGATTCATATTGAAGTATATAGCTAACATGGACTTATCATTTAGACATCATAGAACCATACAAACATGAATTTCTAGCATCCTAAGGATTTTATCAAACACCTTGCATTCATTCTTTAAGACATAGGTGAGTTTCATACTTGCACCATATTAAACCACCTAAGTTCATGGTTTTCAATTATAAAACTTATATATTCTATGAAAACACCTTTAGACATCACATTGAAACTTAAACAAAAATTGTCAACATGTACATACTCATATCACCACAAAAAGTTTACAAAATAATATTTAAAACATAGTTCTTGAGCTCTATGAATGGATTGGATCCATATATGAACACTACGCATACCTTAGAAAGGAAACCTTGATGAGTTGTTGGAGAGTTCTTGGATTTGGGAAATTTAATTCTCAATTATCTTGGAAAAAGGCTTGAATCTTGGTTTTGAGAGATGAGCTGATAGAAACCCTAATCTTGTGGTTGAGAGCGTAAGAAAAGGTTTTTGAGTTGCTTAACTAAAGAAAATTTGGGAAAAATTACACCTCTTTAGGGTTATAAGTCGTGGAAGGTGAAGGAAATAACCGAAATACCCTTATGAAATAAATTCCTAGTTGCTGAAAAATCATAGCTGACGACCTTCGTGATAGGGCATCACAAATGTGGTAAGCTATCACGAATGTCGTCACTTAGGAGCTGGTTTCTGCCTAAGGCTGATGACCTTCGTGATAGGGCATCACAAATATGGTAATCTACCACGAATGTCGTCACTTAGGAGATGGTTTTTGCCTAAGGCTGACGACCTTCATGATAGGGCTTCACAAATGTGGTAAGCTACCACGAATGTCGTCACTTAGGAGTTGTTTCCAGCCTGACATGCTGGAGTAAAATAGGAATAACCCTTTTCTCCGATATCGGATTTAGGCAAAATTGGTATCGTTGGAAATAGAATTCAATTATCTATCTGTTTATAGGTCATGATCTCAAAAATTCCTTGTGTAATTAGATATATGCTCTTTTGAAGTTGACTATACCAATATCCTTCTCAAGAATTCAATCGGTAAGGAATGTTTTGATTCGTCTGATAGCTGGGAGTTCTTTGAAGACTTAATATACATATAACCTACTCATAAAATTATAAAATAATCATGATGTACTATGCATGAGATTGGTACATGGCTCCAATATTAGTTTGGATTTTTTTGGGTATTACAGTATGCCATTGAATTTAAGGGTAGTTGAATAACCACTTGCCCTTGATTGAGTTCTCATATAATAACAGTTATCATTCCAGTATTTAGATGGATCCATTTGAGGTGCTCTATGGGAGGAGATACAAATATCCCATTGGTTGGGTTAAAGTGGGTGAGGCTGCAGTGGCAGGGCCTGACTTGGTATTTGATACCTTAGAAAAAGTTTAGTTGATCAGGGGAAGGCTTAAGATAGCTCAGAGCCGACAAAAATCGTATGCAGATATGAGAAGAAAGGATCTCGAGTTTGATATTGGTGATTATGTATATTTGGAAACCTCTTCTATGAAAGGAGTGAAGAGGTTTTGAAAGAAGGGGAAGCTCAGTCTCTAATATATTGGTCCTTACTGAATTCTCAGCCATTTTGGAAAGGTATTTTACGAGCTTGAGTTTCCTGCAGATTTAGCTTTAGTACATCCAGTGGTTCATGTCTCCTTGCTAAAGAAAAGCATAGGTGGCCCAGTAGTTATAGTCCCTATAGAGGGTATAGATGTCAGAACATACTCTTTTATAAAGAGATCCCAGTCAAAATTTTTGACAATCAGGTTCGCAGACTGAGGAATAAAAAAGTTCCTCTAGTCAAAGTTCTTTGGTGAAATCAGTTCGTTGATGGAGCTACTTGGGAAGAAGAAGAAAATATGTGGACCAAGTATCCTCACCTCTTCTCTGCAAACTCAGACTCGTCTCAAGGTAACAATTTTCCTTAAATTTACATAGTTCTATGCTCAGATTACCTTTACAACTCTGTATCGGTTCAATTGCATAGCATTCTCATATCATGCATACCTTCATGAAACAACTCAATCATGTGTCATGCCTTCAGAATTTAGTCATGCTTTAGTTATGCATGATTAGTATGAAAACTTAGTATATCAGTAGTTTCAGTTATGAAATCCTGCTTCAGTTGTGCATGTCCAGTATGTAAACTCAGTCTATCAGTATCCTCAGCTTAGTCAGTATCATTCGAGGATGAATGTTCCCAAGGGGGAGTTAGTGTAAGACCCTACAAAATCATAGCTTAACTTAGTCCCTTAGAGTATGAAAAGAGGTCCCAAACTTAGAAATTACAGCTAAGTGTTTATACTTTGAATTATTTAGCCTTCAAAAGTTGGCGATCTTATTTTATGATTCCTATGACCATAAAATGTCAATTTTTAGGTTGATTCATGATCAGGAATGTCAGTAGGTGTTCTCGAACGAGTTTCAGATTTTTCGTACATCATTTGAGGCATATTTTAAAGTCCAAAATAGTGGATCAACGCAATCTCATTACGTCACCTATCGTGTCAATAGATATTTTTTCTAGCTTCCAGTGCAAATTTTAGTGAGCCGACTCAATCTCAATGCATTGCATCGACCATCACGTTGACCCCATCGACACAGTGCATCGGTCTACGCTTTGGTCTGCGCATCGCTGGGTACGTTTTAAATTATTAAAAGTCTGCATCTAGAGGGGTATTTGGGTTATTTTCCCACTCTTATTTATCCCTAAAACATGTAATTAAGCCATCCAAAAGAAAGAAATTCATTATTTCTCTCAATTTCCTCAATAACAAACCCCAACCCTCCAAATTCAAGATTCAAGCTTTAAGAAATTCACCACAACTTTCATAGAATTAACAACCAAGGTATGTTAGGTATCCATTCATAGGTTCCTTTCACCCATGAAATCCAAGAATCTTTTTTTAAAACTACAAGATTATGATTTCATGATTTACATGTTGGAATTGTATTGTGTTCATGTGTGAATTGATGTTGAATTCTATGATTTATTATAAGTTTCATGAAATTTAGACAATTGGGAGTTGGTTTATGTGACCTTCATGCTGAACTCTTGAACTACAAGTTGAATATAGTAGCCATAATATTATTACATGTTTATTGATATATAAAATAACCATGCTCCCCAAGTTTTTGTTAAAATGCTTATGTGAATTGACTAGTGAAAGCATGACATGTTATTATGTGATTCCATTCTTTCACAAGCTCATGTATACCAAGTGTTTGACAAAATGTCTAAATAAATGCATTGTTAGTAAGCAAGTATTATTATGCTTTTAAGGTTATGCTATGCTTTAATTTCCATGCTATCGAGTCCTGAGGATATTCAGTACCCAAAAATTGATCTATTGACCTAGAGCTACAATAGTTATAGACTAGTGTCAGTAATATCATGATCACTAGTATTCAGTCAGTACAAAACCCAGTTAAACTCAGTGAACTCAGTTAAGTTTAGTCAGTAAACATGATCAGTAACAGTTCAGTCCAGCCTAGTACAGTTTAGAAATTAGTTCAGTGTCTATTTAGTTGGGAGTAGGATTCAGCACCGAGTGAATCCAAGGATGGGGACTCACCTATTAGTAGAGGGTGTGATCCTTAGAAGAAGTTCTTACATTCCAGAACTGCGTAGCCAACGTAGGTTGATACATCAACCTTTTAGTTGAGGGTTTATGAGGTGTCTTACCTGCCAGTTGAGGGTATCACCATACTCATTTAGAGCACCTGCCAGATGGGGTGACTCTGTAATGTGTCTTTACCCGTGGCACGGTACTTACACCCTTCCAACTGGGGTTACAGGTTGGACCCCAAATCAGTTCAGAGAGGGGCATGTAGTTATATGATTACCTCCTAAAGTTTTACTTTTGATCTCAATATAGAACTCAATTCAGTTCTACAGAATCAGGACTGTCAGACGCAGTCACCGAACTCACTATATAACTCCATTCAATTCTACAGAATTAGGACTGTCAGAAATAGTCACCCAGTTAACAGTAATACAGTTATCAGTAAACTCAGATATCAGTCAGTCAATTGTCAGAATGTGTTAATATGATCTCAGTTATAGTATATGTAGTTATGCACATAGTATTGCACAATCAGTATTTACAAGAGATTCAGATATACATGTACTCTCATTCAGTTATGTTCATGTTACTCATCCAGTTATTGTTTATGCATATAAACCCTTATATTTAGCCTTACCAGATCTAGCATACCAGTACATTCTACTTACTAATGCATACTTTCTCTTTGCGCTATGATGTCTAATATCATAGGTTCGTACGCTCAGGTTCCTGACCCCGCTTAGCTATATTCAGTTAGTAGTATCAGATTTCAGTAGTGAATCCTCATCTATCGAGGATATTCTTATATTTTAGTATTTTAGTTTATTAATATTTCAGTAGTCAGAGTTAGTTAGGGGCTTTTTCCATCAACTCCACCTTCAAAAAGTTCAGTTAGAGGTTTTTTAGACTAGACTATTTCAAACAGTTGTTTAGTTTTCAGTATTTATTTATAAGTACTTGAATTCAGTTATGAACCTTTTGGAAAATTCAACCTAATTTCTGCATTATTACATTGTTATCATAAGTGATTCCAGCAGGTACCAGTCATGGGTTAGCTTGTGGTCCTTCGAGATTATGAGCACCGTGTGGCATTCGGGGTGCAGACTCGAGGCATTACAGTATTTTGGACAATTCCCACCCTAATCCCTTAAGACCCCACATCTTATAACACTTATTTGTCTTTCATTTTACACTTTAGAAGATTGAAACACACTCTAAAAAACTCTCAAGAAGATTGGGATAGCGTTTCTTCAAGGTGGTCATCTAGAGGCTTAAGGATCAAAATATCTTCGTGAATCATCATAACTTAAGAATGTGACTCTTCCCTCATTATTAGTTCACTAAAATCATATATTTTAAACATTGTTTATGAATCATAAATGGTGGTTTTGAAAACTATAGTTGAGGGTTTGAAGGCATAAGGTGGAGTATTATGTTCTCATGTTTTGACTTGTAATTATACATGTTTTGATAATGGTTTTGCACGTGTGGGTTCTTGGGAATTGTGATTTAAACTAATGGGTCATGGTAAAACCTAACTTGATATCTTTTGGCTTAAATAATGGTTTGATAATAGTATGCCCTCAACCTGTTTATGAAAATGTCAATAAGAAAACTCTTGTCACATATGAATTGTGTTTTGAACTAAGGCATTAGCCTATGATTGTTGATGATTGGTAAATAGTTTTATGAAGGCCTTGCTGTCCATAAATTTATTTGAATCATAACCTTGGTGGTTTAATTATCTAAATGGGTTCGAGTCCCTAAATGTTAAATTAAATTGATGTATTTGTTTAGACAATGGGTTTGAGTCCAAAAGTTAACAAATAATGGTTATGTCATGTGTATGCCTGCAAGTGGGGTTGGTATAACGATGCCAGTGGGTTTCCTTTGGTAAGTAATTGGATTAATAGTTGTGTATGTGTATTGAATATTTTAATTAGGCTTTAAAGTAGGATGTATAGCCAGGCCGTGAAAATGGAGTCCAAAGGACAAACACTGGAAACTGGGCTATTCAGTGCGGGTGTTTATATGATTGGGAGGTTTGAGTCCCCTGAATAGATATATGAATAAGAGGTTCTAGTCCCCCATATTGTATATATCAGTGCTTAAGTCACCTTGACTATGCTGGGAGGTTTGAGTCGCTCATAAAGGCATATATAAATATGGATATTCTCTGGTTTGTGGGGCTACACGCACTGGTGACCTTCTATCTTGGGGAAAGCTAGGCCCATATAGCCCTTGGGTGCCTTATTTTATGATGGTTATGCAACACATCCCAAGTTAAGGTTTACAAAGTTTATGTTAAACCTTGTTCCATATCCCGACATGATATATATATATGTATGTATGTAATTGCATATGGATAATGACTTGATTTTAAATGATGGCATTATTTTATTCCTCTATCCCTAAGTTACATACTACCGCTCCAACTGTTAACCATCGATGTAGGTACTAGAACTTCTTCTACTTTAATAGCACAGTAATCAGGTGTTTGAGTGGTTCGTGATTTGATATTGAAGTAGTGAGAATCCATACTTCGGAAGGTTTCATTCATAGTCTTTATATTTTGTCTTAGACTTGTTTAGACTTTGGTTTTGGCTATTGTTGAGGACATGTCTTGATATTTTATTAACATCAGATTTGTAGAGGCTTTGTTGGATTACTATAGACTTAGGTGTGTTGTTTTGGTGAATTAGCTCGGTGACGGACGATTGTCCAATTATTAGTGATTGGTTTAGACATTTCATGAATAAATGTTAGTCTTATTCTTCACTATATTGTTATATGTTCAGAAATCATCCAACCCTTGATGTTGTAAGCTGACTAGCTTAGGTGAATGGGGTAATCTCTTATCCACATAGGAATTGACATACCCGTCAAGGACAAGCCCTGGTTCGGGTCATGACAAAGTTGGTAGCCTTGGTTCATGGTCAATTGAGTGTCCATAAAGTCGTGTTGAGTAGATTTTTTTATGGGTGTGTAGCATGCCACACTTATAAGAGGGAGGATATGAGACACTTAGGAATGTTTCTATTTCTTTTTATTCTATTTCGAGTTGTAGAGTCTATGGTCTTGGATTTCTCTAATTTCCCATTTGCTTCCTTTTTTAGATCATGCCTCCCAGATGATATGAAGATCATAGAGACTCCTCTGTTCCACTTGGGGACACTATTGATGGGAAACGCCCTGCTTACAGGGTGCAGACTTGGTCTAGGGGTCCAGTTCCTGATTTCCCTCCTTGAGTTCCACTGGTTCCCTCTATCCCTCCCCAAGCTCCTCAGGAAGATGTGACGAATGTTGAGTTTCGTCGGTCTATTCATATGTTGGCTCAGTTGGTATCTTCTTAGTCTGAGTGTGGTGCTTCTGTTACTCCATCTTTTGAGGCCACAAGGGTTGGCCAATTCATGAGGTTGAGTCCTCCAACTTTTACTAGTGTTAAGGTTGAGGAGGATCCTTAAGCTTTTATTAATGAGATGGAGAAGATATTCTAAATTATGCATGTGTTATATATTAAAGGTGTGGAGTTCTCTACCTACCAATTGAAAGATGTGGCATACCAGTGGTACAGAGAATAAAAATAATTTAGGGGAAGTAATATTGACTCTGTATTGTGGGATTACTTTTCTAGTGCCATTTTGGACCATTTTTTTCCTCAGGAGCTGAGGGAGGCTAAAGTAGAGGAATTTGTTAACTTGAATTAAGGTAGGGTGACAGTCAAGAAGTATGCTTTGAACTTCCATCAGTTGTCCCAACATGCTTTGGAGTTTGTATCTAGAATGAGAGCTAGAATATGTAAGTTTGCTTTTAGGTTGTCCCATAAGTTGATTTTGGAGAGTAAGGCTGCCTTATTGAATAAGTATATGGATATTTCTCAGCTTATAGTGTATATGCAATAGGTTAAGAAAGAATAGAAGAAGCTGGCTAAGATTGGTGAGAGGCAGGGTAAGAAGTTTAGATTTTTATATCAGGGTGGACGCTAGTAACAGAGTAGTATAGATTGGGAAAAATGGCCTAAGAAGAAGTGGGGGAGTTCTGATTTTTTCTCTACGACTATTACTTCTTACCTAAAGCTGTTGGGTGATTATTTCTCTCAGTAGTGGAGGGTATAGAGCATAGGGTTCCCAATCTCAGACCGGTGGAGCTCAGTTTACTTTATCATATCCTTCTTGTTGATTTTGTGGTTAGCCATACCATGGACAGTATAAGAAGGAGAGAAACGGATGCTTTATGTGTCATCATATTGGCCATATGCAATGTGATTGTCCTTCTAGGTTGCTTTTGGGTCCAATAAGATTTATGTTTCCTCTTCATCTACACCAAAGGGTGTTGCTTTTACTTCTGGTATCAGCAATGGCTAAAATTGTTTATATGCTCTTGCTTCTCATCAAAACTCTGAGGCATCTCCCGATCTTGATACTGGTATATTGAAACTCTTTTCCCCTGATGTGTACAGTTTGCTTGATCCAGGGTCTAATTTTTCTTATGTGACCCCATTTGTGTTTGTACATTTTAGTTTTAGTCTTGAGGGTATTTCAAACCCTTTTTTTATGTTTTCCCTGGTGGGTAAATCTGTGGTTGCTAGAAGAGTATATAGGGGTTATGTGGTATTTATTGGTGGTCACAAAACTTTTGGGGGATCTTTTTGAATTAGACATGGTTGATTTTGATGTTATCTTAGGAATGGATTGGTTTCATTCGTGCTATGCTTCTTTAGACTATCGGACCCATAAGGTCATGTTTAAATTCCCTAATGAACTGGTTGAGAGTGGTTCCCTAGATCCTAAGGGGAGGCTCATATCATATCTTAGAGCTCAAAGATTAATCTCCAAGGGGTTTCTCTATCATCTGGTCTAAGTTAAAGATTTTAACTCAGAGGGTCCTTCCTTACATTTTATCCTAATGGTGAATGAATTTCTTAAGGTCTTCCCTGATGATCTTCATGGTATTTTTCCTGATAAGGAGATTGATTTTGGGATAGGTCTTTTTTTGAAAACTCGTCCTATATATTCGCTCGTATAGAATGGCTTCGGCTGTGTTAAAGGAGCTTAAGGAGAAATTAAGGAATCTTTTAGAGAAGGGTTTCAATCGTTTTAGTGTGTATCCATAGGGTGCACTGGTGCTATTCATGCATAAGAATGATGGTTTCCTTAGGATGTGTATTAATTAGCGATAGTTGAATAAGGTGACGTAAGGAATAAGTACCCTCTTCTATAGATAGATGATTTTTTACTAACTTCAGGGTGCCAAGTTCTTCTCTAAGATTGATCTTTGGTCTGGGTATCATCAGTTAAAGATTAGGGAGGTGGATATCCCTATGATAACTTTCTATACCCGATATGGGTATTTTGAGTTCATAGTGATGTCGTTTGGTTTGTCCAATGTCCCTGCGGCACTCATAAACTTAATGAATAGGGTCTTTCGTCAATTTTTGGATTTGTTTGTGATTGTCTTCATTGATGAAATTTTGGTGTACTCTAAGAGTGAGTTGGATCATGTCGATCACCTTCGTATTGTGTTACAAACTTTGAAATATTAGTAGTTGTATGGAAAGTTCTCTAAATGTGAATTCTTGTTGAATGTTGTTACATTTTTGGGTCATGTTGTGTCTGCTGAAGGGATCATGGTGGATCCTTAGAAGGTTGTTGTAGTTAAAAGTGGCCTAGACCCACGACTCCAATCGATATTTAGAGTTTCTTGGGTTTAGCCAGTTATTCTAAGAGGTTCGTGGAGAGTTTTTCTTCTATTGCCACTCTATTGACCAAGTGGACTCATAAGAAGGTAAAGTTCTTGTGGTTTGATGCTTGCGAGGGTAGTTTTGCGAAGTTGAAAGATAAGTTGACTTCATCTCAGGTCTTGACTATACCTGAGGGTACCGAGGGTTTCATCGTCTATTGTGATGCATCCTGGGTTGGTTTGGGTTGTGTGTTGAGATAACATGGCAAGGTGGTTGCTTATGCCTCAAGATAGTTGAAGGTTCATGAGAAGAATTATCTGACTCATGACTTGGAGCTTTTAGTTGTGGTGTTTGCATTGAAAATTTGGCGTCATTATCTATATGGGGTCCATGTTTATACCTTTTCTGATCATAAGAGCCTGCAATATGTGTTCTCTTAGAAAGAGCTTAATCTCAGGCAAAGGAGGTGGCTTGAGTTACTGAAGGACTATGATATGAGTCTTCACTACCATCCAGGTAAAGCTAATGTAGTTGTGATTCTCTTAGCAGGTTATCCATAAGGGAGTCTAGCTCGTGTGGATGAGGATAAGAGGGAATTGGTGAAGGATATTCACCGTTTGGCTAACCTTATAGTTCATCTCTTAGACTCTGAGGATGGTAGTGTGTTTATGAAACAGGTGGCATAATCATCTCTTGGTTCGGAAATAAAAAAGAAGCAGGTGTTAGATCCACTCTTGATGAAGATTAAGGATGAGGTGGGTAAGAAAAAGGTGATGGCTTTTGAGATTGGCAGCGATGGTATCTTGAGGTACCAAAGGAGTTTGTGTCTTTCTGATATTGATGGATTACGAGGCAGGATTTTGTCTGAAGCCCATGTGTCGCGGTATATGATTTATCCCAGTTTGACAAAGATCTATCATGATTTCAAAGATATGTATTAGTGGAATAATATGAAACCATTGTCAGCAAGTGAAGGTGGAGAACATAAGGCCCGATGGGCTACTTCAAGAGATTGAATTGCCGATGTGGAAGTGGGAGATAATTAATATGGATTTTGTTACTGGTCTTCTGTTATCGCAGAATCAATGTGACTCCATTTGGTTCATCGTGGGTAGGATGACTAAATCCGCTCACTTTTTGCCCGTGAGGACTATTTATTCTGTCGAGGATTATGCGAAGTTGTTCCTTTAGAAAGTTGTAAAGTTGCATGGTGCACCTCTTTTGATTATTTTGGATCGCGGTACTTAGTTTTCGTCATATTTTTGGCGCTTTTTTCAGCATGGCTTGGGGACTAAAGTGAGTCTTAGTATGGATTTTCACCCATAGGTGGATGGGAAAGATGAAAGGACCATTCAAACTTTGGAAGATATGTTGCGAGCTTGTGTGGTTGATCTTGGTGGTAGTTGGTTTAACCATCTGCCTTTGATTGAGTTTTATTATAACAATAGTTACCATTCTAGCATTGGTATGGCCCTATTTGAGGCATTGTATGGTGGGAGGTGTAGATCTCCTATTGGGTAGTTCAAGGTTGGCGAAGCGGAAATATTTGTCCCAGATGTATTTCACCAAGCTATATAAAAAGTGAAGTTAATTTGGGATAGGATTAAGACCACTCAAAGTCTCCAAATGTCCTATACAAATCTGAGGCGAAAGGATTTGGAGTTTGAGGTTTAAGATTGGGTGTTCTTGAAGGTGTCTTCCATGAAGGGAGTAATGCAGTTTGGAATGAAGGGGAAGCTCAGTCTCTAGTATGTTGGCCCATCTATGGTTTTGAGAAGGGTTGGAAATGTTGTGTATGAGTTGGATTTTTCCTCTAGCATGGGTTCTATTCATCTGGTATTCTATGTATCTATATTGCAGAAATGTGTGGTTGCTCTGTTATTGGTTGTTCCCTTGGAGAACATTGGTATTTTGGATTCTTTGTCCTATGAGGAGGTCCCGATGAGGATCTTAGATCGGCAAGTTTTGTCGGTTATGAATAAAATATGTGGATTTGGTGAAGGTTCTATGGCAGAACCAGAAGTTTGAGAAAGCTACTTGGGAAGCTGAGGAGGACATAAAGTTCAAGTATCTATTCCTATTTTCGATTCTAAAAAGTCATGCTTGAGGCATGTGTTGGTTCTTGATATCTTTGTATTCTATCATTGGTAACGGTTGATTATGAATTCCTTGGTATGTTATTTTCTGTTTAATGGTAAGATTAGAGATGTTTGAGGGTTTAATCGTGCTTGTATTGCCTTGTCCCATCATTCAAGGACGAATGATCCTAAGTGGGGGAGATTGAAGTGCCCCAAACCTTAGTCCTTGCAAATTTTTTGAGTCTTGAACCTTCTAATCATCATACGACTCACATCATACTAGTCATATGATATGGTTACAATTTTAGGACATTAGTTATATGTTGGTCAATGTGATATTGGACAAGTTCTTACCTAGGTACGAGAAGACTCCATACAAGTCGTATGTTCAAGTCACAAGAGGTAGGGTCCAAACTGTATGTTGTCCATTGTCTAGCCTTTGATGTTCTACCTAGGCTACGACTCACACCATACTAATCTTATGGTGATAATATAATTTTGGTAAAGAAGTCGTATGTTGGACAGAATATGGTTTCCAATTTTCTGATCAAGTGACGATTTGAGGGTACCACTCATATGATGTGGTTACGACTTGAAGGGTCCAATCATACCCACCCGCATTCTTTTTAAAACTTTTAAGCTGAGGGTATTTTGGATAATTCCCACCCCAAGCCCTTTATACCCCACATCTTATAACACTTATTTGGCTTTTATTCTATATTTTAGAAGATTAAAACACTCTCTAAAAACCTCTCAAGAAGATTGTGATAGGGTTTCTTCAAGGTGGTCATCTAGAGGCTTAAGGATCAAAATCTCTCCATGAATCTTCGTAACTCAGGCATGTGACTCTTCCCTCATTGTTAGTTCACTAAAATCATGTATTTTAAACAATGTTCATGAATCATAAATGGTGGTTTTGAAAATCATGGTTGAGGGTTTAAAGGCATCAGGTGGAGTATTGTGTTCTCATGTTTTTACTTGTGATTATACATGTTTTGATAATGTTTTGTATGTGTGGGTTCTTGGGAATTGTGATTTAAACTAAGGGGTCATGGTTAACCCTAACTTGATGGTTTTATGCTTGAATAATGGTTTGATAATAGTATGCCCTTAACCTGTTTGTGAAAATGTAAACGAGAAAAATCTTGTCACATATAAATTGTTCTTTGAACTAAGGCATTGGCCTATGATTGTTGATGATTTGTAAGTGGTTTTATGAAGGCCTTGTTAGCCGTAAATTGATTTAAATCATAACCTTGGTAGTTTAATTGGCCAAATGGGTTTGAGTCCTTAAATGTTGAATTGAATTGATGTCTTTGTTTAGATAATGGGTTTGAGTCCCAAAGTTGACTAATAATGGTATTGAATATGTATGATTACAAATAGGGTTGGTATGATGATACCAACGAGGTATCTATGGTAAGTAATTGGATTAATGGTTATGTATGTGTAATGAGTGTTTTAATTAGGCTTTAAAGCAGGATGTGTATTTGGGCCGTGAAAGTGGAGTCTGAAGGACTAACACTAGAAACTTTACTAGCCGATACGGGTGTCTTTATGATCGGGAGGTTCGAGTCCCCCAAATAGATATATTAATGGGAGGTTTGAGTCCCCCATATTATATATTAGTGCTTAAGTCACCTTGACTATGTCGGGAGGTTTGAGTCCCCCCATTAATGTATATATGGATATGGATATTCTCTGGTTCGTGCGGCTACGCGCACTGCGGTCCTTCCAGCTAGGGGAGAGGTAGGCCCATATAGCCCGTGGGTGCCTTGTTTTATGACAGTTATGCAACACATCCCAGGTTATGGTTTTCAAAGTTCATGTTAAAGCTTATTCCCTATACTGGAACGATATATATATATATATGTGTGTGTGTATGAGATTGCATATGGATATTTGACTTGGTTTTGAATGATGGCATTATTTTATATCTCTATCCCTGAGTTACATGTTAGCGCTCCAACCGCTAACCATCTCCGGATGTTGTATCCCCATGTGATGCAGGTATCAAAACTTCTTCTACTTTACTTGCGCAGTGATCAGGTGTTCGGGTGTTTCATGAGTTGACATTGAAGTGGTGAGCTTTCATACTTCACAAGGCTTTATTTCATAGTCTTTATATTCTATGTATTAGACTTGTTTAGACTTGGGTGTTGGCTATTGTTGGGGGAACATCCTGACATTGTATTAACATTGAATTTGTAGAGGCTTTGTTGTATTAATGTGGGCTTAGGTGTGTTGTTTTGGTGTATTGTCTCGGTGACGGACGGTTGTCCAGTTACCGGTGAATGGTTTAGACATTTCATGAATAAATGTTAGTCTTATTCTTCACTATCTTGTTGTATGTTCAGAACTCATCCGACACTTGAGGTTATTGATCTGACAAGATTAGGTGAAGGGGGTGATCTCCGGTCCACATGGTACTTGAGATACCCATCACGGCCAGGCCCTGGTTTGGGCCATGACACAATTAAGTGGTTATTTTAGCATTTTAAAAACATAGAACACATAGGTACTAACCTTGTAGTATGGACCTGGTCCCTACTTCTGAAGTTCCTTCTTGTCCTAGTCTATCCTACTGTTCATTCAGCCTGACTAAATCACCATGGGTGTCTGTCTACCTACAGAAGGTATGAGACTGAATTAAATTTTCCCACAACTCACACCTAGACACTTGTTTTTTAGTTTTAGCCATTATAGAAAAAAAAAAGAAAATACTTGTATAGAAACTTTAATTCATTTTAATTAGACCAAGTTTGAGTGTAACGCCCCAAGAACCTATCCCGAGACATCACACGGTGCTTAAGGCCACACGTGGACTCAAACTAACTCTCTAAGCCTGTCATCACTTTCAGAACTCACTATAACACTAATCATTTTAAAATAGGGAAGAATAATCATGTCATGAGCATATTGTGACACGAAGAAATACTGTCCTGTACAAATAAAATACTAAAAGTTCTGTACATACTGGTACTCTATTCTGACAAAGCCTCTACTACAAAAGACTGAGGAGCCATTGGGACAGATCCCCAACTGACTCGCCTGAACTGAAAAGAAACAACCATCTACTATCAAGGCCAAAAATTAGGGACATAGGTCCTCGAACCATGAGGACTCACCAACTGTAAGAATGTAGATGGAGGTTCTCAAAGATCACTGTCGCTATTGAGACTGAGCACCTGAACCTACATCACGAGAAAATGTAGAACATAGAAGAGTATGGGAATCAGTACTTGGGATTGTACTGAGTATGTGGGGGTGTATGCAACACTTTTAAACAATATTATAAATGTAAAATAAAATCATGCATGCTGACAATAATGACTCTCTTCACTTGAATTTCCTGAAACATAATTTCCACAAATCATCGATAATAACACATGCTTCACAAAATCTCATAAATCATTAGACTCAACTCAAACTCTTTAACTCATGACTTAGAGTGACTCGGTAACTTAAGAAACTTAGAATATTATGGACTTGGGAGTTTCTTATAACCGACATAAACCATGTGAGCCGCAGGGATTCCAACATTTTTCCCTCCTAAGGAAGGAACCCCACATTGGCGGGAGCGTTATACTCTTTCCAGGGAGTATAACCTCAAACTCATCTCTGTGATCATAAACTCGGCACTTTGGCCCTCAAATCTCATTCCTACGGTGGAACGTAGTTTTGGGGAAGTAGGATGCGCTGAACCCACACTTCCCACTCAGTTCTAAATACTCCTCCCAGACTCAACTCAGAATGCGTTAGGAAATCCACCTTAATCAACTCAAGGGTCTATCATTAAGACCAAATCATAAATATATCTCATCTATAAATCATATACAACTTGTGGATTCCTAACTCGACTCAAACTCAAATAGTCTTTCTCAACATCAGTACACTTGCTTATCAAATCATATCAAGTATCAAAAGCTTCATGAAAACATCATAAATATCGATATATATTCAATACTCAATCTTCTCATGGAAAAGCATAACTCATGACACTTATGTTAAATCACTTAGAAATCATCAATACATAATAACAAAATACAATTCATGGCATAAATTCTCAATTTAAGAAATATGATGGTAAAATAATCATAAATATCAAACTTAATAAACTCAAACCTCATAAATCATAAATAAAGAAATTTGGGTGTAAACCCACTTACAAGGACCATGAAATTCCAATAGTAAAAATCAATTCTTTCGGCACAAGAATTAAAGGATATTCTTGTTCAAGCCCCACATACCTTGGATTATAATTTTAAGATGAAAAGACTTGATTGGAAACTCTTTTTCACACTTTTGAGCTAAGTTTCTTAATACCTTTAACTTAGAGAACTTTATTCTTGAACAACTCGGTGAAATATATGGAAGATTCTTGAATTTTCTTGGAGAAGATTTGGATTTGGAATTGGAGGAGAGAAACCCTAGCTCTAGATATTTCTTGAAAGAAATTGGAGAGAAAATGAATTGCTCTTGTCTACTTGGATATATATAGAGGCCAAAATGGGTGGAAATTACCAAAATACCCTTGAGAAAATTCTAGCACTGGAGCCCAAATTTTGGCCTTGGCGCGACGCACCAGGATCGCGATCCTTCACTGGAATTTGACAATTGGGAAACTGCTCAGTGGCACGATGCGGTGAAGTCATATTTGCCATCTTGGTCGTGACCTGGAAAGGCACCGCGACGCGGTGGAATCACGTTGGTGCACTGGAGTTTGACAATCCTAAAATTGAGCCTTGGAGTGACGCGTCAATATTGCAGAGGATCACTAGAAAATGACAATTGCCATTTGGCTGGTTTCGCTACGCGCTAAAGTGCCAGGTGGCACACTGTCTCATTAAAATGGCTCTAACTCTTCACCTGAGTGTCGGATTTAGGCAAATTTGGTATCGATGGAAAGCTTATTCAATGGTCTATATGGAAAAAAGTATAAATTAGAGAAATACAACATGGTATAAACATCAATCACTTTGTAAGTCATCCATATTCACTTAAAAGGAGGATTTAAGATTAAGAAACGATCGGGGTATTATATTGAGCTTGTTATTCTAAAACTAATCCATGTGTAATGATTTTGTGTTTATGTCAGCCACTTAGTCCTTTGTTTTGTAAAATTTCAGACAGATTATTTCTTTTTCAATACTGACTCTCAAAAAGTGATGTCTCATATCAATGTGCTTGGTTCTCTTGTGTTGCACAGGATTTTTTGCCATGTTAAGAGCATTAGTGTTTTCATAGAGTAAGGAGATGGAGTCTAAAAAATCCAAAAATTCCTAAACTATTGCTGATCCACAAAAGCTAAATAGTCAGAGGCAACAATGACATACTCAACTTTAGCTATAGATAAAGCCAATGAGTTCTACTTTTTGCTTCCCCGAGAGATTAAGTTGGATCCCAAGAAATAAGCCATTCCTGAAGTGCTTTTTCTGTCCACTAGGTACCCAGTATTATCTGCATCAATATATCCTGTTAGATCAAATGAGTCACCTAAAGCATAGTACAAAGTTAGGTCCCCAGTACTCTTTAAATACCTAAGAATTCTTTTAGCTTCTTTCAAATGTGATTCCTTTGGACAAGCCTAGAATTTTGCACATATTCCAACACTGAACACAATGTTAGGTCTGCTGGTTGTGAAGTATAGGAGGGCTCCAATATCCCTCTGTACATTGTTTTATTTATATTAGGACCAGATTTATTAGTGTCTAGCTTACAGGTAATTCTTATGGGAGTGTCAATTGGCTTGGCATCACTCATGTGGAATATGTTCAACAATTCTTTGATGCACTTTTCTTGGAAAATTATAGTCCCTACAACAGTCTGTTTGATCTACAATCCCAGGAAGAAATTAAACTCTCCCATCATTCTCTTTTCAAATTCACTTCCAATAATCTTGGAAAAGTCTTCACACAGAGTATTTGAGGTTTCTAAAAAATGATGTCATCTACCTATACTTTAACTATCAACAAATTTGCTCCTTGTGATTGCAAAAAGGGTGTTATCAATTTTTTCTCTCTTGAATGTATTTTCAAGAAGAAACTTTGAGAGCCTTTCATACCAGGCTCTTAAGTCCTGCTTCAATCCATATAGATCCTTATCAATATGTATGACATGGTTGGGTTGGTCAACATTATCAAAGCCTAGGTTGTTTCACATATACCTTATTTTTTAAATAACCATTTAAAAAGGAATTATTGACATCCATTTGAAATAATTTAAACTCCATGTATGAAGTAAAGGCAATAAGAATTATGATTGATTCCATTCTTGATACATAGGCAAAGGTCTCATCATAATCAATCCCTTCTCTTGGATGTACCTGCACTACCAATCTAGCCTTATTCCTGACAATAGTTCCATGTTCATCTTTTTTATTCCTGTAGACCCACCTGGCCCCTAAGACAGTTCTATCAGTAGGTTTGGGGACCAGTTTCCTTACCTTATGTCTTTGATACTAATTCAATTCTTCTTGTATGACAATGATGTAGTCAACATCCTTTATGGACTCTTTGACATTCTTTGGTTCAATGGTGGAGATTAAGGCTGAGAAGGTAGCCTAATTTCTTACCTTGGATTAGGTCTTCATTTCAGAGTCCAAAGGTAAATTAGTATTCACCAATGGATAAGAGGACTTGTAATTATAGTTGGATCCTTTGATGCTTGACTCACGCTGACTGGGGCCAGGTTCCTTATTTAGCTGTTCAGTTGGCTCTTTGTGAGTCTGTATTGTCATGATTAGTGGCTGGAGAATCTAGTCCCTCTCTGACTTAGGTATCATCATCCTTAACACTTCCATTGTCCTGATTATCATCATTACCCTAATTCATTTGATTTTTGCCTCCCTCATCATTTAATGAGTCTCTCTGAATTTGAAGAAGCTTCTCCAATTCAGCATCATCCTTGTACCTCAAGTCTTTCATGCTTCCTGATTTATCAAATATAACATAGACACTTTGTTCCACACATAAGGCTCTCTTGTTAAAAACCATGGATGTTTTACTTGTTGATGAATAACCAAAAAAACACCCCTTCATCACTCTAGGGATCAAACTTACCAAGATCGTCTTTGCTACTATTTAAGACAAGGCACAAGCATCTAAAGGTGCTCATATACCCAAGCTTAAGTTTTCTATTATTCATCAATTCATAAGGAGTTTTATTTAGCGTTAACCTGGTGAGACATATATTAGTTACATAGAAAGCAACGTTTAACCAAAAATTCTTGGGAAGATTAGAATCTATTAGCATTGTTCTTACTATATCCACCAAGGTTTTGTTCTTTCCTTCTACAACTCCATTTTGTTGGCAAGTTCTAGGTGCTAAGAAGTTGTGAATGATCCTATTCTCTCCACAAAACTGGTGCATCTTGAAATTTTCAAACTCAGTTCCAAAATTTGACCTAATCTTAACCACCTTGGAGTTGTACTTGACTTGAATTTTTTTTACAAGAGTAATGAATGATCCAAAAATTTTATACTTGGATCTCAGGAATATGATCTGCGTGAATCTTGAAAATTCATCCATAATTACTAGAATATACTTCTTTCCTCATCTTCTTTGAACCTTAACCGATCCACATAAATCTATATGCAACAATTTGAGAGGTCTGGTGGTACTAACATTCTTCTTCTATTTGAATGAGGACATTATTTGATTTACTTTGGTGCACGCATCACAGACCTTACCTTAGGCAAATTTGACCTTGGGAATGTCATCGGCCAATTTCATAGTAAGCAATTTGTTCAAGAATGATGAAATCACATGTCCTAGCCTTCGATACCATAATTCAATGCTATCACTTTCTAAGACCCCAAAGGTTTTCCTCGTTATCTGAGCATTTTTAGCATGATAAAAGAGGCCTTATACTTAGAATTTTAAGGTAAGTGTTCAACACTTATTTTATTTTAGAGCCTTCAAACTTTGATGAATTATTTCACGACCTTTCCGACCTTCGTTTGCCGATTTTCTTATTGATACGCAATGGGGCTAGTAAAAATACATCTCGGGTGAGTTTCAGAATTTTTAGACGATCTTAAGGGCATGATTGGGGTTGCAAAATAGAAGATCGGGGCGATAAGCCCGCGTCGCCCCAGTAATCGCATTGGCCCAGGCAAGACAACACCTTGGGAAGTTCAGCGCTCTAAGAGAGGCGACACCCTGGGAATTTCAGTGGACTATCCCCTGGGGTACCTTGCTAAGTCCGTCTAGGTATATCTTCAACCTCCTTCTTCGTCTCATTAAGGGCAAGATGGGTATTTTCCATCCCCTTTTCAGCTCTAACAAGGAATTAAATCCCTAAAACACCAAATTAAGGTTATTTTCTCTCAAAATCACCAAGAACTCATCCTAGGGTTTCAACCCAAAGTTCAAGAGAACTCAAAATTCAACCGTCACTTTTCAAAAAGTCTTCAAGAATTGGAATCCCCATTGCGAAAGCTACAAGAAGCACCCATCAATTGTACGTATAGCATCCCAAAAGCTAAAGTTCATTCAAAGCTTCCAATTCAAGGTATGTGGGGTTTAAACAAGAACACTCCTTCCATTCTTGTGCCCAAAGAATTGATTTTTATTAAGGAATTTCATATTTACTAGTGTCGTTTATGTTCAAATTACTTTATATTGTATTTATGAAACTATGAGATGTTCAAGTCTTGAAATTGCATGTTATTTTACTTATTTATGGTGGAATTAGAGAACTTATGATATTAATTGCCTACCCCTCCAATGAATTGACAATTCTAAGTGTTTTCTAAGATAAATGTCAAGATTTAAGCCCTATTATGAAATTGTGGCCATTGAAGTATGTTGATATATAAGCTTGAGATTCAAGAATGAATTTTAAGATTTTATAAAGTATTTTGATGTTATTATTGCAAGCTTAAAGTTATTATGTTCCTGCATGATTTCCAAGTATTGATTATAAACCATAAATTTTAGTCTTGGTTTACAAGAAAAATGATTCTAAGTAAGTTTTGATATTAAAGTCCTAAGTTAAGAAAGGAGTCCACATCATTTTGATTTAAGTTAAAGGGAAGCATAGTTGACTTCCGTTACACACTTTTTTATTGTTTAAGGTGGATATTCCTAAATGTTTTGAGCCTAAGTATGGGAGTAGTATTTAGCGTCGAGTTGGGCTTGATTCCAAATTCTCATGCCCCAGAACTACGAGCCACCATCAGATTTGATTTACCCCAAGTGGGTTAAGCTAGTGATCATTAAAAGTTAAGGTTTTATTCTGATGGTAAGAGTAGAACAGCTCTCCCCAACATGGGTAAGACATTGTACTCCATGTTGCTCACATGGTCTATGTCAGTTAGAAGAAACTCCCAAGTTTTCCACAGTTTCTCAATAAAGTCTCTTACTCTCCTTAAGATAAAGTATATGTATTTCGAAAGATATGGTTTTAAGATTTCTAAGGTTCCCAAGGTCATAATCTTTAAGTTCCAAAGAAGTTCCTTGTTTTCAAAAGATTAAAGTATATGTCCTGAAAGTTGTTGTTTTAAGATTTCATCTAGTTTACAAGTTTGAGAACAAAGAAAAGATATAGATTTAGAATAAAGTGTAATGACTCACGATATTTATATTACATGCTTCCTTATTCATGATTTATGAGATTCAGATTTCAGTTTTATTTAAGCTATGTGAGTCATCTATAATAGCATGCATGATTTCTATAAAGATTGATGATAATGATTATTTAATTGCATACACCCCTATATACTCAGTACATCCTTAAAGTACTGATCCACATATACGTTGGTGTGCTACATTGTCTCATAATGTAGGTTCAGGTGCTCAGTCCCAGCAGTGTCAGTGATCCCGAGTACCTTTGTCTACATTTCTACAGTGGTGAGTCCTCATGGTTCGAGGACCTATTTTCCAGACATTTAGTATTATTAGTAGTTGGTTTTGTTGATTTCAATTTGAGTTAGTTGGGGGTCTGTCCAATGA
This sequence comes from Capsicum pubescens, assembly GCA_030864215.1. Lineage (NCBI taxonomy): Eukaryota > Viridiplantae > Streptophyta > Magnoliopsida > Solanales > Solanaceae > Capsicum > Capsicum pubescens. Next base: position 115,011,848 of record CM061539.1, read on the forward strand.
CTCTCTAGTTCTTAAGTTGTAAAGGCTTTGTTAGACTAGATTATCAGGGGTGTTATAGACTTTCCAGTATTGTTTTGATATGCAGACAGTATTTTCTTGTTATACTAGTTCATTTTTGGCATAATCTAGCATTATTGTTTGGTTTGATATCCTAAAGTAAGTAATAGAGATAGTAGCAGGCTCAAAGGGTTAGCTTGGGGATACTTGTAGCCTTAAGCACCGTATGATGCTCCGAGATGAGATTTTGGGGTGTTACAAACTTGGTATCAGAGCCTAAGGTTTAGAGAGTCCTAGTGATTCTGACAAGACACATTACATAGTGTCTTGATCATCGGTGTGTAGCGCACCACATATATGAGCAAAAAGCTACAAGATGCTTTAGGAAAACTCATCTCTTCTTTATAATCCATCTTGCTTATAGTTGTCTCTCTTTGCTATTAATTTGTGCTCTTTTATGAAAGAAAACGCCTCCTCGTCATGCCCACAAAAACAATAATGAGCAACCTCAGCCTGCTGATCCCCTGAATGAAAATATGTCTCATACAGAGTTTTGGGTAGCTTTTCAGGCATTAGCCCAAGCAGTCACTACTAATGTTTAGGCTGCAGCTCTGCATCAGCAAGCAAGTGATTTAACTGCAGCCAGGATTCATGATTTTATGAGGGTGAATTCACCAGAGTTCTATGGGTCGAATGCAGGTGATGACCCACAATTGTATTTTGATAAGGTGGAGAAGATCACCCAAGTTATGCATATTTCTGAAGAAGATAGTGTAGAGTTGACATCGTATAGGCTGAAAGATATTGCTTATGACTGGTTTTTGGCATGGAGGAAGAATAGAGGGGAGGATGTTGCTCCTATGACTTGGCAGGTGTTCCAGGATACATTCTTGGACAAGTTCTTCCCACTTGAGATGAGGGAAGCGAAAGTAGAGGAGTTTATGAACCTAAGGAAATGTTCTATAACTGTAATGGAGTATTTCCTCAACTTCAACCAGTTAGCCAAATATGCTCCTGATTTGATGGCTGATGCCCGAACTAGTATGAGTAAGTTTATGACCAGTGTGTCTGGTTTGGTGTTGAAAGAGTGTAGGACTGCTATTCTTAATAGGGATATAGATCTTTCCAGACTAATGATGTATGCCTAGTAGATTGAGGCAGACAAGATAAAAGATAGGGATAGAGTAAGAGGAAACAAGAGGGCTAGGTTAGAGAAGTATGAGTATGATTAGACTAGATCTCATGGAGGGAATCGTCCATAGTTTTAAAGTCGTTCGTCTATGCTAGTGCCTTCATTAGCTAGTGCTCCCACACCCAAAAACATGAAGGAGCAGGGGAATAAGTCCTCTATGTCTAGATCCTAGAACAGTGTGAGTAATAGGCCTAATTATCCTCCTTGTGCTAAGTATGGTAGGACCCATCCCGGCGAGTGTTTGGCCGAACAGAGGGGTATTTTTGGTTATGCCAAGTTGGGCCACAAACTTAAAGAGTACCCGCATGCTAGGCAGGGGAACAGAGATGCCCGACCTCATACACAGGCTACCAGTGCACCAGCTCTTTTAACCTGTCCAGCTCCTCCTCAGGGCGCTTCATCCAGCACTGTTGGAGGTCAGCTCCAGAATAGATTCTATGCCTTACCATTCCATCAGGAGCTAAAGGATTCTCCCGATGTTGTTACTGGTATTCTCTGTGTCTTTCACTTTGATGTTTATATGTTGTTGGACCCTAGGTTAAGTTTCTCTTATGTGACCCCGTTAGTTGCTGTGAATTTTGAAATGAGGCCTGAAAATATTCTTGAGCCTTTCCTGGTTTCTACTCTAGTAGGTGAGTCAGTTGTTGCTAAGCAAGTGTATAAAAAGTGTCCTATCATTGTTCTTCATAGAGTCATATTTTCTGATTTGATAGAGTTCGAGATGGTTGAATGTGATATTATTTTGGGTATAGATTGGCTTCACTCTTGTTATGCATCTATAGACTATCGTACCCGTGTGGTTAAGTTTCATTTTTCTAATGTGCCAGCCTTTGAGTGGTTCAGGAATTCTGTATCCCCCAAGAGTTATTTTATATCCTATCTCAAAGCCAGAAAGCTAATATCAAAAGGTTGCATCTATCACCTAGTTCGAGTTAAAGATACTAAGTTTGAAGCTCCGACCTTTCAGTCAGTCAGCATAGTTAATGAGTTTCTGAATATTTTTCTAGAAGATCTCCCAGGGGTACCTCCTGATAGAGAGAGAATTTGGGGTTGACCTTCTTCCTGATACACAACCTATTTCTACCCTCCGTACTGTATGGCACCCATAGAACTTAAGGATTTGAAAGAGCAACTCAAAGATCTTCTAGATAAAGGTTTCATAAGGCCCAGTGTTTCTCCTTGGGGTGCACCTATTTTATTCGTGCGGAAGAAAGATGGTTCCTTGCGTATGTACATTGACTATCGTCAGCTTAATAAGGTCACAGTCAAGAATAAGTACCCTCTTTCTAGAATTGATGACATATTTGATCAATTGCAAGGCGCAAGTTATTTCTCAAAGATAGACCTTAGATCCGGCTATCATTAACTTAAAGTAAGGGAATGTGACATTCTAAAGACAACCTTCCGAACCTATTATGGTCTTTTAGAGTTTCTAGTTATGTCTTTTGGGCTAACTAATGCTCCATTAGCTTTCATGGACTTCATGAATCTAGTGTTCAAGCAGTATCTTGATATGTTTGTCATAGTTTTCATAGATGATATCCTTGTTTACTCCCGTAGTGAGAATGACCATGCAGATCATCTTAGAATTGTCCTGAAGACTCTTAGAGACCATCAATTGTTCACCAAATTCAGCAAGTGTGAGTTTTGGCTAAGGTCAGTTGCTTTTTTGGGTCATATTATCTTAGCCGAAGGCTTTAGAGTTGATCCCCAAAAGACAGAAGCTGTAAGAAATTGGCCTAGACCTATCTCTCCATCTGACATTAGAAGTTTATTGGGTCTAGCTGCCTATTACCGTTGTTGTATTGAAGGTTTCTCATCTATTGCGTCTCTTATTACCCTATTAACCCAAAATAAAGTTAAGTTCCTTTGGTTAGATTCCTATGAGAAGAGTTTTCAGAAGTTGAAGACTCGACTCACTTCAGCCCCAGTGTTGACCTTGTCTGATGATACAGATAGTTTTGTGGTGTATTATGATGCCTCTAGAGTTGGTTTAGGTTGTGTGTTGATGCAGAGAGGTAAGGTTATAGCTTATGCCTCTAGACAGTTGAAGACGCATGAAAAGAATTACCCAACCTATGATCTTGAATTAGCTGTTGTGGTTTTTGCTTTGAAAATCTGGAGACATTATCTTTATGGTATGCATATTCATATCTTTACAGACCACAAAAGCCTGTATTATGTGTTTACTTGGACGGATTTGAATCTTAGACAGAGGAGATGGTTAGAGTTTCTAAAGATTATGATATAGTGTGTTATATCACCCGGGCAAGGCCAATGTAGTGGTAGATGCCCTTAGTAGGTTGTTTATGGGCAGTGTGGCTCATGTGGAGAAGGATAAGAAATAATTGGCTCGTGAAGTGCATCGTTTGGCTAGATTGGCTGTTAGGTTGCTTGATTCGACTGAGGGGAATGTTTACGTTCAGAGTAGTTCCAAATCCTCTTTAGTTTCGAAAGATAAAGAGAAGCAAAACATGGATCCTAGTTTGGTCAAATTGAAAGAGTCAGTTAAGACCAAAAGGTGGAGGTTTTATTCCAAGGGGGAGATGGTGTGTTGAGGTTTCAGGATAGATTATGTGTTCCTTGTGTTGATAATCTGAGGAAGAGAATTATGGCTTAAACGCATAGCGCATGATATTTTATTCATCCCGGTACTACCAAGATGTACCGTGACTTGTGGGAAATCTATTGGTGGATTGGCATAAAGAAGGATATAGCAGAGTTTGTGGCAAAGTGTGCAACTTACCAATAGTTTAAGGTAGAGCACCAAAGTCCTGGTGGTGTAATGGAAGAGTTTTGTATTCCCACTTGGAAGTGGATGAGGTAAATGTGGATTTTGTGACTGGTTTACCTCTTTCGCGTCATCATCATAATTCTATTTGGGTTGTTGTAGATAGGTTGACTAAGTCACCGCATTTTCTGCCAGTGCATACATCTTATACAACTGAGGATTATGCTAAGTTGTATATCCAGGAGTTAGTCAGGTTGCATGGAGTTCCCTTGTCTATTATCTCAGATAGGGGTACTCAGTTCAGTTCTCAATTTTGGAGAGATTTTCAGAAGGGTCTTGGTACCCAAGTTCATTTGAGTTCTGCATTTCATCCTCAGACAGATGGTCAGGCTAAGAGGACCATCCAGAATTTGGAAGATTTTTTGAGGGCATGTGCTCTTGATTTCAAAGGTAGTTGGGATGAGCATTTACCATTGATTGAATTTACGTATAACAATAGTTATCACTCTAGCAACCAGATGGCACCATTTGAGGCTCTTTATGGTAGGAGATGTAGATCACCCATAGGTTGGCTTAAAGTGGGTGAGGCTGCTTTGATTGGACCTTATGTAGTGTTTGAGTCTATGAAGAAGGTCAATCTAATTAGAGAGAGATTGAAGATAGATCAGAGTCATCAGAAGTCATATACAGACGTGAGGAGAAGGTACCTCGAGTTTAAGGTAGGTGATTTGGTGTATTTGAAGATTTCACCCATGAAAAGGGTGAAAAGATTTGGCAAAAGGGGGAAGGTTAGTCTCCGTTATGTTGGCCCTTATAGAATTCTGAGCCATGTTTGGAAAGTAGCTTATGAAGTTGAGTTGCTCGCAGATTTATCAACTGAACATCCTATCTTTCATGTCTCCATTCTTAAGAAGTATATTGGCGATTCTGTCATTGTAGATCCTTCGGAGAACCCTGATGTCCATAACAGTCTTTCATATGATGAGATTCTAGTTGGGATCCTAGATTACCAGATCCGTAGACTAAGGAACAAAGAAGTTCCCTTGGTCAAAGTTTTGCGGTGAAATCAGTCTGTCGAGGGCACTACTTGGGAAGCAGAAGCAGACATGCGATCCAAGTACCCGCACTTCTTCTCTGTAAGTTAAGATCTAGCCGAAGGTATTGCTTTTCCTTAATTCATCCTCTTTCTAATCAAAGTTATAGCTATATAGCTATTTTGATTATAAGTTTGTGCATTTTCCAAAGTATTCAAGAGTTTAGAATGATATAGAGTCAGTTTAGAAATTTGTTTCAGCTATGCATCCCTAGTTTTCTCTATAATCTTAGCCTAACAAATGACATTCGAGGACGAATGTTTCCAAGGGGGAGATATTGTAAGACCCCGCAAGTTTTACTTGTTGTCTAAGCATTTTTAGCATGATAAAAGAGTCCTTATACTTAGATTTTTAGCTAAGTGTTCAACACTTAGTATATTTTAGAGCCTTCAAACTTTGATAAATTATTTCACAACCTTCCCGACCTCCGTTTGTTGATTTTCTTGTTGATATGCGATGGGGCAAGTCAAAAGTATATCTCGGGTGAGTTTCAAAATTTTTAGACGAGCTTAAGGGCATGTTTAGGGTTGCAAAATAGTAGCTCGAGGCGATAAGCCCGCGTCACCCCAGTAATCGCGTTGTCCCAGTCAAGGCGGCGCCCTGGAAAGTCCAACGCTCAAAGCGAGGTGGTTCCCTGGGAAGTCCGGTGGATTATCCCCCGCAGTGCCTTGCTAAGTCCATCTGGGTATATTTTCAGCCTCCTTCTCCGACTCATTAAGGGCAAGATAGGTATTTTCCATCCCCTTTTCAGCTCTAACACGGGATTAAATCCCCAAAACAGCAAAATAAGGTTTTTTTTCTCTCAAAATCACCAAGAACTCATCCTAGAGTTTCAACCCAAAGCTCAAGAGAACTCAAAAATCAACTGTCACTTTTCAAAAATTCTTCAAGATCGGAATCCCCATTGCGAGAGCTACAAGAAGCACCCATCAATTGTACGTATAGCATCCCAAAAGCTAAAGTTCATTCAAAGCTTCAAATTCAAGGTATGTGGGGTTTGAACAAGAACACTCCTTCCGTTCTTGTTCCCAAAGAATTTATTTTTATTAAAGAATTTCGTGTTTACAAGTGTGGTTTATGTTCAAATTACTTTATATTGAATTTATGAAACTATGAGATGTTCAAGTCTTGAAATTGCATGTTATTTTACCTATTTATGGTGGAATTTGAGAACTTATGCTATTAATTGCCTATCCCTCCAATGAATTGATAATTCTAAGTGTTTCTAAGATAAATGTCAAGATTTAAGACCTATTATGAAATTGTGGCCATTGAAGTATGTTGATATATGAGCTTGAGATTCAAGAATGAATTTTGAGATTTTATAAAGTATTTTGATGTTATTATTGCAAGCTTGAAGTTATTATGTTCCTTCATGATTTCCAAGTATGGATTATAAACCATAAGTTTTAGTCTTGGTTTACAAGAAAAATGATTCTAAGTAAGTTTTGATATTCAAGTCCTAAGCTAAGAAAGGAGTCCACATCATTTTGATTTAAGTTAAAGGGAATCATAGTTGACTTCCGTTACACACTTTTGTATTGTTTAAGGTGGATTTTCCTAAAAGTTCTGAGCCTAAGTATGGGAATAGTATTTAGCGCCGAGTTGGTCTTGATTCCAAGGTCTCATGCCCCAGAACTACGAGCCACCGTAGGATTTGAATTAACCCAAGTAGGTTAAGCTAGTGATCACTAAAATTTAAGGTTCTATTCCGATGGCAAGGGTAGAACATCTCTCCCCAATGTGGGCAAGACATTGGACTCCATGTTTCTCACATGGTTTATGTTGGTTAGAAGAAACTCCCAAGTTTCCCTTAGTTTCTCAATAAAGTCTCTTACTATCCTTAAGATAAAGTATATTTATTTTGAAAGCTATTGTTTTAATATTTCTAAGGTTCCCAAGGTCATAATCTTTAAGTTCCAAAGAAGTTCCTTGTTTTCAAAAGATTAAAGTGTATGTCCTGAAAGTTGTTGTTTCAGGATTTCATCTAGTTTACAAGTTTGAGAACAAAGAAAAGATACAGATTTAGAATAAAGTGTAATGACTCACGAGGTTTATAGTACATACTTCCTTATTCATGATTTATGAGATTCAGATTTCAGTTTTATTCAAGCTATGTGAGTCATCTGTAATAGCATGCATGATTTCTATAAAGATTGATGATATTGATTATTTAATTGCATACACCCCATATACTCAGTACAACCTTAAAGTACTGATCCACGTATACATTTGTGTGCTACATTTTCTCATAATGTAAGTTCTGATGCTCATTCCCAGCAGCGTCAGTGATACCGAGTACCTTTGTCTACATTTCCACAGTGGTGAGTCCTCATGGTTCGAGGACCTATTTTCTAGACATTCAATATTATTAGTAATTGGTTTTGTTGATTTTAGTTTGAGTTAGTTGGGGTTCTGTCCAAATGACTCTCTAGTTCTTGAGTAGTAAAGGCTTTGTTAGACTAGATTATCCGTGGTGTTATAGACTTTCCAGTATTATTTTGATATACAGACAGTATTTTCTTTTTATACTAGTTTGGTTTTGGCATAATATAGTATTATTGTTTGGTTTGATATCCTAAAGTATGTGATAGAGATAGTAGCAGGATCAAAGGGTTAGCTTGGGGCTATTTGTAGCCTTAACCACCATGTGATGCTCCAGGATGAGATTTTGGGGCGTTACACACTTTGAGCACTAAGACATGTTGCTCATCACCTAATACTGAGCTTAGATCTGTCACATACATATTCTTTCCCCTGCTTGCTTTCAGAACCACTTTACCTGAACTGAGACTAGTCACAATTCAACCATCAGACAGAAATTTCACTTTATTTCCTTTGTCAAATGTTTTTGTGACAAATTGAGCAGACTATACTTCAACCTATTAACAAAATACACATTTTCAATAGCATGATTGGGTGATTTTCCAATCTTGCCTACACTTCAATATTTTTCTTCTTTCCATTTTCAAAGAAGACACTTTCTTCATGAAGTACCTTTAGTGAGAGGAAGTCTTTTGTTCTTCCAGTCATATGCTTGAAGCATCCACTATCTATGAACTAACATTGGTTGTTACCTCTTCCTCTCAACTGCATCAACAATCACATGTTAGACTTGGGAACCCATATAAGTTTGAGTTCCTAATAGGATGACAGAGGTGCGATTAAATATTTCTTGGTCCAGCTAGGTAGTCATGAAGAATTATTTTCAACATAAGGATATGGTCCCCAGTTCTTTGAACTTGGTTTCCTTTTGGACTTTATTCTTCTCATGAATTTACATTTGAAAACTTTGTTCAACTCTCTTCCTAGAATCGCAGTCCCTTTTTAGATGCCCATTTCTACCATAGTGGGTATACAACAAGTTGTCAAATACAGAGACATACTTGCTATGTGATTTTAAGGGGGGGCTGACACTTTTCCTACCAAAACCTTGTACATCATTAGACCTTTGATTTTTTAGACTGGATAAAAGTTTGAAAGAAGCATCTCATTTGAGAGATTTTTGAATATCTTCTTTGACTTGGACCAAGTCCCGCTCTAGTTGTGAGTTTTATCAAAAGAGGTTGTAAGAAGTTTTTCAAACTTTTTTAACCTCTCTTCAAGTTCCAACTGAAGACTACTTGTTTCCCCCTTCCCTTTCGATTGATCTAAAGAGACTCCCAATATGTTTTCTTGTAATATTATCAATTTTTTTGACAAAAAACTTAGTTTTTCACCCAATTCAGACACTTTGACAACTAGAGATAGTTTTAAGTTCTCAAACACTTCAAGAGTTTCACTCCAGAGGCCCTTCTTATTTATGAGTTGATAACGCTCAACTTACACCTCAATTTAGTGCAAGGTGGTCATCGTCAATATATTTACCCAACTTTAGAGTCGAAGTCGAATCCACAGGGAACAATGTGAGTGGAGATTAAACTAGTTTGAAACTAAAGATACAAGTTAAATTCAAACAAATGATACAAAAAGATAAAATGGGGGTTTAGATTTAACAAGTTGTTGTTTGTCACTTTACGTTCGGTGTTTGTAAATCAAGAGTTTATGAAATAACCAGAATTATGTTCACTAGGGCTTTCGGTACATGACAGATGCTAAAAGTGGTTCAAGATTCTCACGGTGGGTAGGATAACAAGATATCTTTATCGATGTTATGCTTAAATGTCTCTCGACCTACTTAAGCGTTTAATTCCCTAATCCTCTCGGACTTAGGGAATTTTTATTTACTGCCCAGATTTTACCCCAGGTTAACCAACTTTGTAACAGCGCTGATTATTAAATGAAGTATTTCCGAGTCCCTATTGATAATTCACTTCCTACTATATTTGATTTCTTTCTCAAGAAAATCAAAGAAGGTGTGTCTACTGTTTGCAGCCAACAAACATTAATTAAAACCTCAGAATTATCAACAAATCCTACCACCTTTTGAATCTTGAACACTTAGCACCTTATCAAGACCTAACCCTAGATCCCATAATTCAGGTTAAAGGAATTTAACCGCTCATGATGTATTAATCGAAACACATAATTGAATTCATGATTTGAAAGATAAACTTATAGAGATGAATAATAACTAGTGAATTGCAGATTAGATCACAAAGGAAAAATCTCAAAATACTTATAATAATCTCTTCAAAGTATTTGCTTTTTCAAGCCAAGAAACTCGAGAGAGAAAATATCAAAATACGTCTCTTAAAACTCAAGTGCCAACCCCCTAGAAAAACCCTAAACAATGTTTTTTATTGTTAATCCTAAATAAGAAAATAAAATCACAATGTTCAGAAAATCCTTCGGAATAGATGACGGCATTTGTGACGGCGTGCCAGGATCCTGACGACTTATCAGGAATGTCGTCAGGCCCTCCAGCATTCTTGGCATATTATGCTTTAACTGAAGACAAATCTTGATGACTTATCAGATACGTGACGACATATCAGAAAGGTCGTCACTTCTTCATTCAAAATTTGATTCTCTGCCTACACTTGATGGCAACTCTGACGCCTTATCACAGTTGTGTCGACATGTCAGAAATGTCATCACAGTTTCACTTTAATTCTTCTAACACTACAATACCTGACGTGATTTTTGATAACTTATCACAGGGCTGACGACTTATCAGGACTGTCGTCAGCCAAACTTTCATTTATTTTGCATCAGTTTTCAGCTCTTTTGCTTCCATTTCCTTAAATTTCCTTTGCATCATGACTTTTACTGCAATATCAAAGTAAAATAATCAAAATCGACAAAAGTTGCTTAAGACTTCGCAATTATTCTCAGTTAAAAGCCTTAAATGTGTTAGCGTCTGCTCACACATCAACACCCTCAACTTAAAACAATTGCTTGTCCTCAAGCAACTAAAACACAATACTATGATGCTTAACCAAGAAACACATAAGATAACTATGACAATTGATCATCAATTTTAGTTCCAAACACATTACTCTCTCCATTTTCAATCTCTTTAAACCCAGTTGTGTATATCCATGAAGATCAACAATGTGACAGAAAGGAATCAAGATATTGCATCAACTTAGCAACAATAACTATGCATATGTACAAATTACACTACCCAAATAAGTAGGAAACTAGCAATGCAACCGATATGCCCTTACAACAACGAAGTCCCTCCTCACTCATATATGAAATCAAGCATGTAAATGCAGGGACGATCAAGAGACACCCACTCTCAGAAAGAAATTCCAATCAATGCATGTCAAATAGCATATGTTTGCCCTTATTTTCATTTCCTAAGTTTTCAGACAGTTAAGTTAGGATCACTATAGGTCTTCTCTTTGGCTTTGTAACGTAGGATTGGGGCTGGTATAATACACAAGGATATTTAGATTAACTAAGCCTCCTTCGCACAATACTATTTTTGGGGTCTCACTTATCAACCTTTACTTAATTCTCTCCTTTCTTGATCACACATACTCCGAATGGGTGCGGTATTTTTTTTTGAGAATCATTTCTTTTTTTTCACAACTTTTCTTTTTTTATTCTTTTTCACCGCCCCCAGCTTTTTATTCTTTTCTTTCATTCTACCTTTCTTCATACTCATTTTACGTCACGCACCCCTATGGTAGCCACCCTCAACTTAGGTGATTTGCCTCAGTCAAAGTGCACAATGTCCAAGGAGGAGCAGGGCCAAAATAGGTTCATTGTGATATAAATGGGAAGGTGATAGGTATGATAAAAAGAATAGGCATTCAAGCTCAAAATCACAATCAAGGGATATTATTCACACGTGGAAGGTCATTTAGCCTAAAAGTGGACTAATATCAACAACGGTCTATGATCTTTTCCTAACTTCTATCCTACAACCAAGGCAAGACCAACCGGGTAAGTTCTGAATTTAAAACACAACGGGAACTAGGTAGCATCTCACACACACATGGTACAAAGGTACATCACAAGCTACTACCCATTCGGTTTATGCAATTGTTAGTAGTGATTATCGTGTCCCTAATACTAATGCCATAAAAAGATTCACAATAGTCACATATAGATACTCATCACACAGTTACCATATAGGCAATTGGTAAGGTATTTATCATTCCAAGAAAAATCAACAAAAATATGTCAACTGTCCTAGATACTTATTTTTTCCCCAGTTAACCACAGCACATCACAAAACAAATACAATATACCTAAACATTCCAGCTCTACTAGGAACAAGACTTCGGGGAAAAGAGGCACGGCAACAAAAACCCCAAGAGGACATCAACACCCGTAAGTAGCCCCACCCTCAACTTAAAATCATGAAATGTCCCCAATGCATCAAACTAAAACAAGAGAGTTAGAAATATACCTTTGGCACCACGGGTGAGAAGATCTGATGTCAATCACATAATACGAATACAAACAACAAAATACCTTGGGTTGCCTCCCAAGAAGCGCCTAATTTAGTATCGCGGCACGACTCAGTTATCTTGACTACTCAGACTTCATCAAGATACCTTGTTGATAATTATTTATGTCTCCACTTGGAGGATTTGAAACCTTGACCCAACTTTTGATCAATACATCTTCGGGGTGTGTTGGGAAAATGTGAGGACATGATGAGGAATGTTCTATCATGCCACTTCAAAGACTTGAGCTGTTTTCCTAATTTTTCATCAAACTTTCGTGTGGGCTCATTTGGCAACGGTGAGAATCTTAAACAGCCACTAAATGGACATCGATCTTTAAGATTCTTAGCCTTCAAGATTGGGGTTGTAGTATACCCTTTTGGAAGGACAAACTCCAAAAGGTAAGAATCTTTCTCTTCATTTTCAAAATTCATCATTTTCTCGGGTGATTCAACTTTCATCACATCCACCAAGCATAATGTTGAAAAGTGGTTCGAATGAGGACTAACTCTTAATTTTGGAGTAGAATCCCTATTAGTATTTTTACCCCAAAATGGACTAGAGTCTTCACAAGGATTGTGCTTGATTTCTTCTTTTGACTCTAGTACCATCTCCTCGTCTTTGGCATCTTCATTCATAAATAGTTTGGTTGGTTGGGAAATCACCTAAGGTTTCTCAACATCAAGATCATCATCAACATCGGATTCTTGATCCTTATCTTCACACTCGTCCATTATGTTAAATGATTCCACAGACAAGATATCATCTAAACATAATGTGGAAAAGTGCTTTGAATGCTTGACCTCTATATCCATATCCTCTATCATTCTTCTTTCCTTATTATTTGCCCTTATGTCTTGATGTATATCACGTATGATATCATTTATTGTGTCTACATACTCCAACATTAGTTGAAGTATAGCTTTACTACCACTCTTTTCAATACTTCGTTCTTCCTATTCTTGACCATAAGACCTATCAAAATCATAAGAAGAACTAGAATTTGGGTTAGTATACCGGGGAGAGGGGGCATTTAGGTAATCACTCCAATGTCCATCTTGATCACCACATAACGAACAATCATACTCCCGGTAGGATGGAGATGGTGCACACATCTCTCTCCGGAGAGCATATCTATAATCTTGCCAAAAGTGAGGTCCATCACTATATGGACAAGGATCATCAAGATAAGATTTCCAACCACCAAAATCATGTTCATTCCACGATGTCATAGTAATAAGTAAACTAAAATAAAAATCTACCTAACAAAAGAATTAAAAGAAAACCAAAAACAAATATTTACAAGTTTAAATTCAAGCAAGTAGGCTAAAATTCCAAACCAACTTAATACGCCAAATTGTTCCCCGGCAACGGCACCATTTTTTGATAACGCTCAACTTACACCTCAATTTAGTGCAAGGCGGTCGTCATCAATATATTTACCCAACTTTGGAGTCGAATTCGAATCCACAAGGAACAATGCGAGTGGAGATTAAACTAGTTTGAAACTAAAGCTACAAGTTAAATTCAAATAAATAATATGAAAAGATAAATGGGGGTTTAGGTTTAACAAGTTGTTTTTTCACTTTTCGTTCGGTGTTTGTAAATCAAGAGTTTATGAAATAACCAGAATTATGTTCACTAGGGCTTCCAGTACATGACAGATGCTAAAAGTGGTTCAGGATTCTCACGGTGGGTAGGATAACAAGCTATCTTTATTGATGTTATGCTTAAATTTTTCTCGACCTACTTAAGCGTTTAATTTCCTAATCCTCTTGGACTTAGGGAATTTCTATTTACTGCCCAAATTTTACCCCAGGTTAACCAACCTTGTTACATCGCTGATTACTAAATGAAGTATTTTCGAGTCCCTGTTGATAATTCACTTCCTACTATATTTGATTTCTTTCTCAAGCAAATCAAAGTAGGTGTGTCTACTGTTTGCAACCAACAGGCGTTAATTAAAACCTCAGAATTATCAAGAAATCCTACTACCTTTTAAATCTTGAACACTTAGCACCTTATCAAGACCTAACCCTAGATCCCATAATTCAGGTTTAGGAAATTTAGCCGCTCATGATGTAATAATCAAAACAGATAATTGAATTCATGATTTGAAAGATAAAATTACAGAGATGAATAATAACTAGTGAATCGTAGATTAGATCACAAAGAAAAAATCCCAAAATACTGTTAATAATCTCTTCAAAGTATTTGCTTTTTCAAGCCAAGAAACTCGAGAGAGAAAATATCAAAATACGTCTCTTGAAACTCAAGTTCCAACCCCCTAGAAAAAAACTAAACAATGTTTTTTATAGTTAATCTTAAATAAGGAAATAAAATCACAATGTTCAGAAATCCTTTGGAATAGGCGACGGCATTTGTGACGGTGTGTCAGGGTCCTGACGACTTATCAGGAATGTCGTCAGGCCCTCTAGCATTCTTGGCATCTTCTTCTTTAACTAACGACAAATCTTGATAACTTATCAGATACGTGATGACATATCAGAAAGGTCGTCACTTCTTCATTCAAAATTTGATTCTCTGCCTACACTTGATGGCAACTCTGACGCCTTATCTTAGTTGTGACGACATGTCAGAAATGTCGTCATAGTTTTACTTTAATCCTTCTAAAACTGCAACACCTGACATGATTTTTGATAACTTATCACAAGGTTGATGACTTATCAGGACTGTCGTCAGCCACACTTCCAGTTCTTTTGCATCAGTTTTCAGCTCTTTTGCTTCTATTTCCTTAAATTTCTCTTGCATCATGACTTTTACTACAATATCAAAGTAAAATAATCAAAAACGACAAAAGTTGCTTAAGACTTCACAATTATTCTCAGTTAAAAGACTTAAATGTGTTAGCGTCTACTCACACATCATGAGTTCAAACATAGAATCTACCAAAACACTTGCAGAACACTTGAGACTTTTTAAGGATTGAGATTTTATTTGATATCTAGAAGGGTTACATTTTTATCATCTTCATCATCAGACTTTGCCATGAATGAAAAGAGTGAGTCAAAAGTATCATTTGAATCTTCAGTTACCTTTACTGAAATGTCCTCAGGAAGTTGAGAGTCATCAGAATAACTAGATGAATCTCCCCAGGCCTCCAAGGCTTGTTTCATAACATAATTGGGAGTTGTTCTTTTTCTGGATTTGTCAGGAACCTAGTCCTTCTGCTTTTCTTTATCAATTCCTCCTCTAACATATTCCTTGTACTCCACTTTATGCATTGGGAATCCTTGATAAAGTGATCAGGCTTTCCGTACTTATGACATAGTTCATTTTTAATAACTAATCTTCTTGAGTTCCCTCTTCTTTGAAAACCTTAATTTTCCTCATAACCTTAAGAAATCTCTTAGTTATGTATGCCATGTATTCATCCTCATTACTGATTTCACCTTTGGTTGCTTTAAGGGACAAAGTCTTCTCTTTCTTGGGTTCTTTCTTGACTTTCTCTTGCAGCTTCTTCATTTCATAGGTTTTTCATATTCTTATGAGCTCATCCATTGGAGTTTTTTTAGGTCCCTTGCTTTAGTAATAGCATTTACTTTACTTTTCCATGAATTGGGAAGACCAATAAGCACTTTTCTTACTTTCTTAGTAGGCCTGATGTCCTCACCCAAACTGTGCAGTTCATTTATGATGAAATTAAATCTTGTGTGCATTTGTTGGATAGTTTCTCCTTCCTTCATGGTGAAGGTTTCATATTGTGTGGTAAGAATATCCACCATTGATGCCTTCACTTGGCTTGTCCTTTCATGAGTTGTTCTCAAACAGTTCCAAATTTTTTTGGCTGACTCACTTGCAGAAATTCTATTATACTCATCAAGTCCTATGCCACATAGAAGCAATTTCTTTGCCTTGTAATTTTTCTCAATCTTTTTACGATCATCTTCATCATACTCTTTTCGAGTGTAGGGAACCAATCTAGTAACCTCACCTTCCTTCACTTTTCTCATGGGAACATGTGGACCATCTAAGATGACATTGATCAACTCACTATCTTCCAATATTATAAAGTCATACATTCTTGTTTTTCACCATCTGTAGTATTGACCATTGAATCTTGGTGGTTTAGTAGTGGACTGTCCTTCTTCCAGATTTGGTAGAGCTTTCATTTCTAAGTTGGGTCCCCTCTAGATGTTATCCTTTTAAAGAGATCTAGCTCTGATACAGTTGATGAAATATATGAGTCGAACAGATACGAAGGACTTGGTCCCTAAGCTACAAATACAGTACAATATAAATACAAAGAAGGGCAATGCAATATTGTAAAGAACACACTATGTTTACATGGACACTTCCTTGCTTAAGGGAAGTAAAAACCATAACCTGTCATCAAGATTTCCAAACTCCACTAATCTGTAAGCAACCAAGTGATTACAAAGTCCTATAATCATCAACTCTAGTAATAACTCTATTAAAAGACAAGTGTAATAAGTCTACCACACTTTCAATTGACTAACTCTAGTCACTAATCCGAGACAACTCTACCCAGGACTTTACACTACAAATGATGAGAATAAACACTTGACCAACTTACAAATGACTCGAACAACTAACTACAGCTGCTTTGACTCGAGCTAAAACTTGGACAAGATACATATCTACTATCCTTTATAATCAGGACTAAATTTACAATAAAAAATTAAGAACACAAAAAACTCAACACATGAAAAGACTACAAATGAGCACTCAATTAGGTCCCTTGTATGAGTTGTGTTCAATGGATGACTTTTACTGCAGGAGAAGACAAATTTGATTTTACAAAAACTAAGTTTTGTTGTATGTAGATGATCCTTTTATATGAGACAACAAAACCTAGAATTCTTTCTATTAGTCGAGGTGAAGCTCTTCTACTGCTGCACTACCAATTTTCTACAGGAAATTACAACTTCCAGCTGTAGTTAAATAAGTCATCTTTAGGGAGCAGCCTCAGATGAAACTAGGTCCCATAAATACTTAATAAACCATTGATTAGGTCCTCAGTGGAATAGTTTGTGGATCATCAAAATTTCAACGGTGTAAGACGTTCTTGGTGAAAGACGGCATGTATCCCATAGAATTAGTTGAGATGAGTGCAAGTTGACCCAAACACACTCATTGACACTTCTCATTAGTTAGAGTACACATCCTATATAGTTGAAATATGCTTGTAGAAAGCAGAAAATACAAAGTTATGACTTTAATGTTAGAAACACTACCATGGGTTTTATTTTTCATAATTTTTCAAATTCTCAAAGTATCTTTTCCACAAAAAAATCCTAACTAACTTGTCTTTTTTTACCTAAAGGCATTTTAGTCCCTTTACAAAAAAGAATAATTAGTTTACATTTTTCAACAAACACATCAAATATTGTATCAACTTCAACACTTCATACATCGCCATTAAATAATATAGTGTAGTGGTTGAGACTCCTACTCCTTGAATTAAAGGTCTCAATTTCCAGAATTGGGTACAAAAACAAATCATAATAAGGAGTGCTTGCCCTAACACACATCGTAAATCCAAACCAGTTGAACTTCAATGCAAATACAAAACTCCAAAAGAAGAATAAAAGAATCTTCAACAATTCAATCTTATTGTTTATATAAAATTAAATTTAGTTCATAGTACAACAACAATATATCCAATAAATTCCTATCAAGTGGAATCTAAAGAGAGTAAGTATATGTAATTCATATCACCAACTCATGGTTCTTATCAAATATCGATTATTAACCGAAAGTGCTTTAATGGATCCAAATGAAGTAAAGTCGAGGCTTTTTTTGTAAAAGAAAAGCAGCGCGCGGGATCAAGTTAGCCCATTTGTCCAAATAAGATGGAAAAAAAGAAAATATCCTTGGTGTGTACTAATTGTTCATACTCTCACGGTTCCATATTAGTTTCTTGTTTTAGTTAATAGGATAGTAAATATTGCATCATAACAAAATTACAGAGAGTAAGTTGGTGGCCTAGCCACTATAGAATCTGCACATAGCACATTATTTACAAACCCTCGATTCCTTGCCAAAGAAAAACTATTAGAATAAACATTAGTAGTAGCAGCAGTATAATACATAGTAATAGGTTAATACGTAGTAGTACTAGGTGGATGCACTTTTACTACGGCAGGCACCAATCTAGTCATTTTCTCTCATCTTTTATCAACTTCCAAAATGTCAACGACATCGAGAGGAGTCCAAAATAGCTTAGTAGTAGTAGAGGGTTGTGTAATTGATGTGGTCATTCTAGCTAGACTATCAACTAATTTGCTCTACTCTCTATAGACGTGAAGGACCTGTGGATCACCCAGCTGACGTAGAAGAAACCTGTAATCACATAAGAGAGAAGAATTATTATCATTCATAATGTTTATTAGGGTAACCAATTTTGTCTACATCCATATTAATCTCTAGAGGGTGTAAGTGTTGTTCTACTGCAACTTACAAACCCTTAAATAAATCATAGAGTTCCAGCGCACAAAGTGTTAGACGTGAAGAAGTAGCAGTAAACCCCAAAAACCAATCTCCATTATTGTTACTAAAAACTCCCCCTACTCCACCTAGGTTCAGGCTTAAGGAAAAGGTGTCATCTGTGTTTAGCATAATGTATGGGTGCTTGGGTGGATTCCATTTAACATAAGTGTAAAAATGGCATGCGGTGCTGTCATTTTCGCAGCCAAGTGCTAGTATTCATTTTCAAGGTTAGTAACATAGTCAGACAAGGGGGTGATACTTTGGTCTTCAAAGATGTATTTGTCGCATTGAGTCTAAGTGACCTAAAGGCAAAAAGGAATAAGGACATGCGGGGGGACTGAACTAGTAGTATTGATTTAGGATTTGCCAACTAGAGGCAACAACCAACTCAATGGGTATGATGTGTCGGCAGTCAACAAATGTTGCATTCTAAGGTTTTCCCAAAATTGGGTCGTTCTAGGGCATGTAAGGAAAAGGTGATGGAGAGTTTCCACATTGCCTGACTGGCAAAGTCAATAATCAAGAGAAGAAATACAAGAAATATGATGAAGATATTCAGTATTAGGGAGTTGATCATGAAGAATTATCCATAGAAAATGCCTTATTTTAGTGGAACTTGAAGTTTCCAAACCCACGGAAATGATCAGGGTGGTAACACACTCTCAACAGGAGTGTCGCATAAGGCTTTGAAGAAAGAGTGCATTGTAAAAGAATTTATACTTGTCAGCCCCTAAATTATCTGATCGAAAGTATTATTGTAGAAAGGAAGGTGAACTGCAGATATAAGATCCAAGATTGGGTGAGGAAGTTGAAATGGAAAAGTTGAGAAGTTTTAACCATTTTGAATCCTATAGTCACTGATTCGTTTGCACTCCTTGTATTGTGGAAAGGGTCCTTCAATAAGGATTATAAAGTAAAATTTTGGCTTCAACAAAGTATTACACCAAAACTTAATGTGTTGTCCATTAGCAGGATGCTAAATAATACCATTTTGGCATGATGTGTAACCCTGCTCAAGAGTTTTCCAGGTTCTTGATTTTATTGATGAAATACGGGAAAGACCCAAGTATTTATTGCACAATAATAATTCCCAAGGCAAGTTTTGGGCCTGAGAGAGTCATTAGGCAGTAGAAGCAATAAGGGTTATATTCTTTGTATGAAGATCTTGACCTAAGTCCCTGTAACACCTCAAAAATGGGTCTCGAGACGTCACACGGTACTCAAGACTATGAGTATCCTTAAGCTAATCCTATAAGCCATCTACTAAATCTAAAACTCATAATAGGGAAGTATAGATATATATAATCAAACTAAAGTATGGAATTCTGTATAAGCTAAGATGAAAATGTCTGAATATAATATCTAAAAATATGAAACTCAGAGTCTGATCAATCAATACTAAAAATCTGAATCAAATCTAGCAGTCTGACAAGCCTCTACTACTAATGCTAGAGAGTCACTTGGACAACCCCCCAGCTGACTCGAACTATCTGAAAATACTGAATCATATATACTAAAACTAATAAGCTTAAAAACTGAAAGACTAAGTCCCTGAACTATGAGGACTTACCAACTGTCGGGATGTAGATAAAGATACTCAAAATCACTCACGATGTTGAAACTGAGCACCTGAACCTACATTATGAGACAATGTAGCACATAGATGTATATGAAGATCAGTACTTTTGGATTTTACTGAGTATATAGGGGTGAATGCACAAGTAAATAAATATCTCAATATCATTATAAATTTGTAAAAGAATGCATGCTAAATGTAGATGACTCACATAAGCTGGAATATTTGAAAACTGAAGATCATAATCATGAATATCAAAACATGTTGAATAGATCTAGTGAGTTATAGCATTTAGTTTCTAAGAGTTGTACTTGTATTCTGTCTTTAAATCATGATGTCTAAGTGTAGAAAGGACTAACTTTTATATCTGAAATCTGAAACCTCATAGCTGATGTCACATGTAAAGCGATATCTAAATAAATTTGTAAGCCTTTACACTTAGTTTTCTAAAAGCTTTTCTATTATTCATTACTCTTTTCTGTAAGCTGTAGGGAAATACTTTTAAAAATTGTTCTGCAAATTTTTACTGTTAGGGAGGTTCTTCTAACTGACATATACTATGTGAGCTATCATAGTGTCCAACATCTAGGTCCTTTATGGGAAAACTTCACATTGGGGAGAGGTGTCATAGTCTTGCTAAGGAGTATAACCTAATCTAAGTGATCACATCTGTATCTATCATCCATATAGAAATGGGAATAATCTAATAATCTTAACTTACATTGTCTCGTAGTTCTAGGATATGTGAACACACCCAATTGGTGCTAAATACTACTCCCTTTAATACGTATGCTCATTTTATTGGAAATCCACTTTTAAAAACTAATATAAGGGTTTACAATGAAAACCTCTTATAAGTCTATTTATTGTAAACTGTAGCTAAATCTGTGAAGTGGATTCCATATCTAAGCTAAGATCAAAAGCTCAAATCTTTGTTCAAAATCTAAATATTACAAGTCATGGGATGCTTAAAAATACAATTTTCTTGAAATAACAACATTCAAACTAGGGCTAATAACCCATGCATCTATTTCATATCAAATCATTATAAAATTCATGTTAGATAATGAAAATATTGATAAGTCAAGTCTAAATCTGAAAATTACTGCAATACGCATGAAAATACAAAAATAAACATGGAAATTCATCATATAAATCACTTTAAATCTCATAATCTTTCAATTAGCAATATTAGGTATGAACCCTAATTTGAAACTCATGAAATTTTCATACGAAATCAACTTTAAAATATTTTTTGGGCATAAGGATGAAAGGATTATCCTTGTTGGAGAACCCCACAAACCTTAATTGATGCAATTGATGATAACACTTGATTTTGGATTCCTATTTGTGCTCTTGAAGATGGATTCTTGATTATCTTAAATTGGTAACCTTGAATTTTGAGTTTCCTTGGAGAAAGAATGGTGAAACTTTGGATTTCTTGGGAATTAAGTTTTGATGTTCTAGGGTTTCTTTGAGAGAAAAATGATGAAAAGTGAGCATATAATGGTTAGAATAGGATTAATTCAATGTTATTCACGAATTGGGGCTGAGGAAAAGACTAGATTGCCCTTTGAAAAATTAAGTTCGAAAACTGAAATCCCAATTTTGGGCCCCACCGCGATACGGTGGCTCACTGGATAAGGGACCATTTTAATTTTAGGTTGTGGCGCGACGCAGTAGGGCCTCTAGCGTGACGCGGCATAATCGTAATGTGTCTCTAGAAAAGGACAAGCGGGAACTGGAACTTCACCAAGACACGGTCCAATCGCGATGCTTCATTGGAATCGGTCAATTGCGATTTCTTCCTTCACTGTGGTGCAGTGCCTGTCAAAATGCCTTACTATTTTACTAAAAATTCCATAACTTCTCAACCGAGTATCTGATTAAGGTAAAATTGGTATCGTTGGAAAGCTAAGCAAATTATCTACCCATTGGTGGGTCTAGAGATGGAAAATCCTATATGTATTATGATTTATTTATTTTTGAAGCTAACTCTTGACATTCTAAGAGCTAAACTGAGCTAGGAAAAGTATGGGGTATTACATTATCTCCCCCTTGGGAATATTCGTCCTCGAATGAGACTAGTTAAATGGAATATATTGAGGAACTGAGGCTATATACTGGCATGCACAACTGAAACAAGCTGCATGACTGAATCTAAAACTTATTAAGTGCCTGAACTAATCTGCGAATGCATGAATTTAGTAGAATATAGCTATATGGCTCAATCTGAGACTGAAAAAGAATTGAATTAAGGAAGATTGTTACCTTCGGCTGAATCTGAGTTTGTGGAGAAGAGATAAGGGTACTTAGTACTCATGTATGCTTTTTCTTCCCAAGTAGAACCCTCAATAGACTGATTTCACCATAGAACTTTGACCAAGGGAACTTCTTTTTTTCTTAGTCTACGAATCTGATGATCAAGAATCTCTACTGGACATTCTTCATATGAAAGGCTATTCTAAATATCTGTACTTTCTAGAGGGACTTTAATGGATGAATCATCCATGCACTTCTTCAATAAGGACATATGGAACACTGGATGAACTGATGACAAGCCTGCAGGTAGCTCAAGCTCATACGCTACCTTCCCAACACGACTCAAAATCTGGTAGAGGCCTACAAATCAGGGACTAAGATTCCCCTTTTTGCCAAATCTCTTCACCCCTTCATGGGTGAAACCTTCAAATACACAAGATGACCTACTTTAAACTTAAGATCTCTCTTTCTTACGTCTGTATAAGATTTCTGATGACTCTGAGTTTCTTTCAATCTCTCTCGAATCAACTAAACTTTCTCCATGGCTTCAAATACCATATCTGGCTCAATCAAAGTAGCCGCACCCACTTTGAACCAATCGACTGGTGATCTACATCTCTGCCCATAAAGAGCCCCAAACGGGGCCATCTGAATACTAGAATGGTAACTGTTATTGTAGGTAAACTCGATCAACAGCAAGTCGTCATCCCAACTGCCTTTGAAATCCAGAACACATGCCCTCAACATATCTTTTAAGGTATGAATGGTCCTCTCTATTTGACTATCTGTCTGCGGATAAAAAACTGAACTGAGATGAGCTTGGGTACCAAGACTATTCTGTAAGGCTTTCCAAAACTGAGAGGTAAACTGAGTACCCCTATCTGAGATGATGGACAAGGGAACTCCATGAAATCTAACCAACTCTCTGATATATAGCTTAGCATAATCTTCATCTATGTAGGACGTGTGAACTGGCAAGAAATGAGCCAATTTGGTCAATCTGTCTACAATAACCCATATTGAATCATGCTGATGATGCAAATGGGGTAATCCAGTCACAAAATCCATATTTACCTCTTCCCACTTCCAAGTGGGTATGCCAAACTCCTGCAAAGTGCCACCAGGTCTTTGGTGATCAACCATAACCTGTTGATAAGCTTCACACATGGCTATAAATTCTTCTATATCTTTCTTCATACCACTCCACCAATAGACTTCCCACAGATTGTGGTACATCTTGGTGGCTTCTAGATGAATGAAGTAACACGCACCATGCACTTCTGCCATGATTTACTGCCTTAAATCATCAACACATAGCACACACAATCTACTCTGGTATCTTATCACACCATATCCCCCTTGGTAGAAAATTTCTACCTTTTGGTCTTTAACTGAACTCTTCAGCTTGACCAAACTAGGATCTTTATCCTGGTTCTCTTTCACTTCAGACACTAGAGAAGATTCTGAACTACTCCGAACCCAAATATTCCCTTCAGCTGAGTCAACCAACCACATACCCAATCTATCTAACCGATGAACTTCTCTAACTAGCTCTCTCTTATCATTCTCCACATGAGCAACATTTCCCATAGACAATCTACTAAGGGCGTCTTCCACTATGTTGGCTTTGCTCGAATGATATAACACACTCATATCATAATCCTTCAATAATTCTAACCACCCTATCTGATAAAGATTTAAATCCCTATGAGTAAACACATAGTGCAAACTTTTGTATTCTATAAACATATTAACTTGCCCCCGATAAAGATAGTGCCTCCAGATTTTCAGTGCAAAAACAACAGCTAACTCAAGATCATGGGTAAGGTAGTTTTTTTCGTGAAGCTTAAGTTGTCTAGAGGCATAGGCTATGACTTTACCTCTCTACATCAAAACACAATCGAGACCGATTCTAGAGACATCACAATATACAACAAACCCATCTGTACCATCCGATAATGCTAAAACTGGGGCTAAAGTGAGTCGAGTCTTCAACTCCTAAAAACTCTTCTCACGGGAATCTGACCACTAAAACTTAACCTTTTTTTGAGTCAATCTAGATATAGGGGATGCAATAGAAGAAAAAACCTCAACAAAACGTCTGTAATAGCCCACTAAACCCAAGAAACTTCTAATGTCTGACGGAGAAATAGGTCTAGGCAGTTTCTTACTGCTTTTGTCTTTTGGGGATCAACTCTAATACCATCACTGCAAATAATATGACCGAGGAAATCTACTGATCTTAGCAAAAAATTACATTTGCTAAATTTGGCAAACAACTGGTGGTCTCTAAGAGTTTGCAACACAATTCTAAGATGGTCTGCATGATCATCCTCACTACGAGAATAGACAAGAATATCATCTATAAAGATTATGAAAAATATGTCCAAATACTATTTGAACACTCTGTTCATCAAGTCTATGAAGGCTGCTTGGGCATTTGTTAGTCCGAAGGACATGACTAGAAACTCGAAATGACCATAACAGGTTCTAAAAGTTGTCTTTGGGATATCACATTCCCTTACTCTAAGCTAATGATAGCCAGATCTAAGGTCTATCTTGGAGAAATAACTTGCACCTTAGAACTGGTCGACTAAGTCATCAATCCTAGGAAGAGGATATTTGGTTTTTACTATGACTTTATTCAACTGACGATAGTCAATGTACATTCGCAAAGAACCATCTTTCTTTTGCACAAATAGGATTAGAGCGCCCCATAGAGAGACACTGGGCCTTATGAAACCTTTATCTAAGAGGTTTTTAAGCTACTTTTTTAAATCTTTAAGCTCCGCTGGAGCCATACAATATGGAGGAATAGAGATAGGCTAAGTATCTAGAAGAAGGTCAATACCAAATTCTAATTTCCTATCGGGAGGTACCCCTGGCAAATCTTCAGGAAAAATATTAGGAAACTCATTAACTAGATGGACTGAATGGACTGTTGGAGTCTCAGATGTAGTCTCTTTGACTCAACTAGATGATAGATAAACCCTTTTGATATCAACTTCCTAGTTTTAAGATGGATATGAAATGACTCTTAGAAGACACTGAATTACCTTCCCACTCAAAGACTGGCTCATCTGGAAACTGAAACTTCACCACTCGGGTGCGACAGTCTATGGATGCATAACAAAAATGGAGTCAATACATACCAAGAATAAGTTCAAAGTCAACCATATCTCGCTCTATTAAATCTGCTAACATGATTTTATGAAGGACAGTGATAGGACACTTTCTATAGATCTTCTTGGCAGCAACTAAATCACCCACTGGGTAGAAACTAAGAAGGTCTCAGGGATATTTGCAGGACCTATTTCAAAATTTTCTGTAACTAATAGGGTCATATAAGAGAAATTCAACCCAGGGTCTAACAACACATAAGTATTAAGATGAAAGACATGAAGCATACCAGTAATAATATCTAGTGAATTCTCCTTCTCCTGGCGGTATGGTAAAGTATAAAATTAATTCTGGCACTAACCGCCACCGGTACTGGATAATGCATCCTGGGAAGGGACTGCACGACCTAGAAAAGCTGGTACGCTAGTAGCCTGAGTCTGGAGATGAACAACCCTGTTTCCCTACTTAGCATGCGGACACTCTTTGATTCCATGTCCCAACTTACCACAACCATAACAACCTTGTTGTCTCAATAAATACTCTCCAAGATGATTCTTACCACACTTAGCACATGAAGGATAACTGGGATTTCCACTTATACTATTCTGAGATCTGGACATAGAAGTATTACCCCACTACTTCTACCTAGCTTTGGGGGCAGAAGAACTAGTTGAAGATGGTGCTGGCATAGACAAACAATTCTAAAACTGCAAATAATTTCCCCCTCCATACTTTGTCTGGCCATACTTAAACTACCTTATTCTAGCCTTCTTATTTCCCCTCTCTCTTCCATTCAACTTTTCTGCCTTAATCTGTTGAGTATGAATCATCAACCTAGCAAGATCCATGTCCCCAATAAGTATGTCAGTCTTACAGTCCTTCACTACCAAACTAGATACTCCAGTAACAAATTTACTCATACTCGCCCTAGGGTCAGTCATCGTATCAGGGGCATACTTAGACAACTGGTTGAACTTAAGGTAGTACTCTTTCTCTGTCATAGAGCCTTACCTCAGGTTTACAAACTCTTTTACCTTAGCTTCTCTCCACGCAGAAAAAACCTATTTAGAAATGCATTCTGAAATACCTGTCAACTCATAAGATCTGCATTCTCGCCTCTACCATTCTTCTACATGACCACCCTATCATACGCAACATCCTTCAATCTATAGGATGCCAACTCTACACTTTTCTCTTCAGAAGCATGCATAATCTGGGTTATCTTTTTCACCTCATCTAAATAAAGTTATGGGTCCTCATCTACTTTTGACCCCAAAAACTCTGGTAGATTCATTATCATGAAGTCTCAAATTTTGGTTGCTGCTAAATCCCCATTCTGCTGAAGTGGGACTAATGTATGATGGTTGTCGTGAACATTATCACAGCTTGGGCTAACGCCTAAAAAGCAGCCCAAAGTTTATCTTAGAATACATTCTCATTCAGAGGGTCTGCAGACTGGGGTGGCTGGTTATCATTTCTGCGGGTGTTAGCTCGACGAGGAGGCATATTCAACTATCACGTCAGAGCACAAGTTAAAAGAAGATAGAGATATTATAAGTATGATAGTTCATGAAACAAAGAGAAGATTTACTAAAAACATCCCGTAGCCTCTTGCTCATAAATGTGGCGCGCTCCACACCCATGATCAAGACTCTACGTAATGCGGCTTGTCTGACTCCCTGGGACTTTTATAACCTTAGGCTCTAATACCAAGTTTGTAAAGCCCCAAAAATGAGTCCCGAGATGTCACACGGTACTCAAGACTACAAGTAGCCTTAAGCTAACCCTATAAGCCATCTACTAAATCTGAAACTCATGGAAGTATAGATATATATATAATCAAACTAAAATGCAAAATTCTATATGAGCTAAGCTGAAAAGTGTTAGAATATAATATCTAAAAATATGAAACTCGGAGTCTAATCGATCAATACTGAAAATCTGAATCAAACCTAGCAGTTTGACAAGCCTTACTACTAATGCTAGAGAGTCACTGGGATAACCCCCCATCTGACTGTCTGAAAATACTAAATCATCTATACTAAAACTAATAACCTAAAAAATTGAAAGACTAAGTCCCCAAAATATGAGGACTCACCAACTGTTGGGATGTAGATAGAGATGCTCAAAATCACTCACGTTGTTGAAACTGAGCACCTAAACCTACATTATGAGACAATGTAGCACATAGACATATATGTGGATCAGTACTTCTGGATTATACTGAGTATATAGGGGTGAATGCACAAGTAAATCAATATCTCAATATCATTATAAATTATTAAAAAAATGCTAAACTTAGATGACTCACATAAGCTGGAATATCTTAAAACTGAAAATCATAATCAAGAATAGCAAAACATGTTGCATAGATCTAGTGAGTCGTAATATTTAGTTTCTAAGAGTTGTACTTGTATTCTGTCGTTAAATCATGTTGTCTAAGTGTAGAAAGGACTCACTTTTATATCTGAAATCTAAAACCTCATAGCTGATGTCACATGTAAAGTGATATCTGAATAAATCTGTGAGCCTTACACTTAGTTTTCTAAAAGCCTTTCTTTTATTCTTTACTTATTTCTGTAAGCTGTAGGGAAATACTTTTAAAAACTATTCTGGAAGTCTTTACTATTAAGGAGGTTATTCGAACCGACATATACTATATGAGCTATCATAGTGTCCAATGTCTAGTTCCCTTATGGGAAAACCTTACATTGGGGAGAGGTGTCATACTCTTGCCAAGGAGTATAACCTAATCTAAGTGATCACATTTGTATATGTCATCTATATAGAAATGGAAATAATCTGATAATCTAAACCTACGTTGGCTCGTAGAATTGGGGTATGTGAACACACCTAACTCAGTCCTAAATGCTACTCCCTTTAATCTGTATGCTCATACTGTTGGAAATAAACTTTTAAAAATAAATATAAGGGTTTACAATAAAAACGTCTTGTAAATTTGTTTGCTGTAAACTGTAGCTAAATTTGTAAAGTGGATTCCGTATCTAAGATGAGATTGAAATATCAAATCTTTGTTCAAAATCTGAATATATAACAAGTCATGGGATGCTTAAAAGCATAATTTTCTTGAAATAACAACATTCAAACTAGGGCTAATAACCCATGCATCTATTTCATATCAAATCATTATAAAATTCATGCTAGATAATGAAAATATTGTAATTCAAGTCTAAATCTGGAAATTACTGCAATACACATGAAAATACGAAAATAAACATGTAAATTCAGCATCTAAATCACTTCAAATCTCATTATCTTTCAATTAGCAATATTGGGTATGAACCCTAATTTGAAACTCATGAAATTTTCATACGAAATCAACTTTAAAACAACTTTTGGGCACAAGGATGAAAGGATTATCCTTGTTGAAAACCCCCCCACATACCTTAATTGATGCAATTGATGATAACACTTGATTTTGGATTCCTATTTTGTGCTCTTGAAGATGGATTCTTGATTATATTAAATTTGTAACCTTGAATTTTGAGTTTCCTTGGAGAAAGAATGGTGGAACTTTTGATTTCTTGGAAATTAAGTTATGATGATCTAGGGCTTCTTTGAGAGAAAATTGATGAAAAGTGAGCATATAATGGTTAGAATAGGATTAATTCAGTGTTATTCATGAATTGGGGCTGAGGAAAAGACTAGATTGCCCTTAGAAAAATTAAGTTCGAAAACTGAAATCCTAATTTTGGGCCCCACCGCGATACGGAGCCATCACGGTGGCTCATTGGATAAGGGACCATTGCCATTTTGGGTTGTAGAGCAACGCGGTGAAATTGCGTTGGGCTACTGGAAAAGGGACGAGTCCCATTTTTGCCTCTGGCGCGATGCGGCATAATCGTGTTTCGCCTTTGGAAAAGGACGAGCGATAAATGAAACTTCACTGTGACGCGGGCCAATCACGGTGCTTCACTGGAATTGGACAATTGCGATTTCGTCCTTCACCGCGGCGCGGTGCCTGTCAAAATGCCATACTGTTTTACTAAAAATGCCATAACTTCTCAACCAAGTATCCGATTAAGGCAAAATTGGTATCGTTGGAAAGCTAAGTCAATTATCTACACATTGGTGGGTATAGAGCTGTAAAATCCTTCATGTATCAAGTGTTATTTATTTTTTAGTCTAATCCTTCACATTCTAGAAGCTAAACTAAGCTAGGAAAAGTACGGGGTATTACAGTCCCCATTCTCTCTAAAGGTTGTAACTATTGACCACTTGACCAGGTAGAGTTTCTTTTTTTTAGGTATAGTTCCCCAAAGAAAATTCCATTCAAAATGCTTTATAATGTGAATAACCTGGTAAGGAAACTTCACAAATTGCATGACATAATTTGGTAGGGCATTGGGGATCGATTTATTTAAGTAACACGGCCCATCGAAGTGCAAAATTTATCCCTCCAGCCCAAGATGAAATTCTTAAAATTATACAATAAGAATTGGAAGTCGTTATTTGTCGGCTTAGAAGTGAATCAGGAAGCCTAGGTATCTACCAAAGAAAGCACCCTCAATTATACTAAAATATGAGGACACCGAGTCTTTGGTCATCTAAGGTATATTTTTAGAAAAGAAGGCATGTGACTTGGAGAAGTTAATCCTTTGTCCCGATGTTGCACTATATGTGAAAAGCGTATTAGCTACAACTTGGCGTGATGTAATATTGATTTTGGTGCATAAGATAATTTTGCCGACATATATGATATGCGAAACAAATGGACCTATGATCAATCCTCCATCCCAACTATTGCATCAATGTCCCTGATAACCTTTCTATAAAAAGGATAAAGATATGGGGAGACAAAGGATACCCTTGATGAATACCCCGAGTAGGAGTGAAAGGATCCATTGTAGTCCCATTATGGAGGATAGAAACTATTATCGAACTAACACAAGACATAATTAACTTTATGAGCTTCTCAGAAAAGCAAAAGTAGACCAGAGTATCATGAATGAAGGACCATTCCATGCAATTAAAATCCTTTTCTAAATCTATTTTCATAAGCAATTGTGAATTTCTTTGTTTAGTGCTTTTGAAGAAGTTCAAGATTTCTTGGACAACTAGGGCGTTATCGTATGCTCGACGATTAGTGAAGAAGCTTAAATGAGTGGGACCAGTGATATCAGGAAAAAGGTGTTTTATATGAAAAACTATTACCTTAGTAATAATTTTGTACAAGGTAATATACAAACTTATGGGTCAAAACTTTCTAATAGAAAAGGTTGTGGTTGTTTTGGCGACTGAACATATATGGGTTGAGTTAATTTGTTCAGGTATACACCAATCCATAAAGACTTGTGAACAAAAGGTTTCAACTGAAGTCCCTATTATAGAAAATTATGTTTGATAAAAGAAAGGTGGAGGCCATTCGGGCCCGAGGCTTTATAAAGTTTGAAATAGAAAATGACGGAGAGGAGCTCTTTAGTAAGTGGATCAGTTAGGGCTTCATGAGCACTGGAAGGTAAAATACATTAAGAGACTCGCAAAGAGTTTCAATGAGAGGCAGTTAGTTCAGTCCTATAAAGGACCGAATAGAAGATTAATATATGGTCTTGGATTTCCTTCTTGTTGACCAGTTACCTACATCATTACGAAGGCTAGAAATACATTTTCTATGCCTCCGTTGGAAGGTAGCAAGGTGAAATTTTTTATATTTGCATCACCATCATTAAGCCATTAGACACACAATTTAAGATTCCAAAAATCTTTCTCTAATTGAAGCTGGCAATGGTAGTGATGGAGAAGGGATTGTTCCAAGCTTTGGAGAAATTAACTAGTAGGGTAATACGGGGAAGCTTGAAAACCTCCAATTCTATCCAAAAGGCACTTTTTACGAACGAAGATATTCCTAAAAATATGTTTGTTCCAGAGTTGCACATTTTGTTTAAAGGAGTCAATTGTAGGCAACAACATATTGCCCAAATCTTACCAGAATGAGAAGATTATTGAGGGGAGGACGAGATGGGAAATCTAAATAGATTTAAAAAAAAAAAGGTTTGTTGGGGATTTGAACTGGAGGGGTAAGCTGGAATAATTGCGGGGAGTGGTCTGAGTGATCCCATGGAGGTGATGGACTAGGGCTTTAGGGAACTGAATAAGCCAACTATAATTAACTAGGTAACCTATCTACGTATTTTATTATAATATGACCCGATCTTTGCTTATTTGACCAAGTAAATTTTCTACCTTTAAAGCCTATGTCAAGCCTCTAGCAATAATTTAGACAATCCAAGATCTACCAACTCTATTATTATTTACCAAGGTCCAACCAAACTTCTCCGAGGCGAATAACATCTCATTAAAATCACCTTACAAAAGCCCAAGCCCATTATAAGAATCGACTATTATTTTGAGGTTACCCCATAAGAGAAGGCAATTTGTAGGGTCATTACTAGTGTAAATAGATGAGAATAACCAATCAATAGAATAGGGAAGTACCTAAACCTTAAAATGTAGTTACTGGGGCGTAATACCTATGACATTGACGTTAAGAAGCTCAACCTGCCAAAGAATGAAAATGCCTCCTACATGACCCATTCCAAAGCTGGCTATAATATTAGAGAATTAAAATTCCTGGGGAATATAAGTATGGTCTTCCCGGTGAGTTTCAAAGAGAACCACTAAAGCAGGCCTATGGTAATCTAAGAGTTGTTTGAAGTTCCTCCTAATGTCAGGCATCTGAGCACCACGACAGTTTTAAGGGATAAAGTTTATTCCAACTCTATTGGTGAGACAAATCTTCGATGTAATTTCCCATAAAGTAGAATTCAAAACCAGTGCATACCTTTCCATCGACGGATTTATTGTTGGACGAATATGGAGAGAGAACTTGTGTATATTTGAGGGAAAACTTATGCAAACCTTTCTTGTGGACAGCTGTTTTAGGAGAAAGACTTGTACCTATCCCAAATCTATCTCTATATTGCGCATCTCTCTCACTATTCCCCCTACCTTTCTTTATAGATCGTTCAAACCACTATTTGGTGGTGGTGTGTGCACATCTTGGTGTTGTGGGGGTGCTTCATATTCCTCCATTTGAGGTGAAAGTGGTGCATATTGGGGAATAGGTTCTATCAGAAGTATCATTGTATTTTGTTATATCCATGGGACTACCTCCACTCCCTATTGAGCTGGTAGGTAAAAGGGAAACCCTGGAGTAGGATGAGTAATCAACGGATGAAGGTTCATAGCCTAGTGGTACTGAGCATATGTTTCTCAACCTAATATCATGCCCTCCGTTATAATATGAGCTAGGTCTTTCGGGGCGTAGATTAATACAAGTACTCATTCCTCATTGATGTGCATATTGAAGGTTAATGTATGTCCTATAAGACCCATTTTCAATAATATCATGGTGCTTGTGGTGGTTGGGGGTTCACAGAGGTGTAAACCGAGTGAGCTTTGCTGATATTTTCCATCGAGATAGTGTTCTCCATTGCAACCAGGGATTAAAAGGGAAGAAAAAAGCCTGGTAGGTAGTGGATATGGAGCCTCTTGTAGGGGTAAAAGTTTGGGTGGGTAGGCATTATATAGTATAGGAGGCGTAGTAATACTTTAGCATGAGAGGCAGGTGAGAAGGAAGTGGTGCTTATATGTGGTGGGTAATGAATATGTGGTAAATTTTAGGATGAAAGTTTTACATGAGATGGAGTGGGCTCCAGGTTATCCTCGCATGAAGTGCAATCATTAGTAGAATTTGGCTTATATGGAGAAGTTTTACAGAAAGTTGCAGATTCCAGCCAACAAGATGATGAGTCCTCCTACTTCGGGGACTTCAGTTAGATTTATTTATGTTTTTTATTTCCTTAATCACATATATTGATTATTGATAGTTGGGGTCGCGTCCTAGCTATCTATAGTCAGTATAGTAGAGGCTTCACAAATGTCAGTTAAAGTCAGTCTTATAAAATTTAGTCCCTCTTTTCAGACTTTATCAGAATGTAAAAGTTGTATCAGTATTGTATTTTACAGATTCCATCATTTTATGTTTTCGCACCGTAAATTTAGTCATTTTATACATGTTATTCAGTTGCTTATGAGTTATGCCAGTAGAATGATTAGCTTGGGATCACTTGTGGTCCTAAGCACTGTGTGACGTCTCGGAACAGATTTTCGGGGCGTTACATTGACCATAGTTAGTGTTTGCCGACAGAGGTTAAGAGGAATGGGGGAAAGATTTTGATTAGTGGCCCCAAGATCCCACAGAGGGTATATAATAGGTTGAATCCCTCGTAATAGATGGCCTTCTTGTGGTATCCAATAAAGACATGGTGTTGTAGCGGTTGGTCTAGAGGAACCTGCATACATAATTGGCCATAGCGTCCACGTATAGTAGAAGAGGTACATGTATCTATATTCAACAAGGTACCCATTATTTGTCCCACTTAATGAAAAATGTCCAGATCATAAAATTCCATTGGAAGTTCGGGAAAGCAAATGCAAATTGTAGTATACGATACTTTGGCTTATGAATCAACAAATTTTGGTTCCCATTTCTGCTCGGACAAGAACTTGTTCAAGACGAACCATGGTCCATCGTGCAAAGCATGGAACACATTATGTTCATGGTTGAATCTTATAAGGAAAAACTCCGCCTCCAAATCAATTAGTATCAATTCCTCAGTGGGCTTCCACATATTGGTTAATTTTTGTTGTAGTATTTGGTGAGCCCTTTTTTGGCAAATTACTTTGATAATAAGGGACAGTGTCTATGAATTGTTAGCGCGACTTTTGTCCTCGAATGTTAGTGGGATAAAGTTGACATCATCCAATAACGGAGTAACCTCATTTGCAAAGTCAGTTTATGGTGTCAAAACATTTATAGACTGCATGCCAACCGATGGGTTTGGGCCAAGTTGCTTAAGCAAGTAGGAAGGATTCCCACTTAATGTAGGGGAATCCTCATGGAGTTGCATCTTATTTCTACAGGAGATGGTAGGATTAATTGTAGATGTATATACACTGATCTTGTTATCCATTGATTAAGCAAGAAGTTTCCATATTAGTTATATACACCTTATTATAAATTTATGTCCAAAATTATATGTCTACTTACTAAATCAAGATTGAATTAATTTTATATATATATATATATATATATATATATATATATATATTTTACTTTACCCTTATAATTGATATTTCTTGGAGGTGAAAATAAGTTTGATTGTAGAGTTCCAGAAACGTTTCCAAGAAGAAATTAGTAAAATTAACTTGCTCCTTTCGTTTTAAAATAATTAATCCTTTTCCTAAAAAAATTATTTCAATTTAGTTGTTTCTTTATGAAATCAAGAGAACATAATTATGTTCTTCCAATATTACTCTTATCATTAAATGACTAAATAAAGTAAATATACTCAAATATATATTTTTAAAATATAATTAATTAGTGTAATTTAATAAAATAAATTCTTAATAATTTTTTAAGAAAAGTGTCATGTCAATAATAACCAATTATTTTGAAATGAAGAAGTAATTCAAATATTATGTAAAAATGAAAACGCTTAAGTCATCGATAGGATCCTAAACTTGTTTCGAAATTTCACTTGAATCCCTCAACTCAGACTTGTACCTATCAGACCCCTAACTCACCCAAAATTTGAACATTTTTTATCAATCATCTAAAAGCATAAAGTGTGTGCAACACATACACAATGATGTGGCAAAATGATGAATTAAACGGTGATATTTGACATTGAATCCAAAAATAATTAAAAAATAAATTGTAAGAAAAAAAATCTATTTTAAATCCCTTAACTAATACAAAAAGTATTTCTATCTATCTATCTATCTATCTATACATACATACATACATACATATATATATATACATACATACATATATATATATGTATGTATGTGTATATATACGTATATATATTTATACACATACATATTGTTTTCCAAATTAAAAAATAACAACACTCCTTCCCCTTTTTGATACGCCATTAGTAGTTGCCTTGGCCGAAATTTTTTCACCAACTTTACTGGAATTTCCTCATCAATTTTGTCAGAATTTTCCCCATTAGTTTCATCGGAAAACTTATTTAGCAATCTAGCAGGCAAAAATGAATTATTTAACAATTTCGAAGCAAAATTAAGATTCGTATCAATCTAGTTGGTAAAAATAAAGTTTTGGCGGAAACTTTTTTTATCCAATTTGATTTTTATTCTTTCGATGAATTTCTCTTTTATAGGCATAAATCTTTGTAGTAAATTATTTTGACTTTTCTATTTCGTCATTTGTTTAATTGGTGTTTTTTTGGTGAGGGTAACGACAACAATAATAACAACATTGAAGGCGGCGAAATGATGGTAGGGAGAAAGAAGAAGGTGAATATGAGAAGAGCTGGTTAGAAATCAATGATATCGTCGACGTTGTATATAACACCTGAACTTGCTCCAATTTCGGAGACTTCTTCTGGTTTGTTGTCTCCTTTTCCTTATCTGGTTAATCATAAGCGACGTGGCAGTGGAGAAGCATTTGCGGATAGGAAACTTAAAGGATTGGAAGAAGTTGAGCAAGTTGACGAGAAGACTGATTTGAATTTGACTTTGAAATTGAATTTGGAAGACGAGCCAGCTGAGGAGAATTAGATGGCCAGGGAATTAATTGACACCGGTTTGTGTTGAGACAAGAACCAAAAAAATTTGTATTTCTTTTTAATATTTAAATGTTGGCTTTTCTTTTTGTTGAAATGTAAAATTTTGATTGGCTTGTCAAAAAAAAAAACTGGCTTCACGTGCTCATCTTGAGTGATTATCAATCTGATAGATACAAGTTTGAGGGGTCATATAAAATTTCAGAACAAGTTTAATGACCTATCAGTAACTTAAGCCAAATAAAAATTAGGCTTAAGTCATCGACAAACACTTAAAGTTGTCCTGAAAATTCACTTAGACCCCTCAACTAAGACCTGTACCTATCAGACCCCTAACCCACCCGAATTTTGATCTAATCAAGCCTCTTTTACACAATCAGCAAAAGGTATATAGAGAGTGTAACACACTCGCGTTACGTGGCATAAATGACGAATTAAAAGGTGACACTTGACATTGAATTAAAAAATAATTAAAAAATATTCCATAACTAATTAAATTATAATTAAAAAATAATTATAACTTTTTTTAAAATAAAATAAAAATTAAACCCCCTGCCCTACCCCCAACCCCTCACACCCTCCTCTTCTTCAAACATTTTTTTAGAGAAAAAGGCAAAAAACTAAACACTCCCTCCCCCCTCCCCCCCCCCTCCCCTGCCCCCCACCCCACACCCTACTCTTCTTCATCTTGTACTAAAAAATCTTCCGGTGTAACTTCAATTTTTCCGATAAAATTTTTCTTTTTCTACAATGACAAATGAGATAGAGAAAACTCAAAATGGATTGAGGAAGATGAATAGCTTATTGATTTATGAAAATAGCATTTTGATTTTTCTTTTTGAATTAAATTTACAATTTTACTAATTTGTGAAAAAAAATTTACAGTTTTCCGGCAAACTTTCATTTTTTTCGGCAAATTAATAGCGGGAAAGAATTAAAAATAAGATCGAACTAAGAACAAAAAAGTTCAAATGGAATTCAAACATATATTTTAAACCTATAACAAAAAGGGAGAAAAAGTAGAAAAAATGAGAGGAGAATTAAGTTTAAGAAAAAAAATGAGGAAGAAGAGTGAGAGAAGAAGATGAAAGGGGGGAGGTATCGGTTGAGGGTGGCTGGGTGGGCGCCTTTTTAAAAAAAAATTGTTTTATTAATAATTTTTTGGGGCCCTCAGTGCCACTTGGCTCGTTTTCATTCGTGATTTAGTCAAAAAATACTTTTTCACACGCTCCTATTGAGTAGAAAATATGTGGAGTGCCATGTAGATTAAAAAGATCTGATTTGATCAAATTTGAGTGGGTAAGGTGCTGATAGGTACAAACTTAGTTGAGGTATATAAGTAAATTTTCAAAATAACTTTAAATATTTATCGATGACTTAAGCCTAAAAATTAAATACTAATATAAAACGGACAGAGTATACATAAAATGAACCCTTTCATACGAAGGAACCTTTTACTCGCTTTGTATTGGTACAAAACAAACTGATAAAAATGGTTAACTATTAACTTCATAAAAAATCTTCCTTGCCGTCTCTGCTACCCCAAAAGTGCCGTATTCCCTTGGTAACTGTAAAAAAAAAGCAGTCTTTTTTCTCCCCTTTTATGAATCTTGAAATTGAATTGTTACATTTAGGCACAACAAACATTTTCCAATCTTCTTGTTCTTTCAATCCCATGAGTTTTTACTGAATTTAAGAAGATGGGTTGATCTTGATTGTCCAATTTGTGTAATTTTCTGTTGATTTTAAGTTAAAGATTGATTTTTTTTTGTTCAGTTTCTTGATTTTCAATCCAAATGGTCTATTGTGAAAAGCTCTATACTGCCAGTTGACCAAGAAAA
This sequence comes from Capsicum pubescens, assembly GCA_030864215.1. Taxonomy (NCBI): domain Eukaryota; kingdom Viridiplantae; phylum Streptophyta; class Magnoliopsida; order Solanales; family Solanaceae; genus Capsicum; species Capsicum pubescens. The sequence continues at coordinate 115,049,602 of CM061539.1, forward strand.
AAGAACATGTTTAATTCCAAGAATCATTCTGGTTGTCAGCAATCTCGTTATGCTTTGATTGATGTGATGATTTTGATTGCTGTGATTGGTGCTTGTGGGGTTTTGCTGTATCCTTCTGTTAGTCTTTTAGTGAATAATATAGCTGAATTTATGAGATTAATCAGTTCTGAATTGAAAGAGGAATTTGTTGAAGCACCAGGGGTATACATCTGTTTAGGACTTAGTCTTTTATTTGCTGGAATAGCTCTTTGTGCAGTTGTTGTATGTACTGGCAGGAGATGTGGGAAACCGGGTTGTCGTGGGCTTAAGAAGGCTGCTGAATTTGATATACAATTAGAGACAGAAGATTGTGTTAAGAACTCAAATTCTAGATCAAAAGATGGAGTCAATAAGAAGGGACTATTTGAGTTACCTCGCGATCATCATAAAGAATTGGAAGCTGAGCTTAAAAGGATGGCACCACCTAATGGAAGAGCTGTTCTGATATTTCGAGGGAGATGTGGATGCTCTGTAGGAACAATGGAAGTGCCTGGACCGAAGAAGACTCGAAAGGTTAAGAAATAGGAGTAATGTTTATCTGTAAGAGACATATTTTATACTGAATCAGGCCTAATGATCACATATAAGAAGATACTATTTCCTTCAAGAAGCTTATATTGAAATAAATCTAATGGATTATATCGAAAAGCCGTTTGTCCTATGTATATTGGAATCATTGCTCTTGCTAGCCTTTTGGTTTAATTATGTTACTACTGTAGTGGTATAAACTTAGGAAAAGATTGATACTGGACCCTTGGGAAAATAAAGCGCAGTTATTTTATACTGAAGTAGACCTAATGATCAGATGATAAGAAGATACTATTTCCTTCTATAAGATTATATTGAAATAAATCTAATGGATTATATAGAAAAGCCATTTGTAGTTTGTATGTTGGAATCATTTCTCTTGCTAGCTTTTTCATTATAATTATGCCACTACAGTAGTGGTATTTGCTTTATGAGTGGGATTAGTTTAACTGCACTTTATGTCTTCAAGGGTCCTGTATCAATGTTTTCCCAAGCTACCACTGTTGGTCATTAGCTGAATTTTGATTACTAGAACTTTATGATAAATTTGGTAGTATTATGACCAAGGCTAAGAAAAAAGTGAGACTTTAAATTGCAGCATCTAGACTTTACAGCATGCTTCTTTCTTGAGATGTTTCATTAAATTCCTACACTGTATTTTGGATATAATATGCTCAATATACTTTAGAACTTTAAAGTGTGCCTAGATCGAAGAGTGCTACTAACAACTTTTGCTATGTATTTAATTGCCATTTTTCTTGACAGAATTGTTTAACTCACAAAACAAAGGTTTAACTCGTGTTTTTCAATGATTTGATATGAAAAGAATGTTTTAAACCAGTGTTATCAAAGGGCTCGCCTTAGCACCTTAGGCGAGAGGTGAGGCGTCACTGGGCCGCCTTTTTGCTGCGAGGTGAGAGCTGTTGAAAAACTCGTCGCCTTCTCCAAAAAAAGAAAAAAATTGCAGCTTTTAAACAAAAAAGAAAAAAACGCGGCTTGTAATTTTAGGGTTTTATTTTCACTTACCTCTTTTCAGTCGATTTCACGGCCGCGTTCTCCATCTTTGTCTTCAACTGCAAAAGCTACCTTTTTTCTCCTTCCTTCTTGCTCCTTTGTTTCTACCGGGCACTGACAAATTCTTTTTCTGGCGTCTTCCTTCTTTCTTTTTACTTTTAAGTTATGTAGTGTTGCTTGTCATATGAATTATTGAGCCATTCAAGTTCTAGGCTTTTAGTATCCACTATCTACTTTTAGTTTTTGGATTGCAATATTTGCTAATATATTATTGCTATTGAGATTTTGTGGTTATTTATATATGCAATTAAATTTTTAAAATTTTTTTGGTATTAACTAGCGCCTCACTTCAAAAAGGCGAGCGCTCGCCCCTCTCGCTTCAGTGACGCAGGCCCCCACCATGTGTCGTCTTACTCTTTCCAAAACTTTGTTTAAACTGCTCAGCGTTCTACTATGATGTCTGGACTTTGGATTTTACCTTTATTAACAAGAACTTCCTGAGATACTTCGATTAGTGTATGACTGGGATACTTAGATACTTCACCTTTCAAATATGTGAATACTATGGCTGGCCTTCGTGCACTCTGTCTGATTCATTAGCCGTATATTTTGGGGTAAATTTCAATGTTGTTTTTTCCCTTCCCTTTTCAGCTTTTGAAATCAGGAGCATGTTCGAAATTTTACTTAAATATGGTTAGGGGAACATTTCTTCTTAAGGGTTACAGTAAGTTACCTAACAGAATTCATATGAGGTTTCAATTGAGACCTAAGTTGCACGGACTCTTCACTTTCGATGCTACACCCGTGTATGATTCTCCAAAAAATACACTAGTTTTGGCGTATCCGACACGCACCCATTGACATGTTTGAAGAGTCCGGACAACATGGATTGAGATTGGAATATCTTTATATTGCATTCTGCTGCACCCTTGTATGATTCTCCAAAAATACACTAGTTTTGGTGTATCCGACACGCACCCATTGACATGTTTGAAGAGTCCGGGCAACATAGATTGAGATTGGAATATCTTTAAATTGCATTCTTCAGCACTTTTATTCATTTTCCAGCACTGCGATGGACCACTCTGAGGCACATAAATCCTGTCGATGCCAGTGCAACTATTTGAGTTTATATTGGTGTTTCTTTATTTGCAATTTTTCTTGAAAAGTGTCAGAACTGTGAATGTTGGATGGTTCAATATAATCAAGTCAGTGTGAATAATTGCTAGTCTTGGGCCAATTATATGTATCAGCCAATTGATTGTCTCATGAATAAATGCAGATTTTGGTGGGTTCTGCAGGTTCAGTTTAACCTGTTATTTTCAGTTTAAATTATGTCTACCTATGGAAAAATTATTTAAAATGCATACATATAATAAGATTACACTTATTTTGAGTCCATTTTATTTAGATTCTTGATTCGCCTTTACTTGTGAATTCCCCTCGTGCCTTGTTGAGGATTCCATCTTGGTAAAACTTAATGAGCTTGGTTGCAATTTTAGTAAAACATAAAGCAGGGTGTGTTTTCTATGGAAGAAAATGTTTATTTACCCACGTCGGTTGGTCAAATTTTTTATGAAACATTTTCTTTAGGAAAAATAAGTTGCTTAAAGATAAGAAAATGACATTCCTAGTCGAAGTAGGTAAAACAAGTGCTACAAGTGACATTTCATATTGATTTTGTCTCTCCACCCTCCAACACACATCATCTTCATCCTCACCCCCGCAAGCCCCACCAACCTACACCACCCTTTCCCTATCTCCAATAGTGTTTGTCTAGATTATATACAAATCATACGTACCGAGCGCAATATGATACATAAGTGATTTACTTTTTTCCTGAGAAAACATTTCATAAAAATATTTTTCATGAAAACATTTTCTTCACACCCTCTGTCTTTGATAATCCACAAGATGGTTCTGTTACTTCAGGTTGCAGAAGCTCACACTGTAAAACTAGAATGCGTTGGACAGGGTCAGGGGAGTACCATTTCCCCCCAATACTAATAAATTGTACTGTCAATTAGCTATACATAATACTAACTAGATTCTCAACTTCTAGTGAATGGGTGCTTGGATTTTATCTATCAATAATTTCTTCCCATCTTTAAAGGGATTCTGAAACCTGATAATACTATTCAAAAATTATGGAATTTAAGCTCCATGAAGGGGCATCCTGATGGTAAAATTAATCAACGACCAACTTCGAGCCAACTGAATATCCCCTTGAAACAACATAATTATTTGGACAAACTGCACTTCATCGGCCAAATGAATTGGTGTTGCACCGTTCTAGGGTCACGATGCTGGTCTTATTGGCATGACAACATAGTCAATCGAACTCACCAAAGCTATTTCATATAGACAAAATTGAGATCTCCATTGAATATAAGAACGTATTCATATTTGATGTTTGTATCACTTAATTTAATTTTTGCTATTACCATTTGACCAACTGCACATTTATTCATCATCGGGTCCTATTACTTTTTTAGACTATTTTAAAATATAACTGTCTAAATCTATATTTAGTCTAGATCTAGAATATATTAAAAGTCTGGAGACTCTTAAAAAAATGATTTTAACTTTTTACCCATCATTAAAAATTTATGCTTTAGATAAAATCGTCATTTTATAATTTTTCTTCAATTATTATATCATTATATTATAATATTTAAAATTAAGGGATCCTATGAATAAAAGAAATATATCTATTGAAAACTTTTCCTTATAAAACACAAAAATCAACTAACTGTCCTAAAGTTTCAAAAAAAGAAAACACCTTATTTTAAATTTTTGAGGAAAAAAAATACGTTTCGTTAAATTTTGAGGAAAAAAAATCCTTAAGTTTCCCAAAATAAAATCATAACTGTCCTAGAGTAAATTATATTTTTGTTTTAAAAACGTTCTTTCTTTTTTGAAAGAAAAGTTTCCTTATAAATCAAAAAAGTCATGTTTTTTTATAAAACCTAAATAACTATTAAGTTTTACACTGTTTAGGTTTAAATCACTTTTAAATAAGAATTTTTAAACTAATTAGTTAATGAAAGTTATCTCACTTTGTTTACATTATTTTATAAAAAAAATTTACCAATTGAAATTTTGATAGTTTTAATGATTAAAAAGATAAATCTACTTGCTATTTGAGTTAAGTTTTTTTTTTTTAAAGAATTTCAGTATTAGTATATTCTTGAAGTTTACAATAAATAAATTATCGTGGATTCTTGAAAACAATGGCTAATTGAGAAGCTATTTTTTTTTTTGTGTGTGTGTGTGAAATTTGAGATATTTTTATGATTGTAGAGAAAAATTTGTTTTTGATTTGAGGTAAGTTTTCTAAAGTTTTAGTATGTTCTTAATGTTAACAATCTTGATGTATCTATGATTAAAGAGATAAATATTTTTATGCTTTGACATAAGTTTCCTAAGATTTTAATATGTTCTTGAAGTTTACAATAATAAATCATCATATATTCTTGATGGATAATTGTTAATTAACAAGTTTTTTATTTTAATATTGAGAATAGTCATGATTGAAGAGATAAATTAACTTGTGATTTTAGGTAAGTTTTCTAAGATTTTAGTATATTTTTTATGTTTATAAATAAAGTATCATATATTTTAATTGAATTTGTTGATTGAGAAGCTTCCTTTTGTAATTTTAGTATGTTTTTTGAAGTTTAAAATAACAAATTATCATGTCGTCTCGATAGATAATTGTTGATTGAGAAGTTTCTTGTTATTTTTATTCATATTGACTTGTTTACAATTTTGATCATTTCTTGGATGTTAACTTCCATCACAATAAATTGGTTGGTCATTCTAATTTTATATGTATTCATTTTTAAAATTTAATAATATGCAATTGTTTCAATTGTCAGTAAACATATCGTCATTATTTTTAATATTTTTTTAGGTACAAGTTATATCATTTAAATAAATATAAAATTTGAACATAAAAATCTACTATAATGGCTAAGACAATTGTTGGGATTTATTTTCTTTTATAGTATCAAAGTGATTTTATAAAATTGAATTTATTGAAGCGAGGTACACGCACGGGGCGCGTATCCTAAACTAGTATATTAAAAGTGTGAAGATCCTTAGAAAAGTGATTTGAACTTTTTGCCCTTCATTAGAAGTCCTTGCTTTGGACAAAATTATCTTTTTACCTTTTTTTTTAAATTATATAATATTAAATATTAATTATAATAATATAAGAAACTAAATGGAGAAGATTTTCTATTTATACATGAATTCCTAAATTTATGATCATATTAGGAGTTTTCACTTTTCTGTGCGTGACTTTTCTCCAAAAATAAAAAGTTGGTTGATTTTTCTCCCTATAAATGATTTTATATTTGTTAAGGTTTTGTTTTGGAATGGCAACGTAATAGACTTCCAAAAGAAAAAAAAAATTGTTTTTTTGTTTGTTTGTTTTTGTTAAGTTACTTTTTCGATTTTTGGCTACTTCTCATTTAATAAAATATATGAGAATTTGAAAGAAAGCTTAACTATCAAGTATCGTCCTTTTATATTTGTAAATATCTTATGTTATGAGATTTTCTTTTTGGTACATTGAATTTATTAATCATCAATGACAAGATTTCATTATTGAGTAATTTTGTGATTTATAAGTTTCAAATTTCTTTTTCTATTACATTGATATTATTGATCATAAATAACAAATCGTCTTTTTATGTTTTTAAGTAGCTTATGTTGTTGAGTCTCTAACGTAAATTTTTTATTTGATTTCATATTTTAATTTTCTTTTCTATTACATTGGTTTTATTAATTAAGAACAAACAATTTTCTTTTATATTTTTAAGTAAGTTTAGTTGTTGAATCGCCCACGCAGCCTTGTGGTTTCTATCGCTTTAATATTTTCTTTTCTATTACATTGGGTACATTGATCATGAATAACAAGCTTTCATTGTCGACTAACTTGGTAGTTTCAAGGGGTCAAATTTCTTTTTCTATTATGTTGGTTTTATTGATTAAGAATACTATTTTGTTTTCTGATGATTACAAATTTTATGATGATCTGGTGAAGAAACGTTGTGCTGAATCTATCTTGGTTTTTTTCTTCTTCTAATATTTAAAAATACATATATTGTTTAGATAAACTTTCATATCTCTAAGTTGTATCATTGTGTTCTCTCATCCGAATTCCACTTATTATCTTCATTTTTATAGTTTAAATCTTTGTGAATATAACAAATTAATCAACTTGAATTTATGAATGTATCTTCAGAAGAAAATTCTCTTATGATTTATTAATATAAATGACTATAATATTGATTCGCTATGGCCTTTGCAGTTGAGATCCACTTATAACCCACTGTTATTAATATTTATGTTTGAAGTTAGAAGCTTAACAAATAAGAAGACAATTGAATAATAACTTGAGTAATTAGCGACAAATAATTAAGATTATATATACTGATGCAACAAGCTTTGATTGAAAAAGTTGTAGGTGAGGAATATCGATCTCAGGTCTCCTTTCTATTACTTTTTCGGTAACAAGTATATTCACATATTTAATTACCATAAAAATAATGTGAAGTTTCACTTTTATTGTGTATTGAAGGATGAAAAAAGAGCTAGAGTTTAAGGATAATTTGTGACATCTCCTAAGTTTCAAATAAGGTATTGTTTTTCATGCATTCGTGAAAATTTTGATGATAGATTGGTAATATTTCACTTTGAAGATTTAGAGAGCAAAGTATATCTTTAAATTATTGGCAGATCAAAGAAAATGGAGAATAATATATGTATAAAATTAATTTTTTTTTATTTTATATATAGTTATGTTATTAGACGTGAGATCCACGTGCAAAGCACGTACACTAAACTAGTATATTATAAGTAGAGGACGAAGCATCACAATTAGTCAAGTGGCAAGCTATTGTTAAACCACGTGACAAATTTTAGGACCAAGTTAAATTGTTGTAATAAAAGTTCTGAACTAAAGGATAGTAAATATTTGAATTTGAAAAATATTAAAGTTTTAGAAGAGGAAAAAAATTCATTAGCTTAAAGATAGGATCCATAGTTGAAGAGTCCTAAATAAACTTTAATTATTTCAAAATAATGATAATCCTTTGTATAAATAAATAATAGTAGAAATCATTATATCAGTACATACATTTAATATTAACTAGTTTAGGTGTACGCACCTCATGCGTGTACCTCATTTTAATAAGTTTAAATATTAAAGAAAATATTTTATTTGTTTGAATAATAAACATGAATACAATAATTAAATTCAACATTTTTTTAACCTGTAAAGATGTAACTAACTTATTTAATTAGTCATATAGTATTTGTAGATATCTAAGTTACAAACAAGGATAGGTGGAATAAATTAACAACTCCTTAAATTACCTTAATGTGTTCAACAAGTCATTAATTAGTGTTTGTTAATCCATAATGTTGCGCAATGTGACTTGGTTTCATCATAAAAGTGTAAAATTGGTCCTGCAGACTTCATGCCACTTAATTTCTCTTCTTAATCAAATAGTAAGTGGGCTATTTCTGAAATTCAAGAGGGGAGGGGGAGGGTAAATTGAAAATTTCTATGAGTTGACTATTGACTACTCATAGACGACTTGCTTGTAGATCAGTACGCTTCATAAAACAGATTAGATTGAAAATAAACAAGCAAGTAAATAATTGAAATTAAAGTAATGACACAATGATTTATCCTGGTTTGGAACACCAATGTGGTGCCTACTTCCATTCCCCTTGGGTTTCAACATTTTCTTTAGATCTTTCAATGTCGGGGCTCAAGTACTATGATGAGAAATAAGTTCCAAAGACTTATTTTGTTCGTCAGATCTTGTGACACAACTTCAGTTTGTATTATAAAGTTGACTCGATCCAATTCTTTATACAACTATTGTAAACTAAGAATTACAAAGCTTTGTGAGACTAAGATTGAGATATTTTATTTTTTATTTTGAAATTGTGTGAGTGATTCAGCCTTTTGTCTCTTCTTTTATAGTTTCTAGTTCTTCTGTCGTTGCTCCTTGTAAGGAAACCTATGAGATTTCTTCTCAATCAAGGATTTGAATAGATTCCTTGATTAAGGGATGGCACCATAAGGTATGTCCATATCATATATGTTCATACGTAGTGCAACTTCCACAACTATGCATGTCCATATCAGATATGTCTATGTAGTGTAATGCTCTGAATCTGGTACCTGGAATGCCACACGGTGCTCATGACCTCGAAGGACCACAAGCTAACCCATGACTGATATCTGTAACTGAGCACTGTATAACATACTATATAAATACGGAATAAAAGGTTAAAAGTTCATAAAGTTCAAAAATCTGATAAAACATAACATCTGGAGATATGGTATATCAATACCAAAACAACTGAAATAACTGTCTGAACATTCTAGTCTGAAATCCTCTAAGCTGTCTGAATAAGGAGTTGATGGGACATGTCCCTAACTAACTCCAACTGCTGAAATAAACTAAGTACTGATAGAATGAAATAGTCAAATAATAACATCCTTGAATGATGAGGACTCACTGCTAGTCTGTCTGCTGAACGGCTAATCTACTAAGGATGCTCTGGAGTTCGTGCTTCTGAACCTATGGTATAAAACACCATAGCGCAAATGCATCATTATGATTGAATGTACTGGTATGCAAGTGAGGTAGGCTGAATGCAAGAGGTTTATATGCATGAACAATACTAACTGACTGAATAAAATAAACGTGAGAATACATGCATGAATATGTGAATTGTGACTGAGATCATGACATCACTGAATCTGAATACTAATAACATAAGTTTGGTATATCTGATATACTATTATCTGAATGACTGTGTTTGACAATCCTGTTGCTTATGGAACTAGTTGAGTTTCGTATTGAACTGGGTGACTGTATCTGATAGTCCTGAATTCTGTAAAACTATCTGAGTTCTATTACTGAGATTGATACTGTAACTGTGGGAAGTAGTCATCTAACCGACATGCCCCAAATAAACCATTATAGCTGAGTTGTGGTCTAATCTGTAAGACCAATCGAAAAGGTGTCAATACCGCGCCACTGGTAAGGAGAAGCTGTGAGTGATCCCTCATCTAACAGGTACTCTAAAGAGAACGGCGGGATCCTCATCTAACAGGTTAAGCCACCTCATCAACCCTCATCTAACAGGTTAGATGTCTCAACCTCCACTGGCTACGTAGTTCTGGAGCACAAGGATTGCTTCTAAGAATCACACCCTTTACTCGCAGGTGAGTTCCCATCCTTGGGCTCACTCGGTGCTGAATCTTACTCCCATCTGATTAGACACTGAATTAATTATACTGAACTGAATGGACTAAGTTTACTGAGTTCCGTTGACTGATAGAATATTACTGAGATCTGATAACTGACTGAGATTACTGAGATTAGTGAGTTTTCCTGAGTTATGAGACTGACTGAATTCTACCGAACATGTCTTGACTGAGAGTATCTTGAAAACATGACACTGGCTCTAGGCACACAACTAAATTATTGGGTACAAGTACCCCCAGGACTCGATAGCATAAAACTGACAAGACATGACACTTTCTAGACTCACGACCATAATCAACAATCCGTAATACAATCATTGGGAGTTTCATGAAGCACTTGATTATCATGGTTTGGTACATGAATAGGAAAGCATATAAACATGTCATAATTTCATAGGCTAATTTCATGAACAATTCATCAAACAATTTCAATGCATAACAATAACATGGAAGTCATTTTGAACATAAGGGTAAAGCATGGTTCATCAATTTGGTCATAATTGAGTCCTAAAGCATGATTCTTGTTCTTTAGGCATTTTATCAAATACATTGCATGCATAACCTTAGGCTTACGCATATACACTAGTACATACATCATGGTTACTTTAATCAACTCCATTTAAAAGTTTACAACCCTTATACTAGCATAATTTTATCAAAAGTACATAAAGACTCCAACTTGGGATTCATACAACCACATCAACATAATTAAAATCAACCCACCACATGAAAATCACAATTCATGAGTTTAAAAATGGGATTATTGAGCTTTATGGGTGAAAGAAACCCATAAATAAACACTTTACATACCTCAAAATCTTGAATCTTGAAGGAGGTTAACTTTTCTTGAAGGTTCTTGAATGGTGACGTTTTGATTCTTAAGTTTTCTTGGAGAAGTGTTTGAATCTTGTTCTTGGGTTTTGATCTTGAAAGAAACCCTAATTTTGATGTTATGGATCAATGAGGAGTTATGTGCTTTGATTTGATGTAATTAGGAGTTATAAAGGGTGAAAAAAGACCCAAAAAGCCCTTTAAAACGTTGTTTCAGCACTATTTCAGACAAAATTGACGGTTTGGGTGACGGTCCATCACTCTGGTGATTGACCGCCACTCCAACCATCAATTTTGGGCTAGAAAACAGCCTTACTACCTCAGTTGCAATGGACAAAGTGATGGTCCATCGCTGACTTGACGGTCCGTCAGCTTGCCCGTCGCTCTTAGGCAGCTCGGGTAGCTCTCAGTAAAACGGCCATAACGTTTTACTCCGATACCAGATTTTGGCGAAATTGGTATCGTTGGAAATCTAATTCAATTATATATTTGTTGGTGGGTCATGATATCAAAAATTAATAGTATAAAAAAAGATATACTTGTTTGAAGTTGACTATGACAATATCCTTCTCAAGAATTCAATCGATAAGGGATGTTTTGATTCATCTAATAGCTAGGACGTATTTGAGGACTTAATATACATCTAACTTGATCATAAAACTACCAAATGACTATAATTTATTTCTCATGAGCTTAAATCATGGATCTACTATTGGTTGGGATTCTCGGGGTATTACAATATCTCCCCCTTGGGTACATTCGTCCTCGAATGGGACTGACTAAGCTGAGATTTCTAATAGATTGAACTTACTTAAAGGATGTGAACATCTGAAACATGTCTATATGACTGACATTACTGAGATTTATGCTGATCATGCATATCTGATGCATGGTTTTATGACTGAGTTGATACATGAATGCATGACATAGAGTACTAATAAGCTGATCACGCATATCTGATGCATGAATACATAACTGAACTGACTCATGAACATACGAATGAACATGTAAGGGTAAAGATACCAAGTTTGAAACGAAAACTAAGCATAGTTTGTAACTGAAATTTGAACCATAAGCTGAATGAACTTAAGGAAAGCTAGGTGAGGATACTTGGTCCACATATCTGCTTCTACTTCCCAAGTAGCTCCCTCAACGGACTGATTCCGCCAAAGAACTTTAACTAGAGGGACTTCTTTGTTCCTCAGTCTGCAAATATGATAGTCAAGAATTTTAACTGGAATTTTCTCATATAAGAGACTGTTCTGAATATCTACGCCCTCAACTGGGACTACAACTGTTGGATCACCTATGCGCTTCTTTAGAAAGGGGATATGAAAGACTGGATGAACTGAAGATAGATCTGAAGGCAATTCGAGCTCATAAGCTACTTTGCCTAAGCGACTGAGAATTTTGAAGGGATCGACATATTGGGGACTGAGTTTTCCCTTCTTGCTGAATCTCTTCACTCCCTTTATGGGAGAGATTTTCAAAATACTAAATTTTATTTAATCTCAACTCGAGATTTTTTACTGAACACGCATGAATAGGAACATAAGAACATGACTAAGTCTATAACGTGTGACATGGACTGACTATCGTGAACTGAACTGAGCCATTAAGTATATGGCTTACGACTGAGATTGGAGATAGAGGGTCAACCTATGGGTACCCACTACTCCAAAATGGGTTCGTTACGTGAAGAGAGAGTGACATATTTATGTCATAAAAGTTTGGAGGATTATAGTGCATCTCCTCCTTGGGACACTATGTCCCTTGAAGAATGTTGGGGCTGATTTCCCCTTTTTTGAGCTATGAGGAAACTGAGGTGATGCACAAGACAACTATAAACTGAATCGTGAATGAATATCTGGATTCTGAAACTAAGGCATGATACATGAACTGAGCTGGACACGCAACTACCTGGTTGATCCATCCTTGAATAGTTACATTTATAAGACTTCAGATAGTACGACTAGATGGAAAAATAGGAAGCCACACCATATGAACTTGTTCGTCTGACTGCTAAACTGAATTGATGGCTTTGCGGACTAACTCATACTGAAAACTTATACTCAACTGGAGTATTTCTATTACACTCTTTCTATAGTGTTCTAGTGACTGTAGGGAGAAAGGAAATCTTGGCCTGGTCTGAGCAGGACATCTGAATAGGGGATCACCATATGGATGGGATTCATATACTAGGAGGCAATGCCTATGAAACATCATCTAAAATAGAGTGACTAAGCCTTATGCACTGCATCTAAAATTTTCAGGATTAGACATATATCTTGAATACTCCTTCCACTATACTCTCTACCTTAGTACAACATATCACTTGAGACTACTGAAAATATTCACATGGGTGCTGAGCACGAATGTATAAACATACTAACTTATCTGATTAACTGCATGGCTGATAGCTGAATACTGGGCAGAACTGTACTTAGTCTGAATAACTGGACTGAAACTATAGAGCATTATGCATAGAATGTAATGATTGACTAGGTAACATGAGATAACTGAGCATGAATGAGTGAAAACTGTATTATCTTAAGAATGCAAGACCAAGCGTATAACATGATTCAGAAATATTCTGTAAACTGAGGTACTGAAATACTAATAACTGAATAGCTAATAACCGTATGCTATGGTCAAGCAAACCTGGATCTGGACCGAGTTTCTGATCTGATTACTGAACTAGAGCTGACACTGTAACTAAACTACAACTAGACTCATACTGGAACTAAATATTGGGTTCTTATAGCCGAATACCGATAACTGAGGTTTAGACTGATACTAAATTATGATGGCTAAGTAAATGATAGCTGAAAGTCATGGTTCTGCAGGACTATCTGAGTCCTTTACTGAATATTGATTATTAAATTGATGCTGTAACTGAGGCTTGAGGGATAGAGCAACAACACCATGGATTTCACCGAGGGATCTAAACTGAGGGTATACGTGACATAATCTGAGTTTGGCTGATCATTCAAAGTGGAGCATGAGTCATGTGGGCTGAGCATACTATAAAGCATGACATGAGTGCATGAGTCATGAGCTGCATTACTTGAGTCTGAAGTCTCTGTACTCATGGGACATGATTCATAACACGGAGTGAACTGGAACTCCTTATACTAAGAACTGTGAGCGTACATGATTCTCACTAACGTGCATGAATATGAGCGATGATCATAGAGCTGACATGTAGGATATGAATAGATATCATGATAACTGATTGGTTTTGAGGGTCTGTAATACTTTTCTGAGATGGTCTGCATGATCACGCTCACTGCGGGAGTAGACAAGAATGTCATCTATGAAGACTATGATGAATATGTCCAAGTACTGGTTGAATACATGATTCATCGAGTCCATGAAAGTTGTTGGGGCATTGGTAAGACCAAAGAACATGACTAAGAATTCAAAATGACCATACCGAGTTCTGAAAGCTATTTTCGGAATATCACATTTGTTGAGTTCTGCTGAGGCCATTCTGTATGGAGGAATAGAGATGGGCTAAGTATCTAAAATAAGGTCAAAGCCAAAGTCTATTTCCCTCTCAGGAGGAACTCTGAGAAGATCTTCAGGAAAGACATTTGAATAATTACTCTCAAATAAAACTGACTCAAGACTGGGAGTTTCGGAACTAGAGTCCTTAAATCGAATAACATGATAGCCACATCCCTTAGATATCATTTTCCTAGCCCGTAGGTAGGAAACAAGATGACCTCTGAATGCTGAAATACTACTCTTCCACTCAAGGACAGGTCCATTTGGAACTGAAACTGGACAACTCTATTTCTGCAGTCGATTGTGGCATGGAAGGAATAAAGCCACTCCATGCCAAGAATGACATTAAAATTAGTCGTCTCTAATTCGACTAAGTATGCTGAAGTGACCTTCTGAGAACCATCACCGGACAGTTCCTGTATATCCGTCGGGCTATGATGAATTTACCCACTGGGGTAGAGACTGAGAAGGGCTTTGCTAGAAGTTAGGGACTGACTCCAAAATCAACTTCTATATAAGGAGTAACAAAATACAAAATAACTCCTGTATAGTAACGTCCCAAATCTGGTACCCGAAATGCTACACAATGTTCATGACCCCAAAGGACCACAAGCTAACCCATAACTGATATTTATGCCTGTATACTGCATGATATACTGTATAATACGGAAACATGAACTGAAAGGCCATAAGGTTCAAACTGTAACATAACATTCGATAAAATATAATATCTGGGATGGGGTATAACTGCCCAAAACAAAACTGTCTAAACATATTGTAGTCTGAAAAGCCTCTAAAACATAACTGTCTGAATAAGGAGATGATGGGACATATCCCCAACTAACTCCAACTATTAAACTAATTAATGAGATAATAAAGAAATGATAATGTCCTAGAAAGATAAAGACTCACTGCTAACTCTGACTGCGGAGACTGGAATGCTACTGATGCTCTGGAGCTCGTACTTCTGAACCTATGGTATAAGACACCATAGCGCAAATGCGTCAGTACTTTGAATGTACTGGTATGCATATGAGGTAGACTGAATGAAAGGGGTTTACATGCATGATCTATACTAACTGACTGAATAATATGAATGTAAGAATACATGCATGAATTCATAATAACTGTAACTAGGTTCGTGTTAACATGATTACTGAGTCTGAGTATTGATAACATGAGATACTGATAACTGTATAACTAAAATAAATGATACTGAGAGACTGTATCTGACAGTCTAGTTTCTGATGGAACTAGATGAGTTCCACACTATTCTGAGTTGACTATATCTGACAGCCCTGAATTCTGTAGAACTATCTGAGTTCTATTACTAAGACTGAATGACTGTATTTGAAAATCTTGATTCTATAACCAAAACTATGGGAAGTATTCATCTAACCGACATGCCCCCAATACGCCATTATGGCTGAGTTGGGGTCCAATCTGTAACCCCAATTGAAAGGGTGTCAATACCGCACCACTAATAAGGACAATCTGTGAGTAACCCTCATATAACAGGTAACTCTAGTGAGAATGGTAGGAACCCTCATATAATAGGTTAAGCCACCTCATCTACCCTCATATAACAGGCTATGATGTCTCAACCTACGCTGGCTACATAGTTCTGGAACATAATGATTGCTTCTAAGAATCACACCCTCATATAACAGGTGAATTCCCATCCTTAGGTTCACTCGGTGCTAATTCCTACTCCCATCTGAATAGACACTGAACATGATTAACTGGACTGGACTAGACTGAATTCATGGAGTTCCGTTAGCTGACGAAATACTATTGAGATTACTGAATTACTGAGATTTCCTGAGTCACATGTCTGACTAGGTTCTATGGACCATGGCTTGACTGCGGATATCATGAAAACATAAAACTAAATCTAGGCACACAACTATATTTTTTAAGTACAAGTACCCCCAGGACTCGATGGAAGGAAACTGACAAAGCGTGACATTCTTGAATGCATGACCAACATCAACAATCCATAATACAATAGTTGGAGATATTTCATAGGCATTTAATTATCATAGCTTGGTACTTGAATGAGATAGCATGTATAAATAGCATAATTTCATAAGGCTAACTCATGAGCAATCCCACAAGCAATTTCAATACATAAGAATAACATGGAAGTTATTTTGAACATAAGGTTAAAGCATACATTGTCATTTGGGTCACAATTTAGCTATAGCTCATAATTTCTATCCCTTTAGGTATTTTATCAAACACCTTACATGCACAACTTAAGGCATAGGTGAAATCATCAAATTTCACAAATCATAAACCACCAAATTCATGGATTTCAATTTATATGCAAACGTAGTTTTCATAATTTCACATAAGGATCCCAACATGGGAATCAAACAACAACCATCACATAACTTGAGCAACCCACAACATAATAATCATGATTCATAATTTAAAATAGGGTTCTTGAGCTTTATGGATGAATGGAATCCATAAATCAACACAACGTATACCTTTGTTCTTGGATTAGCGAAGATTGACGGAGAAACTTTCTTGAAATTGAATCCCTAATTGAAACCCTAGCTTGCTCTTGAGAGAAAATTGAGAGAAACTAGTTTAATTTGGGTTCCAAATAGCTGAATCTCATGTTAAAGGGCTTAAATAGGGGGTGGGAAATTGACCCTTTTAATCCTAGACGCGTCTTTTAAATTGGTGAAAATTTCCTGAACTGGACCCCTGGCGCGACGCGGCGCTGGCGCGCCGTGTCACTGGAATTTGACAATTGGGAAATAGTGGAATGGCGCGACGCGGAGCCATTGCGTTGCCACTTCGTTTGCGACCTAGAAGTTTGGCAAAATGCGCCACTATCGCGGACCCCTACTAGAATTTGACAAATTCCATTTTCTCTTGTGGCGCAGTGTGTCACTGACTAATATGGTGCTGTTTTACGATGGGAACTTGAAATAGTCATAACTTGTTACCCGGTTATCGAATTTAGGCAAATCTTATATCGATAGAAAGCTAATTGAATTTTCCATATGACAAAAATTGAAAATCTTAAAAATTCCTCATGGAATAAACATCATTCAATTTAGAAAGTAATACTATACATTCTTGAGACGAAATTAGTTAGAAAACTTTGGGGTATTACATGGATCTAGCAAACATAAACATGCAAATAAAAGATCTTTAACGTACCAGTGACCATATTAGGAGAATTTTCCTGATCTTTTCGGGACTGAAGAGCACAGATTCGGTTTGGGCGCTTCCCACTGGTTGCTCTGGAAGTGGCACCCTGCTGATTCGGGCGACCGGACTAAACTGAGAAACGGTTCTGCTGACCCTGAAATCCTGACTAGGGACAATATCTAACTCTATGTACAGGCTTGCCACATCCGAAACACACCTCACTTCCAGCTCTGCAAATACCCTTGTGGTTCCTACCACAAGTCTGGCAAAGAGGATTAGTTAGGGCAAATGCTACACTGCCATGAGACTTAGAGCCTGGCGCCTTATCACTGTTACCATTTTTGAACTTAGGTGCTAGGACACTGATTGGGGGTGGAGTTGGAACTGAGACTTTTGGCGGAACTAAGAATGATTCCCACCCTCTGACTTAGGCTGATTGAAATTGAAGCTACCTTTTCTAGCTCTCTTATTTTCTCTCTTTTTTCTTTCTCCCTATGTTTCCCCACCTCACTCTGCTGGGCATGAATCATATGCCTAGGTGGGACAACAACCTGTTGATTGCTCTGAGCTACTATCACTACCAAAAATTGGGCCTATGACAACAAACTTTTTGGAGATGGTTGCAAAAGTGTTGCGATAGATAGTCTATTGCAATGGTTCGAACCGTTGAAAAAAAATTATTATAATAAAACTAGTTAATACTATAACCATTACTATTGATAGATAACTGTTGCAATAGAGTGTCTTATTGCAACGGTTGGATGAACCGTTGCCATAGCGTCACCTATGGCAACACTTTATTAAAATAAAAAACCTATTGCATCATTCTATTTTCCCTCCCCAACTTTGAAGGTTATTCCATTTGTTATATTATTTGTTTCATAGAAGCATAGAGAGAGAAATCAAACCCAAAACACTCCCTTCTTTCGATAATGGCGAACCACTCCTTTTCCCTTTCCCCTCTTTCCTCCTCTACCACCTCTCTCCCGTCTCCACCGAGCACCGCCAGTTTGAGGGTTTCAATGCTGATGCTATCGATAACTTTGTTGACCTCGATGAACCTATCTCCGCCGCACAACACCTCCCTTCTCCTCCACCTACCACTACTCTTACCGTTTTTGACCCTATTGAATCTCATCGTGGTCCACCTCCTTCTCCTCAGTCTGCCACTCAAGTTACATCTCACCGTCCGACCCGAAGCCTGCGTCGATGTCTTTTGAGAAATGGGATAAAGATGAGTTAGAAGGTATTCTTAATCTCCACCCTCTAATTCTTCTTTATTTATGGAATCTGCCACTGAGACTTTCAATCGGATCCCAATTTGAAACCTGACCTGGAGCTTGACATTGAAAGACCGAGATTGATATCGGATTATACTGTTGAGATATTTTTTGTTTCTTTCTTGATTATGTTTGTAATAATTTAATTTACTGGAAAGAAGGAGAATGAGAACTTAGCATTAGCTTGGGCGAGTCAATTCTCAACGAGGGATTCAATATTTGATAAGAATTTTAGTTTATCGGGTGTTGGGGAAATGGAAGATTTGCCATGGTTGCTAAAAGAAGGACAAAATACGTTCAGATTTTATTCTAGTGGGAGGAGATTTTGTACTATTATCTGTATTTTAAGCCAGTGCAGTTTTCTTTTATTCTTCTTATGCTCTAACTGGTCAAAATATTCATACGAGTTAAGTAGCACACATAAAGTCCCTGGTATAGAAAGAAATAGTCATACTAATATATTTCTCTTTGTAGGACTGCAAATCAAGAATATTAATGTTTTCTATCAGGCTAAAGATAAAGTGTTCATCTGTTTTGTATGACTAATGGTTGATGCTCATTTGATTTATCTATTCTCATGTTACAGCAAAATACACCGAGATCTGAAATCAGAAAATATCCTACTTCAGGCTGATGGGCATGTCGTACTAACTGACTTTGATCTTTCTTTCAAGACATTCTGTAAACCTCAAGTACGCTTCATTTTCGTCAGTTTTCTTAACTATTTATCATAATTTCCCACTTAATGAGCTTGTGCTACTGAAGAATGGTGATATCTCACTTAGCAGGTTACATACTTATATCCAAAGTAATTGAATGATATTGAAAAGTGGTAAATGGATTGGAACAGAAGAAAGGAGAAAAAGGGGAACATATAAACTATCTATCAATATGATTAAGCAAATTGTTGCTTTTGATATAGTATATAGAACATTTACATGTTTAAAGTTTGTGGCTTTGACAAACCAAAATTTTGTTTAGGTGGGAATTCCATGATGCTAAACTTTTTATAGCCTAGTGTGGTGCATGAATTGTTCTAGATTTTTGCTTACATTGCCTTAAGAAACTTGCATAAGTACTTCAGAAAACAACCTGGAGATTCTAGGTTTGAATCCTAATAATACACCTTCTGTGAGACCATCAACTCTAAATTATTGGATTACTTTGGCAACTTATGCTTCTGAATTGAATAGACTGCTTGATGGATTAGTCGAGGTGCACATAAGATTAAGGAATGACCAACAACCCAAATTATAAAGAAGTAAAAGCACTTCAGAATCTCTGATTTGACTAATCATAATACATAGTTCTCATGGCTAATATGGTAGTGAAGCGCAACTTTATATAACATGCGGTTACATCCTTATTTGTATGAATCTAATGCAAGCAATTTACATATTGTTATGTAGAATATTATTTATTCTTTTTAATTGCTATATTAACTTTATTACAGAAGGTGGAAGTGGGGGAGCAACTTGAGGAGTCAGGTGAAGATGTTTTTGTGGGTGGAAAGAACAACTGGAAGTAAGTAGAAGACGATCTTTGCTATATGTCAGTTTGGCCAAATAGCTGATTCAAATGATGTGAACAGATATTCATCATTTGTGAACTAGGAGCTATGGTGGCCATCTTTTTCAATTTTTGTATATTTTAAAGAGAAACAGACAAAACCCGAGGGACAAGTGCACTTTTTCCCAGTAATATTTGTAAGTGTTTTTAATCTTACCATATGTATCATTTGTGTCACTTGTGAGTTGTGAGGTTTAATCTGATTAAATTTCAAAAATAGAATGGGAAGCAACTGTATGATATTATGGTGGAGAGATGTGGCCCTTCAAAAACTAGCGAACCAAAGTAGTGCAGCACGGGCTCCAGGTGAAGACGAAGATGAACCAGACAAGCCATAAGATCTAACTTAGTAACAAGGTATGAAGCTAAAGGGCTTAAGGAACTGGTCCATTCAGTTACAAAATGTACTTTAATGTGATGAACTAACATATATTCGCTTTCTGTTTCTAGTATCTGTGAAGTCATAAAAGATAAAATAGTGCTCGCTTTGAGTTTTAGTGTCACAAGTACATGTATTATCATCATTACTATATGAAAGACAGCCTCTACCTCACCTCTGAGGTAGAGTTAGAGGTTGCGTACACTGTACTCTCTTCCGACCCCACTTTCAAGAAGCCAGCTTGTCTTCGTGGCTGAAACTATCTTCAATCAATCATGACGAGGGTAAGCAGCATAATAGTTCTATTTACAGTATCCATGTTCATTATGGCAGAACACCTGGAGATAGGCCTACACTTGGACCGGTTGCTGCTCACTAGAAAGAAGATGAAAATGCTCAGATATCTCCTAAATGGTGGGATGGAAATGGGATTCCTAACTCAACTAATAAGTACAAGGAGGTTTGTCCTGCTTATTTTTTTAGCCTTCTCTTTTATCCTTATTTTCTGTTGACATCTCAACTCTGAGCTGCATAACTCAATAACTTTAAAGCTGATGACTTTGAGACATGGCAGGATCAAAAAGTAAGTTGGCATGCAACACCATTTGAAGAGAGACTGGAGAAGGCATTATCCCATGAATCTACCATTCCACAAAGGTATCCAATATTTCTTCTGCTTCTCTTGGTATATGATCTTTTGTTAGACAATTCGTGTCTCTGTAACTGCTCTTTTATCTATCTCACTTCTTTGTGACACAGTTGCTATTATTTTACCAGTTTTGAATAAACTGGCTAGGCATACAGATGTAGGTGAATAGATAGAATTAAAGGAATGACAGGTTATGATTGATATTTGATCAGATTCTATTAATTTTTTTGGGTCAATGAGTTGTAGTACCATGAGAGATTGGATTATGTTTCCGATGTACTTTTTCGGATTTGCAGGAAGCAAATCAGTAGGACAACACCATTTGTCTTTAATAACATAGAGGAGTCAGATACTGCTCTCTCTCAAGTACACTAATAGTCTCAGCTAAAACTGATTTTGCTTTCATCAATTGCACATATTTGAAGTTTATCCCGAAATTCTATTTCATTTAAAGCTGAGATGCTGCACAATCTCAATGTCTAAAGCAGGTCAACCTATGGTGACGGTTGTTTAAAACTGTTGCCATAGCTTGACCTATGGCGACGGTTTATACAACCGTCGCATAAACCGTTGCCAGAGACCT
This sequence comes from Capsicum pubescens, assembly GCA_030864215.1. Lineage (NCBI taxonomy): Eukaryota > Viridiplantae > Streptophyta > Magnoliopsida > Solanales > Solanaceae > Capsicum > Capsicum pubescens. The sequence continues at coordinate 115,071,457 of CM061539.1, forward strand.
ATCGTAACGCCCACCTATGGGACGCTTGCTGAACCGTTGCGGTAGAGCTATGGCAACGGTTTTTCTATCTATTGCAACGGTTTTACAACCATAACCATAGGGGTAATTTCTGGTAGTGTATTGAGTAAGATAAAGTAAGGGAGTCGGTTCTGAATTTGCCATGAACAACATGCTCATCTAGGGAATCTGCTTGGACTGGCTATGGTGCTGACTGATTCCCGGTTCTTCTTTCATTATCCCTTTGGGAGGCATGATCTATAAACAAAAGGGAGAAATGGATTAGACTGAGAGTTAGATTAGAGCTAATGCTCACTGGCACGACATGAATACTAAAAGAAGGGAAACTGTTCCTAAAACATCTTATAGTCGTATGTAGATAAATGTGGCGCGCAACACACCCATGTACAAGACTCTACTAGATGAGGTTTTTCAGACTTCCTAGGACACTTTTGAACCTTAGGCTCTGATACCAAGTTTGTAACTCCCCAAATTTGGTACTCGGAATGCCACACGGTGCTCATGACCCCGAACGACCACAAGCTAACCCATGACTAATATCTGTAACTTAGCACTGCATAACATACTGTATAAATACAGAATAAAGGTTAAAAGGCCATAAGGTTCAAAAATATGATAAAACATAACATCTAGAGATATGGTATATCATACCAAAATAACTGAAATAATTATCTGAACATGCTAGTCAGAAAGCCCCCAAGCTGTCTGAATAAAGAGTTGATGAGACATGTTCCCAACTAACTCCAACTTCTGAAATAAACTAAGTACTGAAAGAATGAAATAGTCAAATAATAACATCCTCGAATGATGAGGACTCACTGCTAGTCTGTCTGCTGAACGGTTGATTTACTAGGGATGCTCTGGAGCTCGTGCTTCTGAACCTATGGTATAAAACACCATAGCACAAATGCATCAGTACGATTAAATGTACTGGTATGCAAGTGAGGTAGGCTGAATGCAAGGGGTTTATATGCATGAATCATACAAACTGACTGAATAACATGAATGTGAGAATACATGCATGAATATATGAACTGTGACTGAGATCATGACATCACTGAATCTGAATACTGATAACACAAGTTTCATATTTTGATATACAATTATTTGAATGACTGTGTTTGATAATTCTGTTGCTGATGGAGCTATCTGAGTACCGTACTAAACTAGGTCACTGTATCTGACAGTTCTGAATTCTGTAGAACTATCTGAGTTCTATTACTGAGACTGAGACTGAGAATGTAACTATGGGAAGTAGTCATCTAACCGACATGCCCCAAATAAAGCATTATAGCTGAGTTGGGGTCCAATCTGTAACCCCAATTGGAAGGGTGTCAATACCGCGCCAGTGGTAAGGACAAGCTGCGAGTAATCCCTCATCTAACAGGTACTCTAAGGAGAGCAGTGGGACCCTCATCTAATAGGTTAATCCACCTCATCAACCCTCATCTAACAGGTTAGATGTCTCAACCTATGCTGGCTACGTAGTTCTGGAGCGCAAGGATTGCTTCTAAGAATCAAACCCTCGACTCACAGGTGAGTTCCCATCCTTGGACTCACTCGGTGCTGAATCCTACTCCCCTATGATTAGACACTGAATTAATTATACTGAACTGACTAGAATGAGTTTACTGAGTTCTGTTGACTGATGGAATATTACTGAGATCTGATAACTGACTGAGATTACTGAGTTTTCTTGAGTCATGAGACTGACTGAATTCTACTGAACATGGCTTGACTGAGAGTATCTTGAAAACATGACACTGGCTCTAGGCACACAACTAAATTATCGGGTATAAGTACCCCTAGGACTCGATAGTATGAAACTAACTAGACATGACACTTCCTGGACTCACGACCATAATCAACAATCCATAATACAATCATTGGGGAATTTCATGAGGCACTTGATTATCATGGTTTGGTACATGAATAGGAAAGCATATAAACATGTCCTAATTTCATAGGCTAATCCAATGAACAATCCATCAAACAATTTCAATGCATAACAATAACATAGAAGTCATTTTAAACATAAGGGTAAAGCATGGGTTCATCAATTTGGTCATAATTGAGTCCTAAAGCATGATTCTTGTTCTTTGCGCATTTTATCAAACACATTGCATGCATAACCTTAGGATTAGGCATATACACTAGTTCATACATCATGGTTACTTTAATCAACTCCATTTAGAAGTTTCCAACCTACATACTAGCATAATTTCATGAAAAGTACATAAAGACTCCAACTTGGGATTCATACAACTACATCAACATAATTAAAATCAACCCAACACATAGAAATCACAATTCATGAGTTTAAATATGGGATTCTTGAGCTTCATGGGTGAAAGTAACCCATGAATCAACACTTTACATACCTCAAAAGTTTGAATCTTGAAGGAGGTTAACTTTTCTTGATGGTTCTTGAATGGTGACGTTTTGGTTCTTGAGTTTTCTTAGAGAGGAGTTTGAATCTTGTTATTGGGTTTTGATCTTGAAAGAAACCTTAATTTTGATGTTATGGATGAATGAGGAGTTATGTGCTTTGATTTGACGTAATTAGGGGTTAAAAAGGGTGGGAAAACCCCCAAAAAGCTCTTTAAAACGTTGTTTCAGTGTTGTTCAGACAAAATTGATGGTTTGGGTGGCGGACTGTCACTCTGGTGACTAACCGTCACTCCAACCATCAGTTTTGGGACAGAAAATGGCCTTAATACCTTAGTTGCAATGGCCAAAGCGACGGTCCATCGCTGACTTGACGGTCCGTCAGTTTGCCCGTCGCTCCTGGGTAGCTCGGATAGCTCTCAGTAAAACAACCATAACTTTTTACTCTGATACCAGATTTTTGTGAAATTGGTATCTTTGGAAATTTAATTCAATTATCTATTTGTTTGTGTGTAATTAGCTCAAAAATTCTTAGTATAACAAAAGATATACTTGTTTGAAGTTGACTATGACAATATCCTTTTCAAGAATTCAATCGGTAAGGGATGTTTTTATTCGTCTAATAACTAGAACGTATTTGAGGCCTTAATATACATCTAACTTGATCATAAAACTACAAAATCACTATAATTTATTTCTCATGAGCTTGAATCATGTTTCTACTATCGGTTGGGATTCTCGGGGTATTACATGTAGAGATTGTGGTCTTCCTTCCTTTTGTTCTAAGTCTTGGTTGATTTGATTTGCCGTGATTCTGGACAGTGATCCTTCTTCCTTTTATTCACAAACTTCATTGATTTGCTTTTCATATTGTTTAGATTCCATGGACATGGATTTTCATGATTGGATGCTCTTCCATCTTCGGAGCCGGCTCTCTTGCTTACTTCCATGTTTAATTAGTTTTCTTTGATCCTTCATATCTTTGTGTGAGATATCCTTCCATCATTAGCAATCTTCCAATATCCTGTAAAATTCCACTCATTAGTTTTTCATTATTAAAACTTGAATATAGGAGACTAACAATCTCCCTCTTTTTTATTATGACAAATAAGTATAAACATCAGTTAACTTCCCTGTCTATCACAGTAGTCGGCTTGCTCCCCCTGACTGGTAGGCGCCTCCTGATTTATTGATGCTCTTATCTTTCTCTCCCTTTTGGAATAATAAAAAAATAGTAAAAATAAACACTATACAAACAACAGAGATATAATTTATTAACTAAAAAATACTAGGCAGAGCAAAAAGTGTGGCAGATAGTGTGTTAAAAATCATCTTACAACCCATCAAAACAAGGGATTGGACCCCCTTTTGAATAAAAACAAAGTCATCATTCACCGCTTTTTGATAAAGTAGGTCAGAGTATTGTACATGTTGTGGCAGAAAGTGTCATATGATTTTTCAATATTTTTTAAGGAGGAATAAGGGTTCTGAACGGAAATAGCTAGATCATCATTAGAGGAATGGACTTGGGTCTTGAGGGAATCCATTTGGGTGAACACTCAAGTAAATAATTTTATATTCTCCTGCTTGAACCCATAAAGAGCCAATCGAACCATGCCTATGTCAGTGCTGGTGCTCTTTCTGAGATCCAGAAGTTTGGAAGTCAACTCTTGCAGCAATATAAAAACTTTCTCGATAGCTTTGAATCTATCCTTAATCTCTTCTACTTCCTTCAAGATAGTAAGCATGGGGTTAGAAACAGACTTTCTTACCTTGGTTAGTTCCAACTTTGCCTGGGCAAAATTCTTCTTGCTCCATTCATCTTCAACCAAGACATAGCCCATACTGGCAAAAGTCTTAGAGTCATAAATGGCAAAAACCTCCACTTAGGGGTAAGTAGAGAGATCAATTCAGTAATACAAAATAATCCGAGTAATGTGTAGGCCATACAACAAACTGATAGAGGCATGAACATCAGCTGCACTTTCAAATATGTACTCATGAATCCAAGTTGCCCAATTGATTTTGATTTTCTTAACTAGATAATACAACACGAAAACATCATGATCGGTAATATTATTGAGGGATACTTTATGGGAAATCAGAGTTGTAGCAATTATGTGAGCCACAATGTGAAACTTAAAACAGATGGACAGGGGACCAAAATTTGTCAAAACAAAGTGAGGGTCTGACAGGACCCTTTTGGCTTCTTTAAAGCTGACCTAAAAATTATCGGGCTAGTTTCCATTCATAAGATAGATGTCACTAGAGGACTTCGTATCAAAAGCATTTTCAAATAGAAAATAATTCAAAACAATTCTTTTGCCAAGCACAAGAGTCTCGAATTCTTCAAAACGATTCCTTCCCGGGCAGAATTCTTCTTGCACCATTCATCTTTAACCAAGACATAGCCCATACTAGCAAAAGTATTGGATTCATAAGTGGAAATAACCTCCACTTAGGGGTAAACAGAGAGATCAATTCAATAATACAAAAGAATCCGAGTAATGAGCAGGCCATACGAAAAACTGACAGAGGCATGAACATCAGCTGCACTTTCAAACATGTACTCATGAATCCAAGTTGCCCAATTGATTTTGATTTTCTTAACTAGATAATACAATACGGAAACATCACAATCGATAATATTGTTGAGGGATCCTTTATGGGAAATCAGAGTAGTAGCTATTATGTGATCCATAATGTGAAACTTAAAACAGAGGGACAGGGGGCCAAAATTTGCCGAAATAGAGTCAGGGTCTGACAAGACACTTTTGGCTTCTTTAAAGATGACCTCAAAATCATCGGGCTAGTTTCCATTCATAAAACAGATGTCACTATAGAAATTTGTATCAAAAACATTTTCAAATACAAAATCATTCAAAACGATTCTTGTGCCAAGCATAAGAGTCTCGCGTTCACCTCTATCAAGGAAGAGGTAAAGATTTTCATAAAACATGCAAACTGGATCCTCATAAATCAAAAGTCAATAGATACGAGAAAAAAAAGACAAATCTTGAAACTTAAAGAAGTGGCTGACATTATAGAAGGAATCTTTTAATTGACGGAAATTTATAATGCGACCAGGTACAACAGAGTGACTTTTAAAGGTAGAGAATTTATCTTTGTGATAGCATGTCCAGAACTTGTGTATGTCCTATGGAGGGAGTTTAGAGGGTTTGGATGAGGTTTCTTGGAGATGAGCGGGGCAGGGCTAGAAGTAGGACGACGTCTCTTGATGAGAGTTGACTGAGAGCCCGTCGAGGATTCATCAGAGAATTTGGAGAGGAGAAAAGGACTTTTGGGGAGGGCTTTGGGAATATATTTGTACATATTTTCCATGAAATGAGTTCTGGTCATAGAAAAAAAGGATAGATGAATTATAAAAGGGGCAAAACATGAGAGGAGAGAATGATTAAGAGGACTGAGAAGGAGAAGGGGGATATAGGAAACTATTAGAAAAGATAAGGAAGGGGAGGACGAAGAGGTGTGAAGGGAAAGAGAGACAGATGAAAGTGAAAGGGTGTCAGACAGAGGGGTGTTGGAAAGGTAAGGAGATGCAAAAGCGGCAAAAGGGGTGTGAGAATCGGTGGGAATAATGATGACTTCTCTTTTAAAAACCAACTTTTTGGTTAAAAACTGATGATAAAATTGGAACATGTAAAGAAATTTTTGTCCAAATATAAAGCTCATAAATCATTAATACTGAGAATATCGAGTCTTTTTTCTAAGGTAACAAAATCTTTCGTCTAACAAAGGTTTTGTAAAAATATCTGCTAGTTGATTTTCGGAGTCAACAAATATTAACAAAAAAATTGTCATTTTCTACATGATCACGAATAAAATAATGCTAAATATCAATGTGTTTGGCCCTAAAATGATGCACCATATATTTAGATAGACTAATAGCGTTGGTGTTATCGCACATTGTGGGAACAAATTCAAAAGATAAATTAAAATTAAGTAGTTGATGCATAATCCATAAAATTTGAGTACCACAACTTCCAACGACTATGTATTCGACTTCACTTATTGAAAGTGCAACTGAAGTTTGCTTCTTGCTATGCCATTAAATCATGCAATCACCAAGAATTAGACAATTCCATTAGTGCTTTTTCTATCACTTTTATCACCTGCAAAGTCAGTGTTTGAATATCCAATTAAATCATAATTGCTAGAGCAAAGGTACCATAGTCCAATGTCTTGAGTTCCTATGAGGTATCAGATGATCCTTTTGACGGCAGTCAGATGAGACTCTTTGAGAGTCGGCTAGAACCTGGCATACTTACATATACTGAACATGATATCTGGTCGACTGGCGGTCAAGTAGAGTAGTGATCCTATCATTCCCCTGTACATTTTCTTATCAACATTCTTTTCGAACGAATCCGAATCAAGGCTTGGATGGACTTATTGGAGTTTCATAGGCCTTTTATTTTTTCATATCAAATTTTTTGATGAGTTCCTTCGTGTACTTAGCTTGACTGATGAAGGTACCTTTAGGAGTTTTCTTGGTTTGTAATCCCAAGAAGAATGTGAGCTCTCCCAAGACTCATTTCAAATTCTCCTTTCATCAAATTAGCGAAATTCTCACACAGAGAGATGTTAGAACAACAAAAAATAATATCATCAACATAAATTTGTACAATAAGAAGATTTAAATCAAGATTTTGTATGAACAGAGTTGTATTAATTTTACCTCTCTAAAAATTATTATTTGGTAAGAAAGTACTCAATCTCTCATACCAAGCCTTTGGAGCTTGTTTGAGACCGTAAAGTTCTTTTGACAATTTGAAAACATGATTAAGATAAAATGAATTTTCAAACTTCGGGGGTTGTTCTACACAAACTTCCTTATGAATAAGATCATTTAAGAAGGCACTTTTGATGTCCATTTGATATAACTTGAAGCATTTAAAAGCAACAAAAGCTAATAAAATACGAATTGATTCTAACCTTGCTACAGGAGCAAATTTTTCATCATAATCAATAACTTCTTGTTGAGAATAGCCTTGAGCTGCAAGTTCGGTTTTCTTTATGATAACCTTACCTTCATTATTTACTTTGTTTCTGTTAACCCATCTAGTTCCAATTACTGAGCAGTTCTTGGGTCTTTCAACTAAAGTCCAAACTTGATTTCAATCAAACTGGTATAATTCTTCCTTCATAGATTTAACCCATAATTCATCTTTAAGGGCCTCATCTGTCTTCTTTGGTTCAATTTGAGATACAAGGGAAATAGATACTTGATTTCTCAATGATGCTCTTGTTTGCGTCCTATAATTAGGATTTTCGATGATAAAATCATTTGGATAGATGGCATCATGTTTCCATTCTCTTTGAACACTCGGTTTGACTATTTTTTCTATGAGAGTTTACTCTCGAGAGGGAGTAGTTGACCCATCTCGTGATGGATTAGAAATTATGCTAGCATTGGCTCCAGATTGTAGATCACTCACTTGTTTTTCATCAATACTCAAACACATAAGAGGGTGATTAGATTCATCAAATACAATATGCATAGATTCTTTAACACATAAGGTTCTTTTATTATAAGCCCCGTAAGCATGACTAGTAGGAGAATACCTAAGAAAAATACATTAGTCTTTCCGTGGATCGAATTTTCCCAAGTTATTCTTACCATTATTGTGGATGAAACACTTGCATCCAAAGGGATGAAATTAGCTAATGTTTGTCTTCTTTACTCTCTACAGCTCATAAGGTGTCTTCTTTAGAATTGGTCTGATAAAGCACCTGTTGATGATGTGACATGTTGTGCTTACTACCTCTGCCCAAAAATAATCTGGGAGATTGTGTTCTAACAACATTGTCCTGGCAGCTTCTTGGATAGACCAATTTTTTGCTCCACTACACTATTTTGCTGAGGAGATAAGGTGATGAGAAGTTCTGAGAGTATCCGTTCTGAGTACAATACTCCTCAAACGCCTTGTTTTAAAATTCTCCTTCGTGATCACTGTGAATATAGGTGATGTAGTGTCTAACTTATCCTTTTACTTTTCTACAAAAGATTTCAAAGTTTGTTAAAGCCTCGTGTTTATGAGAAATAAACATCAGCCCAGTAAAACGTGATTAATCATCAACTATAATAAAAATATATCTTTTTCCACCAATACTTGCAGTTTTGGTGGGGCCAAACAGATCCATATGAATTATTTGAAGTGGATTGGTAGTAGAGACAATGTCTTTGACTTTTAATGATGTTCGGGTCTACTTACCCATTTGGCATGCATCACAGATGTGATCCTTTTCAAACTTGAGTTTTGACAGACCTTTCACCAAATTCAGTCTGGAAAGTTTCTCGATGATATGCATACTAGCATGACCAAGCTTTCCGTGCCACAACCAAATATCATTAGTATGCATAGTGATGCAGGTTAAGGTACCAAAGTTAGGATTATTTAAAACATAAATATTATCAAAGCGTTCACCTATGAGGGAGATTTCTCTTTCGTCATGTTTAATAGAGCAACTTTCAACTTTAAAGATACTCCAAATCCGGCGTCACACACCTGACTGATGCTAAGAAAGTTATGTTTGAGGACATATACCAGATATACTTCAGTAAATTCACATGAGGAACTGAGCTTTACTGAGCCTACTCCGATGACGTTGCTTTTAGCACTGTCGCCAATTTTGATTGATCCTCCATCTATTTTCTTTATAACAGAAAAAATTTATTTCTTTTTGGTTATGTGTATAGAACATCCGCTATCAATAACCATATTTCCTTCTTATAGCTCTTGCAGACTTGTTCCTACAAAATAAGAAAATTAATTTTGTTTAGGTATGTAAGTGGGCTTGGGTCCTTGCAGGTTATATGTGCTTCCTTTAGGCTTTCAAACCCACACACCTTTAGGCTTATGCCTGCAGCTGTAGGATTTGTTCCCTTTCTATCCACAGATAAAATAAACAGATCCTTGAGAGGAGAAAAAGGTTTTGGCTAATTTAAACGATTCTCATGAGGAACTTGAGTTATTTTTAAAAGAGTTCAATCTCACAAAATCGTGACTTGGTGATTTCTTAATGCTAATCAATTGTATTTTTACATCATCAAGATCTTCATGAAGTAAGTCAATTTTAATTTTACATGTGTCAATTTTGATTTAATAGTTTCTTTATTCTTCTTTTAGTTTTCATTTAAATCGAGCTTTACAACTTTTCTTCTCTTGAGCAAGTCTATTTTATTCATCTATATCTTTTTGAAGCTCTTCGATTATTATATCTAAATTAGATTCAAGAATATAACAATTATGAAAATCGTGTGGTCTTACCTGGTTGGATTCACTTATTGCCATGAAACACATGTTGGTTGCTTCTATTTCTTCTTTGGTTTAATCTTCATCACTCCAAGCACTAAAATTTTGATACTTTCTGGACAATTGTCTTCTTAATTCTAATCAATTTTGTTTGAGGTGGTCAGGACTTTCACAGTGATAACAACGATCATCATTTCTAGTTGAGTCATTATTTTTGGCTTCTTGGGATCTTTGTCTTTGTCTCATGATCTACCTTACTCCAGGATTTATGAGAGCTATTTCTTCACTATTGGCTTCCTCTAAAATGTTCGCTTGTTCAGTTGGTACGGCATTGAAGGCTACTGATTTCTTATTTTCCTCTTTATGGTACCTAATGATATAATTTCATTCATATGCAATGATGTTACCTCGTAGATCATCATATGTTATGTTATGAAGATCTCCATCTTCCAGGATTGCAGCCTTGATTTCTCATATTTTTGGGAGACTTTGGACCAGCTTTTGTTCTTATAGGCTATGTGGATAGATCATCCCCATAGATTTTAGCTCACACATGATCTTGCTAAATCTGGCAAATATTGTTTCAATGTTCTTATTTTCTTCCATTTTGAACAGATTGTCTTTATTAACCAAGGAAGCAATCTTTGACTTCTTGACTTTGGTGGTTCCTTTATAGGTTTTCTCTAATTTGTCCCACGTTTCTTTTACAATCTTACAAGTCGATATCTTGTCGTATTCTTCTCCACTATCTGCACAAAGAAGTAAACTTATAGCACGTGCATTAATTTAGATTACTCTTGTTGTTATTTGGTGACCCCAAAGCTTTCTAGGTCTTCTACGTCAGTACTGCTAGATTCTCTATCTTTGTTCTCTTGCTTATCATTGAGTCCTGGAATCGGCTTTGGTCCCTTCTTTATGACAACCCAGGCGTGGAAGTCATTTGATTGGATAAAGATTCTGAATCTTTTCTTCCAGTAAAAGTAGTATTGTCCATTAAAGCATGGTGGTCTTGTGGAGGAGTAACCATCCTAAAGAAGAGCGCTGGGAATTTGATAGTTTGTCATTTGATCTTTGCTCATGTGCGATTAACCAACATTATTGGTGAGACCTTCTCTGATACCAACTGAAATTCTAGAGGAGGTGAATTGAAAATTTTTATGAGTTGACTATTGACTACTCACAGTCGACTTTCTTGTAGATCAGTACACTTCACTAAACAGATTAGATTGAAAATAAACAAACAGTTAAAAATTGAAATTAAAATAATGACACAGATTTATCCTGGTTTGAAACACCAATGTGGTGCCTACTTTCAATTCTCTTGGGTTTCAACATTTCCTTTAGATCTTTCAATGTCGGGGCTCGAGTACAATGATGAGAAACAAGTTCCGAAGAAGACTTATTTTATTCTTTAGATCTTATGACACAGCTTCAATTTATATTTCAAAGTTGACTCGATCCTATTCTTTATACAACTATTGTAAATCAAGAATTACTAAGCTTTGTAAGACTAAGATTGAGACACTTTGAGAATTTTCTTGAAGTTGTGTGAGTGCTTCAGCCTTTTGTCTCTTTTTTTATAGTTTACAACTTCTTCTGCCGTTTCTCCTTGTAAGGAAACCTTAGAGATTTCTTCTGAATCAAAGATTTGAATTGATTCCTTGATTGAGGGATGACACCAAAAGGTATATCCATATTAGATATGTCTATACGTGGTGCAACTTCCACAGCTATGCATGTCCATATCAAATATGTCTATGTAGAGGTTGTGGTCTTCCTTCCCTTTGTTCCAAGTCTTGATTGATTTGATTTGTCGTGATTCTTGGAATGTGATCCTTCTTTCTTTTATTCAAATATTTGATTGATTTACTTTCCATATTGTTTAGATTTCGTGGTCGTGGATTTTCCTGATTAGATGTTCTTCCAGTTTTAGAGTCAGCTCTCTTTCTTACTTCCATGTTGAATTAGTCTTCTTTAATCCTTTATATCTTTGTGTGAGATATCCATCCACCATTAGCAATCTTCCAATATCCTGTAAAAGTCCACTCATTAGTTTTTCATTATTAAAACTTGAATATAAGAGGCTAACAATTTCATTGCAAAACTGTGCTCCACTTTATATGTGGCAATTCCGTCAAGATCTCTTTGTTTGTTGGAGGAAGAATCCGCCCGAATCAGACTTTTTGAGGAACGTTATATCTTTTCCACTGCTCCAAATATAGTTATTCTTTTTTTCACATAGATTAAGAATTGAACATTATAATAGGTTTAAATTGAAATTGTAGAAATATAAGATTATAATAGTGATTTACTTCCCCAATACATATGAATTTTATGTTGCAACAACGCTTATTAAAGCGAATATCATATCCTTAGAAGGGTCTTTCTCACAAGTCATATTGTTGCTCGCACTTTTGTGATTTTTTCTATATGCATAGAAATTATCGATGAAAGAACAGTATGATGAGAACGTAAAAAATGAAATTAGCATGACTTTTATAGAATAGAAGTTGGCAAAAGGTACGTTAAAACCTATTTAACATGGGATAAGAATTGTTGTTTGTCATTTTTTTGGTTGTCCTATTCTAGTTTGGAATGGTTAGATTTTTTAGATGATGAAAAAGACATCCTATTTTTTTAAGAATTTATATATATATATATATATATAATAATAGACAGATATGTATATATATAGATATAATATAGACAGATATAATAATGAACAGAAGACAAATAGATATATAATAATAAAGAGACAATAATAATGGTATTGACGGATAGATAATAATATTAATAGTGTATATATAATAAATAAACAAAGAAAATAATTAATATTAACAGTGTGTATATAAACAAAGCAAATAATTAATAAGCAGGTTTTAGTAATAAAATAAGCAAAGTAAATAAACAAGTTAAGCAAAGTAACAAGTAATTAAAGCATGTAAGTAGTTATGAGAAAATAAAGCAGAGTTAATGTGTATGTGTTTTTTATATGGTGTAAAATCCTACTCAGTACTCCCTCCTTCGTTGTCCTTAATCTAGTGTAAGTGTCCAAGTCATAAAGATCAGAGTATATTTTCTCTCAAAAATAAAATATTTTTGCTTTTTTAAATTTTTTGATTTTTTTTAAAAAAATTATACCTTGTTCATCTCTATCTCTTCAATTTTAGGTATTTTAGCAATATCTTCTTTAATCACACCTCGGGAGAACAACAACAGTCCTTTTTTAATCTTCTACGGACTTTTCAAATCCTTAAAAATTTACAGATTAATCCATCGTTATTGCTAAAACACTGAGAGAATAACCATATATTGGGGGTATGCTTATAAGTAATTTACTAATTTTATAAGACTAGAAAACTGGCGGTGAACCGCCGGCGATCTAGATCTTATAATATAAAAGAACATCTACTAATAATTAAATATGTACTAATAAGTAATGAATGTTACAAGGTTGAAAAACTGGCGGTGAACCACTGGTGATCCAGATCTTATAATATTAAAAACACAACTGAAATAAAATATGAACTTGATTAATTTAAACATAATTTAAAAACTTGGGAGAAAAATACAAAGATCTATGTAACGACTACTTACATGTCTTAAGGAAGAAGTGAGGTTTCCTTTTTGGGAGTCCCCTGAAAACTTAACAGCTACTAGAAATGAAGAACTAAGAAACTAATATAGACTTTTTACACACTCTTTTTTTTTTGAACTTACAAACTTTGGAAACTAAGAACTTTATGAAAAACTAAGAACTTTCTCACTCTTGATTTTTTCTCTCTAGCTTATTATGTTAAGTCTTCCAAAAGGGGTATTTATAGGCATTTGTGGACTTCAAATCTATTCTTCAATATACTTTATGGATTTCAAATCCTTACTTAAATATGCTCATCAAGACTTTTGGCAATTTGGGTGCGGCCCACAATCACATGGCTATGTCTTTACTTTATCCGTCTATTTATTTATCGGTTACATCATTGCATACATCTATAATTTTGTCTTTCATGGATATCTCCATTTCTTACGTATTCAGATTGTGCAATGCTTCTGAATCAAACTTCATTCCTGAATCTTCATCGGTATTTAGGTCTTGTGCAAATTGATTCATGGCTGAGTTGTAGTCTCATTCATACTCGTCACTGTCTCTGTCTGATAGTCCCAGTATTGTTCCTGTTCTGGGTGATCTTTTCTCTTCTCTTGGAATTAAGGAAATTCTAGGTCTTGGCTCTGGCGGTTCTGGATTCATTACTATTTCTTTGGGTAGTTGTTCTGCTAATTTTTTTTTTATAGAGTCTACTACCATTTTTTCTATATTTTTTTTTCATTTTTCTTTTTTCTCAAGAAGAAAACTTTCTTAGTCTGAGAAGGACTTCTATCGTCCGTGGTCTGAGTACCTGTGGTCTTGAAAGTGGCTGGGAGTATTCTCCTTACACTTTTTGGCAAAGTGTCAGACGTCAACGAATTTAATGAGTCTTTACCAGCCACCATTTGAGTTGGACTAGCAGTATCATTACCCGATACAGTAGGCCTTTCTACATTCATTGGGGAATGCACACTCATTAATGGATTTGATAAGTCTTTACCAGCTACCGTTTGAGCTGGACTAGGTGTATCTTTACCCAATACAGTGGGTTTTTCATTTTTGAAGAAGATGGAGAATTCTTTAGAATTTTTTGAGTCTTATAAATTGGCTGAGTCTGTTGTAAAAATTCAAAATGAAGAATTTTTATACGGTCTTGTAAAATACTTATATATTTAACATTTGTCCTTTTTCATTTACAAGGTTTTCATTATCTTGTCTTAAAACCTCGTTGGCGTGATTTTTGTCTTTTAAAAGCTTCAGTCATAGAGGAACAATGATCACAAAATATAATTTTATCTGTGTCTTTATTAATATTATATTGAGGAATTTTTTTGCGTTTCTGATCTTAAAGCAGGGGTAATAAAACAACTTAGCCCTAAATTTATATGGGCATAATCTAAAGCCGTTGTTAAATCATCAAAGCCTTTATAGAGAGGGGTTGTATAGTCTTTTACAGAATCCATTACCTCTGTCCATGTCTGAAATACTCCTTGTGTCTTTCCCCTAAGAACAACATAAAATTTAAATCTGTTAGTGCTATTTTTCTGAGTAAAATAATAACTTAGAGCATTCAGGACTGAAATAAAGTATATAATGTCTTTTGGTGTCTTCTTGTAAAAGATCCATAAATTGTCGATCAGGAAAATCTATCATTTGTCCACCCTTACATCTGGTTTCAATTTGAAAGTCAGATTGGATGGCTCATAACTAGCGAGATTATGAGGTCCGAAGACCAGTCTTTCTAATTTTGGATGTTCCAACATTGTTAGTACCCTGTAACGAGTGTTGCTTAGTAATTTGTTTAAGTAGTCTTGAGAGGATGAGGCTTCCGCCTTTCTTTTGTCTTTGCCTGTATATATAATGAAACAAAAATCGTTAGTTGTCTTCTTTTATTAGTCTACTTTACTGATCTGCTAGGTTATTATCTTTACCTTTAATATGTTCTAGAACAAGATTATAAATTGAAGTGGCATCTAGGAAATTTAGCCACCTCCTTTTACTACTATTCTTCTCTTTTATTTTCTGATAGAATTTTACTATGGCCTCGCAGTCTGTTCTTACTAGTATTTCTGGTTTATTTAATATGTAAAGTTTGAAACTATTTAAGCCGTAAATTACTGCTAGTGTTTTGGCGTCTATGCTATTTAACTTGCCTTTTTCTTTATATTTTCCACTTGAATAAGCACAATTTTTTCATCCTTTTTGTCACTATATTTGTTAGGATTTTATTTTAACACTACTCCCCATCCTTGAAGGCTTCCGTCTGTCTCAACTATTAAATAATTTGTTTCTAATGGTAACGTTAAGTCTGGGTTGTATTGTATCATGCTTTTAAGTTGTTGGACTAGTTTTATGTCTGCAGTATTAAAGATTTTTTGGCCTGTTGATCCTGTTTTAGAATATAATGGTCCTGCTACTTTACCTAAATCTTTAATAAAAGCTCTAGCATAATTTAAAAGTCCTAAAAATTTTTGTAAATCTTTAGTCTCATCTAATCTATCTGGCATTTCTAAGACTTTTTTTAGCTATGTGTGGTTATAATTCTATTCTACCATCTCCAATAACTACTCCTAAAAAATTAATACTATTTTTACATAATTCCATTTTCTTTCTACTTATTATTATTCCATTATCTACAAATAATTTAAAAATTTGTTGTAAATATCCTAAATGTTCTCTCATATTATTACTAAAAACTAGAATATCATCTACATAAACCAATACAAAATTTTATAGTCTCTAAAAATACTATCCATTTTTGTTTGAAAAATTGGAGGAGCCATTTTTAATTCGAACAACATGACCAGCTATTCAAAATGTCCTTCTAGACATGTGAAAGTTGTCAATTCTATACTATCTTTATGCATCTTAATCTGTCAATATCCAGATTTACAATCAAATTTACTAAATACTTTTCTTTCTTGTATTCTATTTATTAATTTTGTTTTATCTGGTAACTTATATCCATCCATCACAACATTATCATTTAGTCTTTTGTAATTTATTACCATTGTAGCTTTTCCTCTTACTATTTCACTATGGTTTCTTACTATGAAAGCTGTTGACCTATGTCTTGATGTAAATCTTCTAATTATTCCTAATCTTAATAGCTCTTTTATTTGTATTTCAAAGTCTTTAAGGTCTTTATTTGTAGCCTCTATAGATGTTGTTTTTATAGTATATTCTAGATTAATTATTTCCAATTTGCAGGTAATTTGATTGGAGTCCCAATGTTGCAAGGATTTTTCTCCGATTATCTCTAGCTTATCTAGGATTTGTATTATTTTTTCTAAGTCTTTTCGATCTTTTATTACTCCTATCTGTTGTATACTCTTCTTAAAATTGTATAATTTTGTATCCATTTCTATTAAAGTATAGTCTTTTTCTATTTTTTCTACTACTAATAAATCTTGTATTTCTTCATACATTGCTGCCTATTTATTATCATTACATGTACAATTTTCTTCTTTATCACATTCTAGTGGCATTTCGGGTTTTATTTGATCATTTGACCTTACGATTCTTTCTTCTCTCTTATCTTTAAAGAAACGATATTTAGTTAGCAGGGGTTGTGTCTGCACGGGTGAAAGAGTGATATTATTAGCGAATATTACCCAATTTTTTTTAACAAGACATCCGCCATTATTTTGCATCATAAAATCTAATCCTAAGACAAAGTTTGCTTTTATGTTTAAATCTCTAACTAGTATTTTATTAAGTGTATAAGATGGTTGTTAGAATTTTTCACAAGTATTAATAAAACTTATCTTTGCTTTTGGTATATAGTCTGTATAGGTAGTATAGGTTTCATCCATTTGCATGGATAGTTGAGGTTTTGGCAATTTTTTAATTAATTTTGATGGTAAAATTCTACTATTTAAAATGCTTTTTGTACATCCTGAATCAACTACAGCTAATGTCTGGAAGTCATAGTCTTGAATTTTTATTCTTGCTAAAACTTTAAATAGACTTATCTTCTTTTCTTCATTACATACCATCCTTTCAAATGGTAAATTCATTGTTTTTTTCTGTTTAACTTATTTATTTTCAACAAACGTATTTAATAATTCTACCTCTACTAAATCTTCTTCTCTAATTATCTCTTTGTCGTACACTCTTATCTCTAATTTTCTTATTCTTTCTTCTAATTCTAATATTTTATCTTCTGTTGTTCTAGTTATTGGTTCCTTGTTGTAAAAAAATTTTAAATTACGAGTTGATTTTGGAGTTTCTAAGATTTCTGATGCCTTCTCTATGCATTTTATGCATCCTTCCTTGTAACATTTCCTACATTTTGCCCTTTTGTTTTTACTTGGAAACCACTTACAAAAACAACACTAATTACTGTCTAATCATTTCCCTTCCTCAAATTCATGTTCACATTCTTCTATCAAATTTACTAAATCATAATAGTCTGAGTTTATCTTTTCTAATCCTATTTCATTTATAAATTCCTCTTCTCCAGAATCTGAAGAATCAGATTTATTTATTTCTTCTTCAAAGACTTCCATACTTCTAATAGAGTATATGCTTTCATTATCTGACATATATTCGTCTACATTTATTAAATTTTCATTTACATCTTCTATTAATTGTACATTCCTAGATCTATTATTGATTCTTTTTGGACATGTATTTGCTAAGTGCTCTATGCTACCGCAGGTAAAATATTCTAATTTATTTTTGTAGGTTCTACTGGTGTTATATTTTCTTACATGTTTATTCTTATCTAGGTATGGCTTCCTTGCAGTTGATCTTCTTAAATAATATTTCTTCTTGGGGCGATAGTCTTTTAAATATGCCTTTCTATATTTCTTCTTTTTATAATCTTGGTCATAATGTTGTGTAGTATATATGTTTTTACAAAAATCTATTTCACTTTTTTTTAATTATTTTTGTATCTGTATATTTGTACATTTTTCTTGTAATACATCCATTACATGTTGTATTCATTGTCCTATTGACCATGGGTTGTTTGGGTTTTGTATTACTCCTTCTCTCTTGGACCATTTTTCTTTCATCTCTCTTCCTAGAGCCCTTGGTAATTTATTAAATAATCTAGCTCCTAGAATCTGATCAAATGAGTTCCTGCTAATTGTGCAAAAATAAAAGTAATCATTTAGAAATTCTTTAATCCTTGACCAATTATTAATACTTAGTTGTTCTAAATTTATCAGGGCTTTTTGCTGTAATACCACTAAATCAACTAGCAGATATTTTTACTAGCAGTAATAATTTATCATACTAGTTGACTCAGAAAATCAACTAGCAGATATTTTTACAAAACCTTTGTTAGAAGAAAGATTTTGTTACCCAAGAAAAAAGACTCAATATTCTCAGTATTAATGATTTATGAGCTTTATATTTGGACAAAAATTTCTTTACATGTTCCAATTTTATCGTCAGTTTTTAACCAAAAAGTTGGTTTTCCAAAGAGAAGTCATCATTATTCTCACCGATTCTCAACCCTTTTTTGCCTCTTCTGCATCTCTTTACCTTTCCAACACCCCTCTATCTGTCACCCTTTCACTTTCATCTGTCACCCTTCCCCTTCATACCTCTTCGTTTCCCCCTTCCTTATCTTTTACAATAGTTGCCTATATCCCCCTTCTCCTTCTCAGTCCTCTTAATCATCATCTCCTTTCCAATTTTGCCCCTTTTAAAATCCATCTTTCCTTTTGTTCTATGACTAAAACTTATTTTATGGAAAACATGTACAAATATATTCCCAAAGCCCTCCCCGAAAGTCCTATTCTCCTCTCCAAATTCTCTGATGAATCCTCGACGGGATCTCAGTCAACTCTCATCAAGAGACGTTGTCCTACTTCTAGACCTTCCCCCCTTTATCGCCAAGAAACCTCATCCAAAACCTCTTAACTCCTTCCCTCCAGAGGACATATACAAGTTCTGGACATGCTCTCACAAAGACAAATTCTCTGTAATTATCAATCTCCGTTAATTAAAAGATTCCTTCTGTAATGTCAGCCACTTCTTTAAGTTTCAAGATTTGTCTTTTGTTTCTTGTATCTGTTGACTTTTGTTTTATGAGGATCGAGTTTGCATGTTGTATGCAAATCTTTACCTCTCCTTTGATAGGTGAACTCGAGGCTCTTGTGCTTGGCACAAGAATCGTTTTGAATGATTTTCTATTTGAAAATGCTTTTGATACAAATTTCTCTAGTGATATCTGTTTTATGAATGGCAACTGGCCCGATGATTTTGAGGTCAGCTTTAGAGAAGCCAAAAGGGTCTTGTCAGACCCTGACTCTGTTTTGGCAAATTTTAGTCCCCTGTCCCTCTATTTCAAGCTTCGCATTGTGGCTCACATAATTGCTACTACTCTAATTTCCCATAAAGGATCCCTTAATGATATTATCGATCTTGATGTTTCTGTATTATATTATCTGGTGAAAATCAAAATTAATTGGGCAACTTGGATTCATGAGTACATGTTTGAAAGTGCAGCTGATGTTCATGCCTCTGTCAGTTTATCGTATGGCCTGCTCATTACTCGTATTCTTTTGTATTACTGAAATGATCTCTATGTTTACCCCTAAGTGGAGGTTATTGCCACTTATGACTCCAATACTTTTTCCAGTATGGGCTATGTCTTGGTTAAAGATGAATGGTGCAAGAAGAATTCTGCCCGGGAAAAAATCAATTTGAAGAATTCGAGACCCTTGTTCTTGGCACAGGAATCATTTTGAATGATTTTCTATTTGAAAATGCTTTTGATACGATGTTCTCTAGTGACATCTATCTTATGAATGGCAACTAGCCCGATAATTTTGAGGTCAGTTTTAAAGAAGCCAAAAGGGTCCTGTCAGACCCTGACTTTGTTTTGACAAATTTGGGTCCTCTGTCCCTCTGTTTCAAGTTTCGCATTGTGGTCACATAATTTCTAGTACTCTGATTTCCCATAAAGGATCCCTCAATAATATTACCAATCGTGATGTTTCCATGTTGTATTATCTGGTTAAGAAAATAAAAATCAATTGGGTAACTTGGATTCATGAGTACATGTTTGAAAGTGCAGCTGATGTTCATGCCTATGTCAGTTTGTCGTATGGCCTGCACATTACTCGGATTCTTTTGTATTACTGAATTGGTCTCTCTGCTTACCCCTAAGTAGAGGTTGCTGCCATTTATGACTCCAAGACTTTTGCCAGTATGGGTTATGTCTTGGTTGAAGATGAATGGTGCAAGAAGAATTCAGCCCGAGCAAAGTTGGAACTACCCAAGGTAAGCAAGTCTGTTTCTATCCCTATGATTACTATCTTAAAGGAATTAGAGGAGATTAAGGTTAGCTTCAAATCTATCGAGGAAGGTTTTATGCTGCTGCAAGAGTCGACTTCCAAACTTCTGGATCTCAGAAAGAGCACCAGCACTGACATAGGTGTAGTTTAGTTGGCTCTTGACGGGTTCAATCAGGAGAATATAAAATTTTTTACTCGAGTGTTCACCCAAATGGATTCCCTCAAGACCCAAGTCCATTCCTCTAATGATGATCTAGCTAT
The DNA here is from genome assembly GCA_030864215.1 of Capsicum pubescens. Lineage (NCBI taxonomy): Eukaryota > Viridiplantae > Streptophyta > Magnoliopsida > Solanales > Solanaceae > Capsicum > Capsicum pubescens. Next base: position 115,092,243 of record CM061539.1, read on the forward strand.
TTCCGTTCAGAACCCTTATTCCTCCTTCAAAAACATTGAAAAATCATATGACACTTTCTGCCACAACATGCACAATACTCTGACCTACTTTATCAAAAAGTGGTGAATGATGACTTTGTTCTTATTCAAAAGGGGGTCCGATCCCTTGTTTTGATGGGTTTTAAGATGATTTTTAACACACTATCTGCTACACTTTTTGCTCTGCCTAGTATTTGTTAGTTAATAAATTATATCTCTGTTGTTTGTCTACTGTTTATTTTTACTATTTTTTTTTATTATACCAAAAGGGAGAGAAAGATAGGAACAACAAGAAATCAGAAAGCGCCTACCAGTCAGGGGAAGCAAGCCGACAACAGTGATAGACAGGGAAGTTAACTGATGTTTATACTTATTTGTCATTATCAAAAAGAGGGAGATTGTTAGTCTCTTATATTCAAGTTTTAATATTGAAAAACTAATAAGTGGACTTTTATAGGATATTGTAAGATCGCTAATGATGGAAGGATATCTCACACAAAGATATGAAGGATCAAAGAAAACTAATTGAACATGGAAGTAAGCAAGAGAGCTGGCTCCAAAAATGGAAGACCATCCAATCATGAAAATCAACGGACATGGCATCTAAACAATGTCACAAGAAAATCAATCAAGTATTTGAATAAAAGGAAGAAGGATCACAGTCCCAGAATCATGGCAAATCAAATCAATCAAGACTTAGACCAAAAGGAAGGAAGACCACAATCTCTACATGTAATACCCAGAGAATCCCAACCGATAGTAGAACCATGCTTCAAGCTCTTGAGAAATAAATTATAGTGATTTGGTAGTTTTATTATCAAGTTAGATGTATATTAAGGCCTCAAATACGTTCTAGCTATTAGACGAATAAAAACATCCCTTACCGATTGAATTCTTGAGAAGGACATTGTCATAGTCAACTTTAAACAAGTATATGTTTTGTTATACTATGAATTTTTGAGCTCATGACGTACCAACAGATAGATAATTGAATTAAATTTCCAAATATACCAATTTCTCCAAAATCTGGTATCGGAGTAAAAAGTTATGGCTATTTTACTGAGAGCTATCTGAGCTGCCCAGGAGCGACGGGCAAGCTGATGGACTGTCAAGTCAGTGATGGACCATCGCTTTGACCGTTGAAACTAAGGTATTAAGGCCATTTTTTGGCCTAAAACTGATAGTTGGAGTGATGGTTAGTCACCAGAGTGATGGTCCGTCACCCAAACCATCAATTTTGTCTGAAACAACACTGAAACAACGTTTTAAAGAGCTTTTTGGGTCTTTTCCTACCCTTTTTAACCCCTAATTTCATCAAATCAAAGCACATAACTCCTCATTCATCCATAACATCAAAATTAAGGTTTCTTTCAAGATCAAAACCCAAGAACAAGATTCAAACTCTTCTCTAAGAAAACTCAAGAATCAAAACGTCACCATTCAAGAACCTTCAAGAAAAGTTAACCTCCTTCAAGATTCAAGATTTTTTTGGTATGTAAAGTGTTGATTCATGGGTTTCTTTCACATATTAATCTCAAGAATACCATTTTTAAACTCATCAATTGTGATTTCCATGTGGTGGGTTGATTTTAATTATGTTGATGTGGTTGTATGAATCCCAAGTTGGAGTCTTTATGTACTTTTCATGAAATTATGCTAGTATGTAGGTTGGAAACTTTTAAATGGAGTTGATTAAAGTAACCATGATGTATGAACTAGTGTATATACTTAATCCTAAGGTTATGCATGCAATGTGTTTGATAAAATGCCCAAAGAACAAGAAGCATACTTTAGGACTCAATTATGACCAAATTGATGAACCCATGCTTTACCCTTATGTTCAAAATGACTTCCATGTTATTGTTATGCATTGAAATTGTTTGATGGATTGTTCATTGGATTAGCCTCTGAAATTATGACATGTTTATATGTTTTCCTATTCATGTACTAAACCATGTTAATCAAAAGCCTCATGAAATTCCCCAATGATTGTATTATGGATTGTTGATTATGGTCGTGAGACTAGGAAGTGTCATGTCTTGTTAGTTTTATGCTATCGAGTCCTGGGGGTACTTGTACCCGATAATTTGGTTTGTGCCTAGATCCAGTGTCATGTTTTCAAGATACTCTCAGTCAAGCCATATTCAGTAGAATTTAGTTAGTCTCATGACTCAGGAAAACTTAGTAATCTCAGTCAGTTATCTGATCTCAGTAATATTTTTTTAGTTAACAGAACTCAGTAAACTCAGTCCAGTTATTTCAGTATAATTAATTCAGTGTCTAATTATATGGGAGTAGGGTTTAGCACCGAGTGAGCCCAAGGATGGGAACTCACCTGCAAGTTGAGGGTTTAATTCTTAGAAGTAGTCCTTGCGCTCCAGAACTATGTAGCCAGCGTAGGTTGATACATCTAACATATTAGATAAGGGTTAATGAGGTGGCTTAACCTGTTAGATGAGGGTCCCACCATTCTCCTTAGAGTACCTGTTAGATGAGGGATTACTCGCAGCTTGTCCTTACCACTGGCGCGGTATTGACACCCTTCCAATTGGGGTTACTGATTGGACCCCAACTCAGCTATAATGCTTTATTTGGGGCATTTCGGTTAGATGACTACTTACCATAGTTACATTCTCAGTCTCAGTCTCACTAATAGAACTCATATATTTATACAGAATTCAAGACTATCAGATACAGTGACCCAGTTCAGTACGGAACTCAGCTAGTTCCATCAGCAACAGAATTGTCAAACAAAGTCATTTAGATAATAGTATATTAGATATATGAAACTTATGTTATCAGTATTCAAATTCAATGATGTCATGATCTCAGTCACAGTTCACATATTCATGCATGTATTCTCACGTTCATGTTATTCAGTCAGTTAGTATTGTTCATGCATATAAACCCTTACATTCAGCCTACCTCACTTGCATACCAGTACATTCAATCATACTGATGCATTTGCGCTATGTTTTTTATACCATAGGTTCAGAAGAACAAGCTTTAGAGCATCCTTAGTCGATCAGCCGTTCAGCAGACAGACTAGCAGTGAGTCCTCATCATTCGAGGATGTTATTATTTGACTATTTTTTTCTTTCAGTACTTAGTTTATTTCAACAGTTGGAGTTAGTTGGGAAAATGTCTCATCAACTCCTTATTCAGACAGCTTAGAGGCTTTCAGACTAGCATGCTCAGACAGTTATTTCAATTATTTTGGTATTGATATACCATATCTCTAGATGTTATGTTTTATCAGATTTTTGAACCTTATGGCCTTTTAACCTTTTATTCCATATTTATACAGTATGTTATGCTATGCTCAATTACAACTATCAGTCATGGGTTAGCTTGTGGTCCTTTGGGGTTATGAGCACCGTGTGGCATTTCGGGTACCAAATTCGAGGAGTTACAAACTTGGTATCAGAGCCTAAGGTTCAACAGTGTCCTAGGAAATCTTAAGAGCCGCATCTAGTAGAGTTTTGTACATGGATGTGTTGAGCGCCATATTTATGTACATAAGGCTATGATATGTTTTAGGAATAGTTTCCCTTCTTTTAGTATTCATGTTGTGCCAGTAAGCATTAGCTCTAATATAACTCTCAGTCTAATCCATTTCTCTCTTTCATTTATAGATCATGCCTCCCAAAAGGGATAATGAAAAGACAATCGAGAATCAGTCAGCACCACAGCCAGTCCAGGCAAATTCCCTAGAAGAGCATGTCGTTCATAGCGAATTCAGAATCGACTCCCTTACTTTGTCTTACTCAATAGTAGCTCAGAGCAATCAGCAGGATATTGTCCCACCTAGGCATATGATTCGTGCCCAACAGAATGAGGCGGGGAAACATAGGAACAAAGAAATAAAGAGAGAAAATAAGAGAGCTAGAAAAGGTAGCTTCAATTTCAATCAGCCTAAGTCAAAGGGAGGCAATCGTTCTCAGTTCCGCCCAAAGTCCTCAGTTCTAATTCCACCTCCAGTTAGTGTCCCAGCATCTAAGTTTAGAAATGGTAACAGTGATAGGGCGCCAGGCTCTAAGTCTCATGGCAGTGTAGCATTTGCCCGAACTAATCCTCTTTGCTAGACTTGTGGTAAGAACCATAAGGGTATTTGTAGAGCTGGCAGTGAGGTGTGCTTCAGATATGGCAAGCCCGACCACAGAGTTAGATATTATCCCCAGTCAGGATTTCAGGGTCAGTAGAACCGTTTCTCAGTTTAGTCCGGTCGCCCGAATCAGCAGAGTGCCACTTCCAGCGCAACCAGTGGGAAGCGCCCAAACCGACTCTATGCTCTTCAGTTTCGACAAGATCAGGAAATTTCTCCTGATGTGATCACTGGTACATTAAAGATCTTTCATTTGCATGTTTACATTTTCTAGATCCATGTAATACCCCAAAGTTTTCTAACTAATTTCTTCCCAAGAATGTCTAGTATTACCTTGTAAATTGAATGATTTTTATTCCATGAAGAATTTTTAAGATTTTCACTTTTTGTCATGTGGGAAATTCAATAAGCTTTCCATCGATATTAGATTAGCCTAAATTCGATAACCGGGTAAAAAGTTATGACTATTTCAAGTTTTCATCGTAAAACAGCGCCATATTTGTCAGTGGCGCGCCGCACCACAAGAGAAAATGGCATTTGTAAAATTCTAGTATGGGTTCACGATAGTGGCGCGTTGCACCAAACTTCCAGGTCGCAAATGAAGTGGCAACGCGATGGCTCTGCGTCGTGCCATTCCCCTATTTCCCAATTGTCAAATTCCAGTGACATGGCACGACAGCGCTGCGTCGCGCCAGGGGTCCAGTTTGGGAAATTTTCACCAATTTAAAAGACGCGTCCAGGGTTAAAAGGGTCAATTTCCCACCCCTATTTAAGCCCTTTAATACGAGATTCAGCTATTTGGAACCCAAAATAAACTAGTTTCTCTCAATTTTCTCTCAAGAGCAAGCTAGGGTTTCAATTAGGGATTCAATTTCAAGAAGTTCTCTCCGTCAATCTTCGCTAAATCAAGAACTAAGGTATGCGTTGTGTTGATTTATGGATTCCATTCATCCATAAAGCTCAAGAACCCTATTTTAAATTATGAATCATGATTATTATGTTGTGGGTTGCTCAAGTTATATGATGGTTGTTGTTTGATTTCCATGTTGGGATCCTTATGTGATATTATGAAAACTACGTTGGCATATAAATTGAAATCTATGAATTTGGTTGTTTATGATTTGTGAAATTTGATGATTTCACCTATTCCTTAAGTTGTGTATGTAAGGTGTTTGATAAAATTCCTAAAGGGATATAAATTATGCACTATATCGATATTGTGACCCAAATGACAATGTATTCTTTAACCTTATGTTCAAAATAACTTCCATGTTATTCTTATGTATTGAAATTGCTTGCGGGATTGCTCATGAGTTAGACTTATGAAATTATGCTATGTATACATGCTATCTTATTCACGTACCAAGCTATGATAATCAAATGCCCATGAAATATCTCCAACTATTGTATTATGGATTGTTGATGTTGGTCATTCATTCAAGAATGTCATGCCTTGTCAGTTTTCTTCCATCGAGTCCTGGGGGTACTTGTACTAAAAAAAATAGCTGTGTTCCTAGATTTAGTGTCATGTTTTCACGATATCCTCAGTCAATCCATGGTCCATAGAACCCAGTCAGTCATGTAACTCAGGAAAGCTCAGTAATTCAGTAATCTCAATAGTAATCGTCAGCTAACGGAACTCCATGAATTCAGTCTAGTCCAGTTCAGTTAATCATGTTCAGTGTCTTTTCAGATGGGAGTAGGAATTAGCACCGAGTGAACCCAAGGATGGGAATTCACCTATTATATTTGGGTGTGATTCTTAGAAGCAATCCTTGCATTCCAGAACTACGTAGCCAACCTAGGTTGAGACATCATAGCCTGTAATATGAGGGTAGATGAGGTGGCTTAACCTGTTACATGAGGGTTCCCACCATTCTCACTAGATTTACCTGTTATGTGAGGGTTACTCACAGATTGTCCTTACCAGTGGTACGGTATTGACACCCTTCCAATTGGGGTTACAGATTGGACCCCAACTTAGCCATAATGGCATATTAGAGGCATGTTGGTTAGATGACTACTTCCCACAGTTTCAGTTACAGAATCAAGACTGTCAGATACAGTCATTCAGTCTCAGTAATAGAACTCAGATTGTTCTACAGAATTTAGGGCTGTCAGATACAATCAACTCAGAATAGTGTGGAACTCAGCTAGTTCCATCAGAAACTAAACTGTCAGATACAGTCTCTCAGTATCAATTATTTCAGTTATACAGTTATCAGTATCTCATGTTATCAGTACTCGGACTCAGTAATCAGGTTATCACGACCCTAGTTACCGTTATTATGAATTCATGTATGTATTCTCACATGCATATTATTCAGTCAGTTAGTATAGATCATGCATGTAAAACCTTTGCATTCAGCCTACCTCACATGCATACCAGTACATTTAAAGTACTGACGCATTTGTGCTATGGTGTCTTATACCATAGGTTCAGAAGCACAAGCTCCAGAGCATCAGTAGCATTCCAGTCTCCGCAGTCAAAGTTAGCAGTGAGTCCTCATCTTTCGAGGACATAATCATTTCTTTATTATCACATTAATTATTTTATTATTTGGAGTTAGTTAGGAACATGTCCCATCATCTCCTTATTCAGATAGTTATATTTTAGAGGTTTTTCAGACTACAATATGTTTAGACTATTTTGTTTTGGGCATTTATACCCCATCCCAGATATTATATTTTATCGGATGTTATGTTGCAGTTTGAACCTTATGTCCTTTCAGTTTATGTTTCTGCATTATACAGTATATCATGCAGTATACAGGCACAAATATCAGTCATGGGTTAGCTTGTGGTCCTTCGGGGTCATGAGCACTGTGTAGCGTTCCGGGTACCATATTTGGCACATTACAATCCAGGAGTTTTTTTTGTATTTTGTTACTCCTTATATAGCAGTTGATTTCGGAGTCAGTCCCTAAATTCTAGCAAAGCCCTTCTCAGTTTCTACCCCAGTGGGTAAATCCATCATAGCTCGACAGGTATATAGGAACTATCCAGTGATGGTATCTCAGAAGGTCACTTCAGCAGACTTAGTCGAATTAGAGATGACTAATTTTGATGTCATTCTCGGCATGGAGTGGCTTCATTCCTGCCATGCCACAATCGACTGCAGAAATAGAGTTGTCCACTTTCATTTCCGAATGGACCTGTCCTTGAGTGAAAGGGTAGTATTTCAGCATTCAGAGGTCAGCTTGTTTCCTACCTACGGGCTAGGAAAATAATATCTAAGGGATGTTTCTATCATGTTATTCAAGTTAAGGACTCTAGTTCTGAAACTCCCAGTCTTGAGTCAGTTCCGTTGAGAGTAAATATTCAGATGTCTTTCCCGAAGATCTTCTCGGAGTTCCTCCTGAGAGGGAAATAAACTTTGGCTTTGACCTTCTTTTAGATACTTAGCCCATATCTATTCCGCCATACAAAATGGCATCAATAGAACTCAGCGAATATGATATTCCAAAAATAGCTTTCAGAACTCGGTATGGTCATTTCAAATTCTTAGTCATATCCTTTGGTCTTACCAATGCCCTAATAGCTTTCATGGACTTGATGAACCATGTATTTAACCAGTATTGGACATATTAATCATAGTCTTCATAGATGACATTCTTGTCTACTCCCGCAGTGAGCGTGATCATGCAGACCATCTCAGAAAAGTGTTACAGACCCTCAAAACCCATCAGTTGTCATGATATCTATTCATTTCCTATATGTCATCTCTATGATTATCGCTCATATTCGTGCACATTAGTCAGAATCATGTACGCTCACAGTTCCTAGTATAAGGAGTTCCAGTTCACTCCATGTTACGAATCATGTCCCATGAGTACAGAGACTTCAGACTCAAGTAATGCAGCTCATGACTCATGCACTCATGTCATGCTTTACAGTATGAATATCCCACATGACTCATGTTCCACTTTGAATGATCAGCCAAACTCAGATTATGTCACGTATACCCTCAGTTTAGATCCCTCGATGAAATCTATATTGTTGATGCTCTATCCCTCAGTCCTTAGTTACAGCGTCAATTCAGTAATCAATATTTAGTAAAGGACTCAGATAGTCCTGCAGAACTATGACTTTCAGCTGTCAGTTACTTAGCCATCAGAATTCAGTATCAGTCTAAACCTCAGTTATTGGTATTCGTCTATAAGAACCCAATATTTAGTTCCAGTATGAGTCCAGTTGCAGTCTTAGTTAATCCACATCCAGGTTTTCTTGACCATAGCATATGGTTATTATCTATTCAATTATTAGTATTTCAGTACCTCAGTTTACGGAATGTTTCTGAATCATGTTATATGCTTGGTCTTGCATCCTAAATATAATACAGTTTTCACCCATTCATGCTCAGTTATCTTATGTTACCTAGTCAATCATTACCTTCTATGTATAATGCCATATAGTTTCAGTTCAGTTATTCAGATTAAGTACAGTTCTACCCAGTATTCAGCTATAAGCCATGCAGTTAATCAGATAAGTTAGTATGTTTATGCATTAGGGCTCAGCACCCATGGGAATATTTTCAGTAGTCTCAAGTGATGTGCTGTACTAAGGTAGAGAGTATAGTGGAAGGAGTATTCGAGGGATATATGTAAGCATGAAAATTTTAGATGCTTAGTCACTTTATTTTAGATGATTTTTCATAGGCATTGCCTCCTAGTATAAGAATCCCAGCCATGTGGTGATCCCCTATTCAGATGTCCTGCTCAGACCAGGCCAAGATTTCCTTTCTCTCTAAAGTCACTAGAACACTATAGAAAGTGTGTCATAGAAATACTCCAATTGAGTATAAGTTTTCAGTATGAGTTAGTTCGCAAAGCCATCGATTCAGTTTAGCAGTCAGATGAATAAGTTCGTATGGTGTGGCTTCCTATTTTTCCATCTAGTTGAACTATCTAAAGTCTACTGAATGTAACTTGTAATATCCCAGAAAATTTTTTGTTGAAATTTTGTGCGTAAACGTGTTGGGTTCTATCTTCTAGAATGAATATAAATTTTCCGCGCGGAATGACTTAGATTATTACCCACCATTGAGTAGAGTATCGAATAAGCTTTCCAACGATATGTGGATCATCCAAAATGGACACCCGAGTGACGAGTTATGAACATTCCGATCGAACCGTGAATAGTAGTGAACAGTAAAACGTGCAGGAAAAAAAATACTGAGGCCTGGCGTATTTTTGCTCCAACTTTAAACGATCATAACTCCTTGTACATAATGATCTGGGTGATATACTATATATCAACGGAAAGATATGCGAGTCCTCTTTTCGAAGAAATTAGTTTTATCCAATTTTTCTATCGGAGTAAAAAGTTATGGTCGATCTACTTCATCCTATCAAAAGTGAATTTTTGGGTCAACTTCAAATGATCATAACTCCTCGTACACAATGATCTGGGTGAGATACTATATATCAACGGAAATATATGAGAGTCCTCTTTCTAATAAAATTAGTTTCATCCAATTTGGATAATGGAGTAAAATGTTATGGTTGATCTACTTCAGACTATCAAAACAGTCCACCAAAGGACAGATTCAAGAATTATTTGTTTTTTAGGGGCGTTTTGGTCATTCCCTCTCACCCAAAATCCGTTCAAACCCTATATTAAAGCCTATTAGAAGCATTATATGTTATATTTCATCAAATTCCCTCAAAAAGAAAACCCTAAACCCCTACATCCAACTTCAAGAACCTCCAAAGTTCACCATTTATTTCTGCAAATTTATTCAAGATTCCAAGTTCCTAGTTCAAGAACTCCAAGAACCATCATTCAAAGGCACGATTAACATCTCAAAAATGAGTGTCGATCTAAAGTTCATCATTCAAGGTATGTGGGGTTTTTCAACAAGAACTCTCTTTCGTTCTTGTGCCCAAAAGTAATTTTCTTTACAAAGGCATGATTTTTATTTGATTTTTATGAATTTGAAGCATGAACCCATATCTTATGATGATTATTATGAAATCGTTATGTTTATAATTTTGAAAGATGAATTTACATGTGTGGTGATATAAAGCATGAATCTTGAACGATATTTATCATGATTTTGCTATTTGGGTCGTGAATCCCCTTTGGAAATTGTGTCTTTGAGAAAATGTGTGCTATATGCACGTTGATGTTGAATATTTGAGATGTTTTGAATGATTTGACCTTTTGGTCGTGAATGAGTTATTTTGAACTCGACTGTGAAAGAAATCCACGTTTTTATTGATTATGATAAAGGGGTAGCAAATTGGCTTCCGATGAAAATTGTTGAAGTGTTTATTGTGGATTTTCTTTAATGTGAGCCTGAGGCTGATTTAAATTTCTGAGCTAAGTCCGGGAGTAATCTTTAGCACCGAGTGGGAGGTATAAAGTGACCTTACTTCCCTAGAACTACGTGCCCCCATAGGATGTGAGCCTGAGGCTGATTTATGTAGTGATCACTAGTGTTTTTGAATTGATACTGGAAGTCCTACTCCGATGGCAAGGATAGGACGGCTCTCCCCAACGTGGGTTGTACGTTGGACTCCATGTAGCTCACATGGTTTATGTCGGTTATAGGATCTCCCAATGTGTGTGTGTGTACTCTTCTATCTGAGATAAAAACATATTTGCTTAAAAGGCTGAGTTTGAGAAAGTCATTATTCTTAAAAGATTTAAGAAATATATTCTAATGAGAATTGACATGAGATTTGATTGTTTTGATGATATGAAATTGAGATGAAAGTGAATTGAGAATGTATTGTAATGACTCACTTGTTTTACTTTACATGTATTATTCATCCATGATTTTGATGATTTAATATAATTTTATAAACTGTGATGATATTAAGATATTATTTTATATATGCATTGCACCCCCATATGCTCGGTATCTTTCCATGGTACTGACCCACATATTCATATGTGGGCTACATTTTCTCGGAATGTAGGTACAAGGTATAGTTGCACCTTCGGATCCAGTCAGTTCGTGGTATCCATTCAGCAGGTGATGAGTCTTTTTTATTCAAGGGCTTGGGTTAGTTATGCAGAGTTTATAGTGTTGTATTTTCTTTATTCAGTCGTATTGAGTTGGGGTAGTCGGGAGTCATGACCCGACTACCTACAGTCAGTACTAGTAGAGGCTTCATAGACAGTCAGTAGAAGTTGATGTATTTTGTTTCAATTTTGGTTGTAAAGACAGAATTGTTATCCTGTAAAATTCATTGTTGTATCGATCAGATTCAGAAAAGAGTTAATTTCTGCTGATTTGTATGGATTTGTATTTTTATTCAGTTGATTATGAGTTATGCCAGTAGAAGGGTTAGCTTGGGGTCACTTGTGACCCTAAGCATCGTGTGACATCTCGGGACCCAATTTCGGGGCGTTACATAACTATTCAAGGATGGATCAACCAAGTAGTTGCGTGTCCAGCTCAGTTCATGTATCATGACTTAGTTTCAGAATCCAGATATTCAGTCACGATTCAGTTCGTAGTTGCCATGTGCATCACCTGAGTTTCCTCATAGCTCAAAAAAATGGAAAATCATCCCAACATTCTTCAAGGGACATAGTGTCCCAAGGGGGAGATATAATATAATCCCCCGAACTTTCATGACATAAACATGCCACTCTCTCTTCACATAACAAACCCATTTTGGAGTAGTGGGTACCCATAGGTTGACCCTCTATCTCCAATCTCAGTCGTAAGCCATGTACTCAATGGCTCAGTTCAGTTCACGATAGTCAGTCCATGTCACACATTATAGACTTAGTCATGTTCTTATGTTTCTATTCATGCGTGTTTAGTAAAGGATCTTGAGTTGAGATCAAATAAAATTTAGTATTTTGAAAATCTCTCCCATAAAGGGAGTGAAGTGATTCGGCAAGAAGGGAAAACTCAGTCCCCGATAAGTCGGTCCCTCCAAAATTCTCAGTCGCTTAGGAAAAGTAGCTTATGAGCTCGAATTGCCTTCAGATCTAGCTTTAGTTAATCCTGTCTTTCATGTCCCCTTGCTAAAGAAGCGCATAGGTGATCCGGCAGTTGTAGTCCCAGTTGAGGGCATAGATATTCAAAACAGTCTCTCGTATGAGAAAATTCTAGTTGAAATTCTTGATTATCAGATTCGCAGACTGAGGAACAAAGAAGTCCCTCTAGTTAAAGTTCTTTGGCGGAATCAATCTGTTGAGGGAGATCCTTGGGAAGTAGAAGTAGATATGTAGACCAAGTATCCTCACCTAGCATTCCTTAAGTTTATTCAGCTTATGGTTCAAATTTTAGTTACAAACTATGCTTAGTTTTCATTTCAAACTTGGTATCTTTACCCTTACATGTTCAGTCGCATGTTCTTGAGTAAGTTCAGTCATGTATTCATGCATCAGATATGCTGATCAGCTTATCAGTACTCTATGTCATGCATTCATGTATCAGCTCAGTCATAAAACCATGCATCAGATATGCATGATCAACATGAATCTCAGTAATGTCAGTCATATAGACATGTTTCAGATGTTCACGTCCTTTAAGTAAGTTTAGTCTATCAGAAATCTCAGCTTAGTCAGTCTCATTCGAGGACGAATGTTCCCAAGGGGGAGATATTGTAATACCCCAAGAATCCCAACCGATAGTAGATCCATGCTTCAAGCTCATGAAAAATAAATTATAGTGATTTGGTAGTTTTATGATCAATTTAGATGTATATTAAGGCCTCAAATACGTCCTAGCTATTAGACGAATCAAAACATCCCTTACCGATTGAATTCTTGAGAAGGATATTGTCATAGTCAACTTCAAACAAGTATATCTTTTTTTATAATATTAATTTTTGAGCTCATGATCCACCAACAGATATATAATTGAATTATCTTTCCAACGATACCAATTTTGCCAAAATCTGGTATCGGAGTAAAAAGTTATAGCCGTTTTACTGAAAGCTATCCGAGCTGCCTTGGAACGACGGGCAAGATGACGGACCATCGCTTTGGTCATTGCAAATGAGGTAGTAAGGCTGTTTTATGGCCCAAAACTGATGGTTGGAGTGGCGGTCAGTCACCAGAGTGACGGTTCGTCACCCAGACCATCAATTTATTCCGAAACAGCGTTGAAACAACATTTTAAAGGGCTTTTTGGGTCTTTTTCCACCCTTTTTAACTCCTAATTACATCAAATCAAAGCACATGACTCCCCATTCATAAATAACCTCAAAATTAGGGTTTCTTTCAAGATCAAAACCCAAGAACAAGATTTAAACACTTCTCCAAGAAAAATCAAGAATCAAAACGTCACCGTTCAAGAACCTTCAAGAAAAGTTAACCTCCTTCAAGATTCAAGCTTTTGAGGTATGTAAAGTGTTGATTTATGGGTTTATTTCACCCATGAAGCTCAAGAATTCCATTTTTAAACTCATGAATTGTGATTTTCATGTGGTGGGTTTATTTTAATTATGTTGATGTGGTTGTATGAATCCCAAGTTGGAGTCTTTGTGTACTTTTCATGAAATTATGCTAGTATTTGGGTTGGAAACTTTTAAATGGAGTTGATTAAAGTAACCATGATGTATGTACTAGTGTATATGCCTAAGCCTAAGATTATGCATGCAATGTGTTTGATAAAATGCCCAAAGAACAAGAATCATGCTTTAGGACTCAATTATGACCAAATTGATGAACCCGTGATTTACCCTTATGTTCAAAATGACTTCCATGTTATTGTTATGCATTGAAATTGTTTATAAGACAATATTCCCACAAGACTTTCAAGAATTAGTAGAACTAGGCTCAAATCCTTATAATTTTGTAAACAAAGTACATACTCTACTAATAGGAGAAGATCCCAATAGTGGATTAGTGGTATTACAGCAAAAAACCCTGATAAATTTAGAACAACTAAGTATTAATAATTGGTCAAGGATTAAAGAATTTCTAAATGATTACTTTTATTATTGCACAATTAGCAGGAACTCATTTGATCAGACTCTAGGAGCTAGATTATTTAATAAATTACCAGGGGCTCTAGGAAAGAGATGAAAGAAAAATGGCCCAAGAGAGAAGGAGTAATACAAAATCCAAACAACCCATGGTCAATAGGACAAAGAATACAACATGTAATGGATGTATTACAAGAAAAATATACAAATATACAGATACAAAAATAATTAAAAAGAAGTGATACAGATTTTTGTAAAAACATATATACTACACAACATTATGACCAAGATTATAAAAAGAAGAAATATAGAAAGGCATATAAAAAAGACTATCGCCCCAAGAAGAAATATTATTTAAGAAGATCAACTGCAAGGAAACCATACCTAGATAAGAATAAACATGTAAGAAAACATAACACCAGTAGAACCTACAAAAATAAATTAGAATGTTTTACCTGTGGTAGCATAGAGCACTTAGCAAATACTTGTCCAAAAAGAATCAATAATAGATCTAGGAATGCACAATTAATAGAAGATGTAATTGAAAATTTAATAAATGTAGACGAATATATATCAGATAATGAAAGTATATACTCTATTAGAAGTATGGAAGTCTTTGAAGAAGAAATAAACAAATTTGATTCTTCAGATTCTGGAGAAGAGGAATTTATAAATGAAACAGGATTAGAAAAGACAAACTCAGACTATTATGATTTAGTAAATTTGATAGAAGAATATGAACATGAATTTGAGGAAGGAAAAGGATTAGACAGTAATCAGTGTTGTTTTTGTAAGTGGTTTCCAAGTAAAAACAAAGGGGCAAAATGTAGGAAATGTTACAAGGAAGGATGCATAAAATGTATAGAGAAGACATCAGAAATCTTAGAAACTCCAAAATCAACTGGCAATTTAAATAAATTTTACAACAAGGAACCAATAACTAGAACAACAGAAGACAAAATATTAGAATTAGAAGAAAGACTAAGAAAATTAGAGATAAGTATATTTAAAGTTTTAGCAAGAATAAAAATTCAAGACTATGAGTTCCAGACATTAGTTGTAGTTGATTCAGGATGTACAAAAAGAATTTTAAATAGTAGAATTTTACCATCAAAATTAATTAAAAAATTACCAAAACCTCAACTATCCATGCAAATGGATGGAACCTATACTACCTATACAAACTATATACCAAAAGCAAAGATAAGTTTTATTAATACTTGTGAAAAATTCTACCAACCATCTTATACACTAAGTGAAATACTAGTTAGAGATTTAAACATAAAAGCAGACTTGGTCTTAGGATTAGATTTTATGATGCAAAATAATGGCGGATGTCTTGTTACAAAAAATTGGGTAATATTCGCTAATAATATCACTCACTCACCCATGTAGACACAACCCCTGCTAACTAAATATCGTTTCCTTAAAGATAAGAGAGAAGAAAGAATCGAAAGCTCAAATGATCAAATAAAACCCGAAATGCTACTACAATGTGATAAAGGAGAAAATTGTACATGTAATGATAATAAAATGGCAACAATGTATGAAGAAATACAAGATTTATTAGTACTAGAAAAAATAGAAAAAGACTATACTTTAATAGGAATGGATACAGAATTATACAATTTTAAGAGGGGTATACAGCAGATAGGAGTAATAAAAGATCAAAAAGACTTAGAAAAAATAATACAAATCCTAGATAAGCTAGAGATAATCGGAGAAAAACCCTTGCAACATTGGGACTCCAATCAAATTACCTGCAAATTGGAAATAATTAATCCAGAACATACTATAAAAACAACATCTATAGAGGCTACAAATGAAGACCTTAAAGACTTTGAAATACAAATAAAAGAGCTATTAGAATTAGGAATAATTAGAAGATCTACATCAAGACATAGGTCAACAACTTTCATAGTAAGAAACCATAGTGAAATAGTAAGAGAAAAAGCTAGAATGGTAATAAATTACAAAAGACTAAATGATAATACTGTAATGGATGGGTATAAATTACCAGACAAAACATAATTAATAAATAGAATACAAGGAAGAAAATTATTTAGTAAATTTGATTGTAAATATGGATATTGATAGATTAAAATGCATAAAGATAGTATAGAATGGACAGCTTTCACATGTCCAGAAGGACATTTTGAATGACTGGTCATGCCGTCCGAATTAAAAATGACTCCTCCAATTTTTCAAAGAAAAATGGATAGTATTTTTAGAGACTATATAAAAATTTTGTATTGGTTTATGTAGATGATATTCTAGTTTTTAGTAATAATATGAGAGAACATTTAGGACATTTACAACAAGTTTTTAAATTATTTGTAGATAATGGAATAATAATAAGTAGAAAGAAAATAGAATTATGTAAAAATAGTATTATTTTTTTAGGAGTAGTTATTGGAGATGGTAGAATAAAATTATAACCACACATAGCTAAAAAAGTCTTAGAAATGCCAGATAGATTAGATGAGACTAAAGATTTACAAAATTTTTTAGGACTTTTAAATTATGCTAGAGCTTTTATTAAAGACATAGGTAAAGTAGCAGGACCATTATATTCTAAAACAGGATCAACACGCCAAAAAATCTTTAATACTGCAGACATAAAACTAGTCCAACAACTTAAAAGCATGATATAATACATCCCAGACTTAACGTTACCATTAGAAACAGATTATTTAATAGTTGAGACAGACGGAAGCCTTCAAGGATGGGGAGTAGTATTAAAATAAAATCCTAACAAATATAGTGACAAAAAGGTTGAAAAAAATTGTGCTTATTCAAGTGGAAAATATAAAGAAAAAGGCAAGTTAAATAGCATAGACGCACAAACACTAGCAATAATTTACGGCTTAAATAGTTTTAAACTTTACATATTAAATAAACCAGAAATACTAGTATGAACAGATTGCGAGACCATAGTAAAATTCTATCAAAAAATAAAAGAGAATAATAGTAGTAAAAGGTGGTGGCTAAATTTTCTAGATGCCACTTCAATTTATAATATTGTTCTAGAACATATTAAAGGTAAAGATAATAACCTAACAGATTAGCTAAGTAGACTAATAAAAGAAGACAACTAACAATTTTTGTTTCATTATGTATACAGGCAAAGACAAAGGAAAGGCGGAAGCCTCATCATCTCAAGACTACTTAAACAAATTACTAAGCAACACTCGTTACAGGGTACTAACAATGTTGGAACATCCAAAATTAGAAAGACTGGTCTTCGGACCTCATAATCTCGCCAGTTATGAGCCATCCAATCTGACTTTCAAACTGAAACCAGATGTAAAGGTGGACAAATGATAGATTTTCCTGATCGACAATTTATGGATCTCCTACAAGAAGACACCAAAAGACATTATATACTTTATTTCAGTCCTGAATGCTCTAAGTTATTATTTTACTCAAAAAAATAGCACTAACAGATTTAAATTTTATGTTGTTCTTAGGGGAAAGACACAGGGAGTATTTCAGACATGGACGGAGGTAATGGATTCTGTAAAAGACTATACAACCCCTCTCTATAAAGGCTTTGATGATTTAACAGAGGCTTTAAATTATGCCCGTATAAATTTAGGGCTAAGTTGTTTTATTACCCCTGCTTTAAGATCAGAAATGCAAAAAATTCCTCAATATAATATTAATAAAGACACAGACAAAACTATATTTTGTGATCATTGTTCCTCTATGACTGAAGCTTTTAAAAGACTAAATCACGCCAACGAGGTTTTAAGACAAGATAATGAAAACCTTGTAAATGAAAAAAGACAAATGTTAAATATATAAGTATTTTACAAGACCGTATAAAAATTCTTCATTTTGAACTTTTACCACAGACTCAGCCAATTTATAAGACTCAGAAAATTCTAAAGAATTCTCCATCTTCTTCAAAAATGGAAAACCCACTGTATTGGATAAAGATACACCTAGTCCAGCTCAAACGGTAGCTGGTAAAAACTTGTCAAATCCATTAATGAGTGTGCATTCCCCAATGAATGTAGAAAGGCCTACTGTATCGGGTAATGATATTGCTAGTCGGTGGCTAGTAAAGACTCATCAAATCCATTGACGGCTAACACTTTGCCAAAAAGTGTAGGGAGACTACTCTCAGCCAATTTCAAGACCACAGGTACTTAGACCACGGACGACAGAAGTCCTTCTCAGACTAAGAAAGGTTTCTTCTTGAGAAAAAAGAAAAATGAAAAAAGAAATATAGAAAAAATGGTAGTAGACTCTATAAAAAAATTATTAGCAGAACAACTGCCCAAAGAAATAGCAATGAATCCAGAACCGTCAGAGCCAAGACCCAGAATTTCCTTAATTCCAAAAGAAGAGACAAGATCACCCAGAATAGGAACAAGACTAGAACTGTCAGATGGAGAAAGTGAAAAGTATGAACGAGACTACAACTCAGTCATGGATCAATTTGCACAAAACCCAAATGCCAATGAAGATTCAGGAATGGAGTTTGATTTAGAAGAATTGCACAATCTGGATACGTAAGAAATGATGATATCTACGAAAGATAAAATTATAGACGTATGCAATGATGTAACAAATAAATAAATAGACGAATAAAGTAAAGACATAGCCATGTGATCGTGGGCCCCACCCAAGTTGCCAAAAGTCTTGCTAAGCATATTTAAGTAAGGATTTAAAATCCATAAAGTATATTAAAGAATAGATTTGAAGTCCACAAATACCTATAAATACCCTCTTTTGGAAGACTTAAACATAATAATGTAGAGAGAAAAAATCAAGAGTGAGAAAGTTTTTAGTTTTTTATAAAGTTCTTCATTTCCAAAGTTTGTAAGTTAGTTCAAAAAAGAAAAAGAAGAGAGTATGTAAAAAGTCTATATTAGTTTCTTAGTTCTTCATTTTCGGTAGCTATCAAGTTTTCAGGGGACTCCCGAAAGGGAAACCTCACTTCTTCCTTAAGATATGTAAGTAGTCGTTACATAAATCTTTGTACTTTTCTCCCAAGTTTGTAAATTAATTTGAATTAATCAAGTTCATATTTTATTTCAGTTGTGTTTTTAATATTATGAGATCTGGATCACCGGCGGTTCACCGCCAGTTGTCCAACCTTGTAAAATTCATTACTTATTAGAACATATTTAATTATTAGTAGATGTGTCTTTAATATTATAAGATCTGGATCGCCGGTGGTTCACTGCCAGTTTTCTAGTCTTATAAAATTAGTAAATTACTTATAAAAATACCTCTAGTATATGATTATTCTCTCTGTATTTTAGCAATAACGATGGATTAATTTATAAATTCTTAGGGATTTGAAAAGTCTGCAGAAGATTAAAAAAAGACTGTTGTTGTTCTCCCGGGGTGTGATTAAAGAAGATATTGCTAAAATACCTAAAAGTGAAGAGAAAGAGATGAACAGGGTTTAAAATTTAAAAAAAATCAAAAAATTAAAAAATACAAAAAAAAAATTATTTTTGGAAGAAAATACACTCTGATCTTTATGACTTGCACACTTACACTGGACTAAGGATAACGAAGGAGGGAGTACTGATTAGGATTTTACACCATATAAAAAACACATCCACATTAACTCTGCTATATTTTCTAATAACTACTTACCTGCTTTAATTACTGTTACTTTGCTTATCTTGTTTATTTACTTTGCTTATTTTATTACTAAAACCTGCTTATTAATTATTAGCTTTGTTTATATATTATATATACGCTATTAATATTATTATCTATCCGTCAATACTATTATTATTGTCTCTTTATTATTATTATATATCTATTTATCTTTTGTTCATTACTATCTATCTATATTATATCTATCTGTCTATATTATATCTATATAATAATACTATATAATATAAATTTATGTTATTATAGTAGATAAATTTAGTTGACTGAGGACATGACCTTGGATAGGAAGGTATGGAGGAAAAACATTAGAATAGAGGGTTAAGGTGGGTGGATGAGTCGTAGTCAGTAGGTAGGAGGGCTTGGGTGTCTTTTGTTTGGCAGTGTTACATATTTTTGTGGATGGCGTATCTATGTTTTTTTATCGTGTTCCATGCTTTTGATGTTTTTATATACTGTCCTTTGTCTTGAGCCGGGGGTCTATCGAAAATAGCATCTCTACTTCGTTAGAGGTAGTGGTATGGTTTGCGTACACTCTACCCTCCCCAGACCCCACGATGTGGGAATCTACTGGGTTTGTTGTTGTTGATAGTATATAAATTTATATAAATTTACTATATTGGTATATATATATATTCAATATTACGTTAAAGCCTAGTTTACGATTTTTTTCTTTTGGGGGTTGGGTTGTCCTATTCTAATTAGTAATGATTAGTTTTTTTAATGATGAAAAAGCATCCTATATTTGTAAGTTTTTTTTTAATATAGTTAATAGTTAATATCACTAAAATAATAGGGTTAAGGTGAAAAGATAATTTTATCTAAAACAAAAACTTTTAATGAAGGACAAAAAGTCCAAACAATATTTCTAATTAATATTTATTACTGTTATTTTGTAAACCAAAAATAATGATGTCCTAAAACTTAAAAAAAAAAAAAAAAAAAAAAGACGTCGGTGGTTGTTGATAAGATAAAAAAAAAATTACAAACAAATTTGATTTCTTTGAATTGCTGGTAAAATCATACTATTAGTTGCTCCTATTTATAAAAAAGAAATGATTTTTCTTACCAACAAACAAAAGAGATAAAGAAGGAAAGAAAGTAGAAGGAAAAAAGAAAACGTAGGGAAAAGATAAAAGAAGACTAACATAAAGGACAAAGAAGACTAACAAATTAGTCTTCTTTTATTTGTTATTATTTACAATTAAAATTATTTAAATAGATTTTAATATTTTTTCATTTAAATTTATAGATTATATCGGATAAATATGTACGGTATTTTAAAAAAGTAAAGAAAGGAAGAATAATAAAAAAAAATTCTTTTAGTAAATTGATAAGATATTCAAATTTGAATTCAAATAGAATTTGAATTAATGGAATTAAAAGATTATAGATATTTGTATTTAAAATTTAGGTTTGTTTTAAAAAAAATTACAAGTTAATAAGATATTCAAATTTGAATTTAAGTAAAATTTGAATTGGCATAGAATTAAAAGATTAGAGATCTTTGCATTTGAGAATATTAGACTTTTAAAAAAAAAAAAAAAATATCATTAGCTTGAACTAGAAACGTTACCACGAGTCCTAAATAAACTCTTACTATTCATAAAATAATTCCTTTCAATATTTTAAAATATATTTAAATATTATATATATAAAAATAATAATAACAACAACAACAATAAAAAACAATGATAGTAGTAGTAATACACATGTAGTAGTAGTACTTTTAATTTTTAAAAGACGTTGTAGTAATAATACTTATTATTATTATTATTATTATTATTAATTATTATTATTATTATAATTAAGAATTAAAATAAAATAAAAAATATTAATATTAGTAGTACAGACGTAGCAATAATAGGTGGTAAGAATAATACAATATTATTATTGTCTTGTTAATTTTAAATATTTATCTCAATTTAAATATTTAGTATATCAGATAATATACATTAATTGAAAAAAGAATAAGGATAAGAAAGAATAACAAACTAGTCTTCTTTTAACAAATTAATATCTTATTTGAATTTGAATTCGAATTCAAAAGAAATTTGAATTGGAATGAAATTATATACAGAGCCTCTCTTAGATATATCCTATGTCATTAAATTTATACATGAATTTATTTACTACATATTTTGTACTCTTCATTTATCAATTTTTTAAAATAGTTTTTGATTTGACATTTACCTTTTAATATGCATGAAGAATATAATATATTCATCATCTTATTCTGTTAATATTCAAAATTCATTAATTTAAATTGATATATGTATCTCTTCTTTTGAATGACTCGATTTTAGGAGTAATATTTTTGTCACTACTTTTTTTTCGCCATAATTATATATCTCCACTATCATCTCTCTATTGTTCTCATGTTTGTTAATATGACAATTTTTATATCTGAATTCACATATAGATTCTGTGACAACGATTTCTTTGAAAATATATTATTGAATGTTTACTCTTAATATTTGATTATGAATTTATCATTATTTTTAATGGAGTATGCTTATATATTTTATTTCATTTTGATGATGGACTAATTCAATATAGCTCGAATCATTTTCAATAGACAATAAAAAGAGGAATTATTTGGAGAGCTATAACATGTAATTTTTTTCAGGATAATGATGAAGATAAAAATTACTAGTAGCTATTAATTGATTTTGAGCTTAAAAAATAGATAATCTTATTTGATGTGATTATTCAGTATTAGTAATAGCATATATGCGAAAAAAATCGATACTTGATATTTTATTAGTACACTATAAAAATATTTTCCTAAAACGCACTTGTGTTTATCTAACGCAAAGTGATTGATATTATGATGGAGAGTCTTATGAAAGTCGAGTACCTCTCAAAAAAATACTAATATTTTTATTTTCATATCAAAACATTTAAAATAATTGCAATTATGATTAGCTGTTAAGTTTAATTATAATTTTACTATTAATAATTATATTTAATATTTCATAATCAATAAATATGTTAATGTGATACAGTAAAAATTGACTGATTTTATTATTTCAAAGTGAATAAGTTAATATTTTTTTTAGAAAAAAAATCTCTCTCATCACGCGGGTACTAATACTAGTTTGCTTCCTAAACACTGAGATGACAAATGAAGTGTTTTTCACTCTCTAAAACAAAGTGAGAGGCAACAAATTTCATTAAAATTTCAAATTCTTAAATATTTCTTTTATTTCATTTAATTTTTTTATTTTTTATTTTTTTTCTATTTCCTTTTCCTCTTATTTATCAGTTTCTTTTTTTTTTTTGTAGCAACAGGATATATATATATATATATATTAAGAAAGAGTTCGTAATTTACACGGGATAGCAGTGGCACTACTGCTAGCAGTCATAACAAAAGTAGAGTTTGGTCTAGAGTTCAGGCTTTGCCAAGAAGCCAACAAAACAGAATTAGAGTTACTAAGAGAGAATATTACAGACTGGTTCCCAAAACATAGTAATTTATTACAGGTGGACCAAGAAACTAGTTTACTATTTAGCAGCCCTTCACGATCTTGTTGCAGTTGGAGTTGAACAACATCGGGGGGAGATAGAAAAATGCAACAAAGAGATGTTCTAGATAGGTGAGATCTTAATCCTGATAATCCATCCGCCACACCATTTGCTTGTCGAAAATTATGTCGTACCATTGGATTCACCAAGTTCTTCAATATTGACCTGCAAGAGTTTACAATGTTAGAATATAGGTAGTTGAGTTGTTGTAGCAAGGAAATGGCTTCCACGGCATCCATTTCTATTTATATAGGACCAATTTTATGTTGTTGCACTAATAATAATCCGTAGTAAAGAGCCTCCAGTTCAGTCATAACAGGGCAAAGAGAATTGCAATGATTATAATATCCAAGAACCCAGTTGCCATTGGCATCATGTATTACTCCACCAATGTCGTGACGGTCAGCGATAAAGGAGAAAGCCCCATCAACATTCAGTTTAAACCAACCAGCCGGGGGGGACCATTTGATATTTACTCGGATATTACTAAGGTGATTACCTGGAATAAGAGTATGGGAGATGTACTCGACAGTAATTCAAAGCACTTGACTGTATCTAGGAAAATCTTGTTTATTTTTGAAGATATTTTGGTTTCTATTTAACCAGAGATGCCAAATAGCAAAAGGAAAAAAATAAGCCAATCTGGGTAGTCCTCATGGAATGGTGGATTAAGTGATTTCAAAATTGCCAAACAATGGTTATGGGGAGTATTGACGAGGGAAATGTTGATACCCATGTCTAGCCAAAACTTCTTGGCATGTAGCAATTAATAAAGATATGGTCAGCCGTTTTCGGGGTTAGTTTACAAACGGTGCACAAAGGAGATTGAGATAAACGTATGTAGTGTAGATAAGCTTGAGTGGGGAATTTCCCGGTAAGTAGATCCAAAGAAAAAGTTAATTTTATTCAAATTACAAAGTTTCCAAATCTAGGAAAAGTCGTACTTGGCAGCAGGGGGAGTAGTAATGGAGTCATACATTGATTTCGTAATGAAACAACCATTAGAGTTATAAGCCCAATAAAGAATGTCCAAATTTCCAATGGAGGTATTAGGACGGACACGGTCTTCTTTAAGGATAAGATTGAAAGGTAGAGAGAATGAGAGTGTACTCCAGTTCCAACATTACCCGTCCCAGAGATCAGATAAACGGAGTTTATCCTTGTCTTTATGGAGAGGACCATAGAGGATTTGGCGAAGGGGTAAGGTGTGAGAGATCCAATGATAGGTCCAAATATTGATATAAGCACCTGTAGCCTGTGCCTAAGCAGTGGCCATATTACAAATGGCTTCTCCAAAAAGGATGTTATCCCATATAAAGGAGTGGGAGGAGAAAGGATATGTGGAGAGTCTTTGTGAAGAGGACCATAGAGGATTTGTCGAAGGGGTGGGGTGTGAGGGATCCAATGATAGGTCTGAATATTGATAGAAGCACCTATATTCAGCGCCCAAGTAGTGGCCTTATTACAAATAGCTCCTCCAAAAAGGATGTTATCCCATATATAAGAGCGGGAGTGGGTCTTATAACTATGATTATACTTAGAGATAAGGGTACAATCATAGAGGGTGGAAGGATTAGTGAAGAACCTCCAAGAGAGACTGGTAAGGATAGCTATTTTTTTTTCACAACTGTGAAGGCCAAGTCCCCCATGCTCTTTTGGAGAAATGATTCTATCTCATGCTACGTAATGGAGTTTCTTTTTTTGAGGTGTGGTACCCCAAAAAAAATCACATTGTATTTGATTGATAGAGTTACAGATTTTTGTAGGGAGTTTAAAGTATTGCATGGTATATGCTAGAATAGAGTTTAGAGTGGACTTGGCAAGGACAAGTCTACCAGCTTACGAAAGGAGATTAGTTTTCCAGGTAGAAAGTTTTTTTCGCATATTGTCAATTAAGAACTGAAAGTCCTTGCATTTAGATTTTTGGTTTAGTATGGGAAAGACCAAGTATTTTCTAAAGGTTAAGGAAGGGTTGATGTTGAAAAGATTTTTAACGAGGGTTTGAGCTGAGGTGGGACAGACGGTACAGAAGATGACCTTGGATTTAACTATATTGATGCTCTGGCTTGACAGGGAGCAGAAGTAGGTCATACAGTTGTAGGTCATGTGGATGGATTTAGGTGTAGCTTAAATAATAAGAGTTGAATTATCCGGAAAAATTGGGGAAAAAAGGGACCATTGTGGCTGAGAGAGATAGGGTCCCATTGAAGGATATCTACTTGGTGGGTTATATAGTTGGATAAAAGTTTCATACATATGATGAAGATATATGGGGACATACGATCCCCCTGGCGGATGCCACCGGAAGGGAAGAAATAGCTGGTTTGGGAACCATTAACTAGTACTGCAATACTACTAGTAGAAATACAATTCATGATCAATTTAGTAATTTTTGGAGGGAATTTAAAATACCAAAGTGTATGGTAGATGAAGTACCATTTCGGACGGTCGAAAACTTTTTCAAGATCAAGTTTGAGTATGAGACTTTCTTTTTTATTTTTAGAACTTCTAAGATAGGTCATAAGCTCTTGGACAATTATCGCATTATCCACGACACGTCTACCTCTGAGGAAGATTTTTTGGTAAGGACCAATTAAGTGCGGTAGATGATGCTTAAGATGGTTAGTGATAATCTTGGTAATGATTTTATAAGTAGTGTTACACAGGACGATGGGCCTAAAATTCTTTAATTGATTGGCTATTGGAAACTTGGGGATAAGGTAGAGAAGCGTATCATTAAGAGAAGAGGGAGGAGTTTGACTCTCAAAGACTTAGTGGCACAACTTCTTAATGGACGGTCCGACGTTGTGCCACTGAGATTAGAAAAAATATGGGTGAAGACCATCAGGGCCCAGAGCCTTAAATGGTTTAAAAGAGAATAGGGCTTGGGTAATGTCGTAGTCCATTAGGGTCCTATCAAAGTTATGGAGATCAAAAGTATGGAAACTAGTAGGTGAGGACATAATATGTTTCCAATTAGAAGAAGAGTGACTAGTTGTGAAGCACTAGACAAAGTAGTCGAAAGTGTACTCCTTAATTTGATTAGGATCCACGATCTAATCCCCAAGGGAGTCTTTGAAGTAAGAGATTTTATTTTTTCTACGTCTATTGAGGACGAAAGTGTGAAAGAATTTTGAATTGGCGTCCCCGTGAGTAAGCCAATTTATTCGAGATCACATACACCAATGATCTTATTTTATTTTTAGAAGATCATTATATTCTAACTAGAGGTTTTTTTAAGAGTTTGTAGGAAGTCACTAGTCTGGTAAGCCCGGGAAGTTTGAATACCATTAAGTCGGGATAAAAGATTACGCTTTTGCCTAAAGATATTTTTGAAAGTAAGCCTAGTCCATTTAAGAATTTCCTGTTTAAAGATAGGGAGAGCATCAAGATGACTTCTATTATCCCAACTATCTTGAACTATATTAGGAAAATTTAGGTGGTCCATCCAATATTTCTCAAGAGTGAAAGGCTTAGAAGAAGTAGCAACATAAGAGTTATTTTATCTAATAAAAAGGGGGTTATGGTCTGAGTGGGTTTTCGAAAGGTGGATAATATGAGCGTTAGACCATTTTTCAAGCCATTTTTGGTTCACGAAAGCATGATCCAGCCGCTCAAAGATCAGTCCCTGCTTACATTTTCGATGGTTGGACCAAGTGTATTTGGGGACCTTGAATCCAAGGTCTACTAAATTACAGGTATTAATAACAGACCAAACTTCAGTACTACGCTAATTATTAATATATCTACCTCCCCATTTGTCACTGTGAGTCAAAACTTCATTAAAATCACCAGCAATAAACCAAGGGCAGTGAACCGTATGGGATGTGTTCATAAGGTTATTCCAAAGGACCTTACGGGTATTAAAATTGGTTCTAGCATAAATAATAGTAAATAACCAGGGAGTATCACCGGGGCATACCTCAATCATTGAATGAAGTTCTTGAGCATTTTTTTGTTTGTGGGTGACATTAATGTAATTAGTATTCCAAATAAGCGCCACTCCACCCGACCTACCTTGCGTTGGGGGATAGATCTCCCAATAATCATCAAAACCAAAGGTTTGCACTAGACCCACATGATAATCAAGTTTTGTTTCAAGAAGAGCAATAAGACACAGATTGTGGGTGTTAAGAAGTTCTCTAAAGTTATGGGAAAAATTTTCATTATTAATACCCATTGTGTTCCAAACGATAAAACTTGTAGCTTGATGCATCGGAGAATAAGTAGAAGATGAAGCAGGGTTGGTAGCTCCAATTGGGAAAGGACTAACTTTAAGAGTTGGAATTATGACCACAGCATATTTCGCGAGTGCATTGTTTATCGCTGGCCTCAATTCGAAGGAGCTCTTTAGAAAGGAAATTGGACATTGGTGAACATACCTTCGGCCATGGGAAAGATCATTAGGGCTGCATTTTTGAAACTTGAGATTTTGGTGAAGAAGGTCATCCTCCTTGGCAGTGCTTCTACTTTGACTTATGCCGGAAACATCTGAGGAGGTTTGGCGAAGAAAAACTAATCATGATGAACTGGAAGAAGGTTCCATGGGAAGAAAAGAGGGTTCACATTGACTATCTCTTGGGGGGTAAAGAGGGGAGTTGATTATTTCATGCATGTTTGGGTACTGAGATAGAAGGTGAGAAAGGTTCCAAAAAGTTTGGAGAGTGTGTATGGATTGAGGGGTGACATATGGGGCTAGAGGTTCCATCACGTTGGTCAGCCACATTTGGTTGACAAAGTACTCGATGGAGATTTTTATGCCCTCGGAGATCAGTTGAGCAAGAAATTTTTTGTTTTGAAGTACTATTATGGTTTCCACATTGTTCTGGTCCATTGAAAACAGGGTTTCATGGCCCTGCAATGCCTTCTCAATCCAGGTTCAAGGTTGGTGATGAGGGTGGACTGGATGAGTGGAGTAAATAAGAGGGTAGCGGGCATTCAAAGGGAATGGATAATGGTTATTTGGTGGGGAAGTCATTGGATGATAGATAGGGCTTAGATAAATTTTTTGTTGTTAGAGAGGAATAACTGCTCTGTTCATATTGTAGTAAAGGAGGAAGAATTTAAATGAAGTTTATTGGTATGAGGAGTAGTAAGTAATGATGGAGAGAAAGAGTGTGGAAGTGGAAAGAAAGATATGAGATCAACGTTGCCTTTATTTTTTTAAGGGAATTGAAGAAGTATGCATTTTTTGCATGTAATTTGAGCATACCAAGTGTTCTGAAGTGGACTCCAACAGGTCAGTGGAGGTGTGAGAGAGGGGAATAATATAACTTTTCTTGGACAGATCATTCCTAAGAGTAGTAGGTTGTAGGGGGTTATTATTACTAAGGGGACAACTAGGGTTTGGAGAGGAAGTAATGTCGGAGACTTGCTGCTTAGTTTGTAATGGAGGGCCCCCTAAACTTTTTATTTGTTGCACGGGTACCTCTACATCTTCTAAGGTAAAGTCTTTTTAAATAAAACGGTTTTGGGAAATGGCAATAACAAAAGCTTCAAAACATTCTTTAGGCATGATATTAAATTTATTAACATGGGACTGAGAATAACTAATAGTTTTAATACTAATTGGTTTAAACTTCCTTTTAAAACCATTAAAGCTATCCATTTTTAGGAGAATTTAGGGGAGAAACAGGGGAATTTTTTTGGACAGAAGCAAAAATGAAGGAGTGAGGATACATACCAGTTGTACGAATATTTTTGGTTATTACCTCTGTATTGTTGATGTTTGGCGACAAATCAGGATTTTCCTTTGTCTCTATTTTGTCGTTGGTTGGGATTGGTGTTGAAGTTCTACTAGACTGATGTCTGCGCCTCGGGGGAAATTTAACCATTTTCCCTTCTTGCGGACTATTTGATTAAGTAGTGGATGGCGATTTGGTAGGGGTTACCTCAGATGATGGGATTCTTGATGGGGGTGAAGCCTTCGAGTAGAGACATTTTTCTTGGGTATGCCCAAAACGACCACACCCAATACACAAGAATCCTTCCCCTTCATAAAGAATAGATTGGTGGTGAGAACCGATTTGAATAATGCTTAAGACAGGTTCATCCATGGGTATCTGTATGCAAAGAGGTGCATACCTCCTTCTTAATGTAGAACTAGTACATGCATCTATTTTTAAAAACTTTCCAATAGCGTTTCCAATTTTTTTTAGAACAATACCATCGTAATACTCAGTTGGGAGCTGAGAGAGACGAACCCACATTGCCGAATTAATTTTTCTTTTTCTGGGATAAAATTAGATTCCCATTTTTTGATTGATAAGTACTGACCATTGATAAACCACAGACCATTTTGTAGGACGTGGGAAAGACTAGATGCTTGCAAGAATTTCGCGATGTAAAATTCTAAATCCAAATCAATTAGTGGGAATGGTTCAGCTAGTTTCCACAGATTATTGAGCTTGTCGCGTAGATATTGATGAGAAAGTTTCTTACCCAAAATACAGATGATCAAGGAATGTTTCCAAGGTGAGTAAAGACTTGCATTATCATCATCAGACAGAACAATAGTTTTTAACCCATTAGAAATTTTCCCAACATCTTCCTGGGATGGTGACGGTCTTTTTGATGCATTCTCTTCTGAGAAATCATCTATGTTCAAGTCCACAAGTTGTTTTGAAGCCAATAACTTAGATTTAAAGAAGGCAGATGAAGAAGAAGAGGAGGGGTCCGGTAGTTTCAGAGAAATTTGATTTAAAAGTGGGGGTGGGGGATCGGTTGAAGAGGACATAGTGAAGAGGATGGAAGGTTCTTTTTAGAGAGAGAGAGGAGCTTCTCTCTCTATCTATTAGAGTTACTTCTTTTTCTTTTTCTATTCTACACTCCTTTGGATTTAAGTTGTCGAAAAATATCATAGATTTACTTCACTATTCAGTTATCGCTAACACCATCTCCTTTCCTCCGCTTTTTCTCGCAAAGAAATTGGTGCACCTTTTTTCAATCATAAACTCCAATTTTTCATCCTCACGCCATTATCAACTTTGTCGCTGGGACGCTACCTCTAACTTTTTTCCCCAGATCTGAAAACCCAATGAACTTCATTAAAAGAATGAGAAAGAAAATGAAGATAATAGAAATAAAAAAGGTTATGAGCAATGAAGAAGAAAATGTGCTTTTGGTTTCCACAATGAAAATGACAGATTATCCAATCAAATGAAATATCAAAAATATCTCCACTGTTACGTAGAACTACGTCAAACAAATCGTATAGGACCTCTAGGTACCTTATTCATGGACCTAGCTACGAATCATAAAAATAAGATCGAGTATGTCAAAAGTAAGGGTCAAAGTGGGAATCATGAAATCCAAGCTAAATTCTACATGGGTTGGCACTGGGGATGAATCTTGCCCTCTAAAAGGTATTCAAGCTAAATTCCTAAGTTTCGCAGGCATAGTAAAATTTTGGGACATTCAATTACACTACATAGAAAAGTTGAGATGAAGAAAGAGGAGAAAATGGAAAGAGCACCAATGAAATTGATATTCTGGAGGAACCTGAGCCAACTAAAGCCACTTCTAAATCTCAATAGCTACACAAGAGGAAAAAAAATACTACCAAGAAAAAGATTACAACTACTAGGATTTTGAGAAAGAAGATAAATCAAAAAAACAAAAATATAAACGAAAGAATCCTACACTCTGTTTGGATGGTGGCTTCTCATGGTATGGTATAGTTAGTAATAGTACCATGTTTATTTTGATTGTTTCTCAAAATATATGGTATGGTATGGTTTAATTACATGGTTAGGGTACCATGAAAACCCTCACTTTTTTGAACCACCAATTTGGTGGTATCCCATGGTTTAGTTATTTTTTTCAGTTATACCCTTATATAATATTATCTAATCCTATTTTACCCTTTTAGTCATGTCATCTTAGATGTTGTATAGCAACAATCACGTTTGCATTAATGCCACTGAGTGGTGGGTTTTATCTCAATGTTTCCATTCCCCCGTCATAGAATTTTAAGTGTGAATGGGTAGAAGGAGAATCATAATAACGGGAAGATTTGAAAAAGAAAAGAACCACAAAAACAATTATGCAATACAAACAAGTTCAGAAAAGGAACACAAATAGAACAATACCACTCCAGTGGTAGAAGGGGCCAATAACCTCTTCAGGTTGATCTTCCTTGAAAAATTTTCCATGTACTGCTTTAGTTTATTCCCAAGGTGTGCCTGTTACAAAAATTCAAACATCAATATCTAAATTTGATGCATAATTGTGCTTATTATGATGCATAGTTAATTCAAACATCAATGTCCAAAATCCTGCTCATAGTTAATAAGAAAATGCCCCTAATTATTATAAATTTAAAATTTATAATAATTTGGGGTATTTTAGTAAACTTACTCATTACGATACAGTACCATACCATCAAACCAAACCAAAAAACTGTTATTAAACCACAGTGAACTATACAGTCTATCCAAATATTGTATTGTACTATACTATACAATACCATATCATACCATACCGTACATTATGAAACCATGACAAATCACCATCCAAACAAAGTGTAAGAAAATAAACAAAGTTACCTTCAAATCTACAAAATTACTCAAAAGTACCAAAAGGACGCAACAAAGATTCAATCTATCAACCAAACCAATTAGCTCCATCATGATAAATGAATCCGGAACAGAGAAAATGCATGACAAAGGAGAAAGAGGATAGGCACAAGAACAAAGTAAAACTAGGAGTTTGTTTTAGAATCTCATGAGTTGGAAAAATAGAGAAGTAATCCGTCGGATCAATACAGTTAGGGGCATAAAGTAAAAAATTAATAAGAAATAATATAAATTTTAAATAAAATTCAGGTACTTTTTTAAAAAGAAATCGACTCTTCTCGCCTTTTTAGATGGAAATCTACAAAATTGTTATAAATGTATTTACATTTTAGTGAATGTCTATCAAGATCTACTTGATATCTATTAGGATTTGAAGTATTTATCTTTTACTCAGACTAGGAGTAATTTTCCCTATAAATAGAAGGGCTCCTTCATTGTAAATCAATCCCGCAAGAATTCCTCAAGAGAAATAACAATTACTCTCTATTCTCTATTCTTCTTCTTTATTCTTTCTTGTTTTATAACACGTTATTAGCACAAGACTCTACGGTAAGTATGATATCTTAAAATAATCTGTGTTTGAGCTTCTGTTAAATAATTACATGCATAATCAATTTTATTCAGAGAAATTGGTTAGTATCGTGTTTGCTGTTAAAATTTGATTGGTTACTGAAAAAAAGAGTTATTTGATTTGGTTACTGGAAAAAAGAAGGGGTTATTTGATTGCCTTTAGTTTTCTTTTCTAACGTGCTCATTAGTTTTGTTACTGTATGGTGAATTGTGTCCAAAGCAATTCATATTTTTCTCAGTCTCTGTTGCTATGTCTTATTTTCTCGCTTCAATTCAATTTTATCGTGCCCTTGCATGAAGACGTTATAGGTGGTTACTTTATGGAAAAAAAATTCCTTTATTAAATGAGACATAATAAATTATTGTGTTTGTTATATGTGACAATTTTATAACCAATTGCTATCATGTGAAAATGAGACTCTGTCAAATAAGATGAGATTATAAATCTAAAGTAATTTCAAGGTTAGTAATTTCTTATATTATTTATTTTTTGCTACTAATTGTATAATTATTGTTGGATTTGATGGATCTGAGTGAAAGTTGTGATTTGGAACCATTTATACTTTAAATTTGTTCTCGAAAAATAATATTTTTTAAGATGTTGGGTTCAAGTCCCATCAATTTATGCCTAAGACGTCTTTATATGGATAAGATATTGAGTTTGAATATCAATACACCATATTGATGATATTATGATGGCTAAGACAAAATAATGGGTGTTATCCCATTGATACGCTTTATTTCATGAAGTGAATATGGTAGCAATATATGATATCTGAAAGTTGACAACTTGCTCCATTCTTGAAGTGAATGCGATAGCAGTGCATAATATGTCTGAAAGAAGACAAGTGATGATATTTTCACATTGTTGTGATTATAATTAAACATATGTTGGATAAAATTCTCCACATTACATGTATGCATTAGTTTGTTCCTGAAGTAGCAATATTTTAAATGAGGCTATAATCTATCATAATTTGATAGGCTTAAGGAACGATTATATTCCATTCCTGGGGAATGAGAAGCTTATTATAATACAAACATACACTTGATTGTGATGGTATCACAACTCACCTCCGAATGAGGCATAATAATTGAGAAGAGTTATTTTGAAATCTACTTCTAAAGTAGTAAATATGAAATTTATTCATATAATAGTAAATCTGAAATTTACTAATGTAAAAGGCACATGCCACGATAAACTTGGAGTTTACTAGAATAAAAGTTCATAAATTGACATGAACGATTCCGACATCTCAAAGATGTGTATACTGACTATTGAACATATATTAAAGAATTAGAAAGTTCTTCATTATTTTTAATATTGTTTGTTCTCATGATAAGTTGGTTGGACCAATTAATTTTGGGACTGAATCCCTTAAAATCTGAAAAATATAAAAGGTGAATATGAGCCCGTTCACCTATTATGTGATATGTTGAAAAGATGCATCATGATCACATGTACATTTATTATCAACCTGTAGTTTGACATTCATAAAGTTGCTTGCTCAATAAAATTGAGTTAAGAGCATAACTTTCAGATTGTGTAATCAAAACGATTCATCTTGATGATGATGGTTTAGAATTGAATGCCTTTGTTAAATAGTTAAACCATTTTTAATGAGAACAAAGATTCACGTATTGGTCTGAAATATGATATATTGCATACAATAGCACTTGTATGCATTAGACCAATAAATTATGATTATTTCTTCCCTCTCCATTGGTTCAAGGTCAGGAACCAATTGTTCTATCTAATAGTTTTGATATGCGGTATATGATAAATGAATATACGATGATGCACAAAGATGTATTCCTACAAAAAAAGATGAAGGATGAATGTTAGTTTTCCTAACATAACGAGGAGATTATAAGTAGCTATGAAATATGTTAGGAATTATCATCAGATCCTCATTCAAAAGATAATTCAAGTAAAATATCGGAAACGTCTATTGACTTAAATTTAGTATCATATTTAAACTACAAGTGCTCCTATTTTGCGTTCTTAAAGGACAAATTCTACGCATGCGTGAAGCGTGGTAAACTATTCAGTTCCAAATGAAATAATCCTTGAAAAGGATAAGGAGCAAATAATCATAATAAGAAGGCAATGTTCTCTTGAAGAGCCCACGACATAACACTTCA
The DNA here is from genome assembly GCA_030864215.1 of Capsicum pubescens. Taxonomy (NCBI): domain Eukaryota; kingdom Viridiplantae; phylum Streptophyta; class Magnoliopsida; order Solanales; family Solanaceae; genus Capsicum; species Capsicum pubescens. Next base: position 115,126,727 of record CM061539.1, read on the forward strand.
TGAAACCTTATGAGAGGTTCAGGTACCTGAAAATAATGAAGTGATGAGATCTCAAAATGTTATGTCACATTATGAACCGATACGAAATGATATATCATCAACATCTTTGATATAATATTGGCGCAATATTGTGTAAGATTTTGAGGATCCGAATTCTACGTTTATTTAAGCATGCTGACGTAGAAATATTTATCAAGTGACATGAAAGAATGCATCTTTGTAAGCATAAAACTTATTTTATTTGCAGTCCACACACTTGAAGATGTCACACATGAAGTGTTGACTATTGTCACTTGACAAAATTCATATGAAAACTTTTGTAAGGATTCAAAATGTTTGAAGCATATAAAAGTTTCTGGGAAACTTATTTATAATCCTTATACTACATAAGTTTATAACATGAAAATCATTGAAACTCTTGGAGAGTTTTCAAAAGCAATAGATTATTTGCTGAAATGAGAAATATACCAATTTGGATTGGTTATGAAGTACCATATCTTAGTGCAATTGGTGCACTCATGTATTTTGCAATTACTACAAGGCTTGATATAGCCTTTTCAGTTAATTTGTTAGCAAGATTGCAGTACCGATCTTATTGGTCATGCTAATGTTGGGTACTTGTCTGACCCGTATAAATCTCGATCTCAAATATGCAATGTGTTCACGTGTAGGGATACTTCCATATCTTGGAGATATACAAAGCAGTCTATCTAGCCACATCAATGAACCATGCTAAGATAATAGCTATTCATGAAGCTAGCCGAGAATGTGTGTGGTTGAGGTCCATGATACATCTCATTCGAGAAAAATATGTCTTAAAATATGACAAAGTATCCACGATTTTATATGAAGATAATGCAGCATGCATAACACAACTTAAAGGAGGATTCATAAAAGGAGATAGAACGAAGCACACTTCATCAAAGCCTTTCTATACACATGAGCTCCAAAAGAATGGTGATATTAACGTGCAACAGATTCATTCGAGTGAAAATATCGCTGATTTATTCACCAAGTATCTTTCAACTGCAATTTTCAAGAAGATAGTGCACAAGATCGAAATGCAAAGATTCAAGGATGTTCTCATTAGGGAAAGTTAATGCGCGTTGTACTCTTTTTTCCTTACGAGATTTTGTCCCACAGGGTTCTCCTTGTAAGGTTTTAATGAGGCAACCTATATGCGTATGATTAAAGATGTGTATTCTTTTTCCTTCATTAGATTTTTTTCCACTAGATTTTTTCTAGTAAGGTCTTAACAAGGCACATTATCTATCAATTAGACATTCAAGAGGGAGTGTTATAAATGTATTTACATTATAGTGAATGTCTATCAAGATCTACTTGATATCTATTAGGATTTAAAGCATCTGTCTTTTACTCAGACTAGGAATAAATTTTTCCTATAAATAGAAGGGCTCCTTCATTATAAATCAATCCTGCAAGAATCTCTCAAGAGAAATAACAATTACTCTCTTTTCTCTATTCTTTCTTGTTTTATAACAAAAATTATCTTTTTAAAGATTAATCAATCAATTAGCTTACTCGTTTTGAATAACCTAAACTAACATCTAAAAGTGAAGCCTTTAATTTATAATAATTAAAAATTTTAATTTGTACTATATAGAATTATAAACCATTTTCAAGTCTTTCTAATATAAAATTTTTTAAGTTTTCTTCTATGATGATATAGAAATGCATTAAATCTATTTTGCATATTATCAGGCTTTTATTTCATATCTCTAGTTATAATTAATTTTAGTTCTTCAATAAAGTACTGTTCCTAACCACTAGAAAATTACTGATATATGTATTACAAGTTACAATTAGTATTTAATTTTTTAAATTATTTCCTTGTATAGCCACGACATTAAAAAAGTAGTTAATTGTCTTTTCAAATTTACTAATTTAGGTGTACGCGCCTTGCGTGTGTATCTCACTTTAATGAGTTCAAACATTACACTAAATAGGATATTTGTTTAAATAATAAAGATGAATATAATAATTAAATTAAATATCTTTTGAGTATGTAAACATGGAGAATTTATTTATTAAACCTAATCTTTATCTAAAATATTTTTAAAAGTCGATCGACATTCATCTACCATCTGTAAATTGCAACAAAATAATACAATGACAGAGACATCAAAATAATACAATTAAATCTAATCTTAACACACAAAAAAAATTTCAAAGTCGTCCGACACGCATCTACCACCTGTAAACAATAATACGATAATAGAGATATCAAAATAATACAACTAAACCTAACCTTTACATTAAAAAAAAAATTCAAAGCCAACCAACATTTATCTATCACTTGTAAACTGCAACAAAATAATACGATAAAAGTGATATCAAAACAATACAATAAAACTTAAATTTTACACACAAAAATTTCTCAAAGCCGATCGAGATTCATCTATGAACTGTAAACTACCACAAAATAATAAACTAATAGAGATATTACGATAATACAATTAAACCTAACTTTTACCAAAAAAAAATTTCAAAGCCGACCCACATTTATCTAGCATCTGTAAATTAAAATAAAATAATAAGATAATAAAGATAACAAAAAAATACAACTAAACCTGACCTTTACACAAGAAATTCTTCAAAGCTAACCGACATTCATCTTCAACTTGTAAACTATAAAAATATAATAGTGATCACAAAACTTTGATTTTGATCCAACTAATTCTTGTCTGAGCAAAAATTTTGACCCTAAAGAATGATTTTGAATGAAAACAAAGAAGATATATATATATATATATACACATGTTGAATTCTATTATGTTGACAAAAATAGTAAAGAAGTTGAGGGTTAGAAAATCAAACATCCACCAATCTAGACATGCAATCGAATTAAGTTAGATGAGCATCAATCGTATTCCCAATAAGCAAACTGGTTTGTTCTCTAGTTTAACATACATCTCAATATTTATAGAAGTATTTCCTGAATAAAGTCCTATTTTAGGAGTATTTTTCTAATTGAAGGGTAGAAAAAAATATTAATTAATTCTCCTACCATATATTTTAGGAGTCCCATATATTTTAAGAAGTCTAGTTAATATAATAAAAAATAAATTTAAAAATAGTGAAAAGACAGTTTTGTCTAAATAAGAGTCTTTTAATGAAGAGCAAAAAGTTCAAATCATTTTTCTAAGGGTCTTCACACTTTTAATATATTATTATTATTATTATTATTATTATTATTATTATTATTATTATTATAGATATAGATTATAGATATAGATAAGTGTTAGTAATATAACAGTAGAAATTTGTCTAGTATTTTAAAACTTCGAATTAACTATTTAAATATTAACATCTAGAGAAAATTGAAGGAAAGGTGTCTTTTAAGTCTTGAATGAAGGATTGGTGACATTGACCAACTTAAAGGGTCAAACATCATTAGGAAACTTGATTAAGTTAATTATGGACTTGATTAATATTTTCAAAAATTTCTAATCTTTTCAAAAATACAAATCAACCCAACCCACACCCCTCTTCAATCCAAATCAACCACTCTCTCTTTCTCGACAACTTCTCTCAACTCTCTCCCAACCAACAGTTCTGCAAAATTTCTCCCTTCAACCTCCACGACAAATAGTCGGGTGAGTTTCTTTTCGACTTTCAACCATCAATCAACTTGAAGACTTCTCATATGACAACAACTTCGAGTTCTTCATTATTCTATTTCCTTTTTCACAAGTAAAAAATTATGAAGAAACAGAGGAACTTGAGCCAACTACTCTTCTAGTATTGAAATGTGGACTGAATAAAACCCTAATTTCTGGCATTTCTTCTTCTTGTTATCATACTGTTGATTCGAATTTGTTGGTGATTTTTGATCATAGTTGATGTTCTTAGTGTGTGTGTGTGTGTGATATGTTGGTGTTACTGGGTTGATTTGTTGTTTGTCTTAGTAAAAATGGTATTGCAACAGATGAAACATCTGATGTAACAGATGAAACATTTGATGCAACAGATAAAAAGTTGATACAACTATGAAAATCTAATGCAACAGGTGAACAATCTAATAGATCATTCATTTGTTGCGACAGACGACTATTCTGTTCGAAAGAAATCTAAACAATATTGATCCAACAGATAACTGATTAGTGATCTATTTTTATTCTTTCCAATGGTTTACTCTTCATTTTGCAATAGATTAGTGACTGTTTTTATTCTTTCCAACGATTTACTCATCCGTTGCAACAGGTCGGTTATATGTTGCAACAGATAACATACCTGGTGCAACGGATTAGAGATTTATTTTTATGGTTTCCAACGGATTACTCATCCATTACAACAGGTTGGTTATATGTTGCAACTGATAAGTACTGGGTGCAACAGATTAGTGATCTATTTTTATTCTTTCAAACGGTTTACTCATCCATTGCAATAGGTCAGTTATATGTTGCAACAGATAATATACCTGGTGCAACAGATTAGTGATCTATTTTTATGATTTCCAACGGATTACTCATCCGTTACAACGGGTCGGTTATATGTTGCATCAGATAAAATACCAGGTGCAACAGATTAGTGATTTTTTTTTATGATTCTCATGGATTACTCATCCGTTGTAATGGGTCGGTTATATATTGCATCAGATAAAATACCAGGTACAACAGATTAGTGATCTATTTTTATGGTTTCCACAGATTACTCATCCATTGCAACAGGTCAGTTATATGTTGCAATAGATAACATACCTGGTGCAATAGATTAGTTATCTGTTAGAACTGTTATATTACTGTTATGCATTAATCAATTATAATCTATGTTATGGTCCTGTTAATTTAAGATAATATGGCTCCCAAAAGAAAAGAAATCAAATCAAGTCCAAGTAAAGGAACAAGTGCAGCATCTCGGCTATATCCACCACTCTATGAGCTTGCTTTGCAAGTGTTATCTCAATCAGGAGCAGAAGATAATGAACATGGGGAGGAGGAATCTTTCAAAAAAGATGATCTAGAAGCTAATAGCCTTTCCGCCAAAGAGTTGGGCAAAATCTTCAGCATTGATCGTTCTCCTATGAGAATGCAGTGCGATGGTGCCACAGATTTAACGGGTGATCTCGTGGTTAAGTCATTCATGGGAAAATCTTTCGACGCCTTCAGAAAAATACTTTGAGAATAAAAATTGGATTTTTATTTCAGGGAAAGCTGCATTGGGAAATATCTTGATTTACCGGAGGACAACAATGCTCGTTTCCAGATGAAAATGGTATATGATCTTCTCAAGCGTAGGTTTATGTATGAAAACAAAGATAAGATGGATGGGGTGTAGATAAATTACTGTGGCATGCCTATTATTTTTGGTTGGAGGGAGTTTGCCATAGTTACCAGACTAAAATGTTATCCTCCTTCTCCTTCTCAAATTATACCTACCCTGACCCAAAAAAAGCACCCCGCACACCCAAAAAAGGCAAAGGCAAGTCGAGTGATCGTGATGACCTGGTGTCCATTGTTGGTCCAAGCTTCAAAAACAAAAATCTGATAGAAGCGTTGAAAGGTAAAGGACTTTCAAAGAAGCACAAGAAATCATTGTTCTTGGTTTGGTTTGTACATAATGTTCTTTGGGCGAGAGACGTTAACAACAACATAAGCCTCGGTTTAATAAATCTCTCTGAGGATCTTGAGGCATTTAACAGCTATTCTTGGGGTTATGAAAGCTTCAAAATGAATGTCAAATAGTTGTTAACTCCATTAACACCAAAAACAGTCAATTTATATGGATTTCCATGGGCCTTCATGGTAAATATTTATTTTATCATGATATGATTCATTATTTTTTATTCAATAATACTTTTGATTTATTAGTGTTATGTTATAGGCTTGGGCATTTGAAGTCATTCCTTATTTGAGACAACAAGTGAACTACCATAAAGAAGTTTCTTGTCCAAGAATTCTGAGATGGTTGTCGTCCAAAATCGATAAAAATGCAAAAATTCTTGATTTTTTCAATCCCCCCAAGAAAGTAGTAAGTTCAATTCTAATCAAGTTTTTGTTTTAATTAATGATTAAATGATTTCACCATCATTCTTAATATATTTACCGATTTATTTTAGATTGTCCATCCGTGGTTTGTTCTGACCAACCGAGAGTTGAAGATGCTATTTTTTCTTACTTTACGGTCTGTGCAAACTTTATTGGACCCTCAGGTCGTTGATGGAATAAAAATGAAATTGTTTGGAGCAATAGTTATCATAGAAAAAATAATTTTGGAGGGTGGGGCTAATGATGCTCCTCTTACAGTTTTGAAAACAACAAACCATTATGATTATGATCATAATGGTTGTACAGAATTTTCTCCAGATTTTGCCGCATCTAGCGAATGTTCTGTATGCAAATGTAAAGACTGCAAGGAGAAACACGATGGAGTGATTAATTCTATTAATGCACTAACTGCTTCTGTAAAGGAAATGACATCTAAGACGGGTGTCATTCCATCAAAGAGGATTTTATATCCAGACACTCCACTAGAGATCAAGGAGGATAAGAGAAGAAGGAAAGACACTTCCAAGGTATCATCAAGCATAAAAAAAGGCAAGATTTCAATGCCTCTGTCTTTGTCTTGCACCGATGTTCAGTGTGCAAGGGCCACAGGAGAGCAGCATGAGCTGAAGAAGGTGAATGTACATCATCTGTTCCAAAAAACAAATAGGCACATATCTATTTTAAAAGATGATACATCTTCTGAAAATTATCAAACAGATATATATATTTGTTACAACTATTAACTAACTTGTTACATCAGATTCCTTATCTGTTTCAACAGATGAGTCTTATGTTGCAACAGATGGGTCATCTGTTCGAAATTATCATACTGCTCTAATTTACCTGTTCGAATTTGTCCCAAAAATAATCCATCTGATGCAACATAAGACTCATCTATTACAACAGATGGACAATCTGTTGTATATCTCTACTTAGCATTGATAATTCTAGCTTTCCAAGTGGATGTCACAGTAGAAGTTGTTGCCGAAGAGCATAATATCACAATTGATAGTTCATCAACTACTTCCAAAGAAGAAGAAAAAGTGGATCCTGTTAGTTTGGGAGAACGGAAGAATTATCCAGGTGAAGGGTTCAACATCTCGGACGAGGTTCCAGAAAACCTAACACAGTTGATCAATGACTATTCAGAATGGATTGCCAATGGGCTGCTAAAGCATCATGTCGGCAGGTACATAAATCAATTTTATAGATATTGGTTTATACAATTCTTTTTGTAAGAACCTGACATTAACACATATAAATCATCATGTAGAAAACAAAATGACGAGCGCTACAAAGTGAATGAATTGAGTCTTGGTTTTGATATATTAGACTTTGTTGTTGCACATTTCGAAATGAAGAATTGGTTCTATTTGATGTCACAGCCCCAAACTTGCTGGAATGATAAGGTTTAAATGCCATACATATTACTATTAATTAATACTTTATTTAATTGCATCTGCGTATTAATTTTTTTGTCACGTAATCCGAAATGTTTGATTATATGTGCAGCACATCGAAGTCATTTTTTACTACCTTCAAAAGAAGGCCAAGTTGCAAACACAAGAACAATACAGATACACGACAGGCAATTATTTGTACAAAGTTTACATCAATAATGCCTACGATAGGTATTGTCAACAACAGCTGGAAGTTTTCCAAAATGAGGAATGCTTAATCAACATCATCAAAGGTTTTAGCATTCCAGCTGGCTTACCTTGGCATTTGGTCGATGAAGTGTACATCCCAATCAATTGTGACGATGAATTCCATTGGGTGTTAGCTGTCGTCGTTCTAAAAGAGAGGCGTATCCGAGTTTATGACTCGATGTTGCGAAGGAGACATTCTGGGCCTTCGTATGAGATACAAAAACTGGCTAAAATATTGCCTACTTACCTTGATATGAGTGGCTTTTTTGACCAAAAATTTATACTGATTGGTCGACGATTGAAGCATACCAAGATAAAATGGCTAATCCATTTTATGTACAAATGTAGAAGGAATTGCTCAACAAACCATTGGTATCCTATAAGTATAAGTGTCATAATTTAGTTTCATTTCACAAATTTCACAACGCTTGCATAAACTGTATGATATGGATTATCTATTTTTTTGTAACACAGGGATTGCGGTCCTTTTGTTGTCGCCTACTCCGAGTATTTGAGCGATGGATTACAAGTACCAAATGATGGAATTGATTTTGGATTACTCCGCAAAATATATGCTGCTCTTTTATGGAAATACGGAGAAGCAAAAGCTCAAAAGTTGTACGCAACTGACATCACAGATACACGATGACCAAAGCCGAATTGCGTAGCACCGGATGAAGAACAACTAGTCCATATTGATTAGATCTTTATAGATTGAGTCCATCAATGTAATAACCTATCCTCTTTGGTTTAACTTGTTAATTTATTTGTAGAGTAGATCGTTTGTACCCATTATGATTTTTTTACATTTCATTTATTTGTTGAGTTATTTCATGTAATTTTTGAAGGCTTCAATTTATTTTATTCTGTCTATGAATATAATTTAATCCTTATTTTTGAACATGTTAATTAAAATGGAGTACTAGATTCAAATTTTGCAACAGATAATATATCTGCTACAACAGACGACATATCTTATCAGACAGATTTAGACATATGTTGCAACATGAGATGCAACACGTAGCTCATCTGCTAAAAATTATACAACAGGTTTTTCTACTTTTTTTATTTGCTCCAATAGATTATCAATCTGTTACAACAAATAGATTATATGTTGCAACAGATCGTATATCTTTTGCGACAGATAGACTGGGAACATCTGCATAATGCAACAGATGACCAACCTATTTCAATAGATAATCAATCTGCCGCAACAGGTACTATATCTTTTACGACAGATATAAAATCTGTTGCATTATAAAAATTCAACTTGGCCAGACATAAAAATTATTACCACTACATGTAAAGTGAATTGGCTTGAAATAAAAATTTGTTATCATGTTCGTCTTTATTTTTGTACATGTTCTTTTTTATACACGGGCTCCTACCATCTAGTTAGTACCCCATATGCCTAGACCAATTGCATCTTTCCCACAACGGTGTCACACACACCGGGCATTTGTGTGCCGGTCAGCAAACACTCGATGTATGCAAGTGAGTACGGCCCGCACGCTGCATTGGTTGTATTTCTTAGGAGATGGATGTTCTTATTTCGACCTTCAAAATCCCATGATTCCTTTGCCAAGAATTCAGTCGGCAATGATCCATCTGCTTACTCTGCGTCAACAACTTGGGCAACAACTTCAAGAGTGGCTGCATGTGGGTTAAAAATATCTTCTCGCTGAAGACAGGTAAGTTGCAGTCATAAACCTTAATCTTTCATATAGTAGTATCTCAACAATGAGAAAATGTGTGACATCCACGTTCATGACTGCAAGGATTCTCTTTGCCTTGGTCCAACTCTTGTCGTGTGGATATGGCCTCTTTCCTCTAATATATTTAATCGCTTCTTCATCACATTGGAACGTAGAAACTAACTGATCAAATCTTGGGCCACTGGAATTATCTATCTTACAGAGTTTAGCGTACCTATCCTTGAAATTATTGTAGAAGTTGAGGTCCATTATCCTATCGGCAGCATCATAAGCATCCGGGTACGCTAATTGCTTGTCCCTCATGTGGCAAAGAATTTCATCAACATACTGTGGTATAAGAAGACAATTTTTAAATAGGGTAGTAATTGTAAATAATAAAAGCACAGTGGAAAGAATCCGATGCAGAGGGTTCTTAAAATCACTTCACAGATTACCCAGCCAACACAACTTATGCAACAAATGTGTATAATGTTGCAACAGAATACCAAGTTGTTGCAACAGATTACACATCTGTTGCGTAGATTCTTCTTCATGAAGTAGATTGGAAGTATGGGTTAGCAAAAGTAAACTTACCTTGTCCTCGTACCACACACACATATTTATAATATTCGAGAAGTCTTTGGCGGCAAATGAATGCATGGTGTATTATTTTTGAACCTTCATCTTGATGAATTCTTCCAGTTCCTTCTTCTTCTCCTTGCCAAGTGCCGCGAATATTTCCACCTTCTTCGGCGGCCTCTAACTTCAACAACTCTTGGAACGGGGGGAGTTACAATTTTTGTTGATTTTAGAATGGAGAGAATTTGTTTAATTTTTCTTCTCTTCCTCCTAACCTCCACTGTAGGAGTGCATGGCTCCCTCACCTCGTTGGATGGTATGACACCCCTCCTGGATTTCAACTTATCGGCAGCTTCAGTAAGAGTCTCTAGCTTTTCAAGGAGTTTATCCTCTCTGTCCTTACACACTTTGCATTTGCAATGAGAACATGAGGGTGGGAAGGGGTGAGAGGGACCACCGTAAGGGTGGGAGGGACCGATGTAGGGGTGAGAGGGAGGACCTGTGCAAGGGGTTTTTTCAATCATATTTATTTTTTGTTGAGCACCAACATGCTCATAATCACGACTGGCAGCAGCAACAACAGCAGGATGGCTGCCACTATGACAAACAACTCCACCAGCAACACCCCCAGAAGAAGCACCCAGATCTGTTGTAGTTTGAGGTTGGTCGTGAAGAGCGTAAAACATCAGGCTGACCTTGCCTAACTGCTCTTCTTATGGATGTTGCTCCAGCCAATTCCTTCTTTATTAACTCCACCGTTGGGTCTTCTTTTGTATCAACAAGACCCAGAGTAAGAAAAGAAGTCATCCCCAGCTCATCAATGGTAGGCATGAACCAAGGATGCACAACCTATAAAAAAAGACAGGAGAAATTTAAATCATATAATAATAATTTGCAGTCAGTTGGGTTACATGGGGATCGGGTTACATGGATGTTAACATAGCCAACTTATGCAACAGACGATCTAGCTACCGCAACAGTTGTTCTGTATGTTGAAACAGATTGATAATATGTTGCATCAGATTACCCATTTATTGAATAATTTGTAATAGATGGGTAATCTGTTGAGTAGGGTTTAGAGAACTAGAAAAATAGGTGGTTAATTTGTTACGAAATATGGATCGCCTATTTCAACAGATTACCCATCTGTTGCACCAGTTGCAGTTGACGGGTAATCTGTTGCAACAGGCGACCCATCTGTCGCAACAGATGGAATATCTATTTCAATATCTTTCTTTTAGGAAAATTATTTTAGTTGAAAGAAGACGTACTACCTCATCCGAAGGGTTAAAGAGATCAGCCTCATTAATATTTTTTTTGCTGCTCTCTGCTGCAGCCAACCACCTAAGGATCCTTGGATGAGAAACCTTATTCGGGTAATCCTTGAAATGCTTTCAGAGGGGAGGAATGGGTTCACATGCCCAAGCCTAAAAATTGTAAACAGGAAGCAAGCAAAAAAAAGTCATAACTATATTCAATATAAATTAATAAATGAGTAAAAATAATGATCAATTTTACCATAAAAGCCCAAGGAAAGCCGTATAATATGGTCGCCTTTGGCTTTAGCTTTTTCAGTAAATATTTGACAGTCAAGTAGTAGCTATCATATCCCCAGGGATAATCATTGAATTTCCCAAAATCATCAGCAAGCGCCAACATATCATGTTCTATGACTTTCCTGACGTCTCTTACCAATAAAACGGAATGGACAAACCAAACTAAGCACAATTTCTCCCTGTAGTGTTTTGGTATGTCTTTATTCTTGAGATCCGCCATCAAATCCTCCACTCTGTAGCTAGGTTCAACAATGACCAACAACCCATATTTTTTTACCTTGCGTTTGTTGGACCCTTTGTGGGGTGTTTTCTTAATGAGAGGTAATTCTGGACGATCGCATCTCAAGCCCGTAACTATGGCAAACTCTTTCAATCCAAAACAAACCGCCATGCCACAGTAGTTGATCCAGACTTTATCCATCTTTTTTCCGCCCTCCTTCGGACCTCCATCACCCTCCACATACTTGATCTTGTGCTTGAGGAGGCCATATACCATGATCATCGGGAAACGGAGAGGGCAGGCCCCAGACAACTCAAGAAAGTATGCAAATCAACTCTTCTTAAAAATTCCATCTATCTTTTCCTTCTTCATAATACTGTTAAGTTCGTTAAAAGGTTTCCCCAACTGAAATTTATGTACAATATCAAAAAATACTGCGTTAGGGTTACTCATCGACATCGAAACATGAAACCCTACGATACTAATAGTTTTGACAAAACCATGTTGGGATTTTGATGTTATTTCACGCTCCATTGGAGAGAAGGAGTTATCACTTTCCTCAGCTTTAATTTACCCTGACTGAGATTGTTCTAGAAGTTCCTACGAATCTATCTGTAGTCTAGCCTTTTTGGTTGGGTGGTCAGAAGTTGATCCACTTTCAGTTTCTTTTCTTTTGGGAGACATCTTTTAACTACAAACAATAGAAAAATAAAAAATACATTGCATTTGATGTCTGCATAATTTTTTTAAAAAAGGTGAGACAAATTTCAATAAATTATTCTATGCCACATAACAAAAAAAATACTCCAACGAACAACCCATCAGTTGGAACAGATAGGGAACCCGAATCTGTTTGAAGAACTATTTAATATCTTCCAACAGATATTCCACCTATTGCAACAGATGGACAAATTTCAATAAATTATTCTATGCCACATTACAAAAAAATACTCCAAAGGATAACCCATCAGTTGGAACAGATGGGGAATTTGTTTGAAGACCTATTTAATATCTCCCAATAGATCTTCCACCCGTTGCAACAGATAAACCACCGCCACCACAACTAATGCCACCACCAATGCCACCAAGATCACCACCAATACCATCGATACCACCGCCAAAAAACACAAATACCAACACCACCAACAACATCCACCAACAACAACACAAACACCATCCAACAATACCACGACAGTCAATAAAATACTTAGAGAAAAACTAGGGTTTTATCTGGTGCTTTCTACTTTTTTAGCATCAAAACACAAAATTATTAACCCATTCTCAAAGATAATACAACTAAAAGTCTTCTTTTTCATCATTATCTAAAAAGCCCTATTTTTTGGTATAAATAACAAATGTAGAACTCTTCTTGAACTCTATTACCTGCGAAGACAGATAAAATGACAGATACGAGTGGGAAATGAAGTCAAAAAAAACAACTATATGTGGTCGCAAATGGGAAGAAAATCGACCTGTATTGAAGGGTTGAGCAATATGTTGAGTAGTTGTTGTTTGTATTGTTAAGAGAGGGAGGAAACCCCAAGAGAGAGAGGGGGAGAGAAGAGAGAGAACTTCAGATTTGAAATAAAAAGTTTTTCATGCAAATGGATGATTTGTGTGGGTTGATTTTTAATTTGGAAAAGAATGACAAGTATTGAAATTGCTAATTTGGTCAGAATTGATCTTAATTATTTTTAAAAAATTTAAAATATATAGTTTTTAAAACATTGAGTTGATGAGAACTCATTTCAACTCAGGGTGATCGATCGATGACTCGGGTCGGGATGAATGCAATACCAACGCCATGCAATTGCAAAGACTCGATTGGATTTGTAGTTGACCTTGTGATCTTATTCATTCATCCCTAGTTCCACCTAAATAAACTTAGGTACTATCACTACCCTAATATTGAGTTGATGAGAACTCATTTCAACTCAGAGTGATCGATTAATGACTCAGGTCGGGATAAACGCAATACCAACGCCATGCAATTGCAAAGACTCGATTAGATTTGTAGTTGATCCTGTGAGCTCATTCATTCATTCCTAGTTCAACCTAAATCAGCTTAGGTACTATCACTATCCTAACATTGAGTTGATGAGAACTTATTTCAACTTAGAGTGATCGATCGATGACTCGGGTCAGGATGAACGCAATACCAATGCCATGCAATTGCAAAGACTCAATTGGATTTATAATTGACCCTGTGAGCTCATTCATTCATCCCTAGTTCCACCTAAATCAACTTAGGAACTATCATTATCCTAACATTGAGTTGATGAGAACTCATTTTAACTCAGAGTAATCGATCGACGACTTGGGTCGGGATGAATGTAATACCAATGCCATGCAATTGTAAAGACTTGATTGGATTTGTAGTTGAACATGTGAGCTCATTCATTCATCCCTAGTTCCACCTAAATCAACTTAGGTGTTATCACTATCCTAACATTGAGTTGATAAAAACTCATTTCAACTCAGAGTGATTGATCAACGACTCGGGTCAGCATGAATGCAATACCAATGCCATGCAATTGCAAAGACTCGATTGGATTTGTAGTTGACATTGTGAGCTTATTTATTCATTCTTAGTTCCACCTAAATCAATTGCAATAAAATCCATTGCAACAAACGACTGAGCTGTTGAAAATTTTCAAATAAATATTCATATCTGTTGCAATAGATGACATATCTGATTTAATTATCAAATAGACATTTGCATCTGTTGTGATAGAGGACTGAGCTATTGGAAATTTTTAAACAGATATTTATATCTATTGTAACAGATGACATATTTGATTTAATTATCAAATAGACATTTGCATCTGTTGTGACAGATGACTCAGCTATTGGAAAATTTCAAACAGATATTTCTATCTGTTGTGACAGATGACATATCTGATTTAATTAATTATCAAATGAACATTTTTATCTGTTGTCACAGATGACTGAGCTGTTGGGATTTTTAAATAGATATTGATATCTGTTGTAAAGGATATCTGAGCTGTTCAAATTTCTAAACAGATATTTATATATGTTGCAACAGATGACATATCTGTTTGAAAATCTTTTTTTTTCTTTTAATTTTAAAGCAAGATTCTGTCCGAGTAGATAACATTAAGTAGTACTTACTACTAAAGGTGGTAAAAAATATTTCTTGGATATCTCAAAAGTGAGTTCATTGAGCAGTCTTGTCTTGTCTTTTCAATGTCACTAGTCTTAGTCTTCCTCGTGCCCCTCAAATTATTAATAAAATTAATGAATATTAATTAATGATTATTTAAAACCCTCACATCTACGTACACAATACATCTATAGAAATTATCTTATCTCTCTTCCTTCAGCTACAGTTTATTTTATTCAAGTCTCATCTTTTTTTTTCTCCTCTTTAAAGTCACAACCTTTTTTCTCTCTTTTATCTTCTCTTCTCATAAATATCCTTTTGGATCTAAACCGATCCATATCTTTCCTCGACTGAAATTGTTGTTTTGATCCCCTTTTTGACATTAAGGTATGGTTCATTATTGCTCTTTTATTCTCGTCTTCCTCTTTGTAAGTTATTTACATCTATTTTTTATTTAATGACTATTCTCCCATATCATATTTATTAAAAAAATTGAAGGAACTTTTAAGTGTTGAATAAACAAATCGAGAATTTTAATTACAATATGCGAAAAAAGTCATCTGTTAGGAGAAATTTAAAAGTCTTGTTGGCAGTATCATTTTTTTGTATGTATTTTGTTTGTTTCTTTATTGTTGATGCAGTTATTGATGTTGTTGGTGGGGTTGGCGTTGTTGGAACTTGTGGTGTGGTGTTGTTGATGGTTTTGGAACAAAGGATGTTGTTTTTTTATTGTTGATGATGTTGTTGGAACAAATATTTGTGTTTCTTTATTGTTGATGTTTTTTATTTATAGTTTATGCTATTGTTGATGTTGCAACAGATGGAGAAACTGTTGGAACAAATCAAACCACCAGAAAGGTTGGTTTGATGTATTCCATCAGACTCCACATCTGTTGCAACAGACTCCACATAAATTGCAACAGACTCCACATAAATTGCAACAGACTCCACATCTGTTGCAATAGACTACACATCTGTTGCAACAGACTCCACATCTGTTGCAACAGACTCTATATCTGATGCAAAAGACTCTACATCTGTTGCAACAGATGGATAATATTCTTTCTGTGACATTAATTTTTTCCCTCTTCTTTGTAGATATAAAGAACTGATAGTTGATCAACTTTTGCCAGACCATCACAAGAGGCTGCAGTAAAGATGGGTTCGGAGGAATAAGTTGCATGCAGATGGAATCACTTCATATGTAGGAGATATGTATTACTGATAATGTTATCGTGGAAACACACATAGAGTGCATTGATTTTGTGAATGATATTTTTATTGATTAGTCATAGATCATTCAAATAAGATGTCTGCAATTTTATAGTTAAGTTTGGTAGGTTTGAACTGATAAGGATGAGGGACCATGAATATGGTTCTGATACCCTGTTAAGATTTAATGTCAGTTGTTGCTCATATTTACTTGTCAAGCATTGTGAAGGGATCTAGTTTTGGTGTCATTGTAAAGAGATTTAATAGTGATTGGACGAACTTTGTATTAGACCCTTAGAGGGCTTTCGGAGCTTAGCACTGCATCTAACGAGAACAGAAAACCAATATAGTTATTGCCCTAGACCAAATTTATATGGTTGGGTTGCTCCTTCGGGGTGATGATTATACACCAAAAGGTGCGGTAGGAGAATGCCTTCGAGGGAAAATGAGTGTTTGATGGAAGAATATATCATCTGAGAGCTAATTAAAGAAGAGACATAGGGTAGAAAGTAACTTCTAACGAATCTGGCCGATGGAATTATTTTAAAAGATGCAAAATCTGAATCAAGTGCAAATATGAAAGTATATCCGGTAATGTAATTTCATCTGTTGTCTCCCTGAAAGAAAAATAATGTAGATGGATACTTTACTAGGGAGCTGCGTGGTCGGGATTATCACCAAGATAGAAAATAGGAAAAGACCAACAAAGCAGCCTCACGGGCATCGAGGGTTGAAATAATGTATATCAAGTCTAGAAAACTTACGGCAACAATAACTGCAGTTAAAATAATAAGGAATCTAAGCGAAGGCGGCAATTTCTGAATTTTAAATTTCATCTCATGCCTTCTTGATTGTGTTTCCGATCAGGTCCACTGCCGTTGAATGTGTTTTCTTGCCTTAGCATGCTTTCAACATTCCTTGGAGAAGATCAGTTGCTTGTTGTAGTATGTGAATCCCGATAATTTTTAAGCTTACCTCCAGCTTGCTGATTCTGTATTCAAGCTGGTCGTTGCTATCTTCGAAGTTGGTAAGGAGTTTCTCATCTCTTGTGAGCTCGATCAGGGACACCACCTTCAAAATTATGGCATTTTAAGTGCCCTTCAGAACACTTTCTTTAGAAGCCTTAAAGGATACATGGAGGGTCGCTATGTTTGTTTTAGGTCAAATGTGTTAATGCACGTTGAAGATGTGGTCCCAACAGTTGAACAGCACACTTTTATCGAACGTTGCTCAATGCATCTTGCTTAACCAATTTGATAAATTAATAAGCATGGAGTTACGTAGCGTGTGATCTACATCGACTCTACCAAGCCTATCAAACGTTTACGTAACTCCAAGCCCATTACCCTATAGTGCACAAATCAAGCGAGCTCAATCTCTCAGCCTTTCTGTTGATCGCTTTTCTCCAATATAGATGACAAGATATCTGCTATGCAAAAGTCTACACCGTCGCCAGACATGCTTGCCAGGGAGAAATTCTTCAGAAGATATCTGTTGATGCCTTCTGAAGAATTGATCCCTAGCAAGCATGTCCGGCGACGGTGTAGACTTTTGCATAGCAGATATCTTGTCATCTATATTGGAGAAGAGTGATCAGCAGAATGGATGGCAGATTGAGCTTGTTTGATTTTTGCACTAACTCGATCATATTTTTTTGATAGGGTAATGAACTCGAAGTTACGTAATATTTGATAGGCTTGGTAGAGTCAGTTTAGATCATTCTCTACGTAACTCTTTACTTATTAATTTACCAAATTTTTTTAGCAAGATACATGGAGCAACGTTTGATAAAAGTGTGTTGTTTAACTGTTGGGACCACATCTTCAACGTGCTTTAACACATTTTGACCTAAAATAAACACAGCGACCCTCCATGTCTCCTTTAAGGCTTCTAAAGAAAGTTTTCTGAAGGGCTTCTAGAATGCCACAACTTTAAAGGTAGTGTTCCTAATCGAGCTCATAAGAGATGAGGAACTTCTTACCAACTTTAAAGATGACAACGACCAGCTTGAATACAGAATCAGCAAGCTGGAGGGAAGCTTAAAAATCATCGAGATTCACATACTACAGCAAGCATCTGATCTTCTCTAAGGAATGTTGAAAGCATGATAAGGCAAGAAAACACAATCAATTAATCCATATTGCTAAGGAAGTAATGATACTATATTTGCCTTTCAATCTCGTTTGTGGTTTCGATCAGGTCAACGGTAGTGGACCTGATCAGAAACACAAACAAGAAGGCATGGGATGAAATTGAAAATTCAAAAATTGCCGCCTTCGCTTAGATTCCTTATTATTTTAATTGCAGTTGTTGTTGGCGTTAGTTTTCTAGACTTGCTATACATCATTTCAACCCTCATGCCCGTGAGGCTGCTTTGTTGGTCTTCTCCTATTTTCTATCTAGGTGATAATCCCAACCACGCATCTCCCTAAGAAAGTGTCCATCTGCATTATTTTTCTTTCAGAGAGACAACAGACAAAATTACATTACCAGATACACTTTCATATTTGCACTTGATTCAGATTTCGCATCTTTTAAGATAATTCCATCGGCCAGATTCGTTAGAAGTTACTTTCTACCCTATGTCTCTTCTTCAATTATCTCTCAAATGATATAGTCTTCTATAAACCACCCATTTTCCCTTGAAGGAATTCTCCTACCGCACCTTCTGGCATATAATCATCACCCCGAGCGAGCAACCCAACCATATAAATTTGATCCAGGGGAATTTTTATTGTTTTTTCGTTCTTATTTGATGCAGTGCGAGGCTTTGAAGGTGTTCTCAGAGTCCAATGCACACTTAAAGTTAAGTCCAATCGCTATTGGTTCTCTGCAATGATGATAAATATTGATCCATTCTCAAAACTTGACACACATAAACACTAGCAACAACCGTCAGTAATTCGTAATAGGGTATCTGCACCATCTTCATGAAGTCCTCAACCTTATCAATTTTGAAACCATCAAAATTAATGGTACAATGCAGGATCTTATTTGAATGATCAGTGCCTAATCGGTTAAAAACTGCATTCACAAAAACATTGTACTTTGTGTGTGTTATGCCCGTAACCTTATCAGTAATACACACTTAACTCCCACACATATGATAGTGGATCCATATGCACGCACCTTATTCTTCCTAGCCCATCTATGGCTTAAATTGAATAAATAGATGACTAGCTAGTTGCAACAGATGACACATCTGTTTATATTGTCAAACAATTGGAGACATCTGTTATGACAGATGATCAACCTGTTGCAATATATGACGTATCTGTTGGAGAAATCAAACAGATATATACATATCTTGCAAAAGATTGCAGTATGTTGTAAGTTATCTAACAGAAAGAATATATTTTGCAACAGATTACCCATCTGTTAAATTTATTTTAAAGCAATTTTCTTTTCTTTCCAAGATATAATAATTTATAAATAGGTCCCTCCTTACAAATATGAATGATCCAGATTCGTACAAGAATATTCATATCGAGTCCTTGCATGAACTTCAAAGGAAGTTTGATGAACTCCAGAGAGATTTGGCTGACTTGGGAGCAAGGCTGTCGGATGAAAAATGTCCGATTGACAATAATAATAATAGTAGTAATAATAATTAGGTAATATTTTTTATTTTAGCGCATGTATTTTCCTCCTTTTGTATATCAGATCTACCCAAGGGATTCAAAAATCTATGTTTTATTGTTTCATTGGTGGTCGACTTTGAATTTTTAATTCTTATTTAGTATTTAATAATCATTCTGTTTATTCCTTGTTCTCAACATGTCGACGGTTGGTGGTAGGGATTGAGTAATTTGTGTCAACAGAGGCTAATCTGATACGACAGATCGATCATATATTGCACCAGGTGGTTATTAATAAAAAAGGGTTATTGTTGTTATTGAGAGGGTGAAAAAGACATGACTTTCCGATTATTTAATATGAAAAATATTTCATAAATAAATAATAAGAAAATAAATGATAAACACAATTTATAACCGTAAAAGAACTGTTATTTAATTTTAATAATTGATCGTGACTTTTCACCATTTTTGTTTTTGAATTTGTTTTTTAAAATTATTTATTATATAATAAAAAAAAGTCACAATATTGGATTAATTAACTTATATGATGATTGTTAAGAAAAATAAGATGAAGGTCGGTCGTGACTTTTTGTCTAAAACAAAAACACATACATATCATCAGTATTTTACTGATGCATCAAATTCCCCATCTGTTGCAACTGATGCATCAGCTATTAGAAGAAATCAGAAAAGATATTAATATAGAACGTCTATTTGTTGCTACGGATAGTATATCTGTTGCAACTGATGGTTTATCAGATTCAACAGATATACAATCTGTTGCCAGAAAATAAAAATAGTTATTATTTTATTAAAGAATTTGAAAAGGTGTTTTTTTTAATTTATAAAATAAAAAAGTCAGCAATTTTGGATTAATGATATGATGATAGTTTTTTTTTAAAGTAGATTATATGTTGCAACAAATATATTATCTGATGTAATAGGTTCACTATTGTTGCAACAGATGATATATTTGTTGTCACAGATGATTTATCTGATGCAACTGATATAGAATTTGTTGTCACAACTCAATAAAAATGGTTCTTGGAAAGAACTAATTAATAATAATCATCTGAAAAGTCATGACTTATCACAATATTTCTTAATTTAATTAAGTCATTGCTTTTCACATTAATAAAAAATATAATTAATAAATGAAGGTGAACAGTTAGATTATATGTTGCAACAGATAGGTTATCTGATGCAACATATTTTACATTTATTGCAATAGATGATATATTTGTTGTCACAGATGTGTTATCTGATGCAATAGATATAGAATTTGTTGCCACAACTCAATAAAAACGGTTCTTGAAAAAAACTAATTAATAATAATAATCTGAAAAGTCATGACTTATCACAATATTTATTTTCATAATTTAATAAAAAATATAATTAATGAATGGAGGTGAATAGTTGCGCCTTTTTTTTCTTCTCATTCAAATTCAATCCTCTATAAATAGGTCCCTCCTTACTCAATCGTTCATTCAACTACACTCTATTTATTTATTGCATCTCGTCTTTCATCTTACACTCTAGAAGATTATGGCTGACCCAGTGTGGGACGTTGTTTTTCTGCAAGACGTCGTGAATGAACTTCGGAATCAAGTTTGTGACCTGCAATGGGAACTGGGAGGAGTTAGAGCAAGAATGTTCCACGAGATAAGCAGGCTCAGGAGGGCCTTGCGACTTTCGGTTGAAGATTGGCCGGCTGGCAATGATGATAATGATAATAATAATAATAATAATAATAATAAGATTATTATTTTTCTTTTAGTCTATTATATGTATTTTTATTTATTTTTGTTGAATAAAAAAATTATGTTTGATCTTTGACGTTTTAATCCATATTTAATTTTCATTCTATCTATTATCTTCTCAATAAACATGTCGACGATTCGACGTAAAAAGGAATAATTTAGAATCCAGTAGCAATAGCAAGATTTATCTGATGGGTTTGTGGCAGGGGATGATGTGTTGTTCAAAACAGATTACTCATGTTGCAACAGATAAGAAGTCTGATACAACAGATAAATAGTCTATTTCAACAGATGACTAGTTTATTGCTTGGCTCTGACGTTTAAATTCGTACTCCCTCCGTCTCAAATTATCCGTCCCAAATTGAGATGCCACATTGATTAAGAAAAATAATTAATAACATGTCTAGTTTACCATAACGCACTGATCAGTTGGTGGGACAGTAGACGTGTTTGAAATAACCATTGTTTGTTATTAAATAAAAATTTCATAAGAGAAGAAAGCTTTTAATCGATCGGCGTATAGTTCCCTTATTAAATGATGTTTCCATTTTAATTTGAAAAAAAGTGATTAATGCAAAGGGTGAAACATGGATTTTTTTAATCTTTTCTTGATTAATGAAAAAGAAAAGTAAAATGAGAAATCGAATTAGGAAATTTAGGATGGGTAATTGGACGTAAGGAATAATTTTGAATCCAGTAGCAATAGCAAGAGTTGAAGCATATTAGTTATCTGTTGGGTTTGTGGCAGGGGCTGATTTGTGTTCTTCCAAACAGATTAATCATTCGTCGCAACAGATAATTAGTCTAGTGCAATAGATAAACATCCTGATGCAACAGATAATACGATTGATGCAATAGATAATACGTCTGATGCAACAGATAAATCTTTTGATGCAACAGATAAACAGTTTGATGCATCAGATAAATCTTCTGATGCACTAGATTACTCATCTGATGCACCAGATGATTGATTTATTTAAATTATGGGTACTTATGTTGGATTCATTATCGGGGCTCTATCCATTGTTGGAAAAACAGAAGTGTACCCAGATGACAAATACAAATAAAAATCATAATTTTACTTGCCAAAGTCACCTCTGAAGTAATGTTAAAGTGGAAAGTGATGTAGTAAATAAAATTTGACCTAAGAAATTGGCCAGATAGCAGCAATAGCATTGTACCAACAACAACAAATGGTCGACAAGAAGAAGATGAAAATGATAATAAAGTAGAAGATAATGATAATGAAGCAGAAGATGATGAATAAAGCAGCAAAAACAATGAACAAAAAAAATCGCTAAGAGAGAGAAAACAACAATGGATGAGAAGAGAGAGAAATGCGCCTTTTTCCCTCCGTTTCCCATTATTTTAGGTAAACATTGATATCAAAGTGTAAATTTAAAAACTTGTGGGTTATTTTCAAACTTTCCCAACTTTCTTAATCCATAATAAAGTAATTGTCACCTCCAACTAATAATTAAGACTTGTGTCACCTACACCTCATTTTAAAACTCTTTTGTCACATGTGGCCTAAAGCCCCTAATATCTATGGATAAGATTTTTTTAGAATAACCAAGATATTGTATTGCAACAAATTTCTAATATTTATTAACTTGAGTGAACTTTTCTCAAGTTCTATAATAAAATACTACTCTTCACATATAGAGTCATAAATTACAAACACTTACGAATTACTAGTTATATAATAAAAATAATATTTTGGGGGTTTTCATTGGTCGAGGCCTAAACATACGTTTTAATTTCTTACCCTTGGAGTCATCATAGAAGTAGTGAACCATGAAAATGGGTCTTTAGTCGTCCTTAAAAAGTTTGGTTTTAGTGATACTTTAAGCCCATCTTTGTTTTGCCCTGAAATGAGGTATCTTTTATCCTATCCTTATTCATTATTGTTGTTGAGTTTGGACCAAACAACTTATAACTTTACTATAAGGGCAAAATTCAGAAATAACATACGTATCCCCTTAATTATGAGTTTTATAGCAACATTTTCATAATTACATAATATAGCATGTTGTATTTTGTATTTTTACAAACTGTTGCTACAAAAATACAAATACATATGATTTTTACTGCCCTTATGATCGATATGTATTTTGTATTTTTGTAAACTGTTGTTACAAAAATACAAATACATACAAATACATATGCTACAAAATGTAATTTGATAAAAGTGTTGTTATTTTTTGTAATTTAATACTTAAGTATGCTACTTTATGTATTTATAGCAACTTTACCCTTTTTCTATCAACCGAAATAGACCTCAAATCTATCTTATTAATCAATCAGTTAAAAGGTTAATGGGGTAAATATTTTTTTTTGTTTCAGCTACTAAAATTTCAAATTATAGGATCAAAGGAATAAGACAAGCTACTAACTTTTTGGAAAAAAATAAAGCTTTTGTTTTAACTAGAACAAAGAAGATTGACATATTTGATAGACCAGTCACAAAAATCGTTAAAGCTTAATGGTTGACATGATAAACTTCCTTTATATGAAGGAAAATTAACTCTAATTAAACATGTTTTACAGATATATCAGTGCATACTGTTAATGTTAAGTTTTGATGAATTATCATGAGCTTGGTGCAAGAAATCTTTTGCTAAATACTTAAAAGAAGAAGCATCCCACAAAATTTGATCAAAAAGCAAGAAAAATCTCCCAATATCTACAAAAGGAAAAGGAAGAGAAAAGAAGATTTCTAAAAGATTGCTCTTTTAATTATGGCGCATAATTCATGTGATTTTTGCATACTTTTAGTCTTATTTAGAAAGGTTTTTTTCCTTTTAGACTTTAATTATTCTTGAAAATTTAATATTTATTATTCCTTTTCTTAAGGAGAAAAATCTTTTGGATTGCCTAATGCGGTTTCCTTCCAACGGCTAGTAGTAGTCCCAACCACTACTATATAAGCATTGAAAGATCAAAAGAAGAGACATACACTTGCTCAACCTTCTCTAGTTCTTTGATCTAATTTACTCAAGCATTGTATTCTCTTTAAAGGTTTACTGTGTCATTAAAAAAAAAAAGAGAAACACATAGTTGGTGAAGCATTGTATCAAGGTGTAAAAAAAAGGAATAGAATGGGAGTCAAAGCCAAAAAGCTTGACTCAACCTTGTACTTTAATATTATTTGCAAAGAACTAGTAAAATCCCTTGCAACCCAAGAAAACTGGAGTAAGATCTATTAGAGGTCCCAATCAGTATAAAATATCCAGTGTTAATTACTTTCAGCAGTTTTATTTTTGAAGTTTTCATTACTGCACTCAACAGTCAACGATCTGTTGGAGAAAGTCGATTGTCTAATAAAAAAAGTAATTCACCCTCCCTCTTACTGATTTCAATGGTATAAGAGCGAGGACTCACAAGTTTTTGCCTAACAACAAATGAGAAAAGATCATGGCTCAGACTGTTGCTCGAGCATTATTTTATGAAGGGACATCCCAAACTAGACCTTCTTATTTCAATGGAAAATACTTTTCTCATTGAAAAATAAGGATGAAAATCTTCATTAAATCCTATGATGTTAAAGTTTAGAAAGTTATCAAACTTGGTGATCTTTCACTCCTCTCTACTTGCAAACATAAAAATAAAAAGACATCAGAAAATAGTGAGAAATCTACTGAGAGCATTTCATCCTTAGAGAATTACACAGATAAAAAAATAGAGATAATTCAGATCAACTCTAAAGCTAAAAATGTCCTATATAATGAAATCAATGGTGAATAATATGAGAAGATCTCCTGCTTTGAGACTTCTAAAGAAATGTGGGATAAATTGAAAGTAACATATAAGGGAATTGAGAAGGTTAAACATACTCTTGTAAGTTTATTAGTCTATGACTATGAAATTTTCAAGATGAAGAATGGAGAACCCATTGAAGAAATATTTGCCAGGTTTGGAAAATTGTTGGGAAACTCAAAGCTGTAGAAAAAAATTATCTTGTGGCAGATCAGATTACAAGGATTCTCAGAAGCTTACCTCCTCAGTGGATCTCTAAGATTGTTCTCTTGAAATTATGAACTTGAATAACATGACCTATGATGAAGTCAGGGGAGATCTTATTGCTTTTGAAAAGGCTCACTTGAATAAAAATGACACTCAACAATAGGAGTAAAAGAACTGTGGCCTTCAAATCCACAAATAAGGAAGAAGATGATGCCCTGAATGCAAATAAACTTTCTATCATCACAAGAACAATTATTAAAAATTACAAAAGATCTAAAAATCAAAGAAGAGGGAGACAAAATTACACCTAGGGAAAACAACATACTGATTAGAACAGGAATAAAGGTAAGTGTTATAATTGTGGTAGGTATGGTCATATTGCTTATGAGTGTCCAGAAGTAAGAAGATGACCCTCTAAGGAAAATCAAAAGGCATTCATTTGTTGGGGTTTATGAGGAACAATCAGACCAAGAAATGATAACACTGAAGACTATTGTTTCATGGCAATTGGAGAATCCTGCTAGATAAGTACTAACTCCTATAATGAATGTTTAAAACTTCAAAAGTTACTAGACCTTGCCATATGTGATTTGAATAAATCCTATGAAGAAAATACAGCTCTTTTAAGAGAGAAAAAAAAGAGTGGGAGGTTATACTTAAAATTTGTGAATTTGAAAAAGACTTCCAACAAGAAGAACTTGATGACTTGAAAATCAATATTAACAGTTTTGAAAAATCTCATAGTCAAAGTGTTGTTAGGTCAAATCAGTTGACTAATTCAACTGATTGTAATAGATATTATAGCTTTGAAGAATCTCATCGGTCAACTAATTCGAGTAAGTCAACCAAAGGGAAAAATCATAGTCCAAATACCTATCATAGAAGGTATTACAACCATGATAGATCTTAAAGATCAACCAACTGAAGCCAGACGATTGAAAGATACAATCACAGTTGTAATACTTATTATAGAACCACTAATCAATACTATATTTCTTGTTATCATAGTGGGAAACCTAGTCATAAATATGATAACTAAATATTTTGCTCTAGAAATCCTGGTAAATGGATTTGGAGACCAAAAAGTGAATCAACAAATCCAAAAACTAATTTCAATGAACCCAAGAATGCTTGGGTACCCAGAAATAAGTAATACATCTATTTTGTAGGAACTCCACCAAAAACCTAAAGAAAAATGGTATCTCGATAGTGGATGTTCAAATCACATGTCTGTAAATAAGAATTTGTTTAAAACCACAACAAATTTTGATGGAGGTGACATCAACTTTAGAGATAACTCCAAAGGTAAGGTAATAGGTATTGGTACCATCTCTTTTAACAATTCTCATAATATTACTAATGTTTATTTGTTCAGCAATTTGAAGTACAATCTTCTAAACATCAGGCAGTTGTGTGATGCTGAATTAAAGGTAATATTTAAAAAGAAAGGGTGCATAATTGAACAGCATGGAAGGCAAGTCCTTACTGGAAACAGACACAGAAATATGTATGTTCCAAACTCCATCAAAAGGACAGAAAGACATATATTTATAGCCTCTATTTCTGATGATCCATGGATTTGGCACAGGAAACTTGGTCATGTAAGCATGGGAAATATTTGAAAAGTTAGTTAAGAATGATCTTGTGACTAAATTTCCAAACCTTGATTTCAAAAAGATCTATATTTGTGATGTCTGTCAGCTAGGAAAACAAACTAGAAATTCCTTTCCTGCCAAAGATATTGTCTTAACTACTAAACCTTTTTAAGTACTTCATATGGACCTATTTGCTCCAACTAGAACTGCTAGCATTGGTGGGAAAAGGTTTAAACAGACAAAAGTTACTACATCACTGCCATTAGAAGTGATCATGGGGTAGAATTTGAGAATAAAGATTTAAAAATCTTTTATAATACCCATGAATACCCTCATAACTTCTTATCTCTAAGATACCCACAACAAAATAGTGTGGTTGAACGGAAAAATATAACACTTCAAGACATGGCTTGAACCATGATATGCGATCACTCTCTTCCACACAAGTTTTGGGCAGAAGCTGTCAGTATTGCATGTCATATTTTAAACAAGTGTCTCATCAGACCTATTCTAAAGAAAACTCCATATGAGCTTTGGAATAATAAAAATCCCAACATTGGGTACCTCAATGCATTTTGGTCTAAATGATTTATTCATAACAATGGCAAGGACAATATTGATAAGTTTGATCCAAGAAGCGACACATGTATTTTCATGGGTTACTCTAAATCTAGTAGATCATATAGAATTTTTAATAAATGCACTCTTTGAATTAAATAATCTATCCATATTGTTTTTTATAATACTAATCACTGTGTTAAGAATGATTGCTCTATAGATGATGAGATTAAACAGGTATAATTTAACAAAGCTCCTCCCACCAAGGATAACTCCTCCTGGAATCCCTCTAGCAATGAAACTGACCAGTCCACCACCACTCTAAATGATCAAACTGAAGAAGAAGCAATTCTAAATAAATGAAGAAGCAATACTGACTATCCTAAGAAATTTATCATTTGGGATCCAAAGGAAGGAGTGTACACAAGGGCTTTCAGTAGAAGAAATATGAACATAACCATCATATCTCAACTTGAACCAAAGAAAGTCAATGAAGCCTTGGAAGATAAGGGTTGGGTAAAAGCAACGAAAGAAGAGCTTGAGTAGTTTGACAGAAACAATGTGTGGACTCTTGTTCCAAGACCAGAAAATGTCTCCATTATTGGAACCAAATGGTTATTCAAAAACAAAATGGATGAATTAGTTAAAGTTGTATAAAACAAAGCTCGTTTAGTCGCTCAAGGATATTCACAACAAGAAAGAGTCGATTATGATGAGACTTCTACACCTATAGAAAGGTTAGAATCTATTAGAATTTTACTTGCTTATTGTCACACTCCTTTTTCATCCAAAAAGAATAGTTTAACGGTTTGAAAGAATTTTTATTATTAAAGTGACAAAAGACTGAAAATTTGTTTTGAAAAAAGGATTATTTACATTTTTATTCAGAGTCACCACTTGACATAATCCGGTGTGCCAAGTCACCTTTGAAAGATTCTTTTCAAAACAGTTTGACTCTAAAAATTGATCTGCAAATAGAGATTTTGGTTAAGGAATTCTGTTGATCGGGGAAAGGTGTTAGGCACCCCTCGGTCCCGTGGTTCTACCACGGTCTCTTGGTGGAACGTATCAGCTAATTTGACATTATGAATATATAAACCACACAAAATCATACAAAACAATCAATCAAACAAAACAAATCCAAAATTATAGTGTCCAGTCCGATTATTACAATCCCAAAATAGAAAATGTGAAAATATAAACCTATTCTATTCTATGCCAATTCTAAACTACACTCCATTGCTTTATCCACCCGACGTTCCGGGCCTTGATCGTGCGTCGACTTCAAGTACAAGATACTTCAAAGCATTCCCCGGATAAATCAATACAAATCCCTCGAGGCATTCCCCGGCCAAATGAATACATAATTAGTGCGAAAAAATCAAACTATTGAAAAAAATTTCAAACATTCACGGAATTTTCAACATTCAACCAAAGCCATAAATTCTAAACTTTGCCTACCCAACCTATGTTTGTCTAAACCAATCGACGTATCATGATACTACCAAGTTCAATTAACGTTCATTTCAAGTCAAACAACCAATGAATCAAACTAACTAAAGTTCACCAATTATGTCAAGTTTTCAATCCTCACCCCCAAATTAATTTTAATTCTCAAATGAGATACCATTTCACCGTGAAATCTATAATCAAGAAAACCAACCACGAATCAAAACAAATCACTATTCATCATTAACAAGGATCAAGCAACACATGATATTCAATCCAACACACCAAATATAATAAATGATGAGATAAAAAAAGGAAAAGAGTAGAATTGGACCTTAATTTAAAGCTTTCTCAATTCGATGTATTATTTTGATTAAATCTGGTAGAGTCCGAGCCGATGAACCTCGAATCAAACCTCAACCAACCAACCCGAGCTTGATATACCTTTTTTCTCTATTTCGCCAACCCGAATCAGAATCGAGAAAGCAACATGAAACTAGTACTAAAATTCATACGCCATTTTTGTTGTTTCTCTCATTTTCTGATGGACCTCACCAGAATCAGGGAGAATTGGGTCGAGCTCAATTATTTGGGGGTTCGTCCGATCACTATTGTAGCATTAGCTTCGGAGAGCTTAACAGTGGCAATGTTATTTTTCTCCTTCCTGAATCCTCTCCCGTTCGATCTCCCTCTTCTCTCTCTATTTAATCTCTCAGTTACTAGCTTTCACTCCCATTTTTTCTCTATTTCAGCGTGTGGGTGTGTGAAATAGTGTTGTTGTATGTGTGTGCTGATTCTCTCTATGTGTTTGTATTCTCCTGTATATACGTGTTGTGTGTGTGAAAATTGATGGGGAGTTGTGAATATTTCCAGTGGATCTGTGTATTTTGTGGAGAAGAAGATAGTGTATATATATGGTGTGGGCTCCCCTTCAAGTTGTTGTGATGTATTTGATGAAGATGATGATATGGAGTGGTGTCCTCTTTTTTGTAGTATGTATGTTTATCTTTTTTCTTTGTGGATAGGAAATATGAGGAGGGAGGGTCACGTGGGTAGGTAGGGTAGGAGGGTATTAGGTGGTGATGTGTCCTCTTTTAATTGGAGAGGTTGTTGGGATGTTTAAAAGAAGATAAAAAATTTTAGAATTTGTTAAATGAGATAAAGATAAAAATAAATAAAATAAATAAATAAAATGATGAGGTGATTATTTATTTTGTTTTTCTTGTGGAAAAATTACCACGCGGATAGAATACGTGGTAAGACGGGGTAAACGATAAAAATGCTTTCGGGGAGGGACAAAATTAGGTGTCTACACTTATGCTTCTTATAAAGGGTGTAAATTATTTCAAATGGATGTAAAAAGTTCTTTTTAAAATGTTTTTATTGATGAACAAGTCTTTGTGAAGTAACCCTTAGGTTTTGAAAATCCAAACTTTCGATATCATATTTTCAAACACTCTAAAGCTCTCTATGGTCTAAAATATAATCCTAGATCTTGGTACGATAGATTGGGCAACTTTCTAATTAACCATGATTTCACAAGAGAAAAAATGATACTACTTTGGTTATCAAACTTACCCCTTTTGGAAACTTAATTATTCAAATTTATGTTGCTGATATTATATTTGGAAGTGCTAATGCTATTCTGTGCAAGGAATTCTCTGAATTAAAAAGTAAATTTGAAATGAGTATAATAGGAGAATTAACTTTCTTTTTGGGATTGCAAATCCACCAGTCTACTGAGAGAATATTCATCTCCCAAAATAAGTACCAAAGATCTCATTCAAAGATTTGGAATGGAAAATGTCAAACCATCTGTAACACCTCAGATTTTTGTTCCTTGAAAATTTCTAAAATTTTATCCTAACTGTCCTGACTACGACTCCCCTTACGAGTCATAAGGAGTCTTGACGGGTCCTGGGGACCCAATCATAGCCTAAACAGTGTGTGTAGTTAAGTTCTATTCTGAGTACGAGTGGATCACTACAAGTCGTAAGGACTCATTATAAGTCATTGTGTGCAAATCATAGGATGTGCAGTGTATACCCCAAATGGTTTCTGTGTTGACTACGACTGAACCCTACGAGTCATAAGGTCTCATTACGAGCCATGACATACAAGTCGTAATGTCAACAGTGTATGTGCTTGGTGACACTGTCTTAACAACAACTCGAGGAGATGAGTTGTTACGAGTCATCATGAGACCCATAACGACTAACAGTTTATTTTTTAGTTTTTTAATAAGGGTATTTTATACATTGTCCTCTTATCCCAATAATAACACACGACCTACAAATATACTTGGGCCCTTATTTTCATTGATAACATAATTCAAATATTCTTTTTTCTCTCTCAAGTTTCTCAAGTATCCATACTTAGGTTTTTTAAGAAGTAGGTCATCCAAGGGCTCAAGAGTTGAATTCTTTTCGTGAAACTTAGTATATCGGGCATATTACTCTTTCCTAATTGCTAATTTATTAAAAACATATGTTTAATTGTGTTGTTCATATGGTATTGATGATGGTTTTGAAACATGGGTTGAGGTTTTTGAGTGCTTGTTGTTGAACAATGTTTTCCATGGTTTACTTATGATTATTCATGCTTTGATTATGGTTTTGAACTTATGGGATGTATGGGAATAGTGAATAAAATAGGAAATAATTATTTTCCCTACTGGATACTAATTGTGTATCATGGTTCAATGGATGGGAATGTGTGATAACTGTTTTAATTGGGCTTTAATGAGGGTTGTGTAGCTAAGATGTGAAAGTGGAGGTCCCGAGGGATCTCTACTGGAAACTGCAGTTGCCGATGTGGGGGTCTAAATGATCGAGTGATTCGAGTCTCCCTTATTATTATCAATGATTGGGAGGTTCGAGTCCTTCTTATTATATTACATGATTGGGTGCTTGTGTCACCTTGCTATGTTGGGAGGTTCGAGTCCCCCATGGTGCATATGTATACCCTCTGGTTCATGCGGTCACATGCACTGGGGCCCTACCAGCTGGGAGAGATAGGCCTATATAGCCTGTGGGTGCCTTCTTATGTTATGAAGGTTGAGCTACACAATCCAGGCTAAAGTTTTAAAGTGCATGTGAAGACTTGTTCCCTACCCCAGTACGTGATATATATATATGTATTTGTATATGATTATATGTATTAGATTTTGGACTAGTTTTGAATTATTATCCATAACATTAATTTATCCCTTATCCCTGAGTTACATGCTAGCGCTCCAACTGCTAACCGTCTCCAGATGCTATATCCCCATGCGATTTAGGTATCAAAGATACCTCTAATTTTTCTGCACAGAGTTAGGTGGATCGACTCGATTCGTCAGTTTGTTGTGGTGAAGTGATAACCTTTCATTCTTCTGAAAACTTAGACATTTCATCAGTTACTTTCATAGACTAGAATTGAGAGTTTACATTATCATCAATATTATCATTGTCATTGTCATCTATCAAAGTCAGGAACATGTCCCGACCAAGACTGGTTTTATTTTCTTTGCATAGAGGCTTTGTTGGATTACTGTAGACTTAGGTGATGTTGGTCGATCACCAATTGTCTGTTATAGTCATCTTAGATCCCTTGATTTTATCTTGTGCTATCTTGTTATATATTCGAAATTCATCTGACGTTGGGGATATCGTGTTTCATTTGGCTAGGTGAAGAGGGTGGTCTCCGATCTGCGGTAGACTTAAGATATCTGTCACGATTAGGCCCTGGTTCAGGTTGTGACACTATCCAATGCTCATATGAGTTCTGCTTATGTTTTGGAATCGTGTGAAGATAACAAAATATTGATGAAACAACCTATCGTGGCATCATTGGTTCACTCTTATATTTTACAGCCAGTTAACCTGACATTTTTTCAGTGTTTGGAAATATGCCAGGTTTCAGTCAGCACCCAAAGAGGCTTATCTGACTGTTGTGAAACGTATTATTTGATACCTTATTTGTACAAGATCCTATAATCTATGGTATCCTAAATCTGCTAATATTATTTTAAAAGATTTCTCAGATGCATATTATGCATGTAAAAAAATTGATAGAAAAAATGCCATTGGCACTTGTTAGTTCATGGGACAATCCCTTGTGTCATGGAATAGCAAGAAGCAAAATTATGTCTCTCTATCCACCACTAAATATGAATATATAGCTATTGGATTATGTTGTGCTCAGTTTCTTTGGATGTCCCATCAACACAGTGATTATGATCTTTGTTTTAAACCTGTCAAGATATTCTGTGATAACTCTAGTGCTATTTGCTTGTTTAAGAATCCTGTGCATCATTCTAGAGCAAAACACATTGATGTCAAGTATCACTTCATTTGAGATCATGTTTCGAAAAGCGACATTGAGTTATCTTTTGTCAGCATTGATTTTCAATTAGCTGATATTTTTACCAAACCTCTAGATGAAGAAAGATTTTGCTCTCTTAGAAAATCCCTTGGCATTATTGCTAAACCTCTTTGAAACACAGGCATTTTGTTTAACTAATTATCTACCCTCTCTCTAATTATGTTTTATTTGTTGCATATTTTACTTGGAAATTCTTTCCTCACGACTGCACCTAAGTTTTCTCACTTTTATTCCTTTTGATTGATGTCAAAGGGAGAGAATATTGGTAGTTTATATTTGGTATTTGCTCTAATCATGCAGGGAATCACCCGTTTAGTTGGAGTTAATTTACTATCGCGACTCAGGGATGCCTAACAGGAAAGTAATCTAATTTTTTTTGTCATCCATTAAAAAGGGGGAGATTAATAATATTATGTTTTGATGAATGATCATGAGCTTGATTGCAGAAAATCTTTGTCAAATACTTAAAATGAAGAAGCATCTCTCAATATTTACAAAAGGAAAGGAAGAGAAAAGAAGATTTCTGGAAGATTGCTACAATAATTATGGCATATAATTCATAGGATTTTTACATCCTTTTAGTTTTATTTAGATACATGTTTTCCTTTTAGACTTTTAATTATTCTTTGAAATTGAATATCCATTATTCTTTTTCTTAAGAAGAAAAATCTTTTGGGTCACCTTGTGTTGTTTCCTTCCAATAGCTAGTAGTAGCTCCAACCACTACTATATGAGCATTGAAATATCAAAGGAAGAGATATAAACTTGTCTCAACCTTCTATATTTCTTTGCTCTACTTTACTCAAGTATTGTATTCTCTGTAAAGGTTTACTGTGTCGTTTAAAAGAGAGGAGATTAACACATAGTTAGTGAGATATTGTATCAAAGTGTGAAATAAAGGAATAGAGTGGGAGTCAAAGCCAAAAAGTTTAACTCAACCTTGTACTTTGATATTATTTGCAAAGAACTAGTAGAATCTCTTGCAACCCAAGGGGACTGGAGTAAGACCTATTAGAGGTACCAACTAGTATAAAATATCTGGTGTTAATTACTTTTAGAAGTTTTATTTTTGAAGTTTTTATTACTGTACTCAACAATCGATTGTCTGTTGAACTACTAAAAAAAACTGAAAAACCGACCACGAAAAACCGACCACAGATTGTGGTCGGAAAAAAACCGACCACATGTGGTCGGTTTTAAAAAAAAAAAAAAAAGCAACCACAAGTGATCGCTTTTATATTTTAAAATTTCAAAATAATTTTTATATTAATTATTAATTATTTTTTAAATAAATTTTTAAATTTTTAAAAAATTTTAAATTCTTTTTAAAATTTTAAAAAAAAAAAACTGACCACTTGTGGTCGGTTTTTAATTTTTCTTAAAAAAATAAAATATTTTTAAAAACCGACCACTTATGGTCGGTTTTTAAACTAAAAAAAATAATAAATAAATAATTTTTAGTGAGAAATAATTATATATATGTAATAAATATATATATATATTTATATATATATATATATATTATCTTCATTAGAAATAATTATATATATTATTTTTTTCAAATTACATTGATCACATGATGTCGATAACGGTCTATTATAAGGTAATATAATTGTGGATGTGATATATATAGTACTCATTCAAGCGTTCATATACATAAATATATATATATTATCTAGTGATCGATTGATGAACGATGTAGTCAAAACCTAATATTGTATTAAGATAATCAAATATAATTAATCGATCACTCATCTGAGTAAGTATAAGAAGCACATCGCATTATATTATTGGATAATATACTTGTGTACGTATGTGATAGATATAGTACGTATTTAGAACTTGATATAGTCGATAGTGTGTATATGTGTGTGTGTGTATAGGTATATATATATATATACATATATATATATATATATACATATTATACAGTGAAGGTATATTAATGACATACAATAATGTAATCGATAATTCATCTGATTATTTGTAAAATACGTTGTATATTATTATGGGGTAGTAAAATCGTGTATTTGATGTTTATAGTACGTATCTAAAAGCTGATAGACAATTAAATATATGTATATACATATATCTCGTGTAGTGACGTATGCAGTAATCGAAAACTAGATAACTAAATGTATATATCAACATATTTTGAATGATTCATTCATATATATGATACTATTGAGGATCGAAGTAATAATATAATGTATGTTGATGTGATATTAATGTTAGTCAAATTAATCGATAACTCATCAGAGTTTGTATACGAAATATGTTGCATTATATTACGGGATAATATACTCGTGTACGTATATATAGTATGTATTTAGAACTTGATATATATAGTAGATAGTGTGTATATGTGTGTGTATGTATAGGTATATATATAGTATATATACATATCATGTAGTGAAGGTATAATGACATCAAAAACTAGCAGAATCTACCAAAAACAATGATTATAACGTAAGACAAGTGATCGATAATTTATCTGATTATAACACGTTGTATTACGAGGTGTGTGTATATATATATATATATATATATATATATATATATATATATATATATATAGGTGGATAATACATTTAGGCTGCTAGTTTAGCAAAATTATTAACTTTTAAATTTTAGTATCTTTTACACATTTTTCTTGTATCAAACAAATTTTTGACGTGCCACATTCATGATTTAAAATGTATAAATTATTTTATTAATTTTTTATATCATTTTTTACAATTTATTAATTCAAATATAACATTTTTTACATAATTTTATTAAATTATTGGTAATTGTGCATACTCACATTTTTGCAAATACATTGTCTAGTTTTCCATTATTTAGTATTATTTATTTTATTATTAATATTATTATTATTTATTATTATCTATTATTATTATTATTATTTATCTATTATTTATTTTATACTATGTTGACCCCCAATTTTGACCCACTGATATTACTTTTAGGCTGCTATTTTATCAAAATTATTTAATTTTAAATATTATTATTTTTTTCACATTTTTTCTTATATTAAATACATACTAACGTGTCGCATTGATAATTTAGAAAAATGCATAAATTGTTTTATTATTTTTAGTATCATTTTTATAATTTTTAAAACTCAAATACGATATTTTATGTAATATTATTAATATTTATTAAATTATTTTTTGCGTAATTGTGCACACTCACGTTTTGCAAATACATGTCTAGTGTCGCATCATTATTCTTATTATTATTAACATTGTTATCATATATATTATTTATTATTATTATTATTATCATTATTTATTATTACTATATATTATTTATTTACTACCATTATCTCTATTAGAATTTAAAACAACCCAATTGAAATCACTTAGCCTATTTTATTTATGTCTTAGCCTCAAAGCTATTATAATTTTAGCCATTGATTATAATCATAGCCAGACTCAATTTAAAATTTTCAATTTTTAAATCTCAGTCGTCGATCCAAAACGGATCCAACGACTGAGATCGAAAACATCTTTTCTTTCCTTATTAACCCAAAAGAACCCCTAAACCCTAATTTCCAAAAATTATCCCCTCCTCATCTCTCTAACCCTTCTCTCTCTCAGTCTCTCCTTTTCTCTCCTCATCATCATTGACAAAGCCTTGCTCTCCTTCTCTCTCTCTACAAGACCCCTCCCGCGATCCCTCCGTTCATCCCTTCAAACCCAGGCGTCGCCTCCTCGAAAACCAGCCGCCCAACATCAACAGCAGCCATCGGCAGTAGCCATAGCTGTCGCCACTGCTCTGTCCTCTCCCCGCGGCACCAACAACGACAACAATGTCACCACCGGCAAACAGCGCCTCCGTCTCCTCCTCTCCATCACACTTCTCTCTCCACCGGAAGCCAAGAAAGACCAGCCACTGTCGCCGCTCGAAGCCACCACTCCAGCCGCCAGATCCCTCCGTCTCTATGCCTAAGACCCGGTAACCTCCCTTTCAACGAAATTAATAGGTATTAGAGCCTATTTCACGGTTTAATCTCAGATTTTACTCTTTTTTCTTTTCGTGATCTAAAAAATAATGAAATGATTGTTGTGAGTTTGTTAAAATCTGTGAGGTGTTGTGTTTATTTTATCGTTTATACTGTCAAACGTGAAAATTTCAGTCGTGGCAATGCTAATTCTTAACCAAGTCCCAATCACATTATCGATTCTTTTCCTACTTAGTCTGATAGATGTTGAATGTGAATTTCTTTTATTCTTGAAAACTGTTTGGGCATAATTTTGGGCAACTAAATTATAGTGAAATATATTACATGTCTAATTGCCTCGTGATTTCAAATTTAGCGTATATGGTAAGTGTCGAAATATTTTATTTATCTTTTTGGCTAATTACCTATGAACTAGGGTAGTACTTTAATTAAGGTATATAATATGACTATGATATAAAGATAAAGGTATATATCATTTGATATAGTTGCATGCAGTAAATGTTTTTTTGACAAGAATGAGGAAATAAATCTCATGAATCATTATTCTACCTGATTCTACACCATTTAACTCCATTAATAGAAGGCTAAGATAATTCCAACTAAGGTTTAACTATCTATTTTGTATGTTGTTGTATCTGTCGGATTCTTGTTGTTGCTAATGTACTCGTGACTGTCTTGTTGTTATTATAGTGTTGTTTTTGTCTTGTGTTGATAATCTAGTTTGGATTGTTGACTGGAAAATAGGTGTTAAACACCTCACTACATTGTGTTCTTGTTATTGTGTGTGAATCCGAGAGTGGTCATCCATAGGGTCCTCGGTTCTCTTGAACTTGTGGACTATTTTGGATGTATGTTTTGGTGTGTTCTTGGTCGCTAATGTGACTTGAAAATGTGAATTAGTTAATTGAAAATAGCTAAGTGTAGTGACTTCAAATGCTAGTACATGACTTGAAAATGGTTAAGTTTAGGAATTTTAAAGGGGATTTTGTGTTTTGAAAGTTGTTTGGTTGGTGACTTAGTCACTTGAAAATGGTTAAGTTTTGGGACTTTAAAGGGAAATTTTTTTTAAGGTACTTGAAATGTGGACTTGTATTTTGAATTTAGTTAAGTGTGATCACTTGAGAAATGAATAAGTACTTGAAAATGTTTAAGTGTAGGTAGTTGAAATGTGGACTTGTGTTTTGAATTTAGTTAAGTGTGGTCACTTGAGAAGTGAGTTAGTGACTTGAAAATGCATAAGTGTAGGTACTTGAAACGTGGACTTGTGTTTCTAATTTAGTTAAGTTTGGTCACTTGTGAAGTGAATTAGTGACTTGGAATGTTTAGATGTAGTTACTTGAATTATGAACTTGTGATTTGAATATAGTTAATTGTGGTCACTTGAGAAGTCAGTTAGTGACTTGAACATATTTAAGTGTTGGTACTTGAAATTTGGACTTGTGTTTTGAATATAGTTAAGTGTGGTCACTTGAGAAGTGCATTAGTGAGTCGAAAATGTTTAAGTGTAGTTACTTGAAAGGTGGACTTGTGTTTTGAATATAGTTAAGTGTGGTCACTTGAGAATTGAGTTAGTGACTTGAAAATGTTTAAGTGTAGGTACTTGAAATGTGAACTTGTGTTTTGAATTTAGTTAAGCGCGGTCACTTGAGAAGTGCATTAGTGAGTCGAAAATATTTAAGTATAGTTACTTGAAAGGTTGATATCATGTTTTGAATATAGTTAAGTGTGGTCACTTGAGAAGTGAGTTAGTGACTTGAACATGTTTAAGTGTAGTTACTTGAAATGTGGACTTGTGTTTTGAATATAGTTAAGTGTAGTCACTTGAGAAATGCATTAGTGAGTCGAAAATGTTTAAGTGTAGTTACTTGAAATGTGGACTTGTGTTTTGAATATAGTTAAGTGTAGTCACTTGATAAGTGCATTAGTGAGTCGAAAATGTTTAAGTGTAGTTACTTGAAAGGTGGACTTGTGTTTTGAATATAGTTAAGTGCGGTCACTTAAGAAGTGAGTTAGTGACTTGAAAATGTTTAAGTTTAAGTACTTGAAATGTGAACTTGTGTTTTGAATTTAGTTAAGTGCGGTGACTTGAGAAGTGCATTAGTGTCGAAAATGTTTAAGTGTAGTTACTTGAAAGGTTGATATCATGTTTTGACTATAGTTAAGTGTGGTCACTTGACAAGTGAGTTAGTGACTTGAAAATGTTCAAGTGTAGGTACATGAAATGTGAACTTTTCATTTTAAATTTAGTTTAGTTTGGTAATTTGTGAAGTGAATTACTGAGTTGAAAATGTTTCGGTGTAGGTACTTGAAATGTGAACTTTTCATTTTGACTTTAGTTTTGTTAGGTAACTTGTGAAGTAACTTTGTGACTTGAAATGTTTAAGTGTCGTTACTTGAATTATGGAATAGTAACTTTTGTTTTGAATTTAGGTACTTGAAATGTGAACTTGCGTTTTGATTTTAGTAAAGTGTGGTCACTTGAGAAGTGAATTAGTGACTTCAAAATGTTCAAAATGTTTTACTTAGGTTGATACCATCCTAAGTATCAGCCTATGCCGATACTAATAAAAACTTGTTTGGACTATGGATTATTAAATACCATATATACCCAAGATGGAGAACTATCAGCTATGGAAGAATTACATAAAATATTCACCACTTATAAAAGAGTAACCAAAGGAAAAATCTATTTTATATAAAGTTTTATACTGCACCAGCAGAGATATTATACGACGAGATCAAACCAGTTATACAAGTTGTAAAAATAGGATTAACCAGAGATATGATTATACCGGAAGATATTGTACAGTAGCCAGAGATACCCAGAATTGAGATACCTGATTTCTACGCAAATAAATGACTTATTGGACTAGCTACAATTATTCAAGAATTAGCAAATAATTATATCAATGGAAACCTAATATGGAGCTATTATTCAAGAGACCATAAAATGATTTATTCAAATTCAAGAGAACTACGACAAACAGATATGGAAGATGTCAAACAATGGGTAATGACGTTACTTAACCTAGAAAAACAATCTACTGCAAGAGTAATTAAGAAAGGATTTATTTCAGACGGATTATTAACAAGATATTGCAAGATAATTGGACACAAATATCCATACCATCAATGTTCGAGACGTAAAGGAGAAGATAACGTTATACCAGACGTACAACTAGAATGAAGATAAGCATGCCAGCTTTAAAGAAGATAGAAAAGTAGCAAATACGACAAGAAGAAGATAACAACGGAGCAATAATAGAGAAACAAGTTAATTAAAGTTGAAAGTGACATATGGAAGAATAGATACTTTTTCTTGAAAACTTTACGTAAATTATTTATTAGATACTATTTACTTTAAGACAGCAAACACTCTTCTTTCACAACAAACTTTTGAATATTTAATAAAAAGCAGATATATTTCTAAGCAAAAGTTATGGATGAACAAAGCTCAGAATTATCAAACCTACCAGAACAGGTATATTTATTTATGATTATGAATAGCTAAATTCATAAATTCCTAACAATCATGATATGATAAAATAAGTTCATGTTAGTTGCTTTATAGTAGAATTATTCTAAAAATAGCATGTTAAGAAGTTTATTAGCAAAGTGGAAAAGGAGAAAAATCCCTAAGAACTACGTCATCCTAATTGGATTATTAAATACCATAACTTGTTTAATAAAAGAAGTTATGGAAATTTACGGAAAACTTTTTATTAGTACCATAATATTTTATGCAATTCTTCCATATGTTGTTTAAAGTTACGGAAGTAGGATATATTTGGATTTATTTGATTAATTTATTAATTATGAAATAATTAAATTTAGATATTCACCAAAACAATATTTATAATATTTGTTTAGATGAATAACGTACAAAAACCACAACAATATCAAGAACTAAAACAAATAATATATGAAAAACCTAAAAAATTAAAAATAAGGATAGAATGACTACAATATAACATAATTGTCGGAGTTAGTAAAACTCAATAAATGCACAAAAAGAAGAAATATCAAATTTAGAATCAACAATAGATAGTCTAGAATATATATACAACACAACCTATATACATTTAAATAAAATTAACAAAGAAGAATTTATAATAGATGAAAAACATATGAAAATCACGAAAGACTAAAAATAAAAATAGTATTCTCTAATTTAGGAAGGAGATATAAGAAAATAGGTGAATATTTATATTTAATGTTAGAAAAAAAAGAATTAAAATTAGAAGATAAGTTGACAGTCATGGTAAGAATAGAAAGAGAAAACGAAGAGATAGACAGAAAAAAGGAAATTGATAAAATAAAACAACAAACCACAGAAGAAATACGAAAAATAGAAGAAACTAAAAATAGTAGGATTGCTAAATAAGAAAAAGAACTACAAATGCTAAAAGATTTGTATGAAAAGAGACAGAAAGAAAAAGAAGAAAAAGATAAAGAACAAAAATTATTAATTGAGATAAATCAATTTAAAGAAAAATTAGAAATAACAAATAAAGAACCAGAAACCAGTGAATTAGAAATAAATACAATAGATGTTGAAGAAACAGATAATTATGATTAGGAAGATAGTGAAACATATACAGAAATTCTAGAAAACATAGGAAAACTAGAAATTAATGAAAAACAAGAAGTAATAAATAACGAAAATCTAGAACTAATAAATACAGAAGTAAATACTCTAGATAAAAATGTAATACCTAGTACGTCAGAAATAAGAAAACCAACCTATAATTATAAAAATAAGTTTAAAGGATATAATCCAAAGGATGAATATAATAGATGGACACCAAAATAAATAATTAATTACAACTTTTTAGATTTAGACTACAAATAAAACAATACAACTATAGGTAGGATACATGTCAAAACAATTATTAGATAATAAAATAGATACAACAAAAATACCAGAATATATAGAAAAGACATTAATAAGAACAGTAAAATTATGGTTTTTAAACCTAGCCGAAGCAAGTAAAAAAGTACTAATTTAATGTTAAGAGCAACATTAAATTTAAGAGCAAAATAAAGAGAAAGATACGAATAGGAATTTAATGTTAAAATTAGCAATATGTAATATGTGCTATATAGATGAGTATACGTGCGCATTTAAAGAATATTATTATAAAGGAACATATAATATAGAAGAAAGTAAAGAAATAAGAAAATTATATTTTAGTAAATTACCTAAACCATTTAGTTAAAAAATAATAAAGAATTGGGATGAAGCAAAAATAGTAAATACCCTAGGAGCAAGGATAAAATTATTACAACAATGGTATAAAAATCTATGTGAAAAATATAGAGAGGAAATAAAAATGGAAAAAACATTAATAAGAAATTTAGCATGTTGCAAAGATAAAATAGCACCTCAATTTGGATGTGAAGAAAGATATTATAAGAAAAGAAAAAGACATAAGAAATATAAGAAATACAAAAAATCAAAATATAAATATAAGAAACCAAGAAAAAGATATTATGTAAAAAATTATAAACATAAAAGACCATATAGGAAAAAGAAATCTATAAAAGAATGTACTTGTTATAATTGTGGAAAACTAGGACATTTAGCTAGAGATTGTAAATTACCAAAAAGCCCAAAAAATAAAAAAATATCAGAAATAAAAATAGAAAATACAGAATATATGCAGATAGATTATATAGATTATGAATTAGAAAGTGAAGATAGTATATATGAAATTTCAGAAAATGAAACAGATAATGAAATATATAGTGAATTAGATGAATCAAATGACTGAAGAAGATATAAAAATGAACCAAATAACTGAAGAAGATATAAAAATAATAACAAAGGAAGAATATTTAAATGAAGAAGAAACAGATCAAAAAATAATATTTGACAGTAATATATTTGACGAAATAAAAGGAAAAGAGTTAGACTTAAGTGTAGAAAAAATATTTAAAATACCAACAATAAAAAATATATTTAGTAGAAAAAAGGAAGAATACTACGTAGTAAGTCAAAAAGAACATGTAATAGACTGTAGATATGCAAAAGGAAGAGCTAGTATACCACTAGTAACAAAAAGAATAGTTAATAAAGAAATAAACGATATAAAAAGTAAAGACCCAATAAAATATGTACACCTTGGAGGAACAGAGATATTGATAAAAGCATGTTTTAGAGAAGGAATAGATACACCAATAGAATTATATTTAGCAGA
Organism: Capsicum pubescens; assembly: GCA_030864215.1. Classification (NCBI taxonomy): domain Eukaryota; kingdom Viridiplantae; phylum Streptophyta; class Magnoliopsida; order Solanales; family Solanaceae; genus Capsicum; species Capsicum pubescens. Next base: position 115,170,207 of record CM061539.1, read on the forward strand.
TGATAGAATTATAAAACCTATAGAAAAAGGTATAATAACCGCTATAAAAGGAAATTTTATATACCAAAAATTTAAATTTATAATAAGTGTGAATTATTCAGTAGCAATAACAGATAAAAATATAGATAAATCATTAGTATTATATTGGAAAATATCAGGAATAGAACTAACCCCAGGAAGTAAAATATTTACAGAAAGATGTAAAAATCTATATGTATTAACAACAAAACATAAAATAACGGAAAAAAATAAAATTAATAAAATACAAATAGAAAGTCCTTTTGAACAATTTGTAAAAACAATTGATAATAATGATTACAGTTACAAAGACATAGATATAGAAAAAGATTTAGAAATAATAAATGATAGAATAAGCACAACAAAAAGAATAGCTCATGAGAAACCAGAATCATCAAACTCATCAAAAAGAACAAGTTATGAAACAATTTCAACAGTTAATTTAAATCAATATTACATAACAGGAACAATAAATGAAAAAGAATATTTAATACTCTTAAACACAGGACAAGAAGAAAATTATATAGCAAAATATCTAGTAAAAAGTGAAGAAATAAAATCTAATAGTGATATATGCCCAGATCTACCAAGGACTCTAATAAACATTAAAGATACGGCAGAAAAAGAAATAATAATAGGAGTCAGAAAAATAAAAATAGAATTTGAAATAAAGGAAGAAATGCAAAAAACAGACATAATATTAGGAATAAAATGGTTAGAACAAGTGAAACCATACAATATAGAACATACACAATTATCTATAACATATAATAAAGAAAGATTATTCATAAAAAGAACTTTAACATGATATGAAAATATATGTACTTGTAAAAATAATAGTAGAAGGATATTATAATAGGTATTATACACCTATGATAGATACAGGAGCAGAAGCAAATTTATGTAGATACAACAGTTTACCAGAAAGTAAATGGGATAAATTAAAAACACTAATAGTAGTCAAAGGATTTAATAATGAAGGAAGCTTAATTACATATAAAGCTAAAAATGTAAAAATACAGATATGGGATAAAATAATAACAATAGAAGAAATCTATAATTATGAACTAACATCAAAAGATATGTTTTTAGGAATGCCATTTTTAGATAAATTATACCCACATATAATAATTAAAATAAATTGGTGGTTTACAACACCATGTAAACAAAAAGTAAGAGCAAAAAGAGTTATTAATAAAATAAGAAAGAAAACTGATTGGATAGAAGGAAGTGAAAAAATTATACAAAAGTTAGAAAATATAAAAATACAGAAAACACAGTAGAACTAGTTGTATTTTCGATAAATAAAAAAGAAATAACTATATTTTCAATAGATAAGGTAGAAATAATTAAGACAATTATATAGTGAAGATCCATTAAAAGGATGGGAAAAACATAAAACTACTATAAAAATTGAATTAATAGATAAAAATAGCATAATAACTCAAAAACTATTAACATATAATTTTGACGATTTAAAAGAATTTAAAATGCATATAGATGAATTATTAGAAAAACAGTATATACAAAAAAAGTAATAGTAAACACAATAGTCCAGCATTTATAGTAAATAAACATAGTGAACAAAAAAGAGGTAAAAGTAGAATGGTTATTGATTATAGAAATTTAAATGCAAAAACTATGACATATAATTATCCAATACCAAATAAGATATTAAAAATAAGACAAATACAAGGATATAACTACTTTAGTAAATTTGACTGTAAATCAGGATTTTACCACTTAAAGTTAGAAGAAGAATCTAAGGAATTAACCGCATTTACGGTACCACAAGAATTTTATGAATGGAACGTATTACTATTTGGATATAAAAATGCACCAGGTAGATATCAACATTTTATGGATAGTTATTTTAAAGTAGAATGGTTATTGATTATAGAAATTTAAATGCAAAAACTATGACATATAAGTATCCAATACCAAATAAGATATTAAAAATAAGACAAATACAAGGATATAACTATTTTAGTAAATTTGACTGTAAATCAAGATTTTACCACTTAAAGTTAGAAGAAGAATCTAAGGAATTAACCGCATTTACGGTACCACAAGGATTTTATGAATGGAACGTATTACTATTTGGATATAAAAATGCACCAGGTAGATATCAACATTTTATGAATAGTTATTTTAAACAATTATCAAATTGTATAGTATACATAGATGATATACTACTATATACAAAAACTAAAGAGGAACATTTAAAATTATTAGAACAATTTACAGATATAATAGAAAAATTGGGAATAAGTTTAAGTGAAAAGAAAGTCGAAATTATGAAAAAACAGATAGAATTTTTAGGAATACAAATAGATAAAAGTGGAGTAAAAATGCAACAACATATAGTACAAAAAATAATAAATTCAAAAGAAGAATTAGATACAAAAAAAAAATTATAATTATTTTTAGGATTAGTAAACCAAGTAAGAGAATATATACCAAAATTAGCAGAAAACCTAAAGCCATTACAGAAAAAAAATAAAAAAGGATGTAGAATATAATTACAACGAAGAAGATAAAAAACAAGTTCAAAACATAAAAATACTTTGTAAAAAGTTACCAAAATTATAATTCGCAGATGAAAATAAAAAATTTACATATATAGTAGAAGCAGATGCAAGTGAATATAGTTATGGAGGAGTACTTAAATATAGATACGAAAATGAAAAATTAGAACATCATTGCAGATACTACTCAGGTACGTTTAATGAAACAGAAATAAAATGGAAAATAAATAGAAAAGAATTATGTTCATTAGATAAATGTTTATTAGCATTTGAACCATATATTGTATATAACAAATTTATTGTGAGAACAGATAATACCCAGGTTCGATGGTGGCTAACAAAGAAAATACAAAATTCAGTTACAACAAAAGAGATTCGGAGACTAGTATTGAATATATTAAATTTTACATTTACAATTGAAGTAATTAGTACTACCAAAAATGTTACTGCAGATTACATATCAAGACAAAGCTACATAGATTGATATAATAGAAGATGATGCTTTAGAAAAGATACTCAAAACCCTAACTCTGCTTTCAATGAAAGTGGACAGCATGGGTAATGAAATAGAAAAGCTAAAGACTAATGAAGTTAAACTGAAGTCTAAAGCTACAAATCAGCTAACTCAGCAGTGTGCAGAGCTATGTCGATCGGAAGACATTAAAATTTCAAAGCTAAAAGGAGACGTTGGAACACTCCATAAAACCCATAACGTTTATCAATCTACAATTGTAGGTACAAGCAAAGGAGTTAGTGGACAAAGATACCAGAACATGAACATGAATAAGATATTTGAGAAGCCATTTATACCAAAAATACAAAAAGACTCCTTGTACATACCCCCACAAATTATCACTTATCGAGATAGTTTGAACCAAGATAAAAAAACTTATAACCATCTAGCCCGAGGATACATAGAAAATATCTACAAAGTACAAACTTTTCTAAACCTTAACCCCAGAGCTACAGGTATCCAAGAACCAAGCACAAACTATATAACCCAAAGATTGCAAGGTCATAACAAGCTAATCGCACTACCCAAAACTAACCCAAGCTTAATAAAAACTTATTTCGACTATGGATTATTAAATACCATATATACCCAAGATAGAGAAGAACTATCAGTTATGGAATAATTACATAAAATATTCACCACTTATAAAAGAGTAACTAAAGAAAATCTATTTTATATAAAGTTTTATACTGCACCAGCAGAGATATTATACGATGAGATCAAACCAGTTATACAAGTTGTAAAAATAGGATTAACCAGAGATATGATTATACCGGAAGATATTGTACAGCAGCCAGAGATACCCAGAATTGAGATACCTGATTTCTACGCAAATAAATGACTTATTGGACTAGCTACAATTATTCAAGAATTAGCAAATAATTATATCAATGGAAACCCAATATGGAGCTATTATTCAAGAGACCATAAAATGATTTATTCAAATTCAAGAGAACTATGACAAACAGATATGAAAGATGTCAGACAGTGGGTAATGACGTTACTTAACCCAGAAAAAAAATCTACTGCAAGAGCAATTAAGAAAGGATTTATTTCAGATGGATTATTAACAAGATATTACAAGATAATTGGACACAAATATCCAGACCATCAATGTTCGAGATGTAAAGAAGAAGATAACGTTATACCAGACGTACAACTAGAATGAAGATAAGCATGCCAGCTGGAAAGAAGATAGAAAAGCAGCAAATACGACAAGAAGAAGATAACAACGGAGCAATAATAGAGAGACAAGTTAATTAAAGTTGAAAGTGACATATGGAAGAATAAATACTTTTTCTTGAAAACTTTACGTAAATTATCTATTAGATACTATTTACTTTAAGACTTTTTGGCAAACATGTGCCATTATTAGTTGTAAAGCTATTCATAGCTTAGTCTTAAATTGTATAGACATTTGTGGGATTTAATTAATTTTTGTCTTTTTAGAAGACTTTTTGAAGTTGGTAGGTAACAGGTGTAAAGATGTAAAAAGTTTACGCATTTTTTGAACATTATAAATAAAAGGCATCGAAAGCAGAATGAAAGCAAGCCTTCATGCATTGAAGCAAACACTCTTCTTTCACAACAAACTTTTGAATATTTAATAAAAAACAGATATATTTCTAAGCAAAAGCTATGGATGAACAAAGCCCAGAATTATCAAACCTACCAAAACAGGTATATTTATTTATGATTATGAATAGCTAAATTCATAAATTCCTAACAATCATGATATGATAAAATAAGTTCATGTTAGTTGTTTTATAGTAGAATTATTCGAAAAATAGCATGTTAATAAGTTTATTAGCAAAGTGGAAAAGGAAAAAAATCCCTAAGAACTATGTCATCCTAAAGGTGAAACCGGTGAGGCATGAAAGCCGTGATAGGGGAGTAGCCAGAGTAGAGGCGTTGTTTAAGGGAAAAGTATCCAGATTACCATGCTAATAGTGACCGAAGAATATATTATTTAAGAATAATCTAGTATATAGTAATCTAAAATGATCATATTTTGTTATGTGTATGATTGAAGGGAATATTTTGAAAAAACATCATATGAAAAATGAATACTTGTTTATTTGACGAAATGGTAGATAAATTTAAAATACTTGTTTTGTATGTACTTAAGGATATAGAAATTGTAGATATAAGAAAAATCATATTGAAAAAAATATTTGATAAATATTTTATGACTAGAATAAATTATATACCTCACCAACCTAACTACTCGTATAAATACGTACATACTAAACCTACACATCAACCATGATAAATTACGAATATTGGAAAATGGATATGAAAAATATACAATTAATAGAAAAATTAATGAAAACAAATTTAGAAGAATATATGAGAATCAAAGATATAAAATATATAGAACACCTTAATGAAAATATAGAGGAATTAATAAGATTAAAACAAACAACTAAAGAATATTATGAAAAAGCATTTAATTAACCCACCTAAATGACAGATAATTTTGAAATACTAGTTTTATACATACTTAGAGATATAGAAATTATAGACGTAAAGAAAATAATATGAGAAAAAATATTTAACATTGAAGATGAAGAGTTAGATATAAATCAAATAGAAGACGAGTTAGTGTCTTTTCTATATATTCTGGTGTATTTGTTGTATCTATTTTATTATCTAATAATTGTTTATAGGACATTCGTTCACAACTCAATCCCCAGTTTTGTAATGCTTCATCTAAGTTTGGTAATAAAATTGCATATTTACAATAAGAGAATCCAATGACTTTCTCGAAGGAAGGAGTTAGAATGTGATGAAATTGAATATCATCCTTTTATTGGAGAAGTACTAATAATGCCATCATTTTAGTGAAAGGATTTGGGATACTATGCAATCTGGATGAATTTTATGTATGGTAACTTTTCCAATGAAAGTGCATGGCAAATCGTCTTATTCCTCCTTTGGACAATCTTGAAAAGGAAATTACATTTTGATGAAAATATGACTAAATTGGGTAAAAAGGTTTGTACTATCGCCGCGCATGATTTTTAGAGCATATATTTTTGCAAACTATTACTAAAATTGGTAAACAAGTATTAATTATGTGTAGTGTAAATGTTGTACTGACACTAAACGTGAATCTTTAGAGCGTGCATTTGTGCAGAAATAGGTTGCAAGACAATGATGGAGCTTTTTGGGATCACTAGACTCCTTTTGATAATACATCTGCTTACCACAAAAGAGATAATAGAAATGGTAAACTCAAAAATGTCATGACATCCACTATTTTGATGTTAGATCAAGCAAGCAAATATAAAGATTAGCCACATCAAGATAAGTCACTATTACAAAAAGGCTAACCGATCAAGTTACATATAACTTAGCTAAATAGAGAGTTGGTTCAGGTAGTATCAAACTCTTTCATAATGACAAAGATCCAAATTAACTCTTTCAAAACAATAAAGGTATGATGCTCTCTCACCTTGATTAGAGATCAGGTTCTGACTCTAACCTCTATTAAAGACCAGGCTCTGGTTCTGGCCCTGATTAAAGATCAGGCTCTGGCCCTGATTAGAGATCACGATCTTTCCCCAATTAGGGATCAGTATCTTGCCCCTATTTTGTGATTAAAGAAAACATCTTAAGCCATCAAAACAAAACTACATATCTCGAGCTTCAGATATATAGCCTCCAACTTCGAATTCTTCACCATCTCTAGCTTCAGATTGATCGCCTTCTCTAGCTTCGAATTGATCGCTATCTCCATCACCTATCAACACAGCATTGGAATGTCTATGCACTTCCAAGTCTGATACGTATATCGCTGTTATATATGGCCCTAAATTTTCATATCTTCTAAGGATAACATGAAAAACAAACACGACTCTATCTCCCTCTATCTCGATATCACCATCATTACTGCTTTCTTCATCTTTGCTCTCCCTCTTTTCCTTTACTGGCATCTTATACCCACAAGTCAGACACGATCCATTTATTCCCAACCACTTATCAATACAAGCCAAATGAAAATGATGGCTACAAGGCATCTCCTTAGCTTCCTCATCGATTTCAACTTCAGACAAACAAATAGTGCAATTACAACGTCTCCTTTTAGCTCTGGAATTTTGATGTCTACCGATCGACATAGCTCTGCACACTGTTAAGTTATCTGATTCATAGCTTCAGACTTCAGTTTAACTTCATTAGTCTTTAGCTTTTCTATTTCATTACTCATATTGTCCACTTTCACTGAAATTGTAGTTAGGGTTTTGAGTATTATGTAATCTGCAATAACATTTTTGTTAGTACTAATTACTTCAATTGTAAATATAAAATTTAATATATTCAATACTAGTCTCCGAATCTCTTTTGTAGCAACTGAATTTTATATTTTCTTTGTTATCCACCATCGAACCTGGGTATTATCTGTTCTCACAATAAATTTGTTATATACATACAATATATGGCTCAAATGCTAATAAACATTTATATAATGAGGATAATTCTTTTCTATCCATCTCCCAGTTTATTTCTATTTCATTAAACGTTCTTGAGTAGTACCTACAATGATGTTCTAATTTTTCTTCTCCATATCTATATTAAAGTACTCCTCTATAATTATATTCACTTGCGTCTGCTTCTACTATATATGTAAAAAAATTATTTTCATCTGGAAATTGTAATTTTGGTAATTCCTTACAAAATATTTTTATTTTCGGAACTTGTTTTTTATCTTCTTCGTTGTAATTATATTCTACATCCTTTTTTAATTTTTTTTGTAATGACTTTAGGTTTTCTACTAATTTTGGTATATATTCTCTTACTTGGTTTACTAATCCTAAAAATGATTGTAATTTCTTTTTTGTATCTAATTTTTCTTTTGAATTTATTATTTTTTGTACTATATGTTGTTGCATTTTTACTCCACTTTTATCTATTTGTATTTCTAAAAATTCTATCTGATTTTTCATAATTTCGGCTTTCTTTTCACTTAAACTTATTCCTGAATTTTCTATTATACCTGCAAATTGTTCTAGTAATTTTAAATGTTCCTCTTTAGTTTTTGTATATAATAGTATATCATCTATGTATACTATACAATTAGGTAGTTGTTTAAAATAGCTATCCATAAAGTATTGATATCTACCTGGTGCATTTTTATATCCAAATGGTAACATATTTCATTCATAAAATCCTTGTGGTACTGTAAATGCAGTTAATTTTTTAGATTTTTCTTCTAGCTTTAAATGGTAAAATTCTGATTTACAATAGAACTTACTAAAATAATTATATCATTGTATCTGTCTTATTTTTAATATCTTATTTAGTAGTAGATAATTATATGTCATAGTTTTTGCATTTAGGTTTATATAATCAATAATAATCAATAACCATTCTAATTTTTCCTTTTTTTGTTTACTATGTTTATTTACTATAAATACTGGACTATTATGTTTGCTATTACTTTTTTGTATGTATTGTTTTTCTAATAATTCATCTATATGCATTTTAAATTCTTTTAAATCATCAAAGTTATATGTTAATGGTTTTTGTGTTATTATACTATTTTTATCTATTAGCTCAATTTTTACAGTAGTTTTATGTTTTTCCCATCCTTTTAATTGATCTTCACTGTATAGTTGTCTTAATTTTTTCTTTACTATTTCTACCTTATCTTTTGAAAATATAGTTATATCTTCTTTATTTATTGAAAATATAAATAGTTCTATTGTGTCTTCAGTATTTTCTATATTTTCTAATTTTTGTGTGATTTTTTCACTTCCTTTTATCCAATCAGTTTTCTTTCTTATTTTATTAATAACTCTTTTTGCTCTTACTCTTTGTTTACATGGTGTTGTAAACCACCAGTGTGTTTTAGTTATTATATGTGAGTATAATTTATCTAAAAATGGCATTCCTAAAAGCATATCTTTTGATATTAGTTCATAATTATATATCTCTTCTATTGTTAATATCTTATCCCATACTTGTATTTTTACATTTCTAGATTTATAGGTAATTAAGCTTTCTTCATTATTAAATCATTTTACTACTATTGGTGTTTTTAGCTTATCCCATTTGTCTTCTGGTAAACAATTATATCTATATAAGTTGGCTTCTGCTCTTGTATCTATCATTGGTGTATAATAGCTATTATAATATCCTTTTACTATTATTTTCATAAGTACATATATTTTCATATCATGTCAAAACTCTTTTTATTAATAATTTTTCTCTATTATAGATTATGGTTATTTGTGTATGTTCTATATTGTAGGGTTTTACTTGTTCTAACCATTTTATTCTTAATATTATGTCTGTTTTTTGCATATCTTCCTTTATTTCAAATTCTATTTTTATTTTTCTAACTCATATTATTATTTCTTTTTCTGTTGTATCTTTAATGTTTATTAGACTCCTTGGTAGATCTAGACACATATTACTATTGGATTTTATTTCTTCATTTTTTACTAGATATTTTGCTAGGTAATTTTCTTCATGTCCTGTATTTATGAGTATTAAATATTTCTTTTCATTTATATTTCATGTTATGTAATATTGAGTTAAATTAACTATTGAAGTTGTTTCATAATTTGTTCTTTTTTATGAGCTTGATTATTTTGATTTTTCAAAAGCTATTCTTTTTGTTGTACTTATCCTATCATTTATTATTTCTAAATCTTCTTCTATGTCAATTGTTTTTACAAATTGTTCAAAAGGACTTTCTATTTGTATTTTATTAATTTTATTTTTTCCCGTTATTTTATGTTTTGTTGTTAATACATATAGATTTTTACATCTTACTGTAAATATTTTACTTCCTGGGATTAGTTCTATTCCTGATATTTTACAATATAATACTAATGATTTATCTATATTTTTATCTGTTATTGGTACTGAATAATTCGCACTTATTATAAATTTGAATTTTTGGTATATTAAATTTTCTTTTATGACACTAATTATGCTTTTTTCTATAGGTTTTAGTATCCTATCATCTGCTAAATATAGTTCTATTGGTGTATCTATTCATTCTCTAAAACATGCTTTTATTAATATCTCTGTTCCTCCAAGGTATACATATTTTATTGGGTCTTTACTTTTTATATCATTTATTTCTTTATTAATTACTCTTTTTGTTACTAGTGGTATACTAGCTTTACCTCTTGCTTATTTACAATCTATTACATGCTCTTTTTGGCTTACTACATAGTATTCCTCTTTTCTTCTAATAAATATATTTTTTATTGTTGGTATTTTAAATATTTTTTCTACACTTAGGTCTAACTCTTTTCCTTTTATATTTCTTCAAATATATTACTGTCAAATATTACTTTTTGGTCAGTTCCTTCTTCATTTAAGTATTCCTCCTTTGTAATTATTTTTTTATTTCTTCTTCAGTCATTATTTATACTTTCGTCTAATTCACTGTCTATTTCATTATCTGTTTCGTTTTCTGAAATTTCATATATACTATCTTCACTTTTAATTCGTAATCTATATAATCTATTTGCATATATTCTGCATTTTCTATCTTTATTTCTGATATTTGTTTCTTTAGGAATTTTACAATCTCTAACTAAATGTCCTAGTTTTCCACAATTATAACAAGTACATTCTTTTATAAATTTCTTTCTCCTATATGGTCTTTTATATTTATAATTTTTTACATAATATTTTTTTCTTGGTTTCTTATACTTATATTTTGATTTTTTGTATTTCTTATATTTGTTATGTCTTTTTCTTTTCTTATAATATCTTTCTTCACATCTGAATTGAGGTGTTATTTTATCTTCGCAACATGTTAAATTTTTTATTAATGTTTTTTCCATTTTCATTTCTTCTTTGTATTTTTCAGATAAATTTCTATACCATTGTTTAGAAATTTTATTCTTTCTCCTAGAGTATCTACTATGTTTGCTTCATCCCAACTCTTTATTATTTTTAAACTAAATGGTTCAGGTAATTTATTAAAATATAATCTTCTAACTCCTTTACTTTCTTCTGTATTATATGCTCCTTTATATTAGTGTTCTTTAAATGTGCACGTATATTCATCTATATAGCACATATTACATATTGCTAGTTTTTTCCTATCCATTTCTTCATTTTTTCTTGTTATTCTTACCATAGTTGTTAATTTATCTTCAAATTTCAATTCTTTTTTCTCTAACATTAAATATAAATGTTCACCTATTTTCTTATATCTTCTTCCTAAATTAGAAAATACTATTCTTATTTTTAATCCTTCATGGTTTTCATATATTTTTTCATCTATTATGAATTCTTCTTTGTTCATTTTATCTACTTGATATTGTATAGATCATGTTGATATATGTATTCTAAACTATCTATTTGTGATTCTAAATATGATATTTCTTCTTTTTGTGCATTTATTGATTTTTGACATACTCCTACAATCATGTTATATTGTAGTCTTTCTTTTCTTATTTTTAATTCTCTCCATTTTTTAGATATTATTTATTTTAGTTCTTTATATTTTTGAGATTTTATTTTGTTATTCATCTGTACAATATTTATAATATTTTGATGGATACCGAAATCTGATTTTATCATAATTAGGTGGTATGTATCTCATTATTCTAGATTTTAAATGGATTATTACTTTTGCCTCATTGCTAGATATTAAGGTAATTGAGTTAGCTAATCTGTGGGGGTTTTCTTTTGTCTTATTTAGTCTTTTATACTCTGAGTAGTAACTAATTAAATTTTTTTTAATTCTTCTAAAAGCTTGTATATTTTTAAATGATCTTCTCAATTGTAGGGGGTGCGGATAACTTGGGTCATTTGTGTGGATAACTTGTACATGGATAGTTAGTAGATAACTAGTACTTACTAGTTCTATCATGTTAATTGAAATGTTATATCATAGGCTTCCTTAGTTATTTGTTTTAACCTTATTAATTCTTCTATATTATTTTTAAGGTATACTATATGTTCCATATTTCTTGTTTTTAGGTAGTCAAGTGGATTCTTTTTCATAAGTATTTCCAATAATCTTATTTGCTCCATATCTTTTCTCCAATATTCTAAGTATTCTTAGTTTATCATTTTATCCTATAGTAGTTGTAATACTGCAAATTTCTTTGTAATAATTTATTCTAATTGTACTATATATGATATTAAATTCTAGGTTATCTATTTCGTTAATTATCCTGTCTTTTTCTTCTATGAATAATTCTATATCTAAATCATAATCTAAACTATCTTTTAATTCTAGTTGTTCCAAGGTTTTATCTATCCAAATTAATCTTTCTTTTAATTGTTTTCTTCCTCTTCTAAGATGGTTTCTGTAATTAATTTCTTCATATAGTCAACTTTGTTTTTCTCTAATTCTTCTTATATATTCTAACATATTCTAACATTTTTAATCTGTATAATATCCGCCTGAATAACAACTATCTAAATATGAGCAGTAACTTTCATGATATAAGTGTAGGTTTTCTATTGAACTTAATAACTCTTCTTCTTCATAATTTCGTATTTTTTCCCATATTATTTTCTTTATGTCTATAATTTCTATATCTCTAAGTATATATAAAACAAGTATTTTAAAATTATTTGTCATTTAGGCTTGATTAACTGCTTTTTCATAATATTCTTTAGTTGTTTGTTTTAATCTTTTTAATTCTTCCATATTTTCGTTAAGGTATTCTATGTATTTTATATTTTTAGCTCTCATGTATTCTTCTAAATTTATTTTCATTAGTCTTTCTATTAATTGTATATTTTTCATATCCATTTTCCAATATTCGTAGTTTATCATGGTTGATACGTAGGTTTGGCATGTAGGTATGTGTAGGAGTAGGTAGGTAGGTGTGGTATGTAATTTATTCAAGTCATAATATATTTATCAAATATTTTTTTCCATATGATCTTTCTTATATCTACTATTTCTATATCCTTAAGTACATACAAAACAAGTATTTTAAATTTATCTATCATTTCATCAGATAAGTAGGTAGTCATTTTATTTCATATGATGCTATTTTCAAAATATTCCTTTCAACCATATACATAACAAAATATGATCATCTTAGATCACTATATACTAGATTATTCTTAAATAATTATGTTACTCTGTCACTATTAGCATGGTAATCTGGATATTTTTCCCTTAAACAGCGCCTCTATTCTTGTTACTCCCCTATCACGGCTTTCTTGCCTCATCGGTTTCACCTTTAGGATGGCATAGTTCTTAGAAATTTTTCTCCTTTTTCCTCTTTGCTAATAAACTTTGTAACATATTATTCTTCGAATAATTCTACTATAAAGTAACAAACATGAGCTTATTTTATTATATCATGATTGCCAGGAATTTATAAATTCAGCTATTCATAATCATAAATGAAAATACCTGTTCTGGTAGATTTGATAAATCAGAGTTTTTTTTATCCATAGCTTTTCCTTAGAAATATATTTGTTTTTATTAAATATTCAAAAGTATTTGTGTACAAGAGAGAAGACTTGCTTTCAACACATGAAAGTCTTGCCTTAACTTAGCCGGATGACTTACATATTTATAATCTCTAAAAAGGTGAAAAATGTGTAAACTATTTACAATTCCTACTTTACACGTAAACTATATACTATTCCTACTTTACACGTAAACTATATACTATTCCTACTTTTACAAAAAGTCTTCCTTTTCAAAAGTAGAAAAGGACTTAAAGTATAAAAAGACAAAAAACTATTTAATGCCTAAAACTAGACTAATAATGGCTTTTGTCAAAAAAGTTAAAAACTATACAAATAATTTACGTATTCTTACAATTCACATGTTAAAAACTTATCTTGATAAGTCATATGTCGCTTTCTTATCTTTAATGCTTTTGTCTTTTTGTCTTTATTTTTCCATCGGTCTATGTTGCTTTATATCTTTTGTCGTGTATCTTCCAGCTGTCCTTCTTCGTTCTTATCTTCTTTTATTCTAGTTGAACTTCCGGGATAATATTATCTTCTCCATTACATCTCAAACATAGATGGTCTGGCTATTTTTGTCCTATCATTTTGCAATATCTTGTTAATAATTCTTCTAAAATAAATCCCTTCCTAATTGCTCTTGTAGTTGGTTGTTTTTCTGGATTGAGTAGTGTCAAAATCCATTGTCTAGCTTCTTCCATATCTGACTGTCGTAGCTCCCTTGAATTTGAATAAATCATTTGATGATTTCTTCAATAATAACTCCATATTGGGTTCCCATTTAGGTAGTTATTTGCTAATTCTTGAACAATTGAAGATATTCCATTCATTTATTTGCATAAAAATCAGGTATCTCTGGCTGTTGAACAATATCTTCCGGTATAATCATATCTCTAGTTAATCCTATTTTTACAACTTGTATAACTGGTTTAATTTCATCATATAATATCTCTGCTGGTGCAGTATAAAACTTTATAAAAAATAGATTTCCTATGGTTATTTTCTGATAGGTGGCGAATGCTCTATATAATTCTGGTATAGCTGTTAGTTCATCTCCATCTTGGGTATATACGGTATTTAATAATCCATAACTGAAACAAGTTTTAACTAAGCTTGGGTTGGTTTTCGGTAGCGCGATTAACTTGTTGTAACCTTGTAATTTTTGGGTTATAAATTTTGTGTTTAATTCTTGGATATTTGTAGCTCTGGGGTTAAGGTTTAGGTAAGTTTGTATTTTGTGGATATTTTCTATGTATGCTCGAGTTATATGGTTATAGGCTTTTCTATCTTGGTTTAAACTTTTTCGATATGTGGTAGTTTGGGGGTATGAACAAGGGTTCTTTTTGTATTTTTTGTATAAATGGTTTTTCAAATATCTTATTCATGTTCATGTTCATGTTCATGTTCTGATATTTTTTTCCACTAACTCCTTTGCTTGTACCTGCAATTGTAGATTAATAAACGTTATGGGTTTTATGGAGTTTCCCAATGTCTCCTTTTAGCTCTGGAATTTTGATGTCTTCCGATCGACATAGCTCTGCACACTTCTGAGTTATCTGATTCATAACTTCAGACTTCAGTTTAACTTCATTAGTCTTTAGATTTTCTATTTCATTACCCATACTGTCCACTTTCATTGAAAGCGTAGTTAGGGTTTTGAGTATCTTTTCTAAAGCATCATCTTCTATTATATCAGTCTGTGTAGCTTTGTCTTAATATGTAATCTGCAATAACATTTTTGTTAGTACTAATTACTTCAATTGTAAATGTAAAATTTAATATATTCAATACTAGTCTCCGAATCTCTTTTGTTGCAACTGAATTTTGTATTTTCTTTGTTAGCCACCATCGAACCTGGGTATTATCTGTTATCACAATAAATTTGCTATATACAATATATGGTTCAAATTCTAATAAACATTTATATAATGAGCATAATTCTTTTCTATTTATTTCCCATTTTATTTCTGTTTCATTAAACGTGCCTGAGTAGTATCTGCACTGATGTTCTAATTTTTCTTCTTGATATCTATATTTAAGTACTCCTCCATAATTATATTCACTTGCGTCTGCTTCTACTATATATGTAAAAAATTTATTTTCATTTGGAAATTGTAATTTTTGTAATTCCTTACAAAGTATTTTTATTTTCAGAACTTGTTTTTTATATTCTTCGTTGTAATTATATTCTACATCCTTTTTTAATTTTTTCTGTAATGTCTTTAGGTTTTCTGCTAATTTTGGTATATATTCTCTTACTTGGTTTACTAATCCTAAAAATGATTGTAATTTTTTTTTGTATCTAATTCTTCTTTTGAATTTATTATTTTTTGTACTATATGTTATTGAATTTTTACAAATTCTATCTGATTTTTCATAATTTCGGCTTTCTTTTCACTTAAACTTATTCCTGAATTTTCTATTATACCTGCAAATTGTTCTAGTAATTTTAAATGTTCCTCTTAGTTTTTGTATATAATAATATATCATCTATGTATACTATACAATTAGGTAGTTGTTTAAAATAACTATCCATAAAGTGTTGATATCTATCTGGTGCATTTTTATATCCAAATGGTAACATATTTCATTCATAAAATCCTTGTGGTACTGTAAATACAGTTAATTTTTTAGATTCTTCTTCTAACTTTAAATGGTAAAATCTGATTTACAATCGAACTTACTAAAATAATTACATCCTTGTATCTGTCTTACTTTTAATATTTTATTTGGTATTGGATAATTATATGTCATAGTTTTTGCATTTAGATTTCTATAATCAATAATAATCAATAACTATTCTACTTTTTCCTCTTTTTTGTTTACTATGTTTATTTACTATAAATGCTGGAATATTATGTTTGCTATTACTTTTTTGTATGTATTGTTTTTCTAATAATTCATCTATATGCATTTTAAATTCTTTTAAATCATCAAAGTTATATGTTAATGGTTTTTGGGTTATTATACTATTTTTATCTATTAGTTCAATTTTTACAGTAGTTTTATGTTTTTTCCATCCTTTTAATAGATCTTCACTGTATAGTTGTCTTAATTTTTTCTTTATTATTTCTACCTTATATATTTAAAATATAGTTATTTCTTTTTTATTTATTGAAAATATAACTAGTTCTATTGTGTCTTCAGTATTTTTTTATATTTTTTAATTTTTGTGTGATTTTTTCACTTCCTTTTATCCAATCAGTTTTCTTTCTTATTTTATTAATAACTCTTTTTGCTCTTATTTTATTAATAACTCTTTTTGCTCTTACTCTTTGTTTACATGGTGTTGTAAACCACCTGTGTGTTTTAGTTTTATATGTGGGTATAATTTATCTAAAAATGGCATTCCTAAAAGCATATCTTATAATGTTAGTTCATAATTATAGATCTCTTCTATTGTTAATATCTTATCCCATACTTGTATTTTTACATTTCTAGCTTTATAGGTAATTAAGGTTCCTTCATTATTAAATCCTTTTACTACTATTGGTGTTTTTAGCTTATCCCATTTGTCTTCTGGCAAACAATTATATCTACATAAGTTGGCTTCTGCTCCTGTATCTATCATTGGTGTATAATATCTATTATAATATCCTTCTACTATTATTTTCATAAGTACATATATTTTCATATCATGTCAAAGCTCTTTTTATTAATAATTTTTCTCTATTATAGTTATGGTTATTTGTGTATGTTCTATATTGTAGGGTTTTACTTGTTCTAACCATTTTATTCTTAATATTATGTCTGCTTTTTGCATATCTTCCTTTATTTCAAATTCTATTTTTATTTTTCTAACTCCTATTATTATTATTTTTCTGTTGTATCTTTAATGTTTATTAGACTCCTTGGTAGATCTGGACACATATTACTATTGGATTTTATTTCTTCATTTTTTACTAGATATTTTGCTAGGTAATTTTCTTCCTGTCCTGTATTTATGAGTATTAAATATTCACTTTCATTTATTGTTTCAGCTATGTAATATTGAGTTAAATTAACTGTTGAAGTTGTTTCATAATTTGTTCTTTTTGATGAGCTTGATGATTCTGGTTTTTCATAAGCTGTTCTTTTTGTTGTACTTATTCTATCATTTATTATTTCTAAATCCTCTTCTATGTCTATATCTTTGTAACTATAATCATCGTTATCAATTGTTTTTACAAATTGTTCAAAAGAACTTTCTATTTGTATTTTATTAATTTTATTTTTCCAGTTATTTTATGTTTTGTTGTTAATATATATAGATTTTTACATCTTGCTGTAAATATTTTATTTCCTGGGGTTAGTTCTATTCCTGATATTTCTAATATAATACTAATGATTTATCTATATTTTTATCTGTTATTGGTACTGAATAATTTGCACTTATTATAAATTTGAATTTTTGGTATATTAAATTTTCTTTTATCGCACTAATTATGCTTTTTTCTATAGGTTTTAGTATCCTATCATCTGCTAAACATAGTTCTATTAGTGTATCTATTCCTTCTCTAAAACATAATTTTATTAATATCTCTTTTCCTCCAAGGTTTACACATTTTATTGGGTCTTTACTTTTTATATCGTTTATTTCTTTATTAATTATTCTTTTTGTTACTAGTGGTATACTAGCTTTACCTCTTGCATATTTACAATCTATTACATGCCCTTTTTGTCTTACTACATAGTATTCCTTTTTTCTTCTACTAAATATATTTTTTATTGTTGGTATTTTAAATATTTTTTCAACACTTAGGTATAACTCTTTTCCTTTTATTTCTTCAAATATATTACTGTCAAATATTTCTTTTTGGTCCGTTCCTTCTTCGTTTAAGTATTCCTCCTTTGTGATTATTTTTATTTCTTCTTCAGTCATTAATTATATTTTCGTCTAATTCACTATCTATTTCATTATCTGTTTCGTTTTCTGAAATTTCATATATACTATTTTCACTTTCTAATATTTGTTTCACTTTCTGAAATTTTCTATCTTTATTTCTGATATTTGTTTCTTTTTTGGGTCTTTAGGCATTTTACAATCTCTAGCTAAATATCCTAGTTTTCCACAATTATAACAAGTACATTCTTTTATAGATTTCTTTCTCCTATATGGTCTTTTATATTTATAATTTTTTACATAATATCTTTGTCTTGGTTTCTTATACTTATATTTTAATTTTTTGTATTTCTTATATTTCTTATGTCTTTTTCTTTTCTTATAATATCTTTCTTCACATCCGTATTGAGGTGCTATTTTATCTTTGCAACATGTTAATTTTTTTTTTAATGTTTATTCCATTTTCATTTCTTTTCTGTATTTTTCACATAAATTTCTATACCATTGTTGTAGAAATTTTATTCTTGCTCCTAGAGTATCTACTATGTTTGCTCCATCCCAACTCTTTATTATTTTTAAACTAAATGGTTCAAGTAATTTACTAAAATATAATCTTCTAACTTCTTTACTTTCTTCTGTATTATATGCTCCTTTATAGTAGTATTCTTTAAATGCGCACGTATATTCATCTATATAACACATATTACATATTGCTAGTTTTAACATCAAATTCCTATTTGTATCTTTTTCTTTGTTTTGTTCTTCTTCTTCTGTTGCCATACTGCTAAATTCATCTCTTATAGTCATTTCTATAGGTGTTAGTTTAGTTACTGTTGTTCCTTTTGTTCTTTTATCAGTCCTTAATATCTTTTTACTATCTTCAGTTAAATTTAAAAATAATAATTTTGTTGTTCCTATTAGTGTTCTATCTATGTATTCTGGTGTATCTATTGCATTTATACCATTGTCTCATAAATGTTTTGTTATATATCTTATCCATAATTATATCATTTTATCTACATCTATTACACAGTCTAAGTCTAAAAAATTATAATTTTTATTAATTATTTATTTTGGTGTCCATTTGTTATATTATTCCTTAGGTTATATTTTTTAAACTTATTTTTATAGTAATATGTAGGTTTTCTTATTTCTGAGGTACTAGGTATTATATTTTTATCGTCCTTTTTATCAAGAGTGTTTATTTCCGTGTTCGTATTTTCTAAGTTTTATTTATTAATTACTTCTTATTTTTCATTAATTTCTAATTTTTCTATATTTGTTAAGATTTCCGTATATGTTTCACTATCTTCCGAATCATAATTATCTGTTTCTTCAGCATCTATTGTATTTATTTCTATTTCAATATTTTCTTATTCTTTATTTTCTCCTTCTAATTTTTCTTTAAATTGATTTATCTCAATTAGTAATTTTTGTTCTTTATCTTTTTCTTCTTTTTCTTTCTGTTTTTTTTCATATAAATCTTTTAGTATTTGTAGTTCTTTTTCTAATTCAGCAATCCTATTATTTTAAGTTTCTTCTATTTTTCGTATTTCTTCTGTTGTCTGTTGTTTTATTTTATCTATTTATTTTTTCCTATCTATTTCTTCATTTTCTCTTGTTATTCTTACCATGGCTGTTAATTTATCTTCTAACTTTAATTCTTCTTTCTCTAACATTAAATATAAATGTTCACCTATTTTCTTATATCTTCTTCCTAAATTAGAAAATACTATTCTTATTTTTAATCCTTCGTGGTTTTCATATGTTTTTTCATCTATTATAAATTCTTCTTTGTTCATTTTATCTACTTGATATTGTATAGATCATGTTGATATATGTATTCTAAACTATCTATTTCTGATTCTAAATATGGTATTTCTTTTTTTTTTGTGCATTTATTAATTTTTGACATACTCTTACAATCATGTTATATTGTAGTATTTCTTTTCTTATTTTAATTCTCTCCATTTTTCAGATATTATTTGTTTTAGTTCTTTATATTTTTGGGATTTTGTTATGTTATTCATCTGTACAATATTTATAATATTTTGGAGGATACCGAAATCTGATTTTATCATAATTAGGTGGTATGTATCTCATTCTACTAGATTTTAAATCGATTATTAATTTTGCCTCATTGCTAGATATTAATTTAATTAAGTAAGCTAATCTGTGGGGGTTTTCTTTTGTCTTATTTAGTCTTTTATACTCTGAGTAGTAACTAATTAAATTTTCTTTAATTCTTCTAAAAGCTTGTATATTTTTAAATGGTCTTCTCATATTTAATAAATAAATAATAACAAGATAACGTAATTAATAATATCTCATAATTAACAATTAAATTAATATTTCTTGTAAATAACAATTCTTACACATATCTAATTAACATATATCCACTTGTACATTTTTGTAGGGGGTGCGGATAACTTAGAAAATATAAAAAATACTGAAGACACAATAGAACTAGTTATATTTTCAATAAATAAAGAAGAAATAACTATATTTTCAATAGATAATGTAGAAATAATAAAGAAAAAATTAAGACAACTATACAGTGAAGATTCATTAAAAGGATGAGAAAAATATAAAACTACTGTAAAAATTGAACTAATAAATAAAAATAGTATAATAACCCAAAAACCATTAACATTTAACTTTGATGATTTAAAACAATTTAAAATGCATATAGATGAATTATTAGAAAAACAATACATACAAAAAAGTAATAGCAAACATAATAGTCCAGTGTTTATAGTAAATAAACATAGTGAACAAAAAAGAGGAAAAAGTAGAATGGTTATTGACTATAGAAATTTAAATGCAAAAACTATGATATATAATTATCCAATACCAAATAAGATATTAAAAATAAGATAGATACAAGAATATAATTATTTTAGTAAGTTCGATTGTAAATCAGAATTTTACTATTTAAAGCTAGAAGAAGAATCTAAAAAATTAACTGCATTAACAATACCACAAGGATTTACGAATGGAATGTGTTACCATTTGGATATAAAAATGCACCAGGTAGATATCAACGCTTTATGGATAGTTATTTTAAACAACTACCTAATTGTATAGTATACATAGATGATATACTATTATGTACAAAAATTAAAGAGGAACATTTAAAATTACTAGAACAATTTGCAGGTATAATAGAAAGTTCAGGAATAAGTTTAAGTGAAAAAGAAAGCCGAAATTATGAAAAATCAGATAAAAGTGGAGTAAAAATGCAACAACATATAGTACTAAATTCAAAAGAAGAATTAGATACAAAAAAGAAATTACAATCATTTTTAGGATTAGTAAACCAACTAAGAGAATATATACCAAAATTAGCAGAAAACCTAAAGCCATTACAGAAAAAATTTAAAAAGGATGTAGAATATAATTAAACGAAGAAGATAAAAAACAAGTTCCAAAAATAAAAATACTTTGTAAGGAATTACCAAAATTGCAATTTCCAGATGAAAATAATTTTTTTGCATATATAGTAGAAGCAGACACAAGTGAATATAATTATGGAGTACTTAAATATAGATATGAAGAAGAAAAATTAGAACATCATTGTAGATACTATTCAGGAAAGTTTAATGAAACAGAAATAAAATGGGAGATAAATAGAAAAGAATTATGCTCATTATATAAATGTTTATTAGCATTTGAGCCATATAATGTATATAACAAATTTATTGTACGAATAGATAATACACAGGTACGTTGGTGGTTAACAAAGAAAATATAAAATTCAGTTACAACAAAGAAAATTAGGAGACTAGTATCAAACATATTAAATTTTACATTTACAATTGACGTAATCAAAACTAACAAGAATGTTATTGCAGATTACATATCAAGAGAAATCTACACAGACTGATATAATAGAAAATGATGCTTTAGAAAAGATACTCAAAACCCTAACTACACTTTCAGTGAAAGTGGACAGTATGGGTAATGAAATAGAAAAGCTAAAGACTAATGAAGTTAAACTGAAGTTTGAAGCTATGAATCAGATAACTTAGCAGTGTGTAGAGCTATGTCGATCGGAAGACATCAAAATTACAGAGCTAAAAGAAGACGTTGAGAAACTCCATAAAACCCATAACGTTTATCAATCTACAATTGCAGGTACAAGCAAAGGAGTTAGTGGACAAAAATATCAGAACATGAACATGAATAAGATATTTGAAAAACCATTTATACCAAAAACACAAAAAGAACCCTTGTTCATACCCCCACAAACTACCACATATCGAGAAATTTTAAACCAAGATAGAAAAGCCTATAACCATATAACTCGAGCATACATAGAAAATATCCACAAAATACAAACTTACCTAAACCTTAACCCCAGAGCTACAAATATCCAAGAATTAAACACAAACTATATAATCCAAAAATTACAAGGTTACAACAAGTTAATCGCACTACCGAAAACCAACCCAACCTTAGTTAAAAATTGTTTCAGTTGTGGATTATTAAATATTGTATATACCCAAGATGGAGATGAACTAACAGCTATACCAAAATTATATAGAGCATTCGCCACCTATAAGAAAATAACCAAAGGAAATCTATTTTTTATAAAGTTTTATACTGCACCAGCAGAGATATTATATGATAAAATCAAACTAGGTATACAAGTTGTAAAAATAGGATTAACTAGAGATATGATTATACCGGAAGATATTGTTCAACAGCCAGAGATACCTAAAGTCGAGATACCTGATTTTTATTCAAATAAACGAATTATTAGAATATCTTCAATTGTTAAAGAATTAGCAAATAACTATCTAAATGGGAACCCAATATGGAGTTATTATTCAAGAGATCATCAAATAATTTATTCAAATTCAAGGGAGCTACGACAGTCAGATATGGAAGAAGCTAGACAATGGATTTTGACACTACTCAATCCAGAAAAACAACCAACTGCAAGAGCAATTAGGAAGGGATTTATTTCAAAAGAATTATTAACAAGATATTGCAAAATGATAGGACACAAATATCCAGACCATCTATGTTTGAGATGTAATGGAGAAGATAATATTATCCTGGAAGTTCAACTAGAATAAAGGAAGATAAGAACGAAGAAGGACAGCTGGAAGATACATGACAAAAGATATAAAGCAACACGGACCGATGAAAAAATAAATACAAGAAGACAAAAACATTAAAGATAAGAAAGCGACATATGACTTATCAAGCTAAGTTTTTAACAAGTGAATTGTAAGAATACGTACATTATTTGTATAGTTTTTGACTTTTTTGACAAAACCAATTATTAGTCTAGTTTTAGGCATTAAATAGTTTTGTCTTTTTATACTTTAAGTCCTTTTCTACTTTTGAAAAGGAAGACTTTTTGTAAAAGTAGGAATAGTATATAGTTTACGTGTAAAGTAGGAATAGTAAATAGTTTACACGTTTTTCACCTCTTTAGAGATTATAAATATGTAAGCCATCCGGCTAAGTTAAGGCAAGACTTTCATGTGTTGAAAGCAAACCTTCTCTCTTGTACACAAATATTTTTGGATATTTAATAAAAACAGATATATTTCTAAGGAAAAGTTATGGATTAACAAAGCACAAATTTATCAAATCTACCAGAACAGGTATTTTTATTTATGATTATGAATAACTGAATCCATAAATTCCTGGCAATCATGATATAATAAAATAAGCTCATGTTTGTTACTTTATAGTAGAATTATTCGAAGAATAATATGTTACAAAGTTTATTAGAAAAGAGGAAAAAGGAGAAAAATCTCTAAGGAGAAAAATCTCTAAGAACTATGTCATCCTAAAGGTGAAACCTATGAGACAAGAAAGCCGTGATAGGGGAGTAACAAGAGTAAAGGCGTTGTTTAAGGGAAAAGTATCCAGATTACCATGCTAATAGTGACAGAGTAACATAATTATTTAAGAATAATCTAGTATATAGTGATCTAAGATGATCATATTTTGTTATGTATATGGTTGAAAGGAATATTTTGAAAATAGCATCATATGAAATAAAATGACTACCTACTTTTCTGATGAAATGATACATAAATTTAAAATACTTGTTTTGTATGTACTTAAGGATATAAAAATAGTAGATATAAGAAAGATCATACGAAAAAATATATTTGATAAATATATTATGACTAGAATAAATTACATACCACACCTACCTACCTACTCCTACATATACCTATATGCCAAACCTACGTATCAACCATGATAAACTACGAATATTGGAAAATGGATATGAAAAATATACAATTAATAGAAAAAATAATGAAAACAAATTTAGAAGAATACATGAGAACTAAAAATATAAAATATATAGAATACCTTAACAAAAATATGGAGGAATTTAAAAGATTAAAACAAACAACTAAAGAATATTATGTAAAAATAGTTAATCAAGCCTAAATGACAAATAATTTTAAAATACTTGTTTTATATATACTTAGAGATATAGAAATTATAGATATAAAGAAAATAATATGGGAAAAAAATACGGAATTATGAAGAAGAAGAGTTATTAAGTTCTATAGAAAACCTACACTTATATAATGAAAGCTACTGCTCATATTTAGATAGTTGTTATTTAGACGAATATTATACAGATTAAAAATGTTAGAATATATAAGAAGAGTTAGAGAAAAACAAAGTTGGTTATACGAAGAAATTGATTATAACAACCAGCTTATAAGAGGAAGAAAAAAATTAAAAGAAAGATTAATTTGGATAGATAGAACCTTGGAACAACTAGAATTAAAAGATAGTTTAGATTATGATTTAGATATAGAATTACTCATAGAAGAAAAAGACAGGATAATTAACCAAATAGATAACCTAGAATTTAATATCAGATATAGTACAATTAGAATAAATTATTACAAAGAAATTTACAGTATTACAACTACTATAGGATAAAATGATAAACTACGAATACTTAGAATATTGGAGAAAAGATATGGAGCAAATAAGATTATTGAAAATACTTATGAAAAAGAATCTACTTGACTACCTAAAAACTAGAAATATGGAACATATAGTATACCTTAAAAATAATATAGAAGAATTAATAAGGTTAAAACAAATAACTAAGGAAGCCTATGACATGACATTTCAATTAACATGATAAAACTAGTAAGTAATAGTTATCTACTAACTATCTATGTACAAGTTATCCACGCAAATTACCCAAGTTATCCGCACCCCCTACAATTGGTATCAAAGCCATGTTATTTAAAAAATGTACAAGTGGATATATGTTAATTAGATATGTGTAAGAATTGTTATTTACAAGAAATGTTAATTTAATTGTTAATTGTGAGCTATTATTAATTACTTTATCTTGTTATTATTTATTTGTTAAATATGAGAAGGCCATTTAAGAATATACAAACTTTTAGAAGAATTAAAGAAAATTTAATCAGTTACTACTCAGAGTATAAAAGACTAAATAAGACAAAAGAAAACCCCCACAGATTAGCTTACTTAATTACCTTAATATCTAGCAATGAGGCAAAATTAATAATCCATTCAAAATCTAGAAAAATGAGATACATACCACCTAATTATGATAAAATCAGATTTCAGTATCCACCAAAATATTATTAATATTGTACAGATGAATAACATAACAAAATTCCAAAAATATAAAGAACTAAAACAAATAATATTTGAAAAACGGAGAGAATTAAAAATAAGAAAAGAAACACTACAATATAACATGATTGTAGGAGTATGTCCAAAATCAATAAATGCACAAAAAGAAGAAATATCATATTTAGAATCACAAATAGATAGTTTAGAATACATATATCAACATGATCTATACAATATCAAGTAGATAAAATGAACAAAGAAGAATTCATAATAGATGAAAAAACATATGAAAACCACGAAGGATTAAAAATAAGAATAATATTTTCTAATTTAGGAAGAAGATATAAGAAAATAGGTGAACATTTATATTTAATGTTAGAGAAAGAAGAATTAAAATTAGAAGATAAATTTACAGCTATGGTAATAATAACAAGAGAAAATGAAGAAATAGATAGGAAAAAATAAATAGATAAAATAAAACAACAGACTACAGAAGAAATACGAAAAATAGAAGAAACTAAAAATAATAGGATTGCTGAATTAGAAAAAGAACTACAAATACTAAAAGATCTATATGAAAAAAGACAGAAAGAAAAAGAAGAAAAAGATAAAGAACAAAAATTATTAATTGAGATAAATCAATTTAAAGAAAAATTAGAAGGAGAAAATAAAGAATTAGAAAATAATGAAATAGAAATAAATACAATAGATGCTGAAGAAACAAATAATTATAATTCGGAAGATAGTGTAACATATACAAAAATCTTAACAAATATAGAAAAATTAGAAATTAATGAAAAACAAGAAGTAATTAATAAAGAAAACTTAGAAAATACGAACACGAAAATAAACACTCTTGATAAAAAGGACGATAAAAATATAATACCTAGTGCCTCAGAAATAAGAAAACCTACATATTACTATAAAAATAAGTTTAAGAAATATAACCTAAGGGATGAATATAACAAATGGACACCAAAATAAATAATTAATAAAAATTATAACTTTTTAGACTTAGACTGTGTAATAGATGTAGATAAAACGATACAATTATGAATATGATAAATAACAAAACAATTATTAGACAATGGTATAAATGCAATAGATACACCAGAATACATAAAAAGAACACTAATAGGAACAACAAAATTATGGTTTTTAAATTTAACTGAAGATAGTAAAAAAGTATTAAGGAATGATAAAAGAAAACAAGGAACAACAGTAACTAAACTAACACCTATAGACATATTGAAAAAATATGAAATGACTATAAGAGATGAATTTAGCAGTATGACAACAGAAGAAGAAGAAGAAGAACAAAACAAAGAAAAAGATACAAATAGGAATTTAATGTTAAAACTAACAATATGTAATATGTGCTATATAAATGAATATACGTGTGCATTTAAAGAATACTAACATAAAGGAGCATATAATACAGAATAAAGTAAAGAAGTTAGAAGATTATATTTTAATAAATTACCTGAACCATTTAGTTTAAAAATAATAAAGAGTTGGGATGAAGCAAACATAGTAGATACTCTTGGAGCAAGAATAAAATTTCTACAACAATAGTATAGAAATTTATGTAAAAAATACAGAGAAGAAATGAAAATGGAAAAAACATTAATAAAAAATTTAACATGTTGTGAAGATAAAATAGCACCTCAATTCGAATGTGAAGAAAGACATTATAAGAAAAGAAAAAGACATAAGAAATATAAGAAATACAAAAAATCAAAATATAAGTATAAGAAACCAAGAAAAAGATATTATGTAAAAAATTATAAACATAAAAGACCATATAGGAGAAAGAAATCTATAAAAGAATGTACTTGTTATAATTGTGGAAAACTAGGACATTTAGCTAGAGATTGTAAAATGTCTAAAGACCCAAAAACGAAACAAATATCAGAAATAAAGATAAAAAATGCAGAATATATGCAAATAGATTATATAGATTACGAATTAGAAAGTGAAGATAGTATATATGAAATTTCAGAAAATGAAACAGATAATGAAATAGATAGTGAATTAGATGAATCAAATGACTGAAGAAGATATAAAAATAATAACAAAGGAAGAATATTTAAATGAAGAAGGAACAAATTAGAAAGTAATATTTGATCATAATATATTTGACGAGATAAAAAGAAAAGAATTAGATTTAAGTGTAGAAAAAATATTTAAAATACCAACAATAAAAATCATATTTAATAGACGAAAAGAAGAATATTATGTAGTAAGCCAAAAAGAACATGTAATGGACTGTAGATATGCAAAAGGTAGAGCTAGTATACTACTATTAACAAAGAGAATAATTAAGAAATAAACGATATAAAAAGTAAAGACTCAATAAAATATGTACACCTTGGAGGAACAGAGATATTAATAAAAACATGTTTTAGAGAAGGAATAGATACACCAATAGAATTATATTTAGAAGATGATAGAATTATAAAACCTATAGAAAAAAACATAATAACTGCTATAAGAGGAAATTTAATATACCAAAAATTCAAATTCATAATAAGTGTGAATTATTCAATGACAATAACAGATAAAAACATAGATAAATTATTAGTATCATATTGGAAAATATCAGGAATAGAACTAACCCCAGGAAGTAAAATATTTACAGCAAGATGTAAAAATCTATATGTCTTAACAACAAAACATAAAATAATGAGAAAAAATAAAATTAATAAAATACAAATAGAAAGTCCTACAATTTATAAAAACAATTGATAATAATTATTATAGTTACAAAGACATAGATATAGAAGAAGATTTAGAAATAATAAATGATAGAATACGTACAACAAAAAGAATAGCTTTTGAAAAATCAGAATCATCAGGAACATCGAAAAGAACAAATTATAACTTCAAAAGTTAATTTACCTCAATATTATATAACGGAAACAATAAATGAAAAAGAATATTTAATACTTCTAAATACAAGACAAGAAGAAAATTATATAGCAAAATATTTAGTAAAAAATGAAGAGACAAAATCTAATAGTAATATATGCCCAGATCTACCAAAAAGTTTAATAACTATTAAAGAAACAACAGAAAAAGAAATAATAATAGGAGTTAGAAAAATAAAAATAGAATTTGAAATAAAGGAAGATATGCAAAAAGCAGACATAATATTAAAAATAAAATAGTTAGAACAAGTAAAACCCTACAATATAGAACATACATAACTAACCATAACCTATAATAGATAAAAATTATTAATAAAAAGAACTTTGACATGATATGAAAATATATGTACTTATGAAAATAATAGTAGAAGGATATTATAATAGATATTATACACCAATGATAGATACAGGAGCAGAAGCCAACTTATGTAGATATAACTGTTTACCTGAAGACAAATGGGATAAGCTAAAAATACCAATAGTAGTAAAAGAATTTAATAATGAAGGAAGCTTAATTACCTATAAAGCTAGAAATGTAAAAATATAAGTATGGAATAAGATATTAACAATAGAAGAGATCTATAATTATGAGCTAACATCAAAAGATACGCTTTTAGGAACGTAATTTTTAGATAAATTGTACTCACATATAATAACTAAAACACACTGGTAGTTTACAACACCATGTAAACAAAGAGTAAGAGAAAAAGAATTATTAATAAAATAAGAAAGAAAACTGATTGAATAAAAAGAAGTGAAAAAATCACACAAAAATTAGAAAATATAAAAAATACCGAAGACACAATAGAACTAACCTTTTGATGCAGGTAAAGGTCCTTTCTCTTAGAAAAAACCTTCGATGAAGATAATTGATCTTCTCGTTGGGCTCTAAAGTACCGCAATATGATGTGTATGTTCTGGTGGCGGAGAAGCGGCGGTGAATCGGATAATATGAGGGAGGACTACTGATCTCGCTTGAGTTGGGGTTAGCCCTTCCAGAGATGGCAGTGATACCTCCAATGGCATCTCTACAGCCATTTGAAGATCTTTACCGATATTTTACTATAAGTTAAAGAGAGAGAGAGAATAATGTTTTCTTATTTGCAAGAGGGTGTTTCTTTTATAAATTGTATTGTTAGCTATGTGTGAAAGGTTATATAACTTGGAACTGGAGCTCCATTAAGTTTCAATTAGTTCTTATTTGCATTGCATAAATTTATTTCATGCCAAAGGCTTGGTTAGTTTGTATTTGCATCAAAGGTCCTTTTGTGTGGAAGGTTGTAAAACATGAGATTTGTTCATATTTGCATCACATAGGTCCATTTCGTGTTAAAGGTTACCATGACTTGGGATTGGGGCCCTCACTGAGAAATGATTAATTTATGTTTGCATCACACAAATTCTGTTTATGGGGTAAAACTTTCATTAGACACCTATTTGGATGATGTAATTTAAGTCATACCCAACTTTTTTTAAAATTATTTAGTTATTACCCACTTTTCACAGTCTTTAGACTAATCTCCTCCTTCGATAATATCACTGTCGCATTATATATGTCTGAATTAGATCAAATAATTTAAAAATTATTAATCGACAAGTCAAAGACGTAAAGTTCATACTATATATAAATGTATATACCCAAAATGTTATGTGTACTATTTAGATTTGGTAAAAAGAACTAATTTTATAGAGATAGAAAATCAACCTACTTCATCAAAATATGAATAAAAGCTAAAGTTATTCTTTTCTCATTTTTTCCTTTAATTGATTTATTGGATTTCGATCACATATATTTGAAGTTGGGGGAAATATATCCTCATAGCTCATGCCGAACATCTAAAGTTTGGACTTTCAAATTGTAAGACCCCGCAAAATCTTAAACTTGATTCAGTCCTGTAAAAGCTAGTAAGGGGTCCCAGACTTAGAAAAATTCAGCTAAGTGTTCATACTTAGAGTTATTTTAGCCTTCGTAAGTTGGCGATACCTTTTTCACGATCCTCATGACCTTAAAGTAATGATTTTTAGGTTGAATCATGATCAGGAATGTTGGTAGGTGTTCTCGGATAAGTTTTAGATTTTTTGGACTTCGTTTGAAACATATTTGAAAGCTCAAACCAGTAGATCGATGCGATTTCAACGCACTGCGTCGTCCATCGCGTCGATGAGTATTTTTTTACTCATCTCCCAGTGAAAATTCCAGTGAATTGACGTGGACTCGATGCGGCACGTTGGATATCACGTCGATGTCAACAACGCAGCGCGTCGGTCTGCGCGTCGCTAGTCCAGTTTTCAGTAATTAAAACCCGCGTCCAGAGGGGTAAGTGGGTCTTTTCCCATCTTATATCAGCCCCCAAAACATGTAATTAAGTCGTCCAAAAGGCAAAATTTACTCATTCTCTCTAGAATTTTTCAAGAACAAACCCTAGTTCATCACATTCAACAATTCAAGTTCCAAGAAAATTCATCAATCTTTCAGGATTCAAGCTTTAAGGTATGTCAAGTGTTCATCCAAGGGTCCCTTCCATCCTTGGAGTTCAAGAAGCTACTTTTAAAATTTTAAGTGTATTGATTTCATGAATTTCATGTTGGGTTTATTATATTCATGATTAAAATGATTAATTGGGTTTCTAATCCATGTTTGTTACAAGTTTTATGTGGAATTATTTGATATATATATATAGAATCATGCGAATCCATGCTAAACCATTGAAATTGTAAATGAGGATTTAAATTATGATGCCTATGTGTTTTTTAGTGTCATGTGCATGGATTATGTTCTCCAAGCGTTTGATAAATTGCTCACAAGATTAATGAAAAAGGGAAAACAATCATGTCATGTTAGCTTATGTGCAAGTTATATCATGCAAGTGTTTGATGGAATGTCTCTATGAATGAGTTATGATCAGGTGCATATGGTTATGCCTTTCAAGTTTATGCTATGATTTATTTTTTAAGCTATTGAGTCCTGGAGGTATTTAATACCCGAGAATTTAGTTGTTTACCTAGAGCCAGTGTCAGTTACAGAATAATCTCAGTCATGTCATGATCAGTAGTACTCTCAATCAGTTATAGAACTCAGAAAAAACTCAGTAGGCTTAGTATCAGTCCAGTCCAGTTCAGTATCCAGTTCAGAGCTCAGTAAATTCAATCAGTTAACAGAATTTAGTAGTATTCTGTCAGTCAACGAAACTCAGTGAACTCAGTTTAGTTCAGTTAGACAGAATAATCAGTAACAGTTCAGTCAAGCCTTGTATGAACTATGAATCAGTTCAGTGTCTATTCAGTTGGGAGTTGGATTCAGCACCGAGCGAACCCAGGGATGGGGGCATTCTTGCCAGCAGAGGGTTTGACCTTAGTAGTAATCCCTGTATTACAAAACTACGTAGCCAGTGTAGGTTGAGATATCTTCCTGCCAAACTAGGGTTGATACATCTCATACAAGTTTTCCTGCCAGTGAGGGTTGACGAAAGAGCTTTCTGTTAGAGAGGGTTAACTTACAGTTGTCTTTACTCGTGCCATGGTACTGACACCCTTCTAACTGGGGTTACAGGTTGGACCCTAATCTATTCATAAAAAGGGCATGTCGGTTAGATGACTACCTCCCACAGTTTCAGTCTTCAGAATAGAACTCAGTTGAGTTCTACAGAAATCAAGACTGTCAGACACAGTCACTCAGTTCAGTACAGAACTTAGTTCCACAAAATCAGGACTGTTAGATACAGTCACCCAGTTAACAGTAATACAGTATCAGTAAACTCAAATATCAGTAAATTAGAAATTCAGAACTCAGTATTCAGTGTTATTACGACCTCAGTTACATTTTACGTATTCATGCATGTACTTTCATTCAGTTATACTCATGTTATTCAGTCAATATTCTTCTTGTATATGAATTCATGCATCTCAGCCTACCTCACTTAGCATACTAGTACATTCAAAGTACTGACGCATACCTTTCTTTTGAGCTATGATGTCTTATGTCATAGGTTCAGACGCATGGGCTTTCGATCATACTTAGCAGCCCGATCCATCAGCAGAAGACTAGTGGTGAGTCCTCATAGCTTGAAGACAAGATTATTATTTCAGTATCTCAGTTTATTAGTTTTCAGTAGTCGGGGTTAGTTGGGGTTTTATCCCATCAATCCCTTATTCAGATAGTAGTAGCTTATCAGACTAGAGTATTTCAGACAGATGTATCAATATTCAGTATTTAGTTTTTAGTACTCAGTATTTATTTACAGTTTTGAACCTTATGGCAAGTTTTTGCCTAATTTTCGCATAATACAGTATTATTATTCAGTTACTGCAGCAGGTACTAGTCATGGGTTAGCTTGTGGTCTCTCAGGATTATGAGCACCGTGTAGCATCCGGGGTACAGACTCAGGGTAATACAAACGTGGTATCAGAGCGTAAGGTTCAATAGAGTCCTAGGAAGTCTGAAAGCCGCATCTAGTAGAGTCTTGTGCATGGGTGTGTTGCGCGCCATGCTTATGGACAGGAGGCTATCTGATGTTTTAGGAAAAGTTTTCCTTCTTTCAGTATTCATGTCGTGCGAGTGGGCATGAGCTCAAGTTAAACTCTCAGTCTAATCCATTCTCTCCTTTTTGTTTACGAAACATGCCTCCCAAAAATACTAACAAAAGGAGAACCAGAAATCAATCAGCACCTCAGCCCATCCAGCTAGATCCCCTGGATGAACATGTCTGCCACGCTGAATTCAGAGCTGTTTTCACCACCCTAGCTCATTCTGTGGCAGCCCAGAATGAATTTTTATCCAACCCAGTGGCCAATACTACTACAACCAGGACTTGGGACTTCACCCAAATGAACCCTTCATCTTTTACTAAGTCAAAGTCAGATGAGGACCCACAGGAATTTCTTGATCAGGTGTAGAAGGTCACAGATATTATGGGGGTGAAAGCTAGTGAGAGTACCGAGTTAGCTGCATATCAGTTGCAGGACCTGGCTCACTCATGGTTCAAATAGTGGAAAGTAGAGAGCGCCGCAGATGTAGGGCCCATAGAATGGGAGGAGTTTGTTAGTGCTTTTCTGGATAGGTTCTTCCCGCTAGATTTGAGGGAAACGAAGGTTTTGGAATTTATAAATTTGAAGTAGGGCAACATGACGGTACAAGAGTATTCTCTCAAGTTTACTCAATTAGCCAGATACACTCCTCATGTGGTAGCAGATAACAGATTTAAGATGAGTAAGTTTGTGTCAGGCGTGTCTAATAGTGTGGTCAAGGAGTGTAGGACCGCAATATTGATTAAGGAGATGGACATATCCAGGATCATGGTCTATGCTCAGCAGATAGATGAGGCTAAGAATAGGGAGAAGGAGAGAGAGAACAAGAGAGCAAGAATAGGTAGTTTCAACTTTGCTCAGCCTAAGTCAGAGGGTGGGAATCATTCTCAGTTCTGCCCAAAATCCTTAGTTCCAACTCCATCCTCAGCCAGTACTTCTGTGTCAAAATTTAGAGACAGTAATAGAGATAGGGCGTCAGGCCCTAAACCTTAAGGTAGTGTTAGCAATACCCAAATAAATCCTCTCTGCCAGAAGTGTGATAGAAACCATCAGGGTGTCTGTAGAGATGGCAGTGACGTATGTTTTGGATGTGGCAAACCAAGCCACAAAGTCAGACAGTGTCCTCAGGTGGGTTCGCAGAGTCAGCATAACCGTCCCTCAGCTCAGTCTGGTCGCCCAAATCAGCGGGGTGCCACTTTCAGTGCCCCCAGTGGGCAACGCCCAAAGACTTTATGCACTTCAGTCCCGACAGGATTAGGAAAGTTCTCCTGATGTTGTCACTAGTATGTTATAAGTTTATCATTTACATATTTATGCCTTGCTAGATCCAAGAGTTTCTTTGTCTTTTGTAACTCCCTATATAGCTGTTGACTTTAGAGTTAATCACAAAATTGTAGCAGAGACTTTCTCAGTCTCTACCCTAGTGGTTAAATATATCATAGCCCAGCGGGTATACAGTAACTGTCCGGTTATAGTATCTCAGAAAGTCACTTCAACAGACTTAGTCGAATTGGAGATGATCGATTTTGATGTCATTCTTGGCATGGATTGGCTTCATTCCTGCTATGCCTTAGTCGACTACAGAAACAAAATTGTCCAGTTTCAGTTTCCGAATGAGCCCATCCTAGAGTGGAGGGGTAGTAATTCAGCACTTAGGAGTCAACTTGTTTCCTACCTTAGGGCAAGGAAAATGATATCTAAGAGATGTGTCTACCATCTCGTTCGAGTCTAAGACTCTAGTTGAGAAACCCCTACTATTGAGTCAGTATCATTAGCATGTGAATTCTCAAATGTGTTTCCCGAATATCTTCCCGTAGTTCCTCCCGTAAGGGAAATCAACTTCGAAATAGACCTTCTTCCAGATACTCAGCCGATATCTATTCCGCCATACAGAATGGCTCCAGAAGAACTCAAAGAATTAAAATAACAGTAGAAATATCTCCTAGATAAGGGATTCATCAGACCCAGTGTGTCCCCGTGGGGTGCACCAGTTCTATTCGTGCTTAAGAAAGACAGTTCTTTAGAATGTATATTGACTACCGTCAGTTAATTAAAGTCATGATAAAAAACAAGTATCCATTTCCCAGAATCGATGACTTGTTTGACTAACTTCAGAGTGCCAGTTACTTCTCTAAGATAGACCTCAGATCAGGCTATCATCAGCTCAGATTCAGAGAATGTGACATTTCGAAAATAGCTTTTAGAACTCGATATGGTCACTTCGAATTCTTAGTCATGTCCTTTGGTCTTACCAATTCCCCAGTAGCTTTCATGGACTTGATGAACCATGTGTTCAAGCCGTACTTGGACATGTTCGTCATAGTCTTCATAGATGACATCCTTGTCTACTTCCGCAGTGAACATAATCATGCAGACCATCTCAGAATAGTATTACAGACTCTTAAAAACCATCAACTATTTGCCAAATTCAGTAAGTGCAAATTTTGGATAAGGTCAGTAGCTTTTCTTGGCCATATCATTTCCAGTGATGACATTAGATTTGATCCCCAAAAGGCCAAAGCAGTGAGAAACTGGCCCAGACCCATCTCTCCCTTAGATATCAGGAGTTTCTTGGGCTTGGCTGGCTATTACCGATGGTTTATTGAGGGATTTTCATCTATTGCATCCCCCATGTCCAGATTGGCTCAGAAGAAAGTCAAGTTTCAGAGGTTAGATTATTGTGATAAAAGTTTTCAGAAGTTGAAGACTTGACTTACTACAACCCTAGTTTTGATTCTACCAGATAGTTCAGGCAGCTTTGTTGTGTATTGTGATGCATCCAGAGTAGGTTTGGGTTGTGTCCTTATGTAGAGAGGTAAGGTGATAGCCTATGCCTCTAGACAACTCAAACCCCATGAAAAGAACTATCCAACTCATGATCTTAAGTTAGCAGCAGTAGTATTTGCCTTAAATATTTGGAGGCACTATTTGTATAGAGTGCACATTGATTTGTTCACTAACCATAAGAGCCTACAATATGTGTTCTCTCAGAAATACCTAAACCTCTTTCAGAGAAGGTGGTTGGAGTTGTTGAAGGACTATGACATGAGCGTTCTGTATCATTCGGGTAAAGCCAATTTAGTGGCTGATGCTCTAAGTAGGATATCTATGGGTAGTGTTGCTCACGTGGATGATGGTAAGAAGAAGTTAGCTCAGGAAGTTCATCATCTTTCCCGACTAGGTGTCCAATTAGTCGATTCAGTAGAAGGTAATGTATGGGTGCAGAGTAGTTCAGAATCATCCCTGGTTTTCGAGATAAAGAAAAAGAAGGATAGGGATCCCAGCCTAGTTAAGTTGAAAGAATCAGTTAGAGATTAGAAGATAGAGGGTTTCTCCCAAGGGGGAGATAATGTATTGCGTTGTTGGGGTCGACTATGTGTGCTAGGTGTAGATGAACTGAAATAGTAGATTCTTGTAGAAGCGCATGGTGCGCGTTACTCTATTCATCCAGGGGCCACTAAGATGTACCATGATTTGTAGGAGATATATTGGTGGAATAGTATGAAGACAGAATTGCAGAGTTTATAGCTAAGTGCTCGACATATCAGTAGGTTAAGATTGAGCACCAAAAACCTAGTGGGTCTATGCAGCAGTTCAGTATTCCCACTTGGAAGTGGTAAGAGGTGAACATGGACTTTGTGATGGGTTTGCCTCGTACTCGTCAACAACACGATTTAGTTTGTGTCATTGTAGACAGGATGACCAAATCAGCTCATTTCCTAACAGTCCATACCTCTTATTTAGCCAAGGACTATGCCAAACTCTATGTTAGAGAGTTGGTTAGATTGCACGGAGTTTCATTATCTATAATTTCAGATAGAGGTACCCAGTTTACCTCTCATTTCTAGAAGGCATTCCAAAAGGGTCTTGGTACCCAAGTCCACCGTAGTATAAATTTTCACCCTAAGACAGATGGTCAAGCATAAAGGACCATTCAAACTGTAGAGGATATACTATGAGCATGTGCGATAGACTTTAAAGGTAGTTGGGATGACCACTTTTCTTTGATTGAGTTTGCATATAACAACAGTTATCATTCCAGCATTCAGATGGCTCCATTTGAGGCGCTCTATGGGAGGAGATGTAGATCTCCCATTGGTTGGTTTAAAATGGGTGAGGCCGTAGTAGTAGGTCCTGACTTAGTATTTGATACCTTAGAAAAGTTTAGTTGATCAGGGAAAGGCTTAAGACAACTCAAAGCTGACAAAAATCGTACGTAGATGTGCGCAGAAAGGAACTCGAGTTAGAGATTGGTGATTATGTGTATTTGAAAATCTCTCCTATGAAAGGAATGAAGAGGTTTGGCAAGAAGGGGAAGCTCAGTCCCCGATATGTCGGTCCTTACTGAATTCTCAGCTACTTTGGAAAGGTAGCTTACGAGCTTGAGTTTTCTTCAGACTTAGCTTCAGTCCATCCAGTGTTCCATGTCTCCTTGCTAAAAAAATGCATAGATGACCCAACAGTTGTAGTCCCTGTAGGGAGTATAGACATTTAGAACAACCTCTCTTATGAGGAGATCCCAGTCAAAATTCTTGATTATTATATTTACAGATTGAGGAACAAAGAGGTCCCTCTAGTCAAAGTTCTTTGGCAAAATAAGTTCGTTGAGGGAGCTAATTGGGAAGCAGAAGCAGATATGCGGACCAAGTATCCTCACCTCTTCTTCGTAAACTCAAACTCAGCTCAAGGTAACAGTTTTTCCTTGAACTTACTCAGTTCTATGCTTATATTTTCTTTATAAACTTGGTATCAGTTACCATTGCATATCCAGTCATACATTCATGAGTCCGTTCAGTCAGATATTTATGCATCAGATATGCATGTTTAGTATAAGAGACTCAGCTTATCAGTAATCCTAGTCATGTACTAATGCATCAGATAAGCATGTTCAGTATGAAATTTTAGCATATCAATGATGTCAGTTATGAAATCATGTTGCAGTTGTGCATATCTAGTATCTAAATTCAGTCTATCAGTATTTCCAGCTTAGTCAGTCTCATTTGAGGACAAATTTTCCCAAAGAGAAGATATTGTAAGACCCCACAAAATCCTAAGCTTGATTCAATCCTGTAAAAGCTAGTAGGGGGACCAAACTTTGAAAAATTCAAATAAGTGTTCATACTTAGAGTTATTTTAGCCTTTGTAAGTTGGCGATCCTTTTTCACGACCCTCATGACCTTAAAGTAATGATTTTTAGGTTGAATCATGATCAGGAATGTCAGTAGGTGTTCTAAGACAAGTTTTGGATTTTTTGGACTTCGTTTGAAACATATTTGAAAGCTCAAACCGGTGGATCGATGCAATCTCGATGCGCCGCATCACCCATCGCGTTGATGAGTATTTTTTTTCTTAGCTCCCAGTACAAATTCTAGTGAATCGATGCAGACTCGATGCGGCGCATTGGCTATTGCGTCGATGCCAACGATGCGGTGCGTCGGTCTGCGCATTGCTAGTCCAGTTTTCAGTAATTAAAACCCGCGCCCAGAGGGTTAAATGGGTTTTTCTTATCTTATAGCAGCCCCAAAACATGTAATTAAGTCATCTAAAAGTCAAAATTTACTCATTCTCTCTAGAACTTTTCAAGAACAAACCCTAGTTCATCACATTCAAGAATCCAAGTTCTAAGGAAATCCATCAATCTTTTAGAATTCAAGCTTTAAGGTATGTCAAGTATTCATCCAAGGGTCCTTTCTACCATTGGAGTTCAAGAAACTACTTTTAAAACTTCAAGTGTATTGATTTCATGAATTTCATGTTGAGTTTGATTATATTTATGATTAAAATGATTAATTAAGTTTCTAATCCATGTTTGTTACAAGTTTCATGTGGAGTTATTTAATATATGTATAGAATCATGTGAATCCATGCTAAACCATTGGAATTGTAAATGGAGATTTGAATTATGATGCATATGTGTTGTTTAATGTCATGTGCATGGATTATATTCTCCAAGTGTTTGATAAATTGCTCATGAGAACAAAGAAAAAGGGAAAACAATCATGTCTTGTTAGCTTATGTGGAAGTTATATCATGCAAGTGTTTGATGGAATGTCTCTATGAATGAGTTGTGATCAGGTGCATATAGTTATGCCTTTCAAGTTTGTGCTATGATTTATTTTTTATGTTATCGAGTCCTAGGGGTATTTAATACCCAAAAATTTAGTTGTTTACCTAGAGCCAGTGTCAGTTACAGAATAATCTCAGTCATGTCACGATCATTAGTACTCTCAGTCAGTTATAGAACTACGAAAAAACTCAGTAGACTCAGAATCAGTCCAGTCCAGTTCAGTATCCAGTTCGGACCTTAGTAAATTCAGTCATTTAACAAAATTCAATAGTATTCCACCAGTCAATGAAACTCAGTAAACTCAGTTTAGTTCTGTTAGATAGTATAATCAGTAACAGTTCAATCAAGCCTTGTATGAACTAGGAATCAGTTCAATGTCTATTCAGTTGGGAGTAGGATTCAGCACCGAGCAAACCCAAGGATGGGGGAATTACTACCAGCATAGGGTTTGACCCTTAGTAGCAATCCCTGTATTATATAATTATGTAGCCAAGTGTAGGTTGATATATCTTCCTGCCAGACTAGGGTTGATACATCTCATACCAGTTTTCCTGCCAGTGAGGGTTGACGAAAGAGTTTCTTGTCAGAGAGGATTAACTCACAGTTATCTTTACCCGTGGCATGGTACTGATACCCTTCCAACTGGGGTTACAGGTTGGACCCCAATCTATTCAGAAAGGGGCATGTCGATTAAATGATTACCTCCTATAGTTTCAGTTTCAGTCTTCAGAATAGAACTCAGTTCAGTTCTACAAAAATTAGGACTATCAGACACAGTCACTCAGTTCAGTACGGAACCTAGTTCCACAAAATCAGGACTGTCAGATACAGTCACCCAATTAACAATAATACAGTATCAGTAAACTCAAATATCAGTAAATCAAAAGTTCAAAACTCAGTATCCAGTGTTATCACGACCTAAGTTACAGTTTACGTATTCATGTATGTACTTTAGTTCAGTTATACTCATGTTATTCAGTCAGTATTGTTCATGCATATGAACCCATGCATCTCAGCCTACCTCACTTAGCATACCAGTACATTCAAAGTACTGATGCATACCTTTTTTTTGTTCTGTAATGTCATATATCATAGGTTCAGACACACGGGCTCCCCATCATACTTAGCATCCTGATCCATCAGCAGCAGACTAGTGGTAAGTCCTCATAGTTTGAGGACATGATTATTATTTCAGTATCTAAGTTTATCAGTTTTCAGTAGTCGAGGTTAGTTGGGGGTTTGTCCCATCAATCCATTATTCAGATAGTAGAGGCTTATCAGACTAGATTATTTCAGACAGATGTATCAGTATTCAGTTTTCAGTACTCAGTATTTATTTATAGTTTTGAACCTTATGGAAAGTTTTCGCCTAATTTCCGCATAATACAGTATTATCATTTTGTTATTACAGTAAGTACCAGTCATGGGTTAGCTTATTGTCCCTCGGGATTATAAGTACTGTGTAGTGTTCGGGGTACAGACTCGGGGTGTTACACAAATACATAACAATCATTATATATCTATGTCTAATGTCTTGCCAAGGCCATAACTTCAATCAAACATGTCCTAAATTTGGTCTTACCAAGTCTATAATTTTAGTCAAAAATATTTGAAACTAGCCTTTTCAGGCCATTGATTTAGTTAAAATCTCTAAAATTTGGTATCAATCCACATCTCTAGTGAAAATATCAAATTGAACCAGACAAATTATACCAAACTTTAGGCAAAAATGTCCAATGATTTACCTTCGCATACGTCTGAAGTTGTGTATAAGGCAAATAAACTTGCTGAAAATATTAACATAGAGGATAAATTAGTGGCAACCCCAAAAGTGGCATTTGTGCACTTCACGCTCTGTAACATGATTTTTTCTACATTCAAGAATAAAGAATCTTATTGATATCATCACAAGTGACGATGCTCTTGATCTTAAAGTGTGCCTAGATCCAAGAATCCATACTAACAACTTTGTTGTGTATTTAATTGCCATTTTTCCTGACAAATTTTTTTAACTTATGAAACAAAATTTTAACTCGAGTTTTATAAAAAAATTAATTTGAAAAGAATGTTTGTAACCAGTGTTATCAAAGGACTTACCTTAACACCTCAGGTGAGAGGCGAGGCGAGGCATTATTAGGTCACCTTTCTACTGCAGGTGAGAGCTGCGAAAAAGGAATCACCATTTATAAAAAAAATACAACTTTTTTTTAAAAGATAAAAAAATGCAACTTGTCCTTTTATGATTTTATTTTCACTTATCTCTTTTCAGTCGACCACATGACTGAGTTCAAAATGGTATCTTTTGGTATTGAAATTGTAATGGCCATTTATGTCGTTATATATAAACCTTTTGTTGAAAATCTCATGATAAAATTCTTTCCAGTTTTGAGGTTATAAATTTAAGGCTAGGCAAGTTTCGAGCAAAATCGGAGTGAGGTGTGGTCTAGAGAAATTTTAAAATAATTTGGACATGTTAGGTGGGGTTTGATTGATTTCTAGCTAGCTAGGACGATAAGAAATTCATAGGAATTTATGAAATCAAATTTGAGTGAGTAAAACTTTGAAATTGATCTTAGTGTAAAGGGCATTATTTGAAATATATCGGGATTAAGGTATGTTGTAATATTTGGATTTTTGAGCAAAACTAGACATTCTTTTCCATTGACGCTACTATAGAAGCATGCACACTGCTATAGCGGTGGTCAACCCGATCGACAATCGCTATAGCGGCAGGTGTCTCTATAGCGATATAATGAAAGTTGCATATTTATTTAATTTTCTCCTAAAATAGTTTATTCTTATAAAACTCATGTTGGGGCAAAGGAGGGGAGAATTTGGGTTGTTTTCCGCCAGATTTTCATTACTTGGCTTCGTTAAGGTAAGCATTTCATCCCCATTAGCTAGTATTTGATAATTCAGCCTTAGAATTTCTAAATCACAAAGTTTAGGGAGGGTTTTAAACCTAATTTTAGTTGTTTCCTGGTGCAAGTAAGTAATAATATAATGAGTTTTGATTATTAACAGTTAATTTACCCTTGCATTCTATTAATTTACTAATTTATCCATGGAATTTGTAGTTTTTGGTGAATTACGATAGAAAATTCCTATAAAGGGAAGGGAATGATCATGAAATTGACCATAAAGATTGGATGTGAGTTATAATTCCCAACATGGTAGGTCATTTCATTAATTATGTGTTTATATTCGTGTTTTAGACCAAGCATAAGTGAAAATTGCAAGAAAGGGCAAAGCTTTGGCTTAGAAGTGTTATGAAATCTTGATTTGAGGTGGTTAGAGGTATTATAGATTAATCTATTTTCTGTTATATGTGCTTGTTAACTACTTTGTAGTATGGCTTATTAGTATATGTTATTTGGTGTGGTCAATACAATTGATTTTACGTTGTTGTGTGATTTTTACCTACCTTATTGCTAAATCTGGAATGTTTGTTATTTGAAATATTTTCATGGGTTATTGGTGAAACAAGGTTGGAAGACACTTGTGTCTGGTATTTAGAACATGGACAAAAATTGTCTCCTACAGGCCATGGATAGATGGTGGATATATTACCCATAGAGTGTATGTACGAGGGTCAAGTGAGCTTGATGGTTCCATGAGTGAACCAAGGAATATATTTTTATGGTTGATAATTGTTTAACCCCTTGACTTATCTTGATTGAACTTGACTTGGTGATCATATGTTGACTTTCTGATTGAAATCCTAAGTTACTTATTTGATACTTACTGTGCTAAGTGACTGCTAGTTAAGCATGAATTAACTTGTTGAACTATATTTTAGTTAAGCATTCATATTCTCATCTTGGGTTGGAAAAATGATCCTACCAGTACACTATTGTTTCTTTGTGTGTTGATACTACATTTGTTCTTTGTTTTATGAGTGCAATGCATATTCTAGTAGCTCCTATGAAACCCTACTTGTGATTCCAGCGATTGACTTTAATTAGGATTCAAGGGTGAGCAGTATGTTGCAGGCTACCATGAATCCTTATTGGATGATAGAGTCTTTATTTTTGGACTAATATTTTTCATTTTATGTTTTGGGGTTGCATCCCCTTCTTAACAATCTTTAGTAGTTTTGGTACAAATGGCTTTCGGGTCCTAGGGATGGTTTTTGGTTAAGTACAATGTTTCATCTTAAGTTGTACTTATTTTTGTGTCCTTAGACTTGATATATTATTGATGGACTAGTTATATTAATTCTTTAAACTATTTATTTAAAAATGGTATTTTGGGGTAGATAGTTCTCCTATCGAGTGAGTCGTGTGGGCTGTACTCACGACAAGTTTGGGTCGTGACAACGTTTGTACTAGAGCCTAGGCTTATCAACCTCATCATACCATAATAGGTCCAGTAGAGTCTCATGAAATGGTACAGAGATATTTGTACTTTTCTTTGGGAGTTTATTGGACTTTGGGATATCTGTCATTCTTATTTCTTTCATGCTTTAACTTGATTCCAATTGGTATTTGACAATCCAAATTGGTATCTAATTTTTTAAATCTTTTAT
This sequence comes from Capsicum pubescens, assembly GCA_030864215.1. Classification (NCBI taxonomy): domain Eukaryota; kingdom Viridiplantae; phylum Streptophyta; class Magnoliopsida; order Solanales; family Solanaceae; genus Capsicum; species Capsicum pubescens. The sequence goes on from CM061539.1 coordinate 115,214,168, forward strand.
ATGCATATGGTGAATACTATGTCCAACAAAACCCAAGCACCATCCTCTGCTTCGGCCACTCTAGCTGAGGAGTCAGTCGTAAGAAGAAGAGGACGAGTGAGGGGGAAAGGTAGGAGAGAAGGATATGAGCCATACCCACTAGGGGTTAGAGCATGGGAAACTGCTATCCAGGCTCATGTATGGTCACTATCCCTTCCCCCATCTTAGGATTATGTTGAGAAAAGGAAAGCAACAGAAGAGTAGGGTTTGGAGCCTAGGGTAGTAGTACCAACTGGGGTTGCAGTCTTATCTCCCATGTTTGCTGAGGTTATTCAATATGTGTTAGGTTTTTTGAGTTGGTTGGCTAGGATTGGATCCCTTCTATTATACTGACTTTTCAAGCTCTAGTTGTTCTCCCTACTGTTGCTATGGCTCCTAGAATGGATGAGGCTTCAAGGATTGATGTTTTTCCTCATTTGATTTTGGGTTTTGTGATGACTGGTATGGTGCATGGTCTGCTGACTATGTTCTTGAAGATTAAACTACCTATCTTCCAGGGTATTAGATCTGAAGATGCTTTTGAGGTCATCATTAACTATTATAAGAGAATGTACAAGAAGGGTATTATTCTGTAACATGAAGTTGAATTCATGATTTTTCTATTGGAAAAGGATGAGAAGTAATGGTAGAGAGCGTACGTTGAATATCGATTACCAATTTTAGGTTTATTGACTTGGGAGTAGTTTTATTCCTTCTTCTTAGAGTAGTATGTGCTGCGGGACCTCTGGGACCATAAAAAGGATGAGTTTTTGGCATTAGAGTTGGGTGACATGTGCATTGAAACCTATGAGGATTAGTTTCATGCATTGTCCTGCTATACTATTCAGCTGTTGACTATTGAGGAGGAGAGGATTTGATTCTATGACAAGGGTAAATTATGATATTCAGGTTCTATCTGAGCATATGACTTCTGTGGGAAAGGGGTTCAATAAAGTTAGATTATGTGGAGAAGTTTGAGGTTGCTACACAAGTGGATTTAGCTAAGATGTTAGATAAGAAGTCCCACAATATTGGGAATTTTAGTGGATTTTTCTCTGAGGTCCATGGTCAGCAAGCCTATTTAGTCTACCTGATTCAGTCAGCCTTTTCAGTTTCTATTATGGTTCCAGCTAAGGTTTCTTCTCAAACACAGGTTGTTAGCGGCCAAGGGGCTTCCTACTTGTCTAATAGTCAGCCTTCTCTCGAGCTAGTATGTTATTATTAGAGTGTTGTTGGTCACTTTTAGAGGGATTTTTCAGTGAGAAAGATGAATAAACAAGTACAATAGCAGACTCAAGCTACAATTCTAGCGGGTAGAAGAGGAGGAGTAATAGCAGGGGTTATCCACAAAGTGGATGGAGAAATCACACAGGTGGTTGAGGAAATGGAAGCGTAGGGGGGAGCGCAACTGGGGAAGGAGTTAACTCAAATTGATGATTGAGCTCACTATTATGTATTTCTGTGAAAGATCCAAGGCTTCTGAAATGGTGATCATATGTATTATTTCTATTTTTGGCTGGATGGGTTATGATTTATTTGATCTTAAGTTTAGTTATTCTTATGTATCTATTCAATTTACAGTAGGTATGAATCTAGTTTGTGAAGTACTTGATTCCCCTGTATATGTGTCTACTTCGGTTGGTGAGTCTGTGCTAGTAACCCATGTTTAACATTCTTGTTCTGTGTTAATTATGGGTTTTGGACTCGATTAGACTTTACTATTCTGTATATACTAGAGTTTGATGTAATTCAGGGTATGACCTGGTTATCTCCATATCACATTGTTTTAAACTATAATCCTAAGCCAGTGACTCTAGCTATGCCCGATATGGATAAGCTAGAGTGAAAAAAAGTGTATATGTCCAAGACGGTGAGAATTATATCATATGTTTGGTCCAGAAGGTTAGTGGGGAAAAGGTGTTTAGTGTTTTTTAGCTAATCTGCAAGATATGAATGCAGGGTCCTCTTTTATAGAGTCAGTTTTGGTAGTTTTTGAATTCCATGATGTGTTTTCTTCAGACCTACCAAGGATGCCTCTGGATAGAGATATAAATTTTTGCATTGACTTAGAGCTGGTCACTCGCCTTATATCAATTTCTCCCTATCGAATGGCTCCAGCAAAGTTGAGGGAGCTCTAAACTCAATTGTAGAAATTACTTAAAAAGTGGTTCACTGTGGGTGCTCCAATCCTTTTTGTCAAGAAGAAGGATGATAGTATGAGGATGTGCATTTATTATAGATAACTAAATAAGGTTACTATCAGAAATAAATATCCCTTGCCACACATAGATTACTTGTTTGACCAATTGCGTGGCGTGACAGTGTTCAATAAAATTGATTTGTTGTTGGTAATCATCAATTAAAAATTAGATAGAAGGATATACCAATGAAAACTTTTTGAATTCGGTATGATCATTATGAGTTTCTGGTGATGTTTTCGGGCTAACTAATGCCCTTACAACACTTAAAAGATTAATGAATGATATCTTTAAATCATTCTTGGATTTTTTTATTATCATATTTATTGATGATATTCTAGTCTACTCTAAGAGTAAGGAGGAGCATGCAGGTCATCTTCGCATAGTTTTGGAAATTTTAAGGGAGAAGTGACTATTTTTCAATTTTCAAAGTGTGAATTCTGGTTGTCTTCTGTTTCCCTCTTGGAGAACGTAGTTTAAAAAAAGTGGTATTGGTGGACCCCTAGAAGATTGAGGCAGTTAGAAATTGGATTCGACCTAGTTTCGTGATAGAGCTAAAGAGATTTGTGGGTCTTGCTAGTTATTAATGCCAGTTTATGAAGAACATTGAATCCATTGAAACACACTTGACAAGGTTGACTCAGAAGGAAATGCCATTTGTTTTGTCAGATCACTGTGAAGAGAGCTTCCAAATACTGAAGATACTCTTGATTACAGTGCCTATCCTTTCATTACCGTTGGAAGATAAAGACTTTATAGTGTTTTATGATGCTTCAATTTTAGGTTTGGTGCTTTAGTGATGCAGGATAGGAATGTCATTTCTTATGCTTTGAGACATTTAAATCCTTATGAAATAAACTACCCAAACCATGACATACAGTTGGAAGTGGTGGTGTTTGCATTAATGATTTGGAGACACTATCTTTATGGTGTCAAATGTGAGGTCTTCACAGACCACTATAACCTACAACATGTGTTTACTCAAAGGGATTTGAAAATAAGGCAACAGAGATAGATGGAATTACTGAAGGATTATGATGTGACTATTCAGTACCATCCTGGTAAGGCCATTGTAGGGGTGGATGCATTGAGGGAAAAAACTATAAGTATGGGTGTCCACGTGACTTTAGCTAGAGAGTTTCAAACTCTAGCATCTCAGAGCCTACAATTTGGGGTATCAGGTAGGGGTGAAGTATTGTCTAGTATCGAGGTAAAATTAATATTTCTAGAGCAGATTAAGCCCAAGAAATTTGAGGACAAGCTATTGAATGAATTCCATAATAAAGTGGTATGTGGGAAAGTGGAGGGCACCACCTTTTACCCGAGTGAGGTGTTACGGTTTAAGGAAAGGCTATGTGTTCCTCGAGTTGGTGATTTGATTTGTGATGTACTTTCAGAGGCCCATGGTTGGCATTATTCTATTCATCTGGGTACAATCAAGATGTACATTGACTTGAGGCAACTTTATTATTTGTGGCCAAGAATAAATAGGGACATAGCAGACTATGTGTCCAAGTGTCAAAATTGTCAGTAGGTGAAGTATAAGCACCAAAGGCCCGCAGGGTTGCTTCAGATGATGCCTATAACTATGTGGAAATGAGAGCACATTGCTATGAATTTTTTAGTGGCTCTTCCTAAGACTTTGGGAAAATATGACTCCATTTGGGTGATAGCAGATCGACTGATGAAATCAATTCACTTCTTACCAGTTTGGGCAAACTACAACTCTCAACAGTCAGCTAAAATATACATCAAGGAGATTATGAGAAAGTTCATGGGTGCCACTTACCATTATTTTTTATAGAGATTCAGAATACACTTCCAAATTTTGGAACATGTTTCATAAGGAGTTGGGCACCAAGCTCGCATTTAGCACGACTTTTCATCTTCAAACTGATGGACAATTAGATAGGATGATCCAGGTGCTAGAGGACATGTTGAGGGCCTACGTGATTAATTTTGGTGGTCATTCAAACTAGATTATTTGGTTGTGTGAATTTTCATACAACAAAAACTATCCCTCCAATATTGATATGGCAAGATTTGAGGCACTCTACGAAAGAAAAGGTAGGTCACTTATTGAGTGGTTTAGGGCTGGAAATGTTAAATCTTGGGGCACTGACTAGGTATAGGAGGCTCAAGAGAAAGTAAGGTTCATTCAAACCAAGTTATAGGCTGCTCAAAGTAGGTAGAAAGAATATGTGGATCTTAAGGTAAGAGACATAGACTTCAAGATTGGGGACCAAGTTTTTCTTAAGGTGTATCCCGTGAAGGGAGTCATGAGGTTCGGCAAGAGGGTCTACATCAACCCTTGATTAATATTCCTCTTGAGGTTCTTGAAGAGGTAGGTCCAGTTGTGTACATGTTAGTTCTACCGTCGGGATTGTTGGGAGTCCATACGGTATTTCATGGCTCTATGCATAAAAGGTACCATGTGGATGGAGATTACATCATTAAATGGAACGTATTTCTTTTAGATAAGGACTTGGCTTATGAAGAAGAAGTAATAGCGATTTCAGATTGAGATGCTCAAAAATTGAGGATGAAGGAAATTCATTCGGTTAAGATTCAATGAAAGCATCGTCCGGTTTAGGAAGCCACTTGAGAAATTGAGAAGGACATGTGGGACAAATACCCTCAATTGTCTTAGGATATAGGTACTATTTTCTCTCTTTATTTTAGCCTATTTTTGCATTTGATTTTCAGATATGAACGATGGGTAAATTGGCATCTGTTGTAATGACTATTTCTAGCATTATGTATAAATCTCCCATTAAAAATTTCATGTTAAAATTATTTTTAACCGGCTCCAAACAAATGACATGAGACTCATCCGGAATCTAACAACGAATCATAGAAATATGAAAAAATGGATGAACAACTGATAAATCTAGAGGCAAAGCTAACTCATAAGCCACATCACCAACAGTCCGAAGAATCTCAAATGGACCAATATACCTGAGGCTAAGCTTGCCTCTCTTCCCAAACCTTATCACACCCTTCATGGGTGAAACTCAAAGAATAAAACGATCAACAACACCAATTCTTAAGGTACGAAGCCTACGATCTGCATAGCACTTCTGCATACTCTGAGCCACTCTAAGTCTATCCTGAATGATCCGAACTCTGTCCAAAGACTCAATAAGTCTATACCTCGAGGTATCACCTCTGAAACATCAAACCTACCCACTAGGGAGCGGTAATGCCTACCATACAATGCCTCAAAATAAGCTATATCGACACTGGAATGGTAACTATTATTATACACAAACTCTGCAAAGGCCAAATGTTGCTCCCACTAGCCACCAAAATCCATCACATAAGCGTGAAGCATATCCTCTAAAACTTGAATAGTCCACTCTAACTGACCATCAGTCTGGCCTGAAATGTTGTGCTAAGATCAAACCCGAGTACCCAACTCATCCTTAAAAGTATTCCAAAAGTGAGAAGTGAACACCGAACCTTGATCCAAAATGATAAAAACTGGTACACCATGTAGTTGCATAATCTCACGAATGTATATAGGGCCAACCTCTCAGCACTGAAAGAGACCTGAACTGAAATGAAATGATCCTACTTGGTCAATCTATCCATGATGACCCAAACACTATCAAAACCAAGATATGTACGAGGCAAACCAGTTACATAGTCCATGATAATCCGCTCCCATTTCCACTCGGGAATGAGTAGCCTCTGAAGTAATCCAATAGGACTCAAATGCTTGGCCTTCACCTGCTGACAGCAAAAGCAATGAGCTACAAAATCTGCTATATCCTTCCTCATGCCACCTCACCAGTAATGTTGCCTCAAATCACGATATATCTTGGTCACTCCCAGATGGATAGAATACTTGGAACAATGAGCCTCTTCCAAAATCAATCTAATCTAATCACCCATTCTCGGCACACAAACTCATCTTCCAATCATCAAAACACCATCCGAATCAAGTGAGGCTTCCTTAGACTCTCCACTCAACACCTTATCTTGAATCAATCACAATCCCACATCACCAAACTGATGAGATCGAATCTTCTCCATTAAAGAAGTCCTAGCCTCCACAAATGCAAAAACACACCTAGCTGTCGAAATGTTAAGTCTAACCATCATGGTTAGCTAAAGACTAATCCTTTAAGGCTAAATCCCTCTCCTGGATCAAAAAATGTGCCAAGCTATCCATATTAGTCGACTTCCAGCTCAAGGCATCCACAACCACATTAGCCTTACTCTGATGATAATGAATAGTCAAGTCATAATTCTTGAGCAACTCAAATTAATGATGCTGCCTTATATTAAGATCTCGCTGAGTGAAGAAGTACTGAAGGCTATCATGATCCAAGAAAATCTCACAACTGACTCCATACAAGTAGTGCCTCCACAACTTCAATGCAAAAACAACCACACACAACTCTAAATCATGTGCAAGGGCTTCAACTGACGAGATGCATAAGAAATCACCTTTCCCTCCTACATCAAGTTAACACCTAACCTAACACCTGAAGCATCACAAAACACGGTGAAACCCATGCCCTCATTGGGCAAAGTCAAGATAGGATCTGAAGTCAATAAATCCTTGAGCTTTTGAAAGCTAGCCTCACGCGCATCAGACCATTGAAACGAAATCTTCTTCTAAGTCAACTTAGTTAATGAAGGTGCAATAGATTAGAAACCCTTGACAAAACGTCAATAATACCTGACCAAGCAGATGAAACTCTGAATCTCAGTGGGTGAAGTAGGCCTATTCCAATCATGAACCACTGTAATCTTTGCTGGATCAATCATAATACCATCCTTAGTCACAATATGACCCCAAAAGGAAACAGATTCAAGACAAAACTCACACTTAGAGAACTTAGCATATAAGTTCTCATCCCTCAATCTCTGAAGCACGATCTATAAATGCTCCTCATGATCAACCTCACTCTTAGAATAAACCAAGATATCAACTATAAATGCAATAAAAAAAGTCAAGATATGATCGAAGCACCCAGTTCATCAACTTTATGAACATGATAGGGGCATTGGTCAACCCAAAAAACACGACCAAGAACTTATAATGACCATATCAAGTCTGGAAAGTTGTATTTGGAATATTCGAAGCTTTATTCCTCAACTGGTGATAATCGAACCTCAAATTAATATTTGAAAACACCACAATACCCTGAAGCTGGTCAAATGGATCATCAAGATGAGGAAGAGGATACTTATTATTAACTAATCACCTTGTTCAACTGCCGATAATCAATACATATCTGCATAGACCCATCCTTCTTCTTCACAAATAAAATAGAAGCTCCCCAAGGCGATACACTAGTTCAAATAAATTGCTTATCCAACAACTCCCGCAACTAATTATTCAATTCCTTCAACTCGATTAGGGCCTCATATAAAGAGTAATAGAAATGGGTATGGTGTCCAGTTCAAAATCAATAGCAAAATCAATATCATGATCCGGAGGCATACTAGGAAAATTCGTAAGGAACACATCCATAAACTTACGGATAACACGAACAAAATCCAAGGAAGAAGGCAAACCAATACTAGTATCACAAATATGAGCCAAATAAGATAAATATCCCCAGTCAACCAACTTATGAGCCTGAACATAAGATATGATCCTCTTAGGACCTGAACAAAGTACACCCTTCCAAGCTATCATTGGCACACTTGGCGAAGCTAAGGTTATGAGTAAAACAATCTAGGACAACATAATAAGGAACCAGCCAATCCATACCCAAAATAACATCAAAATCAACCATATCTAACACAAGTGAATCTACCAAGGTCTCACGCCTGACAAAAGTCATAACACAAGATCGATAAACCCAATCCACCAATAAAGAATCACCTACCGGGGTAGATACACTAATAGGTATGGGAAGAGGCTCACTAATAGAATCAAAGCCCAAAGAAAAATACACAGACACATAGGAGAAAGTCAATCCAAGATCAAATAATATAGATGCTGGTCTGAAACAAACGGGGATGATACTTGTGATCACAACATCTAAAGCCTCTGGCTCAGGTTTAGCTGGTATATTATAGCACTGCCTAAGACCACAAACTGCTTGAGTAGCCCTACGACCACCACCATAAGATTTACTACCTTTACTCCTCACACCTACCCCTCACAGCTGAAATATGAGTGACTCTAATCACATGATAGGGCAGGTTTTGGATACATGGCCAATCTCATCACACACAAAGCAATCTCTATGGATCGATTCAATAGGAGAAGGTACAACTAAGCCCAAATGAACACCCTAAACTACTAAACCAGAAGATCCACTACCCAAACTTTGCAAAGCCACCTGCACCGACCTACTCTGATATTCATGAGAACCTTTAAAATCTCTACCATGAGAACTCTAACCTCTGAACTCACCAAAATGGTGCACCTCCCCGAGATGCCCAAAAAATACCCTCAGTCATCTTAGCATGATCTACTATACTCTAAAAAGACACTCCAAATACAACCATCTGAGACGTAGCCTGGGTGATAAGTATTTGTGAACAATAAATTAGATGTCAGCTTATTCCTTTAGACACCCAAACCCTTCACAAACTTCTAAATCTTCTAAGACTCAGTGGAAATACTAGCATAGGAATATCAAGACAAGGCATAGAAGCATGCCTCATACTTTACTATAGTCGTGGAGGCCTGCTCCAGGTGGTCAAACTCATCACGTATCTAATCCCTCATACTGTAAGGCATAAACCTCTCTAAAAATGCATTGGAAAATTGATCCTAAGTCATATCGGGAGAATCAAGAGGTCTGTAACTAACTAGTGACCTCCACCAATCTTTAGCAGTATATCTCAACTGATTGGTAGTATAAGCAACCCCATATGACTCAAGCGATCCCAAATTATGCAACTTCTCTCAGCAATCAATTTGAAACTCATAGGCATCCTTATTTATAGCACCATTGAATCTAAGAGGACCCAAAGGAGTAAACCTCTCAAACCTTTTCTGATCCTTAGAAGATATAACAGTACTCGCAGCCAAGAGAGGCATAGTGAATATAGCAGGATGAGATCCCATCCGAGGAGGTAACATAGAAGAAGGATGAACTCTTAGTATTGAAACACCATGCTCAGATATTGTTGTTGAAATAGAAATAGGACTCAGGGTTTGAGGAGTACCCAAATTAGAAGCAGGTGCAATAGGAGGATTCACACTCTGAATTGTAGGAACACCCAACATAACCAAAGGAGAACTCTCTAAACTAGTCAGCATATCCACCAACAACCCCTCCAAAACTGGGGCAGACAAACTCTAAGGAATTAGAGTAAAACCCACAACTCCAACCTGCTTAACACGAAGCTTAGAAAAGAGTCCCCTAGCACTCCTCTTAGACAGGGATAATCTACGAGCCCATTCACTCCCTTGAGTTCATCCATGTCTCGAGGCTTTTCCTCGAGTGAAGGCTCCATATCTCTACTTTTACAAGACCTAGTCAATACCATCTGCACAAAAATAGTAAAACATAACTCAGAACATAAGGTATATAAGAAATTCACACGATAAAAAGTAAAATAAGGGAATTTTCCTAAAGACATCTGATATCCTCTCAAAGATAGATATGGATGTCTACGTATTGATCCTGAAGACTCTATTAGACATCCGGTTCTTACACTGTTGAGACCAATGAAACCTGACTACTCTGATATCAATTTTTCATGACCCAAAATAAAGGTCATGATGACACTTATCGTGTCGTACCTTGACAAGTAAGCCTACCACCCAAACTGATCCACAAAAAAGGAAAAGACATAAATACCCTAATGTAAGGCTTCTAAAATAAAGTTGAACCATATAAGATAATAAGTACAGAAAGAATATAATAAAAAATACAACCATAAATCTCAAAACCTGATGTCAATAGTATAAGAATGTATCTAATACAACTCAAAACCAAAAGAAATACATAAGATGTCCAAATATAAGATAAACTTTATCTCTGAAATAAAATTAAGGACATAGTCTATAAGAAAGGTAGTAGAATACATTTAGACACCTAAAAGTCAACCACTACCTCGAAAACACCAAATATCGCCCGAATCAACCAAGACAGGGTGCACTCATACTAGGACCTGCACTAAAAGGGTGCAATAGGAATGCATACGATCCACTTGTACTCAGTAGGTATCATATGACGATCGAGCAAAGTAGAAAATAAAACATACAAAATATATACTAAGGGCACGTCACCTACAATCAGAAAATATCCCACAATGATAGCCAACACAGCTTGCACTAACAGTTCTAATATACATATCTCATGTATTGCAACAACACAATCAAGTAGAGCATAAATATACATTATATCACATACAAGTAGGGACAAGGAAGAACATATACATTCAAGATTATCAAGTACAACTAACAAAAGATAGCACAAACAAGATATGATAAGTCAATATGGCAATTCAAACACAAAATAAACACAATAAGGTAAGTGTAATGTATAAGATGATGATAATGTTGATGATGATGCATGAGGTCGTCGCAAACTTCTGTAAACACCCATGGAGGCAAGCCTCTCAATGTGGAACCCATGGAGGTTTCGTTAACCCATATACAATCCATAATCCATATCCATATATCCTTCTCAGCATATCCCTTAGGAAGGGTTTTATAAGATGCTGTAATATCTCCTCCCCGGTACATCCCTCGGGGAGGGTTTTATAAAAGGTGTTGCCAGTGTTTCTTAGGTGTTTCCATGGTGGTACCATCTATTTCATGAATGAGTAAGATATGAGAATGTAATGCTCATAACCAATCATAATGAGTATTTCTAGAACCAACCACACTGATATATTTCCACAACCAGTCATAATGTTTCATTTCCACAACCACGTGAGCTAATATCCATTCATTATTTTTGTCCATCCATGAATTTCCACATATTTCATATGCCAACAAGGATAAATATATCACAATATGCCAACGACATCACAAAAAGGTATTTTCAATAACATAATACAATTACTCATATGTATTTTAGGTTATCAACATCACATAGGACCCCATACAGTCATACATATCACACAATATTTCAATTTCAATAATTACATCATATATAGGCCCCTACACGAGCAAAAAATATAAAAAGCGGTTTATCAAGATTAGTTCCCACCTTTAACATATATTTTGTACAAACATTTACTACTCAGCGCAGTCTAAAAGAGTTAAGTCATAACCTACTTTTAAGGCTGAAACCGGTCCACAACACTTCAACCACAAAGCTCTACTTTTCACGAATAGTTCCAAAATCAACTAAAACAAAAAAAATATAGAATTTATGCATCAAAACAAGGCTAACAATACCCATATTGCCTAGTTTTGATTTAGGGTTAAAATGGACCCCCGAAATGGATTTTCAAAAAAAAGGGCAAAATTATAACTTTACTTTAAAAACATATTCCCCATACCTTTTGGAATCTAAAACTGAGAATCCAAGTCAAATCGAGTAAAAAACGAGGTTCAAATATAAGTAAACCCATTTTTTAGCTTTACCAAGTAAAACCTTTGAAAATCATTATAAAATCAAGAATCGAAGTTGTTTTGAAGATGAAATTGAGGAAAACTAGTAATTATAGGATTAAGAACGTTATTCAAGTAAAAATGTTTAGAATTTGGGGCTAAATCAAGTACTAAGTTTTTGGGATTTTTGAACAATTAATCAAGAAAATTGATAAAGAAAAGAGTGAATTCTTACCTTAAATCCATAAGAGACTCAAGAAATAGATGTTAATATAGCTTCCCAAGCACCCACAAGCTTCACTTTTAAGCTCTCACACTATTTTAGGGTTTAGCTCTCAAGAGGCAAGATGAAAAATAAGCAAAAAGGGGCTATTTATACTCATACCAGGTTACCAGGTGCATAAGGCATAAAACACATTCCTCAAATGAGTTTTACCCATTGTGATCCAGGTTGCACCAGCAACCTGGTGAGCCAGATTTTTTAAATCCAAAACGTACTTCGACGGGGTGCCCGGGATTCGTTTGGAATCCAATTATGCAAACGAACTATGTAACCATACTAAATTCGATGTGCCGGACTCAATGGATATCAAAATTTTGAGAAAATGTCATTTTCACAAAGTCAACCCTCGAAATCCAAAATCACAATTTTCTAAATCAAGGGTCGAAATGAGATTTAAAATCCATAAAACTATACCAACTATGTTACCAACCTAAAATTGACGTTCTGGATCTGATGGCGCTATCCGTTTAGACATCCATCACACAGATCAAAAGATAACCACAGAAGTTTAAAATAAGACTCTCGAAGCCTTCAAAAACCATAATATCAAACAAATAGTACCAAAATGTATCGGGAATCATTCCAATCACCCCCACACCCCAGAAATACTACAATCCAATTAGGAGAAGGGGTAAAATAGTCAAATCATATAAAATCATAAATTTCACATATTTTAGGACGTTAAAAATATATATTGACCAAGGCATATATGCGGCTTAAAAAATGCAATTAAAAAATAAATAAAACTAGAATAGGAAACTTGCCCCCAATTAAACATCAAGTAACCATTTAGTTACATCATAGAGGAGTCCCCAACAAGTAGTGACATGATCCATGGAGTTTAATGACAAGTAATGATCCCTAAATCAAGAATAATTATCTAAAAAGAAGATTAAAAAAATAAATTAAATTAAAACAAGAGGCTTTGCAACAACTAAACATCATGACACAACTTAGTTATAAAATATGAGAGTTTCTATCAAGTGGTGATATGAATCAAAGAGTTCAAGGAAAATTAATGATTGTACAATAAGAAAATTCTTAGATCAGAGTTGTGCTTTGAGAACCATTACTTATCCTCATGCTTTGGATATTATTTATTTAAGAACCACTAATTGTCCTCAATAATTCTTTGGATCATGTCATTACTTGATAGAGACTCTCATATGATGTAACTAAGTTGTTTCATGGTGTTTTGAGGAATAGTCTCCATTTCTAATTTTATTTATTTATTTATAATCTTTTTAGTTAAATATTGTTGATTCATGAACTATTACTTGTCTTTAAACTATTTTGATCATGCCACCACTTGATGTAGACTCTCATATGATGTTACTAAGTGATTCCATGATGTAATGAAGGATAGTCCCATATTTAATTTTATTTATTTCATCATCTTTTTAGATAATTATTCTTGATCTAGGGACCATTACTTGTTGTTAAACTCCTTTGATCATGTCACCATTAAATGAGGAGTGGTTCCATGATGTTTGATTGGGAGAAGCCCTATATTATAATTATATTTATTTTTTAATTACTTGTTTTAAGATACATCCATGCTCCGATCTATATATTTGTAAGAGAGTATCGATGCTAAAATATGTCCACGATAAACTACACATGTTATGATAAACCATATATGTGTTTGATAGACCATATTTTTTATTGGACTTGTGAAATTAACTCATGCTTTTCATTAATGAATAATCCAACCATACTATATCAAATACTTAAAATAAAATAGATTTTTCACAGAAGCTTTCTTTATCAATAATCTCAGTTGTCGCTTGCTTTCAAATTTCTGTCCAATGTGAATATTAGTTCCATCGCTGAAGTTATGGTTGGATTGTGATCCACTAGACTGCCCAACATAATCACTATACTCTTTATACTCACTTGAAGGATTATCAATATCTATTTGATCATGATCACCAGTGTCGTCCTTATGAGATGTATCCTTATAGAGACGGTTACGTAGGGTCTGGGTGTGCGAGTAGATCAAATGGTGTTCTTGAATCTTCTTTTTCTTCTTCTTCTTTTTCTTCTTCTTCTTCTTCTTCTTATTTATGTTTCTCAATAATTTTTATCCTCAAAATTGGTCTAGAACCATCAGATACAACATCAAGAGTGTAAAATCCCACTTGCCTGTCATTTATAATGGAAGATTAATGATTTTTTCCTTTAGCATTCATCAAATAACAGATGCTAAAGTTTCTAGGCTCACAGTTCAATTCCTCGCTTTCAATTATTCTCTCAACCATGTTGTCATACATTCTATTGCGATGCAGCATATCACCTTATTCAAAGACTTCTACTTCCAATACTTTGAAGTCACCTTCTATTAATCACCACCTGCTACAACATATACAATAATCGACATAATAAATCAGTAATGACTGAGGCTACTGTTCACAACTTGATGATTGTAAATTCATAAAAAAGAAGAAGCCTTTGGGGTGGATCTCTTAATAGATCAGATGTGCTAACAGAATGTTTAAATATACCACCAAAATATTACCGAAAAATGGTCGAAAAGTGATTGTTGGAAAAACAATCTTCTTCTACAATAGATGAAAATTTTTGAGATTCTACAATAATGAAAAACCACAGTAATAGATCTTAAGGAGTTTTTGTTACGTGGAGAAATTTTTTGATGAAAAACTTCAAATTTTTGTCAATAATTGACCTGGACATCAGAGAATCAATCTCTACGGAGACATTTTGGAGGAAAACATGATTTTGTTGATATTTTCTTATTTAAATAGGGATATAATATATTTATAGAAGGTGCCTATTTTCTAAAACTTGGGTGTAGGGTTAAATACATTATAAGTCTTTGGTGGTGGTCCTTTTTGTATTATTTAAAACTTGAGTGCAAGAGATGTCATCTTTGAAACTTCAAATGATGACGTTATAAATGGTGACCTTTTGGCCTATTGACCAAAACTAGTGCCTAAAAAATTAATTAAAACTTATAAAGTGACCCTTTCGCCAGGAGCACCATCTAAGCTTTTAACTCATTTAAAAAGCATACTATATAATAAGATTACACTCATTCTGAGTGCATTTTATCAAGATTCTTGATTTGCCTTCACTTGTGAGTACCCCTCATGACTTGTTGGGATTCCTTCTTGGATAGATCAGTGATATTAATTATAATTTTCTAGAACATGAAAAAAATATTTTTTAATTTTTCATGTTTGGTTGAGCAAATTTTTTTATGAAACATTCCCTAGAAAAATAATTAGTTGCTTAAAAATAAGATAAGTAACATTTTATATTCGTTGTATCATTCCCAACCTTTAACACATCTCATCTTTACTCTCACCCACATAACCCCCATCCCCACGACCCCATACCTCACCCCCTCCACCTCCAATAGCATTTGTCTAAATTATATATAAATATTTTAAAAATAATATATTTTTCTTGCGTATGAAATATTTTCTTCATAGTGAGTACATCCTCAATGTTTCTAATAATCCACAAGATGGTTATGTCACTTCAGGTTATAGAAGCTTGCACTGTAAACTAGAATAAGTTGGAGAAGGTTAGAAGAGTACCATTTTCCCTTGTACTAATAAATTGTATTGTCAATTAGATACATAATAACTTGATTCTCAACTTATAGTGTATGGTAATTAGATTTTATGTATCAATAATTTCTTCCCATATTTAAAGGCATTCTCAGCCCTAATAATACTAAAAAGGGGCAGCCTAGTGCACTAAGCTCCTGCTATGTGTAGGATCCGAGAAAGGGCTTGACCACAAGGGTCTATTGTAGTTTTCAAGTCTTGAACCTGCTCCCGGTCATATGTCAGTTACTTTACCAGTTATTCCAAGGCTCCCGTGTAATACTAATTCAAAGATTATGGAATTAAGGTTTCAGTGGAAACAATCTCTAATAAAAATGCAAGGTAAGATGCGTACAATAGACTCTGGTAGTCCGGCTCTTCTCCGAACTGCCCATTTTCTTTTACTGGAGAATCTAGTAAAATGCTAATTTATGAACAACTTCGAACCAATTAAATATCCACTTGAAGCAGCATAATTATTAGAATTCACTAAACTTCATCGGTTGAATGAATTAGTGTTCTGCCTTTCTAGGCTCTTGGTGCTGGTTGTATGTCTATTGGAGACCGGTCTTTGCAAAAAAGTTGCAACACACAATGGTAAGTGACTATTTATAAACATAACGACTTAATCAACTGAATTTGCCAAAGATATTTCTTCCAAATGATATGAGATTTCCACAAAATTCAAAAACTTATTCATATCCGGTGTTTATATCAAACTACATAATTTAATGTTATTGAAAATTAAGGTGATAACATATCACTTAACATAGTTAGGTGACAAACGTGTAAATAAAGTACCTGTTTATTGAATTTAAGTAAATATGTACCTCATTGGGTTACTATCTTAAGACCAACAACCCCTCTTCCCAAAAAAAAAGTTCCTCTTGGAAAGAATATGCAGTAGAAATAAAATTAATTGCTTATTTATGATTATTTTAGACTGGTTTTAGTTGAAGAACATCGTTATTAAATCTTATATTTATCATGAACCAATCTATCAGATCGTGCCAGACACCTATCTACACCTACTCCAGATAGGAGAACCCTGAACATTCCACCATTAAACCAATGCGACAGTTACTGGAATATTTAGTTAGTCAATGTTGTCTGTCACACTAATAACAACTCAAAAGTTCAAAAATGAATACTAAATCAATTCGCTCAATAACTTGTTTTTAATACATCAGATATGAAAAATAAATGTGAAAACAACTACAGGTGACTCCCCAGACCTAGTCTAAATCGATAAAAGAGCACTAAACAAGGAGTAGGGAATCTATGACACAACATATATGCAGTATCAAGAGGGAGAAAGATATTGGAGAATGATCGTTGTCACTATTAAAGAAACTCCATCTGACCTGCAGCATGGCTATATCCTCAGAAGGAGATACAATAAGTGTAATATTAGTACAAAACACACGTTCTGGTAGGTATCATCGGTTGATCAGGATTAGAAATAAATAATAATGATAAAATTAGGAAAGATACATGACTTAACTTTAATCCTAGTTACTAGAGCACATTCACACTAGTATTACTACTTACACTTAGTATCTCTTTGAACAACCTAATATTTATCACTTTTGCGTATCATTATTTTTAGATAATCCAGTCTATCTTATATTGTTCTTTCAACTTATGTAGCTTTATATCTATCCTAGAAATGCTAACTCTATAGATTTCACTCCATCATTAACTATCGAGATTGCAACAACCAAGACAACTGATAGTATCAAGAACTTTACAAGAGGTATCACAATACACATCATGTATATAACTATATACACAGAAAAACATAAGTGATACATAATTCAGGACATACCTTATATTATCATTTGACTACAATGCCCAATCACAACCATCAACATAACTGATCTACTCAATGGACCACAATATCTCATCAAATACCCAGTTCACATAAGGAACCACTATATCTCA
This sequence comes from Capsicum pubescens, assembly GCA_030864215.1. Taxonomy (NCBI): domain Eukaryota; kingdom Viridiplantae; phylum Streptophyta; class Magnoliopsida; order Solanales; family Solanaceae; genus Capsicum; species Capsicum pubescens. The sequence goes on from CM061539.1 coordinate 115,231,673, forward strand.
TCAATATAAATCAGTCTACGTAAGGAACTACCAATAATATAATTAGAAATGAACATTCAATGCATAAGAATGTATGTATGTATGTAATTATGCATAATTTCTCTTTCCTTCTCAACTCATCCATAATATCATAGTTGTACCAGCGTGGGACCTGATCCATCATAACAAATATATCATATTTGTACTAGTATAGTGCTTGATCCATCATAATATATCATATTCATACCACTATAGTACCCAATCTATCATAAGCAACATATCATATTCATACTGATGTGGTACCCGATCCTCCATCACCAAAGATCATCAAGAATGTATATGAAATGCAAATGCAGTCAATAATTAGAAATAATGCATGAAGGCAAATTACAAACACCCAATTAAAATCAGATCCAAGCAATAGTGATTAAAACAAAATTTACATTTAAGGACAACCAAGTAATTGTATCTAGTAATCATAAGTATTCCCGAAGGTCCATTTACCATTTTGCCATTGAGCATTATCAAGTTCAATCACCAATCAATCATGTTTGAGGATCAATTTGTTAGGTATTCATTCAAGATTATACATTCTGCGGAGATTGACATCTATATTCTAATTTATCATCCTATTTTATTAACCAATTTAAATATTTTTTTTCATATTAAATTGGTAATTCAGTTACTATCTAGTAACCCTTTTTGTTAAAGTCACAACTAAGTTTTAAGATGATATCCCTTTAAGCTGATTATTCAGTCATTTAACTCTATTCATTTAAAATTCTAGCACTTAGAAAAACTTCACCTTAAATTCCTAAGGTATATCGCTACATCCTCTAGCACTATCAACCTTTCTAACTATCTCATAGCAAGAATATCTCTTACGTCGAACATATACACTATTGGGTTCACCTTTTTTTTAAAGATATTAGAGACTAGCTTTATAAATTTGGAGGTCACTTGATCCTTGTGTTATCATTCACATTGACATATCAACTCTGTACATGTGATACCCCGAACTTTCTTCAAGTTTAATTTCGTCTCTAGAAGATTAAGGAATGACTTCCAAAGTAAGTAATATTTAAATCATATGGAATTTTCCTAATTTTAACTTTTTATCGTATGGGAAATTAAATTATCTTTCCAACGATATAAGATTCGCCTAAATCTGATAACTGGACAAGAAGTTATGGCTAATTTAAGTTCTAGTCATAAAACACCGTTATTATGGTGTTTAGTGCGTCGCGGAGGATCCCAATTTTCCAATAGTCAATTTTCAGTATCCTAGCACGATTGTGGTGCATCGCGCTGAAGTTCCAGGTCCCAACCAGTGGGACAATGCGATGGCTCCGCATCACGGTGACCCCCATATTTCCATTCGTCAAATTTCAGTGAGCCACCGCAATAGTGGCGCATCGCGGTGGCCCATAAAATTGGGCTCCCAATTGTATTTTTTCAGTTTCATTCAAAAGTTAAAAAGGGTATTTTGGGCTTTTTCCATGCCACTTAAATCGTCCAAACACTTGATTTAAGGTTATTACAAGCATCATATACCACTTTTCTCAAAATCTCTCAACCAAAAACCCTAGTTCATCAAACTTCTCCTCCAAGAAACTCAGGATTTCTCCATCAATTCTCCAACTTAAGTCAAGATTCTAAGTTCCTAGTGCAAGAATTACAAGAACCCTCATTCAAGAGTTCCAATAACATCTCAAGAGCAAGTTGTTCATCCAAATCTATCAATCTAAGGTATGTGGGGTTTGGACAAGAACAATCCTTGCGTTCTTGTGCCCAAAAACTTTTTTTAAGTTATAAATTTTTGAATTTTACTATGATTTCCATGAAAATCAAGTTAGGGTTGATACCCATTACCATTATTTGCAAGATTATATGATTTCCCATGGATTGAGAGTTGAATAACATGATTTTGTTTATATTTCTACACCTATTGATGAAATTTCCAGATTTTAAGTTGAATTATGAACAATTGTGTTATAAAGTATGAATTTTTATGGTGTTTGATATGAAATTGAAGCATGGGCCATTAAGCCCTAGTATGTATGTTCAACTTCAAGAATGATCATGATTTAAGCATCCCATGAATAGCTATTTTCAGTTTTTTATGAAAAAAGTTGATCATTTGAACCAAGCTAAGATAGGAATCCATATTATTAATTCAAGTTATGATTTAAGGCAAATATAAGCATAATCAGTTTTAACTATAAACCTTTATGCTATTTTTAAGGTGGATTTCCTAAAAGTTCTAAGAAACAAGTATGGGAGTAGTATTTAGCACCGAGTGGGTATGATTCTAAGGTCTCATGCCCCAGAACTATGAGCCACCATAGGTTTCTGAATTTCTCCAAGTGGGTTAAGATAGTGATCACTAAAGTTAAAGGTTCTATTTCGATGGTAAGGATAGAGAAGCTCTCCCCAACGTGGGCAAGACGTTGGAATCCATGTCAGCTCATATGGTTTATGTCGGTTAGAAGAAACTCCCAAGCCCAAAGTCCCTAAGTCCTAAAGTCCTATAATCTCTAAGTTTTAAAGAAGTCCCTTACTCTCCATAAGATAAAAGTATAAGTTTTGAAAGTTATTGTTTTAAGATTCCTCTTTCTTACAAAGTTTTAAGAACACGATGGAGAATAAAGATTTTAGAAGTAAATATAATGACTCACGAGATTTGTACTATATGCTTCATTATACATGATTTATGAGATTCAGATTTTAGTTTTTCCTCAAGCTATGTGAGTCATTTATATCAGCATGCATGTTTTCTTCAAAGTTGATGATATTGTTTACTTATTGCATTTCACCCCCATATGCTCAGTACATTCTCAAAGTACTGATTCACATATACGTCTGTGTGCTACATTATCTCATAATATAGGTTCAGATGCTCAGTATCTGTAGCGTGAGTAGTCCGAGCATCTTTATCTACGCTTCCACAGTGGTGAGTCCTCATGATTCGAGGGCCTACTTCTTCAGATTTTCAGTTTTCTTTTAGTATACGGACTACCATTTTCAGTTCAGTTCGAATCAGTTAGGGGTCTGTCCTAATGGCTCTCTAGCTCTTTGTTAGTAGTAGAGGCTTATCGAACTACAAGTTTGTTTAAAGATTATTAGTATTTGTTTTCCAGACAGTATCTATCATTTATTCATTTTATTTTTGATATGATACAACATTTATTCTTGGCTAGACTATCTTAACGTAAGTATTAGAAGAAGTAGCAGGTTCAAAGGGTTAGCTTAGGGCTACTTGTAGCCTTAAGCACCGTGTGACATCTTGGGATGAGATTTCGGGACGTTACAGTACACCATCAAAAAAGTCATATAACCACAAACACCCATCAAGGAATCCACATAAAATATAATAGCACACAATTATCTTATTGATACATTACGTTCATGTTTTATCCACATAGCCTCTACTAATTAACAAGTATTCAATTTGGGTGATCGCGCTAACCCCCTAATTCTGTCGTTTGTTCCTACCTTTAAGTTAACACTTCTTACTCAAACCATTTAGACTTGACTATTTTACTCCTACACTTAGAAATCTATCAACCCGTTTTGAGATACCTTACCTTTTCGTGTGCCTTGCAATTAGGCTGCACGACATGTTATCCTGTCTACTTAATCAACTGTACAAACTCAACTTGAGTAACTTTACTAGAGTAGTCTTTAATTCACATTTACGACTCATTACCACTTCCTGATTCAAATCACGGGTTACCTTGGGTTACTAGGAACAACCTACCCAAACTTCAATTCACTCATTTAACCCCTTTTAAGATATATACCCCACCATATATATATATATATATATATATATATATATATATATATATATATATATATATATATATACATACATACATACATATATATATGTATGTATGTATATGTATATATATGTATGTATATGTATATATATATGTATGTATATGTATATAAATATGTATGTATATATATATATTTATTTAATACGATTATGTCATTCAACTAATTATAAATCTTGCTATATTCTACCAATTTCATGACATGAATATTGCCCCAGCTGAGTATAACAACAAGACACTATAATATTAAAGATTAATTGAATTTTATCAATTTCATCTATCCAAACACTGGGATCGAAGGCCTGGGACATGAAATCTTTCGATAGTATTGTAAAATTAAGTGCAAATAGCCCAAGTCTACTACAATATAATTGTGACATGTGTCTAGATTCTAAACCAAGTGAGCCACACCCATGATGTTCCTTCCTTCCTTCAGGCCTTAGAATGCTCAATCATCGAAGAAACAAGTAGTTATAAAATTATTAATTAATTAATTACTCTTCAAATAAATATTTTAGAAATCTAAACGCACTAATTCTACCTTATTCTTGCTCTAAAACATTATCCAAGGGTCAACTACCCCTTAACAAGATCTATCATATTCAACCCATCTCCATAGATGGAGTTTCAAAGCTAAAAGCTTCATTTTTATTGAATTCAAGATCCATAACCATTAATTTCATGTTTTAGAATCACTAATTCATTGTAAAAATCGTTAATTTAATGATTTAGAAGTAATTCTAGGTGATATTAACCCAACTTATAGGTTTTTCCTAAAAAATTATGAACTTAGGGTTCAAATTCTCAAGAACTCCTCCATTGAAAATTGTTTTAAGGATTCTAGAATGTTAAAGGAAAATACGAAGAAGATGGCGGAAGGAAGTTACCTCAATGAAGAATTTTCACCCCAATCATGAGCAAATCGCCCCTTTAGGACTTAAAAACGAAATATTAAGTTTTGGGGCTGAAATCCATCAAAATCAGCACTAAATACTGTTCGTTACTGCTACAACAGTTATATTACTGTTGTGTCGGTAAATTTTTCAGCTCAAACAATATTCAGTGAAATGGTAATAACATTTTACTCCGAAGGAGGATTAATGAATGGTTAGATGTGTTGAAAAGCAGACTCAAATATTGTTCATTTGGTGGGTATTTGGCCCTATAAATCTTTATATTCTAGTAGATATGCTTGTTTGAACTTGACCCTAGTTTAGACTTAGTTCGAAACTCAATCGGTAAGAACACTTTCAACTTAACTTTATGCTAGGGGTATTATATGACCTTAGTAAATGTCTAATGCACTCCCATACTAAAGAATTGATCCTATAAATTATGATGAATGAGATTCTTATTTTTTTACCGCGATTATTTTCAGTATGGACAAAATGAGTCATTGCAATATTGAGCTTTTAAAGAAGACAAAGTGCATCTATTAAGTTTTGAATATTTGAGTTAAATTTAACAATTAAAAGTTTTAGGATAATATGTATTAAATTTTGATTTATTTAGCTTTGATTGAAGACAATTTGGATCAATTTGAAGCAAAAAGAGATTGTTAGAAATTTTCACACAACAAGTTACAGTGATTGTGAGGATTTTTGCTACAAATTTTATCAGATCATTAGAATTTGAGCCACAATATTAAAAAATTAATTTTAATGAAACAGAAGAGCGGACTATACATAGTATAAGTCTTCGGATCTAATATTATACTAGAAGTTGATGGGCAGAAAGAAAATAGTTTTATTTTATAGAGTAACGTTTAGATGAATTGAGGGTTTGGTGAAGTCCACTTTCTTTAACAGTAGTAGCATTTCTGCATTACTAGTATCTTATTTGATATATTTTATTAATCTATATATCTATATTATAAAGTAGAGGATGAAGCATAAGAAAAAATCAAGTGACAAACTGCTATGAAGCCACGTGTTAGTTTTTAGGACAAGTTTAATTGTATTGTAATAAGATTCTTATAATTATTTGAATTTAAAAATACATTATCCTTTTAAAAAATATTATTAATTAGTTTAAAAATAGAAACCCACAATGAAAGAGTTCTAAATGAACTCTTATATTTCATAAACCTATCTATATCAAATATAATAATAAATATATTATTATTATTATTGATAAATATAAATAATATATATTTGTGGTGTTTATCTAAAACTTATTATTACTTGCGATTATTTTAAAATTTAATAATTAAATTCAACGTATATATCTACTTGAAATACATTTATATGTCTAAATTGTCAAATTAATTTTATAAAAAAAATTAACAAACAAACAAACGAAAAAAAGAAAGGAAATAAAAGAAAAGAAAAGAAAATTTAAAAAACGTGCAAAAAAAAAAAAGTAGTAGTATCAACTAGAGAATGAGTCAAATGAAAGAAAAGAAGATAACTAAGAAAAAGAGAAAAAATAAAATAGTAAGGATAAGGATGAGTAACAAACTGATCATTTTTTTATATATTATTGATAACTATAAAAAATATTTGGATAAATCTTATTGATTTCAAATATTTCTTTCAATTTAAATACATAAATTATAAAAAAAAAAATATGTACATTGTATTTTAAAAATCAAGGATAAGGAAGAGTAAAAAAAGATCTTATTTTTCAAAAAAAAAATGATTTGATATTTGAATTCGAATTTAAATAAAATTTGAGTTGAAATGAAATTCTAACTTCTTAACCTCTTTTATATATAGTTCTATAATGATATACAATGTTAAGCTAGCTTCTCTATTCTTTTTCTTTGTTATTAAACATTGGCTTTTTACTGTTTTCCTTGGGTTAAAGATTATGTGATAATAAGTATTTCTCCATATTTAATTAGGAATTTTCTATTCCTAATTAACTTATACAATATCTTCTCAAAGATAAACTTATATTTAAAAAAAATAAATTAGATGTGTTTATTTCGTAGTCATGCTACACAATTTGCTGTCACAAAATATGGATATAATTGTAAGATAAATACTAGAAATTTGAATTTAAAATAGAAGTAGTAGCAATTAAAGTATGAATTGGATAATAGGTATTTGAATTTTAAGTACATTATCCTTTAAAAAAAATTATTATCTTAAAAATAGAAACCCATAATTAAGAGTTCTAATAGACATTTATTATTTCAAACTTATCTCTTTTAAAATTTAAATTCTATAAAATATATTTATAATAATAATTAGTTGTAATGGTAGATATTAGTACATTTTATAGATTTAATAATATGAATTAGTAGTAGTGGTAGATATTTGTATGTATGTAGTATGTAGAAGTAGGATAATAATTAATAATAATAATAATTACGTACGTATGTACTAATACATTTAACAGTAGTAGTATAGTATATTTGAATATATTTGATTAATTATTAAATGAAAAAATATAATAATAATAATGATAATAATAATAATAATAATAATAACAATAATAATAATCTCATTGCTTTACGATTATTATCTCAATTCAAATATATAAATTATTAGGTAAATATACATTACATTTGAAAAAGAGTAAGGATAAGAAAGAATAACAAACTAAGGTAAGAAGAACAATAAAATAATTTTTTTAGCAAATTAATATGGTATTTGAAATCTGAATTTGAACTAAAATAGGATTCTAGCTTCTTAGCCTCTCTTATATATATCCCTCTATCATAAGTTTTATTGGTTACGTAAATAAAAAAGTTTTGATAAGTAAGAGATTCATAGGTGAATCAATTTCAAATTAATACCATTTTAATTGTTTAATTTGTGAAGAAGCATTCTTGAGAGTGTATTGTAATTTTTAGTAATAATTTTGTTGCTATTGTTGACTTATAGAAGAGATAAAGAAGAAAGAAGAAAAAAATAATAAATAACTACGAAAGTAGAAATTTTGCTAGTATAGTTGGCAAAGCTTAAGTTTTTCAATACATGTGTTTGATATCATTGTTCTTTGTTTTAATGTTGTTTAATTTCATAGTTGTTAAATATTTAATTCAATTGTATGCAATTTATGATTGTTCGATTTCTGTATTTAATAAGTACCACATTCACATATTTACTTTATTAGGAGGATTACAAAACATGTTTATATACATTGGGATATTTTAATTTATTTATCCTCTTTCAATTTTACTTGCAAATTTATATTTTTTTTAGTGATTTTGAGTGTCATTTAGTTTCATAATATAGAGGAAGGAAGTAAAAAAGCACAAAAATAAATCATAGCCTAAGAAATTTTTTTAAAATATAATATCTTAAAGTATAATTAAACATGATGTACGCAGATTACATAATTATATATTTTTATATATAAATAAATTTTTTATTTTCTTTTGTCCCTTAAATTTACATTCAAGAAATTTTCTTACCTTACTGAATTTCTTATAACTCTTGGAACAAAGTCAATAATTTTTTTGAAATTGAATAAAATAATTAAAATTTAAAATTTGAGATAAAATTATATTTGATAGAAGTGAAAGTATTATATTTGAATTTCAAAGCATAATCATTTATAACAGATTGGACTATATTAGAGTCTTCTTCTAATCTATAATTCATTTATCAATTCTAAAAATGTAAGTAAATAAATGTGTAACCAATATTTTTATTTATCTTTTTCAGTAATATAAAATCATATAAATAAATCGCAGTATCACTATTTATATTTTATATTAATATTAAACTATAATTTAAAGTAAAATATAATAGATAAATCTAAATAATAAAAAAATCACGGGCGATGAAATAGAAGTTAAGAAATAAATTAAATTTTTAAAAGTATTTTTTTAGCTATGATGAGTAAATACTTATGTTTTCATGAATTTATGTTTCTACTTTTTTCTTTAACATTAATACTCAAGAAATGTTACATACATTATGGAATTCCTTTTAATTCTTAGGAAAAGTTAATAATTTTTTCTAAATTTGAGTAAAAAATAAACTAAAATTAAACATGAGATAAAACTTATATTTCGATAAATGTGAAAGCGTAACTAAATTTTAAATAGAGACAAATTCTTAAAAAAATAGATTATTTTGGAGTCGTCTTCTAATTTTTATTTTTTTTATTTACTATGCATAACAAAATTTATCTATTCTACTTTTATATTTTGAGATAAAGGATAAGAAAACTCAATTACTTATGCGTGTAACACAAAAAAATAATTTTAAAATGTACATCGATATATATATGGGGGGGGGGGGGGAGGGAGGAGGGAGGGAGGAGGGAGGTGTTGTAGATTTAAATTATAAATAATATAATAATAAAAAAAATATATAAATTTTTTTATGACTAATGATTTTTTTTTTTTGGTATAGATTTGGTTAGAGGTAGGGGATTGCTGGGGGGGGGGGGGGTAGAATTTTTTATTTTTTCAAAAAATTGAGGGTGGGGTGGGGTGTGTGGGATGGATATGGACGTGGAGGTTGCGGTAGAGGTGGGGGTGTAGTTTCCCCTCTCCTTTTATTTGAGAAATAATATGATAGTTGAATTTTTTTTAAAAGGTAATATGACTTCGTAACATATTTGAACAAGCCATTTCAATATGAAGTGATTAAAAATAATATTATTCGGGCATCGTGCGGGTACGTATACTAGTTTATATATATATAATGCTATACACTATTTGGTGATAAGGTATGTATAGCTAATAAATGAAAATTCATAGTATAAGTAATAGAATTGAAGGGCATGATTAAGTTGATGGGCATGATTAAAGATACAATTAACCCTCAAAATTATTATACATCATTTTTATCATATTTGTGGAGGATATTTTTATAAATAAATATTTTTTTGAAAAATAAATGAATCATCAAACCAAACATTATATAAGAAAAATTTCAATGCAAGCATTGTTGATATATTTTCCAAAGAGGATGATGAATTTACACCAACGATGCTACTTTAGGACTAAATTCCACATGGACATCTTTTATAAAACATAAACCAAATATTATAGTAGATTACTACACCCTATAGCTAGGAAGAAGTGAGTTGGACAATTTCATGATTGCACAAAATTGATATGTATCAAATAGGCTGAGCCCAATATCATTTGGAAATTAAACAAGGGTGACTGTAGTTTTTGGTTGGATGATTGGATGGGTAATTAATCTATCTCTAACTTAGTTACCTCAAATCTAAAGTTCAATAGGATCAAAAGTCAGTAACTTTGTCAAAGGAAGGAGTTGAAATATGATGAAACTGAATAGCATCCTGTGAGAAAGTACTATTAATTTCATTATTTGAGTGCGGATATTTATGAGATCACTATGCAGTCTGGAAGCACTTTATGAATGTTACCTATGTATAAATGTTGTACTAACTCTAAGCATGAATTCTAGAGCATGCATAGTCTAACTAAACTTGATAATCAAGTATTAATTATGTGTAAATGTTGTATCAACGCTAAGCATGGATTTTAAAGCATGTATTTGTGTAAAATATGTTTAAATTTGGTAAGCAAGTATGGATTTTAGAGCATGTATTAGTGTAAAATATGTTTAAATTTGGTAAGCAAGTACTCCCTCCGTCCCATTTTACCTGTTCCAAATTGGGATGACACAACTATTAAGAAAAATAATAAATAACATGGCTAGTTTACCATAGTACCCCTATTAAATGATGTTTATATTTTAATTTAAAGAAAAAATAATTAATGCAAAGGGTAAAACATGGAAAAAAAAATTTGTCTTGTCTTGATAAGTAAAAAAATATAAGTAAAATGGGACACCAGATTAGAAAATTTGAAACGGGTAAAATGGGACGGAGGGAGTATTAAATATTTGGAAATGTTATACTAACGTTAAACTAGAATCTTTAGAGCATGTACTTGTGTATGAACGGGTTGCAAGACAATAGTGGATCTTTTTAATTTGGTTCTCGATACGCTAGGTTAGTAATTGAACTGAACTCCTTGTTGATAGCACATATCCTTGCTAAAAGAGATATCTGAAATGGTAAATTCAAACGAGTTTAACTTCTGTGCACTGTCAGTGTACTAAATTTCTTACACCATTAGGTAATTTTAAAGATAATTAACCACACCGACTTTGATAACTATTAGTTATTTCCTTATAATTGTACTTCATCAAAAAAAGACATTAAAGACAAGTAGAATTCTATTTATCTGTTTACTAAAATTATTCCAAATTTCAAATTTATTTCTATTTTTGATAATTTAATTCTCAGCATTATCGTCTGAATCACTAATGAAATTTTTTGATCCTTTATTTATCATAAAAATATAATTAGGTTTTAAAAACTTCTTGATTATAGCTAGGTCTTTCTTGGTTTGAATTAAATGGATCATTTTTATTTCTTAACTTCAGTTTAATCTAATTCAACAAACTTTATGAATATCTATTATGTAGAATTGCAGATTGAATATATGTGAATTTGGAGAAAAAGGACCAACTTAAAATCATATTATTAAGCTATGTAATTTGTTGGATCTTTACGAAAAAATAATCACATAACAATTAGTACATCAATATTTAAGATAAACATTACATACATGAGGCACGTGACAGAAAAAATAGATGAAATGATGGATGATTAAATCATTGTAATTTGAGAGAATGAGGAAGATGGAGGGTGAGAGAGAGGAATGGGGCGGGGAGGGGGTGACGAGGGAAGAAGCAAAAAAAAGGTAGAGTTTGTAATTTGGAGAAGGAAAAAATTTTACTTTAGTAAAAAAGTAATAACCTGCTATAGCAGGTCACTACTACCTGATGGTGTATAAAATTTATACACTAACGATGCGTATAATTTAAACTCAAACTCAATAACATCTACTATCTAAATGTTGGGTCAAGAAAATACAAAGATAAGCCACAATAGGATAAATCATGGTTATAAAGAAGCTAAACAAATTGTGACATAGGTAAACAGTGACCATTCAGATATGATATTGTTATTTTTGTAGGGGTAATACAAATTGTTGTTTCGACTTTGATCAGTGGGCTAGGTTTTATTTATACAACTTATTTCATTCTATAAATATGGGCAATTTGGCCTTTTGTTTTAAAAAAGTATGGATAGTACAAGATCTATCAAGCTTTTTTTTTGAAGCAGATTAATTATGAGAAAAGCTTTGATAAGAAGGTTAACGGGGAAAAAAATTTCTTTGTTACAATAGCTTAAACTTCAAATTACAGGATCAACAGGATGTGGAACTGGCAAGCTATTGATTTCTACAAAAAAAAAAAAGAAGTTTTCCTTTCAATTACTTTGTGCAAGAACAAAGAATATTGAGTGCTTTGATGGACAGGTCACCAAAATTATTAATAGGCTTAGTGATTGGCATGATAAAATTCTTTCATATGGAGGAAATATAACTCTCATTAAACATCTTTTGCATGCTATCTATATCAATGAACATCCCGGTAGCTAAGGATCCTCTAAAATGATACCATCAAACCCATTGAGAAACATTTCGTAACATTTTTTTTTGAAGTTCCTTTACTGAAAAGGCTAAGTATCATCTGAGGTCATCGAAACAATGTAAACCCAAAGAGGAAGGTGGTATTGATATTAAAAAATTACAAGACTTAAAAGTGATACACTTGCTACAAAAGATGATGGAACTTAAGGACTAAACATTCTTTTTTACAAGCTAAATTAATTACTACAACAAAGTACATCATGTAGCTAGGAAAAAGTGAGATGCACAATCTCGTGATTAAAGTAAGGTAGTGAGTGTCATCTGAAAATTAAACAATAACGATTGCAACTTTTGAATGGATTATTGGATGGGTAATGAATATATTGCTTAATTAGTTAGCTCAAATGCAAAGTTCAATAGGATCAACGCCAGTGACTAAATTTCTCGAAAGAAGGAGTTAGCATGTGATGCCATTGAACACCATGTTGCCTGAAAGTACTAATAATGCCACCATTTTAGTAAGAGTATTTGGGAGACTATCTAATCTGAAAGCATTTTACGGATTATAACTTTTCCAAAAAAAGTGTATGGCAAATCTTCTCATTCCTCTGTTGGACAATGTTGTAAAATAAAATTACATTTTGATGAAAATATGACTAAATTTGATAAACAAGTGTTAACTATGAGAAAATGTTGTACTAATTATAAACATGAATACAATTATGGAGTTTCTTTGGATCACTAGACTCCTCACTCATAACACATATTGGATCAAGCAAGCAAATTGAAGAATAAGCCGCAACAAGATAAGTCAAAATATAAAGAGGCTAAAATAATTGTGGATGACTTAGTTAAAAAAGAGCTGATTCAGATATGATATTATTATTTTTGTAGGGGTATTACAAGATCTATCAAGGTTTTTATGAAGCACTTAATCGGTAAGAGAGAAGCTTTGATCAGAAGGTTAATGAGGATAAAGTTTCTTTGTTACACCAGCTAAAGCTTTAAATTATAGGATCAATAGGAAGATGCAAGATATTGATTTTTTGAAAAAAAGGCTTCCCTTTCAACTACATAGTGCAGGAACAAGAAATTTGAGTACTTTGATGGACCGATCACCAAGAGTTTTAATAAGCTTAGTGGTTGGCATGGTAAACTTTTTTCATATGGAGGAAAACTAACTCTTGTTAAACATGTTTTACGGGCTATACATGAACACCTCGATAGTTATGGATCCTCTGAAGCCTGAAGGGCAACATCAAACTCATTAAGAAGCATTTGGCAAGGTGTTTTTGGGATTCAATTACTTAAAAGGCTAAGTTCAATTGGAGTTCATCGAAAAACTTATGAAATTTCAAAGAGAATGTGGTAGTGGTATTAAAAAAATTACATGACATAAGTGATACATTTGTTATTTTATGGTGTTTTCGGGTACAAGAATCTGTATTTAGGTACAACAACTTCAACACTAGTTCAAGTTTAAAATAAGAACACTATGAAGTACAAAAACACCCTCAACACAAGATCAAAGTGATCTTTCTAAGAAGTGTGTTTTATTTTTTTCAGAAATTAAGATGAAACAAAAATATAAAGCCAAGTCTCCCGACTTCACGGAGTGTCCTTAAAGGAATAATTCCCCTCACTGTACCCGAGGTTTTGGAATCTTCCTCCCAGGATAAAATGGCTTTCAATCCAACTATAGTGGTACCTCAAATAATTGGATTCGTTGAACTCACTCAACGATTTGATTGATCACAAAGAATGTTTTGAAGACAAGAAGAGTTTTTATTTCAGAAAATTTGTCATTCATTTCTAAACCTGTGGATGAAAGCAGGTTTATATAGCCATCAGATGCCTCTTCTGAAAGGTGGCAATGGTTCACTTAAAAGGTGTATCCTTTGGAAGAGTCATGTCTGTTCATTCGAAACATTGTGTCTTTTTCTGAACAGACACAACTATCTGAACGGTCACACCTTTTCTAAAACAATATGTCTTTTGCTCAAAAGTTGTGTCCCTCTATTTTCCATTCACACCAATTAAAACCAACAATCCCCCACATGAATGGGGAATGACTATTCTTTGTAAAACTTTACGGACAAGTGTGTGATCATCAAGCAAAGACTTATTACATCTGGATAAGTAGGTTTTCCTTTGAACTTTTTGTAGTGAAAATGCATCGGATACACTCGGTCAATCAGTAGATTTGATATCTTTGAACCGTCGAGCTTTAATGTACACCTAGATAACACATGTCACACAACCAGCCTTTTACCATTTATTATTCTCATGGTTTTGTTTTTTTCAGCCATGAACACATCCCAGTTTCATGAGAGCTTAGAGAATATGTCTTTACTAACATTCTCCTTGAAGTGGCTTCCACTTTGCCCTCACATAGGTGATTTCTAAACGTTCAATCCTATAAATTAAATTATTTGGTCAAATCTGCCAAAGTTAGATAATCATTAAAAGATTTTTCACCTTAAGTCTTATCCTTGTTTATTGAATATTGTCTACATCATGAGAATGAGTTGGGTAATTGACAATGTTGAACCTGTCAGACACAACTTTGTTTTATCTCCTTAAACCTAGGTCTTGGCATCTCCAGTCTGGGTAGAGTTACCGCTATGATGACTTTTCCTAGGCCTTAAACCCATTCCCTTGGATATCCTTTCCACTCTTTCTCTAGATAGGCCTTTTGTAAGTGGATCCTACATATTATCCTTTGACTTTACATAGTCAACAGTGATAATTTCACTAGAGAGAAGTTCCTAACGATATTATATCTCCATCATATGTGATGAGATTTACCATTGTACATCATGTTCCCTGCCCTACCTATTGCCGCTTAGCTATCACAGTGTATACATACTGGTGCCACTGGTTTGGGCCAATAAGGAATATCTTCCAAGAAATTTTGGAGCCATTCTGCTTCTTCATCGGCTTTATCCAATGCGATAAATTCAGATTCCATTATAGAGCGAGCAATACAAGTCTGTTTGAATAATTTCCAAGAGACTGCTCCTCCACCGATTGTAAATACATATCCACTTATGGATTTTACTTCGTTCGATCCGGTGATCCAATTTGCATTACTAAATCCTTCAAGTACCGCAGGATATTTATTATAATGCAAGGCATAGTCTTGAGTGTATTTAAGATACCCCAAAACTTTTTTCATTGCCATCCAATGAGTTTTGTTGGGATTACTTGTGTACCGACTCAATTTACTAATAGCGCATGCTATATCTGGTCGTGTACAGTTCATTATATATATTAAACATCCCAATACTCTTGCGTACTCCAATTGTGAGTCACTTTCACCTTCATTCTTTTGAAGTACAAAGCTCACATCCAAAGGAGTCTTGACAATACCGAATTCCATATACTTGAATTTGTCAAGTACCTTTTCGATATAATGAGACTGTGACAATGCCAACCTTTGTGGACTTCTATGGATTCTTATACCTAAGATCACATCCGCAACTCCAAGGTCTTTCATATCGAACTTGCTTTCGAGCATTCATTTTGTTGCATTTATGTCTGAAATGTCTCTACTGATGATCAACATATCATCCACATATAAACAAACATTGACTTGGTAATTCGGAGTGTCTTTAATGTAAACACATTTATCACATTCATTTATCTTTAACTCGTTTGCCAACATGGTTTGGTAAAACTTTGCATGTCATTGTTTAGGTGCTTCCTTTAGTCCATACAACGACTTAATAAGTTTACACACTTTATTCTCCTTTCCTGGAACCACAAAATCCTCAGGTTATTTTATGTAAATTTCTTCCTCCAATTCTCCATTTAGGAATGCAGTTTTCACATTCATTTGATGGATCTCAAGACCATATACTGCCGCCAAGGCAATTAACATTCGAATCGATGTTATCCTTGTTACTGGCGAGTATGTATCAAAGTAATCAAGGCCTTCTTTTTTCTTGAAGCCTTTTACTACTAGTCTTGCCTTGTATTTGTCAATAGTACCATCCGCTTTCATTTTCCTTTTGAAGATCCATTTAGAAACTAAAAGTTTATTTCCTGGAAGAAGATCAACCAATTCCCATGTATGGGTTCTTAAGATTGAATCAATCTCACTATTGACTGCCTCTTTCCAAAAGGATGAGTCTGATGACGACATCGTTTCTTTAAATATTTGAGGCTCATTTTTAAGAGAAATATTACAAAAGCTAATTCAAATGTAGTAGAAGTTCTTTGACGTGTACTACATCTTGGATTCTCTTCATTATGTATATTTTTACTTGGTTCATCTCGAGGTCGTTTAGACCCTCCACTAGACTGTTCATGTCTAGTTTTATACGGATAAATATTTTCAAAGAATTCAGCATTATTTGATTCAATTACTGTCTTTTCATTTATATCCGAATGTTCGGATTTATGAACCAAAAATTGACATACTTTACTGCTTTTAGCATATCCTATAAACACGCAGTCCACAGTCTTAGGTCCTATCTTAACCCTCTTAGGCATAGGAACTTGGACCTTTGCTAGACACCCCCACACTTTGAAATATTTAAAGTTGGGTTTCCTTCCTTTCTATTTTTCATAAGGAATTAATTGTGTCTTACTATGGGGAACTCTATTGAGTATACGATTGGCTGTAAGGATAGCCTCCCCCCACAAGTTTTGCGGTAAATCGAAACTTATAAGCAAGGCATTCATCATTTCCTTCAAAGTTTGGTTTTTTCTTTCTACAATTTTGTTAGATTGAGGTGAATACGGGGCCGTAGTTTGATGAACAATTCCATTTTCTACACATATTTCGGCGAAGGGAGATTCATATTCTCCGCCCCTATCACTTCTTAGCATTTTTATCTCTTTCTCTAACTGATTTTCTACTTCAGTTTTGCATTGCCTAAACGCATCTATTGCTTCATCCTTACTATTTAGCAAGTAGACATAACAATATCTAGTGCAATCGTCAATAAAAGTTATGAAATACTTTTTTCCACCACGTGATGGTGTTGACTTCATATCACAAATGTCAATGTGTACTAAGTTTAAAGGATTGAAATTCCTTTCAATGGACTTATAAGGATGCTTTGCATACTTTGATTCCTCAGACGTTTGACACTTTGATTTATTGCACTCAAAGTTTGGCAAAACTTCTAAGTTAATCAGTTTTTATAATATTTTGTAATTAACATGGCCTAAACGTTCATGCCATAAATTATAAGACTCAAGCAAGTAAGAAGAATTTGAACTTTTATTTATTTCAACATTCATTACATTCATCTTATAAAGGCCCTCGGTGAGATAACTTTTTCCTACATACACTTCTCCTTTGCTAATTACAATATTTTCAGAAACGGTTACACATTTGAATCCATTCTTGTCTAGAAGTGAAATAGAAATCAAGTTCCTACGTAATTTCAGAACGTACAAGACATTGTTATGTGTCAAGACCTTTCCTGAAGTCATTTTCAAGCCTACTTTTCCCGTTCCTTCTACCTTAGCCGTAGCGGAGTTAGCCATGTAGATCATTTCTTCCACTTAAGCCGGAGTGGATGACGAAAATAACTCTTTGTTGGCACAAACATGGCAGGTGGCACCAGAATCCATCCACCACAGCGAGGATTCCCTACCAAGTTGCATTCTGAAAACATAGCACACAGATCATCACATTCTTTGTTGGACTCAATCATATTTGCTTGGTCTTTTTTCTTCCCTTTCTTAAGGACACGAAAATCCGTGGAATTATGGTCAATCTTGCCACAGTTGAAGCACTTTCCCTTGAATTTCTTCTTGGGTTGATGGCTTCCTTGTTCAGTTTTCTTCCTTTTCTTAGAATTGTTTTGGTCATCTTCTACAATATGTGCTCCATTAATTGTAGAATTCCCTTTTGACCTTCTCTCGACAGCCTTATTATCCTCTTTAATACGTAGTCAAACAATAAGATCTTCGACAGTCATCTCCCTGCATGTGTTCTTCAAGTAGTTTTTGAAGTCTTTCCACATAGGTGGTAGATTCTCAATGATCGCTGCTACTTGAAATGCTTCATTCACAATCAAACCTACAAAACAGTTTATATGAGTACTAAGAACATTTTTAATTTGTTCAACTAAGGTATTTTTCAAAGATATACCTTCTTCTAGGAGATCGTGAATGATCACTTACAATTCCTGCACTTGAGAGACAACCGATTTGCTATCTATCATTTTAAAGTTCAAGAACCTTGCAACAAAGAATTTCTTAATTTTCGCATCCTTTGTCTTGTATTTTTGTTCTAGTGCCCCCCACAATTCCTTCTATGTCTTAATTCCACTATAAATATTGTAGAGGTCGTCTTGGAGACCACTCAATATACAATTCCTGCAAAGGAAGTCCGAGTGTTTCCAAGCTTCTACAATTATGAAATGCTCTTTATTCGAGGTTCCCTCGGGCACCTCAGGAGCATCCTCAGTAGTGAACCTTTGAAGGCATAGAGTGGTGAGGTAAAAGAACATCTTTTGCTGCCATCGCTTAAAGTCAATGCCCACAAATTTTCCAGGCTTCTCCGCAGGTGCCATTGGTTACGGAGCATTTGCTCGACTTGTTGAGGCAATACTAGTTGCCCCCACAGTTGTAGCTGCATCTTGCATTTGACTTTCGTCAGTCATTTTTTCTATCACCACAAGACAATAAAATTTAGTATTTTCAGAATACTACTTATAAAGTTAAGAAACTTTAATCTCTTCTTCTTGTTTCTAGTTAACGATGAAGTTTTTATGACTTCAAATCGTCAAGCGAATGATCTTTAACTTGTGATAAAGATTTTATGTCTTCGAATCACTAGTTAAGTTCAAACAGAGTAGAAAACTTAAAGCTTTAATCTAAAAAAATAAGCAATGCAGATTTTGGTAAAAAAAACTTATTTCTTAAGATTGTTATTTTATGGTGTTTTCGGGTACAAGAATCTGTATTTAGGCACAACAACTTCAACACTAGTTCAAGTTTAAAACAAGAACACTATGAAGTACAAAAACATCCTCAACACAAGATCAAAGTGATCTTACTAAGAAGTGTTTTTTTTTTTAGAAATTAAGATGAAACAGAAATATAAAGCCAAGTCCCCCGACTTCACGGAGTACATAGTGCAATCACTTTGTATTTACTTTCTAAGAATTAGAAATATTTACTTTTGATACAGTCGTTTCACACTTCCTCATTAATTTCTAAACCCAACAAACAAATAGTGCAATCACTCTTTTTATCTAAAACCTTAACCACTAGCATAACTTTAATTGAAGCTTTTGACATAGGTAAAGGACCTTTTGCTGGGTAAATACCTTCAAGGAAGGTTATTAATCTCCTTATTGGGTCACCAATACCGTTATGCCTTGTCAAGCCACAACTTCAATTAAACATGTCCAAAATTTAATCTTTATTGTAACATCCCGCATTTTTGGACTAGAACTTAAACCGTTATTTCCCACATGTATAGACAAAAATTCCAATGATTCCTAGACAAATATAAATATTTTTATCAATTCTATAGTGTGGGGACATCTTTGGATATGATTTGAGGTCATATAAATCCCTTAACTCAAAGATAAGTTGAGAACTTTTCTATCGCTAGAGTTTTAGAAGACGTCTCTACTTGGATCAAATTTCAATGAACATTACTCATAGAATACAATGAGTTAGGTGTACTACTATACACCAAATGAAATATCTATGAGTCTTCTTTCCAACACATCTGATTTCACCTTGTTCTGATATCGGAGTAGAAAATTATGCTTATTTTATTTTGGAGTGTCTGTTTGTCACAAAGTGACGACTAAGTTGACAAGCCATCAACTAGGTGATGAGCCATCAACCCAAATCTTCAACCTTAATAAGAAAATGGAAAAAATCCAAGATAGAGTTGACGACTAGGGTGACGAGTCGTTACCAAGTTGAGGGCTCGTCAACTTAGTCATCAGCTGAGGAATTCCTGTAATTGTTTTTGTTTTTAGGGGTATTTTGGTCTTTTTATCATCCCAAAATCTTTTCCCATGACTTAAATCACCCAATAAGAGTCATTACCTATTGCTAATCAATTCTAAAATTCTCATTCTCCTCCCCACTCTCAAGAGAAAAAAGTTAGAGTTTCTTCCAAAATTCATATTTCCAAGACTAGATTCAAGCTGTGTTGAATTCTTGGTCAAGGAAATTCACCCGCATGCTAATTTGGGAGTTTTACTCCTAGAATCTGAGGATGGAGGGTTGTTCATCCAAGAAGTAGCTAAATCAATCCCTATGTTCCAAAGTTAAGGAAAAGTAGGCCAGAGATCCAATATTGATGCAGATCAAGGAAGATATTGGTTAATAAAAGGTGATGGCATTTTAAATCAGAGGAGATGGTATTTTGAGATACCAAGGTAGGTTGGGCGCCAAATGTGAATAGGTTGCGAGAGAGGATTCCTAATGAAGCTCATACTTCTAGGTACGTTGTTCATCCGGGCTTCACTAAGATGTATAATGACTTCAAAAAGATTTATTGGCGGAATAACATGAAAAGAGATATTGCTAACTTTGTGGATAAGTGTTTGAATTGCCAACAAGTTAAGTTGGAATACAAAGCCAGGACATAACTTTGCATTTATGGAAGTGGGAGATAATTAACATGGACTTTGTTATAGGACTCCTACGATCTCAAAACCAGTACGATTATTGTTGATAGGTTGACCAAGCCTACTCGCTTTTTACCTATGAGGACTAATAATTTGAAAGATAATTATGAAAAGTTGTACATTCAGGAGATAGTTTGATTTCACGGGGCTCCGGTATCTATTATATATGATCAAGGTACTCAATGTTCTTCCCAGTTTTGGAGATCTTTTTAAAAAGGTTTAGGTACCCAGGTGAACCTTAGCATTGTTTTACACCCTCAACAGATGGGCAAGAAGAATATTCCATTCAGACTTTAGAGGGTATGCCAAGGGCTTGCGTGATTTACTTTAAAGGTAGCTGGGTGGATCACTTGCCTCTAATAGAATTTGCCTATAATAATAGTTACCACTCTACCATCACAATGGCTCCTTTTGAGGCTCTCTATAGAAGGAGGTGCAGAACACCAATTAGGGGGAAGGGGGTTCAAGGTAGGTGAAACCTATTTGTTTTGACCTGACCTTGTTCATCAAGTGATGGAGAAAGTGAAAGTCATTAGAAAGAGGCTTAAGATGGCCCAAAGTTTCCAAAAGTCCTATGCCAACATAATAATAAGGGAATTAGAATTCGAGGTTGATGACTGGGTGTTTCTAAAAGTCTCACCTATGAATGGGGTCATGATGTTTGGGAAGAAAGAAAAAATCAGCCCTCGTTACATAGGTTCGTATCAGATTACGAGAAAGATTGGTAAAGTGGAGTATGATTTAGATTTGCCTGCAAGTTTAACTTTATTTCATCCCGTCTTTCATGTGTCGATACTTAAGAAATGAATTGGGGATCATACTCTTGTGTTTCCTATTAAGAAAACTGGTGTGAGAGACTCCTTGTCATACGAAGAAGTACCTATAGAAATATTGGATTGACAAATTCGAAAATTGGGAGAAAAGAGATTACTTCAGTTAAACCAAAAGATATAGGAAGCTACTTGAAAATCTGAGGAGGACATGAAAGTTAGATATCCTTCCTTATTTTCATCTTCGGACGAGGTGGTTGGAGGCATGAATCCTATGCTTACCCTTAATCTACTTAATATTCATGTTTTAAGTCCTTCTATGGTTATCATTATATCATACTAAGAGTGTCCTAAGTCCTTATTCGGGATTAAATGATCCCAAAGAGGGGATAATATAGCACCCCACATTTTTGCACTAGAACTTAAACCATCATTTCCTACGTGTATAGACCCCAAAGCCAATTATTCCTATGTAAGTATAAATATGTTGATCAATTCTGTAGTGGGGAAACATCTTTGGATATGATTTGAGGTCATAAAAATCCTCTAACTCAAAGATGAGTTGAGAACTTTTCTATTGATAGAGTTTTAGTGGACGTCTCTACTTCGGGTAAATTACAAGGACCATTAATCCTAGATTATAATGAGTTAGGTGGCATAATTTATACTAAATGAAAGATCCTTAAGTCTTCTTTTCAACGCATCCAATTTTATCTTAATCCAATAGCGGAGTAGAAAGTTATGCTCATTTTACTTTGGAGTGTTTGTTTGTCAGAAGGTGACGGCTAAGTTGATGAGCCGTCAACCCAAGTTACCAACTTTAACCAGAAAATGGAAAAAATCCATCTAAATTTGACGACTAGGGTGACGATTCATCACTAAGTTGACGGCTCGTCAACTTAGTCATCAGCTGAGGAATTTTTGTAATTTTTTTAGTTTTTTAGGGGTATTTTGGTCTTTTCCTCATTCCAAAATCTTTTCCCACGACTTAAATCACCCAATAAGAGTTATTACCCATTACTAATAAGTTTTAAAATTCTCATTCTCCTTTCCATTCTCAAGAGAAAGAAGTTAGGGTTTCTTCCAAAGCTTATACTTTCAAGACTAGATTCAAGTTGTTTCAAATTCTTGTTCATCAAAAAGGTACATAGAATGTCCTAAATCTTATGGTGTTTGATTTATAATCTTTTAATCTCTTTTATGGGTTGGAAACTTAAGAATTTTATTTACAACAATAGCATGAACTTCAAGACTTGCATCAACCTCAATTGTGCATTCTTACGAGTTTATTTATATAGATATGCATATGAATTTGTTATTTGGAAAGAGATGAGGTTGTAAATATTTTCCTTGTCCAATTATTCATTTGTAAGGTTTTCTATGATTATGGTATGTTTTGATGTTGCTCTTTCTTTTCAATGGTGGCTGATTGAATATTATTAAAGAGGCTAATGTATGAGCTTAAAGAGAGTTAAGTGGATAATCGAGAAGGCACGAGTTCAGATAACTCTCAGCCCGAAGTCATATTTTGCCGACATGGGATTGATCTTGTCCTAAAATATGGATGATCACTATGTACTTGATATATACAGTTGTATACCAGACCAGACACTCCAATCCTTGTGGCAAACTCAGTTTGGGGGCTTAACCGATAAGTCAATGTCGGACCTAGCATAGCCCATGGGGTTTTTCATACCATGTCATGTATGACACCTAGCTTAGAACTAAGAAATATCATGATGTTGTTTACCAAGAAGTTTTGGGTTGAATTACATATTTTTAGGCTGGTTTAATATCATATAACCCCATGTTATGATTTTTATGATGTTTTCACTATTCTGATATTTTTTAAAGTTATTTCTTTGGGTCATTCTATGTACTAATACATTTCAAGTATTGAACGTCCTCGTGGTGGCTGCATTGTCTCATAATGTAGGATCTGAGACACAATCCCACGATCCAGTTCAGCAATAGTAATTATTCCCAAAGTTTAGAGTCAGTGAGCGTCCCTTACTTTGGAAGGCATTTTATTCATATGTTAGTTTCAGTCAATTTTATGGTTCGAATGGGGGCCTTGTCCCGGCTTTGATAGACTAGTATTTTAGGAGAGGCTTCGCAGGATGGTTTAGATTAGATTAGGGTTTATCATGTATTGAATATCTTAAATGTACTTAAATTTGATTACGAGCCTTTTCATATTTCAGTTTTGTCTTTCACACTTTTATTTTATATGAATTATATTTATTATAGCTTGTTAAGGGGTCTCTTGGGCTTTCGTGGTTTGGGATGACCATCGCACCTAGGCTGTAATGCCCCGAGTCTGGTACTCCAGATGCTACACGATGCTCATGACCCCGAAGGACCACAAGCTAACCCATGACTAGTACCTCCTGTAATAACTGTAACATAATATTGTATAATGTGGAAGATGGGCTGAAATTGCCATAAGGTTCAATACTGATACATAACTAATAAAACTAAATCTAAATAATATGGTATCATAATACCAAAATTGAACAACTTTCTGAACATACTACAGTCTGAACATCTAGTCCGAAAGCCTCTAAAACTGTCTGGATAAGGAGTTGATGGGACATGTCCCCAATTAACTCCAAACTGCTGAAATAATAAAATAATGAACTAATGAAATAATCATGTCCTCGAATGATGAGGACCCACCACTGACTCTAACTGTTGGAAGCTGAACTGCTATGGATGCTATGAAGCTCATGCGTCTGAACCTATTGTATAAAACACCATAGTGCAAAAGAAAAGTATGCGTTAGTACGTGAGAATGTACTGGTATGCAAAGTGAGGTAAGGCTGAATGCAAGGGTTCATATGCATGAACTATAACAGACTGAATAACATGAACATGACTACGTGAGAATACATACATGAGTACACAAACTACGACTGAGACCATAGTACACTGGTTATTGAGTTTTGAATGCTAATTTACTGAACTGAGTTTACTAATACTTATAACGGGTTATACTAATACTGTATTACAAATAACTGATAACTGACGACTGAAATTACTGATACTGTTAACTAGTAACTGAATGACTAATTCTGACAATCCTAATTCTGATGGAACTAGCTAAGTTCCATACTGAGCCGAGTGACTGTATCTGATAGTCCTAAATCTATAGAACTATTTGAGCTTTATTACTAAGATTGAATCTGAAACTGATACTGTGGGAGGTAATCATCTAACCGACATGCCCCAAATTTGAACTGGTGGGGTCCAACCTGTAACCCCAACTGGAAGGGTGTCAGTACCGTACCACGAGTAAAGACAAGCTATGAGTAAACCCTCTCTGTTAGGAAGCTCTTCTGTCTACCCTCCTACAAGGACAACTTAAATGAGATGTATTAATCCTAAACTCATAGGGGTGCATCTCAACCTACGCTAGCTACGTAGTTCTGGAATACAAGGATTTCTTCTAAGAATCACACCCTCTGCTGGCAGTGTGTATTCCCATCCTTGGGTTTACTCAGTGCTGAATCCTACTCCCATCTGAGTAGACACTGAACTGAACTAAACTGAGTTCACTGAGTTCTGTACACTGACAGAATACTATTGAGATCTGTTAACATAACTAAGATTACTGAGATTACTAAAATTACTGGGATTACTAAGTGGGACTCGACTGATATTGAATTTACTGAGTTTTCCTGAGTCATGTGACTGACTGAATTCTAAGGATCCTGGCTTGACTGAGAGTATGTTGAAAAATGACACTGGCTCTACGCACACAACTAAATTGTTGGGTACAATTACCCTCAGGACTCGATAGCATAATAAGTAAATCATGACATAAGCTTAAAAGCTCAATAATGGCTATATGTTCATCATTCATTCATCAAAATATTTCAACAAACACTTATGATGCATTACTTGTACATGAATGGGGAATACATATTAGCATACTATAGCATGGCATTAGTCCATTCTCATGGACAATTTATCAAACACTTGCATGACACAACTTGCACATAAGCTAACATAGCACGTTTTCTTTCTCTTATTAGTTCACATAGACAATCCATCGAGCACTTAGTGAGCATGGTATATGTAAACAACATTACACAACAAGTAAGCATATGGTTCAATTCCAATTTCACAATTCAAGGGTTTAATCATGGATTCACACGAATCTACACATATAATAATCAATTAATCATTATCAACATGAATAAAATCAAACCCAACATGGAATTCATGAAAAACCATATACTTGAACGTTGAAAAGAGATTCTTGGACTCCAAGGGTGGAAGGGACCCTTGCATAAACACTTTACATACCTAGGTGAATGATTTCTTGAAGATTGATGGAGGAAAACTTGAATTCTTGACTTGAAATTAATCACCTAGGATTTCTTGTTCTTGAGAAATTATGGAATAAAGAATATATTTAGCCAAAAGAGGGCTAAATTTTGTGTTTATGAGGGTTGAAAGTCGGGGAAAATGACCTAATTACCCTTAAGGATGTGGTCATTTAATGACTAAAACTGGGCACCGACGTGTTGAGCGACGCGGCGCGTCGATGGCTTCGACGCGATACCCGAAGCATCGCGCCATGATCGCACCAAGCCTTAGTACTTTTGGCTCTGGTAACCTGCATCATTGTTAACCAACGTGATAGGTGATGCGGCGTGCCAAGATCGCGTTGGTCCATTATTTTAGGACACCAAACGAGGTCTAAACGAGGTTTGAAAAATCTGAAACTTGTCCGGGAATACCTAATGACCTTCCTAATCGTGAATCAACAAAAATATAGACCATTAAATGACATTAAGGTCATAAAATGAGATTTCCAACTTTTGAAGGCCAAAAATAAACTAAGTCTGGAAACATAGCTAGAATTTTCTAAGTCTGAGACCCCTTGATAAGCCTAAAGGACTGAATTAGGCTTAAGAATTTTACTGGTTCTTACATAGTCCCTTGGATCGGGTCATGACATTCTTGGTATTAGAGAATGATTTAGGGTCCTAGGGTGTCTATGAAGTTATGTTGAATAGAGTCCTTTTTATAGGTATGTAGTTCGCCACACTTATAAGGAGGAATTTATTAGGCATTTAGGAATATTTTCTATTTTTTCATGTTCTAGTTCATGCTGTAAGTTATAAATGTTTCCTAACTCTTGAACTTCCGCATTTCAGATCGTGGTTACACGTAGATCCAATAAGAAGAACACCTTAGATAGAGCCTCCGTTCCTGTTGGGGCAAATACTGAAGATGTCCTCCTTACCTATAGGATGTACACCTATTAAAAAGCCTATACCCTAGAGTTCACTGCTACTCCAGGGGTTCTACCAATCTAAACTAGCCCTCCTATAGCTCTTTCGGTCGGTGTCAACCATACCAATATCCACAGAGAGAGGTCTCAATTGATGAGTTCTATTAATCCATTCATATGCTTGCTCAACTTGTGGCTTCGCAGTCTCACCGGTCTAGAAATATGAGTTCTGTTCCTGGTTCTTCTGAAGTCACTCAAGTTAGTCAGTTCATGAGGCTGAACCCACCCATCTTTACTGGTACCAAGTTTGAGGAGGATCCTCTCGGGTTGGTAGATAAGATGGAGAAGAGATTTCGAGTCATGCACACCAGTGATACTGAGGGGGTTGAGTTTATAGTATATCAACTGAAATTTATGGCTTACCAATGGTATGATGAATGAGAAGAGTTGAGAGGTGAGAATGCTGAACAAACTTTATAGGAAGAGTTTTTAGAGGCTTTTCTAGGATCATTTTTTTCTCAGGAGTTGAGGGAAGTCAAGGTTGAGGAATTTGTTGATCTGAAATAGGGAAATATGAGCATCAAGGAATATGCATTGAAATTCACCCAGCTATCCCGTTATGCTCCAGAGTTGGTATGCAATATGAGGGCTTGTATGAGAAAGTTCACATCTGGTCTTTCACATGACTTGGTGCTAGAATGTAAAGGGGTGGTGCTGAATAGTGACATGAATATCTCCAGGTTAGTGGTATACATGCAAAAAGTGGGAGAGGAGAATAAGAGGCAAGTAGAGGTAGAGAAAAGGCAGATTACGAGAGCTAAGTCTGTGGATCATGATACCAATCAACAGTAGGGTGGCAAATAGGGCAAGAAATAGTCTAAGAAAAAGTTTTAGGGTAATTCACACTCTTTAGCTAGTGCACCGGTACCTAGACCAGTAGGCAGATGTCGAACTTCATCTGCCTTATAGCGATGAAAAGATATTCCCTTAGTCTTTGGCCAGCTCTTCTTCCAGGGAAACAGTCTTTGATAGCGCTCTTGCCCAACTTTTTGTGATTTGTGGCCTTAAGAGAATCAGGAGATATTTAATAGTTTGGGTCAAGCATCTAATCTTATTAAGAGTTGTCCTTTCAGACCTTATTCTTCGAATGGACAAAGAGCAGGAAGTAAAGCACCCATCTCTAAGAGGGAAGTTCAGGGGTTAGAGTGTGCCTGATTCATATGAATTTTTCTCTGTAAAAGATGCCTAATCAAGAAGGATGTTCCACCATTCCCGATGGGCAATAAGCTAGGGCAGTTAAGGAGGGTTATATTGGGTGATCGTATCCGAACTTAAAAGACTTTCTGCAAAATCAGAATCAGATTGGATTGAAGACAACATTTCTAGTTTATGGTGGACAATGAGTGCAAGTCCCTCAGTCTTAAGGAAGTGTCGTTCAATTAGCTAAGTTGCACCCTTACTACAGCACCTACGAGAAATTTTATCCTGGGAAATATCAGTATGGTAGTCTTGTGTGTTATGGTTATGGTCAGACTAGTCCCTTTAAAAGAGATTGCCCCTCTTCTAAGGGAACTTATGGGGCTAATAAGGCCTAAAATACACTTTAGCCCCTCCAATTGAGGGTGTCGCATCTAATACAAACGGGGGTTGTAATCGTTTGTATGCCCTATCTACACGTCGGGACTCAGAGGCTTCACCAAATGTTATAAAGGGTATGTTACATGTATTCTCTCATGATATCTATGTGTTACTTGATCTCAGGTCTACCTTATCGTATGTGATTCCTTATATGGAAGTAAGTTTTGGTTTTGAGCTCAAAAATATTTTCGAACCCTTCTCTGTCTCTACCCCTGTTGGTGACTCTATTATTGCTAGACGAGTTTATAAAAATTATTTAGTGTCTATTTTCCATTGGGATACTCCATTAGACCTTATATATCTTGATATGATGGATTTTAATGCTATTCTAGGGATGGATTAGATCCATTCATGTTATGCTACATTAGATTGTAGAACTAGAAAGGTCACTTTTTATTTCACTAATGAGCCATTTATTGAATGCAAAGGTATTATGTTGCAACTAAAGAGAATTTCATATCTTATCTTAGAGCCCGTAAGCTCATATCTAAGGGTTATTTGTATCATCTTGTTTGGGTCAAAGATTCTAGCATTAAGTGTCACTCTCTTCAGTCGGTTCCCATAGTTAATGAATTCCTAGAAGTCTTTCATGATGGTCTCCCTGGGATACCCCCATATAGGGAGATAGATTTTGGTATTGACCTATTACTAAACACTCAACCTATCTCCATTTCTCCATATAGAATGTCCTCTACGGTGGAACTAAAAGAATTAAAAGAGCAGTTAAAAGATCTTCTTGATAAAGGTTTTATTCATCCTAGTGTCTCTCTTTGGGGTGATCCTATACTTTTTGTGCATAAGAAACATGGCTCTCTCTATATGTGTATAGATTACTACCAGTTGAATAATGTCACAAAAAAGAATAAGTACCCTCTTCCCAAAATTGATAATCTTTTGACCAGCTTCAGGGTGCTAGATATTTCTCTAAGATAGACCTTCATTCGAGGTATCATCAGTTGAAGGCTAGGGAGGCTGACATTCCCAAAATAGATTTTCAAACTCAGTATGGTCACTATGAATTCCTGGTCATGTCCTTCGAGCAGAATAATGCCTCTATAGTATTTGTGGACCTCATGAATAGGGTATTCCATCAGTTTGTAGACCTGTTTGTTTTAGTTTACATTGATGATATTTTGGTTTACTCTAAGAATAAGGAAGATCATGCTAATCATCTCCGGATCATCCTTTAGACTTTTAAAGACCATGAGTTGTATCCTAAATTCTCTAAGTGTGAATTCTGGCCCAGTGCAATATCTTTTCTAGGGCATATTATTTCTAGTGAGAGAATTAAGGTTGACCCCCGAATGACTAAGGCAGTAAAGAAATGGCCCAGACCCATCACTCCAACTGATATTCAGAGCTTCTCGAGTTTGGCAGGATATTATAAGAGATTTGTAGACAGTTTTCATCTATAGCTGCCCCACTTTCCAGGTTGACTCAAAAGAAGGTAATTTTTATGGTCTGGTGCTTGTGAGAATAGTTTTGAGAGGCTAAAATACAAGCTTACTACGTGCCTATTTTAACCCTTCTTGAGGGTATAGAAGGTTTAGTAGTTTATTGTCATGTATCCCATATAGGACTTGGGTGTGCGTTGATGCAGTATGGGAAGGTGGTGGCCTATGAATCCAGGTAGTTGAAAGTCCATGAGAAGAACTATCCCACCCATGATTTAGAGTTGGCGGCTATTGATTTTGCACTTAAAATTTGGCATTATTATTTATATGGGGTGCATGTTGACATCTTTACTAATTATAAAAGTTTGCAGTACGTGTTCACCCAAAAGGAGTTGAATCTCAGGCAGAGGTGGTGGCTTGAACTGCTGAAGGATTACACAAGAGCTTGCACTATCATCCAGGTAAATCTAATATGGTTGTTGATGCTCTTAGTAGGTTGTCCATGGGCAATCTTTCTCATGTTGATGAAGGAAAGAGAAATTTGGTCAAGGAAATTCATAGGCCTACTAATTTGGGAGTTCAACTCCTAGAATTCGAGGATGGAGGGTTGTTCAATCCCTATGTGCTGAAGTTAAGGAAAAGTAGGCCAGAGATCCCATATTAATGCAGAACAAGAAAGATATTGGTCAACAAAAGGTGATGGCATTTTAAATTCAAGGAGATGGTATTTTGAGATACCAAGGTACGTTGTGCGTGCCGAATGTGAATAGGCTGCGGAGAGGATTCCCGATGAAGCTCATACTTCTATGTACGTTGTTCATCCAGGAACCACTAAGATGTATCATGACCTAAATGAGATTTATTATTGGAATAACATGAAAAGAGATGTTGCTAACTTTGTGGCTAAGTATTTGAATTACCAACAAGTTAAGGTGGAACATTTAAGGCCAGGTGGTACCTCCCAGGACATAGCTTTGTATTTAAGAAAGTGGGAGATGATTAACATGGACTTTGTTACTGGACTCCTATGATCTTAAAACCAGTACGGCTATTGTTGATAGGTTGACCAAGTCTGCTTACTTTTTACCTATGAGAACTAATTATTTGGGAGATAATTATGCAAAGTTATACATTCAGGAGATAGTATAATTACACGGGGATTCGGTATATATTATATCCAATCAAGGTACCCAATGCTCTTCCCAGTTTTGGAGATCATTTTAGAAAGGTTTGGGTTCCCAGGTGAACCTTAGCATTGTTCCCCAAATAGATGGGCAAGCAGAACGTTCTGGGAAAGCAGAACGTTCCATTCAGACTTTAGAGGATATGATAAGGGCCTGTGTGATTTACTTTAAAGGTAGTTAGGTAGATCACTTGCTTCTAATAGAATTTACCTATAACAATAGCTACCACTCTAGCATCCCAATGGATTTTTTTGAGGCTCTCTATGGAAGGAGGAATAGATCACCGATTAGGGGGGGTTCGAGGTGGGTGAAACCCATTTGTTTGGACCTGACCTTGTTCATCAGGTGATGGAGAAAGTGAAAGTCATTAGACAGAGGCTTAAGATCGCCCAAAGTTGCCAAAAGTCCTATGCTTACGTAAGAAGGTGTAATTAGAATTTGAGGTTGATGACTGGGTGTTTCTGAAAGTCTCACCTATGAATAGGGTCATGAGGTTTGGGAAGAAAGGAAAACTAATCCCTCGTTACATAGGTTCAGATTAGATTGCGAGAAGGATTGGTAAAGTGGCATATGAGTTAGATTTTCCAGCAAGTTTAGTTTTAGTTCATCCCGTCTTTCATGTGTCGATGCCTAAGAAATTCATTGGAGATCACTCTCTTGCGTTGACTATTAAGAAAACTGGCGTGAGAGACTCCTTGTTATACGAAGAAGTACCTAATATTTGATTGACAAGTTCGAAAATTGAGGAGCAAAGAGATTGCTTTAATTAAACCAAAACATATATGAAACTTCTTGAAAATTTGAGAAGGACATAAAAGTTAGATATCCTTCCTTATTTTCATCTTCGGACGAGGTGGTTGGAGGTAGGGGTGTACAGACCAAACCGTCAAGTCAAATCAAACTGACGAACCAAACCAAACCGAGAAAAGAAACCGACTTATAGTTTGGGTTGATTGGTTTGGCATTAGAAAAAAAAACCCGACCATTCTTGGTTTGGTTTGGTGTTAACAAAAAAAAGTCAAACCGAACCCGAATCAAACCGACATAATATATATATATATATAATATTCGAACTTTTTTATACATAAAATATTATTTATAATCTACTTTTTAAATACTTTTTCAACTAGTTTTAGTAATTTTCAATAATTTGAAAGTAGATGTAGATATATATTTAGATTTGGGCCTTTAAGTTGTAATATTTGTCCATTAATTGCTAATTAAATGATCGAAAACCCAATATAAACTTAAAACCTAAACTTTTCACTCTTCATCTCACTTTTTAGTTTCAAGAGAGTTTTTCGCTCCTCATTTTTTCATAATTATATTTTTTCATTAGCACATGAGTGAAATCATATTTGATCTAGTCTTCGATCACAATATAATTATAAAAATTAAAGATTATAAAAAAACAAAAAAAACCTAAAAAAGCCGACTAAAACCTAAACCGAAAAAACCAATTTTATGTTGGTTTGATTTGGTTTATAGTTTTAATAAATCGACAAGATTGGTTTGGTTTTTTATTTAATAAAAAACGAACCAACCCGACCTATGTACACCCCTAGTTGGAGGTATGAATCCTATGCTTACCCTTAATATACTTAATATTCATGTTTTAAGTCCTTCTACGGTTATCATTATATCATGCTAAGAGTATCCTAAGTCCTTATTCGGGGTTAAATGATCCCAAAGGGGGGGATAATATAACACCCCACATTTTTGGACTAGAACTTAAACCATCATTCCCTACGTGTATAGACCCAAAAACCAATGATTCCTATGTAATTATAAATATGTTGATCAATTCTATAGTGTGGGAACATCTTTGGATATGATTTGAGGTCATAAAAATCCCCTAACTCAAAGATGAGTTGAGAACTTTTCTATCAATAGAGTTTAGCGGACGTATCTACTTGGGTCAAATTTCAACAACCATTACTCCTAGATTACAACGAGTTAGGTGGCCTACTTTATACTAAATGAAATATATTTGAGTCTTATTTTCAACGCATCCAATTTTGCCTTAATCCGATATCAAAGTAGAAAGTTATGATCATTTTACTTTAAAGTGTCTGTCTGTCAGAAGGTGACAACTAAGTTGATGAGCCATCAACCCCAAACCGACAACTTTAACTAGAAAATGGAAAAATCCATCTAGAGTTGACGACTAGGGTGACGAGTCGACATTAAGTTGATGGCTCGTCAACTTAGTCATCAGCTGAGGAATTTCTGTGATTTTTTTGGTTTTTAGGGGTATTTTGGTTTTTTCCTCATTCTAAAATCTTCCCACACGACTTAAATCATCCAATAAGAGTTATTACCCATTACTAATAAGTTTTAAAATGCTCATTATCCTCTCTATTCTCAAGAGAAAGAAGTTAGGGTTTCTTCCAAAGATTATAATTCCAAGACTAGATTCAAATTGTTTCTAATTCTTGTTCATCAAAAAGGTATGTAGAATGTCCTAAATCTTATAGGGTTTGATTTATAATATTTTAATCTATTTTATGGGTTGAAAACTTGAGAATTTTATTTACAACAAGGGTATGAACTTCAAGACTTGCATCAAACCTCAATTGTGCATTCTTACGAGTTTATATATATAGATATGTATATGAATTTGTGATTTGGAAAGAAATGAGGTTGTAAATGTTTTCCTTGTCCAATTATTCATGTGTAAGGTTTTCTATGGTTATGGTATGTTTTGATGTTTCTCTTTCTTTTCAATGTTGGCGGATTGAATATTATTAAAAATAGTATTCTTTCTTTTAAAATCTCAAACAAATTTCATAAATAAGAATGCTTAACTAGACCACCATGATTACTAAATGAGTTTTACTATGTTTTTATGAAAGAATTGTCCATTGTAAGTAAAGTCCTGAAACGAGAGTGTTTTGCACAAGTTTCATATGCCATTTGAAATAAGAACTCTCATGTGATATTTAAATCTTTTGGTTGTCACTAACACGATCTTTATTATAAAAGACTATACATGATGTGATATGGCTTATATCACTTGTAAGTCTTGGTATAACAATACCAATTTTGATGAATGCCATGATAGACTTAGACCAGATTAAACTATAGACTTTTCAGACTTCAGATCATGTTTTAAGTGAATATGCATGTTTTAAGAGGCTAATGTATGAGCTTAAAGAGAGTTAGGTGAATAACCGAGAAGGCATGAGTTCAGATAATTCATAGCCCGAAGTCATATTTTGCCAACATAGGATTGATATTGTCCTAAAATATGGATGCTCATTGTATACTTGTTATATACAGTTATATACCAGACCTGACACTCCAATCCTTGCGACAAACTCGGTTTGAGGGCTTGGCCGATTAGTCAATGTTGGACCCAGCATAGCCCATGGGGTTTTTCAGACCATGTCAGGTATGCCTACTAGCTTAGAACTAATAAATATCATGATATTGTTTAGCAAGAAGTTTTGGGTTGAATTACATGTTTTTAGGCTGGTTGTATATCATAAAACCCCATGTTATGATTTTTATGATGTTTTCACTATCATGATATTTCTGAAAGTTATTTTTTTTTTGTCGTTCTATATACCAATAGATCTCAAGTGTTAAATGTCCTCGTGGTGGCATCATTGTCTCATAATGTAGGATCTGAGACACAATCCCACGGTCCAGTTCAACAACAGTAATTATTCCTGAAGTTTAGAGTCGGTGAGCCCCCCTTACGTTGGAAGGCATTTTATCCATATGTTAGTTTCATTCAATTTTATGGTCTGACTGGGGGCCTTATCCCGGCTTTGAAAGACTTGTATTTTAGGAGAGGCTTCGCAGGCTCGTTTAGATTAGATTTGGGTTTATCATGGATTGGATATTTTGGATGTACTTAAATTTGATTACGAGCCTTTCCATTGATGAGGGAGATTTTTTCACTCATTCTCACTAAACATTTGTGCACATTACCTTATTTTAAATAAATGAATGAGGTATTGGTGATAAAATACACTAATATCCACTCTTTGTAGGCATAGAGTTTAGGAGATCAAAAGAAGTGGATTTGAGCTGAAAATGATAAAAATAAAGCAAATAAGAGTATAGCTTAAGACTTGGACTACATCAGCCTCAGTTACCGTAACTGCGGTCCTCAATCTGCAGTCGCAGTCAGTCAAGATGACCAGCACAATGTGATCGCGGCACACAGCCACAGTCGTATGGACGCGGTTGCGAACAGTCATGCGCCGATCATGGTTTAGCGGGAATATGCCTAGGGGAAGATTTGTAAAAGCACATAGACGAATCCCAAACCATATATAAGAAAAAAACCCTTTCTTATTTGGGTATTACTTATCTCATAACTAATTTTTATTTGAGAAGAAGAAACCTTAATTGGGAAAGTGTGTAACTACTCTTGGAGGTTTAATTTCTTAGTGATTTTTTGAAGAATGAATGTTTCAGATAATCCTCATGGTATATTTCTCTTACTTTCTTCATGAGTAGCTAAGTAATTTAGTCTTGGGATTATGTTGAACTAAAGTGTGATTGTGTGTGGGTGTTGTTGTGTTTGAATGATTTTTATTTGTTGACTATGGATTCCACCATTGCTTGAGCTTATTAGTTGGAATTTGATGGTTGAAAACCCCAAATCTCCAAATGGGTTTGATGGGTGAAAACATCAAATCCTAGAAACCCTTTGTCATCCTTGAAAAAGGGACTAAGGTGAACTTGAGGTAACCAAAAACATCATTGTAAGAGGGTTATAGAGGGACAAAGTAATGGTGGACAATTGAGTCTATGGTTTACTACCTTTTGCAATCTTAGAAATAAGTGTGATGGGAGTGTAAATCATGTCAAGAGCATTATCCTATAAATAGGGATGCTTGATTGAGGTGTTGGGTGATTACAAATTGCACACTTGTTAGGTTCTCGAAATAGCCAATGGGTGAAATCATTATAGTTTTATTGAAAGATTGACCACAATGACTTTCGACCTAGCCTATCCTTTGATCAATAACTAAAACTTATGCCAAACCATCATTTACCAACACACTTTACCTTTAGGTATACATAATCCCAAGACCCTCTCTATTCCTAATCTTAAATCAAAAGTGTTATATCCGTTCTTTGTTAGTTGACAAACCATCTCTAAATCAAAATCCCCCTATTTTATTTTACATGCTTTGTTTGTTACCATTCCAGGTAAACTTGTAGTAACTAGGACACCCATAAGATTTGAAGCCTATAATTCTCTCCTTGAGATTCGACCCCAATTCAAATTGGGTTACTTGACAATGACCGTCTCACTCTTTAATCATGGGAATGAGTTGACCATTATCAAAATGGTACCGTTGCTAGGGAGTGAAATATAGATTTCACTTGTGTGGTGTGATTCTTACTTGGGAATACCCGGAGTGATATCATTTACTTTATTTGTTGTTTTTAGTTCTTTTTATAGGTGATCGGAGTATTAATGGAATAATGAGTGATAACACAAGCAACATGGGGCCCTTTGATGCCCCTCTAGATGATGAGAACCCACTAAATGAAGCGGGGCAAACAAGCATGATCCGTATCCCATCAACTAATGGGAACAGAGTTTTCCATGTGACTAACATCATGCTTCACATGTTATAAATGAAAGGATTGTACACAAGCCAAGCCTTTGAGGACCCAAATGTCCATTGGAAGAATTTTGTGGAAGTGTGTGCACCGTTTAATATATATCACACATTACTCAAGAGTCCATTCGGATTTTCCTTTTCCCATTCTCATTAACGGGCGAGTCGGTTTCATGGCTCCTCTCACTTCCACCTGGATCAATTACATCTTGGGAAGATATTACTAAGGTGTTTCTTGATAGATATTTCCCGCCATAAAAAATGCTTCCAAAGAAAGATAAGATTGTAAATTTTTGGCAAATGAATGGAGAACTATTGTTTGAAGCTTGGGAGAGGTTTAACGGTAAGCTTTCTCAATGCCCAAATTATGAAGTCCCGAAGAAAATGCTTCTCGAGATCTTCTACTGTGCCCTTTATCCATTAAACAAAGCAGTGGTAGATCATGCGGCAGGTGGTTCCCTAGTGAAGTTGCACCACCAAACGACCTTTCTATTGATTGGAGAAGTGTCTAAGCAAAATTGAGGTTGGCATACCTGAGAAACCGAAGCTCCTAAGATTCCTTATACCACTTCCATGGTCGATAATAAACAAAGAAAGCGGAATGAAGAAAAGGAGGAGAACATGGAGAAAATGATGACCCAACTCGAACTCTTGAAAAATCATGTTATGGGAGTACCCGCAAAAGAGGTCAATGTTGTAGCACCAAAATATTATGAAGATGATGAAGAGGCAAAGAAGTTGATGAGGAAATCCGCTATTTGGATAACTACTCGGGGGGTTCCCACCCCGCCTATCAAAGGCAAGGTGGGAATCAAGGTTGGATGAACCGTGAGAGGGATAGAGATTGGAGGGATTGGTAATGTAACTATGACCATTATGTTCCTCCTCATGATCGATACAAAGCCAAAGAGTCAAATATCACCGACCTCAAAAAATTCAAAATTGGGGATGTATTGACAAGGATCTTGAATAGAGTAGAAGTAACAGACAAAATGGTCCGTGAGTTAAAAGGTGATTTTTCTCAACTTTTTGAAACTGTGATGTCTCACTCTGATTCTATTAAGCAATTGGAAAACCAAGTTGTCCAAATCTCCACGCAACTAAATGCTCGGCCTAGAGGTGGACTCCCTAGTGACACAACTGCTAATCCAAAAAATGATGCCCAAGTTCTAGCAATTGTCTTAAAGAGTGAGAAGGTACTTGATGATCCCTTTAGAGGAGACGTGAGTGAGAAGTTACTCAAGGATAAAGAAAAGGAAGTGATTCCCCAAAGAAAAGAAGCAAATGATGAGAAAGAATCAAGGAAAGTGATGAAGAAGTGGTAGAAGTTAGAAAGCCACATTGTGATGTAGGGACAAACATCCAAGTTCCTCCCCAATTTCCTCAATGATTGCATAAAAGAGAGCAAAGTGATAAATTGAGGAAATTCATGGAATAACTTAGCAACCTATCGATAAATATCCTGTTGCTTGAGACAATCTAAGAGATCTCCGGATACACTGACAGCGCCCTAGCGCACACGCAAGTGTATGTAGTCTTATTAAGTAATATAGTGGCCTTCAAGAAAGCCGAATATCGATCCCACAGAGACTTGATTTAACAATGATTTAATTCTAGCTCACAATTTAGATTAATTTAGTGCAAGAGTAACAAAAAAAAGAGTTTGAAAATTAAAATTAAAGTAAAAATACGTAATTAAAAATACTTGGAACAATCAATGTAGTAAAACCCAGAGTTAAAGCACTCAGAACAATCATACTACGTTATTGAATCTCATTCGTCAATTTGCTTATCTTGGTTGTTGATTTGTAGGGTTAATTGAATTATCATGATTTTCCAACCTATAATCTTTTACCTAATATGGACATTACAACTACATCGTTGAGCGGCAATGTAATAATCCAATTAAGTTAATTAAAGCTATCATCCTACGTTTGAATCAAGTAAGGCATCTAATTACATCCCTGTCCTAGACGCTAAGTTTAATTCTTTATTTTATAAAAGAATAAAAATCCAAACTTTGTTTATTCCCGTGTTCTATCTCCCTATTCCCTCTCCCGAGATCAAAAGGTTGACAATATATGTATTTTATGGGTGATCAATTCATAAAATAATTAAAACAAGAATAAACAAGCAACCAAATATGATAAGCAAAATTAACACATTTAATCCTAAACAATAGTAATCATGTTCTTGGCTTCAACCCCAGAAAGAGAGTTTTTAGCCGATAATATTCATAATAACGATTCAAATAATTATATACATGATATGAAAAATTAAAAGCTAAATAAAAAAATATTAAACCTAAATGTAGATGAAGCCGCACAATATTCCAAGCACCGTCACCAGGTGTTGTCCCAATCTGTCCCACCGAATTGACTAAGAAAATAATATTGTCCAAGCTTGTATATATATATATATTATAAATATAATAATCCCACTTCTGGTGGGATTAGGCAAATTGGCACCTACTTGCATGAATTCCAAGAAAATATTCCCTATTTGAAGATATATATAACCAATCCGTGTATATGTGGACTTGACCAAAATTGGATCGGTGAAGTGTAGCATGCAACGCAGGAAGTGGTACACTGAAATGGAGGGTGTGACGCAAGCATGGCTGCACCGAAACGACGACTGTGTCGCATGAAAATTGCATTCAACTACTAGAATTTGTCTTCTAAAATTTCTCTAAGGAAATGGAGCACTAAAATACAGCATGTGATGCACGCAAATCGTACGCACCCACTAGAAGTTGCGTCCACAATTTTGATTAAGTTTTTATCATCCCATCTTTCATCCCTTGTATTGTGGTGTATTTTCCATGGATTTACAGCCTTTATATCATCAATATATCACCATATTTAGATCACAATTCTTCCTACAACATCACACACCATGAATTAGAGATCATAACAACACAATATTCTCAACGACGAATCAAAACAAGAGCTAAGACAAGGCAAATTCACAATGATCTTCCACTTATTATTCCGACTCTTGACTTAATCAAATTGAGATTTGCACATTACAAACAAGTTATTCCACTCATACTTATATATTTAAATCAATTGAAATAAATTAAACATATTAGAATCCAACGAGACCAACTAGACACACACCTAGCTCAAGCTAGTAAAACTAGTTTTTCAGTTTGAACTCTAAATGACTCAATTAAGAACAAACTTATTTGGAAAATACTTTGAACATTGTAATCATATACTTGGACACTTAAATGCCTTTTTATATCAATATGAACACGAAAAGCACATGAATTGCTCTCAAAATAAGGTGAAATAAGCTAGAATAATGATACCGAAGTGTATAAAACCACCTCAGATCATCACCCCACTCTTAAACTCTTGTTCATACTCGAACAACTCTTTAATCTAAGCATAAAAATCTGAGGTGACGCTACACTTCTACTAAAACAAAGACACTCAAGCTAGTACTACAATGACTACACAGAATGAAAGTTTCTACACAAAGCATGTTATACACAATTGATATTTCATGAACACTACTTCAAAACATCCTAGCCTCAAGAATTGACTCACCTAAGTGGCAAACTCATGCTTATAATTCAATCAAGGACATCATACACATCACCCACATTCATCAAATATGTGCCCCTCACAATAAGAGAGTTACCCATAATCACTCACAATAATGCACTTAATCACAATGGGTACAAGAATCAAATTGCACTCACTCTCACAAAGAATTCATAAGTTACGCACTATGAACCATAGGTTTTCCCTTAGTGTAATACTCCACTAATATCAAAATATAAATCTTAGGATCAATTAGGATTTTTCTAGGTTGTAATGTAGGCTAAGGGACGGGTAAAAACTATTTGGGAAGAGTGACTAACCTCTCTAAGTGATTTAATATACTACATTATACTTTTAAAACCACTCTTTAACAACCAAATTTCACCATTTTTATCCACCCATTTCTTTTGTTTTTGTCCCATCTCTTTTAGGCATTTTCACAAACACTTGGTGGACGCATAGTTTACTACCACAAAAATTATTTTTTCTCTTTTTTCATAATCATGGAGATATTTCTAACATCAATTATATCACATCCATCCGCCACACATCAATTATAAATGCCAATAACTATTACCTTGGGCATCAATCTCACCTTTTTCTTCTTCAATTTCTCAAACTCCATAGTCAATTAATTTTTCATTAAAGCGCCTAGGAGCTCTTTAGATCAAATTATGGTCTATCAAAGAAGGGACTAGGCTACTTATAAGGTTGCCAAAGAAAAAGCTAAAGGCTCAATAGGGGTTAACTAGGATAATGCACAAGGGTAGTACAAATAAAAGACATAAAATAAGGTTGTCAAAGAAGTGCCTAAATCATCTCCTAAACTCCCATTCTTTATTCTAATTCACACACATACCGAGTAAGTTCTAGACATCACATGCAACAAGGAATATACAAAAACCCCACACACACCTGGCACATGCTCGACTCATATAAGATCATCATAGACTCCCAACCAAATAATAGCACAACTTTAAAATTAAGTCAACAAGTTCAAGAGTAATAAACATGAGCCTAGGAGTCTCAAAAATAGCAATTCATTCAATAAACATGCTTTTACAAATAAACCCACTTGCACTATGTAATAAAAAATAGCACCAACTCAAATATCTCACTTATTCCTATCCCAAAATTTTTTAAAATTGAGCCAAAATTTGAGAATTTCCCTACCCCATACTTAATAATCTACTTTGTCCCCAAAGTGAATTTTTAAAATAAGAGATAGAAATACTCACTAAGGCCTCTAGGCCTAGCTAGTAGCAGCTTTTTGCATAAATGAGGTCCATGGGATCCTACACTCAGTCTTTTCCATGCTCCTTATCTCAAGTTTATGGTACTCAGACTTCCTGTTAACCTGTCACTCAACCAAAAACAAAAACTATGTAAAATAAAAACTAAAAAAAATTGAAAAGAAAACATACCTAACTAACTTGGGTTGCCTCCCAAGCAGCACCTGATTTAGTATCACGGCACGACCCATATCAACTCAACCATATTCCTTCATCCTTTTACTCCCTTTTGGGAGCTATTTTTTCTTTCGTTTCTGGCCTTTTGAGTTTGTACTCTCAAGGTCAACATCTCTCTTCACTTCAACCTTTATCTTGTTGGGAAATAGTGGATTCAAACTAGGCAACTCAAATAGGTAATTCGAAGAGATTTTTAGTAGATTAACCACCCCACACTTGTCCCTTTCAATAAAATTGATCATACATAAGTCTTTAATTTGGGACGTTACATTGGGTGCTTTGTAAACATTAAATACCACTTCTTCATCATCTAACCTCATTTTTAGCATGCCTTCTCTAACATCAATCAAAGCCCCTCCAGTTGCTAAGAATGGACGAGCCAAGATGATTGACACCTGTTTGTCTGCCTCAAAATCAAGAACAAAAAATTCAGCAGGTATAATGAATTTACCAACCTTTATGAGGACATCCTCTATTACTCCTTCC
The DNA here is from genome assembly GCA_030864215.1 of Capsicum pubescens. NCBI lineage: Eukaryota > Viridiplantae > Streptophyta > Magnoliopsida > Solanales > Solanaceae > Capsicum > Capsicum pubescens. The sequence continues at coordinate 115,273,832 of CM061539.1, forward strand.
GGATATATCATGGACCCGTCTGCGAGCTGCATAACCACGATGGTCGGTTTAGGCTCTTCCAAGCCCAATATTTTAAACAACGATAAGGGCATCACATTAATGCTAGCCCCTAAGTCACTCAGTGCATGAACCGCTTTACTCCCAATTTGGATAGGAAAAGCAAACTTCCCCGGATCTACCAATTTCTTAGGGATTTTCTGTGTCATCATAGCACTACACTCTTCAGTGAGTGTTATAGCTTCCACATCCTATAGTTTTACCTTATTAGCCACCACTTCCCTGAAGTACTTTGCATACTTGGGCATACTCTGCAAAATATCTAAAAAAGGTAAATTAATATGAAGCTCTCTGAATGTATCAAATAACTTTTTGAACATGGCATCCTCCTTCGATTTTATCTGCCTCTGAGGGAAGGGTAATGGCGGCATCTTCTTCACTTCTTCTGCAACAACTTTCTCTTTCAAGTACTCAGGCTTTCTTGAATTTTCAACAACTCTATCATTTACCTGTTGGGTCGTCATATCAGTATCTACCTCATTTATTGTCTTGGGAGGTTCTTCTTGAAACTCTTTACCACTTATTAAGGTAATTTCCATAACCTGCTTTGGATTTTCTGTATCTGCTGGTAAACCACTTTGTGGTCTAGTATTCATTTCCTGTGATAATTGGCCCACTTTCTACTCTAAACATCTTATGGAAGCTTGATGATTTTTCATGTCTGCAGTTAACTGTGTCTGATTTGCTAGAATCTACTTTAACATCTCTTCTGTGTTGCTAGTTTACTGATTTGGTTGGGCCTGTGGCTGTGGGGCATTCCATGGCTGATTTGGTGGCTGAGTCTACCACTTCATGTTGTAAGCATTACCAAAATATGGCCTTTGATCATTTCCTACATACATCACAGATTCTGGATTTGAAACACACATAGACGCTGCATGACCACTATTTTTGCATACCTCACACCAACCTGCAGCTTGTTGGATGGCATTGACTGTGGCTACAGGTTGTATTGCTCCCAACTTCATGCTGCTGAATGATGTGTTGATCAAATTTTGTAAGGCAGAAACCTGAGCTGATAAGATTGTGAATTGAACTACCTCTAATACACCCATAATTCTTTTCGTGGCACTTCTAGAGTCTGAATGCCACTCTAGATTTCCTTGTGCTATGCGGTTCAGTAATATGTACAACTCATCATAAGTCAATTCCAGCATTTGACCATCTGCGACAAACTCTAGAAAAATCTTCATATTATGATCAAGAGCTTCTACAAAAGTGTGAGCAAGTACCTCATTCGACTAAGAAGAGAGTTGAAGCATTCCCAAGCATGATAGAGGTTTTTATTAGGCTTTTATTTGAAGCTCACTATCTCACTACAAAGTCTCGCAGTCTTTTCTGATGGAAAGAATTTGATGAGGAACTTTTTGGCTAAGTCATCCCATGATGTGATTGAATTGGCTGGCTCCACATTCAACCACCTTTTAGCTTTCCCCAAAAGTGAATGGGGAAATAATATCAGCCTTACATAATCTGGACTCACCCTAGTCGAAGTGAATGTATCAGTAAGCTCAATGAAGGTCTGCATGTAGACTTGTGGATTCTCATGTGAAAGCCCTACAAACTGTCCACTACTGATAAGAAGTTGCACCATATTGTGTTTCAACTAAATATTCTCCCCAGCTATCGATCTTTGAATTGGGGAAGTCAAGTTCATCGAAAGAGGGACTGCCACTTTCCTAACTGTCCTTCTGGTTGCTTGTTGTTCATCCATTGGAATAGTATACTCTTGGACTTCGTGGATTTGTGAAATTTGGGGAAGAGGGTTTGTTTCTCTCCTGTGTTGATGGGAAAGTTGTTCAGGTTCCGGGCTTGGTTCAACCAAATCACGATCCCTTGCCAGCTTATTATTCTAAAACTTATTTCCTGCAAAAACAAAACCAAGACCAAACATAAAAACACCAAATAAATCTTAAAGTAGAAATAAAATAAACAATTGCCAAAATATAAGTCCCCGACAACGATGCTAAAAACTTGACAGTGCCCGAGATCACACGCAAGTGTATGTGGTCTTATCAAGTAATATAGTAGACTTCAATAAAGCTGAATATCGATCCCACAGAGACTTAATTTAACAATAATTTAATTCTAGTTCACAGTTTAGATTAATTTAGTACAAGAGTAACCAAAAAAAGAGTTTGAAAATTAAAACTAAAGTAACAATGCATAAATAAAAATACTTGGAACAATCAATGTAGTAAAACCCAGGGTTAAAGCACTCAGAACAATCATACTATGTTATTGAATATCATTCGTCAATTTTCTTATCTTGGTTGTTGATTCGTAGGGTTAATTGCATTATCATGATTTCCCAACCTATAATCTTTTACCTAATATGGATATTACAAGTACATCGTTGAGCGGAGATGTAATAATACAATTAAGTTAATTAAAGATATCATCCTACATTTGAATCAAGTAAGGCATCTAAGTACATCACTGTCCTAGACGCTAAGATTAATTCTTTATTTTATAAAATAATAAAAATCCAAACTTTATTTATTCCCGTGTTCTATCTCCCTATTCCCTCTTCCAAGATCAAAAGGTTGACAATATATGTATTATATGGGTGATCAATCCATAAAATAATTAAAACAAGAATAAGCAAACAACCAAATATGATAAGAAAAATTAACGCATTTAATCAAAAACAATAGTAATCATGTTCTTGGCTTCAACTCCGAAAAGAGGGTTTTTAGCAGATAATATTCATAATCACGATTCAAATAATTAAATACATGATATGAAAAATTAAAAGCTAAATAAAAAAATATTAAACCTAAATGAAGATGCAGCCACACAATATTCCAAGCACCGTCACCAGGTGTTGTCCCAATCCGTCCCACCGAATTGACTAAGAAAATAATATTGTCCAAGCTTGAATATATATTATAAATATAATAATCCCACTTCTGGTGGGATTAGGCAAATTGGCACCCGCTTGCATGCATTCCAAGAAAAGATTCCCTATTTGAAGATATATATAACCAATCTATGTATATGTGGACTTGACCAAAATTGGATCGGTGAAGTGTAGCATGTGACGCACGAAGTGGTGCACTAAAATAGAGGGTGCGACGCACACATGGCTACACCGAAATGACGAGTGCGTCGTATACAAATCACATGAAACTATTGGAATTCGTCTACTAAAATTTCTCTAAGGCAATGGAGCACTAAAATAGAGCATACGACACACGCAAATCGTATGCACCCACTGGAAGTTACGTCCACAATTTTGATTAAGTCTTTATCGTCCCATCTTTCATCCTTTGTATCGTGGTGTATTTTCCATGGATTTTCAGCCTTTATATAATCAATATATCACTGTATTTATCTCACAAATCTTCCTACAAAATCACACACCATGAATTAGAGATCATAACAACACAATATTCTCAATGATAAATCAAAACAAGAGCTAAGATAAGGCAAATTCGCAATGATCTTCCACTTATTATTCTGACTCTTGACTTAATCAAATTGAGCTTTGAACATTACAAACAAGTTATTCACTTCTTGATTATATATTTAAATCAATTGAAATAAATTAAATACATTAGAATCCAACGAGACCAACTAGACACACACCTAGCTTAAGCTAGTAAAACTAGTTTTCCGGGTTGAACTCTAAATGACTCAATTAAGTACAAACTTGTTTGGAAAATATTTTTAACATTGTAATCACATACTTGGACAATTAAATGCTTATTTATATCAATATGAACACGTAAAGCACGCGAATTACTCTCAAAACAAGGCAAAATAAACTAGAATTATGATACCGAAGTGTATAAAACCACCTCAGATCATACGCTAAACTGATTAAAAAGTTGATGGCTAAAAATAAGCTTATTAAAGGTGAAACCATTGAGGTTACCCATGGGTGTAGTGATATTATGGATAGTAAGGTTTCGGAAAAGAAGGATGACCCCGGAGCATTCACCATCCCTTTCACAATTAGGACACATGAATTTACAAGAGCTCTATGTGACCTTGGTGCGAGCATCAACCTAATGACTTTTTCCATATACAAAAAGCTCGGATTGGATACCCATACACCAACCTCTATGTGAATTCTCATGGCATACCGATCCATCAAAAGACCGGTGGGAATTTTGTTTGATATCCTTGTCAAAGTGGACAAGTTTATTCTCCCGGTGGACTTTGTGGTATTGGATTGTGAAATAGACAAAGAGGTACCTATCATACTTTTCCACCCTTTATTATCCACTTGGAGAGATATTGTTGATCTAGATATGGGGGAGATGAAGTTTAAGGTGCAAAAAGATGTAGTCTCTTTCAAAATTTACAATTCAAAAAAATAAACCGTGGAACTTCAAGTAGTATCCATGGTAGATGTTGAAGATGAAAAGATGAATGTGGAAGGTTTTGAAGAGCCACCTTGAGAATGAAAGAATGCCAACATCGTGCCACATCAATAACTAAGGCGCTAGGTAGGAGGCAACCCACAAATGCCATGAGAGTCGCTCGTATCCTTTTTGTTATATTTTTGTAGGGTAGATTCTATCTTTTGCATATGAATAACCCATAAATTTATGGCACTATGGAGTGCATTAGAAAAATTGAACAGGGGAGAAATATGTCAAAATTGAGTAAAATGCTGAACAGGGGAAAATAGGGGAGCAGAATTGCTCTCAGTTACCGCGATCGCGGTCCTCAAGCGTGATCGCAGTCACGTGGATGCTCGCAATTGCGGTCGCGGTCACTTCCGTCATTTAACCCCTATTTTTCCTCATTTCCCTCACAATATCTTTCAAGATTGTACTCTATAATTTGGGCTAATTTCTGGCTATGTTTGTGATCTCTTAAACAACATCCCTGCATCCCTCCTACATCACAACTCTGGTAAGTGTCATGCATCTGTGCTTTTATTTATGACAATGGGCCCTAGAATGCATAATTAAAAGAGGGCCTAAATTTTTTATTGTTATGCTTTCCATGTTGTCTTATTTGATATTGGTGGGATGTTGGTTTCTTGAACAAGGTGTGCACACAAGTGGGAATCTTGAGTAACCAAGTATGTTTGGAAAATGTAGACAAATGAAATGTGCACACCCAATGTTTGATAATTTTACCAAATGAATTTTCATTAATGATATTTGTTTTCTAAAGGGCACATCCATCCACCTTTTAGCATTGTTCAAATGATCTTCATATGCACCTATTTTGTAGAACATGCTAGTAGCCTAAAATTAGAAGAAATCTGAACATGCAGAGCTGACAATGAAACCGCCCTCAAGTATTGCGATTGTGTTCACGAAAATGCAAACATGGTCCTGACTCACGATCGCGGTAACTGAGGATAGTTTCCTGCCATGCCAAAAATCCTGCACTTCTAATTTTTGTCAAGCAACACCAAACACCTAGTCCAATGAACTCTAGTGATCAATATAGCACAGCTTTCATGATTAAAATGTCATCGAAAAATATAATGTGTGCTTAGTGCTTTCAGGATGCCCTCATTGATAAGTATGATCACATCCAATTCATGGCACCCGAGTGCCACACTTATTACTACAATGGTCTTCCAAGGAAGAATCTTCTCCCGGAGAGAGAAATTTGCTTAGAAAATATATCGGAGAAACTACCGGCACTTCATGACAAACTTGAAGCCATAAGGTGGCAGTGTTTCGCCCTGGATCCATGCATTGTAAATGAGCAATGGGTCCGTGAATTTTATGCAAATATCAGTGAAGTCTTTTTTTGGACCCACTCAATGTGACTGTCAAGATTCGAAAAAAGCCCGTAAAAGTTATGTCTAAACAAATCAATGATGTTTATGGGCTCAAGCATGCTGACACGAGTGAATTCAAAGTGAAGGGATGTTAATCGGGGATTTGGTTGACACAACAACTATGCCCCAAAAAGGAAGTCTCGTGGACCAAGACTAAAAGCAATATTTCCATGATCAACTTCACTTTTGAGGCTCGAATATGGTTTCACATCATCTGTAGCTAAGTTTCTCCTTGCACCCATACGATAGTAGTCCTCAAATTGCATACTAGGATAGTCGTACATATTTTTAGATGACATCTCTCTAGTGTTGGTCAACTCGTGGTTAATGAAACAAATCATTTCAAGAACCAAGGTGATACGCATCTATTCTTCCCCTTCTTGATTACAGGGCTTTGCAAAAGAGCAGGGGTGGAAGAGTACGCTAGTGAGACATGGGTGCGCCCTAATGCCCCCATTTACCCCTTGAGGATTAGAGGTGAAGGCGCAATCGACAAAAGCAAGAAAAACAAGATCAAACTGTAAAAGCTAGCATGCAGTAAGCCTGAGTCTCATAGGCCAACCACCACGAGACCTCTTGAGGTGATTGGAGTAAATATTGAAACCATCAAAGAACTTGTGTCTAATTTTCCCCAAGGACCGAAGAGTCTTCCACCACTCATCATTCTTATGTGTCATGTATCGATTATGAGAGGTATAAGGAGGACCAAAAGAAGCAAGAAGCTATTATTGATAAGCTTAAAAAGGACTACTCCTCTTTGACGGAATCACATCAAGACCCCCGGATCATGCATGAAAAAATGGTTACAAAGGAGAAGAAGAGGAACGAATTCTTTATCAGGATATGGAAGGGCGTGAAGGGCCTAAGGTCGTCCCGAGATAGACTTTCTTCTTCTTGGGTGGAGAGTGACGATAAGGCCCCAATCGAGTGATCCGATATTGAGAAAGATGGTGATGATGTAGAATACGACAGTGATAGCAGTCCTTGATGCAATTTTAGTGAACACCCTTATATCTTTTACCCTTAATTATTTATGTAGTGGGGACACTGCTATATTTTTAGTGGGGGTGTCTCCTTGTTCTTGTTCATTTAATTTGGGCATGTATTATTGATATTTCTGCATACTTTTCTGCTCTTTTGGATAAGTCTTATCTTTATTTTTATTTGGGTTGTAATAATTGGGCACTCTAATGGAGCCATATTTGCATGGATTAGTTTTTTTTTTTGGGTTTGTTACTTCATTTTAGTTTTAGTAGATGAACTTTTCCATTTTGATTAGGCTTCTAACCATGTATGCAGGGAAATCTGAGTAACCAAGGCACTTAGGCCATAAAATACAAGGAAAGTCTGAGTACCTGTAGCATTAATCATCTGGGATTGCATTAATATCTATTGGTGAAGTCTGAGTAACCATATGGTGGGTCGCCGGTACTATGATTTGCAATGTGAGACGATAGATTGGATGGTTGGAATGATTAGCAAATTATGTGTGGTGCAGATACAAAATCAAACAACCCCCTCCATCTGAAAATTTTGGAAAATTCGAAGGCATGGAAGTAAGCAACTTGGTGATGAATTTTTTCCCTATTTATATGATTTTGAAAGTTGACTTTGGAAAAATAGTGAATACTTCATCTTTGTCTCGAGCGGGTGGAACATTTTAAACCCCTTGACGATATTTGCATGCCATGTGTGTGAGGTTAATTGTCTTCATCTCATGTGTACTTTTACTATCTAAAACTTGCCCCTTTAGTCTTTCAAAGATAAATTTGGATTGTGCTTGGTTGGTAAAATGATCATAGGCCATCTTGTGATTTTAGAAGCCCACTTTAACAGAAAGAGCCTACCAATACATAGGATTTACCCCTAGTCACCCTCTTTGAGCTTTTGGATTTTTCTTTGGTAAATGCACTACAAGTCGTGGCCCTTCTATTCATCACCTCTTGAACCCCATCCTCCTTGAACTTAAGAATATAAATTGAAGCTAAAATCCTAAGTTGGAGGTGGTGGAAAGAAAAAGAAGTATAGTTGATCCATGAAGTCGTAAGAAGGTGCCTGCAAGCTTAAGCAAGTAAGCATTTTGCTTTGAAGAAATTGAAAATTCATTAAAAGAATGAAATTCATAGATTTTAAATGCATGCAAAAAGAGACGAAGAGCATGTGAGTAAAGAAAAAAAGGAAAAAGTAGGAAAACTAGTAAAGGAAAAAGAAGTGGCCCAAAGAGCAATGCATGAAAGGATTATGATATAGAAGTTCAAGGAGGGTGTAGCCTTATCATCCCAAGATAATGTCCTACCCTAACCTAAACCTACATTACAAGCTCATAAAGTCCTTTTGTGATTCCCAACCAAGTGTGGTCATTGTAGTGGTGATTGATAATAGGGGAAATCTTATGGCATTGTACTTGTTAACATGGAGAATTTCTTAATAGAGTGAGTGTTTGCACTTAAAATTCCTTATTGAATGAGTGGTAACTATATGTATGAATTTTTTCTTTCTCATGAGGAGGCATGTGAACTAGTTGAGGTAGGTGATTTTGTCATCTTCCGCACAATGAGGTAAACGGAGGTATAGCATAATTGTAGTCAACAAGTGATCATTTTTAGAGTGTTAGTAGTAGTTACATGGTTGCCATCCCCAAATTCTATTGCATCCTTTGCTATTTTATTTTATGATGAAGGGAGTCGTTAAAAGCCTATTTTCCCATGTATAAAAAGCTTTTGATAGTAGCAATCAAGTTTGAGTCATCATGATCATTGAGTGATAGAGTAAGGGCATACATATGAAATTATCTCATAATAAGGGGTAGTGTTGCTTGAGGACAAGCAAGGTCTTAAGTTAGCGGGTTGATGAGGGGTGATTTTTCCACTCATTCTCACTAAACATTTTTGCACATTACCTTGTTTTGAATAAATGAATAAGACATATTGGTGATAAAATGCACTAATATCCACTCTTTGTAGGCATAGAGTTGAGGAGATCAAAAGATATGGATTGGAGCTAAAAATGAGAAAAAGAGACCAATTAGTCAAGATAGCTAGCACAACGCGGTCGCGGTACATAGCCACAATCGCATGGACGCGGTTGCGGATAGTCATGTGCGATCGTAGTTTAGTGGGAATATGCCCAGGGACAGATTTGTAAAAGTACTTTGACGAATTCCAAACCATATATAAGTAAAAACCCTTTATTCTTTGGGTATTACTTACCTTATAACTAATTTTTATTTGAGAAGAATAAACCTTAATTGGAAAAGTGTGTAACTACTCTTGGAGGCTTAATTTCTTAGTTATTTTGTGAAGAATGAATGTTTCGGATAATCCTCATGGTATATTTCTCTTTACTTTCTTCATGAGTAGATAAGTAATTTAGTCTTGGGATTATGTTGAACTAAAGTGTGATTGTGTGTGGGTGTTGTTGTGTTTGCATGATTTTTAGTTGTTGACTCTGGATTCCACCGTTGCTTGAGCTTATTAGTTGGAATTTGATGGGTAAAAATCCAAATCTCCAAATGGGTTTGATGGGTTAAAACATCAAACTCTAGAAACCCTTTGTCATCCTTGAAAGAGGGACTAAGGTGAACTTGTGGTAACCCATAACATCCTTGAAAGAGGGATATAAGGGGAAAAAGTTGTAATACCCCATACTTTTTCTAGCTTAAATTTGTCCCTATAATGTCAAGAATTTGCTTCAAAGATGAATATCATTTATTTCATGTGGGAAATTGAATAAGTTTTCCATCGATACCAAATTCGCCTAAATCCAACACTCGGTTGAGAAGTTAGAGCATTTTTAAGTTGACAATGTGCCACCTGGACTCTCAGTGCATCGCGGAAAGGGAAAAAATGGTAATCATCAATTCCAATGGACCTTCGCGATATTGACGCATCGCAGAATGGTCCATTTTCCCATCTATCAAAATCCAGTAGCCCAACGTGATCTTACCGCATCGCGTAGGTGGTCAAAATAATATTTCAAAAGGACACCACGATTCCTCCATGTCGCGTCAAGCCCTCAGTTACCAGTTGTCTATTTCCAGTGGCCTGACGCGATCACAGTGCGTCGCGCCAGGTGCCTATTTCAGAAAATTTCGACGAAAATTAAAAGCTTCTTCCAGGGTTAAATTGGCCTTTTTCTATAATTTTATTTCGTCCAGATATGGGATTTAATCCCTAAAATCATTCTCAAGTCATTCTTTATTGAATTTTCCCCAAATCAAAGCATTCTCTCTAAAGGAAAAGAAAACCCTAGATCATCAACTTCCTCCCCAAGAAATCCAAATTTCCTCCATTAATTCCCCAAAGAAATTCAAGATTAAGGATTCTCAATACAAGAACTCAAAGAATTCATGTTCAAAGCATCAATAGAGATCCAAGATTCAAGTTTTAGCATCTAAGATCATCAATTGAGGTATGTGGGGTATGAACAAGGATAATCCTTTCATCCTTGTGCCCAAAACTTATTTTAAATTCAACTTTTACTGAAGTTTATGAGATTTCCCAAGAAATTAAATTAGGATTTATGCCCATTATTGCTAATTACAAGTTTATGATATATCCAATTATTTAAAAGTTGAATTCCATAATTTTTCATATTTTCATGCATATTGCTGAAATTTTTAGATTTTATGATGAATTATAAATGCTTATATCATCAAGCATGAATTTTAAAATATTTTAACGTGAGATTGATGCATGGGTCATTATTCCCTAATTAAGATTGCTATTTCGAGATTATTTATGCTATGAGCACCCTCAGATAAGATTATTCTTAGATTTTGATAAAGACCCTTCTACTGGCATAACTCATAAGCAACTGAATAAAAATTCAAATCCATACAAATCAGCAGAAATTAACTCTTTTCTGAATCTGATCGATACAAAAATGGAATTTTACAGGATTACAATTCTGCCTTTACAACAAAAATTGAAACAAAATACATCAACTTCTACTGACTGTCTATGAAGACTCTACTAGTACTAACTGTAGGTAGCCGGGTCATGACTCCCGACTACCCCAACTCAATACGACTGAATAAAGAAAATACAACACTATAAACTCTGCATAACTAACCCAAGCCCTTGAATCAAAAGGACTCATCACCTGCTGACTGGATACCACGAACTGACTGGATCCGAAGGTGTAACTATACCTTATACCTACATTCCGAGAAAATGTAGCCCACATATGAATTTGTGGGTCAGTACCATGGAAAGATACCGAGCATATGAGGGTACAATGCATATATAAAATAATATCTTAATATCATCACAGTTTATAAAATTATGCATGCTGATATAGATGACTCACTTAGCTCGAATTAAATCATCAAAATCATGGATGAATAATACATGTAAAGTAAAACAAGTGAGTCATTACAATACTTTCTCAATTCACTTTCATCTCAATTTCAAATCATCAAAACAATCAAATCTCATGTCAATTCTCATTAGAATATATTCCTTAAATCTTTTAAGAATAATGACTTTCTCAAACTCAGCCTTTTAAGCAAATATGTTTTCATCTCAGATAGAAGAGTACACATACACACATTGGGAGATCCTGTAACCGACATAAACCATGTGAGCTACATGGAGTCCAATGTACAACCCACGTTGGGGAGAGCCGTCCTATCCTTGCCATCGGAGTAGGACTTCCAGTATCAATTCAAAAACACTAGTGATCACTATATAAATCAGCCTCAGGCTCACAACCTATGGGGGCACATAGTTCTAGAGAAGTAAGGTCACTTTATACCTCCCACTCGGTGCTAAAGATTACTTCCGGACTTAGCTCAGATCATTTCAAAGACAATCCACAACAAAACAATTTCAGTTATATATAAATATACATCGGGAGCCATCATGCTTCCCATCTATCAAAATCAACCACGTTGTGGATTTCTTTCACACTCGAGTTCAAAACAACTCCATTAATACCAAAAGGTCAAATCATTCAAAATATCTCAAATATTCAACATCAACGTGCTTATAACACACACTTTCTCAAAAAAAATACAATTTCCAATGGGGATTCACGACCCAAATATCAAAATCATGATAAATATCGTTCAAGATTCATGTTTTATATCACCGCACATGTAAATTCATCTTTCAAAATCATAAACATCAAGATTTCATAATAATCATCATAAGATATGGGTTCATACTTCAAATTCATAAAAATCAAATAAAAATCATGCCTTTGTAAAGAAAATTACTTTTGGGTACAAGAACGAAAGAGAGTTCTTGTTGAAAAACCCCACATACCTTGAATGATGAACTTTAGATCGATACTCATTTTTGAGATGTTAATCGTTCCTTTGAATGATGGTTCTTGGATTTCTTGAACTAGGAACTTGGAATCTTGAATAAATTTGCAGAAATAAATGGTGAACTTTGGAGGTTCTTGAAGTTGGATGTAGGAGCTTAGGGTTTTCTTTTTGAGGGAATTTGATGAAATATAACATATAATGCTTCTAATAGGCTTTAATATAGGGTTTGGACGGATTTTGGGTGAGGGGAAATGACCAAAACGCCCCTAAAAATCATATAATTTTCGAATTTGTTCTTTGGTGGACTGTTTTGATAGTCTGAAGTAGAACAACCATAACGTTTTACTCCGACATCCAAATTGGATGAAACCAATTTTATTAGAAATAGGACTCTCATATCTTTCCGTTGATATATAGTATCTCACCCATATCATTGTGTACGAGGAGTTATGATCGTTTGAAGTTGACCCAAAAATTCACTTTTGATAGGCTGAAGTAGATCGACCATAACTTTTTGCTCTGATAGACAAATTGGATGAAACCAATTTCATCGGAAAAAAGACTCGCAGAGATTTCCGTTGATATATAGTAGATCATCCAGATCATTATGTACAAGGAGTTATGATCATTTAAAGTTGGAGAAAAAATACGCCAGGCCTCAGTACTTTTTTTCCTGCATGTTTTACTGTTCACTACTATTCATAGTTCGATCGGAATTTTCATAAATCGTCGCTCGGGTGTCCGTTTTGGATGATCCACATATCGTTGGAAATATTATTCGATACTCTACGCAATGGTGGGTCATAATCTAAGACATTCTGCATGGAAAATTTATAATTCATTATAGAAGATAGAACCCAACACGTTTACGCACAAAATTTCAACGAAAAATTTCCCGGGGTATTACATCATCCCCCCCTTGGAAACATTCATCCTCGAATGTCGATGAATAAGTACAGAATACCATGGAAATGAGGACAAAAGGCTGGGATAATGAAATCAATCCACTTACTTCACTCCAAACTTTCGAATACTTCATAGAACATGTGATTCATAATGAGAATGGTCACATAGTTGGATGTTAAACAAAGGAGACTGATTTTAAGGAATCAATATATTTGGTTTATTCAGAGACTGAGAATCAAAGGTCTCGAAGGGGATCTCATCAAAAGAAGGACCACTTGCGCCCAAATGAAATGTCCCTCAACACTCCCTCCAAAAGATTCAAATGACATTGTTCGGGGAGAAAATGAACCATAATTTGATACAATCCTATCGTATGGGAACAAGGACCCATATGGCATAAATTAAGATAGGAATTTCTAGGTCTTGGGAAACATAACTCCTTGCTTCCAAACTTAGCAACACTTCCCAACTACTCCCTCGACTATGTTCAAGCCTAACTCCAAGTACTCATGAGATACGCCACATAACACTATAATATTAATCTATATCATGAACCTCAATACACACTGAGCCTCACAACTCCTCACTTCAAACATAACTCTTATTGCTACTCCAACAACCACATACAATTTTATACTAGGGATCCGCTAACTTACGGTGCATTCTTTTAGATATACAACCATAACATTCAAGCCTATACTCATAACCACATACGCACTTCGCACATGCACCTCTAAACGAACACTCATAAAGCATCTTCCTCACTTTCTCTAAGATTCCATCAACTACATCATTCACACATACTGGTCAATTCTTTAAACGGCACACATAACATTTTCTCAACCCATTGAACTATACACAAAAACTCAGTATTACTATTCCTACAACCTCATAGAAGTGCATAAAACCAACGCACAACAATCTTTCCAAATAAACATTTAAAACTTCAACTAACCACGGCATGTATCAAGGACTTAGCCTCAATCTAACTTCACTTCACCGCCGTGAGCACACCACCTTCTATCATAGATAAGGAAGTATCTTCTCTCCCTTTTAGACAACTGCTCAACACCATTAGCTTGACTTAATGAAAAGGTCAGAAAATTTTAAAACATGAAGGGATAATGTAAATAGCTTGACGCTCTCTATTGAGGCCTTAGGAATAAAATATCAAATACAATGGGTTCATTAAGGTATCAAAACTGAAGACTCCCATAACGAAAACTGAATCTCACTGATCAATAAGAGTATTGCCTGAGTACTAGAACTGAACATACTGTAAAACTTGAGTATATGAGTCATGGGAGGCATGCCCTGAATTTAGAGCTCATAACTTATGGAATGTGATTCCATCTGCTAGAAGAACTGGAATTTCTCATTTTTGGAAACTAGAAGAGTATGTAATTCTCCATCACGTGTATGAACATGAATTAAGATCGTGGAACTGAAATGTAAAGCATGAGTAGGTTTTAGGACAGCTAAAAATACTGAAATAACGTTGGGTCAAGCACCGATCTTTCTCACAGCAAATTTACAACTTACTGGTACTTCTACTAAAATGTAAAAGCTTGACTTGACTACTTGTTCTATCATCTCCCCCTTAGCTTTAAGCCACCACTCAAATTCTCAAATGCTTACTAATTTCGAATCTCCACAACATCTCTATCGCCGGAATATACACCATCTAGTGCTTCAACTCTTATTTCTATTAGCTCAACTTGAATACTTTCTAACCTTTTGATAGACCATGCTACTTCTGTCTTCTCCCTCTAATACCATGCCTATGAACTTATGTTTCTAACCCGTAAGAATCAAAATCACACTTAAGAGGCTCAACATTTCCAATCATACGCCTCGCCTTAACTTAGCCATCAAAACATCATCCATCGTCTAACTAGTATTTATCCATCTAACAATCCCATGGCACGACTCACTACACCACATACACTAATCCTCGAAATTAAAGCAGTCTCATAATATCTTGGGTGAACTTTCTCATCATCATATAATATTAAACTTAATTACAAGTCAACTACACTTAAAATCTTGTGTACACTGTTCAAGCCTATTAGGTCACTTCCGACAACTAATACCATTAATCTGGAAACCGTCACATTCGTCTTCATGATCACCAATCGTTCAAACTTAAGGTCTCACACTTCACATAATTTACAACTCCATCTCACGCATAACTCCCACGTGAAGATTATAAAACAACACATCCATGAACACTAGCCCACTTAAACTTCATAACAAAAATAATTGGTCCTAATCATATAGCCTATCTTATTCACAATCCATTAACACATCCTTCTTTCACCTGTCACTACTATTTATCCTTCATACACAACTTAACATAGTTCATAGCTCTCTACGTCTTAACTTAACTTCCTCTTTCAATCTAGAGAGCGCCTAGATTAACAACACTTACCCACCAAGTACTTTCATCAATAACCTATACTTTTCTAACACCACAAATACCATCAACAACTCTTTCCTTACCCTAAGCAAACAACAATCCACCTTAACTAATAACTCCTCCTCTAACTTTCACTAAACTAACAAACAAGGGTATATCACTTCATTACTAATTCAATCAAAAGCAAAAATTCAGATATACATATTCAATAAATCGCCCTTACCACTTTTCTTGTCACTACACTTCTAAACCCACACTTTCAACTTACACAGGAACGACAAGATAAATAACAAGTTGCTAGTGAATCGAAATAGGCCTCACACGGCTTCACTAGACTTTGGTTTTGTGTTTTGATCAAGAAAGTTATATGAATAACAAAGTAACTATGCTAGTGAATCGAAATAGGCCCCACACAGCTTCACTAGACTTTAATTTTTCACAAACATAATGATAACAAGATTACATAATACAAGAGATAGAAACTTGACACACAATATTCAACGATCTAAGAATAGACCTTACTCTGTCTTAATTAAATAACTCATAAGAATAAGGGCATAACTTTCAACTTAAGGAACTTAACACACTAGAGAGCTCCTCTCAAGCCCTTTATGTAACTTTTGAAATTTCTTCTAGAAAATATAGAAGCATTACTTGGGGAAGAACTGGAGCTTGCGAATCATGTTATCTCAAAAATAATACATAGAGGGAGAAGTATAGATTAACAATGTAGATTCTGAGGAGGAATCTGAAAGCACATCTAACCTAGGCTTAGTTCACGACTTTTATGAACATGAATAAAGTACTTTATTCTTTGGAACTCAAAAGCACTGACAGGATACTTTCTAGCTCTCTTACAATCCCATAACTATCTACGGAGAATTAAGCTTAACTGTTTCTGATACCTTGAAAATGAGGCAGAGTTGGCCAGAATAGAGTAAGATGAGAATCTATATAAGCTTCTTGGAGAACCTTTTTATAGCACGATCTTAGACTTGAAAGAAGGGAAACATTTCCTAAATGCCCTGTAGCCTCTTGAAGAAAAGTACAGACGTCTCCGTACCATTCCACAAGAATCTACTAGACACGACTTCATAGACACCCTAGGACACTTAAACTCTGTGCTCTAATACTAGTTTGTAACGCCCCAAAATCGGGTCCCGAGACGTCACACGGTGCTTAGGGTCACAAGTGACCCCAAGCTAACCCTTCTACTGGCATAACTCATAAGCAACTGAATAAAAATACAAATCCATACAAATCAGCAGAAATTAACTCTTTTCTGAATCTGATCGATATAAAAATGGAATTTTACAGGATTACAATTCTGCCTTTACAATAAAAATTGAAACAAAATACATCAACTTCTACTGACTGTCTATGAAGACTCTACTAGTACTGACTGTAGGTAGCTGGGTCATGACTCCCAACTACCCCAACTCAATACGACTGAATAAAGAAAATACAACACTATAAACTCTGCATAACTAACCCAAGCCCTTGAATCAAAAGAACTCATCACCTGCTGACTGGATACCACGAACTGACTGGATCCGAAGGTGCAACTATACCTTGTACCTACATTCTAAGAAAATGTAGCCCACATATGAATATGTGGGTCAGTACCATGGAAAGATACCGAGCATATGGGGGTGCAATGCATATATAAAATAATATCATCACAGTTTATAAAATTACGCATGCTAATATAGATGACTCACTTAGCTCGAATTAAATCATCAAAATCATGGATGAATAATACATGTAAAGTAAAACAAGTGAGTCATTACAATACGTTCTCAATTCACTTTCATCTTAATTTCAAATCATCAAAACAATCAAATCTCATGTCAATTCTCATTAGAATATATTCCTTAAATCTTTTAAGAATAATGACTTTCTCAAACTCGGCCTTTTAAGCAAATATATTTTCATCTCAGATAGAAGAGTACACACACACACATTGGGAGGTCCTATAACCGACATAAACCATGTGAGCTACATGGAGTACAACGTACAACCCACGTTGGGGAGAGTCATCCTATCCTTGCCATCGGAGTAGGACTTCCAGTATCAATTCAAAAACACTAGTGATCACTATATAAATTAGCCTCAGGCTCACATCCTATGGGGGCACGTAGTTCTAGGGAAATAAGGTCATTTTATACCTCCCACTCGGTGCTAAAGATTACTCCTGGACTTAGCTCAGATCATTTCAAAAAAGTCCACAAGAAAAAAATTTCAGTAATATATAAATATACATCGGGAGCCATCATGCTTCCCATCTATCAAAATCAACCACGTTGTGAATTTCTTTCACACTCGAGTTCAAAACAACTCCATTAAGACCAAAAGGTCAAATCATTCAAAATATCTCAAATATTCAACATCAACGTGCTTATAACACACACTTTCTCAAAAAAAAAACAATTTCCAATGGTGATTCACGACCCAAATATAAAAATCATGATAAATATCGTTCAAGATTCATGCTTTATATCACCACACATGTAAATTCATCTTTCAAAATCATAAACATCAAGATTTCATAATAATCATCATAAGATATGGGTTCATACTTCAAATTCATAAAAATCAAATAAAAATCATGCCTTTGTAAAGAAAATTACTTTTGGGCACAAGAACGAAAGAGAGTTCTTGTTGAAAAACCCCCACACACCTTGAATGATGAACTTTAGATCGATACTCATTTTTGAGATGTTAATCGTGCCTTTGAATGATGGTTCTTGGAGTTCTTGAACTAGGAACTTGGAATCTTGAATAAATTTGTAGAAATAAATGGTGAACTTTGGAGGTTCTTGAAGTTGGATGTAGGAGCTTAGGGTTTTCTTTTTGAGGGAATTTGATGAAATATAACATATAATGCTTCTAATAGGCTTTAATATAGGGTTTGACGGATTTTGGGTGAGGGGGAATGACCAAAACGCCCCTAAAAATCAAATAATTCTCGAATCTGTCCATTGGTGGACTGTTTTGATAGTCTGAAGTAGATCAACCATAACGTTTTACTCCGATATCCAAATTGGATGAAACCAATTTCATTAAAAAGAGGACTCTCATATATTTCCATTTATATATAGTATCTCACCCATATCATTGTGTACGAGGAGTTATGATCGTTTGAAGTTGACCCAAAAATTCACTTTTGATAGGCTGAAGTAGATCGACCATAACTTTTTGCTCGGATAGACAAATTGGATGAAACCAATTTCATCATAAAGAGGACTCGCAGAGCTTTCCTTTGATATATAGTAGATTACCCAGATCATTATGTACAATGAGATATGATCGTTTAAAGTTGGAGCAAAAATACGCCAGGCCTTAGTACTTTTTTTCCTGCATGTTTTACTGTTCACTACTATTCACAGTTCGATTGGAATGTTCATAACTCGTCGCTCGGGTGTCCGTTTTGTATGATCCACATATTGTTGGAAAGCTTATTCGATACTATACGCAATGGTGGGTCATAATATAAGACATTCCGCACGGAAAATTTATAATTCATTCTAGAAGATAGAACCTAACACGTTTACGAACAGTATTTCAACGAAAAATTTCCCGGGGTATTACATTTGACCTTTTGGTCCTAAGATAAGACAAAGAATCGAATTTTTTCATATAACTTGAGATTTAACCTTGTGATATTTTTGAAGTGGATTTCTTAAGATTTTGAGCATAAGAATGGGAGTAGTATTTAGCACTGAGATGAGTAAGTTACTACAGTTTCATACCCAAGAACTACGGGCCACCATAGGATTAAGATTATTCCCACTTCTAAGTGGATGACTAAGACTGTGATCACTTAAGATAAGAAGTTTTATTCTGAGAGCAAGGGTAGAACAACCATACCTAACAGGGGCCAGACGTGGGACTCCATGGATGCTCACATGGTGTATGTCGGTTAGAAGAACCTGCCAAAAAGATATCCCCTACTCTTAAAACAGTCTATTGGTTTAAAGCCTTAAGATAAAGTGTTTTCCTTACAGCTTAATGGTAAAGATTTTCAGAATAGTTTCTCAGAAAATAATAACAGAAAGCTTTTATAAAACTAAGTGTAAAGGCTCACAAAACTTACTCAGATTATGCTTTACAGAAATATATTAGTTTCAGATTTTAGAATTAAAGAGTGAGTCCTTTCTACACTTAGACAGTATGATTTAAAGAGAGAATGCAAGTATAGATTTTAGAACTAAATGTTATGACTCACTAGATTTATAAAGTATGATTTGTTACTCATGATCTTCAATGTTGCAGATATTCCAGCTTATGTGAGTCATTTACATTTAGCATGCATTGTTTTATAAATTATGATGATTGGTATTATGTTTTACTTTTGCATTCACCCCCATATACTCAGTACATCTTCAAAGTACCGATCCACATATAAGTCTATGTGCTACATTATCTCATAATGTAGGTATCAGTTCAGTTGTAGCACACATACCATATTCAGACAGTTTGCAGCTTCCAGTCAGTAGGTGATGAGTCCTCTTGATTCAAGGGCTCGAGTCAGTCATACAATTTGAGCAATATTTTATTTTTCTTTATTCAGTCGTATTGATTTGGGATAGTTGGGGGTCATGTACCGGATACCTATCGTTAATACTAGTAAAGGCTTCATAGACAGTCAGTAGAGTTAAGGCATTTGATTCTAATTTTGTTTGTAAAAGTAGAGTTGTAATTATTTTAATTTAGTTTGGTATTGATCAAATTCAGAAAAGAGTTATCTTCCACTTATTTCATTCAGATTTATGTATTTTATTCATCTTCTTATGAGTTATGCCAGTAGAAGGGTTAGCTTGGGATCACTTGTGGTCCTAAGCACCGTGTGATGTATCGAGACCATTTTCGGGGCATTACAAAAGTAATGGTGGACAATTGAGTCTATGGTTTACTACCTTTTTCAATCTTAGAAATAAGTGTGATGAGAGTGTAAACCATGTCTAGAGCATTATCCTAGAAATAGGGATGCTTGATTGAGGTGTTGGGTGATTACAAATTGCACACTTGTTAGGTGCTCAAAAGAGCCAATGGGTGAAATCGTTGTAGTTTTATTGAAATATTGACCACAATTACTTTCGGCCTAGCCTATCCTTTGATCAATAACTAAAACTCATGCCAAACCATCATTTACCGACACACTTTACCTTTAGGTATACATAATCCCAAGACCCTCTCTATTCCTAATCTTAAATCAAAAGTGTTATATCTGTGCTTTGTTAGTTGACAAACCATCTCTAAATAAAAATCTCCCATTTTATTTTGCATGCATTGTTTATTACCATTCTAGGTAAACTTGTAGTAACTAGGACACCCATAAGATTTGAAGCCTACAATTCTCTCCTTGAGATTCGATCCCAATTCAAATTGAGTTAGTTGACAACGACCGCCTCACCCTTTAATCATGGGAGTGAGTTGAGCGTTATCAATGTTATAATTTTATCTTCTGCACATTTATTTCATATGAATTATGTTCATGATAGTATGTTAAGGGGTTTCTCAAGCCTTCGTGGTTTGGGATGCCCGTCGTGGTCAGGGCCTCAGCTCGGGTCATGACATTTTATCATGTTCATTATTTCAGCCAAAAAATTTTGAAATTAATCTTTTCAAGGCCATAACTTCAATTAAAAATATAGGAAGTTACATCTCACTTCACAACTCCGGTAATAATCTCAAATTAGACTAGAAAGGACATATCAAACTTTGGGTAAAAGTGTCCAACATTTACCTTCGCATCTGAAGTTGTGTTTGAAATGAATACAAACTTGCAAAAAAAAGATTAACCTAGAGTATAAATTAAATGGCAACCCTAAAAATGGTCATTTGTGCACTTCACGCTCCATAACATGAACGTTTCCATAATCAAGAATGAAAAAAGCTTAATAATCTCATCACAACCCTTGTGGTGACACGTCTAAGTTCAATGTAACATGATGTAAATATTATTTTTTCAATTAGATTAATTACTTAGATGGGTAAGTATTAGTCTTAATGGAAGGCGTTATCTATAATCATATAAAAGTGATCAAAAAAGTACCCTTCTATGAAAAACAATATGTATATTGTCAACTAGAAATCATTAGTAGGCGAGATAGGATAATGAATAAAGATAACTGGAATAGGCGGGTTGTGTCCTCTATGGTGGATAAGATGAGGGAAGCGAGGCTGAGTGTATTACCCCACAAACTCTTAGCTAAGATTTTAATTTCTCGTCATATGTTTATAGGCCCAAAAATAATTATTTTAATCATAGATAAGTGTCATGATCATTAACCTAGTGTGTAAAGTGTGTTCGATGTGAAAAATATTCATAAGAAATATTTAGAGCAAAGTTGAGTTGAGAACTATTGTTATCAATTGAGTTTTAGTATTCAATCCTATAAGGTTCAACTTTATACGTGTATAAATTTTAGAATTTATTGACTTTAGGAGCTTAAGACCCACCAAATGAAAGATAATTGAGTCCTCTTTCCAACACATTTGATTTTGCCTAAATTTGATGTCCGAGTGAAAAGTTATGAGCATTTTGCAAGCAAGCCAGTAAGGGTCCATGACAAGAGTATGGCACGCCCTTTGTGCTCTGTAATAAGAGTGTGGCACCCCCTTGTACTCTGCGATAAGAGAGTGACATGCCCATGGTCATAGAGACACTAAAATGTCATTTTTCCTTCAGTTTTTAGAGGGCAATGGATCATTTACGTGCTAAATAATCCTATAACCTATACTAAAATATTTCCCTCACCCCATAATCCAAATACACGTTCCATCTCATCTCAAATTCTCAAGAAAACCAAAGAGGTTCTTCTCCAAAATTCAAGATTTGAAGGTTCCAATTCAAGTTTCTTTCAAGAAATTCACTAAGTCTAGGTATGTGCGATTTGAACAAGGATAACCTTTCATCCTTAAGCCCAAATACTTTGATTTTTACAATTGAATTTATGAAATCTCAATTAGGGTACATACCACTTTACATGATTTGGAAGTTATGATGTTCCTTTATGAATTAAAGTACATTTAGCATGAAAATTCATGGTTTGCTCATGTTTTTACACACATAGTAGTTTCCATGAAGTAAATTTCAGTGTTCATGACCAAAGTACCATAATTTGGTAAAAGTATGTGATTTTAGCATGATTCACTTAGTTTTTAAGAAACCCAGACTTATGTTTCAGACTTCAAGCTGTTAAAGTATGATTTTTGTTTCAATTGATCTTATGATCTCAGGTAGAAATAGAAGCATATTGTGTTTTCATACTAATCAACTCATATGCTTATTTTAAGGTGAATTTCATATATATTCCAAGCATTATTATGATTTGGGAGTAGTACCTAGCACCGAGGAGCAAAGATTTTGCGTACCCTAGTTCCATAAACTATGTGCCACCGTAGGTTATTCAGCTTGTCCAAGTGGACATGTAGCTTGTCCTAAAAACATATCATGTATTATTTAGCTTTTCCAAATGGACATATATATGTGATCATCCCAGTTAGCCTTTACGCACAAGTAAGGTATATTGGGCCCTTTCGATGAGGGTTTTTACATCAGACTCCATGTTGCTCGCTTGGTTTATGTCGACTAAGAGAATCTCCCACAAAAGTAAATATTTTAAAAACTAAGCATAATGATTCACAAGCTTTATTCAGATGTTGTTTTATTATTTATGCTTATGTTATTTCAGCTTTATGTTTCATTCATGATCAAAATGAGTCTATTTACACTTAGCATGCATGTTTTTAAGCTTAAGATATATATCAGTTTTAACTTATTGTATTCATACCCACATATTCAGTACATTCTAGATGTACTAACCACATATACGTCTGTATGGCTACATTATTTCATAATGTAAGTAACAATTGTAGCTCACCACATCATGATCAGACAGTTCGTAGCTTCCGACCAACAGGTGATGGGTTCTCTTTATTTGAGGACTCTAGTCAGTTTTAGATCTAGTATTTTATTTTTAATCTTTTGTATTGATTAGAGATAGCTAGGGGTTATGTCCCAACTACCTATAGTCAGTATTAGTAGAGGCTTCATAGATGGTCAGTCATAGTTGATATATTCAGTTTGAGTTTCCTTTTTGTTTAACTAGTGTTGTAAATATTTTTAAACAGTGTTATTTTATTGAACAAATTCAGCTTATCACAATTCTTCTGCTTAATATTTCTAATTTTATGTGTATCTTATTCAGGTGCTCACAAATTATGTCAGTATCATAGGTTAGCTTGGTCTCACTTGTGGTTCTAAGCACTGTGTGACATCCAGGGGTAGTTTTAGGTCATTACAAACTTGGTATCAAAGCATAGAGATCAAGTGTCCTAGAGTGTCTATGAAGCCATGTCTAGTAGCGTCTTGCGGAATGGTACAATTTTGTTTGTATTTTTCTTCGTGAGGCTTTTGGGCATTTAGGAAATATTTGTCTTCTTTCATACTCTAGATCATGCAGTAAATTTGTTCTATTAAAAAATTACCTTGATTTGTGTGTTACTCCAAAATCCTGCAACTATGGCTAATCTTTGAGATAATGTAAGTAGTAAATTTTAATTCCTCTTGATATGATTCTCTCAGATTTATCTCTCAAAAACTTTAGAAATTACACAAAGGGCTTCAGAGGAGCCCGTTAGTGTGTTTTAAGTCCTTTAATTTGAAAGCTTATGTCCTTATCACATGAGTTATACTGTTAAGACATAATATGAAATGTATTCAGATTTCTCTTTAATTCTTCATTACAAATAACACTCATGAGAGGAGAGAATATCTACCTAAATTATTGAGTAAAGTTTTCATTAAGAGATATAGTAACTTAGAGTGTTATGATCCATAAGTAGTAGAACAACCTTAGTGTTAGGAGTATGCATTTAGAAGTGTAGTGACAAGAAAGATAGGATAGTAATTGACTAATAGTATATAGATGGATCTATGTATCCTATTAAGTTAGGATTGAGGTGATATGTCCTTGGGAGTTAACTAAGGGGTGGGGAGTGTGGTGTAGATTTCATGGTAGAAGCTAGAGAAGGAATTATTAGTTAAGGTGACCTAGATTATGCTTGAAATAGGAAAGAATTTCTTGATGGCATTTTGTTGTGTTAGAAAAGTATAGATCATTAATAAAAGTATTAGTGGTTAAGGATCATTAATCTAGGCTTCCCTTAGTGATCGTGAAAAGGAAATTGGTTGATGCCTATAGAGGCATGAATATAATTTAGACATATGGATGGATAAGTATTAGTGATGTGTGAAAGTAAGATATGTTGATGGAATATAACAAGATAGACTATAAGATTATGATCAATTATTGTTATTATGAGGTTCTAGAGGACTAGTGTTTCTTGATGTTTTTCTTATATATAGATGCCAATCAAGAATAGTATGTGAAGTTGTGTTGTTAATCATGTCTAGTATTAGACACTAAGTTTGAACACTGGACGATTATCAATGTGGAAATAATTATTGCTTGGGATAGCGGTGCTAGTTATATGGAAGTTGAGCTAGTGAACTTGGAATATGTATGCAAGAATTTAAGTTCATTGATTTGCAATTAAATATGATGGTGTAGGTATGATGTAATCGTGTACCCAAGGTAATACGTGGCTGAATTGTTTTTTAGGGTTATTAAGTGTTGTGTGTGCTTAGATAGTACCCTTGAGTTGCTATGTATGAAGAAGGCTAGCTATATTGTATATTGTGTTCTTAATAGATAAGTTAGGAGTTATATGTTGACGATGTTGGGTCTTTTGGTGTAATAATAATTCTCATGATTTAGGGAAAAATATAAACATAGAGATGTGATATTAGAACATTATGAAGAGAATGAAATATTATGTATTTAGAGAGGCAGGTATGTTTATCAAAAAGAGTGTAAGTATACGATGATGATTATTGAAACTAGAGAAAGTGAAGGGTGAAATATATGAAAGGAGTGTCCAAGAATGAATATGATATTTTCCAAATATAGTTTATTCGAGAGAGTTGAGCATTCAAGTGTAGACTGTTACAGTAAAAGAATTATGACTCAGTCTTAGGGATATGGAATAGGCCCATAGGCTTAGGATGTCGTCTTTAATCTAAGGGGAGATGATAGGGTGAAAAATCAAATCAAGTTTTGGGAATTATATTTTGATGCATCTCAAGAAGAGTTATGATAAGATAGCAATCTATCCTTATTCTAGCGTATTCCCCGATTTCAGTCATTATGGCACCATATCCATGCTTGTGTGATAAAGCCATGCCCGTGGCCAATGCTTATACACTTCATACATATTCATATTCATTCTCAACTCATAGTAAAAGAAGTAATAGCTTCACTCAGTGATCCTAGTCATTCCCCATGAATCTATGAATTCCAGTCTTATGTTGAGTAAATTTTTGATAAGTATGAACCCATGTTTCATAGTGTGCTCAGTTCCCTGAATTCATGGTACACCCATAATGACTACTGAAGTCATATTATATCATGTATGTACTCAATTTACATCTCTTTAAAGAATCCAGGTCTATGATACTCTATTCCTCAGGCCTTAGTTAAGTGTCAAAGTTATGTATAGTATTCTTTCACACTTTCGGTTCTTATGTTCTATCACTTTAGTGACCCTCCTTATTTCAAGATAGTGGAATAAAAATGGATGAACAATGGTTTAAATGTGAGAGAGTAGATGTTCCTTATATGAGAAGAATTATTGTATATTTGTTTTCTCGAAGACCATAAGTGTGAAGAAAGATTGAGGCAAAGCTTTGGTATATGTCATAGTTAGTTGATAATTTTGGGTGTGTCTTTTTAGCGATAATTCATGAAATTATTATTGATATAGGTATCAAAAAATAATGAAAAAATTTCCTAAATGGGTTGGTCTCCTAGAAGTTCGTATGTGGTTATAACGATAGGCTTGAATGTCATGTTGGTATATGAGTAGATGAATGCATTGTGTGCTAGTGAATTCCTAATAAGAGCTTGGAGTTATTTGTTGAAGTGGTAAGGAGTATTATTCTTGAGATGAGAGATCTAAAAATACATAGGATATTGAATCTCGTGGTTTAGACTAATATTATTATGTTATGTGTAGTACCTTGTGACTTCCGAGTTAGGCTTGAACATGGTGAGAGTATGTAGTTCAACTCAAGCTTTGGTAAGATTAGTCACCTATACCTATGTGAAGATTATAAGTTGCATCAAGTGAAGTGTATTATTCAAGAGGAAACTTATAGTTGGTGAGTGTTTGAGAGGTGTTGTTAAGCTTGAAAGTTAATAGTTGCATTGACTAAGGCATAGCAATCCTATTCCTGCTTCTGTTCTATATGCTTATATTTCATATTATATAGTTTTATCCATGTTATGATTTCTTATTCAAATTCGATACTTAGATTATTCCAAAAATTCTTTCCCTTTATTGTTATTAGAAATTATGATAAGGAGAGTCTGAAGAAATTATACTCCTTTCTTCATAACTCTTGGAAATTTTATCGCATTAGCTATCATTTCGATTCTATATGTACAATCATGTCACAAATACTTCAATCAAGTTTGAAACTCTCAACATGAATTAGATCTGTAGATTCCATCAAGTCAGCTCATAAATTCAGTTTCATGTTAGTAACTACATTCTTTTCATCCCAATATCAGTGTTCATTCGAGGATGAATGATCCCAAGGGGGAGATATTGTAATACCCCAAAAAAATCCTAGATAAGATTCTAATCATTTGTCATATATTTATAGGCCCAAAAATAAATATTTTAATCATAGATAAGTTTCATGATCACGTGTGTAAAGTATTTTCGTTTAGAATAATGTTCACATGAAACACTTAGAGCAAAGTTGAGTTGAGAACTATTGTTATCAATTGAGTTTTGATATTCGATCCTAAAACATTCAACTTTATACATTTATAACTTCTATAATATATTGAGTTTTGGAGCATAAAACCCACTAAAAAAAGATAATTGAGTCCTCTTTCCAACACAATCAATTTCTCTTAAATCCAATATCAGAGTGAAAAGTTATAAGCATTTTCCTGAGCGAACCAGTGAGGGTCAACAATAAGAGCGCAAAATACCATCTGTGCTCCACGATAAGAGTGTGGCATGCCCTGTGTGCTTCGCGATAAGGGAGTGCCATGCCCATGGTCATAGAGATGCTAAAATCCCATATTCTTTCAAATTTTTAGGGCAAATGGACTATTTATGTCCCAAATGATCCTATTACCTATATTAAAATGTTTTCCCTCATCCCATAACCCAAATGCACGTTCCCTCTCCTCCCAAGTTCTCAAGAACACCATATAGTAATTCTTCTCTAAAATTTAAGATTTTAAGATTCCAACTCAAGTTTCCTTCAAGGAATTTACTAAGTCCAGGTATATGGGGTTTTAGTAAGGATAATCTTTCATCCTTGTGTCCAAAAGCTTTGATTTTTACAATTAAATTTATGAAATTTCAATTAAGGATCATACCCGCTTTACATGATTTTGAAGTTATGATGTTTCTTTATGAATTAAAGTACATTTTGCATGAAAATTCAAAGTTTTCTCATGTTTTTATAGAGATAGTAGTTCTCAAGATGTAAATTTCAGTGTTGATAACCAAAGCACCACAAATTGTAAGAGTATGTGATTTTAGCATGATTCAATTAGTTTTCAAGAAGCTCAGACTTATGTTTCAGACTATAAGCTATTACAGTATGATTTTTATTTCAGATGATCTTATGATCTCAGACTAGATATGAAATTCACTTATGTAATCAATATTTTAAGTTAGAAACAGAAGCATGTTGTGTTTTCAGACTCATCATCTCATATTCTTATTTTAAGGTGAATTTCATATATGTTACGAGCAATATTATGATTTGGGAGTAGTACCTAGCCTCGAGGAGAAAAGGTTTTGCATACCTTAGTTTCATAAACTAAGTGTCACCATAGTTTAATATTGACCTTATCCAAATGGGCATGTAGCTTGTCCTAATGGTCATGTCATATATTATTCAGCTTATCCAAATGGACATGTATAGACGATCACCCAATTAGCCTTTATACCCTAGAAAGGTATAATGATCCCTTTCAATGATGGTTTTTACATCAGACTCCATGTCGCTCGTATCATTTATATCGATTAAGAGAATCTCCCACAAAAGTAAAGATTTTAGAAACTAAGTGTAATGACTCACGAACTTTATTCAGATTTTGTTTAATTATTTATGCTTATGTTATTTCATTTTTTAGTTTTATTCATGATCAAGGTAAGTCTATTTACACTTAGCATACATGTTTTCAAGCTTATGATACATACATATGCAATAAGTAAAGATTGATATATATATAGATGTATATATATATATATATATATATATATATATATATCAATTTTTACTTATTGCATTCACCCCTAAATACTAAATACATTTCATAAGTATTGACCACATATACGTATGTCAACACGTTAATCCATGCTCATTCTAGCCTACACCTGGCATAATAAGTATCAATTTAGCAGCTTAGATTACAAGCAAAAAGTCAAACCATTCTCAACCAAGTCAAGTAAGTCAAGCCAAGTCAAAGCAAGTCAAAACCCGTCAAGACAAGTTAAGCAATCATCAAACATATAGATATATTCTTCGGTGCACTCATAGAATCGTCAAACTCACCTAAACCTCATACATACACGTTAAAGGTATCATAACAACCATTTAGTCATGACCTGCAGGGGATAGATTTCGTTCATGTACTAAAAACCCCAATCACAAGTGTCTACCAACTTTGTTCCACCAATAAGTCAAAAGAATGTATTAAAATACCGAAGCATTCCTCATTTAACCATAGTGTAGGTCAAAATCATACAATAAGATAAAATCTTTCAATTGACCATACCAAACAACATATACTAAGAAGTCATACTAAAAAGTAGTTAACATGCATATATAGTACAAATTGGATTAAATTATAGTACCATCACCTACCTCAAGCCAAGCTTGCACAACTCCACGGAGTCTTGCCCTTCCGTATAATTTTTGCTTGATCTAGATCTAAAAATGCATACAAACACATTATTAATAAAATGACCTATCACGTTGGGGGATTATAACCTACACCCAACCCCTAAGGCCAATTTCATTATCATTCTCTCCCCGTTCTAGGGATTTTCTACCTTAATATACCTAAAACTATCAATTTCGTGGATGATTTAATAAATAAATACTATGCAAGGGTAATTTAACCATTTTTAATCAAAATCCATTGATTTTATACCCAATTATCTCCGTTGCACCAGAAAACCAACAAAATTCAGTCCTTAACTTTCCCCGAACTACGCAAACTAGCAGTTTTAAGGCTAGATTATTGATTTACTAGATAATGAGGATGAATTCCTTAACCTGACAACGAAATATGTAGAAAACTAATGGTTTTCACCGCAAATCACTATTGTTGAAGCCCCAAATATTTCTTGGAAAAATAAACCATTTTAGAGAGAGGGTTTGAAATAAAACAATAATTTATGTCACTACAATGACATAGTAGCTATAGAGGCCCTTGAGCGCGTTGAGTGGTCTCCATAGCAGGAATTTTTTCACTTTTGAGCACGACGCTATAGTGACGTCGATGGGATAGAAAATCCATTTTCCTATAAATATCTTCTTTTTTTATAACACACCTTAATCCAAGACATCCTAAATAATATTGTTTACTCTAAGATCAATTTTGGGAGTTCTACTTACTCTAATTTAATTCTATAATATTTTATGGGTTTCTTGTCATCTTAGCTAACTAGGAATCAAGTAAAACACCATCATACTTATCCAAATTCTTCCCAAATTTCCCTAGATGGTACCTTGTTCAGATTTCATTCAGAACCAGCCTAGCCTGAAATTCATAACTTTAAATTTGGGAAGAATTTTAGCATAAATTTTAAATGGGAGATTTATAATGACGGACAAGGTCGTTACAACAGATACCAATTTACCCACCGTTCATTCCCTAATGATCATGTCATGGCCCGATTTTGTGAGTCATGATAGCACATACTTTAACCCACCAGTGGGTATGCCAAATCGTAGCCCGAAACAACGAGTAATGGGCTATTTGGTAGAAGATAAAATAAGTACAAAAAACAAGCATACAATAGGATTATAAGCAATATAGGATAACTATAGGTTAATTGGACCTCCATAAGCCCAGAAGGCACAAACAAGAGAAAGATAACCTAATCGAGCCCCTATAAGCTTGATGGATACAATCTAGAGAGAACCGCCGACAACAACAATAATTATAAAGTAATTAACAACCGAAACCATATCTATGAACCCCTTTAGTATCATAACCATCAGACTCAAACTGAATCCTTAACATCATAAGTGAACAATAAATATTGGACTTGAACTGAAATCTAGTATCAAATATGACGGACTCAAATTGGGAATTTAGTATCATAAGTAAATAGTGAGTGCCAAACTCGAACCGATCTTTAAGATTAATACAAGGTAGTAAGTCTAGTCACGAGTTGTAAAGGCTTATGGGTTAGTTATGTAAGGCGATGAAAGAAGGACTCCTAGATCTATAAAGAGCTAATTAGGATATTTGACCTAAAAAAGGGTTGACGAGGCCCTCTACTAACTCCGAAAGTCCATACTAAGGAAATTTCTACCCGAAGCTAGGCTAAGTCTTCCAAGTTTTACTACTAGGTATTAAATAAATCCTAAGGTAACAATTCAAATCAAGGTAAAGGGTAATGGGTCAATTCTACCTACAAACGACTCTCCAAAAGGCTAAATATTCTAAATTTCACTAAACATGCAATCACGCCATAAATTCCAACCCAAATCTATCATAATATTATACTAATATCATAATAAAGTTCAATCTATGAGGAAAGCAAGCCTAGCCTATCTAGATGCCAATGAAGCCCGTGAAAGTCCACTAAATTAGAATTTTTTCCTTTCGAGAAGCCTTTTTGCTATGCCACACTATCACAACAAATCCTTCTTGCAATGCCACACTATCAAAATAATGATCTACACATTAATACGAGAATAACAATAACCATATTGCATATAAATGCTTTATGTCCAAAATATGCTAAAACCCCAAATGGGGCTCGCTTACGGAATCACCACTTTAAAACCGTCAAAACGTCCCTCTAAGCTCAAGGATTATTTATCCTCAAAAATATAGGAAATTCAAGTACAAATATTCCCTCAAATCAGCCCACAAAGTATCTATGGATTTAAGTATAAAGAAGATATTTAATCAACAAATCAAAAGAAACTTACGAAAATTTTGATGAGAAAATAATCCCAACAAACTCTCTAACTCACCCCGAACACCCAATGATCAAGCTCCATAATTCCTTAGCCTTCTAAGTTTCTAATAGAGATTGGCGCTAAAATGATTGACTGATAAATGAGATCTATGGTATTTAATACTGCCAGGGTTCCCTTCATCGCAAATGTAGGGACCCCATTACGAATACGACACTCAACCCAAATTACTCTTTGTGAACGCGAAGACTAGCTCGCAAATGAGATGGCCAATAATGTTTCCCTTTGCAAATGCAACCATCATCTCACGATTGTGGTAGGATATTTCCTTATCCTTCGCAAAGGTGGCCAAGGCCTCCCAAATATGAAGTCTATTTTTGACCTGCACCAGCTGAAGTTGCACCAACAGTTTTAGCCAAGTCCCAAATCTCCGATCGGATCCTCCAAATTCATTCAGAATAATGTGAACATAAAAAAACTATGCTACCTAACCAAAATTCATATTCCGGACTCAATGATGTCATCCAAATTTCCATCTGGGATTGTTTAGACAAAATATGGGTCCCACACTCAATGACAGACTTAACCAAAATCCACCTAATAGCCCAAAATAAGTTTAGAAGACTCAAGACCTAAACCAAATGTATATTCTAGAGCTGATAGAACTAACAAAATTACAATACAAGGTTGTTTGCTTGTAGTTTAGGACCGATACCCAACTCTGAACAGTGAAAACTTCAAAATAGAGAATTGTCTCTAAGAATCTAACGAACTGCTTGATAACTAAACTGTTAGCTCTGGCAAGTAATAAATGACTTAGGGTAGCTATGAAAAATTCTAAATATCGAAATAGTACAGGAATGCAGAAAATAACCTGGAGGGTCAGTACAGATCAAATGAGAAAATAGTCCAAACAAAGAGAGAAAAGAGAGTACCTATATCCTTGAATAATTGAGGGTATTTGTCCAATATTTGTCAACCATATGATTCTTCCTTAAACCTTATCTGAATGAATTTCCTTCGTCCTCAACTTTCAAACATCTCAATCTAGACTCACCATTAATTTTTTTCATAAATCAAATCTTTATCTAATAGAACTGAGTCTTATTTGATGATATAATCTCCATCACCATAATACCTTTAAGTATAGAAATGTGGAATACCAG
Source organism: Capsicum pubescens (assembly GCA_030864215.1). Classification (NCBI taxonomy): domain Eukaryota; kingdom Viridiplantae; phylum Streptophyta; class Magnoliopsida; order Solanales; family Solanaceae; genus Capsicum; species Capsicum pubescens. The sequence goes on from CM061539.1 coordinate 115,306,676, forward strand.
ATGAACTCTCGACAACCCCGGTGATAACACTAGCATGTACACAACTGGACTCACATCCTTAAGAATCTCGAATGGACTAATATATTGAGGGCTGAACTTGCCCATCTTACCAAACCTTATGACTCCCTTCATGGGAAACACCTTAAGCAATACTTTCTCACAAACTTTAAAGTCTATGTCCCTTACCTTATGGTCTACATACTATTTTTATCTACTTTGAGCAGCCAACAACTTGGTTTGGATGTACCTTACCTTCATTTAAGCCTCTTTCACCAAGTCAGTGCTTGAAGGTTTAATGTGTCAGTCTTGAACAAACCAATAGATGACCTACACTTTCTACCATAGAATGCCTCACATGGTGCCAAATCGATGCTGGAGTGATAGTTGTTATTGCATGAAAACTCACACAATTGAAGAAATTGATCCCAATGACCACCGAATTCAATAACACAAGCTCGCAATATGTCCTCTAGCACCTGAATCATCCTCTCCAATTGCCCATTGGTTTGAGGATGAAAAAACATGCTAAATGTAAGATTGGAGCCCGATTCCTTGTGCGAAATGTCCCAAAATTTAGAAATATACTTCGCACTGTGTTCAAAATGATGGTAATAGACTGTAATACACCGAAAAAAAATTTGTTGAAATTTTGTGCTTAAATGTGTTGGGTTCTATCTTCTAGAATGAATCATAAATTTTCCGTGCGGAATATCTTAGATTATGATCCACCATTGCGTAGAGTATCGAATAAGATTTCCAACGATATGTGGATCATCCAAAATGGACACCCGAGCGATGAGTTATGAACATTTCGATCGAACCATGAATAGTAGTGAACAGTAAAACGTGCAGGAAAAAAAATACTGAGGCCTGGCGTATTTTTGCTCCAACTTTAAACGATCATAAATCCTTGTACATAATGATCTGGGTGATCTACTATATATCAACGGAAAGCTCTGCGAGTTCTCTTTCAGATGAAATTGGTTTCATCCAATTTTTCTATTGGAGAAAAAAGTTATGGTCGATCTACTTCAGCCTATCAAAAGTGAATTTTTGGGTCAACTTCAAATGATCATAACTCCTCGTACACAATGATCTGGGTGAGATACTACATATCAATGGAAATATATGAGAGTCCTCTTTCTAATGAAATTGGTTTCATCTAATTTGGATATCGGAGTAAAACGTTATGGTTGATCTACTTCAGATTATCAAAATAGTCCACCAAAGGACAGATGTGAGAATTATTTGATTTTTAGAAGCGTTTTGGTCATTCCCCCTCACCCAAAATCTATCCAAACCCTATATTAAAGCCTATTAGAAGCATTATATGTTATATTTTATCAAATTCCCTCAAAAAGAAAATCCTAAGCTCCAACATCCAACTTCAAGAACCTCCAAACTTCACCATTAATTCTGCAAATTTATTCAAAATTCCAAGTTTCTAGTTCAAGAACTCCAAGAACCATCATTCAAAGGCACGATTAACATCTCAAAAATGAGTATTGATCTAAAGTTCATTATTCAAGGTATGTGGGGGTTTTCAACAAGAACAATCTTTCGTTCTTGTGCCCAAAAGTAATTTTCTTTACGAAGATATGATCTTTATATGTTTATTATGATTTTGGAGCATGAATTTATATTCTATCTTGGTTATCTTAAGATTATGATGTTTATGACTTTGAAAAGTCGAATTTATATGAAATTATGACTTAAAGCATGATGCTTGAAAGAAATTTACTATGATTTTAATATTTGGGTCTTGAACCCCATTTGAAATTGTCTTTGAGAAAATGTGTGTTATATGCACGTTGATGTTGAATATTTGAGATGTTTTAAATGATTTGACCTTTTGGTCGTGAATGAGTTATTTTGAACTCGACTGTGAAAGAAATCCACGTTTTTATTGATTATGATAAAGGGGTATCAAGTTGGCTCCCGATGAAAATTGTTGAAGTGTTTATTGTGGATTTTCTTTAATGTGAGCCTGAGGCTGATTTAAATTTCTGAGCTAAGTCCGGGAGTAATCTTTAGCACCGAGTGGGAGGCATAAAGTGACCTTACTTCCCTAGAACTACATGCCCCCGTAGGATGTGAGCCTGAGACTGATTTATATAGTGATCACTAGTGTTTTTGAATTGATACTGGAAGTCCTACTCCGATGGCAAGGATAGGACGTCTCTCCCCAACGTGGGTTGTACGTTGGACTCCATGTGGCTCACATGGTTTATGTCGGTTATAGGATCTCCCAATGTGTGTGTGTGTACTCTTCTACCTGAGATGAAAACATATTTGCTTGAAAGGCTGAGTTTGAGAAAGTCATTATTCTTAAAAGATTTAAGGAATATATTCTAATGAGAATTGACATGAGATTTGATTGTTTTGATGATTTGAAATTGAGATGAAAGTGAATTGAGAACGTATTGTAATGACTTACTTGTTTTACTTTACATGTATTATTCATCCATGATTTTGATGATTTAATTTGAGCTAAGTGAGTCATCCATATCAGCATGAATAATTTTATAAACTGTGATGATATTAAGATATTATTTTATATATGCATTGCACCCCCATATGCTCAGTATCTTTCCATGGTACTGACCCACATATTCGTATGTGGGCTACATTTTCTCGGAATGTAGGTACAAGGTATAGTTGCACCTTCGGATCCAGTCAGTTCGTGGTATCCAGTCAGCAGGTGATGAGTCCTTTTAATTCAAGGGCTTGGGTTAGTTATGCAGAGTTTATAGTGTTGTATTTTCTTTATTCAGTTGTATTGAGTTGGGGTAGTCGGGAGTCATGACCCGGCTACCTACAGTCAGTACTAGTAGAGGCTTCATAGACAGTCAGTAGAAGTTGATGTATTTTGTTTCAATTCTGGTTGTAAAGGCAGCATTGTAATCCTGTAAAATTCCATTTTTGTATCGATCAAATTCAGAAAGGAGTTAATTTATGTTGATTTGTATGGATTTGTATTTTTATTCAGTTGCTTATGAGTTATGCCAGTAGAAGGGTTAGCTTGGGGTCACTTGTGACCCTAAGCACCGTGTGACGTCTTGGAACCCGATTTCGGGGCGTTACATAGACACCCCATGAATTATCATAATCTCTTTGACATAAATCTTTGATAATTGTTGGGAGGTGTAGTCTACCCGAACTAGAAAAAGGTGAGCCAACTTCATCAACCAATCCACTTTCACCCAAATAGTCATATTTCCCCAAGGTCTTAGGAAGACGCACCATAAAATCCATAGCAATGTTCTTTATTTCCACATAGGTATCGGCATCCTCTAAAGTAGCCCGCAGGTCTTTGATGTTCGTACTTCACCTGCTGACAATTTTGACACTTAGACACATAATATATTGTGTCCATCTTTATTCTGGGACACTAATAAAGCTTTCTTAAGTCACGATACATTTTGGTTATACTCAGATGAATAGAACAACACAAACCATTAGCCTCTGAAAGTATATCACGAATGATATCAACAACTCAAAAAATACATAACCTTCCCTTAAACCACAACACCCCACTCGACAAGAGTGGAGTCCGCCACCTTCCTGTGCACCACTTTATTTCAAAGTGCATTCAACTTATTATCCTCAAATTGGTTGGACTTAATCTGATCTAGAAAAATGGACTTTACCTCAATACTAGCTAACACTCCACCCGTGTATGAAACCCCAACTGCATACTCTGAGACGCTAAAGTTTGAAACTCACTAGCCAAAGGTTTCTTGGACACCCACAAGAAGTACAAACTATCCATACTTAAACCTTTTTGGCTCAATACATCTGCCACCACATAAGCCTTACCTAGATTGTACTGAATAGTCACATCATAATCCTTCAATGACTTCATCCATCTTCAATGTCTTAGATTCAAATCTATTTGAATAAACACATGTTGTAGGCTATGGTGATCAGTGAAAACCTCACACTTGACACCATAAAATAGTGTCTCCAAATCTTTAATGCAAACACCACCATTGCCAACTCTAAGTTATGGGTTGGTAGTTCTTCTCATGAGGCTTCAACAGCCTCGAAGGCTAGTCTTTTGCCTCCAAATTTCTTATGAGTCGCTTAGATGATTTATTTTATCAGTTGCAATAAGATTATTGTACGATTATCGAGAGAAGACTGACTGATAGAATAGTAAGAATCCCATTGGCTCCTCATAACTTGTGACTGAAAAGAGATATTAGGTGGACCCACAGTAGAAGCTAGCAATGCTAAGTAAATGAGGTGAGTTGGGAAGGCCTACTGACCATGTCACATAGAGAAAGATCCATGGAAGTTCCCAACATTGTGAGACTTCTTAACTAACATCTTAGACTGAATTGCTTGCATCACCACCTCTAACTTCTTTACATAATCTGACACCTCATTGAACCCCTTCCCTACAGAAGTCATATACACAGACAAGGTTTGAAGATCATAGTTCAAACCCTTGACATAGCGTCAGATCCTTTTCTCTGAAGTAATTAATAGTTAAGTAGCATAGTAAGACAAAGCATGGAACTTAGCCTCATAGGCCATATCACCCTATTCCAAGGACAAAAACTTTTTTTTGTGATCATGAAGAGCCCGTGGCACATACTTCTCAAAGAACAAAGCATGAAATTACTTCCAAATTAATAAAGGTAAAATCGATGTCTGACATTCAACATGTTCCCTCTGTTATTGCTTAGCATCCTTCTTCAACAAAAGGTCACAAACTCAACTCCATATTACGGCTCGATACCCATCTCGTGTAACCTCTCATAACAGCTAATAATGAACTCAAAAGCATCCTTAGACTCAGTACCTTGAAATGTTGGAGGTTTCATCTTCAAAAATTTTATCAACACATGATATTTCATACTGGTCATTACCGAACCCAAAATCAGACGAAGAAATGCATTAGTCCTGGAAGCCTCATCCATCCTAAGAGACATCACAAAAATAGGATAAACACATCGATCCTGAACAACCGACATAATAGGGGTAAGGCTGCAACCCCAGTTGGTGCTGCCACTTTGTGCTTCATTATCTACTCCTCTACTGCCTCTATCTCCTCCAAATGATCCTGAGGTAGGGGAGGTGATACTAACCTTTCATGGTCCTGGCCAATAGTTTCTTGATCTCTATCTTTGGAGAGTGTGGCTCATCCTCTCTCTCTCCTACCCCTCCCTCTTACTCATCCTCTTTCTCTTACTGTTGGATCCACATTTAGAGCGATTTATAAGGGCTACTGGTCAGGTTTCATTTGATCTAATAGCACCATCTGTGAACAAAGGAGTAAGGAAAATTAGACACTAATTTAGATCATCATATACCAATTGAAATCAAGTTATAGCATGAAAAAAGCAAGAATGACAATTTTACTAAAGTCTTATAGTCTCACAAAGAAAAGTACAGATGTCTCTGTACCATTTTGTAAAACTTTACGGGACCCGTTGGTACAACAAGATCGAAGAACCTAGTCTCTGATACCAACTTTGTCACAAACTAACTAGACGTAAGTGCCTACCCCATTTCTCTAGTGGGAGAACCAATAACCCGAAAAGTATTAACCAACACTTACAAAAATAGATAAAAATATCCCACTAAAAGTTTTAAGATTATTTAGTCTAACAACTTAAGAAAAAATAGCAATAAAACTAAAATAAAAACACCCTTAGAATTCAAAATTTGATGTACCAAAATATACTTAAAATGTTAAGAAAAGGGATGCAACCCCAAAAACAAAATGAATGTTCATAGAGTACAAACAAAGTACCATGACATGAAAGAAAGATTTCATGATAGTCGAATAAGTCGTTCACTCTTGAAATCTGGAATCACGGCGGCCTTGAATCACAATTGGGATCTTTGATGAGTGACAAATTTGTCACTCATTTACATCCAAATTTTTGCACACTACGATGAATTAATTGTTCATATGAGGCTAAGTATTGATTGAAATGCATTAATCTCCAGTAGGTGTGATCTTATAGGTAACTTAATGAAAATGAGTTGAGACAAAGCTGAAAGATAGAGAAGTGAGCAAAAATAGCAGGAGAACTGAAGGTCAAACCCTGGAGGCAACCCTCAAATGCCGCAATCGCGATCTGCGGGTCATGATCGCGATAAGCAGTCAAGACATAGCTCGACGATCGCAAGATGATCACTGCAATTGCGGTAGTTGCCAACACAATCAAGATATGGCGATCACGGTGGGGCAAAAAAGTGTCAGGGGCAGCATGGGAATTTCACGGAGCTGAACCCCCAAATCACAAAAGGCAAAATCCTTGCATAATTAGGGCATCTTTCAACTATTTTTTCAATTTGGGAAGAGAGAAAACATTCAATATTTAGAAAATAACTACTTTTAGTGTTTTTCGAAAAGACTTTAGTTGTACATTGAGATTGAAGTTTAGGTGTATACTCTTATTTTGGATTGTGATGGATCAATTGCATGCAAATTTGGGTATACTTTCTCTCTTTAATTTCATGAGTAACTAATCTTATATCTTGGGGTTATGTTTGATTAGGTAGTGGATTATGTGTGGGTGTTGATTGTTAGTCCAAATAATTAGTTAATTGTTATGGATTTTGCTTTTACTCTATGGTTGAAGTGAGAATTATGGGTGAAAACGTTGTCGCGCCCTATTTCGAACTGGTCGAAACAGCACACAACATGTGGTGGCGTTTATGACTCTCGGGTTCAGAAAATTCATTTTTTTTGAGTCGCCATCTAACCTTTTAGGAAAATTAGGGAAAAAAAATATTTTATGTAGAAAACTCTGTTTTGATCTTTCAAAAACATTTAGAGATTCTGAGTAAGGGTTTAATTACTCGAGAGGAAGGTATTAGGCACCCCTCAGAGCCTATCCAAAAATAGCCCTTACACTAAATTTAGGAAAATAATTAGGAAGATTGTTGTTTCACTATTTGCTTCAATGGGAATAAAAAAAACTTTCGTTATTTCGAGGGAAGAAAATTCGAGGTGTATTTATAATTGTACCATTACAATGTGTATGTATATATTAAGACAAACATATGTGCGTATCAAGGTATGAAAATAGGGAAAGGGAAAACAAAATAAATAATATGTCATAATATGTATTAAATATGAAATTTTATGATTTGTTACAAGAATATGATAGTTAAAGCAGAATAAATAGAACTTTTGCGAGAAAATATAGCTTTAGAAATATGAGACAATTTATACATTAGAATAAGCTAAGGTCTTATTAAATTGAAAAGAAATATCACCCACACTAGCATATTTACTTTTTGGGGAAATTAAACGTATAAGCAATAAATAAAAGTATACGATTGAAGTGGGTCAAGATAAGTGTTATAGATAATAAGGAAAACTAAGAACGTAACAATTGAAAGTGGGTAATAAATATTCCGATAAAATACAAAGTGTATAAATATGGTTATAATCAAGTATAAATATTAAGTAAATAAATAGCAAAAAAATATACCTTATGTGAGAGTTTATATATATACCTCATAATTTTCACGCCTCTTCAAAATCTGGAGAAAACCCAAAAGCAAGTGTTGAAAAGTAAAAAGAAGGGAATATAGAATATTGAGATTATTTAAATGAATCGAAGTTGGTGACTTTAAAGATCTAATTCTGGCGACTTATTCTCGACTAAGTTAAATACAAATTTTATTTTATTATTTTTTGCTATATTTAAGAAAACGTGGAGGTTGCTATGCTAATTTCACTTAAAATACTTGTAATGAGTTTTCAAAAATTAGCCAAGTATACAAATGCATTTTTTACCTAGTAAGAATCATGTGTTGTTTGTGAAAATTGAGAGGTTAAAGCCATGTGAATGGGATCAACAAGTAATATGGCAACATAAATTCAACATCAAATAAAACCATCTTAAACAAAATAGACAACAAGAGTTAGTCATAAAAAAAACCTCAATACAAAAATATAAATTAAATCTAAGAAAGATGAGGAATATTAGACTCCGTTAGGAGCTTAGGCTCCTATTTGTGGGACTCCGAGGCCCTAGTAGAGGTTAACCCGATGCTTGGGTCGAAAATGAGTTCCGTTACGGAACTCCAGCTCCCGAATTTACATTTAAAAAAAATAAAATAATAAAGATTAGAAAATCAATCTCAAATAAGTGACTAAGTTAATGTGATCTCTAATCAAATAACCTTGATTCTTCTCAAAGTGATGAGATTAGGCAAACATAAGGTAGCAGAAAACAAACTTAAATTTCAACATGATCAACTGCTAGCTTAGTGAATTAACGAGTGCATGCTTAAATTGAAAATGATGCGAAATTAATGGTTAAACCAATTCACTAGTTTAAATGACACCATAAGTTACACTGCCGATCACTAATCTTTGATTCGACATTAAGCACATAACCAAGTTAGCTTTACATGTTACTCTTGCCTTAATTATTTAAAAGCATAGTACATTACAGTAGATACTATCAAATTTGTTGATTTCTTGGGCATCAGATCAACCACACGGGAGCGCGGTTAAAATTAGGACCAAATTATGCGGCCGAAATCCGCAAAAGGGAACAGTCACGCGATAAAGACACGATGTATTTTTAGTTACTCATAATCACATGCTAAAGTGGGACAGCAAGAGAACCCCGCATTTATAGCCTATTTCGGATTGCTTATCACTTATTTTAAGAAAAAATAATTTTTTTTAAAAGAAAAATATTTGGTAAACTTGCAAAAGTGCGGAAAAAAAGCGCAGAAAATTATTTTTTTGACAAAAATATTCCTATCACACACACATATTTTACAAGTTTGATTTTTAAATTTTTATATTTCATATTTATGTCATAATTCTTTATGATTTATATATTGTTATTTTAATTTCACTCTTTTTTTAAAATAAATTTGAAAATATCATTTATGATGATGACTAAAGAATATATAAATTATTTTATTATTATTTATGATAACAATTGACAGATGAATCACGTTACAAAATTGTATTTTGACATAACATATAATTTTTTTCTCGAATATTTAATTTTAAATAAATAATTCATGAAAAGTGACATATTTGTTAAAATATAATGTGTATATATATATGAATATGATACTGTTTATTCGTAGTAAATTTTGATATTGTAAAAATATATTAAACAATGATAACAAATAATAGATAAAAATTTATTTTAAATATTTTTCACCAGGTGGTATACATATATGAATTTGGTTACTTAGTTTTACGATTCAAACGGTAAAAACATATTCAAAAGAAAAGGTAACAAATAACAAATATTATCTCATTTAGATATTTGTAAGCATGAATATAGTGTTTACTAACTTAACTTTTAGTGATTTAATTTATGAAATAACTTTTGTATTCATTTTTGTTTGATGTTTTAAGTAATAGTTAAATTATTTAAGTAATATATCACCATTTAATTTTTTTAATGTATTTATGTATATAAATATTGATTGAAAATTTTAATGTACGTACTATTTAATTAAATTAAAAAAAATTAAATAAAAATATTAACATAGATATTTCAAATAATTTTTCTTTATAAATTGATTTTAGTAATAAAGGTTATTGACAGATGTCCTCTTTGATAATTTGTATCAAAAAAACTACTTCTTGCAAAAAGATTATCCAAACACAATTTGATTATCAAAAGCATTTTTTGAATAAATTTACCAAACACAAATTACTTTTTTTAAAAGTACTTTTTTAAAAAATACATTTTATAAAAATACAATCAAATGAGCAGTTTTGTGACAGTAATCCCAAACGACCCTTAGATACGAATAAAAAGGCAACTTAAGCTTGATAAGAATTCACATTAACACCTAATTTTGAGAACTAATAGAATTAACATTTAAACACCCACATCCAGACAACAACTTAAACCCAATACACAATCCCATTCAGACCCACCAGAATTAATGGCAACTCAAACTTGGCGGAAATTCATACGCATGAATCCATTTTTTAAAATTAGCCAACAGCTCTATATTTTGATTGGAATCACTTTTTGGAATCAAAGTCCCCCTTTTTAATCCGTAACACTAACAAAATGCTAGCAGCAAACTCAAGCATGCGATAGAATTAGCATATTCATAAGCCAATCGAGAGAAAAAATAAAAGGAATGAAGAACAAGTTTAAAAATATATCCGCACCTTTTTTGGGGCAGCAAACTTGATGTTTTTCGTCAAGATTCAGTGGCAAACTCAGGCTTGAGAAACTCGATTGAGAACAAAATCAGGAAAGAAAGTTACCAGTTTGAGACCCACTTTCTCGACCCTTTTTTTTACTCATTTTTCCACTCTCCTTTCATGAGTTTTCCTTAATTTTCTCACTGTGTTTTCTCCCTTTTCTCACTCTTTTTTTTTCGATCGCTTCTCTATATTTCTAGCCTCTTTCCCTTTTTTTCCAAACACTGATTTTTCACTCCTTTTTTTCAATTTCACTCCATTTCTTCCCCCCCCCCCTCCTTCCATGGTCATGGCAATTCGGCTATTTATAGCCAAAATCCGGACTCCAAAGTCTGGATTTGAAACAATAATTAAAAGAAACGTGGGAGAAAATTCAAAATTTTATGAAAAAACCTTCAACTGAGGAGCCATTAATGGCCGATTTTCACCAATTTGGGACTGTTTCTTCTGAATCCCTCGGATTCACGGGCTGACAACGACGAAAAAGAAGGTTCTCGCGTGGGGGTGGCAGGCGGCATCCAGCTATGGGAATTTAGGGTTTTCAATTTGGTAAGGTGGAGAAGGGAATGGAGAAGAGAGAGAGGAGAGGAATCATTGGTTTTGTGTAGTTTTGGCAAAGATAGAAGTGTGATCGGACGATGGTTTTCTTGGAAATAGACATACGCGTGCTCTGCCTTTCTTGGGAGAGATGAATGATGCGTGTTATTTATTGTACTGGTTTGAAAATATTGACCACAATTTGGACCGTCCGATCATTTGATCGGATGGTTGAGCTACAACTTAGAAAATAAAAAAAATAATTAAATATATAAGATATACATATTTATATATACACCTGCGTATGCAAATACAAATTATTTATAAAGTTGCAAATTTCGGACCTTTGGATTGAAATAAATTGTCAGATCAGATTAATTTGTATTGGTTGGGTGAAAATTTGATCGGATTTTGGGTCAATTTGGGTCTCAAGACTGAAATTTTAAATAAGAGTTGAGGTTTGGGTAAAAAAAAAAAATTGAAATTGAATTAATGTTGGCTCGAATGTTCTTTTCATAAAAAATTAATTTTATTGATATTTTTTTATATTATAAAATTATTTTTAATTTAACGTATATAAATTATATACGTAATTTGTATAAGCGTTCAATTTAATATTTTTTTTTAATATTAACTAAAATATACGTGGATATATATATATGTGTATGTAAAATTAAGAATATAATAAGAATAAAAAATATATATTTTATATAATAAAAATATACATATATATGGTCACAACATCGCCTAAAAAAATAAAATTATAAAGAATGTGAATGTGATTATCAAAGGTATTTTTTGTGATTTTGACGTTAAAATGTTTAGTTATATTTAATTAAAATATTTTATAATATGATAGAAAAAATAAATTCTTTCTTTTTTTTTTTACTCTTTTCAAAATTTGTAGAAATAGGAATACAAGCATAAATTTTATTTCTTATTTTATTTTTGAAATATTATTTAGGGCCAAGAAGCATCAACAAAATAATTAAAGGAAAAAGAGCGAGTCAAAATTAGATATCAACAAACCCCAATTACCTTGGATCCCATATCATCTTTGTAAGAGGGATGTGGGTGAAGAGTGATTTCAAACAACACTTTGAAACGGCTTGTTTGTTAACACTATCTTAGAAATAAGAGTGTTTGTTGAATTAGCTAGGTTCATAAGTATTATCTTAGAAACAAGGATGCTAAGTTGAAGTTATGGATTGGTAAGCTTGTCATGCACATGAGGTGTTTGAAAGAATCCATGAGTGAAATTTAGTGTTTTATCAAAAGTTTGACACTAGACCCTAAATCTAGTCTACCCAAAATCCTTAGCCAAAATTGGTCTAACTCTTGATTACCCATGCATGAACACTATTTAGGAGAACTTAACTCCAAGATCTCTCTTGATTTGATAAACTTAACAATTGTTCTATCTCACATTAGTGCGCTTTGGTGACTATGGTCAACAAATTTCAACATTCAACCCCCCCAATTTACTTTCATGTTTTGCTTTAATTTCGCATTATAGGTTAACACATAGTTAACTCTCAACACACGTAAGTGTTGAAAGCTAGCTTGCACTCCTCGAGGATACGACCCTGACTCTTGTTGTTATATATTGAAAATGACCGTCTTGCATCAAAATAATGGTGTAAGTTTAGCGTTATAAAAAATGATGTCTTTGCGGGGGAATGAACTTTTATTTTCACTAGTGTGGTGTTGTTAGTGAACGTAGGTTACTCGTAGTGTTTTTGTTTACCTTGTTTGTTGTATTTGTTCCTTTGTTAGGTGTTGTTCCAAGTAATCACGACACCGTGAGTCACAATAGGATAAATGATGGCTCATTTAATAGACACCTCGAGGATGAGGATCATCTTGATGATGTGGGGCACCCAAGTGCCATCCGCATCCCACCGACAGAGGAAAATGGGGTAATCCATGTCATGAGTATAATGCTCCATATGTTACTAATGAAATGTCTATTTGGGGGCCAAGCACATGAAGATGCAAACCTCCATTTGAAAATCTTCATTGATGTGTGCGCCTTGTTTGATATTGCTCATATTACTCAAGAGTCTATTTGACTGAGGATTTTCCCAATTTTTTAATGGGTAAAGTGGTGTTGTAGTTGAGATATCTACCCATCGGGTTTATTACATCTTAGGTTGAACTTATGGAGGCTTTTTTGGATAGATATTTTCCTCCGTCTAGAATGCTACAACTAAGAGACGAAATCACAAATTTTTGTCAACTTAATGGTGAGCCCTTATATGAAGTATGGCAAAGGTTTAATGACAATCTCATGTAATACCCTAACCACGAGGTCCCGAAGAAGATGCTCTTTCAAATATTTTATAGGGCATTGTACCAACTAAATAAGACGGTCGTGGATAATTTATCGGGTGGTTCTCTTGTGAAGTTGTCATACGGTATTACGGTAAATCTATTCGAGCAAGTTACTAAGTAATATCGGAGATGGAAAACTCGGGACTTCAAAGTAGCCATAGGGTCCCCCGTCGCATCTTATGTCAACAAAGAGAAAAGAAAGAAGGATAAGGAAAGAGATGAAAATATGGCCAAAGTAATGACCTAATTAGATCTCCTCACCAAATACGTGATGGAATCACCCTCTAAAGTGGTTAATGTTGTTTCCTCTCAAGGCGATAAAATTTATGATGAGGATGAATCTAAGGCACTCGATAAAGAGATAAGGTCCGTGGTAAACCATCTGTGGGGTTCCCGCATCGTCTATCAAAGGCAAGATTAAGATTGGAACGATTGAGATCAGGACCGTGATTAGTGTGATAAAGAGATGGATAGAGAACGTGATTAGAGGTACAAGGAGGGAGGATATGATATATATGTGCCCTTCATGATCATGTTAAGGATAAGGAATCAAGTTTGGTAGACTCGGAAAATTTTAAGATTTAGGATGTCCTTGCCCAAATTTTGATGTGTGTTGAAGGTACCAACAAAATGGTAAAGGAGATGAAAAGTGATACATCATATTCGGCCTTCATCAAGCAAATGGAAACACAATTTGGCCAAATTTCAACCCAACTTAATGCTAGGCAAAAAGGAGGTCTACCTAGTGACATGGTAGTCAATCCAAAGAACGATGCTCATGATATAGAAATCATCACTGGGAATAGTAAAAATCTTGGCGAAAATATGGGTGAGGGTGATGAGAAGTCTCTTGAGGAACAAGCAAGTGCAAAGAGAAAGCAGTCCGACAAGCCAAATAATGATACCATAAAGTCTCATGAAGTGGGTGATTAGGAACCAATGATAGTTAAAGGAAAGGATGATAGGGAGGAGACTCCTAAAGTAATTGGTAGTTATGAGCAAAAGATGAATGAATCTCAAAGTGTTCCATTGCCCCCAATGAAAATTCCTCCCCCCTTTCAACAAAGGTTAAAAAGAAAGATGACAAAGCTAAGTTCACAGAGTTCCTAGTAAAACTTAGCAATCTCTCGATCAATATCCCATTGTTAGAAGCTCTTTAAGAGATCCCGAGATATGCTAAGTCCATGAAGAACTTGATGTTCAAAAAACAACTTATTGATTGTGAGACTACTAAAGTGATGCATAGTTGTAGTGCTATCATGTCAAATTCCATAGCGGATAAAAAAAAGACCCAAGTGCATTTACAATCTCTTGCACCATCGGGATGCACAAATTTAAAAAGGCATTGTCTGACCTTGGTGCTATTATTAATTACCATGTGTTGTGTATCAAAGGATAGGGTTGGGTGTTCCTACACCCACCACTATGAGACACTTGATGGCGAATAGATCAATTAAAAAAAATTAATGGACGTATTATGTGATGTATTGGTTAAGGTTGATCGGTTTATCCTTCTAGCGGATTTTGTAGTCCTCGATTATGATATCGATCATGAGATACCAATCATACTAGGGAGACCATTTTTAGCAACTGGGAGAACTTTACTTGATATGGAGTGTGGAGAAATAAAGTTCTGGGTACATGATGATGAAGTCTCTTTTCGTGTGTGCAAAATTGAAAAGCAATAAATATAGTTACAAGTGGTGTCTGTGATCGACATTGTGGATGAGTAAATAGATCTTGGGTTACCACACCTCAAGGATCCAACTTGATGATAGCTGAATGTTGTGCTGCGATGTTAAACTAGGTGTTGGATGGGAGGTAACCCATTATTGCCATTAAATTGGCTCGTATCCTTTGAATTATGATTGTTAGAATAGTTTTTATTCTTATTTTTGATTAATCCATTCATTTGTGGCACTCTGAAGATGCATTTGAGAAAGTGAAAGGCAATAGGTGAAGTGGGATTGAGTTGGAGGTGGGATGGCTAAAAATAGGGGATTTGAACCTGGCCACAGGTGTCACGATCGCGACACTTGGGTCGCAATTACAATCCAGAGACTTAGGTTGCCTAACAAAGCCTAAGGTACCATGATCACATAAAGTTGACCATGATTTCAGTCCCTGCCTCATCGCGATTGTGATTCTAGGACCGCAATCGCGATTGGGGCTGCTTTAAAAGAAATCGTCACCTCAAATGGTTTCCCCCACATTCCCTTTAAATTACTCTAAATTGCATTTGTTTTTATCATTATTAAGAATCTCCAAAGTACATAGCATCCCTTTTTGCATCCTCTCCTCAGGTATGTCCTTCAATACTTATTTTAATGCTTAAATTTTGGCCTTAGAAGTATGTTTAGGGTCATGGACTAGATTGTTGATTTTGGTGCTTAATTAGTGGTCAATAGTGATAATTCGTGTGTAGTGAATGTTGTTTTTGATGTGAACTTCCCCCACGAAATTTCTCAAAATTAGGATGAAATGTAGGTTCACACCAAATGTTCAGTAAAATGCCTGAATAAGCTCCTTGATAGTTTTTCCATGTTTAAGGGGCATAATTAAGTGTTTAGGTATTGTATTTCATGTTCTTAGTGTCATTTACATGTTATGAACACGAATTGGTATAGAAAATTAGCATTTTTGGCAATCATTCTAGGCCAACAATCCCAGGTACCACAATCGTAGTCACCAGACTACGATCTCGGTCTAGTGATCCACGTTGTAGCATCTGAGAGTTGTATGGAAAAAAGGTCCAAAATCCTGAAATTTGATAGCATCCTCATTTTAAGCCTAAATTTGACCTGAGAACCATTTCTTTCGCTTAAATAAGTCACATACCATCGTTTTCACATGTTGATATTGACTGTTAATACTTTATGTTGTTTTCAGGTTTTTAAAGATAAAGATGGTAAACTACAATCACACCCACTTCATGGCCGCTAAGTGTCAAACATTTTATTATGAGGACCTCACCAGGAGGAAGTTACTCACTGAATAGGGCATCTCAATAGAACAGGAGCCTAAAATCTCTCGATTTTCTATGAGAGGTTGGTGGCCACAGGTTGGATATTCTTTTCCCCAAATTCTTATTGGGATAATAAGCAATGTGTTAGGGAATTCAACTCAAATCTCAGCATAGTGATCATCTCTAAACCAGTTATGAGAATCTGGGGCAAAGTAGTTTGTTTTGGGGCCGAACATATCAATGAAGTCTATGGGTTGTTGGATGCCGATATGAAAGGGTTTGAATACAAGAACTGTGCCTCTAGAAGCTGTTTAGCAGAGAAAATATACCCAGAAAAGGAGGTCACATGGGTTGCCACAAAAACGGGGATAACTTGGAATGAGTTCACTACTGAGGCTCGGATTTGATTGACTATCATCTATAGTTGTGTTTCTCTGTGCACCAATATGACTTATATCCCTGTTATGCGAGCTCAAATGATAGCTTTCCTCTTGGACAACATACTTTTGAATATTGGTCGATTTGTACTTTACGACATCAGGCATTACAAGAATAGAGGTGACCTTGTGATCCTATTCCATCATTGATCACCAAATTTTGTAAGAGATCCAAGGTTAAGGGATACCCAGGGGACAACTGCATATCCCTGAAGACGTCTTTACCCTTTGAAGATTCATGGCGAGAGTGTTCCTTCAAAAAAAAAAAAAGATAAAGATTGACTTGGGTAAGCTAGCAGACCATTTGAGGATATCTCGAGCGAGATAAGAGCAATTTGAGAGCTTGTATCTAGGTTTCCCATGAACTCGGGAGAATCTTCTACCACTCACCACTCCTATGTCGCTCTGACTGATTATAAGAGATTTTTGAAGGATCAGAGGGAGAAGAGAGCTACCATCTCCAGACTTGAGAATTCCTATTCTTCCTTGGCATAATCGCATCGGGAGCTATGGGATTTCTATTATAAGATGAGGAGAAGAGAGAAAAAGAGAGACAAATTTTCACCCACATGTGGAAAAGAGTGAAGGGATTGTGGAAAGTCTTGAAGCCCAAAGAGAGACTTTCTTCCCCGAGAGCAGATTCATATAATGAGTTCCTATCCACATGGTCATATAATGATGATGATGTTGAGGATAATGCTGAAACACAGAGTGATGACAGTACTTGATGCGTTTTTAGAGCGCCCCTTAAACTCTTTTTATGCTTTCATGATATGCAGTGAGGACATTGTAAGCTCTTTAGTTGGGGGCCCATCTCTGTATTTATTTTATATTTGATTTATGGGTCTCTATTATTTAGATGCTCCTTTGGATGTTTTATATTTTATTTGGATGATTTGATTTGGGTTGTAATATTAGGCATTCTGATGGTGCCTATGATGTGTGGATTAATCACCTTTGTTTTTCATTTTTTGTTTTTATTTCTCTTTTAATATGGTGTTGGACGAGCTTTTCCCTATGATAGATTAAGTGATGATATCCTTGAGGAAAAATTATCATGTTTGGGGTTTTGTGTTATAAATACAAGGGAAGTTTGAGTACCCATGGCATTATAGATTTGGGATTGCCAATGTTCATATGGTGAAGTCTGAGTATCCATATGGTTTGCCCTTGTGAGATCCTAAATATGAGACGACGGCTTAATTTGGTGCCAATAATAGTTAATCTTGTACGGTGAATGCGAAGCAAGCATCCCCCCCTTCTGTCTAAAATTTTTTGTAAAAATCAAGGGCATGCACGTGAATGATTTTGTAACAACACTCTACCTCTTTTTATGACTCCAAATTCTTTAGTAGGTAGTGTGTAGCAATTAAATTTGCTTACCTCAAATATGAGATGCAATTAATCCTCCTAGAAAACTGTGTATGGCATATGTGGTGACTTAGTTGATCATCTAAAACTTGCCCTGTTGGTCTTTTGAAGCTAATCTAAGTAAAATCACTTTAGCCTAATGATAACGCTCAATCTACAGCTCTCGTTTGAGTGTAAAGCGGTCGTTAGCAAATATAGAACCCAACCTGGGTTGGGTGTCGATCCCACAGGGAATAGCTTGGCCAACAAGTAAGTAAAATTACTAAACTTTTGGTGCAAGTCTCGTAAGAAGGGGGGATTCTTGTTTTGCAAGTAATGTAAACAAAGGCTGAAAATAATAAAGTTAAAAGAGAGAGATTGTTACGTTGGTTGTAAACAATGAGAATTGAAGCGTTGGGGTTATGTCCGTCTTCTGAGGTATACGTCTCTATTGGCTATGAGTGTGTAGAATTCTGACATGCAATTTCTTATAGAGGATTGTAGTCGATGGTAAATCCAAGCGTCTCTCGACCTAAACAAGGACTATTTCACTTTAACTCTCTCGAGCTTAAAGCGTATCTAACGGTACGAATTCTCCAAGAGGTTAGTCCAGTTACGGCACTAGCTTTTTAATAGGAAAGGGTGTCCTACTACCTTGACATTATCTCTTTTCCAGACAAATAACTTTTCTCTCAAACAAGTTAAATGTTAGACTGGCGTATTCTTGCGTTTGCAACCGCAAAGAATGTAGATTAAGATGAAGAGAATAATGATATAAGAAATATACGTGCCTCGAACTCACAAACTCACAGCAATAGATAGTAACTCATTCGGCTTCCATAACCCCAACAGAGAAGTTTAGTTACTCATGAATGCTAAGGAGATCACGATTGACATTGTTGTTATACCACAAGATTGAGTAATTTCGTGTAGCTTAGGTGGTAGGCGTGAGGCGTGATTTCCTAGGCAAAGTAACGATTCTCTTGTTGTGGAATTTAAGAATAGAAGAGTAGAAGAAGAAAAATAGAATTGAATTGTGAGATGTTAAGAAGATGTTAGAAGATGTAAAAAGATGATAGAAGATGTAAGAAGATGTAAGAAGATGTAAGAAGATGAGAGGGATGGAAGGAAGTATTGTGTTCTCCCTCCTTCCTCCCTCCTTATTCTAAATCTCTAGCATGATAGGGTATTTATAATACCCACATCCTACTCCTACTAAGCTAATGAAATAAATAACCAAATCATACTAGACTAATGAAATCCTTAACCCAAATGTACTAGGTTAAGGTAACATTATCATAATCCACATAAAATAATGAAATACATAACCTAATTGTACTAGGTTAATGTATCATTGTCAAAATCCAGCTTTGTGTCTGTAAGTCCTCAAAGTCTTCAGAATTGCTGTTTTAGCCCGGGACAGATTCTCCATGCATCACTTTTGGTCCTTTAGGCGTCCAAACTCCCTTTCCTTCCTTCGTGAGCTTTCTTTAGCGTCAAGTAAGCCATAAAATGCTGAATTATGCATCATTTATACCTGAAACTTTACTAATCATGTTCGTTAGCTCATTTACAGGAAAAAGGACTAAAAGTGCATGAAATATATAATTTGTTCTCAAAACTAGGCTAAAATATGGGCAAAATATATTGATATAGGCGCGTAAATTCGCCTATCATCAACACCCCACACTTAGAGCTTTGTTCGTCCTCGAACAAACTATCATGTCCTTCTAAACATCAACTTAGGGTTTTACAGCAACAACACAAAATATTCGTCAAGAAAAGCACAACAATTATCAACAAAGAGTAGCTTTTCGATTATAGGTAGAAACAATTTAACCTCTAGCATAGACTCGTGATGGTGATCAACTCGCATGCAAACGTTAAGGTACAAGGAATCATATATAACTACCCAAAACTCATCAACCATGTGTGTCTCACACTATAGTACCCATAATCACTCACAAGTATAGCATATTTTTCAAACATGGGTATCAAAATATCCTTGCTCTCGCTCTCACAAAGAATTCATATGAAGCAACTGATGACCATAGGCTTGCCCTTAATGTAATACTCTACTAAATGTCAGAATGCTAAGCTTAGGATCAAGTAGGTCTTTTGATGGTTGTAATGTAGGCTAAGGGACGGGTAGGATCAGCTATTTCTGGCCAGAATAGTGACTATGTTCCTAAGCGCTTAAATACATCACTTTGTATCATTGACACTTTTTTTTTCTTTCAACCTTTCTTTCTTTTATTCTACCACCCTTGTTCTCCTCTTTTGTTTTTCAATTTTAAGCACAACTCGCTTTTCAGCTTTCTTTTCCTTTTTCTTTTCACAACATACCTCTTATGATAACACTTTCTTTTTCATAACACATTCAAGCACTATTACAATTTATAGCATCATACTCACCTAATTTCCTCTTATGTTGTCACATGACTTTTTCACTTTAAAGCACTTAGGAGTTTGGATCAAATTACGGTCTTGAAAAAATGGATTAGGCTTACATACAAGGTTGTCAAAGAAAATAGGCTAAAGGCTCAAAAGGGTTTAACTAGGATGATGTCCATGGGTAGGTAAAACTGAAGGTAAACAAATATAGGTTGCCAAAGAAATGCCTAAATCATATCCTAAACTTACACTCCTTATTTTCGCTTTGCATACATACCAGGCAAGTTCTAGCATCAGCCACACACATAGAATATACGATTATCTCACACACACAAGGCACATGGTTGACTTTATTGGAGGTAATATAGACTCTTGACCCAACAAGTGAAGGAATTGAACCACACAATATCACATAATGAGTCACAACTGGAGCCTAAACGTCTCAATAGTCATAATTGTAGCACATACTCTTGTTATAATCTCATGCTGCCTATTAGAATAATTTCATGCGAAGCTAGAAAAAATTTACTACTAAAAAAATGAAACAAAAACAAAGCAAACAAACATAGATGCGAGTAGAGAAGTATAGCATGATGCGAGTAGAGAAGTATAGCATGCAATACCACCACCCCACACTTAGTCGGGACACTGTCCTCAGTGGAGAATAAATACGAAGAACCTGGTCAGTCGGATTCGTCCTCAATGTCGGGGGTCATACCCTTTGCATCGGAATCATCATCAGAGTCATCATTCTCAGAAGTTCCTCATAAGTATCCCACTTAATTCCAAGAGTGAGTCGAGGTATTTGCAGCGAGGAGGGTTCTCCTTGCTCTTTTCGGCCTCTTTTCTTGCCTTTTTGTGAAGTGGTCTTGCTTTGGGTGCCATTGTACCTGAGACTTAAAAAAAATATTCATGTTAGCATCATCTCGATGGATACAATCTATAAACAAGCAGTAGTGGCACCACCCCACACTTAGTTTGTTGGTACAGACTAGTGAAGTGAAAGTGGTCGATTACTCAAACTTCATCGGCATACGTTTTAAGGGCTATATTCCAACAAGAAATTCAGATATGTAACACTTCTTGCAATCTTTGCAATACTTTCATGTTAGGTATATCAAGACTTCTTCATAGGGATTACATCATGGTATAGTTTCTATCAATAATCACAATCTCCTATGTCGGTAGGCAACTATAAGTCTTATTCCGATGAGCGAGACATCCCAACATGTAAGTATTCAAGTGACAAGAGCATGCAATGTTCATGACTATAGCAATTCCGCAAGTAGTATAACAATGCAACAAAATCAATTTCTAGTTGGAAACAAGTTAAGAGTATCCTAACGTTCATGTTCACTCACTTGGTTTTGTATCAACAATTCAAACACATTAACATCACCAATATTTCTTCAAGATGTAGCAATTCGTAATAGACATAGCAACGTAGCACTTACGAAAAATAGATGAAGAACAAAGGAGTACTTACGTGATTGAAGCCTTTGGAGATGTTCTTGTGAAGTGAGAGAGCTAAAAGAAAAGTTTTGAGATGATTTGGAGAGTATATGTGGCGCCTAGGTCAAGTTTTCAATGTGTTTGTGTTTCAAGACTAAGTCTCCTTTATATAGGAAGAGAATGGGTTGGGTTTTGACCCATTTACAATCGGTTATGGAGACAAAAATGCTACATATGCGGCGCATAATGCTTGGCATAGTCATGGTATATGCGGCGCATTGTCTATGGCATAATGGGACATATGCGCCGCATAGTCTATGGCATTTGTAGACATATGCGCCGCATAGTCTATGGCATATGAGATACTGAGACCAAATGCCATAGCATAGGCGGCGCATAGTCAAAAGCATACCTAGGAATAGGCGGCGCATAGTGTATAACACACTAGATTCCGAGACCTTAGGCTATAGGATAGGTTGTGCATCGTTCGTGGCCTAGTTTTACCTAGGCCTAGCCTTCCTCGATGCCTAGTTTGGCATGAGCAATGCTCAATCCATAGCCTTATGCATCACTATTCCTAACTTACCAACTTTACCATACAATGCGTCCAAATCGTCAATTGAAATCAATCTCCTCGTTGAATACCTCTTGCACCTACATTTGCTCAAAAACAATAAAAACGATTAGAACGATGGGTTGCCTCCCATCAAGCGCCTTAGTTTTGATCGTGGCACGACTCTTATTTTTGGATTTTTATTTATCAAAAGCAAAACACATACTAGAACGAAATGAAAAATGAAAAACGATAAATGAAAAATGATAAACGATGGGTTGCCTCCCATCTAGCGCTTGATTTATTATCGCGACACGACATAGTTACCTCGAGTACTTAGACTTCGTCGAGATAGATGGTGGATCGTTTTCTGAATGGATTCAGACGACAATGAGGCTTACTTGTAGGAGGGGTACCAATTATATCATCAATAGTCCAACCCATGACTCTCATGTATCTCTTCAGAGTAGAGATGAGAGCATCTACATGCTGTTTTCTTAAATCATCCGCACTCACCGAAAGTATCTTTATACTTTCCAAGAACACATACCTTAGATAATTGGGGAGCTCTTTCGATTCTAGCATTGGTGGCTCTTCAAGGGAAATCTTCGCTGTAGGTGAAGGTTGATTCTTAAGATCACGGTCCGGTTGCTTAGGTGTATGGGAATAGGACTCTATTTCTGTTAGAGCACCCATAAGTTCTTCATAATCTTCATTATCCTCATGCTCAACTTTCAGTGGCGCAGCAGACAATGGCTCAACAGTAGGTTGTTTCTCTATAGATAATGCTTTCATATCCTCATGATGAACATCAGCTACAGATAACTCATTCATATCGCTGGGCTGCTTCATGGCTTTGCATATATCAAAGCGGACCACTTCGTCATTAATTCAAAACAAAAGCTCATTATCTTTCATGTCAATAAGCACACTTCCAGTTGCGAGGAAGGGGCATCCCAAGATTATGGGAACGTCAGAATCCACCTCACAATCCAGAATAACGAAGTCTGCAGGAAAGATAAATGAAGATACCTTCACCAACACATCATTCAAGATACCCACAGGTCGTTTTACCGACCTATCAGCCATCACGAGCCTCATATTGGTTGGTGTTGGATCTCCTAGCCCCAACTTCTTGTAGATGGATAGTGGCATCACATTGATGCTAGCTCCTAGATCGCACAATGCCTAGGCAAAATTCAACGATCCAATTGTGCAGGGAATAGTGAAAGCTCCAGGATCTGCCTTCTTTTGAACTAGCGACCTTGTAGCGATTGCACTACAATGATGAACATTATCCGCTAACTCATAACTTGCTGCCCTCTTCTTTGTTAACAGGTCTTTCATAAATTTCGCATACCCAGGCATTTTTTCAAGTGCCTCCACTAATGGAACATTAATGGTCAGCTGCTTTAACATATTCATAAATTTGCTGAACTTTGTATCATCCGCCACCTTCTTCAATCTTTGGGGAAAAGGTGGTGGTGGGTATGGAAGTGTTCTCTCCACAGTTTTCTTCTCCTCTTGCTTCCGTTTTCTAGCTTTTTCAGGCTGCACGTCGTGAGGAGTGACGTTAAGGACATTAGGATCGGTTGCTGCGACATCTTCCCCTTTCGCCTTATCATCAATTTCCGCCTCTTCGTCAGCCACTTGCTTGCCTTTTTCTGAAGTTTCCAGCACCTTACCACTTCTGGTAGTAATGGCCATGCATGACCCATCATTCCTTGGGTTTTGCACGGTGTCGCTAGGTAAAGTGCCAGTCTTTTTTTGATTGAGTGCTGCTGAAAGTTGGCTCAATTGCTGCTCTATTTGCTTGATTGAAGTGGAATGAGAATCAACTAGTTGTTTCATGGAGGACAAATCATTAATTACCTCAGTAACTCCCGCGCTCGTTGCTTCCACTCCTTTCAATAATTTAGCCATCATGTCTTTCATACTTCCAGAATTAGATGTGGTGGTATCACGTCTACCAGGGGGAACATATACACCACTCTTTTCATTGTTTTTTCTCCAACTACCTTGGTCCTTGTTTCCAGAATTATCATAATAGTTCCGACCTTGGTTTCCTTGGGTATTCCCACGGAAACCCCCCTGATTGTTCAAGTAGTTGGCCTCCTCTTCCGAATCAGATTCGTCTCTTCCTTTTAGCGCCACAGCTTTCACTTTTTCGGTCTTCCCTGATAATAAATGCTTTGTCAGAAGATCCACTTGCGTTTTCATGTGCGCTAAATCTTGATCACGTTCTTCTTGTCTTCTTCTTTGGTCTGCAGTCATGCCTATAGATAAAGTGGGGCTTGCTACCTCAGAATCCCTGGTATGCCAAGCTCTACTTTGTTTCGTCATGCGATCTAGCATATTGCTTGCTTGACCAAAGGTGAGGTCCATAAAAGATCCTCCAGCTGTGTTATCCACCACTGGCTTAGTTATTGAATTCAAGGCTCTATACAATATCTCCATGAGGTGAACATTAGTCATGTGATGGTTTGGGCATCTCGCTAGCTTTGTCTTGAACCTCTCCCATGTTTCATGAAGAGCTTCAGTTGGAAGCTGACGAAAGTTGCTGATTTCATCTCTCAATTGTGCCCTTTTGGAAGACGGAAAGAATCTTTCTAGGAAAGCGTCTCTCAATTGCCTCCAATTTGTAATTGAATCAGGAGTCAGCCCATTCAACCATAGTGTTGCCTCCCCAGACAGAGACAATAGAAATAGACGTAATCGAATTGCATTCTGACCAACACCAGGATTGTCAAAAGACTTGCATGTAGAAATAAAGTTGATGAGATGCATATTCGGATCATCGCCTGCTAGTCCACCAAATAATCCCTTGAGTTGCACTAACTGCATCATGGTGCTTGTGATGTTGAACTTGGTTCCGGGCGCTAATGGTGGAAGAATAATGGCTCATGTGGCTCCGGCTCCATCAAGATCATCATCATCATCATCGAACGGTATCTCACGTTGTGCATCCATTGATGCACTGAAAAAAAACCTGCAGTAAACAAAAACAAAAAGTAAAAGTAAAAGTACGAGAGTCTTTGACCAAAGGGTCTAGTAATTATCACGAACTTGATTGACACTTGTATACCCCGGCAACGGCGCCAATTTTTGATAACGCTCAATCTACAGCTCTCGTTTGAGTGTAAAGCAGTCGTTAGCAAATATAGAACCCAACCTGGGTTGGGTGTTGATCCCACAGGGAATAGCTTGGCCAACAAGTAAGTAAAATTACTAAACTTTTGGTGCAAGTCTCGTAAGAAGGGGGGATTCTTGTTTTGCAAGTAATGTAAACAAAGGCTGAAAATAATAAAGTTAAAAGAGAGAGATTGTTATGTTGGTTGTAAACAATGAGAATTGAAGCGTTGGGGTTATGTCCGCCTTCTGAGGTATACGTCTCTATTGGCTATGAGTGTGTAGAATTCTGACATGCAATTTCTTATAGAGGATTGTAGTCGATGGTAAATCCAAGCGTCTCTCGACCTAAACAAGGACTATTTCACTTTAACTCTCTCGAGCTTAAAGCGTATCTAACGGTACGAATTCTCCAAGAGGTTAGTCCAGTTACGGCACTAGCTTTTTAATAGGAAAGGGTGTCCTACTACCTTGACATTATCTCTTTTCCAGACAAATAACTTTTCTCTCAAACAAGTTAAATGTTAGACTGGCGTATTCTTGCGTTTGCAACCGCAAAGAATGTAGATTAAGATGAAGAGAATAATGATATAAGAAATATACGTGCCTCGAACTCACAAACTCACAACAATAGATAGTAACTCATTCGGCTTCCATAACCCCAACAAAGAAGTTTAGTTACTCATGAATGCTAAGGAGATCACGATTGACATTGTTGTTATACCACAAGATTGAGTAATTTCGTGTAGCATAGGTGGTAGGCGTGAGGCGTGATTTCCTAGGCAAAGTAACGATTCTCTTGTTGTGGAATTTAAGAATAGAAGAGTAGAAGAAGAAAAATAGAATTGAATTGTGAGATGTTAAGAAGATGTTAGAAGATGTAAAAAGATAATAGAAGATGTAAGAAGATGTAAGAAGATGAGAGGGATGGAAGGAAGTATTGTGTTCTCCCTCCTTCCTCCCTCCTTATTCTAAATCTCTAGCATGATAGGGTATTTATAATACCCACATCCTACTCCTACTAAGCTAATGAAATAAATAACCAAATCATACTAGACTAATGAAATCCTTAACCCAAATGTACTAGGTTAAGGTAACATTATCATAATACACATAAAATAATGAAATACATAACCTAATTGTACTAGGTTAATGTATCATTGTCAAAATCCAGCTTTGTGTCTGTAAGTCCTCAAAGTCTTCAGAATTGCTGTTTTAGCCCGGGACAGATTCTCCATGCATCACTTTTGGTCCTTTAGGCGTCCAAACTCCCTTTCCTTCCTTCGTGAGCTTTCTTTAGCGTCAAGTAAGCCATAAAATGCTGAATTATGCATCATTTATACCTGAAACTTTACTAATCATGTTCGTTAGCTCATTTACAGGAAAAAGGACTAAAAGTGCATGAAATATATAATTTGTTCTCAAAACTAGGCTAAAATATGGGCAAAATATATTGATATAGGCGCGTAAATTCGCCTATCATCACCTAAAAAGCCTACCCGTGCTAGAATGGAATCCCTAGTCTCCCATTTTGATCCTTTGGACCTTTCTTTGGAGACCGCATTATAAGTCTTAAACTATTTGAACTTTATCCCTCTTTTGAACCCTACCCTTTTTGAACTTAAAAATGCAACTTGAGGCTAAAATCCTAAGTTGGGGTGGTAAATCTTGTAAAAGGTGATCTTGGGCTATGATATTGTAAGTAAGTGCCCAAAATCTAAGTAATGAAGACAAATGAATAAGAAAAAGAAAGGGACCAACAAAATAAGGAAAAAAGCATGAACTTACACAAATGAAAAAAAGGAGAAGAAAATGCTTCCAAAAGATGGGTGAACCAATGTGGTAAAGGAAGGAACATGTGTGAATTAGGAATGCATTAAGTGGCCTATAACCCAAAGTTTGATTTAATAGTGTTTTATGTGGAGTTTAAGGAGGGTGTAGTCACTTTTATCCTAAATGCTTATCCTACCCTTCCCCGAACCTATATTACAATCTTGAAAAATTCCTTTAAGATCTTCAACGAAGTTTATTTGAGTTAGTAGCAATTGAAAATAGGGGCAAGCATATGGCATGATACTTGTGTGTATTAAGAAACTCTTTGTAAGAGTGAGTTCTTGCAAATTTGTCTATTGTTATATGTTAGAAGTTATGGTATGCTAGGACTTTTCTTTCGTGAGGAGACATGTAAGCTAATAAAGGTTGGTGAAGTTGTCATACTCTGAAAATGAGGCTAAGGAGTGTAGTTAAGTCACTATTGATAGAGAGTCACCCCTTAAGAGTTAGTAGTTGTTGCTTGATTGTTCTTAAAGTTATTTTGCATCCTTACAAATGTGATTGATTTTGAGGGGAGTTGCATGAATAGTTATTCCCATGCTCGTTGGCTAATTGTTAGTGCTAATCGAGTTCGAAATTATGGTGATCATTTGATTGTAAGAATGGGCTTAGATGTTGATTAGTCTCATTGAGTATAGACTAGTGTTGCTTGAGTACAAGAAAAGTTTTAAGTTGGGGTATTGATGAGTGGCAAATTTGTCACTCATTTACATCCAAATTCTTGCACACTACGATGAATTAATTTTTCATATGAGGCTAAGTCTTGATTGAAATGTATTAATCTCTAGTAGGTGTTATCTTGCAGGTAACTTAATGAAAATGAGTTGATACAAAATTGGAAGATAAGAGAAGTAAGCAAAAATAGTAGGAGAACTAAAGGTCAGGCCCTAGAGACTACCCTCAGATGCCGCGATCGCAGTCTTAGGGTCATGATCACGATCAACAGTCAGGACAGACCTCGATAATAGAAAGATGACTACTAGAATCGTGGTACTCACAAATCCAATCAAGATACGGCGATCACGGTGGGGCAAAAAATTATCAGGGGCAGAATGGGAATTTCACATAGCAGAACCCCCAAATTACAAAAGGCAACCCTTGCACAATTGGGGAATCTTTCAACTAATTTTCCAATTTGTGAAGAGAGAAAACATTCTATATTGAGAAAAGAACCATTGTTAGTGCTTTTTGAAGAGATTTTAGTTGTAAATTGAGATTGAAGTTTGGGTCTACTCTTCTTTTGGATTGTGATGGATCAATTGCATGCAAATTTGGGTATATTTTATCTCTTTAATCTCATGAGTAACTAATCTTATATCTTGGGTTTATGTTTGATTAGGTAGTGGATTATGTGTGGTGTTAATTGTTAGTCCAAATAATTGGTTAATTGTTATGGGCTTTGCTTTTACTCTATGGTTGAAGTGAGAATTATGGGTAAAAACTCCAATTTCCTCAGATCTTGTATCATTCTTGAAAGAGGGATGTGGGTGAAGAGTGATTGCAAACAACACTTTGAAAAAGCTTATTTGTTAACACTATCTTAGAAATAAGAGTGTTAGTTGAATTAGCTATGTTCATAAGTATTATCTTAGAAATAAGAATGCTAAGTTGAAGTTATGGATTGCTAAGCTTGTCATGCACATGAGGTGTTCTAAAGAATCCATGAGTGAAATTTAGTGTTTATCGAAAGGTTGACACCAAGACCCTAAATCTAGCCTACCCAAAACCCTTAGCCAAAATTAGACTAACTCTTGATTACCCATGCATGAACACTACTTAGGAGAACATAACCCCAAGATCTCTCTTGATTTGATAAACTTAACAATTGTTCGATCTCATATTAGTGTGCTTTGTTGATTTCGGTCAACAAATTTCAACATTCAAACCCCCTAATTTACTTCCATGTTTTGCTTTATTTGCGTTATGGGTTAACACGTAGTTAACTCTCAATACACGTAGGTGTTTAAAGCTAGCTTGCACTCCTCGAGGATATGACCCCGACTCTTATTGTGTATATATTGACAGTGATCTCCTTGCATTAAAATAATGGTGTAAGTTGAGTGTTATCAGTCTTGTAGGAGCCGCTAGAATATGCGATGCACTCAATAAAACTAATAATATATGTAATATCCAGACACAAGGACAATAATGTACTGGTAGGGCTATTTGGCCATCACAAAATAAGAATATGAACATTTAATCAAAATATAGTAACAAGTTCATCTATGCTCATTCTAACATAAGCAGTTTCGGATTATAAGCAATAAGTCAAACCATTCTCAATGAAGTCAAATCAAATTAAAGCATGCCAAAACCAGTCAAGAGAAGTTGAGCAATCATCATACATATGATATATTCCACAGTTCACGCATAGAACTATCAAACTTACCTAAATCTCGTACATACACTCTATGGCTATCATAACCGCCCTCGAGCCATGATCTGCGGGGGAAAATTTTATCCATCTACCAAAAACTCTAGACACAAGTGCCTGCCAACCTTGTTCTACCAATAAGTAGATAGAATGTTCAAATACTGAAACATTCCTCATTTAACCATAAGGTAGGTCAAAATCATACAACAAGATAAAATCATCGAATTGACCACCCAGAACAACATGTATTAACAAGTCATACTAAGAAGTAGTTAACATGCACATATAGTTTAAATTGAATTAAACTACAATACCATCACCTGTCTCAAATCAAGCTTACACAACCCCACTAAAGAAAGCCTTTCCCTTTCATGCAATTTTCGCTTGATCTCGGTATAGAAAATGCATACAAACATATAATTAATGAAATGACATACCACATTGGTGATTATATCACACACGCAATTCCTAAGGCCAAATTCATGATCATCTCTTCCCTGTTCTTGGACTTTTCTACCTTAATTCACCTAAAGTACTAATTTCATGAATGATTTAGAGAACTAATGACATGTAAGGGTAAATTAATCATTGTTAACCAAATCTCATTGATTTTATTTCCAATTGACTCCTTTGCACTAGAAAATCAATAAAATCCAGCCCTTAACTCTCTCCCCCCCCCAAACTACATAAAGTAGCAATTTTAAGGCTAGATTATTGATTTACTAGTTAAAGGAGATGAATTCCTTACCTGAACGATAAAATATGATGAATATTGATGGTTTTCTCCCCAAATTTTCATTGTTGAAACTCCAAATATTTCTTAAAAAAATAAACCATTTTAGGGAATTTTGAAATAAAACAGCAAGTAGGTCGTTATAACGGCACAATAATAGTGGCATATGTTGTTATAGCAGCATAGCTATAGTGACTATGTTGCTATAGAGGTATTGCTATAACGACTATGTCGCTATAGCTGCCCTTGACCATGTTGATTGGTCACTACAATAAGAAATTTCTCACCTTTAATCCCATCTCTCTAGCGATGTCGATGGGACAGAAAGTCTAGTTTCCTCTAAAAATTTCCTTTTTCATAACACACCTTAAATCCAAGACATCTCAATTAATATTTATTATGCTACGGCCAATTTTTGGAGTTCTACTTACCCAAATGTAATTTTGTAAAATCGTATGGGTTCTTATTATCTTAACTAACTAGGAATAAAATAAAACACCACCATACTTACCGAAATCCTTCTCAGATTGCCCTAGATCATACCTCGCTCAGATTCATTCTGAAACTAGCCTAGCCCAAAATTCATAACTTTAAATTCGAGAAGCATTTTAGCATAAAATTTTAAATGAGAGATCTGTACATAATGATGGACAAGGTCACTACATCTATGATTCCCACATGATATATATACTCATAGAATAACATAAAAGATTTCATATATACAACACTCCTCAATCCTCTATGATACTCATAGTAAAATCATATATTTCCTAAGTATCATCAAGGATTGATTCATCTCTTCAAGAAAACATAATACAATTCTCTATGATACTCATATGGTATATATCATATACTAACATGATATCATAAATATTGGTTCATTTCTTAGAAAATAAAAAGAATTACAGTCCTTTATGATACCCACATAGTATAGATCATATACTGACAACGCAGAAAGGACTAATTCATATTGTAAACAATAATATTCGAGTTGAGAAATAATATTTGGAATAAGAAAAATATTGCAATAATTAATTTATTTGATTTCAAATATGTGAGTGATACAATCTCTATGAATCCTTTTGATTCTTCTTTTCAAATATAAATTCAAGAGCCTTCAAGGTTGATCTTTAATCTGGATGAGCTTGATCTTGACTTGTATTTTAATCAAAGGGATTTTGAGCTTGATCTTAAATTTGGTGGTCTTGATCTTGGCTTGTACTTGAATTCAAAGGTTTCGAGCTTGATCTTGAATATGGTGGCCTTGATCTTGACTTGTGCTTGAATCCAAGAATTTTTTAGCTTGATTTCGAATCTTTATCTTGATCTTGAGTTGTGTATGAAACTGAAAGCTTGTATGCTTGAACTGGTAGCTTGTAGAGAAATCAACAGCATTCGATCCACGAGCTCTCTCTAATTCTTGTTAGAGTTTTTTATCTTTTTCTGAATTATGAGACTCCTATTTATAGTTGTAGGATGGAGGAGTTGTGATTAGGAAAGAATTATTTTGATCAATTAGATTTAAGTAATATGGTGAGATTTGATTGATCGAAATATGTTACTTGTACACATGACACATTCTTATTAATCTTTGATTTGCATGGGCATGTTGCATTATTTTGATACGTGGCATGGCTCCTTCGCTTGATTTAGCGTGCCACATCATTTGATATGGAGCACCCAATTAAGCCTCTAGAATATGATGACATATTAAACTTAGCATAGCGGGCTCATTATTTATAGCTCAAATCAATGGCCTAGCCTAGAAAAAATAAACTTTTATTAAATCAGTATTTATTAAAATTAAATAATTAATTCAATTATATTGATCCACAATATTTATTTGGACTAATATATTTGAATTTAATATAATCTAAATTTTATACGAATTTGAATCCAATAAAATTTTGTTGAGTACAAATGCCCCCTACTTCAAAACTTGTCAGAGTATTTGAATTTTCATAAACTAGGTTTGAAGTATTAATTTGCTATTAATTTATATCAATAATGGCACACAATTTTGTGTGTCAAAATCAAATAGTGTCTGAAATTAGATTATGCATTGTAAAATCAAGTGACCACTATAAAGTGTTACTGTTGTAACGAGATGACCAGACGTCTTGGCACAATAAAATCATTGGCCCTCTTTTGACTTATTTTTAAAAAAATATATTTTATTTTTATCTTGTCCAAAAGTACTTCTCTACTTTGACTAGATGGAAAAAATCCAATACCCCCTAGGACTCTACTTAACAGCAAAACTAAATAATTGTTTCTTCCATCGTCTGTAACTTGTAGCTTCTAATTAGAATTAGGCTATTTTTTCTACCAATTTTATTTTGAATTGGAGTCTAAACCATCACATATTTCCTCTATAAATAGGGGTACATTTTGCCTTTTTCGGCATCTATTCGTGTCTTTCAAAAAAAAATATTAGAACCTGAATCGTGAGTACAAGGTGGGTTTTTCTACCTTTTCTATGATTTTTCTTTTTCTTTTATTGGCCAATGAAAGAAAAGTTTTATCTCAATATAAAATTTGGTTAAGGGATGTGTTTAACGTCCTCATTTTGGGACAACAAATTTGAGGCCTCGTGAAATTTCAAATATTTGATCATAAGGCATTTAATTGCTTAGACCAAAGATTTAACATCACCTAGGGCAAAGATGTCATATTGTTCAGGCAAAAGACTTTACACCATTTAAGACAAAGACGTTACATGACTTCACATGATTCACGATAAAGACTTTACACCGTTTGAGCCAAAGACTTTACTTCATTGAGGTAAAGACTTTATACCATCTGAGCCAAGTGTAGCCTTTCCCCGGTCGAAGACTTTAAAACATCTAAAGCAAAGACTTTACATAGTACATGACAAAATAGGGGTGTACATCAGTCAGTTTAGTGCTATTTTATATAGTATAGATTCAATTTATCAATTTTTAATTTTTAAATATGATAAACCAATAACCAAATTAATAAGATATTTTTATTGGTTTTTAGTTTATCAATTTTTATACTTAACAGTTTCATTTTTTGTTCAACCGATAAGAAAATACTAATAAAATAGAAATAATAGAAACTAACATGAAAAGAAACTAAATCTTAGTTGTAGCCAAAATCCTACATGATATATTTTAATTTACAAGAATCTTTAAGTTTGAATAGGTTCTTAGGAAATTCAATAAGTTAGTAGAAATTAAAGAGAAATTAAGAAAAATATATGTTAAGTACTATATATATATATATATAAAGTATAAGTAGGGGTAAAATAGTAATCTAGTATATTCTTATTGGGTTATCGATTTATGCAATAACCCAACAAGAAAAAATAAAAATTAAACCAATAACCCAATAAAAAGATTATAAAACTACTAAAAATTATTAATCCAATAACAATAAATCAATAGCATTTTTTTCAGTTTATTTTTTGCACACTCCTATGACAAAGACTTTATGTGACCTGAGGCAATGACTTTACACCATCTAAGCCAAAGAAGTCATATCGTTCGAATCAAAGACTTCACACCATTGCTTTTAATGATAAATTAGTGAAAAGGCCAGCTTAAGGTGCAAAGGGACACATTTTATCCACCTTAAGGCATGAAAATTTAGAGAACCTTTAGGATAAATTCGTGAAAAAGCCAACTTAAGGTGCAAAAAGATAATTTTGTCCACCTTAACGCATGAAAATTTTGAGATCCTTTTAAGAAAAAATCCGTAAGAGTCCACTTTAAGGTGCAAAGGGACAAATTTTTTCCACCTTAAGACATGAAAATTTAGAATGCCTCAACTTGAAGACTTGGAGGTTTTAACGACTTCAACTTGCAAATATGAAGGATTTGGAGACTTCAGCTTGCGGACATGGCAATTTGGAGACTTTAACTTTAAGACTTGACAAATTTGATGACTGCAACTTGAAAATTTGCTAAAATTTGAGATTTTCAACTTACAAGTATGGTAGATTTGATGCTTCAACTTACAGAATGTCTAAATTTTGAGGATTTCTACTTACAAGTATGATAGATTTGATACTTCAACTTGCAAACTTGATGGATTTGAGACAACAAACTAAAATCTTGGCAGTTTGAGAACTTTAACTTACAGACTTGGAGGATTCAAGAACTTCAACTCCTATTGACGAAGCATTTTTCCTCTAGATATTTGCCATCATCAAGCCATCAATATTTGATGAGAGTCCAAACTTAAATGAATGAATACTTGAAGACCTGAATTTCATGTGGCAGATCAAGTAGAAACATGTATTTTTTTTGCATTCATGTGACTAAACTTGAAATGAAATTCTAAATGCCACATACCTTGATGAAGAGGGTCAAGCCATAACATAGTTCCGAAGATTTAGCTCAAATTTGAAAAGATTTATAACTTTAATACTTGGCTCGAATTTGAAGAGCTTTGCAACTTGAAGATTAACTTGATTTTGACAAGTTTCATAGCTTGAAGATATGGCTCAAATTTGAGGAGCATTGTGACATGCAGTTTAGGCTCGTATTTTAAGGACCATTTCAACGTGAAGATATAGCTCAAAATTTGAAGAGCTTTATGACATATAGTTTAAACTTGTGTTTCAAGGAGCATTTTAACTTGAATATTTTGCTAAAATTTGAAAGCTTAATGATTTGAAAGTTTATCTTGTAAATTGGTGAGCTTTGTGACATAAAGATTTTGTTCAAATTTAAAGTCCTTGATTTAAAGGTCTTACTCTAATTTGAAGAACTACCACTTAGAAATTTATCTCAAATTTGAAGAGCTTTACAACTTTGAGTTTAGCTCAAATTTTAAAAGCTTTTCAACTTGGATAATTGGCTCAATTTTGAAAAGCTTCCTGAGATGCAGTTTAGGCTCATGCATTAAGGAGGTTTATAACTTGCAAATTAGGCTCATAAGTTGAGGAGCTTTCTAACGTTCAGTTTAAGCTCATACATTAAGGAGCTTTGCAACTTGCAATTTAGGCTCAGCATTGAAGAACGTTATAACATACAGTTTAGGCTCATGTGTTGAGGAGCTATGTAATTTATAGTTTAGACTCATGCATTGAGGATCTCTGAGACATATATAGACTCTTCAAATTCATCTTCAAATGTAGACTTGCCCCTGTTATGAAGTTCTTCTATATCTTCATCTTTGCAAGCCTCACAAGTATGCAATTATTGTTCTTCTCTTGCAGTCATGCTTAATTCTATATTATGTGCACGAGTTATCAACTCTTCAAATGTATTGGTCCTTAACCCTTGTAATATATAGAGAAGACCCCAATTTATGCCTCGAATGCACATCTCAATGCTAGATGTTTCACTAAGGCCATCTTTGTAGTTGAGGCTTAAACTTCTTCAGCGATTGATGAAGTACACAACTGGATCATCTTTATGTTAGAGAGCCTTTGTAAGTTAAATCATACTAATGACATATCTTGTGATATAGAAATAATTGAGGAACTTTTGCTCTAACTGCTCCCAACTATCTGTGGTATCAAATTTAAGATATGTATACTAATCAAAGGCATTTTCAATAAGAGATCGTATGAACTTCTTGAAAAGATAATCACCATACATTTTAGCATCATTTCAAGTATTGATAAAGTGCACTATATATTGTTTGAGATTTTCTTTTCCATCAAATTGTTGAAGCTTAAGAAATTGATAGCCATCGGGCATCTTCAACTTATCAATCCTTTGCTTATATGGCTTTACATATGTGAGAGAAAAATTGGATAAAGACTGAGATTTATCTTCAATAGCCTTTATGATGAAGTCCTTAAATTGGTTAATATGAATCAAACCTTCAATAGAAACTTGGATCACTTTGACTGTTGTTGTTTATTTTATAAAAGACTCTCCTTTCTCTTTAATATTAGGAAGATTCAAAGGTACTTGACTTGATTCTCCCTCATTCATGCTATCCACCTTATTTGTCAGCTTTAAAAATTTAGCATCTTGTTCTTACACATGATTTATCAAGCCTTTAATTACTTCAGTCAAACTTGTAAGTTGTTCTTCTATAGAGAAAGCGTCAATTATCATTGCTTGTACCACCATCGTAGAGTATGAAGAATAATGTAAATCTTTATTTGAATAGTGTTTGGACTAGGGAATAATTTGAGTGAATATTGGATCATATTTAGCGTTCAAGACATCACCTTCTTGCATGATGGATTTGTCAGACTTGTGATAACATTCTTGCAGAAGATCAAATTGAGCCAAATTGCTTTTGATATGATTAGTAATCTCCTTGACCACTTTCAATTTGATTTTGGAATGAGTAGCTTTATTAGCATTGTATTTGGAGTTGATCTTCATTTGAGTTATTTTAATGTTCCTTAACTTTAAAAGGAAGATATGAAAGGTATAAATTATCCCACTAGGCGTGCTAAAATTTATTAGGCAATAAAGTTTGAGTCGATAAAAAAAATATTCGAGACAGGAAAAATATCTCAATAACTATATTATTTGATTTCAAATATGTGAGTGTTATAATTAATATGAATCCTCTAATTCTTCTTTTCGAATATAAATTCAAGGTCTTTCAAGCTTGATCTTGAATCTTGATGAGCTTGAGCTTGACTTGTATTTTAATTCAAGGGAATTTGAATTTGATCTTGAATCTGGTGGTCCTGATCTTGGCTTTTGGCTTGGCTTGATCTTATCTTAAAGCCCAAAAGTTGATTTCGAAGGGGTGTTTGTATCATTTGATTCAAGTTAAAGATTCTAACTCGGAGGAGCCTTCTCCAGAATCTGTTCCCGTGGTTAATGAGTTTCTCAAGGTATTTCCTGATGATCTTCCCGGTGTTCTTCCCTATAGGTAAATTGATTTTGTGATTGATCTTATTCCAGACACTTGTTCGATTTCTATCCCTCCTTATAGAATGGCTCCGGTGGAATTGAAAGAGCTTAAGGAGAAATTGAAAGACCAATTAGATAAAGGTTTTATCCACCGTAGTATGTCTCTGTGGGGTGCTCCCGTGTTTTCTGTGTGCAAGAAGGATGGTTCCCTTCATATGTGCATTGATTATCATCAGTTGAACAAGGTGACCATAAAGAATAAATATCCTCTTCATAGGATCGATGATTTGTTTGATCAACTTCAAGGTGCGAAGTGTTTCTCTAAGATTGATCTTAGATCGGGTTATCATCAGCTTAAAATTAGGGATGTGAATATCCCTAAGACTGCCTGTAGAACCCGGTACGGTCATTATGAATTTTTTGTCATGTCCTTTGGGTTGACCAATTCCCCGGCAGCATTCATGGATTTGATGAATAAGGTCTTTCGTCCGTTCTTGGAGATGTTTGTCATTGTCTTTATTGATGATATCTTAGTCTATTCTAAGAGTGGGGTGGATCATGTAGATAACCCCTGTGTTGTGTTGCAAACTTTGAAGGATCATCATTTGTATGCCAAGTTCTCCAAGTGTGAGTTTTAATTGAAAGCCATGGCTTTTCTTGGTCATGTTATCTCTAGCGAAGGGATCACGATAGATCCCCAAAATGTTACGGCGGTTAAGAAGTGGCCTAGACTTACGACACCAACCGATATTCGGAGCTTATTGGGTCTAGCCGATTACTATAGAAGGTTTGTGAAGAGTTTTTCGACTATAGATGCCCCATTGACTAATTTGACCCAAAAGAAGGTCAAGTTCTTATGGTCCGATACGTGTGAGGGTAGTCTTGAAAAGTTTAAAGCTAAATTGACTTCTGCTCCAGTTTTGACCTTTCTCTAGGGTAGTGATGGTTTTGTGGTGTATTATGATGCATCTCGGGTTGGTCTCGATTGCATGTTGATGCAACATGGTAGGGTGGTGGCCTATGCTTCTAGGCAATACCCATAACATAGAGTTGTTTGTCGTGGTCTTTGCTTGGAAGATTTGGAGGCATTATCTTTATAGGGTTCATGTTGATATCTTTTTCAATCATAAGAGCCTCCAGTATGTATTTACTCAAAAAGCATTAAATCTCTAACAAAAGAGGTGGCTTGAGTTGTTGAAACACTATGATATAAGTCTTCATTACCATCCTGGTAAGGGGAATGTAGTCGTCGATGATTTTAGTAGATTGTCCGTGGGAATTTTGGCCCATGTAGATGTGGATAAGAAGGAATTGGTGAAGGATATTCACCGTTTGTCTAATCTTGGAGTTCGACTTGCGGACTCCAAGAATGGTGGTGTATTTGTGCATTCGATATCTTAGTCGTCCTTTGTTGTTGAGATAAAGAAAAATCAAGTATTGGACCCCGACTTGATGAAAATCAAGAGTAATATGGGTCAATGCAAAGTTGAGGACTTTGTGATTGGTGGTGATAGTATCTTGATATACCAAGGTAGGCTATGTGTTCCCAACTTCGATGGATCTAGGAAAAGGATCATAGTCGAGGCTCATAGATCCCGTTAAGCTATTCATCCTGGATCCATCAAGATGTATCATGACCTTAGAGAGTTCTATTGGTGGAACAATATGAAACGTGATGTGGCTAGCTATTTGGCCAAGTGTATGGTGTGTCAATAAGTGAAAGTTGAGCATATGAGGACTGGTGGTTTGTACCAAGAAATTGTGTTGCCTGAATGGAAGTGGGAGGCGATTAATATGGATTTATTTACTGGTCTTCCAAGATCCCGAAATTAATGTGATTCTATTGGGTCATTATTGATAGAATGACCAAGTCCGCTCACTTTTTTCCTATGAGGAAAAATTACTCGACGGAAGATTATGCTAAGTCGTATCTTGCGGAGATCGTGAAGTTGCACGGTGCTCCGATTTCAATCATTTTAGATCGTGGTCCTCTATTTTCATCCCACTTTTGGAAGTCGTTCCAAAAGGGTTTGGGCACTAAAGTATGCTTTAGTACCATTTTTAACCCACAAACAAATGGGAAAATGGAGCAAACAATCAAAATATTAAAGGATATGTTGCGGGCTTGTGTAATCATTTATGGTGGTAGTTGGTATGACCACTTGCCCTTGATTGAGTTTGCCTATAATAATAGTTACCACTCTAGTATTGGCATGGCCTCTTTTGAGGCATATATGGTAGGAGATGTCAATCTCCTATTGGGTGGTACGAAGTTGGTGAGGGTAAGTTGATTGGCCCTAATTTAGTTCACCAAGCCTTAGAGAAGGTAAAGGTAATTTTTGATTGGTTGAAAACCGCTCAAAGTCGTCAAAAGTTCTATACAGATATGAGGCGTAGAGACTTAGAGTTTAGTGTTGGCGATTGAGTATTCTTAAAAGTGTCTCCCATGAAGGGAGTGGTGCGATTTGGTAAGAAGGAAAAGCTTAATCCCCTTGGTCCCTACTTAATTGTGAAGAGGGTTGGCAATGTTGCCAATGAGTTGGAGTTGCCTCGTAGTATGGACTCCATTCAGTCGGTTTTCTATGTCTCTATATTATAAAAGTGTGTGGGTGATCCTTCATTGGTTTTTCCCCTGAGGGATGTTGATATCTCGGACTCTTTATCCTATGAGGAGATCCCGGTGAGGATCTTGGATCAGCAAGTTCACCGATTACGAACGAAAGAGGTGTCTTCGATGAAGGTTCAGTAGAGGAACCAAAAGTTCGAGAAAGTTATTTCGAAAGAGGAAGAGGACATGAACTCCAAGTATCCATAATTATTTTCCATTCCAGACACTTATGATAGAGGTATGTGTTAATCTCCTTACTTTGATTTGTGTCTTCTATAGACAATGGTTTAGAGTCCTCAATATTTTGAATTAAGTATACCTTGTCTAGATGATGGATTAAAGTCCTCAAGCTTTGAATTTATTTATGTCTTGTTAGACCATGGGTTCAAGTCCCTAATGCTTTGAAATTATGTGTGTCATGTTTCGATGGGTTTAAGTCCCTAGTATCTTGAGTTAATTCATACCTTTCGTAAACGATTGGTTCGATTACCTAATTCTTGAATTGAGCAAGTATCCTTGATAAGTTGATGGGTTGAAGTCCCTAAGTCATAAAATAAGTAAGGGGTTTGAGTCCCTAATCTTTGAAATGAACTAGTATCTTTGATAAATAGTAGGTTTGAGTCTTAAAAACGATGAAGTGAATGATTGATTGATAATGAGCATGATGTATGTTATATCCTTGTTGTATGCTTGTTCTAACCTGTTTGAAGGTTGTTTTGATGTTTGATGATATGTTAGCTTGTGTTTATACTTACCTCACCCCTCATGCTAGGATGAATAATCCAAGGGGGGGAGAATTGAAACACCTAGGCTTTGAACCATTGAAAATTTTCATCTTTTGGTGTCACTAGACTAGGTACGACAAGGGGCATGAGTCGTACCTAGTGGATATGGGTCTTACCCTCTTCCCTCTTCCCTCTCGTACCCTAGGAAGTATGGTGAGGGTTACTCACTGTCCTAGGCACGAGTGATACCCTACTCAATCGTACCTTAAGGTATGAGTCGTACCAAGTGAGTTGTATAGAGTTTGGACTTGAACTTTGTGTGGACTGTTTTTGATACGGTTAAAGCATACGAGTTAGGAGTGAGTCGTACCCTTTGGATACGAATCATGGGTGTGTTTTCATACCATTTATAGTGTGTGTGACCTAGGAGAAACCTAAGGTACGAGTCAGGGTACCACTCGTACCCTAGGGTACAATTACTTAAGTGAGTCGTACCCCTGGACGGGTTTAATTTTCAACTTTTAACTAAGGGCCTTATGGTCATTTGCCATGCCTAAAACCCTAAGTCTTCTCACTATATAAGTGTTTGTGGCCTCTTAAACATCTATTTTGATGGATCAAACACCTTAAATACACTCTCATGGTCATCTTTGAAGGATTGGAGGCTAGGATTTCAAGGGTGATCTTCAAGAGGCCAAGTGAAGTCAAGTTCTTGGTGTATCATCTTGTTTAAGGCATGTAAATCTTTCCCTTTTTAAATAACTCTAAACCCATGTATTTTACACTTGGATTAGTAAGTGTACATGGTGATTTTGAAATCAAATAAAAAGGATTTTGTTGCCTAATGGTGAATATTGTTGACTCTTGCTTAGACTTATGATTATATATGTTATTGATGATGATTTGCACATGTGGGTGCTTATTGTATATGGTTAAACATGAGGGTCTTGAGTAACCCTAATCTTGATGATTTCTACCATGAAAATAGCCTTATTAAAGGTATGTACACAAGGTGTTTATGAAAATGTCTAAGTGAATTGTCTAGTCACATGTTGATGATGTTTTAAATTAGGGCAATGGCCCAATAAGTGTGAATGATTGATAAATGATGTTGAAAAGGGTATAGTGAGACATGAATTGTGTAATGATGACCTTGTTGAGTTAATTGACTAATAAGGGGTTGAAGTCCCTAAACATAATAATGTATTTGAATTGTGTGTTGAACAAAGTGTGGTAAGAGTGTGGTATAAGTTTGCTAATAAAATATGAATAGTTTGTGTAGGTCATGATAACCATAAATTGAATTGTATGGTAAATTGAATGGAGGCATTGACCTACTAAAATAGTTGAGCAATAAAGGTTCCTCTAAGGACCATGTGGTCACGTATAGTGTTGA
This sequence comes from Capsicum pubescens, assembly GCA_030864215.1. Taxonomy (NCBI): domain Eukaryota; kingdom Viridiplantae; phylum Streptophyta; class Magnoliopsida; order Solanales; family Solanaceae; genus Capsicum; species Capsicum pubescens. The sequence goes on from CM061539.1 coordinate 115,348,470, forward strand.
ATTGGCTAAATGGTGAGAGTCCTTAAATGTTGTAATGAATGTATGTTGATGCATGGGCAAAGTGTTTGAGTCTCAATGTCGACTAATGTAGTTGTGACCTCTTGAGGTTGGAGTCCCTTGCCTTATGAAATGGCTTGAGGTTGCTTGAGGTTGAAGTTCTTTGCCCAATGAAATTGCTTGAGGTTAAAGTTCCTTGCGTAAAGAGATCTCTTGAGGTTAGAGAACCTCACCGGATGATACGGCTTGTGGTTAGAGTCTAAGTATGGCACGAGGTTAGAGACCTATGCCTAATTGAATGTGCGAGCATGTGGTTGGAGTCCCATGCCTATTTGAATATATGTGTGCAGGTAGAGCCCCTTGTTGGATGAAGGTGTATGTGGTTAAAGTCCTTTGTCTAATAATATATAAATATGGTTAAAGTCCTATGCCTAAACATAATTGGTTGATCCTAAGTGTGGAAGGTCGAAGTCCTTCACGTGATGGCTCATGATTGAATGCCTTGAAAATGTTGCTTAGCCTTGATCTCTTGTTTATCATGTGATATATTTATATGCATGGATAAGTGAATGAATATAATATATTGACTTGTTGTCGAATGATGACGCTATTTTATCCTTATCCTTGAGTTACATACTAGCGTTCCAACCGCTAACCGTCTCCATATGCTATGTCCCCACGCGACATAGGGGACGGAGTTTCTTCTTCTCTTCCTGCGTAGTGATTAGTAGATCGAAGAGGTTCGTGCATTGACTTTGGAGTGGTGAGCTTCCTTACATCGGAACATTCATCCTTGGTCTTTTATCTTTAGACTTAGTCTTATTTAGACTTGGTTTGGCTATTGTCGAGGGCTTGTCCCGAAATATACATTTCTAATTATCGATTTGTATAGAGGTATTGTGGATGACTGTGGACTTGGGTATAATGGCTAGTTGTTGAACCTAATGAAGTGTTTAGACTTACTTAAGATATGACTATTGGTGTTGTTTCCGCTTTCGTATTATATGGTTGGGATTCTGCCCGACCCTTGTGGATTGATGTTGATAGTTAGGTCGAGTTACGGGGCAACCTTCGGTACATGTGTGCTTGAGGTACCCATACGACATGTCTAGTTTCGGGCCGTGTCAAGCAAAGTGGACTCATCATTTATAGCACAAATTAATGGACTAGCCCAATAAAAAGTGAACATTAATTAAATCTGAATTTATTGAACTTAAAATAATTAATTTAATTATATTGATCCACAATATTTATTGGATTAATATATTTGAATTTAATATAATTCAAATTTTGTATGAATTTAAATCCAAAAAAATTTTGTCGAGTAGACGTACCTCAAAATAACTCATCAGTATATTATGGTACTCACATGGTATGCATTATATACTGACTATCCTAAAGGACATGTTCATTCTCTTCAGTTTCCTATAATGCTCACATGATATATATCATACTATCATATAAAACTGATTGATTCCTTCAAGTAAACACAACTTCGTCTTCTATGATATTCATATGATGTATATCATATACTTAGATGATAACACAAAAACTAATCCAATCCTTAAAATCTAAATATATGTCATATACTGCTAGAGCATCATAAAAACTGATTCATTCCTTCAAAATACTCTCGTTTTTTATAACACCCACAATATATTTATAAGTATTATCTGGTAACAACATAAAGGACAAGAAAAGAACTAGGGGCAAAAAGAAGAAGAGATCAAGCCTTTTGTATAAGAAAAGCAAAAACCAACGTTGTTGATATTCAAAACAAACCTAAGCACTAGAAAGGAAAAAAATAACCCAGAAACGAAGTCGGAATTTGAAGTCTGTGGGTTCTAAATTAAAGAAACATAAAAAAGCAAAAAATCACATGTAGCTACTGGGGTTTGAACCCATGTTCGCCCAGAAGAGGGGCCTTATCAGTGGTCCATCTACCCCTAGGATAAGCAACATTGTTTGTCAATGGGTTCGCACTACATAAATATATACATATATTCAAAATTTAATAGTATAAATATAGGGTCTACGTAAAAGTCACTGGGTTCGCTCGAACCCCCTCAAGTACTGTAGCTCTGCCCCTGCCCAAAAAGAGAAAAGAACATAAAGGGAGAAAGAGAGAGAAAAATGGAGAAAATAGGTTTTTTCATTCTAAATCATCAAAGTGATGACTCTAATTTTTTTATTTAAAATTACTTGCTGATTATGGTTGGACTTCTTTGGTGGAAACATGGGGAAATTATAAAGAATTAAGAAAGTTAAACCCTAGGATTGTTCAACCTAATCATTTATTTGAAATAATAATTGTTCTCAAAATTTAATTTTGATTAGTGTTCTAGAATCATCTCGTCCAGGAAAATTTTTTGGTGGTCGTGGTTCGAAAATTCTGACCTATTGACCGAAGTTGAATTCTTGGGTTAACCTTTATCCGTGAGTTTGACTTGCTCTAAAAATTAAGAGAATGTGCACTAGATGGATATTGACCATTCTAAGTCCATTTTTGTATAGTTTGATGTAAATTTGGAAATCCGAGAGTATAGTTCTGCTTTACTAATAAAATAGTGTGAGTTGTTAATTTGAGGTAAGATTGATTTTAAGTTTTGGTGCTTACTTCTTAGATTTGTCTTGGAAAAAAGTGTTTTATTTGTCTAGTTCATGTGTTGAGATAAGCATGTGTTGAAAAGAATTGATGGTCTTTGACCAGTTGCATATATGTTATTTTGAGAAAAAAAGAGCAGTTCGGTGCACTAAAACTATCACTATGCGCGATGTCCGGGGAAGGACCCCACCACGAGGGTGTATCGTACGCAGCCTTACCTTGCATTTCTGCCAGAGGTTGTTTATTTTGAAAAGAATAGTAAAATTATTTAATAAGTGATTTATGGTGTGGCATGGTCTCGTATCATGGAATTGGGTCACCAGATATCCTTTCTTCGCTACCGCGATAGACTTATTAGGGACATACATTGGTGTGGTAATATATTCGGGATATATTTATGCTACTGTAATATGTTAGGGGCCTTGTACATGCTATCATAATACTTTTTTTGAAAAACTTTATATGTTGTCGAGCACTAGTCAAGATGCTAACTTGATATCCTTCATTGTCGCATATGGCAAGTCATGCGTGTGGATTGTGTTGAGATATGTATTGACTTGTTTAATATTTGTCAGAATTTAATAGAATATTATTTTATGAAATATATTTTTGTGCATATTATTTTGATACTGCAGTGTATTTATATTTTCTAACACCTATCCTAAGATATTTAAAGTGGTAGATCGAGAATTTTACTGGGATATATTATGTATAAACTCACTCCTTAATTACATGCATATCTATGTGGATACCATTACTGTAAATGAGGCAAATGGCTAAAGATTTCATTGAGTGGATTCTGTTGTTGGACTGAGCCACCGCATCATTCGTGGAGGTCGTCATTCAGTTGTACCTTATTGATTTTTAGTTATTTCCTTTATTCTAATGTTTACATGCTCGACACTCAAACTCATGCAACGAATATGGTTTATTAAATGCTATAAATTAATGATTAAGGTGTGGAAATTCGATTCATCTAGTGGTGGTATATACTGTGGATCAATTATGTTTAGGGATATGTGGAAACGTGATAAAGTTGATATTCAAGCAGAAGCGAGGTCAAAATTTTCATTGTGGTTGATCATATGTTTAGAACAATTAGTTTAGTGTACGCGCGTTGTGCGTGTATCTCACGTCAATTAATTAAATTATTTAAAAAAAAAATAGAAAATATTAAATCATAAAACAACAATTGATGTTATTGATTTCAAAGTCTTAAATATTATGAAAATCATTAAATAATTATTTCTTAACGTTAGAAATTAATTAAAAGATATTGTCAAGACAATATCACAATTTGCAAGTCAATATTTCAAGTACTTATAGTGAATATGATTCTTAGCTGAAGCTTAAAGAAAATCAGAAATACTCATTACAAATAAATAAATGAGATTCATCAACATAACTCACAACTTTACAAGCATATGACTAACTAAAGAGTGTGAATACTGCAAGTAGTCAACAATTTTTTTTGTAAATCAATACTGCAAGTAAATAGTCAATAAATTTTTAATATAGTTAATTCGGATAAATTAACTAATAATACAATTGCAAGTCATAATAAATTTGAAGTCTATATAAATTCACAATACAAATTAATTAATTTTAAACCCATATCACGTTGGAATAGTAGTACACAATATAGGTTGGATCAAATCTCAATTCAACACTAAGCTGTAGGCGAGCAAAATCACTTCGGAACATGTGTAACGCTCTCTTTCCATCATTCTCCTCTTGCTTCCTCCATCACATTTAGACATGGATATCATGCATCTTCAGTTGAATAAATATCAGTAATTATACATACACAACATTAACATGAAAGTACACCTCCAAAACTCCACATTTTGAAATTTTAAAGAAGCCCAAAAAATTGATTGATCTTACTTAAATTTTGAATGACCCCGACATCAATTTTAGATGATAAATATGATTATCGATGGATAAAGTTATTGTTGTAGAGCAAAATGATAGGGTTTTAATATTAATTCTTCTTCCTATATACCGTAAATACAATGATCTTCATCACCTCCTCTTTGTTTTTAATATACTCTTGTTCATCTCTTAATTTAAGCATGTTATTAAGATAAGGAGTCGTGTAGTAGATTTTATTTTTCTCCATAAATTATTTACAAAAAATAAATAAACTACAACCACAGGAATAAGAGTTTTATATTTTGTTTTCTTTATTTTTTTCTTTCATATATTTATAGTTACCTTTTCTTAGTTCAATTATATCACCCAAACCGTAAACTTTTCATCTAGCAAACAAGCTTTTACTAATTAATTAATCCTCACCATATAGCATAAGTCCATAATTTATCGTTTTTATAATTTATTTTCTCATTTAAATAAAGTTACCATAAATGTGATCCTCCAAATTTATTTGTTATAAGTTGAAAAGTTTTCTTATATCAACCATAATTAGACTTCTAAATAAACACACAATTTCATATTAAATAAAACTTTAAACGTACAAATAATATTTCCTTTATGATGCTTTCGTGCCCTTTTCTTCTTTAAGGAAGAAAACTAACCAACTTAAAAAATTTTAAAAATACATATATGTTTATGAAAGAAACTTTAGAACTCTCATCAAATATTTTAAAAATTCTTAATTTTAAAATTATATTTTCCTTTTAGTAAATATTTTAAGATTCCTTAGTTATTAATTCTTCAATACTTTTACCATAATTTTTAAGAATTTTAAATGTGAGTGCCTCGTACTTCAAAACTAACGTAAACATTATTAAATAATATAAATTTAAGCTATAAGTAAATATCAAACTAAAACAATTAAGTGCTTGAAAATGGTCAATACAATTATGTTTGGCTCTAGTGTAATAAAGAAATATATCTTGCCTAACTTAACAGACTACTGTGATTGAAAAATTCACCTTTCAATTATTGAAGTTATTCGATGGTCCACTTACGTGGAATTAATTAGCACAATATATTTTATATAAATAAATTAATGATGATAAAATAAATAATAATAATAATAATAATAATAATAATAATATATTCATCTTCTCCAAAATTATATTATTTGAGCCTAACATATTATTAATTGTATATCTCAAATAGTCATATAATTTAATGATGATGGTAATAAGATAATTTGTATCCTACGAAAACTTTATATGTACATGCCTTTTGACCTATCATCTTTTTACTTTACAAAAATCTTCTTACTTTTTATAAGATTAAATATAAATATAAATATAAATAGTTTGGTTAATCATTACAAAATTGGTGTCCAAAAATATATCTCTTTCTTATTTTTATAGTAAAATGTTGAAATTCATTAGATTATTATAGTAGTATTTTAAGACACAATTTGTTTATCTTATTTTTAATAAATAGCGATAATGATTAAATATATTTATATTTAATTCTAAATGTTAAGAATAACTCTCCTCTTTGTCTCATTGTCCTTAATTTTCTGTAATTTTTTTATTTCGCTTCTGATTTTTCTTTAAACAAAATTTAAAGTAAGCGATGATGAAAAGAAATAAACATAAAACAGAAAGGAAGCATACATAAATCAAGCGGAGCAAATTAAACACGAAGATCATAAATTCAACTCATAATCTCAATTGGAGTTGGTACCTTGAAGAGAGAAGCCAACAACCTTGCAACAATGATACCATTATTCACTCGACCAATTTTCTTAATACTCTCCTATATTTATAGGATTTTTTAAGATACCATTATTTACTTGATGGAACAATTTTCTTAATGCTCTCCTATGCCGTTACCCTATATTTATAGGGTTTTTTAAGATTCTTTATTTATTACCATACATCTTAGGACTCTTTTTTTACTTACACAAGGAAAGAAAATCTATAAAAATTAATTGGTTATATATTTTCCTTTTACCATATAGTTTAGGACTCTTTAATCTTTTAATATTATAATTAATATTATAAAGTTAATTAAATCAAATTAGATGAAAAGCGTGAGAAGACGATTTTGTCTATTGTGGAGTCTTTTAATGAAGGGCAAAAAATTCAAATCACTTTTTTAAGAGTCTTCACACTTTAATATATTATAGATTATAGATATAGATTATAGATTATAGATATAGATAGGTGGGCGAAAAAGAAATAAATTAGTAACTATCTTTTAATCCAATGGGATAAAGTCCACTAAATGATGTCCTTAGCTTGTTCTGATTAGTATAAAGATCAGAACATTTCTTCGTTTAACAATAGAAGAAATTCGTTTTGGTCTTTTAACAACAAAAAGAGAAGGCACAATACATAAACATGCCTTTTAGTCTGGCCACAGATCACATTATGACCTTCAATTTTGGGTGTGCACAAATAGGCACTGAAACTTTTATAAAATTGAACAAATAAACACGTCCTATGTGGCTAATTCTTGTCCTACATGGCGTCCTACGTGTATTATGTCACACAGGACGTGTGTGTCTACTTGTTCAACTTTATACAAGTTTAAGTGTCTACTCATGCACACCCAAAATATAAGGTCATAGATGTGATTTGATGTCAAGTTAAAGGGCATATTTATGTATTATGCCAAAAGAGAATTGTAAAAGGGCAAAATAAGAAATTTGAACCCAAGTCTTCAAGGAACTTGGCACACTCTCAGCTATTGGCCCATCACTTTTTTTTCGTGTCAAATGTGTTCAACAATTAGTATAAATCCACATACTTTATATTTATCCTATGTACTTATAGAACTTGTCTGACAAAGGGTGATCATCTAACCATCCTTGAGTGGGTGTAGCTCCGCACTTTTATCAGAGCTTAGGCTTTAAATCTCAAGTTATGAAGCAGTTTTTGTAGAGTATTGTTCATGGGTATGTACACATCGACACTTACAACCTTGAGGCTACTGAACATCTTAAGATGTTTCTCTTCTTTCATACATTGTTCAGGCGTTAAAACGAACCGAGTGTAATATTGAGATTTCCCTTTCTCAGAAAGTTAGGACATGCATATGTATAGTTAACTTGGAAAAGTTTTTAATAATACATGTGTAATTGAATATATGGTTTATCGTGCGCATTGATTTTAGTCAAGATTGCACAGGCTGTACATTTTGGAATAAATTTATTCTCAAACGAACTTCAGGGAAAAAAAATTTAAGAAGCTCGAAGCTTAATTAAATTTTTAAATGTCGAGAATTTGTGTGAATGGCAAAGTAGCAAAAAGAGACTAATAAATTACTATCGACTCGAGCAAAGCATTCTTGCAATGATTTGATGTTCAGTTCTCCTTTTTAATCACATTCTTATGACTGAGATTTACGAGAGACTATTTAACTAATTCCCCTCCACTTCCCTTTCTCTGAGTTCCCCTTTTTAATAATGCAATTTCTACTATCTTATTCTGATGAGACTCCCCACTTTCTTTCCTTGTAAAATAAAAAGGAACTAAATAAATTTTAACAAAAAGTAATTGAGGCCAATGATAACCTGAACGAACTTACAATATATATAACAGAACTGGTAACCAAAAAAGCAAAATAAATACAGATCTAAAAGCTCAACTACTCACAAAAGAATACAAGTGCACTAATAAATATGTCTTGGAAGGTTGACTAGTTTTTTCACTTGTTGAAAAACAAACCCCTCCTCCTCCCTTTTTTCTTCTCACCAGCCTGCAACAAAGGAGAATTGGGAGTTTCAAAACAGCGATCAGTCCTATTTACATCAAAATCTTAGCACCGATTGGACACCATGAAAATTAACTAGCAATTCAAGAGATTTTCTGACTCAGCCACGAGAAAAAAGAAAAAAAAAGTTCTCTAGAAACTTCATCACAAATTCCCAAAACCATTAATCCATATCCATAAAGTTTTAATGACGTTCATAATAAGCATATGGTCACTCAAGACCTGGCGTATCTCAACTCGCCCGTAACCTATGTATACCTATTGAAATGATGTACAAGTAAGAAATAGCTGCACGGCCATGACCAAGCGGCAACAGGTTCCAATGTCCAGAAAATATGTCGATCCACAAAAAATAACAATAGATCATAAAAGAATCTAACACATGAACGATATTGGATGATTGATCAAGAGAGCTACTGTATTCGAGAGATGGCCTTTTGTGCAGAAAAACAGTTTCCTTTTGACAAATAAAGGCATTGTGACTAATATAAATTCAGCATCAAGATGGTACCCATAGAGCAATACACGGTTTACCAACCAAAACATACTAATTCATGTGTGAAAATGCATATACCAGATGCTAGCCGATTTTCATGCTAAGGCAGATAGATAAAATTACATGATTGGAACCATGACGAAAATGTAAATAAAATAAAAAGGAATAAAGCACAGATTTAGCTGAAAGAGCTCAAAAATCTACAGTTTTTACAAGACATACAAATTCACACGTGGGAATGCATGTATCAGACGCTAGCCCAGTTTCTTGCTAAAACAATGAAATAAAAAATACATGATCTGAACCATGACCAAGTACAGATCTAGACCACAAATGCACTATGTTGCAACATTCAGGGAGCCTGTAAACTTCAATTGAACCTCACAGAATAGAGAAAGAATACTATGTATCATTCATGTCACAACAATAACTTTCAGATTGTAGAAGTCATACCCGTATAATAAATAATCTCATGGTAAGGACTATTGTATCCCTTGAACTGCAAAACAGAGTCACATGTCACATAAATAGAGAAATTAAATTGTATGATCACTTGAACCACATTGTCAGATGGTCACATGCAGAAGAAGAGAGTACAACATCGAAAAGGTAAAATTTCGACATGAAATAATGACGTGACATGAATGCCTCTTAACCAAAGAAGAACATAAGAAATGATAACAGATAAGGAAGAAAGCAAAGAATCTACTATGTATTGCTCCATCTGAATTGGAAGACTCCCAGAAGCATATGGTAGAACCATTTAAACTTCTATTTTTAATTATTTTTCGGTAAAACGCCTTGAGTTTGCTCATGACTGTGGAAAATAAGAAAACAGTTTTTTTCCTAATTTATTCCATTTTTTCAGGGGGGAGATCTTACCAGCTAATGTCTCCTTGATCATTCTCAGCCTTCAAAATATGCTCATCTCCCCGACCATCAAAGATCGAAAATTCTGTAGGACTTCCATATGGAATAGAAACCTTGAAGAAGCATAAAGTGGTGAGAAACAGGTGGAAACCAAGGAACCAATAAAAGGTATAGCAACATGAGCTTAAAACTATAGTTTTAAACTAGAAGTCATAGGAGAAACAGTACACAACAAAGTAGTCATTATTAGAAAAAGTTTGTGTGTTCTCTTACTAATGTCTTTACATTAAAATAAAATAGAGTGTCTTTACATTGGAAACAAGAGATATCATTGTTTACCAATGCTTCTTAAGTTTTTTATACAGTTGGAGTTGCCAGTTTAGCACCTCCAGAGGAAAGCAGTTTATCACGACCCAAAAAGCTTTAGCTTTTTGTCCTCTACAAGTACTGTCGCTAGGACTTATCAAAAGAAAAATGTAAGGAAAAGGGTCCAATTTACCAGTGTTACCAAAAGCAAAGAGCAAAAAAGGCTCTAAGGTCCATTGAGGTTTTAAGCGCAAATAGAGCATGGGCTCTAATTAAAAAAGGCACAACGAGAGAAAAAATAAAAGTACATACATTTCGTCCAAGACTAATAATTTTAAGCATGAATAATAAATATATGAACAAAAAAATTGAAAAAAATAATTACAACAAAGTGAAATATCAATTGTTTAGTGTCGCCTCTTCAGAAGCGGCTCATTGACGAGAGAAAGTATGCCTTAGAACCTTGATGATGACATTAAAGTTCACATTAAACGAGGCAAAGCACTCAACACGTTTTGAACCTCGCTTCAGGGCTAATGCGCGCCTTTAATTACATTGAATTTTACCCCTCCAATTCCAGAAATAGTTCACATTTAACCTTTGTTAAACTTTTCGAACAAATTTGCCCTCGTTGTTAGTCTGTTATTCGAATATACCCCTTTCTCTAAACGGAGCCAAGAGTACGGACAAAATATAGGGGAAACTTGGCCATTTTCTCAAAGTACACTTGCCAAGATGAATAGAGAAGGGGATAGAGGGTTCCTTTGTCTAATCCTCTATAGCATTGAAAAAACATTCAGGCGCCTCATTGATGAGAATGGAGAATTTCACTGTAAAGATGCAAAACTTCACCCAATTAAATCCACTTTTCACCAAAAACCCATTTGTCTTAGGATTTTCTTAAGATATCTCAATTGACATGGTCATAGGCTTTCTCAATGTAAAGTTTACATAGTATACCAGGCCTGTTTTGTGAGATTCTCGAGTCTACAACTTCATTAGCTATCAGCACAGAGTCCATTATTCATCTTCCGCTAATGAAAGGCATCTATTGAGAGTCGACCAAAGTGTCCACCACCCTTTCCAGTCGTGTTGTCAAAACCTTTGAAATCAGTTTGTAGAAGCTTCCTATTAGGCTTATTGGTTTGAAATCTGTTAGCTCCTTGGCCCCTTTCTTTTTTCTTTTTATTTTTTTTTTGAATCAAGGCTATATAAGTAGCATTGAAACTTTTTTCAAACATTTCCCGGGCATGGAAATTGTGCGGAGCCTCCATAAAAGTCTTGCTTCAATACCTCCGAACACTGAAAAAAACCATTGTATAACCATCAAGGCCTGGTGCTTTGTCTGCAACACACATCTTAAGGCAATTATACACTTCCTGTTCATCAAAATTTTCTTGTAAGGCCTCCTTCTCTGCTTCTGATGTTGTAGGGCAGTTGTAAATGTTTCCTGCAGGTCTCCATTCTGCTGTCTCTGTGTTTAACTTTTTGTAGAATTTAATAATCTCTTCTTTTGTTCTTGTTGGTTCCACTGTAGGTTCCCCTTGCACTACTTGTTAATCAATATGGTTGCATCTCCTGTGGACATTAGCAATTTAATGAAAAAACTCTGTTTTTTAATCACATTCGTTTAGCCACAACGCCCTTGATCTCTATCTCCATGCACTCTCCTCATTCTTGAGAACTACTTCCAGTGTCAAATATATTTCTGCCTTTTTTGAAGATTCCTCTTCTGACAGCCCTGTCTCTAATAAGGAGCCCATATCTGTTATTTGATTAAGCAATTTCGACTTTTGAAGCTTCAGATTTCCCTGTTCACTCCTGCTCCAATCTTTAAGCTTTCCTTTGAGGACTTTGAGTTTGCAAGCTAAGATAAATCAGCCCTCTCAATGAACTCAAAGGATTCCACCAACTTCTGACTCTATCCACAAAACCTTTTGTAGTAAACCACCAATTTTCAAACTTAGAATAAGATTTTGGAAGCTCTCAGGTGCCACACAGAAGTGTAATAGGTACCTGATCAGAGATCAGCCTTTGTAGGACAGCTTGCTTGATATTTACGAGAAAGCACATCCCACTCTAATGAAAACAAGATTTTCTCTACTTTTGACACAGTATTAAGATTATCTCCTTTAAACCATGTATTTGAGCCACCTTCAAGTTGTAAATCATTAGCTCGATGTCCTCAATGAAATCTGAGAATTCTGCCATTGCTGAGGACCTCCTAATACAGTTCCTTTTGTCAGATGGGAACCTACAGACATTAATATCACCACAAATTGCCCAAGGACCCTCCTTCAGACCCCTCAGCCCCCAGCTCATCCCAAACTGATCTCCATTCTAGTTACCATTTGGTGCAAAAACTAAAGAAATATGACATGAAAATTCTTGTTGAAGAGCCTCAGATTTACAAGTTAAAGAATAAGTGCCAATCTCTACGACTTCTCCTTCCGGACTCTGCAATCCCACATCATAAGAATTCCTCCTCTAGTGCCACTGGCTTCCAAACAAGCATATCTTGTCCATTTTCGTCTAGTCCATTTTCCTCCACCAAACTGACTAATAATCCTGATGATTCCCTTCCAACGCTGCATTTGTTAATATTATGATTCAGACGTCTGAATGCACATCTGAATGATTAAAATGTTGTCTCCAGATCTAAAAACTGAATGATTAAAACCGTTTGTTTTTCAACATCTGAATGTGCCAAATTTATTTATTTGTATATATAATAAAAAATATAATTCAAATAAAAAATTAGTTATATATTAAGAAAATATTTGAAATAATACAACAAAATTGTTACTCCCTCAGTTTCAAAAAGAATGACCTACTTTCCTTTTTAGTCCGTTTCAAAAAGAATGACCCCTTTCCTTTTTTGGCAATATTTTAATTTCAACTTTCCACATGACATGTTTAGGACCACAAGATTAAAGGGCATTTTTGTACATTTAACACAACTTTAATTTCAGGCCACAAGATTCAAAAGTCTTCTTTATTTTCTTAAACTTTCTGCCAAGTCAAAGTAGGTCATTCTTTTTTAAACGGAGGAAATATTTGATTGAAAAAAGAAATATTTATATTTACTAGTGATAATGGAGATGGTTTGCACTGGTGGTGGTGGTGATAATGATTGATGTTAGTGACTAGTAATGTTGGTGGTGACAGTTGTGATGGCAGAGATAGTTGGTAATGTAGTGATTGTTATAACGGTGGCGATTGGTAGCGGTGGTGGTGATTGTGATGTGAATTTGGTTGATGGTAGTTTTTGGAGGTATTGATTGCAATGGCTGAAAAATAAATGTGATATTTGACGATGTGTTGGTGGTAATGGGAGACACTATTAGCTGTGATCGTGTAGATGGTTGTTAGTAGAGATAGATTGTAGTGACGGTAGTGGTTGAAGTGATGGTAGAGGTGGTGATACCGGTGACAATGATGGTGGCCAAAGAATGTGTAAAGGTTGATGATGTATTAGTGGTAGTTAGCATTGGTGCTAGTTGTGATTGATAAGTTGGTCGGTAGTAGGGATTGGTCAGTAATGCTTGATGATGGTGGTGGCGTTGGAATTGGTTTTAGCGTTGGGGTGGCGGTAGCGGTGGATATAATTAGAATATGGAGGTCGTAGGATTTGTAGCGACTGACAATAGTGGTTGGTAGCGATATTGATTGTCAATGGTGGTTGTGATGGTGGAAGTGGTTGGTGGTAGGTGGTGGTTGACAATGGTGGTGGTGACTAGGGCTGGCAACGGAACTGGAACTTTCCGTTCCGTTCCGATAGTGACGTTTCCGATTGATTTCCGGTAACGACACGGTCCGGTTGGTTCCGGTTTACCGGTACCCAATGGTCCGAAAAACGATACCGGTCCGGACCTACGAAAAATTCCGGTATTTCCGGTTCCGGTTGACCGGTCCGTAACTTTTAAAATTTGGCCTTTTTTTTTTTTTTTTTTTGTAAAACTTGGTTTGCAACGGCTCTTTTGGCCGTTGCATTTCAACTGTTATTACCCCCCCCCCCCCCCACCTTCCAATTACCTCCCACCACCCTTTAAAAATTTTACTATAAATATACTTCATTTCAATTATTTTTTTCACACAAATATTATCAATTTTCATACTCTCTCTTAATATTCTCTCAAATTCTCTCTAAATATTTCTAGTTTTATTATATTAGTTGAACACTTGAAGTTGAGGATTCATTTATTATATTAGTTGGAGTTGAAGATTTTTTGAATATATTACAAGCTTCAATTATCATCTTTTAATTCCGTCATTTGTTATACGTCTGCTTTTACGCAGGAGTTCGGTATATTCGTACCAACTTTAATCTCTTTTTATTTACGTTAATTATCTGTATTTTTTATTTTTAGTATCTACATTTATTTACGAACATCAATTTGTATTTGTATTGCTTGTTTTAATATTTTATTTTGAAATATGGATTTTGAAAAAAATAGTAGTGGTAAAAAATCAAATTTTGGTAAGGTCTTTCGTAGAAATAAAAAAAGTAAGGCTAGTACTAGTTCATTACCGGCTAGATTTAATGAAACTTCATTATCACAACCTAATGGTTTCGATGTTGGTATCGGTATGGAATTAGATAATGAGACCCTGAATAGGCGTTATAATAATTTTGAGGAAGACTTACCAGAGGAAGATGATATAGAAGAACAAGAATTAGGTGATACCCCTACCCCTACTAGTCCGGTTACGGAATTACCGGAACACGATGAAGAACTGTCCCCTTTACCGGAATTTACTAGGGCCAAAGGTACCGAACGTACTAAAAGGTCTTTAGTTTGGAAATTTATGGAGCATGATAGGGTAAAAAGTACTGCTACTTGCAATAAATGCAAGAATGTTTTTAAACATTTGACTGGGGGAAAAAATGGCGGGACAGGATTGCTAACTTCGCATTTGATGAGATGTAATAAAGAATTTATTCGTCTTAAAAACGAGGCTAAGGCAAAAAAGATGGTACAACATTTGTACATGAATCTGTAGGAGGTAATATGGTTCAAACGCGTTTAGACATGTTTAACCCGGCTGAAGCAAGTTCGTCCTCGACATATAGTGAAGATGTAGATAAAGAAGAACTAGCGAAAATGGTTGTTGTTATGGGTTTGCCTTTTAGTTTTCCTTCGCATCCCGGTTTTATTCATTATATTCAACGAGTATATAATCCCTCTTTTAAAGATTTTTCACGAAATACAATTAAAAATGATATTTTTAAATTTCAAGCTGAACATTATCATTTTCTTCGTTGCTTATTTGATAAATTTGATGGTAGAATATCTGTTACTTCTGATATGGGTACTAGTGTTGTCGGTAAT
This sequence comes from Capsicum pubescens, assembly GCA_030864215.1. Classification (NCBI taxonomy): domain Eukaryota; kingdom Viridiplantae; phylum Streptophyta; class Magnoliopsida; order Solanales; family Solanaceae; genus Capsicum; species Capsicum pubescens. The sequence continues at coordinate 115,363,723 of CM061539.1, forward strand.
GATTATTTTACTCTCACGGCTCATTGGATTGATCACGATTGGAACATGCAAAAAAGAAGTATTGCTTATAAATATGTCGATGAGTCTAAAACCGGTATGTATATAGCTAATACAATAGCGGAGAGCATGAAATATTTTAGATTTATTGGTAAACCTATGGCATGCACATTAGATAATGCTTCTAATAATTTGAAAGCTATTGACGAGTTAAAAACTAGATTATGTTTAATGTATCAAGATCATTTTCATGTTAGATGTTCTGCACATATTTTAAATTTGATAGTACATGATGGTATTCATTTGTTTGGAAATGGTTGTCTTAAAGTGCGAATTGCTTGTAGTTCTATGTTTAAAAATAAAAAAAAGGCTGTAATGGATGATTTTAAATGTAAATGTGAACAATGTGGCCTTCCATATAGAAAAATTCCAAAAGAAATTCCTACTAGATGGAATTCTTTGTTTCAAATGTTTGAAGTAGTTGTTATATATCGTAAACCTATACAATTAGTTTATAATTCTTATAATGAGGATGTTAATTTAATGCTAGATGAAGATGATTGGACTGAAGTAGAAGAACTTCGTAAATTTTTGAAAACTTTTTATCAAGCTACGAACACAGTATCTGCTCAATATACTCCAACTATTTGTTCTGTTTTAGTAACTATTACTGCTATTTCTAAAGTACTTGTTGAATATAAAAAAATATGTCCTAACAAAGAGGCAATTGAAGCTATGATTGAAAAATTTTAAAAATATTATTTTCCTATTCCACAAATTCTTTTAACAACTAATTTATTAAACCCATTTTATAAAGAACATGGTACAGTGATGTTGGTTAGAAAATTATATAACAATTTAGAAATTGGACTTCATCAAAAGCCATCAGTTGAAACTTGTTGTGCTAGCATAGTATCTACAGCTAGGAGTTTATATAACTTGTATCAAGTTATGGAACAAAATATTGGGCCGATTGAACCTCCTAGTTCTAGACGTAGATATGATGATTTAGATGACGAGATGGGCGAAGAACTTGGTCTTCAATGTTGTAGGAGTAATGATTTTGATTCGTATCTTTCGCAGGACCGGGAAAATATTAGAGATGAAACTGGAAAACAACTTTTATTGTGGTGGAAAACCCAGATCAGACAATTTCCAAAACTTTCAAGGATGGTTCGAGATTTGTTATCAGCTCAAGCTTCTTCAGTTGCTTCGGAGCAAGCTTTCAGCGCAGGAAGATTTATAATAGGAGATCATCAGTATTCATTAGCAAGGGATAGTTTGGAGATTTCGGTATTATTTAGAGATTGGATCAATGCTGAACGAATAAATTTTGGGCTCCCCAAATTACCGCCCCATATTGAAGACGAAATAGATGAAATTTTTGAGGAAAATAGTGATGATGGAATGGAAGCAATGGAGGAACAAGGAAATAGACCAATTCCGGAGGATTTATCCGTCGAAGAATTAGAAAAGTTACGCCAAAAAAATTATAGACAATTTAGATATTAATAAGATTCTACAATAGAAATCTAATTCACACAGAACCCTTCCTAGAAGGTGGCTGCGTAGATTAGATTTACATTTAATATCTTTGTAATAAATGTACAACGTACGAAATTTGAATAAATATAACGGCTATTCGCCTAATTTTGTTTTAAATTTTCTCTTTTGTTTGTTGCAATTATGAAAAAAAAAATATTATATTACGTATTTAAGTTTATAAAGTTAGAAAAAATTTTAACTTCTTAAACTTACTAAAAATATTATATTAACTTAACATATATTTTTTAAGTTAAAATTTAAAACCTTTTACAATAATTAAAACTTAAACTTATTATAAAAAAGTTAATAAATTATATAAACTATATAAGTTAAAAATATATATATATAACTTATATATTAATCTCATTAAGTTATAATTTAAATTAAAACTTAAAAAAAAAAAACTGGTACCAGCGGCGATATTCCAATAACGTTCCGGTTCCACACCGGTAGCTAGCGGACCGGTCCGAACAAGGAAAATTTTTCGGTATTCCGATTCCGGCGATATAAAACGGTAATGAGGTTCCGGTACCGTTCCGGATCCGGTCAAACCGGTCCAACGGTTCCGATCCGTTGACAGCCTTAGTGGTGACAGAGATGGTAGTGGTGGTGACTGGTGATTGTGGATCTCTTAATGATATTAAGACTTGATTCCAGATTTGAATGATTAAGACCTATTAAGAGCTAAAATCTTAATAAAAAACAAATGCACTTAATGGTCTGAAGTCGGAACCATTCAGATTCAAACCTCCATTAAGTGCAACAAAAGAGGCCTACTTTTGTTTCTTGCAGACGGGCAACATTTGCCTTCCAATCCAACACTTGATTTTGACTATTCTTCTTTTCCCAAATCACATTAGACACTTGACACTCCATGAAGCTAGGTTGAACTTCATTGGACAACTTCCTCTTCCCTTTTGCTCTGCTGCCACTGTTTTTGAATTTGACATCAAAGGTGACCAAATTTTTCAATTCTTGAGTGCCCTTAAATTTGGTTTTCTTGATGTCCATACCAGGTTCCATTCCTCTCCCTTGTCTGCTCCCGTCAATTTGCACAAGCAGTTCAAGGGTTTCCTTTACGTGGGCATTAAAGTCTACGCCAAACATCTCACCGGTCTTTTCTAGAAGAGCATTTTTTTGTTCGGACTGCAGAGGTAGAACATGTTCAATCTCCCATAATTCCCCATTAATTGTCACGTTGCAAGGTGTTAGCTATTGTTTTTTGGTAAGAATCACCCGCCTCCATATCCCCTTCCCACTTGGTAACATTGCAATTTTCCTCCTCCTTGTTATTACTTGCATATTGGCCTTCTTACCCGTGCCTGGTTCTTCGAAAATTTTCGACAGGTTGTGTGCACATAGAGCTCTAAATTCCCAGCTGGTTTTGTGCATCTTTGAGAGTCTTCCCATAGCCAAATGCTACTTGTGTATTTCTCATCTAAAAGAATGTCATTTTACTTCAACATTGGGCTTTTCTAATATGTCATTAAAAATGATTTGAGAAGGGTCCGGCCCAGGAAAAGTCGAGCTAAAGGACTGCCCCAACATGGAAATTGGGGACTCCCAAGTGTTCTACTGTTCCTCATGTGACTCCACGAGCTTTTTTAAATAGGGGTCAACACCCACGTGGGCCAAACAACTCCAATCAACAACTGTCATTGTACCAGTTATATCTATAACTTCATAGGGTGCAAATTACCGTTGGGTACAACTATCTTCAGACCGCCGTTTTCTTCACTTGCCATCACCGAAAAACTCCAGGTGCAACATCAAATCTAGTCTTCCTCTCAACCTAAATTGGGATGTGAAACTAAATTCTTCTTTTGAGAGGGTTACTTCATTGGGAATGTTCCAAACGTCTCCAATCACTACAATCCGAGCCCAGTTGAGGTGGTCCTCCCTGTCGACTTCCAGCTGCTACATAGATCTCCTATTTGTCAGATAGTTTCATGTGACCACAAATGCAGGAGAAGTCCTCTGATTCATGATTCATGATTCATGTGGACATGTTTTTTTGTGACTGTTACAAATCCTACTTTAGGGATCCACTTTTCCAGCCATACCTTAATTTTTTTTACAGGTCCAAACCCCTTGAGGGATCCATTCAGTGAAGTTTCTATTTGGGAATTCAAATAAAAACAGGCTCCCCACCATTTCATAAATACTTGCCCCAAATGCTTCTTTCCATGTATAGATGAGGCCCATATCCTGACATCTCTCCCCCAAATGCTTCTTTCCATGTAGATGAGGCCCATTTCCTGACATCTGAGAGAGTTGGCATCTAATAACTAGGATTACCACAGGACCCAACAATTCATCTTCCTATTTTTTTGTTCGGAGGGGGGCAGGCCAGCTTTCGCACACCCCGACTAAATCCACAGGATACCCACCTCCCACTATCACCAGATATTAGGTAACTCTCTCCTCGTAATTCGAGGAAAGGGCCAGATTTACCCCTATATTTTGCCTGTACCTTTTGATGTGTTGGAGCAAGGGGTATACTTGAACAAAATGCTAACAGCGATGCAGAATTTTGTTCGAATAGTACAACGGAGGTTAAATGTATTATATTTCTATATTTGAAAATAGAGAGGTAAATTTGGCCGTTTCCCAAAAATTTATAGTCGCTTAGTTGAGGAGGTTGGGAACAACATTGTTTGTCAAGGTTGTTTTTGGATTCTGTAAAATTCCTTCAATGTCAAAAATACTTAAACATGCTTAAGTTACTAATTTTCAGCACATTCCAGCCAACTTCGCACACATAGAACACACAAATATTTTATATACACAACCATTTCTAACCTTTGAGCACCACCCTAGACTGAGAATTGAGATCTAAACACAACGGGTAGGGCTGATATATTCCTAAAGATACCCACAAATTTGTTGGGTTCGAAATCGAGAGGGCGTCATACGGAAGCTATAAGTTTGCAAACCATAAAGGCGATAATTCAGACGACAAAGAAAACCTACTAAAAAACATATTATTAATATGGTTTGGTCAAACGACGTACATTTATAAACTAATACTGAAAAAGCGTAGAACCTATTGGGAGAAAATCTCCCCCTAAACAAGACTCTCTAAATGACTACATTGTGGATGTTATTATGTTATGATATGAGAAGAGGGCTCTTCAATTTTATAGAGTTACAAAACATTTCCTCCATGTTAGCCAAATATGGAAGAGAATTATATTTTCCTTTCAGAAAAAGTGAAGTAATTACTGTACACTTTGACTTTTTCTTTAAGAAAAAGTAAACCTCAAATTTGGTAAGAAAATACGGGCAAAATTCATAGACTTCTGGTGCAATGCACAGTATTATCTAGCACTGCCTTCCAAGATAAATGAGTACAAAAGTAATTGGAAAAGAAGTGTCAATTACAAAGTTCAACACGCATATCTACCATATTGAACTTTATTTTATTTTTATGGGGACTACTACATGGACTTTTCTTTCCTAATTGATGCCAAAGGTACAAGATGTTCTTCCAATATGGTCTGTGGAGATAATGCACTTACATCCGTACTGTCTAACTTGGACGAGATATGGTCTCTAACTCTGCAGATTCCACAGATGGAAATTGTTCAAAGCAACTAAGAGATGAGCTTAAACTCTTTATGACCTGATTCATTTTGGTTACTAGTGGGCCTCCTTTATAGCTATAACCTATAAACATCCAAAGTTCAAGAGTTCTAATCTATGCTTAACAAAGAAAATGTTTGATCGAGCCCATATTATAACTCTGTAAATTTTAATGATCTCCTCCAGGACGGGGAGAGAGACTCTGGTGACTTGACGAGTTCCACAAATTATTGTTAATATCACGGATAATACTCCTCTTTAAGCTGTGGGAAAAAAAGTCACGACTCCTAGGTCTAAAAAGATGGAAAACCCCATCTCCTTAGAGTGACAAGCATCATATTGAAAGAATACCTTTTGCTTGAAAATTAGACTAGTGAACAAGAGCAGGCGTGATTGGATGGTTACTTCACTGATCCTCAGCATTCAAAGGACCCATGTGCAGATTCAATGTATTTCACGAGAGGGCTCATACGCATGAGGTTGAAGGGTGTACAATAGTATATGCTAAACCACCAATCATTTGTTGGTCTTGTCTACATAATTTAAGGTATATAAATACGTTGCAAACTGTTCATGGATACAAAAAGGTAAGAGAAAGAAAGACGTACAACTGTAGATTGAGAAAACTTCTCACTAACAGGAACCCCACCAGGCCCATTAGCCTTGATGCTATAACCATCCCTCTTGATAGCCAAGGTAGCAGGCTCCCATATATCAAGATATCGCGTCTGTACAACCAAAAATGATAAGAGCAAAAGAAAGCGATAGCTAAACCAAAATATTTTATTCATAATCATAAGAGATTGAATACGGTCATTATGATATTCTCCACACCTAGAAACTCATAAATGTCCTTACCGACAATGAAACTTTATATGTAGCATGACCACTATAAAGGGTTCTCTCGATGCAGTTATGCATTACAAGATCTGCAAACATAGAAATAGAGTTCACATAAGATGAGTTGAAAGTACGTAGAGCTTCGAAACAAAAACAAGAACAAGGATCTCTGAGATTTTTAGCTTGCAAAGAGATCTGCATGCAAATACACAACAGGAAACCTATTTGGCTTCTGAACTCATGACTATCCACGGGCATCATTTCAGATGAAAGAAGACGTATAAGAAACTCCCCGAAGAAGTATGTAACATATTGCTATCTGAACAAGAATAGAGATAAGTGAGTGGCTGACAGAAGGTTAGTGGATTTTCCACTGCACGGAGGTCAGTACTTAGAACCAAGTAACCAGAACTATTCCAAGATAAAAGTATAAAGGGAAAAAAAAATACAGATCCGACAATAACAGATCTAGAAAAATCTCCCAGTACAACCCTCTGGGTTGTTGCATGACATGGAGAGAAGATGAACATGAACAAGCACCCTGAACGAACTTCTTTTCACCTTTATCTAATCAGTTCGGAAAACCAAATCAAGCAAATAGAACGTTGACCACTTCAGAACCTGACTAAGTAGCTAAAAAACAACTGAACCTGTTTTAACCATATACTTTCCCCGTATCTACTTACGTGATGCACGTGGAGTTCACGAAAGAAAGACTCTGGGTTGACTATGAGGTTATGGTGGGATACGCAGCGGTTTGGCACTTCTTGGGCAATGTCAAACACTGTGAAAGAGTTGGTATGCAGTTAGAAGAGCATGAGAAGAAGGAGAAGAGAAGGGCATGGAATATGGTTCCACTATAATGTGGATTGTTTGGAGTGAGAGGAATAGGAAAGTTTTTGAAGGTGCAGAGTCGGGATTCTCCCAGTTGAGGATATGCGGATAATCTTTGTTCCCTTATTTTCTTTTGGTGCACTCAGAAAGTTCCTTATTGTATAGATGATTGAGTTGAGTTTGTAGTGCATCATATTGTTTTGTAAATTCTTTACTTTTTGGTACATCTCTTGTATACGGCTGTTGGATCAATGTTTATGAATGAAAATACTGCTACTTGATCAAAAAAAAGGAAAGAAAAGACTTGACTTTTGAAACTTGTGGTCTAAAAGAAGCCATAGATATTTCGTGTAGCAAACTAAAAAGGAAAATGAATAACATAGATTGGGGAGGGAGTAACAAATTTCATATTTTCACAATTCTCCCACCATCTTGTCAAACAGAAGTGCCTGCCTTCCTAGATCAGATTATTATTGTATTCAAAATATCATCAAAGGAAAAAATAACACAGGCGGATTAAGCACTAACTTAAGGTTGCATTCATAAGTATTTATTTAATATAGTGAGCTTTCAAACTGAAAAATCCATCTTTCATGAAGTAACATGTTTGTTCCAACATGGAGAATAAAAGCAACAATTAGGAATTTCTCAGTCTCATAATAATGATGGAGAGAATGTTGACTTCTATAATTTGCAATCATAACAGTCAAAAGTCTCAAAAATGTATGAGAATAGACTTAAAAGTACCACAAGTTATCTTCCTATGCTCATTTGCAAAGACCTTCACGAGTTCACCCTGAAAATCAAAAACCAGGAAGTCATTGCAATGTTTCTCTTGGAGATAAACCTAATAAAAAGAACTTTTATTATAAATAAAATAAACACGTTCTTTTTGCAGTCTACCCTTTTTATACTAGAATAAACACCAACGAATGTTTATAAACAGTGTGATTGGAGTTGAATGGTTGAAATTTCACCCGACACCACTAAGGCGTATGGACTTCTTTTTTTATTTTTTTGATGAAGTGAGATTTTATTAAGGCATCAAGTTTATGCAAAGACGCAAACGGGGGGATTTGTCAGTTCAGTAATAACAAAAAAAACTATATAGCTAAGGAGATGACAAAATCCAAGAAGTGATCCAAGTTATTTACAAGGGAAAAGTTCGCCCAGCTATAAAGGTTAACCAAACTACTAGCCTTAAGCTTACAAATTGGAGGTGAAACTCCATCAAAGAATCTTCTGTTTCGTTTATTCCAAATACACCAAAAACTACATGTTGGGGTCATGATCCAGATTTTTCTGGTGGAATTTCTAACTTTCATAGAGCTCCAGCTAGTGTAAGCATCTCTGATATTTAAGGGCATGGACCAGTTTATACCAAAAAGTGCTAGAAACATGTTCCAAAAGTGTGTTGCAAAGGGCAGTGAAGCATAAGGTGGCTCATGCTTTCTGATGTTGACTCACACATGTAACACCTATTGACCAGTTGGAATCTTCTTCTCATAAGATTGTCTCGAGTGAGGCATGCTTCTTTTTAAGGCTGTCCAAGTGAAACATGAGACTTCAGGAGGAAGTTTAGTTTTCCAGACTAATTTCCAAGGCCACAAATCAATCATCATCTTATTGGAGCTCAAGTGTTCATATCCATCCTGCCTTGTTTGTGTATAAACCTCTACTGTAGCAGCCCCATTTTAACTTATCACTTCTCTGGATGTCAATGCTACAGTTCTCTAAACTTTTGACCTTTGAGCATATTTAATAACTCTTCAAATTCTTGCAAAATTTCTTCTTAGGTTCAGGTTCCAGGAGTTGCCCTTCCTGTGCTGAGCCATAGAATAATTCGGATGTCTGGCGATGTTAAATATATTTGGGAAGATTTCTTTCAAAGAGGAGTCTCCTATCCATTTGTCTAGCCAGAATCTGATATGGTTCCCATTTCCTACCTCAAAGTGAGTTTGTTTGAAAACATCATCCCATAAGGTATGGGATTGTTTGATACCCCATTGACTCTTGCTGCCATGCTTAGCCACAAGTACCTCTTTCCACAGATCAGCATCCTCTTGAATGAACCTCCAATGCCACTTCATAAGCAAACACTTGCTATGTATAGCAAGATTTTCGATACCAAGGCCACCGAAATGTTTGGGAAGAGTGACTTTGGCCACTTCACAAGGTGTAATTCACTAATTTGTGAGATTCACTGTTGCCTTTCCATAAAAAGTCTCTCCTGATTTTGTCTAAACGTTTCAAGACTTTGACAGGGATTGGGAAAAGAGACATGAAATATGCTGGAATGCTATCCAAAACACTGCTTATTAGAGCCCGTTCGGAATTGTTGTTACAAAACTGCTTATTTAAGAAGCACTTTTATAAAATAGCTTTTCAGAAAAGTGCTTTTGAAAAAAGCAATTTGTGTTTGGTAAATCCATTTGAAAAGTACTTTTGATAAACAGATTGTGTTTGGATAATCTTGTGCTTTTTTGAGATAAATGACCGAAAAGGACATGTATCAATAGACTTTTACTACTAAAATTAATTTATACAGAAAATTTATTTTAAATATCTATTATAATATTTTTAGTTAAAATTTTATTTTTATTTAATTAAAAAGCACATACTCTAAAATTTTCAATCAATATTTATATACATAAATACATTAAAAATATTAATAATGATATATTACTTAAATAATTTAAATATCACCTTAAAATATCAAACAAAAATAAATATAAAGTTATTTCATAAATTAAATCATTATTTATGAAAAAATTAAAGAGAAAAATAATTAGTCCTTCATACATCACAAAATTCTCAATGATTTCATCCCTAATTTTATTATGCAATATCTCCATACTAGTAGAAGATCTGTCTTGTATTTCTGAAGGTATACCAGAAGGCTCATCTCCTTCTTCGTATATGTAAACTATATGGTAACAAATATGACTTTTCATGAATTATTTATTTAATATTCGAGAAAAATTTATAAGTGTTGTCAAAATATCATTTATTCTTGTAACGTGATGCATCTGTCATTTGTTATCATTAATAATAAAAAATAAAAAGTTATATATTCTTCAGATCATCATCAATGATTTTTTAAAATTTATTTAAAGAAAATGAGTGAAAATAAAATAATAATATATAAATCATAAATAAAATAAAGAATTATGATGTAAATATGAAGTATAAAATATTAAAATCAAACTTTAATCATACTTATAAGATATGTTAATTTTAGATATATATAAAACATTATATATATAAAATATTATATATATATATATATATATATATAAGTGTGTGAGAGAGAGAGAGTGATAAGGATATTTTAGTCATGAAAAAAGTAATTTTCTGTTTCAGCTTTTTTTGAAAAGCAGAAATAAACTGCTTCTGCTTCTTTTTAAAAGCACTTTTGAAAGTTTATCAAAAGTGCTTCTTTTCAAAAAAAGTGTTTTTTCTCAAAATAAGTGTTTTTCTTTTGAGAAATAAGCAATCCCAAACAGGCACTTAGAGTCGATCTTCCTCCTACAGATAGGTACTCGCTTTTTCCATGAAGCTAGTCTTTTCTCAAATTTCTCAATGACTCCATTCCATATGTCACTTGCTTTGTGTTTGGTACCCAAAGGCAATCCCAAAGAGGTTGTTAGGAAATTGCCAATAGTGCACACCGCGATATCAGCCAGCTCCACTAAATTTGGCACGACATTAACAGGATAAATAAATAACACTCTTCGACATGTTAATATGAAGGACAGACAATGGTTCAAAGATCATGAGGGTGAGGTTAAGGTAGAGAACTAGTGATTTTTCAGCACCGCAAAAAATAAGTGTGTCATCAGCGAATAATAGGTGTGAAATGGACACGGAAGTCTCACTATTAGTTCCAACCGTGAAAGCCTCCAGCCACTATCTCTGTTTGGCTTTCTCAAGCATGCAGCTAAGACCCTCCATAACAAGAATGAAGAGCCAATGGAGAGAGAGGATCCCCTGTCTGGTCCCTCTTGTGGGAGAAAAGAACCCCGCTGACTACTATTAATAAGGATGGAATATTTCACGGTAGACATGCTGTATTTTATCCATCTGACCCACTTTTCACTGAACCCCATCTTTCTGAGAACTGAAATTGGGAATGCCCCGTTTTTGATCAAAAGCTTTTTCAACATCAAGCTTGAAAAGGAGACCTGTTTCTCCATTTTTCTGCTTCCAGTCCATAATTTCATTAGCAATGAGTGTAGTATCTGTGATTTTCCTGCCTTTAATAAAGGCATTTTGATATCCTGAAACCAGCTTTCCAATTATCTTTTGAGTCTTTCAGCCAGAACCTTAGCTGTCATTTTATAGAAACTACCAATAAGACTAATGGGTCTGTAGCCCGTTAGTGCCATAGCTCCTTTTCTTTTTGGTACGAGGGCAATGAAAGATGCATTAAAAGACTTCACCATGTTACAATTGTGATGGAACTGATTGAGAGCTCCAAGTACGTCATTCTTAATTGTATCCCAATTCTTATGATAAAAGGCCATTGTCAAGCCACCAGGTCCAAGGGCTTTATCGGGGGCACAAGATGTGACTGCAGCTAGCACTTCTTGCTCGCCAACAGTTGCTTCCAACCCGTCTTTTTCTTCAGTTGGTAGGCATCCCATCCTCTCAAAATAGGTTGAAGGTCTCCAGTGTTCTTCCTTGGTATAAAGGTTCTGGTAGAAGCTGATTATTTCTTCCTTTGTAAGCTCTTTATCTTCTATAATCTCTTCTTCCACTAGCAGTTTGTCTATCCTGTTGTATCTTTGGTTGGCATTTGCAACCCTTTGGAAGAACTTAGTATTCCTGTCACTCTCTTTCAACCACAGAAATCTGGATTTTTGTCCCCACGAGGCCTCCTCTGCTTTGGCCAACCCCCGAATTTCCAGTTTGAGATTCAAAATCTGAGATTTTTCCTCTTGAGTCTTCATTCTGCCTTCAGTTGCCTGCTCAAGTATTAGAAGTTCATCCAACGTTTGCTTGCCTTGACTTCCACGTTGCCATATTCCTCTTAATTCCATTTGTTGATATCCCTTTTCAAGTGTTTCAGTTTCTGAGCCAGAATGTAATCCGGAGAACCATTAACATTATAGCTCTGCCTCTGCCAAACTTGAAATATGAAGGATTAGCAGACCAGTCACCGCTCTCCAATACTATGGGTCTATGATCAGAAGTGACTTTTGGGAGGGGAAGCTGATTCACAGCTCCAAAGTTGTCACTCCAGTCGGTAGAAATCAGGAATCTATCTATTCTGGCGGCTTGAGTTGAGTCCTCGCCCCTGTACCAAGTGTAATGAGCACCCTGAAGAGGTAAGTCAATCAATTCCAAGTCCTGAATGAGATCTGAAAAGCTTCTCATTGATCTTGATCTTCTAATGCAGTTGAACCTTTCATGTTCGAATCTACAGACGTCAAAGTCTCCTCCAGCTACCCAATGATCAGTCCATAGCCCTCTGATATCAGCTAATTCATCCCAAGATCAGTTCTTTCTCAATTTGAATGTGGCCCATATACACCAGTAAAGCACCATCTGAGATCTCTCTCCCTGTAGTGCTTTGAACATTGCATTGATGGAGTATGTACCTTGCGGAAAACCTATGTGATTCCATTGCCTCTTACCCCAGAATATTGTGATACCCCCGTTCCTTCCACATGATTTTAATTCCACCCAATCAACCCATCTAGATCCCCAAATCTGTGTTGCCATAACAGTCTCTTCAAATTTTGTTTCTTGCAGACATAAAACATCTGGCTTCCACTTCTTGACCAACAATTTAATGGTGTCTTTTTTCCCAGTCGTTAAGCCCCCGCACATTCCAACTTATGATTTTCACTTTCATTCGGACAGTGCTTTAAGTTTCCTACCCTTCATGATTCTCTCACCCTCACTGTGGACCCCTTTGTAATAGTTGACTTTTTCACCTCGCCATCCCCCTTTTTCTTGGAATTTTTTGTGCCTTTCAGTTTCTCCCTTTGCTGCTGAAGCTGTAGTTTCCTCTTCTGCTCCATACATAAGATCATCTCCAGGATCTCGTGTTCAAAGGCCTTGCATGCTTTAGCCATAACGATCTTTGTCCACTGTGTCATCTTAATGTCAACAGAGTTATCCAGCAACTGCTGGATTTTGAGAGCTTTCTTCATGTTAGGGGAGAGAAAGAAGACTCCCATCCGGGGAAATAGAATAATCCGAATCTGAAACACTTATCCTGTTTGACTCTGGTAATAAGGGGAGAATTAAAGAGGGATTTATGGGGAGAGATAAGTTCTGAAAGTTATCTGTTTCATCATCAGTTTCTCCGTCTGTTTCCCCTCCTACTCCATGCTCTGCGGGTGATTCAGAGTTCAATTCAAAGGACTGATTGGACTTCAGGGTGTCTGTAATTGGAGCCATTCTAGAATTATTCACTGTCCCAACAGCTCTCCAAATCTTGTGTTGTTTGGCCCTCAGTTTACCTTTTCTTTTAAACTGATTTGGGCCCAAATCATAATAGGCCCAATCTGCATTAAAAATTAAAGTTCATTTACGGTCTGACCCACCATTTTAAAAAAGTTTGACTTCTGTTGAGCCACGTGATTGTTCACGTGTTGCCTTCTATGGTTTGCCAAAACAGGCGCAGCTATAGGTATAGCTACAGGAGTCGTAAAAGTGGAGTATTCATTGGACTGCTGGGTAAAGACCTGATTGCTGGCAACGATATGGGCATCGGAGATAACGGAGATTTCAAATTTCCACTCCTCAACAGTTAAATCCACCTTCCTTGGGAATTCCATGTCGGAGTGATGAATGCAGACGCGAGCCCAATAAAGCTGATTTCTGTTCTTTGTGTCTACATATCCCCCACACTGGTCTCCTATCTTCTTGAAATTTTAGATCATCCAAGCATGCAAAGGAATCCAAAACACCTTCAACCATCTCTAACCTGCGCCTCGGAGTGTTACTTCAGATTCACCAGCCGGCAACCGCCAATCGAGAGTTAACCTCCTTCCATTCCAAAACCAATCACCATTTTTTACTCTTACAGCTTCCTGCTTGGAGGGTAGCTCGAAGAGCAATTTATTGTGATTTATGGGGGTGACTCTAAGCCCTACACTGACTTGCCATCGACTGAGGAACCACTTTTGAATTATCTCTTGATTAGTGCTGATATTAAAAGAGTCGTTGAATGTCCCAATTACACACTTTGCAAGATAATTCTCCTTTTCTGTTGCTTGGCACACTGAACATTCTCAGAATTGGTGGGCCAATTAGTAATTTTGCTGTTTGAAAATATTTTTTGTCTTTGGATCTACAATCTGGAATCGTGGATTTTACAGCCTTCCCCAGAAATCTTTTCATCTTCCCTGCTATATCTTCCAACCCCCAGTTGTAGTCATTCTCTGGGATAATCACTGATGAGCGTTTCTCCCCCAGCAGAGTTTCTATTCTCACATACCGGCCATGGATGTTGAAATTTTGGACCACCCTGTATGAATGGGACTGGATCTTCCTCGCCCACCTTCTGCATCGATTTACCCGTCCTTGAGAAGCTTTAAGAAGAGCTTCATACACCCAACGTAGATTTTCTTCGTCGATTCTGATTCTGCTAGTAAACCTCCTCCTCCCACGTTCAATCAAAGTGAACCATCGATCGCAATCTTCACTAATGTTTCATAATTCAAAATATTTGTCGCCTGCAATAAAAAATATCCTCTCCCATGTCTAGAGAAGAGGGAAGTCACCGGAGAAAGTTGACGGCAAACTTCAGGAGAGAAGATTCAGAGGAAAAGTTTTGGCACATTTCCCAAGTCAGAGCACACTATGGTGACCTATTGATCTTATCTAACAGAAATTGATATTTTAGGCGTATGGACTTCTTCTCCCTATTCACGGGCCCTCGTCTCCCCCATTAAGAAATACAAAACAGTCATATAAGAACTAGTGAACTACTAATGTTGACAAAAGCCTTGAAAGTCCAAGGGAAAAGGCATTAAAAACCCCTGAGCTTGAGTCGAATTCCCAATAACACACTCGATCTTCGAGGGGTCCTATAACAGCAAAGGACTTCTTTAAAACGGAATAAATACACACTTAACTAATAATGAGGCAGAGTATGTTCACTCTCTTGGGAGCATGTGAGGGGAAAAACTTAAAACTGATTAATTTGGACCTGTGTCATTTTCCAATTGGAACTTATACAATTAAATAGGCTTAATTAGTTATCACCACAAGTCGATGACTTAAAATGACTGGATTATTTTCCTCTTCCTTTTTTGGGTAAAGTCCAATCTGTTTTTTTTTTTTTCATAAATCTGATTTATTGAGGGCGCTGTTTATATTTATAGCTACCTTATCACCGAAAATGTTCATTCTTTTTCCGTTTTCATAAACATATCACCACTGAAAAAATGGTATCCAACTTCCAAATTATTCCGCTTTCAAATGATTTCTGGTTGATAGGTTAAAATAAATGGCTCTTGAACCAAAATATCTACAGACACCTTTATTCAACTCACATAAAGATTCAAATAAAGTTTCAGATCTACCACTCTTCGAAAACCAAACTACCATTTTAATCTCAAATAAAAAAGCAATTTAGACATTACAACAACAACAACAACAACAAACCCAGTATATTCCCACATAGTGGGGTCTGGGGAGGGTAGAATGTACGCAGTCCATACCACTACCTCCGAAGAGGTAGAAATTTAGACATTAAAGTTTGGCAATTTAGACTGGTTAGGGAATGGGACTTTAATAGATCAATTCCATGATCTGTTAACTATTTCATCCTCTCCTAATGCTACAGTTGAAGAGCTTTGGACTCCACAAGGGTGGAATATTATATTTAGAAGGCTCCTATATGACTGGGAGATTCCTAGAGTTACTGATCTCTTGGGTAAGCTTGAAGGTTTTTCTGGCCTAAAGGAGGAGGAAGATTTTTTCACTTGGAAAGGCAGCACCAAATCTGCTTTCTCTGTCAAAGAAGCTTACAACTACGAAATTGATCTGGAGCAGATAAGCGAACCATGGCCATGGAAAGAGATATGGAAAGCAAAAGTTCCTTCCAAAGTGGTATGCTTTCCTTGGTTAATAGTACGGAAAGTTTGTCTCACTCATGATAAACTTCAAAGAAGGGGTTTTCAGCTCTGTTCTAGGTGCTTTCAATGCAATCAAGCTATGTTGCTCGGACTCTTCAAAAATGTCGACGGGTATGTGTCGGATTTTCCAAAAATAGTGTTTTTTTTTAGAAGGTGACATTTGTGTATATTAACAAAAGATAGTACATAGGTTGTACTAAAACCATATTTACAACATATCAGAATAGAGAACTGAATCAAATCCTAACAAGAGCCTAGGATGTCAATGATTGACTCAGTATCCTCTAAGTATATCTGTTTACACCAAAAACAAAACAGTTTGATACAATTTAGCTTGATTTTCTGTAGATCACAGTTTTTGCCCTCAAAACATCTAGAATTTCTCTCTTTCCATATTGTCCACCAGATACAAGCTGGGACAATCCTCCATCTATCTCTGTCTGCAGCTCTTGCTCCTGCCTCCTCCCAGCTAAATAATAAATGAGTGATTTTATTGGGCATAACCCAAACCATACCCCTAAGGCTAAGAAAAATCCTCCATAGTTGATAAGTAATCTTGCACTGTAAAAACCGATGACTGACTGTCTCACCCTTTTCACCACAGAGGTAACATCTGGACAAAGGGAAAATTTCCTTTTCTTAAGGTTTTCTTGAGTTAAAACCGCTTCCCTTGCTAATATCCACGTGAAACAGGCAACTCTGAAAGGTATCTTCACCTTCCAGATATGCTTCCAAGGCCACTGATGTGGCTGCTGACTTCCTTGGATCAGAAGTTTGTATGCATAATTGACCTTAAAAATACCTTTACTGTCCAAATTCCACCACAATCTATCAGCTTCTTCATTTGTGCCTTTAAATTCCTCCAGCACTCTGAAAAATTCAGTCACTGTATCCCATTCCCAGTCATTGAAGTTCCTTCTAAATTGGATGCTCCACCCTTGATGTGTCCGAGAGTCTGCAGCATACAATTGTTGTTGGACAGCCACCCCATATATCTGAGGGAACAAACTTTTAAGACTATCTGACCCCAACCATTTGTCATCCCAGAAGGAAGTCTTGAGACCATTTCCTACTTTGACAACAATGTGATTTTTTAAAAAAGGCCAAAGTACTCTGATGGATCTCCAGAGACTAACACCCCATACGGAATATGAACCTCTTTTGTCATCCACCTATTCTCTTCTTCGTATTTTGCCTTGATGATCTTGCTCCAATATGCTTGAGGTTCTTGGGAGTACCTCCAAAACCATTTTAATCTAAGAGCTTTGCTTTGTAGCTTTACGTTCTTTGTACCTAGACCCCCTTGTTTCTTCCCCAAGAGAACTTTGTTCCACTTCACCAAGTGTAGTACTGTAGAATCATTTTCTTTGTTCCTTTCCAGAGGAAGTCCCTTCTCACCATGTCCAATCTCTGAATGAATGATTCCAACTGGAATGGGAAAGATGGACATCATGTATGGTGGAAGGGCGTCCATAACCGAGTTTATGAGAGTTACTCTGCCTCCTAGAGAAAGATATTGTGATTTACATCTAGTTAGCTTATGTTCACACTTTTCAATCACCGTGCTCCAAATGTTTAAGGACTGTGACTTGGCTCCTAAGGGCATTCCCAAATAGGTAGTAGGCAAGGACCCTACTTCACCTCCCAGAACCATAGACAACTCTACTATGTTAGGAACCTCATTGATTGGAAACAACATGCTCTTCCTCCAGTTGATATGTAACCCGATACACCTTCAAACAAAACCAAAATTGATCTCAAAATTAACAGTTGACTTTCATTAGCATCACAGAAAATTAATGTATCATCTGCATATTGGAGATGTGTGACTTCCATGTTGACATTTGAATTAGAGTTTGAGTTTGTTGCCACCTCAAAACCTCTAAGGCACTCTTTGTTTCTTGCTACCTTGATCATATTGTTCAACCCCTCCATGGCAATGATGAAGAGAAAAGGAAACAATGGATCTCCCTGCCTTAGACCTCTCTGGGCAGGGAAGAATCCTTCGGGTGACCTATTGATCAAAACTGAAAATCTGACAGTGGATATGCAAAATCTCATCCCTTTAATCCATTTCCTCCCAAAACCCATACAAGAAAGCACTTTCAATAAATATTCCCTGTTAACGTGATCATATGGCTTTTCAATGTCCAACTTGCAAAGTATTCCGGCCTTTCTTTGACTGATTCTGGAATCCACGACTTCATTAGCTATCAAGATGGCATCCATTATTTGTCTGTTTTTAATAAAAGCCATCTGTTGGATGTCCACCAGCTTATCTACTACTTTTTTCAATCTTTCTGTTAGCACCTTAGAAATCAGTTTGTACACGTTGCCAATTAGGCTAATTGGTCTGAAATCTCTCTTCTTCGGTCAGCAGTCTTATCTCTTGAGCAGCATCTAAGGTAGCTAGTTGATTCAAAATTTGAGTCTTTTGCATCCCCAAATTGCCCATTGTGATTTTGCTCCTCTCTTTTAGCTTGCCTTTTAGAGTTTTTAGTTTGCATGCTAGGATGTGATCGGGCTTTCTTGCAAAATCAAAAGACTCCCACCATCCTCTTAACTCTATCCACAAAACCATCAGTGTGCAGCCACCAGTTGTCAAACTTAAAGTATGATTTAGTTTGTTCCCCATTCGCCACATTGTATTGCCACAGGATTATGATCAGAGACCAATCTTTGCAACAGAACCTGTTTAATATTCCTGAAACTGTCATCCCACTCTTTGGATACTAGTATTCTGTCAATTCTGGAGGCAACATTACTACTATCTCCTTGAAACCAAGTATAATTGCCCCTCTCCAATTGCAAGTCCAGCAACTCCATGTCTTCAATGAAATCAGATTTTGTGGTTCTTCTAATGCGATTTCTTTTTTCTGATGGAAATCTTGTGACATTAAAATCTCCTCAAACAGTCCATGGCCCTTCAAACAAACTCCTGACATCGCCTAATTCCTCTCATACATGTTTTTTTTCCAATCTATAATTTGGAGCATATACTCCTGTTATGTGGCACTTGAAGTCTTGCAGTAATGCCTTAAAACTACAAGTAAGAGTATAGGATCCAACTTCCAGAGTCTCCCCCTTCCAAGACCTGCTATCCCAAATCATCAGGATTCCCCCTCTAGTACCACTGGCTTGAAGACGAGCGCTTCACCCATCTCCCACCCCATATTTCTTTAATCAAATCTTTGACTTCCCCCTCTAACGTTGATTCCTGAAGGCAAACAATATTTGCATTCCAGTTGCAAATTAAACTCCTCACAAACCTTATTTTATCACCACTGTTTAGACCCCTAACATTAGATGTCACCAGCTTTACCTTCATTATAATAGCTTCCCTTCCTTCCCCCTACACCTTTTCCCATCGTCTTTGAACTTAACATCAAAAGTGAGCCTTTTAAGTTCTTGAGTCCCCTTGTATCTTGGCGTTTTGATAATGGAATCACTCTCCATCTTCCTTGCCTGTCTACAACTGTCAATTTGCATCAATAATTCCAATGTTTCTTCCTCATGTCCTGGAAATCGACCCCAAAAAATTTCCCCAACTTGATCAAATTTTGTCTCACCCACATGGAGGTCTCCTTCTCCTTTTGTATATTTGAGTCATGATGATGTTGGATTAGTTCTGTATCTTCCACAATCCACTCCTCAATTTCTGTTCCATCTCGCGTAATCGTGACAATCTGTTGTTCTATTGTCTTTTGAATCTCCCATCAAGTTTTTTCATTGCTGACCTCGATTGCCATGTTTTCCGGAGCCGTTTTACTCTGCATATCCTTGATACCTGTGTTAGAATCAAATTTTCTTTGGTTCTCATCTTCCCCATGCGTAGAAGACTCCATCACCGCCACTGTATTGTTTGAGTTGTTTCTAATTGCTTCTTTAGAAAGAGGATCAAAATAATAATCACTCTTTGGGCCTACCAGATCATTAAAAATGACCTGAGCTACATCAGGCCCAATCAATTTATTTGATTTGCACCGGCCAACTTGTTGAGTGTAAGACTTAAAAAAACTCACCTCTTTGTCACGTGCTTGTGTTCTCAAATTTAAAAATCCTCCAGCTGTCACTGAACACCCCATGTGTTCTCTCTGTGGTCTGTCAGGATCGCACATGCTCCTATGTCCTTTACCAACAGAGATCGGGTCTTTCATCCAGTAGTCCATGAGATCTTTTGGACCAGAGGTTTATAGCATTGTAATCCTCCATCTCTGGCAAGATTCTTTGAAAACATACTCTTTTCTCAACCCAGATTAGGATGATGAATATAATTCCATCTCTTTGTATTGAAATCTCTTTAGGACAATTCTCACCATCCCCTGCAATCTGGATTCTCGCCCATTTTCAACTGAGCACATTCCCCAAGACCACCCTCTCTCCTACTTCCTAGGAGGGAGGATCACCCCCTATCTCCGGTGCTCTTCAGCCGGAAACACCATCTTTTCACCTGAGCCACCATATTCTGTGGTAGTTCTAAACCCTTTTTTTCTCGTTTCCTTTTTATTTTTTCGCAACCTGAGATCTTAATTGCTATGGAGGAAAACAGAATCTATTTCAACGCTGGATTCAAATCCTTTGACATTACCAGATGGACAGTAGGTAGGGACAGTCGGTATGAATCGGTAGAGAGAAGCCGAAATATGATGAGAAGATCAACCATGAGCATGAAGGTCTTGAAATGGATCTGCAGCATACTCAAAGAAGCTTCCAAATGTGAGAAAATGGCAATAAGGAGATGGAAGAACAAGGAGAAACTCTCAGAACTTTTTTGTACAAGGAAAGCTAATGAACATGGCAGATACATGAGTATTATATCTCTTCATGGGCTGGAAAGATCAGTCATCATTATTCCAGAGATGGCCATAAATGCAGGGTGGAATGAGATAGCATTTAAGATAGAAAGGTTCATTCAATGCGCCAATCATAGTTTGCTGACAGAACAACTCAGACCTATTAAGGAAGATCTTTCTTATGCGCATGTCACAGGGGAAAATAAATGGCACTCTGACATCTTGAGTGATTCGACAGTTACATCTAGCAAAGCAGACTTTAATTTCACAGTGTCTCCTGGAACTAAAGACACTGGTTTATTCAAGAGATGTATTGTGGCATCCTTTCTTGAGGGAGACACAAAGATTCCGACACTATCAGATATCAGAAACTATCAGATATCAGAAAGTGGTCTGCAATCTCATGGAATGCGGTTTTTGGGATCAACATCTATGAGATGGCTAACAGTAGGTTCCTCTTCGAATTTCCAAATAGGAATATGGCGGAGCAGATTATTCAGAGGGAGTGGAGTTGGAAGAAGACCAAAATCAGACTTCATTGGTGGAACCCAGCTATCGGATGCTCACATTTTAATCAAAAATCCAGTAATACCTGGATTCGAGCCTTGGGAGTGCCGCTACATCTATGGTCTCAAAGAACCTTCAAAGAAATTGGAAATCTTTGCGGAGGCTGGGTAGCAACTGAAGAAGAAATAGTGTACTTTTGAAGGATCCGACATGGGTGCGGCAACATTTTTGGAAAGTCCAAGCAACTTAGCAATCAAGAAGCTGAAACTAATGGGTATCTTTTTTTGCATTATTCAATTACCTGACAACTACGGCAACTTTTTGAAGCTCTAGCTCAAATTGTTTGGGTGATGCCCCAGAGTACTTTTGACCTAATATGCAGTTGGAACAATATACAAGGAGAAACTTGTCATAAAGAGTGGCGGAAGAATGTTCCAGCTTGCATATGGTGGACAATTTGGAAAGAGAGGAATGCAAGATGTTTTGAAGGCAAAACCAGTCCAATGATCAAGAGCTCCTGCATTTCTCTTCTTTATTTTTGGTGTAAGGAACAGTTAGTTGATGATGTTGAACCATTACTAAACTTTTCGGCCTCTTTGTAAGTTTTGTTCGAGGTTGTATCTATAGGTATGACATACCAGGCCTGTTTAGTGTTTAGGGTGCTGATGAATATAACTCGTTACCAATTTCAAAAGTTTGGCAAAAAAAAACTAAATCTTTTTAACCTCAAATTAAAATGAAATTTAGACATTTAAGTTTGGCAAACAGAAACCAACTCTTTCTCATTGAACCATCTTCAAGATCTGGTTGTTGGTAAATTATACTTTCCACTTCAATGGACTTTAAAATGGACTGCTAAGATCATTATTATTTAGAAAAAAAAAAAAAAAAAAGGTGGTCTGCTAAGATCTATCAGGAAGGAGGGAGATCAGAAAAATAGAAAAAAGAAGGGAGTTGGGTGGTTAAGTGGGTGCTATTCCTCCGACGGTGATGAAGTGAGTGGTAATGGAGGACCAAGAAAGAAGAACTCAGGGGAAGCATTACCGTTTTCTCTCGTCTGATTAGAGGATGGAGTGGAGAGCTTTTATTTTCCGGGGGAGGCATGAGGCTGACATAAAGAGAGCGTAAAGGAAAGAAGCACTACCTTCCGTTTTCGGTTGTCCAATGGTTGCACTTCAATAGCAAGATAAGTATCAACATCGTCAGCAGTGACAAGGTAAGTTGGTTGCTTCGCCCCTGTCACAACAGTGTCATGTTACCTCAAAGGAAAGCAGAAAAGAGATGTGACTTGTTTAGCAGGATACCCTCTATATAGTTAAAAGATCCATCTTCCAAATGGCGAACCCACTGCAAGTTCAAGAATAACCAAAAAGAAAAAAAATGTAAGCTCCAACCGAATACTGACAACAGACAGCATGAAAGATCTAGTGATCATGATACAAGTGGTACCAGAGAATCAAAAGCAGCAGTAAAGGAAACAATTAAGGAAGAAAGCAAGAAAGGTCGAACCAAGGAACACCTCAAAATTGCAACTGGTTGTTCCATTAATAGAGTAGCCACAAGCTTGGAGTGCCTGTCCAGGATAAGCTTCACCAGAAATTTGGAGACCCTCTATTGCAGGTAGTGCCTCTTCATCTGCGGCTGAACAATGCTAAGTTTAAGGCACAATAACCACTAACCAGCATAAGGTCTGACTGATTTAAACAAAAAACCCTATCGGGGAACAACACAATTCTCCAACTGTTTGCCTAATCCATGATAAGATGTGGACACTACCCCACAGTGGAACTTTTGGAACTTTTTCAATTTTCACATTTCACTTAGGGTCTGTTTGGAAAGCCACCTGATAATTGGAATTGGTGTAATTACTAGGGTAGTAATTACCAGCCTAGTAATTACACCGACCTATTTGCTTGCCACAGTGTAATTACAAGTGTACTGTTTGGTTGCACATGTGTAATCATGGTTATATTAAAGTTTTAAAATAAAACTTAATAATCAAAAATTAAAATTAATATTTGAAAAATAAGGGCTCTATAAAGAATATTAAATTAGGTATTTATGATATATATTGTCTTTTAGAAATGTCTAAATTAACAAACATATGTTCTTAACTAATATTATAAAAAAAAATTAATATATTTTTTTTAAAATTACTATATTTTAATTATATTAATCATAAAACTAAAAGTACGTGATTTTTAAGAACATCATGAAATGCATATTTGACAAAAAGATTAATATTATAGGTATAATGTCATAGAATTATTAAAACATTTAACAAAAAGATAATCTATCAATTCTAACTACTAAAACAATGTGAAATATTAAGTTAATACTACTAAACAGATAAATTGGTACCGAAAATATAACAAGTTCAAAATTCAACCAAAAAAAATTAAACATAATACTCTTATGTCAAATTTCAACATAACATATATAAATATAATTCAAAAGAAAAGAAAAATGTAAGTCTATAACCTTATTCAACTATGAGTTGTACTTTAATGTAAAGCTTATAGTACTAACACGATTATGCTAAATGAAAAAAATAACTAATAAATAATACGAATAATTTCATGGAATCACAAGAAGTAAAAGTTGGGAAATGAGAAGTAAGAAATAAAATATAGATAATGTAAAATAAAAAATATAGTTTTTGAAAATATTAGAATAATAAAAATAAAAAGAATTTAAAATAATAGAAATAATAAATAAATTAAAACAAAAATAAAATTAAAATTAAAAAAAAAAAAAAATTAAAAAGCAATCCGCTTGTAATTACACCATGTAATTACCAACAATTCACAGCACCACTGAGAATTGGAGAGTGTAGTTACCCCCTGCCAATTACACCCAATTACCTGCTAACCAAATAATTACAAGGCCAACCAAAAAGGCCAAACAATGTAATTACACCCAATTACACCAAATTCAATTCCTAGGGTGGTTTTCCAAACGGTCCTTTAATCATCTTAATCGAGAACTTACCATTTTGGTTGAGTTCAAGGGACTTCAGTTTAAATTCCACCACAACAGAAATCAAGCAAAGACACTAAATTCACCTTCTGAATAGGACGATGAAGGTTCCTCGAGAACTGGTGGCAGGTATGGAGAGTACGATGAGCTTGGATCATCTAGCTGTGATGTGTATGGTGAGCTTTTACTAGCCCAATTGACTGAAGGCTCTCTATCATTTTGATGTCTCTCCATGTCAGAATCATCCATCTCATTGTTGCCGATGAGATCACTAAAAGTAACCTGCTTACTGGATGTTTCTTCGCTTTTAGGCTTGGAATGCGTAGAACCCTGGCCTACTGCAAGTTGTGCTGGTATGACTTGCGCTGTAGTGTTCCTGTAGAATCGCATGATGTAAAAACCCAAAGAACAAAGTTACCAAAAATTGGTATTTAATCAATCAATAAACGGAGTGAAAACAAGCAAAACTTACAAACCATGAAAATACGCAGTAGTCAGAATAGCAACCAAAAGGTGAACCATAAGATAAATGCACAAACAATAGAAGGTGTTTCATAAATCCTCTTGCAAGACGAACCAAATTTGTACTCATCAAAACAAATGTTTAACCAGAGAGATCAGCAGATTAACACAAACCAGATTACCATGCGTGAGGGAGAAATAAGCAAGATGAGGTCCTAATCTAGACTATGAATTTATGATTACAACTGCTCCTGCCCAAAATTAGTCTATGCATAGGTGATCAAGTGTAGCATGATGCTCTTAACAATTCTTATTTGATTGCAAATTTCTAGTTCACAACAATGTTGACAATCTTTATAGTGGTATTGCAACAGCAATAAAAGGGCTGAGGACTATCCCATATAACTTGACTGGCAAAAGACTGCCCTACAGTTAATGATGTCGGCAAATTATTCCAGACACACTCGCACATTGTTGCAAATGAAAGAGTTAAAACAGAAAAAGTTAACATCATACCCCAGGGGAGAAGAGAAAACATGGATACTTAAATATTTTACAAGGAAATGCCTTGAAAATCAAGAGCTAAATCAAATATCCATATTGACACTCAACGACTCGACCATAAAACTATAAGATATAACTGATAGTCCAATTGCTTGCGAGAGTATAATCAAAAGATAATGCACGTTCACACCTCATAATTCCATAAGCTCAAATGGGCAACTTTGATTAATCTACAAATAAGAATAAAAAGTATATATTTAAAAATAATGCACAAAGAGATCGCAGACACAATGAGGACAGCAGACGAGGACAATTTAACAAGTCATCACAATAAAGCCTTGAAAGTCTGATGGGTTAAAAATGCAAGTTATCAAACTAACTATTCACAAGTACGACACACCGGGACCTACTTTATCATTGTCAAGCATCAATTGTTTAAAATTAAAAGCAAAGTAGAAGTCTTCAAACTTAACTTATAAGGAAATAATCTACAACAAGTTGAATGGTAAACTAGTTGTTGAGATGACAACCTATTTAATGATGAAGGTCAACAAACCCAGTATATTCCCACATCGTGGGATCTGGGGAGGGTAGAATGTACGCAGTCCATACCACTACCTCCAAAGAAGTAGAGAGGTTGTTTCCGATAGACCCCCGGCACAGGAAAAGGACAATATACAAAAAAAAAAAAAAAAAGCATCCAAGGCATGGGACATAATAAATAACATATGCACGACATCCCCAAAAATATTGAACATTACCAGAACCAAAGCCCTCCTAACTACTGTCTACTCGCCCACACGGCTTAGCTCTCTATCCTAATGTTTTTCCTCCATATCTTCCTATCTAGGGTCATGTCCTCAGTCAGCTGTAACTGCTCCATGTCACGTTTAATCACTTCCCTCCAGTATTTCTTCAGTTTACCTCTACCCCGCTTGAAGCCATCCAAGGCCAACCTCTCACACCTACGAACTGGGGCATCCGTGCCCCTCCTCATCACATGACCAACCCATCTCAACCTCACTTCCCGCATTTTATCCTCCACCGACACCACACCCACCTTCTCCCGAATAATCTCATTCCTAACTCTATCAGCCCTTGAAAATCCACACATCTAACGCAACATTCTCATTTCCGCCACCTTCAACTTTTGGATATGAGAGTTCTTAACCAGCCAACACTCCGCTCCATATAACATAGCCGGCCGGACTGCGACTCTATAGAATTTGTCTTTCAGCTTGGGGGGCACCTTCTTATCACATAGAATTCCCGAAGCGAGCCTCCATTTTATCCAACCTGCCCCAATACGATGAGAGACATCCTCATTTATCTCTCCATTCCCCTGGATCATGGACCCAAGATACTTAAAACTATCCCTCTTACAAACTGCCACTGTCTGGGACTCCAACTTCAATACCACCTCCTCCTCTTGCACTCCAAGTACTCCGTCTTGGTCCTACTCAACCAAAAACCTTTAGACTCCAGGGTTTCTCTCCAAACCTCCAGCTTATCATTAACACCTTGTCGCGACTCCTCAATCAAAACTACATCATCCGCAAAAAGCATACACCAAGGCACCTCGCCTTGTATACTCCGCGTCAACACATCCATCACCAAGGCGAATAAAAACGGACTAAGAGTTGATCCCTGGTACAATCCTGTCAAGACCGAAAAATGCTCGGAATCCCCTCCCGCTGTCCTTACCCGAGTCTTTCCCCCCTCATACATGTCCTTAATCACTCTGTTGTACGCCACAGGGACCCCCCTCGCCTCCAGGCATCTCCACAGAACCTCCCTAGGGACCTTGTCATACGCCTTTTTCAAGTCAATAAACACCATGTGTAGATCTCTCTTCCTCTCTCTATACTGCTCTATCAGTCTCCGCACTAGGTGAATTGCCTCAGTTGTGGAGCAACCAGGCATAAATCCAAATTGATTCTCCGAAATAGACACAATCTTCCTCAACCTCCGTTTCACCACCCTCTCCCAAATCTTCATCGTGTGACTCAACAACTTAATACCCCGGTAGTTATTGCAGCTCTGAATGTCCCCCTTGTTCTTATACAGAGGAATCATCGTGCTCCATCTCCACTCTTCGGGCATCCTAGCAGACTTAAAAATGTTGTTAAACAAGTTGGTCAGCCACCTCAACCCTGCCCCGCTAGAAAACTTCCAAAAATCCACCGGGATCTCGTCGGGCCCTGTCACCCTGCCTCTTCGCATCTTGCGAATGGCGTCACTGACCTCCTCTACCTTAAAACGCCAATAATAGCCAAAATCGCGACACTCTCCGGAGTGCTCCAACTCCCCTAACACAACTCCTCTGTCCCCCTTCTCATTCAAGAGCCTATGAAAATACGACTGCCATCTTTCCTTAATGTGGGCGTCGTCAACCAATACTCTGCCATACTCCCCCTTAATACACTTCACCTGATCCAGATCCCGCCCCTTCCGCTCCCTAACCTTCGCAAGCCTAAACAACCTCTTTTCCCGCCTTTCTCCTCTAACCACTTATACAAACTCTTAAAAGTTGCTGACTTAGCAGCCGTAACTGCTAACTTAGCCTCCTTCTTTGCTAACTTGTACTCTTCCCTGCTCACCCGCTTCTCCTCTTCATCCTTACTCTCCACAAACTTAGCATAAGCCACCTTCTTCGTCTCCACCTTCTTCTTGACATCTTCATTCCACCACCAATCCCCTCGATACCGGCCAGACCAGCCCCTCAAGCGCCAAACACCTCTCTAGCAGACTCCAAAAGGCACTTGCCTAAACGTTTTTATTACCACTGATGTAACTTAAGATAATCATTTCCATCACTTGACATAGCAGAAAATGGTTAGATATGGACCTTTGTTGGAGGGATCAATGCCCGTGGGAGATATGAAAGTAAGGTTTTCCGGGTTACTCTAAACAGAACATTATATGGTGTGATAAAACTACTACCTCCATTTCAAAAAGAATAACCTCTTTTGATTTGGCACGGAGCTTAAGAAAATAAAGAAGACTTTTGAAATTTGTGGTCTTAAATTAAAGTTATGTTACATGTACCAAAATGCCCTTTAATCTTGAGGTCTTAAACATGTCGGGTGGAAAGTTGGAAATAAAACATTACCCAAAAAAAGGAAAGGGTCATTCTTTTTTAAATAGACTAAAAAGGAAAGTAGGTCATTCTTTTTTAAACGGGGTGAGTATATACTTTTCAGAATCTATATCTTCAGACCAACTCCACTACAACAATGCAGCCAAAACATTCTCTATTTTAATGTTCAAGAAGGTCACATTTACGTCTAAATTGGGATAAAGGGAATCAACTACAACCCATAAACACAACTCACCAACAAAAACAAACACAGACAGAATCAACCTATACTATCATCAGGACTTCACAAAAATAATTATTATTTTCCTTGATAAGGAACTTTCAACGGCTGTTCATTCTTAACAAAATTCTGAGCATTTGAGCTTCTTAATCTTCTCTCGAAGATTAAAATTTATTTTCACATATTCTATTTTTGCTTGAAATTGAAAGAAGGAAAGATGAATTTTCACGTAATCTATGAATCATTATTTTTCAGCATTTTCTGAAGAGCCAGAAACGGTAGTTGGAAAATACAATTTTATGGAAAGATGGAAACATGATTTGGTCGTCAATTTCATCCAAAAATGACCAAGCATTTGGAAAAGTCAATGATAACAGAACCCACCACCAAAAGCAGATAGTCGGAATTGTACATTCAGTTCACAGTAGCAGTCTCCATTTGATCAGGCTCACCTGCTTGTAAGAGGTGAATACCTCCCCAAGTCATCAGTCTCCAGATTTCTTTCTGCATCACGGTTTAGACCACTCTGCGGATTCCTCACGGGATCCCAGTCTGTTGTAGTCCGAGTATCTGATGAAAGAGGAGCCTTTTCGCTAGAATAGGCTTGTTGTGGTACTAGTTCAAGACCTTCTTTTATCTGTAAGAGAACACGAGAAATAAGAAATCCATTGTGAATTTGAAAAGAAATTTCTTCAACATATTGTGTCACTAAACATTAGACTTGCCCCAGCAGACTGAGGAGGTGAATGAGCAAAATTTGACAGGTTCATATCTGAGCGCCAAGGTGTCATTTGGTACTGAGACTCCTTCAACTTTGCCTACAAAAAGAGTACCTTTTTATCTTTAAGAGGTTCAGTTAAGGAAGGGAAGTTTAGCTCCCCGTGACTAGTGGACAGAGTTAATAGAATTGGTAATTCAAGCAAACATACCTCAGTAACAAAAAGCTTCTCTTGTAAATGTCTAAACAAAACCTGCAATACATTGCTTATTGAGCTATTAAAATTATATTGGCATTTCAGAATGTTTCGAGTTAAAATGAACTCTGGTTACATTCCATAAACACTTAACAAGTTTGGGAATCAAGTTTTTGTTTATTTACGATTTAAACAATCCTCAATATCAATTTCGAACATTATACTCCACTTTTTTTTTTTTTGATAACCGTGTGGTCTAGACCAGTTTTCGCGCATCTCGACTAAATCCACGCGATATCTGCCACCTTCCACCAGCAACAGATACTAGGTAACTCTGTCCACCAAGGTTAGGACAGTGTTATTTGCCACCTAGTGTTTTATGTCTCCGCTGAGGTTTGAACCTAAGACCTCAGGTTCTCAACACACTTCATTGACCACTAGGCCACACCCTTGGGTGTCATTATCCCCCACTTATTTCCCCTTACATTGTTCATATGATACATCTTGAGCTTCTTTTGCTTTTCTTCACTTCAGCCAGTTTATGGAATAATATGATGACAAAATAATATGGAAGACTTAATGAAAAAGTAGACAAACAAATACAGAATTCGATAAAGCAGAAATAATGATATGTTTGACTCATCAAATGAGACTATTTAGTGGTTCCCTGTCTTATGTAAGAAGTAAGACAGCTAACAGCTTGTACTGGGTATGCTGCACTAGAGGGATGAGTTCTAGAGGATTAAAACTATAGAATGCGACACTATCTCTAGTTTTCGAGAACCCTTAATTTGTCCAAAAAGACAAATCATTGTGTATTACAATGAACAGACCCAACAACAGCTGAATGAATATAGAAAATTCATATAGCTGATTCCAACTAACTTGATATTGGAGCATATTTGTTGCTGTAACGCAGCACAACAGTAATTCCAGCTAATCATATAACTTCTACTGGTCTCTGGAAGAATTAATCAGTTTGAAGTGGTAAGGTAGAATTTGCCTTTACATATAGCATCTGTAGGATGCAACCCTTGGCGCCTTGAATAAATTATTTTTCCTATTTTTTTTGTTACATCTGTACAGGAAGTGGCATAGCAGTTGTGCCTTTAGTAAGTAGGTAGGCAGGTAGGTAAATAGAACCATGCTAACCTTGACATTGCTGACAATTGATTGTGCATCCGATACAGGTGGCTGAAGTGAGTACTCTGCAAGAAGTGGCAGCAAAGATGATACAAATGTTGATCTTTCTTGCTGTGCAGCCTGAAAGAATACATTGACCTCAAAATACTATCATAGAAGGGGGGATATTTTGCAATTAAAGAAAATCAGATTGCAGCTCAACATCTTTTGTGGTAACTATCCCGTGACAAGTAACTCGGTAGAGCAGGCTAACTCTAATTACCAAAGACCAAGTTACAAAACTACTCATCATGATTCAACAAAGCTGCTGAATACTTTAAAAAAACTGTGCATGCAACATTCCAAGAAAACATCAGTTTAAAATCCTTAAAAATTAAATCTTTTCAGTATGAAGAATCAAAGCCACACAACACAAGTTGATTGCAAATAAACACATCGTATAACTAAAACAGAAAACCAGATGGAGAGCAATAAATAGCCGCATGGATGGGGATCTGGGAGATCCAAACATAATGAACAAGGAAGGTATATTCAGCAAAACACAATAATCCAAAAATTGGAATACACGGCATGTTCTTCCCCATATGGATCTAATCATTAACACACTAATAGATGAAGGAGGGAAGCATAACAAAGCAAAATATGAGTCCACACGAAGGTGCAGGCATACCTGCAGTGCATATGTAAGGCGTATATTTTCCTCAATTATGTCTTGTCTGTACGATATCGCTTTAGAAGCAGCATCAACAAGATCTTGTTGCTGCTGATCAAATGCCTACGCAGATATTAAGAGCAAAGACATCAATAAGTTCAAGGCAATTTGGGATGAGTGAAATTGACATGACAGCCACTCTGGCCTACCATGCGCATATAAGCAATTCGCTTTTCCAGAACATATTTCTCGTTGCGAATTTGTGCTTCCTACCAAAAACATAAACCATTCACTTCAACAATAAAATAATAAAACAAAACTGAAGTATTAAAAACACAGGCTCTTTCAGTACCTTGACAGAATATTCAGAAAGATATTTCCTCATTTGTGCAATCTCCTGTTCATGTCCCCGGATCTTTAATACAAGATCCTAAAATGATACATTACTAAGATTAGGGGAAAAGATCAGTATGATGTGCTAGAACATGACATTTCCTAATAGAAACAGAGAGAGACCTTCATACTGCTATTAACATCGGCCACTGGCATCAAACTTTGTCCAGATAAATTGAGCTGTCTGTCATATTCTCCTTCTATTTGATACCTACCTAAGCCAATCTAATGTCAGTGTTTCTGTTTGTATCTATGATGAGAACTGCTGGCTTAAAACCCTTTTCACAAACATTATTAATACTGCATTCGTAACATCTAAGTTCTAATGTCTCCACCTGGTAAACTGATGCTTAGATGATGAATTGTATTTATGTGAATACCTGTTGGGTGAAAATGATGCCGAAGGTGATGAGAAATGAGAAACACCAGAGTTATCAGTTGTTGTCAGACCACCAGGAAGTGCTCTCAATGTACCATTCACCTTGCTATAGCCGGTTTGGCTCTCTCCCTGATTTTGCAGGGTCAAGTCTAAATCATTTTGCCTGGGATCTTTTGCAAGAACCATATTACTAGACAAATTATGTTCTATACTATCCATGTTTCTAAGTTCAGGAAGTTGACTTCCAAAACTCAAAGTTGACGGATGTGCTCCATCAGCCTCATTAAGATGATCCAATTGACCAACTGAATGAGGAGTTTGACCTTTCAGCTCTCCTGATCTCTGCAAAAAGTTGAGATCCGAAATATTGTAAGAACCTCGGATATGTGAGGGGAATTGAATTTCTCATCACAAATTCACATTACACTATTTCAAAGAGGTAAGGGCTTCACAAATGGTATAATTCTGTTAGAAAGGCTGAGTAATCTTCGAAGCGAAGTCTTTGTTGAATTGTGTGACCATCTCCGCAAAAAGAATCAAAAAGTAAAGCTTTTAGACAGAGCACACTTTTATTTATTTAATAATGTCTTCAACAAGCCTCTCACGTGCAAGGCTTGATTCTTTATGATAAGTCAAACGCGTGGAAATTCTTATAGATAATGGGTGGTGGTGAGACTCAAACTCAGAACCATAGCCTGCATGTGATTCTCTCATTTA
Organism: Capsicum pubescens; assembly: GCA_030864215.1. Lineage (NCBI taxonomy): Eukaryota > Viridiplantae > Streptophyta > Magnoliopsida > Solanales > Solanaceae > Capsicum > Capsicum pubescens. The sequence continues at coordinate 115,396,385 of CM061539.1, forward strand.
AAAGCTTAAGTTGTTAGTAAGAGTAGACTTTTATTTAATTAATTAACAATAATGTCTTCAACATGCTGAGAAATAGAACATCAGTATGACAATGGCTTTGTTAAATATCTATCAAACAGAACCACGTCAGCCAGTAGAAAACTTCAATGACAAACTAGAACTGGCACATAAAACTAATTCATTGAACTTTTTGATGATCATGTCAATCCAAGGGATAATAATTGTACACATAATTACCAAATTGTTGGGCAGTACACAGAATGCAGAGTTGAAACAGTGCTATAAATAGTAATCACAGAGGGTGTCATTGCTGTATTTTACTGCAGTCATTTTCTTCAAGGATTAGTATACACCTAAACATACGTAGTTCATGGGAAGTGCAAAAATATCAACTTAAGTACTGTTGCAAATGCATCAAACAGTGATTACTATATTTTATTCGTCCTAAATGAAGCTAAAAGCTATTCTGCCATCCTCCTTTACCTTTACAGTTAAATTTCCTGTTCGATAAATGTCTAGAATCTTGGTTACTAGTTGGATGAACAGTGGTAATGACAACTTATTCAGAGAGAATGAGATGGAAATTTATTACCAGTAATGTCCGCAATACAAAATGACTTTTGTGCTCATCATTTTAAAAAGATTATGGTGATTGTCCAAAAGAATCAATACTTAATCCCTTACTAAAAAGAAAAATAGATAGTGGTGCTTGTAATACTTGTAGTTAGTTCACTGAAAATTAGCGGTGCACTTCTCAAAGAACATCGACTGCATATTTGTTCATGATAACAGCACAGCAAGTTGGGACATTATTTTTCTCCATCCTTTTCAAAATGGAAGCTTGAGACTGCAGTCGAATTCCTTCATCTCCTGTATAGATGTAATCTTCACAAGACGCAGCAGATAGGGTTCCCTTCGCAAGTAAACTTTAGAGCTCGTTTGGATGAGCTTATTTCTTTTTGGGCTTATAAGCCAAAAAACAAAAGTTAGAAATTCTAACTTTTGGCTTTTGACTTTTTTTAGCTTAAAATAAAGTGCTTTTAAGCACTTTATAATTTTACCCAAACACTATCAAAAGGACTTAAAAGCTATTTTTGGCTTAAAAGCACTTAAAATAAGCCCATCCAAGCGGGCACTTAGTCTGGTCACCTAATTATAAGTCTGTTATCACATGAGATAATCATCATCGTGTCTGCAGAAGCAATCTGCAGCAAACACTTGTCAAGAGCTGTAACTGATCTCTCTCTGTTCATACTTATCCTTTCTAACTTGATCCAGGCGATGTATTGTATTTTTCGATCTGCATACTTTTTCTAAGAATAGTAAATTTGCAACTATATCTGCATTCTGTTTAGCCTTCCTCCCCCAATCTCCTCATTTTTGAATCGAAGAACTTAGATGATCCATCCACCAAAAAAATGAAAACTTGCGGCCCCGTAAAGAGCAGATTGAGGATAACAGCCATCTCTTCCTATATTGTAAATTTACAGCAAAGATTTGGGGATTTAATTTCTAACCTTTTGTGCATTTATTGTTGTACGCCGAGAATAACCCTACAGGCTACGCAAGGATGGCGAAGGAAATGTATACATAAGTCATCGAACAACATATGGAAGAATATTCCAGCCACAGTGTGGTGGTGCATCTGGAAAGAAAGAAATGGAAGGCTGTTCAAGGACAAGAATCACTCTGTTATGCTGCATTTTTTTTGCTTAATTGTAGGTGTAACATTGCTGTTGTAATAGTGTCATGATTCACTTCATTTAGTCATCGCATAGCTTGTAATGTGCTCTTTTGGTTTTTGTAGTTTCTCCAGCGTTGTAAAGGCATCTTTTACCAACCAAAAAAGATACTGAAACACTAAATCCATTTAGTCTAAACCATTATCTGCTTCAGCTCTGAGGAAATATAGGATAGTTCTTTTTTTCACTTCACTGGATCCTTTCGGTTACCAGATTTTTTATGTGGTAATTATCCAATTCAACAAAATTATTCTAATGAATGCTACTTGCAACCTTAAACAAATTAATAATGTACTTCAATGCATGGTAGTTACATTTTAACAAGTGGAAAGGGTCAAACTACCCTCAACTATTGAAAATAGAACTACTATACCCTCTGTTTGGTTTTGGTAACAAAAATAACCTCGCCGTTAATTTATTGGCTCAGTAATGTCCCTAAAAACTAACAAACTTCCATGTTTGATTTTAATCCAATGAAAAAAGTCTCCATGCTGATGTGGACACCCAAAATTAATGGGGAGGAATATTTTTATTTTAGCAAATGCCACATGGAACCAAATAAGAAGATTTCAGAATGGTTGGTTCAAGTTATGGCGGGAACTTGGTCTGAGACAGGAGTAAGGCTTGTCGGAACTGCGTTAGGTGCAGATATAGGGATAATTGGAACTGGCCTTGGAGCTATTGGCAGTGGCCCAATTATATTGCTGGAAAATTTATGAGATAAAATTGACATGACATTCCAGTAGTTCAAGAGTAGTTCCTCAAGATGTACTTGCAAGTACTGATTAGCTATGTGAACTAAAGCTCAAATCTTTTTTTAAGAATACAAATTTTAAATTGATAATGTATTATTTGAAGAATGGAGATTAAGTTGTTGATAAAATGGTGAAAGTTATGCCAATGAGAAATTGTTTATTGTTCTGGGTTTCCAGTACCATCTTAAGTTAATTCATATTATATTTACAAAATTCTCTCAAGCATTGTACATTAATTTGTTTTCTTAGTTGGCATAGATCTAGGAAACAGTTTGGTGTTTATGCTCAACGTACGTTAAAAAATTGTCAGCAAAGTTTCAGCGGAAGAACCAGCTTCAACAACGATCTATTATTTGGTTTCCATGTGGCACTTTGCTAAAATAAAAATATTCCTCCCCATTCATTTTGGACATCCGGTAAGCATGGAAATATTTTTTACTGGATTAAAATCACATATGGAATTTTGTTAGTTTTTAGGGGCATGACTAAGTCAATCAACTAACAATGAGGGATTTTTTAGACCAAAACAAAACGGAGGGTATAGTTGTTCTATTTCAGTAATTGACGGGTAATTTTGACCCTTTTCCCCTTCAACAATTCCGTAAGGGTAAAATGAGCATATTTAAGCGGCGGCAGAAACCTAATCGGCACACACGATGTGTCAATTTTTACAACATCAACAACTACTACGCCTCAATCTCAAGAAAGTTGAGGTCACAAGCTTAACTTTATAGTCTCCAGATTGTTAGTACAACCATGTATGCCTGACTGTATAATCATACTGCCTTCTTCATTTTCACAGTTGAAGAAATATTCAACTTAAAGTGAAGCTAGATGGTCCATTTATGCACTGCTACCTTAAGTAAAAGTGCGGAGAACCTAGCAATAGATGGCAACTTTATATCAACTGCTATCCCCATATGATCAAATATGAGTGTGGAACATAAATAATGTCATTAAACATGTGCAAGTTTAGAAAAGGGCATGTATTTGCCAACCATCAGACCTACATATATTCAGAATGTACCATATTCCGAAACCATAAGATGTAAAGTATAAGACAACTTTGGACCATGGAGTAACAACCGATCTGAATTTTACTTACATATTTTTCAACTTCCAGAATCTTCTTTTGAAGTTCTGTTCTTAACCGATTATTCTCATCAACCTGTAAAAGAAAAAATACATATAGGATCAGCAGACCATCTCTTCTTTTTTGAGTTTTTTTATAAGGTCAATTATTTTATAAATGATGGGAAAATCACATATACAAGCCAAGCAGTATACCAAACAGGGAACCTACAACAAAATATGGTTCTCTACACAAGAACACCAATCCTCTATTCACGTAGCACCTCATATGTGCACCAAAAAGAAATCAGAAATAAGAGACTGATTTGCAGCTAAAAAGACACTAGCATTTTCTTCAAATGCTCTCATGTTTCTCTCCAAAGACCCGCATAATGGCTGAGGGAGTAACATCCAAACCGCCATCTTCTCTTCCTCCACCTGATTCCTGACGGCCCAACCATACAACGCTCCTTCAATATACAGCACCACCCATATTATCCCGAACCAATTTAGGACCAGCGACCATAACCACGTAGCGAGGTGGCAATGCAACAAGACATGATCTTCGCCCAAACATCTACACATGTAGCACCATCCAACATAGGTAATCCTCCCCTTCCTAAAACTCACTGCTTTCAAGATCATTCCCCTTGCAGCCAACCACGTGAAGAAACAAACTTCCTAGGCCCTAGGAATCCAAATAGACTGGTGTGGAAAATCTGATTCCCCTCACACTAGCAGGCTCTGATAATATGATACAGTAAATGTCACTCCTATTTTCACGCCATCTCCACAAGTCGGAAATGTCATACGGTGCATTTTGCCTATATAATAGATCAACTAAACCTTGAAATTCTTCATCTCCCAATCATGGAGGTCCCTCTTAACAGTCTGATTCCACACAAAGATATAGGTCCAGGGCAACAGTTTTATCTAACATATGACCAAGGGACATTCAACATTGATCTTACTGGAATGAATGGAGTCCATTTGCAGTTTACTTATATTTGAAACAAAAAAGAAAGTGGACTCATCATCAGAGTCAGTAAAATCATTCTGTGAAACACATGAAACAAAAAATAGAAATTGTTCCCAGTCAACTGATCATCACAATCACCACCATTCTATGAACACATACAGACATTCACGTGGAGGAAGGATTAGCAAACCTGTTGCTTAATGGTGGCTTCAGCGGCTTCAACTGCTTTCAGAACCTGATACAACCCATCAGTGTTATTGGGATTATTTGAATCACTCAAATTCCATCCCACAAGTTGAGGCACCAGACTGTCCCCTCCATTTTCCATATCTCTCTCTCTGTCTCTCTCTAATCTCTCAGCTCTCTGCCTTCAATCTTCCAGCACTTGTCTTCTTTATTACAAGAAATTCAAAAGATCAAAAAAAGAAAAACAATCTCTGTAAGAAAATGGTATAAGAAACTATGACAAATACATTTTTGACCCATGCATTTTCCCATAATTTACAGAAAGCAAACCAAAATCAAGAAAAACGACAGAAATGAAACAAAACCATAATAGTCATATACATAAATAAGATAACCAAGAAAACCCTAAAAATAAGGGAAAGTGAATACATCGATATAGACATGAGAAGTAGGGGAAAATAAAGCTGATTAAAATGGCCGAATATGTAAACGGGTACTGGAAAAGAAGATAACTTGAAAATGGTGGTCTGGTGGGTGGGTGCTGGTCTTCTTGTGAGGGTGCGGGGCGCTCGCAGGGTTTATCTGTCTCCCCCCTTTTTCAGAATTTCCACCTTGTTGCCATTAGTTTTTCTTATATTTTCTTTAAATCATTTTGTTATTATGATGTTTTCTTTCGTTTCTCGTCAGGTTACAACATTGGGGGTGTTTATGGTTCAGTTTGGATCGGCTTTTAATTAATCAAAATCAAATTATTTTGATCAATCTTTTAATTTTTTATCAAACCAAAAAAAGATGAAGCAAAAATCATCCGTTTGGTTCGATGATGGATAGCTATATTATAAATTGATAATAATAAAATAACAAATACACGAGATAATTATTTCAAATAAGCATTAGGAATCAACAAATTTTTCTTTCCTATCACAAGATGAATGTATTTGAATCTGTTATTATGTTTCAACACTATTTCGAAGCTTTTGCATGTTTAAGTTTTATAGCTAGAGTTCCTCAACTTCACATGTCAAACATTCACGAAATCAATATACAACTTTAAATAGAATTAGTCAACTCTACAAAATTAAAAGGGCAAGTCATTAAAGAGTGCATTGATGTCCTAGCAAAGAAAACTAAAAATCAATAATACACCACATTGCACCACATATTTACTTTGTTTCTTTTTTAATAACAACAATATACCCAATATATTCTCACAAAGTGGGAACTGGGAAGGTAAGTCAATACAGTCCATACCACTACCTCAGAGGTGAGAAAAAGGTTGTTTTCGATAGATCCCCGGCTCAAAATAAAAAAGTCTACAAAAAATAGTAAAGGGAACAAGACATAGCCGGTATTAACACAACAAATACTTTTTTTTTCTTTTTGATACGGTTAATAATTTTATTAATATTTGGGGAACCCCTCCACATATATACTAAAAGAAGAGAATCTACACCAAAATATAGTTCTCAATTAGATAATTAGACTTAGGATTTTAGATAATTAGACTTAGGATTTTAGATAATTAGACTTTAAGTGTTTTAAGCTTGGGCATATCTAAGAAATGGGTTTTAGTAGTGCTAGTGCTACAATGCATGTGAAATAAGTAGACTAAATTCAAATTAATTAATGATTAAAAGGTATAAATATTTATAATTATTTGTAAAATACTAATATCATATATTTCCAGACAAGTCCCATTGAAGCAACAATCTCCAGACATATACAATTTGTGTCTCCTACAACAAGCTATTGTGACAGAGATGGACAGGGCAGGGGTGGAATTTAAACCTTAGGAGGAATCTTAATGACTGTAAGGTGGGTAGAGTGGCAGCTTTATACACCATAATGCAAACTTTCTACAATTTGTCTGAGGAAAAAGATGAATGGTATGAAAGGAGCGCACAGGAATGTTCTCTGTAAACTCAGCATATAGAGATGAGCATTAGAGAAGTTCTTAACAGTTGGAATAGGGATGGAAATGTGCTATAAACAAAGAGAGATGAAAGATTGTCCCTGCTTGCATATGGTGGACATTGTGGAAGGAAAGAAATCATAGATGTTATGAAGATGAGCAGAATGACCTACAGAGTTTTAAGATGAATTGTCTTGCTTTGTATTATATTTGGTGTAAACAAAATGTATTAGCCCACGCAGCAGATATTTTTGAAGTGCTAGATTACATGTGACTTTGGACTTGATAGGGACACATGTAGTTTGTCAAACTTTTGAAGGGGTACTACATAGTTTTGGATGTAGTTACACCTATGAATATATTGATTAAATTTTACCTTCCTCGAAAAAGGAAAAAATTACCTTCCTCCAAAAAAAAAAACTAATATCATATATAAATAAATAAATAAATATATATAAAATTAGAAAAAATGGTGTATGTAATTTTTTAGTTTGGTTCAGTTAGTTTTTGGATTTTTTAGTAGAACCAAAATCAAATCAGATATTGTCGGTTTTTAAAATTCAAAAGTCAAATCAAATATTATTTTTTAAATTAATTTTCGATTTAATTCGGCTTTCCACAAAACCTTGAACACCCCTGGGCCCTAACTATAGAAAATGATAGAGATTAAATTTTTTATGCCTTTTTAAAATCTTCTTGTAGTAAAGAAGACAAGTGTTGAAAGGTGGAACGCAGAGGGCCGAAGAAGTAAAGGAGAGAGAGAGCGATGGAAAAAGGAGGGGATGGTTTGGTGCGCAAACTTGCGGGATTGAGTTTGAATAATTTAAATAATCCTAAGAACAATGACGGATTGTATCAGATTCTGAACCACCATTATGCAACAGGTTTGCTAATTCTTCCCCATCTGAATGCTGCATGCGTTCATAGAGTGGTTTTAGTGACCGTGATGATCAATCTACCGAAAACAATTCCTTTTTTTAGTTCATGTGTTCACATAATGGTTTTACTAACAGTGATGATGAGTCTACTTTCTTTTGTTTCAACAGAAGCTAGGCTAAATTCAAATGGACTTCAATCATGCTAGTAGGATCAATGTTGATGTCTCTTGGTCATATGCTAGATAAAACAGTTGCCCTGGCCTATATCTTTGTTCTGTCCAAAATGGATAACTTCAGGCCTTCCTTTTAACAAGCTATGCCATGTTGTGCAAACTGACTTGCAAAAGGTAGTCTAGAGATAGATAAATGATACATCAGTCATTGTCCGATCCAATAGTCAAAGATAAACGCATATAGGCCTTTTCTTTCACCAGCAATGTCAGCTCAGATTACATCAAAGTAGAATCATTGGGTTTCAAGTAGCAGTCTTTTTATTGGCTGAAAAAGAAAAAAAGTATGATAACTAATCTCTTTTTTACCTGTTTGAGTTACTCTTTCTCTTTTCAATCATCTTATCAAGTCTCCTTCTCATGTTGGCAACAGGAATATATTGTTAATGACTAAAATAGTCAAAAGTTCTCTTAGGAACTTGAAGTCTGGAATCAGTCTTCCTTAGTTGCATTTATTCACAACAATCTTTCTTAAGTGTGAAAAATGTCCTGGTTGTGTTGAGTAACGCATCAATATAGTTGTAATGATAGTTTTTTGGGTTCTGATATTGCTCAAGGTAGGTCTCTTAGTAGGCATTTGGCCATTGAATTTGAGACCCCAATTTCAAATTTTTATTTGAAATAAACGCTTATTTATGAAATTTGCACAAAATTTCAACTTCAATTTCAAATCTCAATTCTCCAAAAGTATAACTTCAAATTTCAAATTTTGTGAAAATGTAAAACTTGACCTATAAATTTAGTTTTGTAAAAAAAGGCCATAGTTTCAAATTTGTAAAAAATCAAAGATATGGAGAACCAGATGTGCACCCCTAGTTTCTTCTTTTATTTCTTGAATCTAATATACCATTTATCTAAAAGTAACTACAATAAAACATATAAAGTAATATATATATATATATATATTCAACAATGAAATTAGTAGCAAGAAAAAATAATCAAGACAAGAATATTGTAACAATTAAAGTATTTTCTTTCCCCAAGTAAAATGAGTAATATAATCTTTAGAAATTTTTCCTAGGTCTTGAGAAAGTATCAACTGATTATTCTCTTATACAATTGTCTCGAGGTTTTGATGCTAGTTCTTAAGTTTGTTTGATTTGTACTTGAGGTCAAGGTCCTATAACTTTATTGAATCTGAAATTGAATATGAACTTAGTTTATTCGTCACAAACACTTTTGATGGTTGTCGCGCGCAATAATTATTCCACGAACAAGTAATTTCGACCTGGAACGCCTTGAGATTTGATTTACATAGTTTTGATCATTAATACTTTGAACTTGAAATAAATACTTGGGTGCTTAAATGTTTGCTATTTGTAGAAAAATATGATTTTTGATCCACAAGCTTTATTGTGTCATCTTATTATGACAGGTCCCCTCACACGAGAGAGCACTAACATCTTTATATAAATATAAGGTGGAGTAACATTCAAGAAAGGCTAGTGGGTCATAGAACTTGCCCTAGGGGTGAGTTCATCTAGAAGACCAACTAAATGGGCCAATAATAATGAAGTTACTTAAATCAATTTAATTATATTTAAATAATTAACCTCATTATGTTAGCTCTTAATAACATTTTGACTAATGAATTAAGACAAAACATTCAAATTCTTGTAGATTCAAATAACAACAACAATAACATACCAAATGTAATAGGTCTAGGACGGTAAAGTGTAGGCAAATCTTATCCCTATCTTGTCCAGGTAGAGAGGTAGTTTCCAATAGACCCTCTATTAAAGAAAAGCATAAACAGAACTATGGAAATACAAGCAGTAAGAACAATAGAATAGTAAGAAAACTAAAGCATAGAAGAAAACAAGTAGTAGTAGAAATGAGAAATACGACAATAATAAGAATATCAAAACTAATACTTAATAGTAATGATTGTGCCTAGGAATTAGGGGAGGGGACACCTGATGTCTTTTAATTGATTTTTATATATCCTTTTTGCATGATTTTTCGAGTTTTAATGAATATTGTTTTGTAGGTATTGGGTGTCAAATTGTCAAAAAGAGAAAAGGCTGAGAAATTGCCAGAAAAAAGGAATCCACGGCTTGTAGATTGAAGATACGGAATGTGGCTCTCATCGTGGAAAATTTCAGAGAGGATGTATTCAGGGTATTCTAAAGATGATCAATCTATGAAGGGAAGTGAGGACTGTATGTCACAATCCTGGTCCGTACATTTGAAGAAGTATAAGATGGATGGGAATATTTACGGCAGGATTCACGGACCGTTGATCAATGTATAACCCGTGGGTCAAACCACAACTGAAACCAGCAACCTTAAGTCATAATCTACGGCAAAGTTAAAGGCAATTCACGAATCATGGATCAATGTGAAGTTCGTGGATGGTATCGGCTGGGGAATTTAATTTGTTTAGGATTTTAAATTTGTGGGTCATTATAAATATTTTTCATAGTATTTTTGTAATAGAGAGTTATCAGAATGGAGTAGTTTTTAGTTTGCGCTATTTTCTTTCTCTAGTTTTCGAAGCTTTTATGACAAAGTATTTCTTTCATGTAGTGTTGATTGATGAGTCACGTTGAGATGTTAATGATAAGTTGGAGGTTTGGAGACAAGCCCTAGAATCTAAAGGATTCAGATTGAGTAGGACCAAGACAGAGTACTTGGAGTACAAGTTTAATGACTCGAGGCGAGAGAAAGAGGAGGTAGTGAAGTTGGATTCGCAGGTGGTTTGTAAGAGGGTTAGTTTTAGGTATCTTGGGTCTATGATTCAGGGGGATGGAGATATTGATGTGATGGAGATATTGATGTGAATGTCTCTCACCATATTGAGGCAGGTTGGATGAAATGAAGGCTTGCTTCGGGGATTTTATGCGATAAGAAGGGGCCCCTCAAGCTCAAAGGCAAATTCTATAAAGTTGCGATCCGGCCTGCTATGTTGTATGGGGCGGAGTGTTGGTCTGTTAAGAACTCTCACGTCCAAAAGTTGAAGGTGGCGGAAATGAGAATATTGCATTGGATGTGTGGATTCACGAGGGCTGACAGGGTTAGGAATGAGATTATTCGGGGAAAAGGTGGGAGTGGCGTCGGTGGAAGATAAGATGCGGGAAGTGAGGTTGAGATGGTTTGATCATGTGATGAGAAGGGGCACGGATGCCCCTGTTCGTAGGTGTGAGAGGTTGACCTTGGATGGTTTAAAGCGAGGGAGGGGTAGACCGAAGAAGTACTGGAGAAAAGTAATTAGATGTGACATGGAGCAGTTACAGCTTTCTGAGGACATGACCCTTGATAGGAAAGTATGGAGGAAAAGCATTAGGGTAGAGGGATAAGGTGGGTGGTCGAGTTGTAGTCTGTAGTTAGGAGGGTTTGGTGTAGCTTGGTTGGTAGGTCTAGGGGTGGGGGAGGGAGGTCCATTGTCTGTTTGTGTACTTTATTGTTGTGTTATTTTATTCCTGTTGCACGCTTTTGACATTTTTGTCTTTTGTCCTTTTGTCTTGAACCGGGGGTCTATCGGAAATAGCCTCTCTACTTCCCCGGAGGTAGTGGTATGGATTGCGTATATTTTACCCTCGCCAGACCCCACTAGGTGGGAATATACTGGGTTTGTTGTTGTTGTAAAGTATTTCTTTCATCTTAAATTCGAAGTAAGAGTTATGGTTTCAATTAATTCTTTTTATTGTTCTTTTTGTTTTATGAGTTGCTAATCCTCTATTCAGGCTGCGAATCTAATAGGGGTATAACGTTCATAAGCTTTTGCGTGTTGCAACACTTCTATTCAAAAGTGAAACCTTAAGCAAATCTCAAGCAATATCCCCATAATGAAAGACTATTAACTCACATGTATTTTCAGAAAACTAAAGACACGAGAAACAAAGAAAAGAACACAAAGCCCACGCGACAGGCAAGATCATAACTGTAAATTTAATGTAAACTAGAGAAGAAAGAAACACACGCTGGAATCAGAATCTTGAGCTAATACACATGAACATTTAGTCTACTGAATTCAACATGATTTAGACATGAAAGAAGTGCTATAATAAACAACATTACAGTAGAATAGAAGAATTAATTAAGGAAATTAATTCAACACCAGGTAATTTGCTATAGATGGTCCATAAGTCGAATTTAAAAGGAAGGATTAATTACTTGGATGATTACCTTTTAATCAATAACTACTACGTTAAAACATACTTTTTATTTATTACCATCGATAGCAACTGAACTATGTTTAAAAGTGAATTATGTATGCAATATAGATGTATTACAAGTGTCTTAAAATGTATTATGCTTGTCTGAATTCAACTTCATTTAGACATGAAAAAAGGTGTTATAATAAAGAGTATTAGGCAGAATTTCTCCTTAACAAAAATAAAACTGATACTCCCTCAAGTAGACATGTATTGAAATCAATAAAGACAATGAACATAAATGAAACAAATCATTGGTTCATCACATACTAAATGAAACTTAATTCAAAGAAGAAACAAAACAAAAATTGATAAAAGGCGAGAAAAGAAATAGCTAAACAGAAAAGCCTTGATTACTCAAACAAAACTAAAAAACTAAACACATAGATAGCACATAGCAATGACATAAAATGCTAAGGAGAGGAGATATTACCTTTTCCCAGGCAGCGAGACAGAGACAAAAAAGATGATTTTGACTCCAAACCAATGACTTGGACTCGAATCAAAAGAAACAAAAATTATAGTAGGAGCAGAAACTTCACCAAAGCTCATGGGCTCGGGGATAAGAATTTGAAAATCATAGCCGAATAGGTGATTTTATAGCTCAAAGGGGATTAGGGTTTGCGTTTTTTCCCTGATTGTACGCGCTTTTGTCTGTGTTGTTGAAAGAATGGAGGGGAAAAGGGGTCTTGGGTGTTCAAAGAATATGTGGGCCGGGTTGGGGATTATTCTGGGCTGAAAAGTTCGTTTGGATATTTTGGGTCATAGTGCAAATCACATAAATTCCGATAATTTAAAGCTTAATTACAAAAAATCATGGTATTTTGCATAACTACTAAAATTTTGATTTTGAATCTATTGAGATATATAATTAACTCCTGATACATTCAACAAAGATATATTTTCCTTTGTAAAGATACATAATTAGCTTCCGATACATTTTATTTGATTTTGGGTCTATCGTAATACATAATGCATCCAATGAAGATATATTTTTTCCTTAGTAAAGATATATAATTAGCTCTCAATACATCCAACGAAGATACATAATTAGTTGAAATTTTCATAATTAATTTGTAAGAGTGGAAACTTGTGTAAATATGATAAGTTATGTTATTTTTCCAAATTAGCCACTTTTTTGAAAAAAAAAAAATCATTCGTCGAGTTTAAAAGGAAAGATTAAAGGAACCTGGTTCCTTGGCTCTCAAATATAAAATTCAAAAGTTGGTAAAATTGATAATGAGGTAAATGCAAAAGTTGGTAAAAATACACATTTAATTTCAACACGTGTTTCTAATATGAAAAATGATTTTAAAAACAAGTAATATTAGAATTGTGTAAAATATGTATAATATAATCCATAGGCTTTGTACCACATCTAGTTTAACAGTCTAGGGGGCAAGAACCCTTCCCTCGTCAATATTGTATAATTAGCTTGAGAGTGAATAGGCTATATGTGGTTGAAGGGTCCGTCAACTCCATATTCCATCCGCACTGTATAAACAGAAACACAAGACTCCCCCACACCTCCTAGCATGCAAGGCTCACATCTCCGACCACACAAGACTCATTGTATCCCCAGACAAATACCATAAGACTCAATCGATAGGCAAGTTGGGAAGGCCTCATGTGACCAATCAATATGTAGTTACCACTCGAAGGTAATCCGTATCGTAAACAGGGGCGGACCCACTTAGGTTCAAGTGGTTTCATATGAACCCACTTCGTCGAAAAATTACATCGTATATATATATGTATATATAATCAGTCTTTACAAATATAAAAGGTATATATTTAATTTTGAACCCACTATGAACAAGTGGACTGCTTAGTGCAGTGGCAGGAAGTTCAATTCTGCGTGTTTGAACCCTTACAACTACATTCTTTTTGTGTTTAAAATTGTCCGGACTTTTGGTTTATAAGCAGCCGAGTTTTTTGGGTTATAAGCGGCTTTAGTTGAAAATTTTAAGGTATTATCAAAATATGTTGATTTAATGATTTTTAGGTAAAAAAAGTTTACTTTTTAAAAAAAAAAATCCTAAAAACATGTTCAATTCTCATAAAGTATTAACATGTTAATTCTCCAATCCTCAATTCCCTCTTATTCCCCATTTCCTACGATATTAAAGAAAAATAAAAAAATAAAAACTGCAGCCTCCAAGCAAAAAAAAGTCAATCTCACATCAATCAAAAGATTTATCAAGTTTTCTCTTTGCTCTTTATTCTCTACATTCAATCTTTTATAGATATAAAATTATTACGGTTATTTTTTATTTCCTCAACTTAAAAATTCCTTTCTACTTAAAATTAAAGAAAATCACAATTGATTTTCTCTTCAATTTTAGCTACTTTTTTTAAAGACTTCTAAAATTCAAATACTTACAATAACTATTATTTTTTTGATGAGACGTTTAATTTGACAATACAAGTTCTAAATTTACCGAGAGATATTTTCCTCTGGTATCATCAAAGTTTCCACAATCAAGTTTATCCACTCAAAATACTCCTCGCCTGGAAGAGAACTTGAATCAGTTAGAAGAAAATCATCATTCCGCTAAAAAACAAAAACAAGGAGTAAACTTGAATTCCTTACCGGCAGATCTAAAAAAATAAAATCCATTTGGGAATATTATCCGATGATCATGATAAGATTAGGAGAGAATATATTCAAAGATGCCCTCATCAACCTCGAGTTCGCGAGTTTCCTCAAAGAGATATTTCTGGATTAAAACATCGTTTTAATTGTAAATGGTTTAAAATATATCATGATTGATTGGAGTATAGTGAAATTGAAGATGCCGTTTATTGTTTATGTTGTTATTTATTTCAAGATAAAAGCATTCATCAAGGTGGAGGTGAAGCTTTTTCAAGTATAAGATTCAGAAGTTGGCACAAAAAGAAAAGATTAGATACACACGTTGGAGTGCCAAAGAGTGATCACAATCTGGCAAAGAAAAAATGTGAAGATCTAATACGACAAGAATAATTAATTCAAGCCGCATTTGTGAAGCCATCCAATCAAACCAAGCTTGAATACAAAATTTGTTTACAAGCTTCTGTTGATGTGGTGAGATTACTTTTAAATCAAGGATTGGCATTTCGTGGACATCGTGAAGATGAATCATCATTGAACAAGGGTAACTTTCTTGAAATTCTTTCATGCTATGCAAGTCAGTGTGATAAAATTAGAGATATTATGTTGAAAAAGGCTCCAAAGAATAATCAATTGATTTCTCATAAAATTCAAAAGGATATTGTCACTGCATGTAATCTTGAAACAATTAAAGCTATTGTGGAGAATTTAAATGGTGATTATTTCTCATTATTAGTAGATGAATCTTGTGATGAATCTAAATGGTGATTATTTCTCATTGCTAGTAGATGAATCTTGTGATGAGTCACGTAAGGAGCAAATGGAAATTATTTAGCGATATGTTGATGGTGGGGAATCTGTTGTGGAACAATTTATAGTGATTGTCCATGTTCATGATACTAGTGCTTTATGTTTAAAAGAAACAATTGTTAACTATCTTACTCAACTTTCTTTGAGTTTATCTTATATATAAGGGCAATGCTATGCTGGATCAAGCAATATGCAAAGGCATCTAAGTGGCCTTAAAGTTTTTATTCAGCAAGAAAGTAGATCAGCTCATGCAATTCATTGTTTTGCTCATTAACTTCAGTTGACGCTTGTTGGTGTATCTAAAAAATATCTTCAAGTTGGAGAACTTATGTCTTAAATGTAGTAGGAGGTTCTTTTAAATGAATGGATGAACTTCGACAAGCTCAAGCAGAAAAAGTTCATGAGGCGCTAGATATGGGCGAGGTTGAAACTGGTAAGAGCTTAAATCAAGAACTTGGTCTTGCTAGAGCTGCTAATACCCGTTGGGGTTCACACTATAAGTCATTTAAGAACTTTATTAGTATGTTTGGTTCTATTACTGATGTCCTTGATACTATTATTGTTGATTCTGAATTTGTTGAAGAAAAAGTTAGAGCACTAGGATATCTCAGAACTTGTCAAATATTTGAGGTTACTTCCATATTACACTTAATGAGAGATATTTTAGCAATCACAAATGAGCTCAATAAATCCTTATAGAAGAAAGAATAAGATATTGCAAATGTTATTCTACTTGTTTAAGTGGTGAAGAAATAATTGCAAGATTTAAGGGATGAAGAATGGGATCCACTTATTAAGAATGTGCTTGCATTTTGTGTCAGGTATGATATTTTGATACCGTACTAGTTTATATGCACTTATCTTTTGTGTTTGTTATACTGTTAGTTTATTTTGCATACTATACTAGTTTATATGTACTTATCTTTTGTGTTTGTTATCTTGTTATCTCGGTCCTAAACCGGGGGTCTATCGGAAACAGACTCTCTACTTCACCTGGGGTAGTGGTATGGTCTGCGTACACTCTACCCTCCGCAGACCCCACTATGTGGAAATATACTGAGTATGTTATTGTTGTTGTTGTATGATATTTTGATACCCAATTTTAAAAAGTTCTATGTTAACTTTGCAAGATCTCGACGAAGAATTGATTATTATACTATCTCACATCACTATCGCGTGGAAGTATCTTGTAAGATTATTGATTGGCAACTTCAAGAACTCAATGATCGTTTTAATGACATGAGAACAAATTTGCTTATTGGAGTTGCTTGCTTGAATCCTGTTGAATCATTTTTTTGTTTTGACATAAACGAAATATTGAGAATGGCCAGACTATATCCTGATGATTTTGGTGAAAATATAATGGTTGCTCTCAAGAATCAGCCAGAGACTTATATTGTTGATGTTTGTGATGCTGATGAAAGATTTTTTTAATTTAAAAGGATTTGATGACCTTTCCGAGGAGTTAGTTAAGACAAAGAAACACGTTAATTCTCCTCTTGTGTTTCATCTTATAAACTTTGCATTTCTCCTGCCCGTTGCCACTGCTACAGTTGAAAGAGCCTTTTAAGCAATGAAGTTGATCAAGAGTGGATTGAGAAATCAAATGGATGATGGTTTCATGAGCAATGTCTTATGTAGAAAAAAAATATTTAATATTGTTTCTAATGAAAGTATTATGAATAGGTTTCAAGAAATAAAAACTCGTAGAATAGTATTGTAATAATATGTTTTAGTCAATTAAACTTTGTTTTGTTTTTTTCATTGTATATTTATTTTTTATATATTGAACCCACTTGAAGAAAAGTCTGGGTCCACCAGTAGTCATAAAACTTGTCTATTGTATGAACCTGATGCCGACGGAAACACAACCAAATCTCCGAGGTCAGAGGCGAATCCAGAATTTATAAGTTCAAATGTTGAACTTTTTAAATAGGATAAAATGAGTCGATTTCTTCATTTTTGAGTTACGATTTAGATTATTCAACTTTTTTGATCTTATAGATAAATTAATCAAGTATGGGTATTTAATAATATTTTTCTTAGATATTCTAAGATTCAAGATACTTAATAAGTTCAAATTTTCTTTTTGTATGAACAAGAGAGATTTCATTCTCTAAAACTTTGATGAAAAAAGTTCACGTTAAAAACTCAAACTTGCATAAACCTTCTAATTAGGGGTGTACAGATCAAACCGTCAAGTCAAATCGAACCGACGAATCAAACCAAATCGAGAAAAAAACCGACTTATGGTTTGGTTTGGTTGGTTTGGCGTTAGAAAAAAAAGGCGACCATTCTTGGTTTGGTTTGGTGTTGACCAAAAAAAGTCAAACCAAACCCGAATCAAACCGACATATATATATATATATAATTATATTATAATTATATATATATATATAATAGTATAATTATAATTATAACTTTTTACACATAAAATATTAATTTTAATCTACTTTTTATATACTTTTTCAACTAGTTTTAGTAATTTTCAATAACTTGAAAGTAGATGTAGACATATATTCAGATTTGGGCCTTTAAGTTGTAATATTTGTCCATTAATTGCTAATTAAATGATCCAAAACTCAATATAAATTTAAAACCTAAACTTTTCACTCTTCATCTCACTTTTTAGTTTCAAGAGAGTTTTCCGCTCCTCATTTTTTCATAATTGTGTTTTTTCATTAACACATGAGTGGAAACATATATTTGATCTAGTCTTCGATCATTGTAAAAACTAAAGATTATAAAAATAAATAAATGAAAAAACCGAAAGAACCGACTAAAATCTAAATCGAAAAAAACAATTTTATGTTGGTTTGATTTGGTTTATAGTTTTAATAAACTGACATGATTGGTTTGATTATTTTTTTTATAAAAATTGAACCAACCCGACCTATGCACACCCCTACTTCTAATACCATTACTTCAGTATATTTGTATTCTATTTTCATTTCATTTAGAGAAAAGACATCATTTCACTCCTAAACTTATCCGCATAACTTATTTTAGACTCTTAACTCCACCAGCAATATATACCCCCTTAACAACTTTAAAGTGAATTAAATACTCCTTTAATAGTTGGCCTAGTGAAAAAATTTATAAAAACGCGTATTTTATATATAAAAAATATAATTTGATTAAAGAATTCATTTTTATAATTGAGCTTTGCTCTATTTCAATTGGATGTCTCTCAATTTGATTGAAAATTTTATTATATCCACATATACATACACTGAGAGGAATAGAGATAGAAATACACACTGCACAGTGCACATACATATGCAGAACGAAGAAGAGGAAAAAAATTATCACAAAAATATTATTTTTGCGATTTGCTTCAATTCTATTAAAAAATTATTTTTCTGCCCATAAATCATCACAAAAGAGAGAAAGAATTTTTTTGTGTGTGTGTTCAACGAAGGTCATCAATAGCGTATTCCCTCTGCATTAGACTCTTTGACAATGAATTCCTTTTCAGTGTCCAGATTTTCTATCAAGAAAAATAAAGAAAAACTTGAATCAACACCTTCATTTGACAATGTGGATAGACGATGGTGTTTCGCTTTCATTTTGTGATGAAAAAGATTTGTTTGTTTCCTTTTTAGGCTGAGTCATTACAACAACAAAATTCGTGGATTGACATATTATTGTGGCTGATCCCAAAAGAGAGAAAAAAATTGAAGGGACAAAGATAATGAAATAATGATTTTGACAGAAAAAAATCTCCATTAAAAAAAATTGAAAGGTTGTATAAGCGAGGAAAAAAAATTGGAGGGACAAAGATAATGAAATAATGATTTTGATAGAAAAAATTCTCCATTAAAGAAAAATTGAAGGGTTGTATTTTGGTATAGAAGATGATTTTGGGGGTGGGGGACGGGGTAATATATTTTTTTTTAGAAAATTTAAATTAATTATTTAAAAATTATTTTTGGACAAAAATACCACATGTCGGCATACTATTTGTCACTTTACACGTCAGTAACACGTGTATTATACACACATTATATATTTTTGCTAATTGTGTAAAAAGTGTCAAAATGACACATTGAAATGCTAGTTGAGGTGTCAAAAATGAACACCGACTACTCTAGGTGCCAAAGTGAAAGATCACTGAAACTTTAGGTGTTTGTCGATGGGTTTTGCCTATTATTTTTCTTTTGAATGAATTCCAGATTCATTCTCATAATGAATAAATTAAAAAAGAAGTTTTAGATTATTGCATTGATTGGAGGAAGTGAGAGTGGGGCAAAGAAAATAATAAAATTAAAATTATTTTTGATGTAGCCCTGACGTGACAATGACGTGGCACTGAAATGGCAATAACATGACGCATGTGTAATATACTCTCCACTGTGAGAGTGCCATTATAATTTTTGGGTGTTATTTAATTTATTTGAAAGTTTTTTAGGGGGTATATAAACATTTGTAAAGTTAAAGTGCTAAAGTAAGTTATGCAGACAAGTTTAAGAGTGAAATGATATCTTTTCACTCGTCTTTATGTATTGTTGCAAATATATATAATTGAGAAGGAATAAAAAAAATTGTAGTTTCAACATAGATATCTTCAGTTATCTTGAACATTCCTGAAAGACTAAATTGGCCTTTAAATTTTAAAAACTCTAACACAATAATATCCATCATTTTTTAAATTTAAAACTTTTTAAAATAATTTACAAGCTAATTATATTTTTCTTAATATTATTGTCACATTTGCATTTAGTACTCATTGACATGGAATACCATGCATTACTCGTATAAAGATAAAGTAAACAATTAAAGAATTAATTAAAGCAAAAAAAAATAAATTATTCAAGAATAGAGCTAAAAAAGAAGAATTAATGAAAAAAATAAAAAAAAGAGTGTCGAAACCCTTCCGCAGCAAGCCAAAAAAAAAGCAAGAAAGCAATGGTGCTACAAGATTTTGAACCCGCACCAGTTGGGTGGCATGTGGTGCCCTGTGCCACTGGCACAACTCACCCCTTTGTTTAACCAGCAGTAAGTTATATTCTACTATATTAGAAGCATCAGTTAAAAATAGTATCGACATGTCTGTTTTCTGTAAATTAATTCATATTGGAGGACAATTATGAAGATTCAAATATTTCTAATTCTACCTCTAAATATTTACGTGTCACTGAAGCAATAATTGCAACCCTTTCATTTTCTTACTTTGGGACACGTGTTCATGTGACTTCAATGTTCTTTTCCCCATTCTCTCACTTGCATTTTGCAGTATTCTCTTTTACAATTTTCAAGTACTTCTTTGTGTAGATCCATCAAAATTAAAGCTATAGATTTATTGACTCGTAGATTGATTTGTACACTATATCAAAAAATATTTTTATGAGGAAAACAAAGTTATCTTGTGTAAAAGAAGGGAATGAAAAAATTTTTACTAACTGATTTCATTTGCAATTGTTTTCGTCTATTATTTTTATCTGTTGGTGGCTTTAAAAGCTGGCGATGCTAAAAGCAAGGCCAGTAACGTCATGGATGGTGAAAGGATATACTCAATAAATGACAAGCCTAAAAGGTAATGTTTTCTACTATTACAAGATAAAAATATGTCTTTTTATAGTGGTCGCGAGGCTTCTAAGGTGAGCCTTTTTGTTGTAAAATTTTTGTTTAATTATGTTTTTTGTTAAGATTCATTTTTATTGATTGTGTTGGTTGCTGAATTTTTTTGGTGAGTAATTGTGGAAGAGATTTTGTGCATAGGTGACAACAGAGATCAATCTTCTTGCTGAAAATTGAAAACATATTAGTGGTGGTTTGATTTGTCAGGTATATTTATCTATGTGTTCTAGCTTTTGATGAATTACTATTTTACCTATTTATTTTAGTTGTATGTCTTGATAAATGTTGTGTCTTTGCACTCGGGGGCCTTTTGTAAACAAGTAGAGTTAAGGTCTATGTATACTCTACCCTTGTGAGTTCCCACTTGTGGGATCATTCTGGGTATGTTGTTGTTGTTGGGTGTGCTTGATTGCTTGGACCTTTGGTAATATTTTTGTGATTTGAATATCTTAAAGTTCTATCAGTTTTTTGTGATGCAATCTACAAACATATAGCTTATTTGCTATAAAGAATTGCAGTTTCACTTTTCTAAGATCTTTACAACAACAACAACCTACCCAATGTAGTCTCATATAGTGGAGTTTTGGGAAGGTAGAGTGCAGATGAAATGATAGAGAGGTTATTTTCAATAAACCCTCAACTCAAGGTAAAATAATATAGTGAAAGAGGTAATGAAAGTACAAGAAATATCAGATAATAACAAAAAGCAACAACTAGTAACATAACAGAAACTGTAATAGCATAATATGATAATTAAGGTACAAGGAACACCAGAGAGTAACAGAATTCGAAGGACAAGATTTGTTGAGACTCTAGAAGTTTCAAATTTAAATGTTGTAGGGTTGTAGTTATTTTTTACTTCATTGGTTGATAATTGATTAAGAGAAAAATATTTCATAGTTGAGGTACCTAGGAAGGAAGGGGTGTTGAGGGACTTGGGAAGGAAGGAGGTGTTAGGATTGTAATTTTCACCTTCTATGATTCTACAGTGTATTACCACAAAGTCCTCTATTTGCAGTCAATTAATTGTTAAAATTTGGACGATTAGATTTTTTTTAAAAAGTGTTGTTTTTCTACTTTGGTCTTGCATAAAGTAGCAAGTACTATAA
The DNA here is from genome assembly GCA_030864215.1 of Capsicum pubescens. Classification (NCBI taxonomy): domain Eukaryota; kingdom Viridiplantae; phylum Streptophyta; class Magnoliopsida; order Solanales; family Solanaceae; genus Capsicum; species Capsicum pubescens. The sequence continues at coordinate 115,418,387 of CM061539.1, forward strand.
GCTTGGTTGAAATTCAACTGCCTTTGATTCTGGAATGTGTTGCTATAAAATCCTCCATTTGTAGTCAATTGATTTTGTGATTTGCCCTATGTTCCTTCAGCAATATTTTTTTTTCCCTCTGTCTAAGGCAAGGTAGAGTTTATCCGTAGTTATGGGAAGGTGGGAGCTGTCAAATATTTTCTTTCTGATCTCTTGCCAAATCATAAAACCTGTAAATGTTTTTTGTATAATTCCTACAGATGTTCTATATGATATTTGTCAAATAATGTGAAGATTTTATGTTTCTTTGCTTCACAGTCATTTTTATTCCTCATCATGTTGCATTTTGGACTCCTGAGTTGTGCAACTTCTATATTCCTTTCTCCAGTACATTCATGGACTTGCTGCTAGAGGGGTGCATTACTTTCATCATCCTGGACCAATTCTTCAAGACATCGGATTCTATATTCTTTCTATTGATATTTTTGTTTTTTGCTTTTTTTAACCCCCCTGTTATGGGAGATGCATACTGACCTTTTTTTGTATAGGTTAAAATTCCAGGAGCTTGAACAAGATAGAGCTTACATAAGTGAAACTGTATTCACCACCATCATTCCATATTTTTTCTTGATGAGTTTGTTTCTCTATAACTTCATAGTTTGAGCTTGAACTGTATCTCTTAAACTGGTTCAAAGAGGCTCTTATACTTGTAGTGTCAAATATATTTCATAAAAGTTTAAATTATGCACCCAATCCACGTTAGTTAAACTGTTTATTTCATTGTTTTCTTGCAACTTTCTATCTGTTTCATTTTGATTACTGCTCTTTCGTGGGCTAAGGCTCTTTAACTTTGGTAAGTACCGCTCTTTCGCTTACTTTGAAATGATCATTGTTTATCTCTCAGTCGATTTGTTATTCTTAGATTCATATTATTTGTCATTTTCTTAATTCTGTACAAAATTTTGCAGCTTTAAAATAATCTCGTGAACTTAAAGTTCAACCATCTCTCATTTATACTAAATATATCTCATACAACTTCAGCACTATCCAAAAGTTACAACAATGTCAGAGAAACACAATAGGTAAAGACCACCGCTTCTCTTAGTTCCTCTATATTTGATGTTTTCTCTTTACGTCGCCGCCCCTTCAATTGTTCTTTGTAAACACAGGTTAGTGTGTTGGATTTATTGTGTGTTCTGGTATTTTTAAGGATTTGAAATATGTTTACATTTCGACTTAGTCCCAATTCTCTGATTGTTGTTTCTTTTCTAGATTTGGTGGGTACATAGTTGGTAATTTTTTAATTTATTTTTGGATGTGTGCTTGCTAATTTATCTAATGATTTTTCGATGGGATAATTTCGTTGTTGTGACCACAATATCGCATTACCATGGTGCTTTACTAGTTGTATTTTTCCTTGACCCTTCTCCTTTTACGTGTTTGATAAAATTCCTACAAACTCTCAATCTGATTATATTGTATATAATAAATGATGGGGTTCAGGGACATACATATCTTCTTGTGCTATCTATGTATAGCAGCTTCTTATGTGAAGATTCATACTCATACATATCTACATTTCATCTTTTTTCTTACTAGAAAGTATGAGATTTAGTCCCAATAGTTTATAATTTTAAAATTTTATTGAGATTGATATGATTACTAATTTTTCTGACAAATCGTTGAACGTGAGCATATCGTAGTTAGAGTTGAAAAGTTTGCACCAAACTTTCAAACTCAAAAAAAGATTAGCTTTCTTGGGATTGTTTAAAACTCTGGGGAAGGGGATTACTGTTAGCTAAAAAACAACCACAGTATGTAAGCTAAACCCTCTTATTTTTTGTTATTGCATGATTTCTAGTCACATGTTTCCTCTTCTCCATTTATAAATTTTTGATTGGAAAGAAATTAATCCCTCAATTTCAATTAATGTGTTGTATACTTTTTAAAAGAATCATTCAACAAATATTTCTTAAATTTTTTATGTATAGAGAAATCTATTATGGCCAACATAAAGTGGCAAAAGGTATGCATCTATAAAAATCAATCGAGTTTCACTTTTTAAGTCAGATTTTAAAGTAATTTTATCGGTAAGATAATAACGTTCCATTTCTAGATTTATCAAGATAATATTTTCATGGAACCAAGCTTTTTTGTTGTCTTCAATGTTTGAATGGTGTTTAATTAGAGCTGTGGTTGAGCTTTAATGTGATGATTATTTTGGCATTAGAAATTATACTATTTTGGCATTAAGAGTTGCTGATTTTGGAATTCTGAGATTTAGATATTATTTAACAATCTATGTCAACATTCGATTTAATGATAGAGTGATCCATTAATAGTTTGCGGTGGTAGAAACATTTTAAATTCTTTGATTTTAGTAACTCCTAGTAATTTCTTCATCTCTATACATTCCGATTTGTCAGAACAGACGCAACATAATGGTACACTTGGATCTTACATATTACAAGCTGTTATTTTAAGTGCTTGGTAATATGGACTTTAGTTCTCTATCATGTTACCGACCTATAGATCAGTGTATTTGGAGGTCTCTGCATGCATAACAAAACTATCTCATGTCCTATTCTTACATATTTTCCTCTATATTCTTACTTGTAGCTTCTGTAGAATGACTAAAAAGAAAAGTATGACAAAAAAATTAAGAAATAGAGTAAATTAGTAGGCGGATCTCTTGATAAATGTCCGATCCCAAGATTTATTTGACCATGCTAATAATTAATTGGTTCATTTATAGATTATATTCTCGTAGAAGTAGGGCCAGTGGTATGATATGCAACTGAAGTCTGTGCAAGGCCAAGCACAAAATATTGAATGTTTTATCAAGAAGCAAGAAATATTATGCATTTAGCAGCAAGCCACTATTTTACTTATAGACATTTATTTTTAGAAGTATCGATTGGTATCGGTTCTGAAACTACCCGTACTCTCGCTCTTTATGTAGTTCATATTATCATGGCTGTCAGGAATATGGTTGCTGCAAATGATGTAAAAGAAGAAATTATGAAGGAAATTCCAACTGCCAAAGATGATTTAATCTCTGGTTCTATCTTCGTCTATTACACTTTCCTTCACTAAATGGGCATTTTTTGTTCAACAGTCTCCGACAGAAATACAAGATAAAACTATGTACAATAGAACCTTGTGGTCGGACTCTTTTTTGGATCCTATGCATAGTGAGAGTTTTAGTGCGCACCGGACCACCCTTTCAAGTTCTTAAATTATCCAAGTATTTCAAACCTCTTATACTATATCATGGCTTTTATTTGAAAATTCTATGATGTGCTTCCCACATTGGTTAGTTTATGAGCTTGTAATGTGTTTTACCAAATGTAAGAGAAATCTTCTGTTACTGACATTATAGTTATAACTTACCAGGTTCTTCTCATTTTATTTGTTTTCTCCAGAAGTTTTGTAGATCAAATAACATCTCAAATTTTTTTATTTTTTTTACCAAAGTGCAGTTTGTGTTTAAAAAGTTGCACTAAAAAATCATGAATAAATTTAAAGCCCGGTGCCTTGAAGGTATGTCGTACAATTAACCCTACTGCTACTTCACTCTCTACATTTATCATTTAAACATGTTTCCTATTTTAGTAGGCAACCTTTCAATAATAGCCCTCCTACAGTTATCTTTATCTACCATGTCGTCACTTTGCTACAACTCAACTACAATGATAACTGTGAAGGTCTGAATGACTGCCACCAATATAGTTTTGAGTTGCATTACTAATGTCTTTGCCTTTATCAACTTATCTAAATAAAATAATGAGGATGTATGCAGATAGTGCAATCAAATGTACATATACCAAAGTTGAGACAAATGCTTTACCTAGGGAACTTCATAATTTATATATGTACTGTTTATATATATATTAACAGTTTACAACATTCTATTACTATCCAAAATATATATTTCCTTAACTTCTAAATCTATATTTTACACAATTCTTTACACATACAAACAAATAAATATTGGGCCTGTGGACGCACGGGCATCCACCATCTAGTATACATATATACATAAAGTTCCAACCGAGGTGACCAGGTGTTGTGGCACATTCATCATACTCATCGATCCGCCCCTACCTGAGGCGATACTATAAGACCTTGCAAAATTTCAATTATTTTATTTTTGACCCTTCTACATTCGTAATGTTGATTTTTGACTTGAATTATGTTTAGGGATGTTAAAAAGGTGTTTTGGGTAAGTTTTGGATTTTTTGGAAGGGGTTCAGGGTTATTTTGCGATCTCGAGACAACAAGCCTCCGCAATAAGGTCGTGCGATGAAAGTTAGCCTCTACAATAATGGCGTGGCACGGAGGCTACCCTCAGTGATATTGGCGTGCCACGTCGTAGTTTTAATTTTGCCCAGTTTTTGTTTTTTCACTTGGACTGAGGGGCTTTTGGTCCTTTTACCCCTTGTACAACCTTTAAACATAAAATAACCCAATTTCCTTAGTGTTCAAATATCAAATCATTTTCATTCTCTCTTAAACTCAAAACCGAAGAATATTCAAGGGTTTTACAGAGAATTTATCATCTGAGCTCCAAACTTCGATTTGTTTTTAATTTCTTATGTATTTCAGGCGTGTTTCTCTTTCCCTAACTTTATTTTATATTATGACATTAATTGAATGGATTTTTATGTGATATAATTATGGGTTTTGAAATTGGGTTGAGGTGTTTTGGTTGTTACTAATTGAATTACTTGTCCCATGTTCTAAATTGATTATTCATGCATTAAATTGATGTTTTAGGGATTGAATTGGTACATTTTATAAATAGTTGGAATGAGGGACATGGGTTTCCCAAAATTAATGAAATTTCGGCTTGATAATTGTATTAACCTCAACCCACCTTGTAAACTTATTTTGAATATGGAAAATAATTGCATGGCTTAAGTTGTTTTTGAACCCAATGCATTACATTAAAGGATAACTGAATGAATATGGTTTTGGATGGCCTTTGTGGCCTTTGTTTTTGAACTCAAATGGAATTTGGGAGTCAAATTTGGTTAGATAAATTGGTTAGGCATATTTGATTTAGCTTGCAAGCATATTGGTATACTGATACAAAGTGGTAAATGCCTTAATGAATGACTACTGTGTTAATGGATTGGTGTATGTGCAAATTATTTTAATTTGGGCTTAAAGGGAATTGTGTGGCTTAATGTGAAGGTGTAAGTCCTAAGGGAACAAACACTGAAAACCACGTTTGCCGACGTTGGGGGTCTATATGACCATGTTCTTGGTTCACACTTTATATATATATTTTTGGACGACTATTGCCTTGGTGGCTTAAGTTTTCCCTCGATTCGTGCGGCCAACATGTACTGAACCTTCAAGCAGGGCGAGTTGGTCCCATATATCTTATAGATGCCTTTAGGATGGATCGAGCTACATAGTTCAGGTTGAATCTTTAAACTCTCATGTTCATGACTCTTGTCCCTATTCCGACATCATATATATATATATATATATATATATGGATGTGGTGAATATGATTTAGGAATGGATTTTGGTAAGTGCATTATTTTATCCTTATTCCCTAAGTTATGTTTACCCCACTAACCGTCCCTGGACGCTACATCGTTTCATGATGTAAGGTCCAAAGGTTTTCTGTTGATCCTATGTAGCGTTAGGTAACTGAGTACTCCTATGGATTTGCTGTGAAGTGGTGAGCTTTTATATTTTGGAAGGCACGATCATATCACTAGTTTCACTAATGTTTTTAGCATTTTATTCGGATTCTTTTTTTATCATAGTCGGGGGTATGTCCCGACTTAGTTGGTATTTTTGGTTTTAGAGGCTTTTGTGGACAAGTGTGGGTTGGATTGTGGTTTTGACTCTCAGAACTTTCATTTAACTTATTTATCTTTTTATTTCTATCTTTATTTGGCTTCCGCTTTATTATTATTATTATTATTTTCTTGAGGTTTGTCTAAGAGGGTGGTTTCCGGTCCATGGTGGACTTGAGATACCCATCATGACTAGGCCCTGGTTTGGGCCGTGACAAGCTTGGAATCAGAGCACGGTTTAGGGTCGCTGGGTGTCCACAAAGCCATGCCGAGTAGAGTCTATTTTATGGGTGTGTAGCGCATCACAATTATAAGGGGGATGCTATAAGGTATTTAGGAATGCTTCCCTTTCTTGTGTTCTATTTCGGGTTATAGAGTCTAGTACACGTTCAGATTATGCCTCCCCAAAAATTTGAAAGTCGAAAGAACTCTACTGGAACTTCTATCCCACCTGAGGAAAATGTGGAGGGGATTCCCCTGCTTATGGAGTGCAGACCCAATCTAGTGTCCCAGCTCCTGATTGTACCGCTCTATGTGGGGTTTTATCGATTCCTACTAGTCCTCCTCGGGATGGTGATACTTATGCTCAATTACCATAAAAAGATAGCTCTAATGCAGAGTTTCGTCAGTCTATTCATATGCTTGCCCAATTGGTGGCATCGCTGTTGTCACAACCTGAGGCTACCCCCTAGTCGCGACAAGGGTGCTTACGGCCACAAGTGACCATAAGCTAACCCTTGAGCTGGTACCTACTGTAAGCACTGAACAAAATAGTAATACAATACATGTGCGAAAGGTAAACTGATAAGATACTATACAACTGGATACTGAAATACGTATCAAAATATGTCTGAAATATCTGATAGAATACTAGAAACCAAGTGTCTATCTGAAAACAATTGATAACATTGAAATGATTGACTGTCTAACTGATTGTCTGAAAGCCTTTAAGCATCATGAGGAGTGATGGGACAGACCACCAACTAACTCCAACTGACTAAACATAAGAAAGCACTGAAGTAATTGAAATAAACAAATTATGTCCTCGATGGATGAGGACTCACCACTACTGATGCTTAGTAACGTTGAGCTGTCTAAGAGCGGTCGGGGAACTGTGTGTACGAACCTATGTTTTAAAATAACATAGCACAAAGAAAAGTATGCAGTCAGTACTTTAAATATACTGGTATATGAGATGAGGATTGGATAAAATATATGAGGTAATTGAGTATAGATGCAAGAACATGTAATATCTGAGAATGCAAGACCAAACATAAACATGTTTATGAGATAATCTGTAATCTAAAAGACTAAAAGCTATATAACTAAATAACTGAAAATCTGTACACTTGGTCAAGCAAACCTGAAATGAAATACATTGATTATTATACTGAGACTGTGGGAGGTATCATATAACCGACATGCTCCAATCTGAGCTAATTAGGGTCCAACCCGTAACCCAAGTTGGAAGGGTGTTAGTACCAATCCACGGGTACTAACACTGGCTCACTGGATCCACTAGTCTTGTGTCCCGAAGGACTAGGGAGTCAGTACTAAACTTGCGGGTGACCCCTAAGAAAGTGTCAGTCCTAATCTGGCAGGTGATATCTCATTATCCTACACTGGCTACGTAGTTCTGGAACTTAGGGACTACTACTAAGGAACCAGTCTTAACTGGCGGGTAATCCCCCATCCCTAGGTTCGCTCGGTGCTAAATCCTACTCCCAACTAAAATAACACTGAAATATTAACTGGTGCATGCACTGAAGCTGATAAGATAAGTTCAAGTCATGGTGTTTTGAAAACTTCAGTGTATACAATGTCTAAAGTAATCATAAGCATGCAAAATCATAATGCTCGACATGAGCATAACAACTGAGTATAATGATAAGACATGGTTTAACTGACTTATTACTTAAAAATCTGAAATCTTGTAAAACACTTAGGTGTCGGGTGTTCATAACCCACCAACACTAAATGATTATATAAAAATACGATATCAAACTTGAAATCATGTAGTATGCAATCATGGTTTAAAGACCCGAAACATGTACATTTCATCAAGCATGTAAGAATCATAAGCTTGAACATGGAAATGTCTTAAACATGAGGAAACAACATGATTACATGGCTAAATTCATAATTTGGGTTTTTTTCCTGAAATCAATTGAACATGACATGGGAATTGCAACACTTAAAACATAATATGACTCATTCTTGAAAACACTTGTAACCATAACTTGAAATTGAATTAACAAGAGATTCATGGATTTATTCCATCCTGAATATATATAAAACTCATAAATTAGACCAAATGAGTTTTTTTGGGCTCTATGGGTGAAAGGGGCCCATGGATGAACATCCCACATACCTTAACAACTGAATTCTTAAAGATTTCTTGAATTGGAAGATTGAACTCTTGATTTCTTGCAAATGAAACTTGAATTTGTTCTTGGGGAAGAAGGAGGGTTTTTTTAGAGCAATTTGACTAAAAGAAGAAAATAATGCCCTTTTGGGAGCCCTAAATCATGTTAAGGACGGATTGGGTTGCGGTAAATGACTCAAATTCCCCTTAACTTAAAGGCCAAGGGGCGACGCGGTCTCCAGACCGGCAGACCAGCCCAGACGACATGAGCTCTATCCTGGAGCCGCGGGATCTATCCCGGTGAACTAAATCGGGCGCCACGGGCCTATCTCGGTGGGGATACTATTTTTATTTTCCAAACACACCCCTATGCCCGTCCAAAAATTTAGAAACTTCCCCGAGACATACCTTTAACAACCCCAGACATATTTTAACTCAAAAAACAGCATTTCGAGGTCGGGAAGACCAAAATCAAAATCATCAAAGTTTAGTGGTCTTGAAAATGACTAAGTCCTCAACACTTCGTAAAAATTTCAAGCCTTAGATCCCTTATGCATACAACTAAGAGCTAAATTGAACTTAGAATATTATGGGGTAATATCTCCCCCTTGGGAACATTTATCCTCGAATGAGACTGGTTAGGCTTAGACTACTGAGAAAACTGAGGTCATATACTGAACATGCATGACTTAAAACATGATTACCTAACTGAGTCCGAAACATGAACTGAACTGATTTCGTGAATGTATGCAATGACATGAGATTGGTTACATTTATGAAACTCATAACGAAAAAAAGTCAATCTAAGAAAGATTGTTACCTTAAGCTGAATCTGGGTTTACAAAGAAAAGATGAGGGTACTTGGTTCGTATATCTTCTTCTGCTTCCCTAGTAGCCCCCTCAACAGACTGATTCCATCAAAGAATTTTAACCAAGGGAACTTCTTTATTCCTTAGCCTATAAATCTGACGATCAACAATCTCACTTGGGACTTTTGTATAGGAAAGACTATCCTTAACGTCTATATATTCTAAAGAAACAACTACAGCTGAATCACCAATACATTTCTTTAACAAGGAAACATGAAATACTGGACGTACTGACGCCAAATCTGCAGGCAACTCTAGATTATAAGCTACTCTCCTAAAATTACTCAAGATTCTATATGTGCCAACATAGCAGGGACTGAGTTTCCCCTTCTTGCCAAATCTCTTCACTCCCTTTATAGGCAAAATTTTCAGATAGACCAAATCACCAACCTCAAACTCAAGATCACTTCTCCTCACATCTACATAAGATTTTTGATGGCTTTGGGATATCTTCAGCCTCTCTCGTATCAAGTGAACTTTCTCCATCGTATCAAACACTAAATCTAGCCCTATCAAAGTAGCTTCACCTGCCTCAAACCAACTAATAGAATATCTAAATCTCCTTCCATAGAGAACCTCAAACAGAGCTATTTGAATATTGGAGTGATAACTATTGTTATTGGCAAACTCAATCAAAGGTAAGTGGTCATCCCAACCACCTTTAAAAGCAATAGCACATGCCCTCAACTTGTCCTCTAATGTCTGAATGGTCCTCCATGCCTGATCATCTGTCTGAGGATAAAAAGTTATACTGAGATGAACTTGGGTACCAAGAACCTTCTGAAAAGCCTTCCAAAAGTGAGAGGTAAGCTGAGTACCTCTATCTAATATGATGAACAATGGAATCCTATGCAACTTAACCAATTCCCTTATATAAAGCCTAGCATAATCCTTAGTTGAGTATAAAGTATGAACTGGCAAAAAATGATCTGATTTGGTTATTCTATCGATAATAACCCAAATTGAATCATGCTGCGACGTATACGAGGCAAACCTATCACAAAATCCATGTTCACCACTTCCCACTTCCAAGTGTGGATGCCAAACTTCTGCAATGTACCACTAGGCCTTTAGTGCTCAACTTTGACCTGTTAGCAATTTGAACACTTAGCCACAAACCCTGCAATATCCTTCTTCATACCATTCCACAAATAGATTTCCCGCAAATCACGATACATCTTAATGGCTCCTGGGTAAATAGAATACCACACACCATGCACTTTCGCTAAAATTTGCTGCCTCAAACCATCAACATACGGAACACATAACCTGCCCTGACAACGAAGCACACCATCTCCCCCTTGGGAGAAAACCTCTACCTTCTGATTTCTAACAACATCCTTCAACTTAACCAAAATAGGATACCTATCTTGCTTTTCTTTCACTTCGGCAACTAATGAAGATTCTGAACCATTCTGAACCCATACACTACCTTCATCTGAATCAACCAACCAAACACCTGATCTAGCAAGCTGATGAACCTCACTGAATAACGTCTTTTTATCTCCCTCAACATGAACAACACTACCCATAGACAATCTACTAAGGGCATCCGCCATTACATTGCCCTTGCCCGGATGATACAACACACTTATATCATAATCTTTTAACAACTCAAGCCACCTTCTTTGATGAAGATTCACATATTTCTTTGTGAACACATACTGTAAACTCTTATGATCAGTGAACACATCAACTTGAACCCCATAAAGATAATGTCTCTAAATTTTTAAGGCAAAAACAATAGCTACAAACTCAAGATCATGGGTAGGATAATTCTTTTCATGGGGTTTAAGCTATCTAGAGGCGTAGGCTATGAACTTTCCTCTCTACATCAAAACACAACCAAGACCAACTCTGGAAGTATCACATTAAACTACAAATCCATCTAGACCATCTGGCAAAGTCAAGATTGAGGCAGAAGTGAGTCGAGTTTTCAACTCTTGAAAACTCTTCTCACAAAAATCTGACCACTAAACTTTGACTTTCTTCTGAGTCAATCGAAACATAGGGGATACAATAGAAGAAAAACCCTTAACAAAACCTCCTATAATAGCCATCCAAACCCAAAAAACTCCTGATATCTGATGGAAAGATGGGTTTGAGCCAATTTTTTACTGCTTCAGTCTTTTGAGGGTCAACTCTAATGCCATCACCGGAAATAATATGGCCATGAAAATTTACTGATCTTAGACAAAATTCACACTTACTGAATTTGACGAACAACTAATGAGCTCTAAGGGTCTGTAATATAATTCTCAAACGGTCTGTAATATAATTCTTAGATGGTCTGCATGATCATTCTCACTATGGGAATATACAAAGATATCATTAATAAAGACTATGATGAACATGTCCAAGTACTGTTTGAACATCTTGTTCATCAAGTCCATGAAAGTTGCAGGGGCATTCGTTAGTTCCAAAGACATAACTAGAAATTCAAAGTGACCATACCGAGTTCTGAAAGCTGTCTTTGGAATATCACATTCTCTGACTCTAAGTTGATGATATCCAAATTTGAGGTCTATCTTAGAGAAATAACTGGAACCCTAAAGTTGGTCGAATAAGTCATCAATTCTGGGCAGTGGATACTTATTCTTGATTGTGACTTTGTTTAACTGACGGTAGTCGGTGCATATACGGATAGAACCGTCTTTCTTACGCACGAACAAGACTGGAACACCTCATGAAAAACCACTGGGATTGATGAAGCCCTTATTTAAAAGATCTTTTAACTGTTCTTTCAACTTCTTAAGCCAGTTGGAGCCATTCAATAAGATAGAATTGAGAAAGGTTAGTATATAGAAAACGATCTATTTCAAAGTCAATTTCCCCTTTAGGAGGAACTTCAAAAGGGTCTTCAGGGAACACATCTAGAAATTCCCTTACTACTGAAATTGACTCGAGACTTGGAGTCTCAGAACTAAAGTCTTTGACTCAAATAAGATGGTAAACACACCCTTTAGATATCATCTTTCTTGATTTAAGATATGAAACAATTTGACCCCTAAGCACTGAAGTACTACCCCTCTATTCAATTACTGGTTTAGTGGGAAACTTATACTAAACGAATCTATTTTTGCAATCAGCTGAGGCATAACTTGAGTGAAGCCAATCCATGCCGAGAATGATGTCAAAATTAGTCATTTCTAACTCCACAAGATAAACTGAGGTGAATTTTTGAGACACTATGGCTGGGCAATTTCTGTATACCTATCTAGCTATAATAGATTTACTCACTGGGGTAGATACTGAGAAAGGCTTTGCTAATATTTTAGGACTGACACCAAAGTAAAAATGACTATATAAGGAGTCACAAAAGAAAGTGAAGATCCGGGATCTAGCAATGCATAAATATGAAGATGGAAAACCTGTAACATACTCGTAACCACATCATGAGAATTTCCTGATCATGTTGAGTCTGGAGTGCGTACAAACTATTTTGATGCTGCCCACTGGTTGCACTGTAGGTGGCACCCTGCTGAGTCGGGCGACCTGCTGGAGCTGATAAAAGATTAGACTGGCCTTGTTGGCGCAAATTTTTCCCCCTCTGAGAACCTACTGGACAATCCCGGACCCTGTGGCCTGGCTTTTCACATCCAAAATATACATCACTACCAGTCTTACAATTACCTTGATAATTTCTACCATATTTCTGACAAAGAGAATTAGTACGTCCACTGTTTACACTGCCGTGGGACTTAGATCCTAGTGCCCTATATCGACTGTCTTGCCTAAATTTAGGCATTGGCGCACTAGTTGAAGATGGATCTGGGGCTAAAAATTTTTGACAGAACTAAGAACGGTTACCCCCCTCTGACCTTGGCTGAGAAAAGTTGAAACTACCTATTCTGGCCCTCTTATTCTCTCTTTCCCTCTCCTTATATTTCTCCTCCTCAATCTGCTGAGCGTGAACCATGAGTTTAGATACGTCCATCTCCTTGATCAATATGACATCCCTGCACTCTTTAACTACACTATCAGCTACACCAAATACAAATTTAGTCATTCCAGACCTATTATCTACTACAATAGTAGGAGTATACCTCGCTAACTGAGTAAACTTAAGTGAGTACTCATTCATAATCATACTACTTAGCTTCAAATTGATGAACTCCTACACCTTAGCTTCTCTCAACTCTAATGGAAAGAACCTGTCTAAGAAAGCTGTGGCTAACTCATCCCACTCAATAGGCCCTGCCTCCACACCTCTCATGTTCATGACTCTTGTCCCTATCCCGACATCATATATATATGTATATGAATGTGGTGAATATGATTTAGGAATGGATTTTTATAATTGCATTATTTTATCCTTATTCCCTAATTACATGTCAATGTTTGTCCCATTGATCGTCCCTAGACGCTACATTATTTTATGATGTAAGGTCTAAAGGTTTTTTGTTGCTCTTATGCAATGTTAGGTGGCTGAGTACACCTATGGATTTACTGTGAAGTGGTGAGCTTCTATATTTTGGAAGACTCGGTCACATCACTAGTTTCATTAATATTTTAGTATTTTATTTGAATCTCTTTTGGGTCATAGTCTGATGTATGTATCGACTTAGTTGGTATTTTTGGTTTTAGAGGCTTTTGTGGACAAGTGTGGGTTGGATTGCGGTTTTGACTATCAAAACTTTTATTTGACTTATTTATCTTTTTATTTCTATCTTGATTTGGCTTTCGCTATATTATATTACTGTGCTCTTGATATTTGACTAAGGGGGTGGTCTCCGGTCCATGGTGGACTTGAGATACTTGTTATGACCTGGCCCTGGTTCGAATTGTGACAAGCTTGGAATCAGAGCATGATTTAAGGTTATTGGGTGTCCACAAAGCCATGTCAAGTAGAGTCTATTTTATGGGTGTGTAGTGCGCCACACTAGAAAGGTGGGCTATAAGGCATTTAGAAATGCTTCCCTTTCTTGTGTTCTATTTTGGGCTATAGAGTCTAGTATTATGAAACTTCCCTAACTCCTGGCTTTCTCGCGTTCAGATCATGCCTCCTTGAAAATCTGGCAGTCTTATGTATTTCAAGCATGTTTCTCTTTCCCTAACTTTATTTTACATTATGACATTAATTGAATGGATTTTCAAGTGATTTAATTATGGGTTTTGAAAATGGGTTGAGGGGTTTTGGTTGTTACTAATTGAATTACTTGTCCCATGTTCTAAATTGATTATTCATGCATTAAATTTATGTTTTGGGGATTGAATTGGTACATTGTATAAATGGTTGGAATGAGGGACATGGGTTTCCCAAAATTGATTGAATTTCGACTCGATAATTGCATTAACCTCAACCCACTTTGTAAACTTATTTTGAATATGGAAAAAAATTGCATGGCTTAAACTATTTTTGAACCCAATGCATTACATTAAAGGATAAATGAATGAATATGGTTTTGGATGGCCTTTGTGCCCTTGGTTTTTTATTTCAAATGGAATTTGGGAGTCAAATTTGGTTAGATGAATTGGTTAGGCATATTTGATTTAGCTTGGAAGCATATTAGTATAATGATACCAAGTGGTAAATGGCTTAATGAATGACTCCTAGGTTAATGGATTGGTTTATGTGCAAATTATTTTAATTTGGGCTTAAAAGTAACTGTGTGGCTTAATGTGAAGGTGTAAGTCCTAAGGAAACAAACACTGAAAACCACATTTGCCGACGTTGGGGTCTATATGACCAAGTTCTTGGTTCATACTTGATATATATATTTTTGGACGACTATTTCCTTGGTGGCTTAAGTTTTCCATCGATTCGTGCGGCCAATATGTACTGAACCTTCAAGCAGGGCGAGCTGGACCCATATATCCTATAGAGGCCTTTAGGATGGATAGAGCTACATAGTTTAGGTTAAATCTTTAAACTCTCATGTTCATGACTCTTGTCCCTATTCCGACATCATATATATATGTATATTGATGTGGTGAATATGATTTAGGAATAGATTTTGGTAAGTGCATTATTTTATCCCTATTCCCTGAGTTGCATGTCAGTGTTTGCCCCACTGACCGTCCCTGGACACTACATCATTTCATGATGTAAGGTCCGAAGATTTTCTGTTGTCCTATGCAACATTAGGTGGCTGAGTACTCCTATGGATTTGCTGTGAAATGGTGAGCTTCTATATTTTGGAAGGCCCAGTCATATCACTAGTTTCATTAATGCTTTTAGTACTTTATTTGGATCCCCTTTTTTATCATAGTCGGGGGTATGTCCCGGCTTATTTGGTAATTTTTGTTTTAGAGGCTTTTCTGGACAAGTGTGAGTTGGATTGTGGTTTTAACTCTCAGAAATTTCATTTGACTTATTTTTTTTTTATTTCTATCTTGCTTTGGCTTCCGATTTATTATTATTGTTATTGTTTTCTTGAGGTTTGTCTAAGAGGGTGGTCTCCGGTCCATGGTGGACTTGAGATACCCATTATAACTAAGCCCTGGTTTAGGTCATGACAAGCTTAGAATCCGAGCATGGTTTAGGGTCGTTGGGTGTCCACAAAGCCATGCCGAGTAGAGTCTATTTTATGGGTGTGTAGTGCACCACAATTATAAGGGGAAGGCTACACGACTTTTAGGAATGCTTCCCTTTCTTGTTTCCTATTTTGGGCTATAGAGTCTAGTATTATTAAACTTCTCTATCTCTTGACTTTCTCACGTTTATATCATGCCTCCCCAAAAATCTGACAGTCGAAAGAACTTTACTGGAACTTCTGTCCCACCTGAGGAAAATGTGAAGGGGATTTGCCCTACTTATGGAGTGCAGACCCGATCTAGGGTCCTAGCTCCTGATTGTACCGCTCTACTTGGGGTTTCATTAATTCCTACTAGTCCTCCTCGGGTTGGTGACACTTATGCTCAATCACCATAGAAAGCTATCTCTAATGCAGACTTTAGTTAGTCTATTCATATGCTTTCCCAATTGGTGGCATCGCTGTGGTCACAACCCGAGGCTACCCCCTAGTCGCGACAACGGTGCTTACGGCCATAAGTGACCACAAGCTAACCCATGAGCTGGTACCTACTATGAGCAATGAACAAAATAGTAATACACTATATGTGCAAAAGATAAGCTGATAAGATACTTTACAACTAGATACGGAAATGCGTATCAAAATATGTTTGAAATATCTGATAGAATACTAGAAACCACGTGTCTATCTAAAAACAATTGATAACATTGAAACGACTGACTATCTAACTAATTGTCTGAAAGCCTCTAAACATCATGAGGAGTTATGGGACATACCCCCAACAAACTCTAACTGACTAAACATAAGAAAACACTGAAGTAACTGAAATAAGCAAATTATGTCCTCACTGGATGAGGATTCACCACTACTGCTGCTGAGTAACGCTGAGCTTTCTAAGAGCAGTCAGAAAACTGTGCATTCGAACTTATGTTATAAGACAACATAGCGCAAAGAAAAGTATGCGTTCAGAACTTTTATTGTACTGGTATATGAGATGAGGACTGGCTGAAATGTATAAGTTAACTGAGCATAGATGCAAGATCATGTAATAACTGAGAATGCAAGACCAAGCATAAATATGTTTTTGAGATAATCTGTAATCTGAAAGATTGAAAGCTATATAACTAATAACAGAGACTCTATACACTTGGTCAAGCAAACCTGAACTAAAATACACTAATTACTATACTAATACTGTGGGAGGTATCATATAACCGATATGCCTCAATCTGAGATAATCGGGGTCTAACTTGTAACCCCAGTTTGAAGAGTGTCAGTACTGTGCCACGGGTAGTAACACTGGCTATGGGGATCCAGTATTTGGTGTCTCGTAGGCCTAGGGAGTCAGTCCTAAACTGGCGGGAGACCCCTAAGAGAGTGTCAGTCCTAAACTGGCGGGTGACATATTATAATCCTACGCTGGTACGTAGTTCTAGAAATTAGGGAGTGCTACTAAGGACCCAGTCCTAACTGGCGGGTGAGCCCCCTAGGTTCGCTCGTTGCTAAATCCTACTCCTAACGAAACTGACACTGAAATACTAACTGTTGCATGCATTGAAGCTGATAAGATAAGCTCAGGGCATGGTGTTTTAAAAATATAAATGCATACAAAGTCTGAAGTAATCATAAGCATGTATGCTTATAGTGCTCAACAGGAGCATAAAAACTTAGTATATTGATAAGACATGGTTAAACTGAGACTACTGAGGAAATTGAGGTCATATCTCCTCCTTGGGAACATGCGTCCTCGAATAAGACTAGTTAGACCGAGACTATTGAGGTAACTGAGGTCATATACTGAACATGCATGACTTGAAACATGATTACATAACTGAGTCTGAAACATAATACATAAACTAAACTGATTTCGAGAACGCATGCAATGACATGAGATTGGTTACATAGATAAAACTCATAACAAAAAAGAGTCAATCTAAGAAAGATCGTGACCTTAAGTTGAATTTGGGTTTGTAGAGAAAAAATGAGGGTACTTGGTTCACATATTTTCTTCTGCTTCCCAAGTAGCTCCCTCAATAGACTGATTCTTCCAAAGAACTTTAACCAAGGGAAATTCTTTATTCCTTAGCCTACAAATCTAACGATCAACGATCTCAACTGGGACTTCTTCATATAAAGGTTTTCCTTAACGTCCATATCTTTTAAAAGAATAACTGCAGCTGAATCACCAATATATTTCTTTAACAAGGAAACATGAACTACTGGATGTACTGATGCCAAATCTGCAGGCAACTCTAACTCATAAGCTACTCTCCCAAAATAACTCAAGATTCTATATGGGCCAACATAGCAGGGACTGAATTTACCCTTCTTGCCAAATCTCTTCACTCCTTTCATAGGTTAAATCTATAAATAGATCAAATCACCAACCTCAAACTCAAGATCCCTTCTCCTCACATCTGCATAAGATTTCTGACCGCTTTGGGTTGTCTTCAGCCTCTCTAGTATCAAGTGAACTTTCTCTATCGCATCAAACACTGAATCTGGCCCTATCAAAGCAGCTTCATGTGCCTCAAACCAACCAATAGGAGATCTACATCTTCTTTCATAGAGAGCCTTAAATGGAGCCATCTGAATACTGGAGTGATAACTATTGTTATAGGTAAACTCAGTCAAAGGTAAGTGGTTATCCCAACTACTTTTAAAGTTAATAGCACATGCTCTCAACATGTTCTCTAAGGTCTGAATGGTCCTCTTTGCTTGACTATCTATCTGATGATAGAAAGTTGTACTGAGTATAATGATAAGACATAGTTTAACTAACTTATTACTTGAAAATCTTAAATCATATAAAACACTTCAGTGTCAGGTGTTCATAACCCACTAGCACTGAATGATTATATAAAAATATGATATCAAACTTGAAATACTGTAGTATGCAATCATGGTTCAAAGATCCAAAACTTGGAAATTTCACCAAACATGTAAGTATCATAAGCTTGAACATGGAAGTGTCTTAAACATGAGGAAACAACAAGATTACATGGCTAAATTCATAATTTGGGGTTTTACCATGAAGTCAATTGAACATAACATGGGAATCGCAACACTTAAAACATGATATGACTCATTCCACTTGAAAATACTTGTAACCATAACTTGAAATTGAATTAACAAGAGATTCATGGATTTATTTCATTTTGAATATGTATAAACTCATAAATTAGACCAAAAGGGGTTTTTTGGGCTCTATGGGTGAAAGAGACCCATGGATGAACATCCCACATACCTTAACAACTAAATTCTTGAAAATTTCTTGGATAGAAAGCATGAACTCTTAATTTCTTGAGAATGAAGCTTGAATTTGTTCTTTGGGAAGAAAGAGGGTTTTCTTGGGTACAATTTGAGTGAAAGAGGCAAATAATGCATTTTTGGGAGCCCCAAATCGTGTTAAGGATGGATTGGGGTTGAGAGAAATGACTTAAATGCCCCTTAGCTTAAATGCCAAGGGGCTGGATTAATCAGCAAGTGGCGAAGCGGGCTCTAGAGCGATGGACTAGCCCAGCCAACGCGGGCTCTGTCATGGCAAACCAGGCCGAGCATTGGGGGCTCTGTCCCGACGAACTTAATCGAGCACCACAGATCTATCCTGATAGGGCTACTATTTTTATTATCCAAACACACCCCTACGCCCATCCAAAAATTTTGAAACTTCCCTGAGACATACCTTTAAAAACCCTAAACATGTTTCAAGTCAAAAATTAATATTTCGAGGTTGGGAAGACCAAAATAAAAATCATCGAAGTTTAGGGGGCTTGAAAATGACTAAGTCCTCAACACTTAGTGAAGTTTTTAAGCCTTAGACTCCTTAAGCATGGAACTAAGAGTCGAATCTAGCTTAGAATATTACGGGGTGTTACAAAATTCTCTTCAATCTGATCATGTTGGTCTTACTATTAGTTCATCTAAGGTCACTCGGGTTGGCCAATTCATGAGGTTGAATTCACCAACCTTTATAGTCTCTAAGGCTGACGAGGATCCACAGGGATTTATTGATGAGATGGAGAAGATTTTTAGGGTGATGCATGCTACTGATTTGGTGGGTGTAGAATTTGTTGCTTATCAGTTGAAGAATATAGCTTATCAATGGTATGTAGAGTTAGAAGAGATGAGGGGTGATGATGATGAATAGGCAGTGTGGGATGCCTTTTCAGGCACTTTCTTGATCACTTCTTTCTTCACGAGTTAAGAAAAGCTAAGGCTGAAATGTTTGTGAATTTGAAATAGGGCAAGATAAGTGTTAAGGAGTACGCTCTGAAGTTCTAGCGGTTGGACCGTTAAGCTCCAAAGTTGGTATCTAATATGAGGTCCCGAATGAGAAAGTTTGTTACTGGGTTGTCCTGTGACTTAGTGTTAGAGTGTAATGCTGCAATGTTGAATAATGATAAGGACATATCCAGACTGGTGGTTTATATGCAACATGTAGAGTACGAAAAGAAAAAACAGGTAGAGGTAAGATAGAGACCGAACAATAATTTCAGATATTTAGAGCAGGGTGCAGGTTAGCAGAACAGTGGAAAAGATGGTAGATAGTGGACTAAGAAGAAGAATTGGGGGAATTCTTATTCGATGGCTAATGCTCCTTATTCTAAGCCTTCTGGTGATCATCATTTTCATACTAGCAGTGGTCCCTAGGAACAGGGTGCCCAGTCTCATGCTAGTGGTGCTCAGTCAGCCCCACCTTACCCTTTTTGCCATTTTTGTGGACTGTTTCATCATGGTTATTATGAGGAGGGAGAAATCAGGGTTATAATTATGTTTAGCTTAGTCATATGGAGTGAAATTGTCCTTAAGCCAGGTTGCCACTAGGCTAATAAGGTCCTGGTTGCTAATTCTTTAACTCCTCTGCCAAAGGGCGCTACTTCTGGTACCGGTACTGGCCGAAATCATCTCTATGTACTTGCTACTCGCCAGGAATCTGAGGCATCCCCTGCTATTTTTATTGGCAAGTTACAACTTTTTTCTTGTGATATTTATTATTTGTTTGATCCGGGTTCCACCCTATCTTATGTGTCCCTTTTGTGGCTGTGCACTTTGGTTTTGGTCCTGAAAGTATTTCTGACCCCTTTCTGTTTCTACTTCGGTGGGTGATTCTATAGTTGTTAGAAAAATTTATATGAGTTGTGTGGTGTCTATTCTTCATAGGGAGACATTGGTGGATCTGATATAATTGGATATGGTAAACTTTGATGTTGACATGATGCGAACCAGGGCCTAGTCGTGTCGGGTGCCTCAAGCCCAATTGGGACCGAAGACCACCCCTAATTCCCAACCATAACCGCCCTACACCCTATGCCGGATGAATTATATACATATAACAAGATGGAACAATCATAAATCAAATACATTCAAATGGTGTCAGTCTCAATACCAACACCAATGCCAAGGTTGACACCAATACTGACACTGCCCATACCAACCCAAAGTCGTCTTACAAAGCCTCTAACTGAAATTAAAATAGTATCCAGTTGGGACATGCCCCCAACCATAGCCAAAATCCAAAGTCTAAGAAATAACAAAAGTTTGTAAAGAAACCCATAATATGAAATGGAGTATTCCGGAGTATGGAAGCTCACCACTTCAATCCGATACAAAGCTGTCCCCGAATTCAATTCACTGAGCAAGAGGAGTAGCATGGCTGATCCTTGCATCGCGTGGGGATACCACGATCGAAAATGGGTTAGCGGGTGAATGCTAGCATGTATTCAGGAGTAAGGATAAAATAATGCCAATATTTAAAAGCAAGTAAGTAACCATATGCAATCACATCCATACATATATATAATCCGTGATGGGGAAGGGAACCGGGTTTAGCATGCATTTAAAACCTCAAACTTTGGTATGTCTAGCTTAACTATCCTGAAACCACCCACGAGATATATGGGTCCAGTGTTACTCCCTGAACGGGCCCTAGTGCATGTAGCCACATAAACCGGAGATATCATAGGGGTTGGGGATTCCCATGTACCTTTAACCCTCCATGATACATATATACAAGTATAACTTAGGAGATTCACATCTACCCCACAAGTATATGGTCACTATGACCAACCCTCATGTCAGCAAACGTGAGTTTCGAGTGTCCGTCCATTGTACTCATACCATCACGGTTAGCTATCATAACCAGCCATTATTTCCCAATTAAAGCCATTAGGACACAAACAAACCGCCAATTCCATGTGTTAATTGCCAAGGCATTATGTAGTGGTATCGTCATACCGACTATAGCTTGCAAGCAATGTCATTAGCCAACACTTGGGGACTCTCATATACCCCACATGATTTCCAATTAAACCAAAACCATGGCCATCAAGGCCTTTTCAATTTATGTAAAACCATTTAAACAAATTTAGGTTCCATTACCAAATTATACAATGCAAGGGTTTCAATAAAGGTCAAACTATGTGGCAAAATCATTCTCATTGACATTTTATCAAACATGTTTAGGGCATATAGTTTCCAAAACCAAAACTAAGCTATTTGGGGGAATCCAAAGTACCCCTAATCCCATTTACCATTACCATGCATTCCACAGTGTTCAAACCAACATTATAATATGTAAAACCATAAATAAAACATGGGAAGAACATTATCCAACCATTAATAACCAAAAACCCCAACATGTATTGCAATACCAACATAAGCCCACAATAATATCATGAAAACCATTCATTAAAACATGAATTTAGTTGAATATGTATTGCAAAACCAACATAATCCCACAATAATATCATGAAAACCATTTATTAAAACATGAATTTAGTTGAACTGACAATGAGGGAGTAGTAACATGCCTTAGATACCAAAGAGTACAGAGAGAAACCACCCATATAAGCACCGAATTGATTGTATTGAAGAAACCCTAGCCTTTCTTGAACCAATAGCCTTGAAAGAGATTTGAGAGTGTTTAAAGTTCTTTTGACTGAGTATAATAAATTAAATAGAGTCCTAATAGGGTTTTAAGTTGTGGGATCAAAAGAGGTTAAGAGGGGAAATGTCCAGAATAACCCCAACTTAAACTATAAAAATCACCACAGGAGTGTACAATTTGGACCTCTCACTCGTACCCACATCATACGAGTGGTAATATCCACTCGTACCTTGATTAGAAGGTTGGACACCCACACACTATCCACCATACAACCCCCTTTCCCAACTCGTACCCATACCATACGACTAGTACCCCTAAGTCGTATCCAGGATAGAATCTAAAAGGGGTTGTCACTGGACAACATACGACTTTACTATACCATTCATACCTAATCCTTACGGCTCATAGTGAGCCACTCATACTTAGAGCCAAGTCAAGTTACTAAATTTTATATTAAGTGAAGGATCATCAAACGATCTGTTACCAACCATACCAACCATACCACCCGTACCACCAAACTGTAACCACAGTAGAAACTCACCCACCAAATACTGGACAATATACGATATGGGCCACCTGACCTGTACTGTCACGCCCCAAAATCCCATCGGGCCGGACTGGCACCCAAAGCCGAGAAGGCCCGGGAGAACCCGTTCAAATACCTGTACTTTCCCTTACATTCACCAAAAATTTGGGCAGCACTTCGTTACATACAGAAGGGTCTAATTCCCTGTATCAGCACAACACGCACAAATATATATATATAATATAATACTTGGCCGTCGGGGCCACCACATATACAAATATAACATCACTTTATAAACTCCCATGACTTGACCCTTCCTTATGTCTACAAAGCCTCTAGGATATACATGACATAACTAGGGTCGGGACAAACCCCCGCCCACACATGACTCCTGTACAATAACAAAATATAAGGAACCGACTCGGAAAGCTCCGAAGCAAACTGGAGCTCACCAACAATAGCTGTATGATCTGGCTCCTATCTATGCTGCGAATGACCTGAAGCACCTGTGCCTGCAGCATGAAATGCAGGTCCCCCGTGAGGGACGTCAGTACGAAATATGTACTGAGTATGTAAAGCTGTAAATAATCATATGTAATATAGGGGATCAAGAAAATCAGACGCAAGTGAATAAATCATAATAGAAGTGAACCACACTTCATAAACACTTTTAGGATCATGTACATTATCATTAATCTGAATTGGATTCGTGAATTCGAACACATTTGTGGAACGGTATACATTCGTTCATTTCATTCTTTACAATTATCATTCGCCATTACCTCCTCCTCCCGAACCTCCAACCACCTAACAATAATCAATATTGTACCGTACTGTGACCATTAGGCTGCCTCCAGTACATATCAACTGGGATCGACCCATGCTAGGCTTATGCCCCTGGGATACCACCCATAAACACATAAATAGGGATCGACCCATGCTAGGCTTATGCCCCTGGGATACCACCCACACGTATATCAAGTAACACACATAAGAGATCTTTCCAACAACTTTGTTCAAAAGCTTTTGAGATTATTACATTAGTGTTCATGCCAATATAGTACCTTTGGAACAATGATACATCAATAGGAATCAAGTAATAGACCTTCTATACAATAACGATGTTATAAAGACTCATTGGTACATCAACAATGTGTTTCAGAATCATCAATATCACAACAATGGAATAGGAGCCTTTTGGTATATCAATGAAACATTTTTACACTTTATAGAATGGAAACAACTTCGTTGGTAATGTAGAACAATACATGTTTTTGGACAACCTTGGAATCTTACTTGATGGAACATTGGTGTTT
Source organism: Capsicum pubescens (assembly GCA_030864215.1). Classification (NCBI taxonomy): domain Eukaryota; kingdom Viridiplantae; phylum Streptophyta; class Magnoliopsida; order Solanales; family Solanaceae; genus Capsicum; species Capsicum pubescens. Next base: position 115,442,626 of record CM061539.1, read on the forward strand.
TCATGCCAAAGAACATTGTTAGAGTATGCTTTACATACCTCGTTGTAGATTCGGATACCAATTAAATACAACTTCCCGCCTTTACAAATCACTCATCTACAATGAAATATTTGGCATCTAGTATTAGCAACCCAACACCACAATTCTCTTCCATAATTCCATACAACCACTATTTGCAAAACATTCCAAAAACCAACTTGAACAATAGGTTTATGTGTATATATATATATATATAATCATCATTTCAATACCACATCATCCCTTCACAATTCAACATAATTCAACATCATTTCCCAATCATCTTTCAACAACAATCAAATAGCATACTTCTTATGCTCACATGCATATATATATATATATATATACATATTCATATAAATAACACCAACATAATTTACATTCTTACCATAAAATGGTCCTTTTGATTTCGAAGTCCTGTTGGAACAAATAAGGGATGCTTCTCGAAGCCCTCGAGATGATGAACACAACTACGGAATCAATTTGGACTTTCCACGGTTGAATCACAAGATAATTGGAGTTGAAATTAGGCTAGGGTTTCCTTATTCTCAATAATATGATGATAATTGATGGATATAAGACCAATTATATCTATATAATGACCAATTTTCGTCCAAGAGATGATGGAAAATGACCATATTGCCCTTAAAAATTTAAGTAAATCCGAATCTGTCCATGGTGGACTGTTTTGATAGGCTAAAGTAAATCGGCCATAACTCTTTGCTCCGATATCGGATTTTGGTGAAATTGGTATATTTGGATAGATAATTCAAAGTTCTTTCATTTCATATAAAGTAGGATACCCAGTTCATCCTTTACAAGGAGTTATGATCGTTTGAAGTTGACCCTAAAAAACTGTTTTGAGAGGCTGAAGTAAAACGAGTATAACTCCTTACTCAGATGTTGGATTTGGATGAAACCAATTGCATTGGAAAGAAGACTCAAAGATATTTCTTTTGATAGGTCGCAGCCCTCCCAGTTCATTATATTGAGAGAGTTAAGATCGTTCAAAGTCGACCCAAAAAACTGGCAGGCCTCAGTAGTTTGAATTTCCTGCACATTTACTGTTCACAATTATCCCGGCCGCCGTTTTATAGTTTCGAACGTGCTCGATTATATCCGAAACTTATCCGTTTTTGGAAATCTTTATATCGTTGGAAAGCTTATTCAATAAACTTCGTATGGAAACATCGACGGGCAAATTCCGATATAAATACAGTCGATTCCTATACACATATAATCAAACTATACACTTGAAACCATCTCAAAATAATCAATACTCATACTTAAACTCATATATACCTTAGGATCAATACTTATACTCCAACACATATAACCATGGCTAATGCACGTAATTAAGTATGGGGTGTTACATCCTTCCCCCCTTAAGGACATTCATCCTCGAATGTAAATGTAGTTATTTAGCCGAAACAAGTTCGAATTCATAATTGATATTCACGTCATCATATAGATATTATGCATATGTAAAAACTCACTTGTTAGTGTTCCAGTTGCCCTCCTTGCACTTCTTTTTCACCTTTAAACAAATAAGGGTATTTCGATTTCATTGCTTCCTCCGCTTCCCATGTAATCTCTTCCCTTTGTTGATTTCTCCAAAGTACTTTCACCGATGCTACTTCTTTATTTCTCATCTTCTTAACTTGACGATCTAATATAGCAATAGGCATCTCCTCATAGGTAAGATCTTCTATTACTTTCACATCTTCAGTAGAAGTAATAAGGGACGGATCTCCGATGCACTTTCGAAGCATCGATACATGAAATACTGGATGCACTGATGAGAGTTCCTGAGGTAGCTCTAATTCATAAGCAACTTGCCCACATCTTCGAATAATCTTATACGGGCCTATATATCGTGGACTCAACTTTCCTTTCTTGCCAAATCTCATCACCCCTTTCATTGGCGATACCTTCAAAAATACCCAATCGCCTAACGAAAATTCTAGCTCTCTTCTTCTACTATCCGCATATGACTTGTGCCGACTTTGGGCTGTTTTCAACCGTTGCTGAATCACCTTGACTTTTTCTATGGCTTGATACACAAGGTCCGGTCCGAACATAAGAGTTTCACCCGCTTCGAACCATCCTATTGGTGATCTACACTTTCTCCCATATAAAGCTTCATATGGTGCCATTTTGATACTTGAATGATAGCTATTATTGTAGGCAAACTCAATAAGAGGTAAATGATCATCCCAGCTGCCTTTAAAATCTATAACACATGCTCGTAGCATATCTTCAAGTGTTTGAATGGTGCGCTCTGCTTGTCCATCCGTATGAGGGTGAAAAGCTGTACTCAGATTCACTTGTGTTCCCAAACACCGTTGGAAAGACTTCCAAAAGTTTGCAATAAATTGAGTTCCCCGATCCGATATAATAGAAGTTGGCACTCCATGTAATCGGACTATTTCTTTAACATACAGCTTCGAATATTCTTCAACTGTGTAAGTGGTCTTAACGGGTAAGAAATGTGCGGATTTAGTAAGCCTATCCACAATCACCCATATAGAATCAAATTTCCGAGTTGTATGAGGCAAACCTGTAACAAAATCCATGTTGATCATGTCCCACTTCCAAATTGGAAGATCTATGCATTGCATATAGCCTCCGGGCTTTTGATGTTCCACTTTAACTCGTTGGCAATTTGGACATTCAGCTACAAATTCTGCAATGCTCTTCTTCATGTCATTCCACCAATACATATCTTTCAAATCTTGATACATTTTGGTTGATCCTGGATGAATGGAATACCTTGAAAAATGTGCCTCTGTCATAATCTTCTTTCTTAGCCCGTCTACATCCGGCACACACAATCGGTTTTGGCACTGAAGTACTCCTTCTCGCGTAAGCTCAAATGCCTTGGTCGCACCACTCTGAACGTTCTCCTTAAGCTGTAATAAAATAGGATCTGCATATTGCTTCTCTTTCACTTCAGCTACTAATAAAGATTCCACAGCATTATGTACGATAAGCTCTTTATTCGGAGTTTCAAGAAGGCGAACTCCCAAACTAGCTAACTGGTGAAGATCTTTAACCATCCCTTGCCTTTCTATAGGCGCCATCATAGCCTTACGACTTAACGCATCAGCTACCACATTTGCTTTCCCTGGATGATACAAGATATCAACATCATAGTCCTTTAATAGTTCAAGCCATCTCCGCTGCCTTAAATTTAGATCCTTCTGATTAAAAATATATTGCAAGCTCTTATGGTCAGTATATATATCAACATGAACCCCATATAAGTAGTGGCGCCATATCTTTAAAGCAAAAATAACTGCTGCCAGCTCAAGATCGTGTGTAGGATAATTTTTCTCATGTGGCCGCAATTGTCTAGAAGCATATGCTATTACCTTACCATGCTGCATCAATACACATCCTAAACCAATTCTGGAAGCATCACAATACACTGTATACCCTTCTGTACCTTCTGGAAGTACCAATACGGGTGTAGAAGTCAACTTATTCTTTAATTCTTGGAAACTCTCCTCACACGCATCATTCCATTGGAATTTGGATGCTTTATGGGTTAGCTTGGTTAAGGGTGCTGAAATGGAAGAAAAGTCTTTAACAAACCTCCTATAATAACCGGCCAACCCGAGAAAACTACGAATCTCCGTAGGCGTTGTGGGCCTTGGCCAGTTCTTCACAGCTTCTATCTTTTGAGCATCAACTTTTATCCCTTCACTAGATACAATATGACCCAAAAATGCCACCGAATTTAACCAAAACTCACATTTAGAGAACTTTGCATAAAGCTTACAATCACGAAGAGTCTGCAATGTCTGTCGTAAGTGATTGGCATGGTCCTCTTCTGATCTAGAATAAACTAGAATATCATCTATAAAAACTATCACAAATACATCCAGGAATGGCTTAAACACCCTATTCATCAAATCCATAAAAGCTGCAGGTGCATTGTTAGCCCAAATGACATAACTAGAAACTCATAATGACCATACCTTGTTCGGAAAGCTGTTTTGGGTATATCTTTTTCTTTGACCCTCACTTGGTGGTAACCTGACCTCAAATCAATCTTAGAAAAACACTTGGCGCCCTGTAACTGATCAGATAAATCATCAATTCTTGGGAGAGGATATTTATTCTTAATAGCCACCTTATTTAATTGCCGATAATCAATACACATCCTCAGCGAGCCATCCTTTTTGCGCACAAATAACACTGGTGCTCCCCAGGGGGACATACTAGGCCTTATGAATCCCTTCTCTAGCAAATCTTTCAATTGCTCTTTCAATTCTCGTAATTCTGTTGGGGCCATTCTATACGGAGGAATGGAGATTGGTTGGGTGCCTGGTATTACATCAATACCAAACTCTACTTCTCGTTCAGGAGGCAAACCTGGAAGATCTTCAGGGAATACATCAGGATATTCATTTACCACTGGTACCGTGTGAAGATCTGATGATTCCGATTCCGTATCCTTTACTCTAACTAAATGACATATGTATCCCTTGGAAATCATTTTTCTCGCTTTGAAATAAGAAATAAATCTACCTCTTGGTGCGCCAATCTTACCTTGCCATTCAATAACTGCTTCATCAGGAAAATGTAAATACATCTTTTTCGTACAACAGTCAATTTTGGCATAACAAGACGCCAACCAATCCATATCCATTATAACATCAAAATCTACCATTTCTAGTTCCACAAGATTGGCCATCGTGTCTCGACCACACAGTTACTACACAATCTTTATAAACTCTTCTAGCAATAATAGATTCCCCAACCGGGGTAGACACTTCCAACGGTTTATCTAACAATTCGGGGGTCCTTTTGAACTTTCCAGCAACCAAAGGAGTAACATATGATAATGTAGAACCGGGATCAATTAGAGCATATACATCAAATGAAAATATGGACAACGTACCCGTAACCACATCTGGGGAAGCCTCTAGATTCTGTCGATCCGCTAAAGCATAAGTACGATTCTGAGTCCCGCTGGAACTGGCGACTCTTTTTTCATTACTAGCGTGACCCGCAGGTCGTGCACCCTACCAGAATAAGATACCGGTGACGATGATGCAACAGCTGATCCTGAAGGTCGTGCTATGCCACCTGCGCCCCTTTGTGGGCATTCTCTCATCATATGCCCCATCATACCGCACCAATAACAAACATTTGTTCCCATTCGACATACGCCCATATGATGCCTTCCACATTTATTGCATGGCTCTCGAGCAGGTCTCGATTGGCTCATATTCCCTTGCCCATGATAACCCACAGATCGCGAACTATGACCCTCACTTCTTTGCCCAAATTGACTGCCTCTGAACCCCTGATGCTGTGGTGGAGCACTAGCTGCAGAATAAGAAAATAATGGCCTAGGTGGTCTAGCAGAAAATTGAGGTCTAAAACCTCCCTGTGGCGCCATAAACTGCCCTGTAGATCTGGCCCTCTTCGAAGATCCGCTTTCAAATTCCTGTGTTCTTCTTCTTTGCCTCTGATCTTCCATTTTCTGTGCAAATGCTTGGATCCTAGCTATATCCATGTCTTTATTCAGTGCAGCAATAGTATAATCCCTAACCAAATACGAATCCAATCCATTCACATACCGATGAACTCTGTCATCCATAGTAGCTATAACATTAGGAGCATATCTGGACAAGGAATTAAATCGAAGACTATACTCCCTTACACTTGTATTACCCTGCCGAAGATTTAAGAACTGATCCGTACGGGCCTGACGAGTCTCATATGGAAGATAATGATCAATAAATGCCTCTTTGAACTCTTTCCAAGTAGCTGGGGGTGCATCAATGCCCCTTGACCGTTTCCAGTCTTCATACCAATATATAGCCTCACCTTTAAATCTATACGCGGCTAACTCCACTGTCTCTCTGCCCGATACGTGCATCACCTCTAGGGCCCTTTGGATCTGATCAATAAAGTCCTGCAGATCTTCGTTAAGATCGGATCCGGTAAAAGTAGGCGGATCCATCTTAAGAAAATCTTGCGTCCGAAGACTAGCCGCCCTATCAGTACCGCTAGAACCCGCGACAGGAATAGCTTGCCCTTGGACTTGCCCAGCAACTATACGAGTCAAAAGTTGCACTGCATTTCTAAGATCTTGATCAACAGCATTAATAGGTGGCTCTGGGGATATAGTTCTCCTCCCCCTTATTTCTTCCGGACTGGGGGAAGTTTCTGATGCATGCTCAGCTGGAGCCTCACTTTGATTAGATGGTATAGTGGGTGACTTACTAGTCCCCTCTCCGGCAGCCACATCTACTTGCTTACCGGTATTTTTGCTTCTGGTAACCGGCATCATTACTATAATAAGAGGAACAAACTGATTCAGTGGTCAACTATGACTTCATATACAATATAAGCTCTATCGCACGATCTAAGACATGAAGAAAAGAAACAATTCTTAAATGTCCATAGCCTCCTGTTTATAGATGTGGTGCACAACACACCGATAAACAAGACTCTATGTAGACACGGCTTTGTAGACTCACTAGGACGAACCTCTCTGATACCACTTTTGTCACGCTCCAAAATCCCATTGGGCCGGACTGGCACCCGAAGCCGAGAAGGCCCGGGAGAACCCATTCAAATACCTGTACTTTCCCTTACATTCACCAAAAATTTGGGCAGCACTTCGTTACATACAGAAGAGTCTAATTCCCTGTATCAGCACAACACGCACAAATATATATATATAATATAATACTTGGCCGTCGGGGCCACCACATATACAAATATAACATCACTATATAAACTCCCATGACTTGACCCTTCCTTATGTCTACAAAGCCTCTAGGATATACATGACATAACTAGGGTCGGGACAAACCCCCGCCCACACATGACTCCTGTACAATAACAAAACATAAGGAACCGACTCGGAAAGCTCCGAAGCAAACTGGAGCTCACCAACAATAGCTGTATGATCTGGCTCCTATCTATGCTGCGAATGACCTGAAGCACCTGTGCCTGCAGCATGAAATGCAGGTCCCCCGTGAGGGACGTCAGTACGAAATATGTACTGAGTATGTAAAGCTGTAAATAATCATATGTAATATAGGGGATCAAGAAAATCAGACGCAAGTGAATAAATCATAATAGAAGTGAACCACACTTCATAAACACTTTTAGGATCATGTACATTATCATTAATCTGAATTGGATTCGTGAATTCGAACACATTTGTGGAACGGTATACATTCGTTCATTTCATTCTTTACAATTATCATTCGCCATTACCTCCTCCTCCCGAACCTCCAACCACCTAACAATAATCAATATTGTACCGTACTGTGACCATTAGGCTGCCTCTAGTACATATCAACTGGGATCGACCCATGCTAGGCTTATGCCCCTAGGATACCACCCATAAACACATAAATAGGGATCGACCCATGCTAGGCTTATGCCCCTGGGATACCACCCACACGTATATCAAGTAACACACATAAGAGATCTTTCCAACAACTTAGTTCAAAAGCTTTTGAGATTATTACATTAGTGTTCATGCCAATATAGTACCTTTGGAACAATGATACATCAATAGGAATCAAGTAATAGACCTTCTATACAATAACGATGTTATAAAGACTCATTGGTACATCAACAATGTGTTTCAGAATCATCAATATCACAACAATGGAATAGGAGCCTTTTGGTATATCAATGAAACATTTTTACACTTTATAGAATGGAAACAACTTCGTTGGTAATGTAGAACAATACATGTTTTTGGACAACCTTGGAATCTTACTTGATGGAACATTGGTGTTTTCATGCCAAAGAACATTGTTAGAGTATGCTTTACATACCTCGTTGTAGATTCGGATACCAATTCAATACAACTTCCCGCCTTTACAAATCACTCATCTACAATGAAATATTTGGCATCTAGTATTAGCAACCCAACACCACAATTCTCTTCCATAATTCCATACAACCACTATTTGCAAAACATTCCAAAAACCAACTTGAACAATAGGTTTATGTGTATATATATATATATATATAATCATCATTTCAATACCACATCATCCCTTCACAATTCAACATAATTCAACATCATTTCCCAATCATCTTTCAACAACAATCAAATAGCATACTTCTTATGCTCACATGCATATATATATATATATATATATACATATTCATATAAATAACACCAACATAATTTACATTCTTACCATAAAATGGCCCTTTTGATTTCGAAGTCCTGTTGGAACAAATAAGGGATGCTTCTCGAAGCCCTCGAGACGATGAACACAACTACGGAATCAATTTGGACTTTCCACGGTTGAATCACAAGATAATTGGAGTTGAAATTAGGCTAGGGTTTCCTTATTCTCAATAATATGATGATAATTGATGGATATAAGACCAATTATATCTATATAATGACCAATTTTCGTCCAAGAGATGATGGAAAATGACCATATTGCCCTTAAAAATTTAAGTAAATCCGAATCTGTCCATGGTGGACTGTTTTGACAGGCTAAAGTAAATCGGCCATAACTCTTTGCTCCGATATTGGATTTGGGTGAAATTGGTATCTTTGGATAGATAATTCAAAGGGATTTCATTTCATATAAAGTAGGCCACCCAGTTCATCCTTTACAAGGAGTTATGGTCGTTTGAAGTTGACCCTAAAAAACTGTTTTGAGAGGCTGAAGTAAAACGAGTATAACTCCTTACTCAGATGTTGGATTTGGATGAAACCAATTGCATTGGAAAGAAGACTCAAAGATATTTCTTTTGATAGGTCGCATCCCTCCCAGTTCATTATATTGAGAGAGTTACGATCGTTCAAAGTCGATCCGAAAAACTGGCAGGCCTCAGTAGTTTGAATTTCCTGCACATTTACTGTTCACAATTATCCCGGCCGCCGTTTTATAGTTTCGAACGTGCTCGATTATATCCGAAACTTATCCGTTTTTGGAAATCTTTATATCGTTGGAAAGCTTATTCAATAAACTTAGTATGTAAACATCGACGGGCAAATTCCGATATAAATACAGTCGATTCCTATACACATATAATCAAACTATACACTTGAAACCATCTCAAAATAATCAATACTCATACTTAAACTCATATATACCTTAGGATCAATACTTATACTCCAACACATATAACCATGGCTAATGCACGTAATTAAGTATGGGGTGTTACATGTACCCTCACCATATGACTAGTATGGTAAGTCGTATGATTATCAGAAGATCAAAATCTAGAAATTTCAGGGATCAAAACCCTGGGTGTTTCAATTTACCCCCACTTGGATCATTCCTTCTCGAATGATGGAACAAGGCAATACAAGTATGATTTACCCCCATCACCTAAACTCTAACCTTTAACTAATTTAGAAAACAAAGATGCATTAAAGTCAATTTTTCCTTTAACAAAGTTTGAAAACAAAAGTATGATGAAGAACACATACCTTCCGTATGAATTTTTGGAGTAGAAAACAGGTACGGATACTTGGACTTCATGTCCTCTTTTGCTTTCCAAGTAGCCTCTTCAACCTTTTGGTTCCTATATAGAACCTTGACTGAAGCTACATCCTTGCTCCGCAACCGATGAACCTGATGGTCTAGGATTTCAACTGGGACCTCCTCATAAGATAAATAATCTAAAATACCAATATCCTAGAAAGGTATAATTTGAGATGGATCACCCATACACTTCCTCAACATAGAGACATGAAATACCTGGTGAATGGAGCTCAAACTAGAAGGCAACTCCAACTCATACATAACACCACCAACCCTTCTCAAAACTAAGCACGAACCAATATACCGAGGACTAAGCTTCCTCTTCTTACCAAACTGCATCACTCCCTTCATGGGAGACACCTTCAAGAATACCTTATCCCCAACCTAAAACTCTAACTCTCTTTGCCTCACATCCGCATAAGACTTTTGGTGACTTTGGGCAGCCTTAAGTCTATCCTGAATTACCTTCACTTTTTCCATGGCCTGGTAAACCAAATCTAAGCCAAACATCTCTTTCTCACCAACCTCAAACCACCCAATAGGATACATACACCTCCTACCATACAAGGCCTCAAATAGGGCTATCCCAATGCTAGAGTGGTAGCTATTATTATAAGCAAACTCCATCAGAGGTAAATTCTCAACCCAACTACCACCATTGTAAATCACGCTAGCACGAAACATGTCCTCCAATGTCGGAATAGTCTTTTCTGCTTGCCCATAAAACCATGGGTGGAAAGAAGTACTAAGACTCACTTTGGTCCCTAACCCTTTCTGAAATGACCACCAGAAGTGAGATATAAACTGCGTACCACGATCTGTGATGATAGAAATAGGTACCCCATGCAACCTCACAATCTCTTGGAGGTACAACCTTACATAATTCTCTGCCTAAAAATAAGTCCTCACTGGAAAAATGTGAGCCGACTTTGTCATACGATCCATAATGAACCAAACTGAATCAAATTAGTTCCAAGATCGAGGAAGACTGGTAATGAAATGAATGTTGATCACTCCCCACTTCCACTCTGGTGATTTAATTTCTTAATACAAACCTCCGGGCCTCATATGCTCAACTTTCACCTGTTGGCACACCATGCATTTAGCCACAAAGTTGGCTACATTTATCTTCATATTGTTCCACCAATACATCTCCATGAGGTCTTGATACATTTTTTTCAAACCGGGATGAATAACATAGCACGACTCATGTGCCTCAGCTAAGATCCTTTCTCTCAAACCATCGACGTTGGGAACATATAATCTCCACTAGTACCGCAAAGTACCATCACTACTAATCTCAAAGGTCATCACCTTCTGTCCATCAACATCACTCTTGATCCTCATCAGCACAGGATCTATCACTTGTTTTTCATTATTTTTAGCACCAAGAGACGACTATGGTACTTTCTAAACTAACACACCACCATCTTCAGAGTCCAGGAGATGAACCCCAAGGTTCACCAAATAGTGAATATCCTTCACCAACTCCTGCTTCTCCTTATCCACGTGAGCTAGAATCCCCATGGACAACCTGCTAAGAGAATTAGGAACCACATTAGCTTTACCTGGATGGTAGTGAGGACTCATGTCATAATCCTTGAGCAACTCAAGCCATATTATTTGCCTGAGGTTTAGCTCTTTCTGAGTAAACACATATTATAGTGTCTTATGATGAGAAAAGATATCCATATGCACTCCATATAAATAGTGACGCCAGATTTTCAACGTGAACACCACAACTAATAATTCCAAATCATGAGTTGGATAATTCCTCTCATGCACCTTCAACTGCCTAAAGGCATAAGCTATCACCTTACCTTGCTGCATCAGAACACAACCAAGCCCCACATGGGATGCATCACAGTAGACCATAAACCCATCAGTGCCTTCAGGCAAAGTCAAAATCGAAGCCAAAGTTAGCTTATCCTTCAGCTTCTCGAAACTACCCTCACAAGCATCAGACCACAGGAACTTTACCTTCTTCTAAGTCAACTTAGTCAGTGGGGCAGCTATAGGAGAAAAACTCTCTACAAACCTCCTATAGTAGCAAGGTAAACCCAAAAAGCTCTGAATATCAGTTGAAGTGGTGGATCTAGGCCACTTCTTAACCACTGCAACCTTCTGTGGATATACCATGATCCCCTCGCTAGAAATAATATGACCCAAAAAAGTGACAGGCTTCAACGAAAATTCTCATTTTGAAAACTTGGCATACAACTGATGCTCTTTTAGAGTTTGTAATATAACACAAAGATGATTGGCATAATCCATCTCACTTTTAGAGTATACCAAAATATCATCTATGAACACAATGAAGAACCAGTCTAGAAATTGACTGAAGACTCTATTCATCAAACCCATTAATGTCGTTGGGGCGTTGGTCAACCCAAAAGACATAAGCAAAAACTCAAAATGCCCATATCGGGTACGAAAGACAGTCTTAGGGATATTCACCTCCCTAATCTTTAGGTGATGATACCCGGACCGAAGGTCAATTTGGGAGAAAAACTAAGCACCCTGCAACTGATCAAATAAATCATCTATCCTCAGAAGAGGGTATTTATTCTTTACAGTTACCTTATTCAATTGTCGTTAATCAATACACATCCGAAAGTAACCATCCTTCTTATGCACGAATAACACCGGTGCACTCCACGGGGACACACTAGGACAGATGAAACCCTTGTCTAAAAGATCCTTCAATTGCTCATTAAGTTTCTTCAACTCAGTTGGGGCCATCTTTTACATAGGAATAAAAATTGAATGAGTGTCCGAAACAAGATCAATCCCAAATTCAATCTCCCCATTCGAAGGAACACCAGGAAGGTCTTCAGGGAAGACCTCAGGAAATTTATTCGCCATCAGGACAGAATGCAAAGAAGGACCGTCCCAGTTAGAATCTTTAACTTGGACCAAATAATAGATACACCCTTTGAAGATTAGTCTCTGAGCTCTAAGACATGATATAAAATTCCTCATAGGAGCTAGGGAACCATTCTCCCACTCAATAATCGGCTCAATAGAAAATTTAAAGATAACCTTACTTATCCGACAATCTAGAAATGCATAGCATGAGTGCAACTAATCCATCCCCAATATAATATCAAAAGCCACCATATCTAATTCAAACAGATCCACTAAAGTTTCTTTCCCACCAAAAGATACCACACCCCCTATAGACTCTTCTAGCAATCACAGAGTCATCTGCCGAGGTAGAAATAGAAAAGGGGTCCAAACGATACTCGGGACCAAAATCAAAATACACAGCCACAAATAGGGTCATATAAGATATGGTGGACCCTGAATCAAATAAATAGTACACATCATGAGAAAAGAGTTTCAACATACCAGTCACGACATCAGGTGATGCCTCAAACTCCTGGCGAGTACTGATAGCATAAAGACGGTTCTAACCAGCGTCGAAGCTAGATGGTGCACCCTTTGGTGCCGAAGTTGAAGAGAAGGCAACAAGAACCTTGTTTTCCCTCAAAGAAACCTTACAAATGGGATGGTTTCTAAGCATATGCCCTGGATAAACACAGTTGAAGTACCTGTCCTTTCCTCATCACAAAAACCCAGATGCAATCTACCATAAAACATGCATGAAGGATATGATAGAGCTGACTGAGCCCACTAGCCTGAGATTGGACACCATATGCCCTAAAGTTATCCAACCATGGAAATTCCTATCACCCTATGGATTTGGGTAAGAAGCACTAGCCGTCAAGTAAGACCCAGAATTGCCCCACTTTTTCTTGGTCCACTTACCACCATCCCCGCCATTCTGTTGTTAGCCACCATCCTACTCAGAGAACCTAATCTTTTTACCCTTCCTCTTTCCTATCTCAACCTATTTCTTATTTTCTTTTTATACCCATTACATGTACACAACCAACTTGGAGATATCTATGTCCTTGATAAAAAAGGTAGTTTTAATCTCCAATATCAACTCACGAGACAGTCCCAAAGTAAACTTTCGCATGCAGGCCCTCATACTAGAAACCATCTTTGGAACATACCTCGATAACTAGTGAAACTTTAAGGCATACTCCTTGACTGAAATCTTACCCTTCTTCAGATTAACAAACTTTTCCGCTTTCACTTCCCTTAAATCCTGAGGAAAAAATTAGTCCAAAAAACATTAGAGAAACCTTTCCACAGAGATGACTCAACATCGTCATCCCTCACCTGATCCCATTCTTCGTGCCGTTGGTATTCCACATCCGCCAATTGGTAGGTAGAAAACTCCATGCCCTCCATATTCTTGGCATGCATAGCTCAGAAAATTTTTTCCATCTCATCTAGAATACCTTGAGGATCCTCCTCACTCTTAACACCCATAAAGGTTGAAAGGTTCAACCTCATGAACTGTTTAACCCTTGTGGCCTCAGAAAATAGAGTAACAGGAACACCACGCTCACACTGAGTAGCTGTCAATTGTGCTAACATATGAATGGACTGATGAAACTTTGTGTTGTCCACTTCAGCCTGAGGAGTTTGAGATGGACTAGAGAGAACCGATAAAACTCTAAAACTGGGTCTCTAGACCAATTCTGGACTCTATAAGTAGAGCGTGTCCCATCCACATTATCCCCAGTTGGGACAGAGGAGTTTCTGTGAGCATCAGATCGTTGAGGCATGATCTGAAAAGTGAACAAATGGGAATTAGAGAAGAATTCAGGACTAAAACCCACAACTTAAAAATAAAACACAAGAAAGAGAAATATTCCTAAATGCCTTGTAGCCTCTCTCTTATAAGTATGACGCGCTACACATCCTTAAAAGAGACTCTACTCGCCCCGACGTTATAGACTCCCAATTGACCATGAATCTAGGTCTCTGATACCAATCTGACATGACTCAAACCAGGGCCTAGTCATGTCAGGTGCCTTAATCCCAACTGAGATTAAAGGCCACCCCAAATGCCAAACCATAACCGCCCTACACCCTATGTCAGATAAATTCTGTACATATAATAAAATAGAATAATCATAAATCAAATACATTCAAATGGTGTCAGCCTCAATACCAATACCAATGCCAAGGCCGACACCAATACCGACACCGCTCATACCAACCCAACGTAGTCTCACAGAGCCTCTAACTAAAATTAAAATAGTATCTGGTCGGGACATGCCCCTGACCATAGCCAAAAACCAAAGTCTAACAAATAACAAAAGTATGTAGAGAAACCCATAATATAAAATGGAGTCTTTCGGAGTATGGAAGCTCACTACGTCAATCCGACATAAAGCTATCCCCGATTCAAGTCACTGTGCAAGAGGAGTAGTATGGTCGGCCCCAGCATCATGTGGGGATACAACATCCGAAGATGGATTAGCGGGTGAATACTAGGATGTACTCAGGAGTAAGAATAAAAATAATGCCAATATTTAAAATTAAGTAAGTAACCATATGCAATCACATCCATACATATATATATATATATTCTGTGCTAGGGAAATGAACCGGGCTTAACATGCATTTAAAAACTTTAACCTGGGTTTTCTAGCTTAACCATCCCAAAACCACCCACAGGTTATATGGGTCCAGTGTTACCCCTTGAATAGGCCCCAGTATATGTGCCACACGAACCAGAGATATCATAGGGGTCGGGGATTCCCATGTACCCTTTACCCTCCATGATACATGTATACAAGTATAATTTAGGGGATTTTCATGTACCCCACCAGTATATGGTCACCATGAACAACCCTTATGCCACCAAATATGAGTTTTCAGTGTCCATTTATTGGACTCACACATTCACGGTTAGGTATCATAACCCACTATTATTGCCCAATTAAAACCATTAGGACATAACCAAACCACCAATTCCATGTGTTAATTACCAAGGCATTGTGTAGTAGTATCGTCACATTGATTATATCTGGAAAGCTGTGTAATTAGCCAACACTTGGGGAATTCCCATGTACCCCACATGATTTCCAATTTAACCAAAACCATTGCCACCAAATCCATTTCAATTTATACAAAACCATTTAAACTAATTTAGGTTCCATTACCAAATTATACAATACAAGGGTTTTAAAAAAGGTCAACCTATGTGACAAAATCATTCTCATTGGCATTTTATAAAACATATTGAGGGCATATAGTTTCCAAAACAAAAAAAAAGTAATTTAGGGGAATCCAAAGTACCCCTAAACCCATTTACCATTACCATGCATTCCACAGTGTTAAAATCAACATTATAATATGTAAAACCATAAATAAAACATGGGAAAAACATTATCCAACTATTAATAACCATAAACCCCAACATGTATTGCAAAACCCACATAAACCTACAATAATATCATGAAAACCATTCATTAAAACATTAATTTTGTTGAACTAACAATGAGGGAGGAGTAATATGCTTTATATACTAAAGAGTATGGAGAGAAACCACCCTTGTAAGAACCGAATTGATTGTATTAAAGAAACCCTATCCTTTTTTGAACCAAGAGTCTTAAAAGTAATTTCAAAGTGTTTAAAGTGTTTTTGATTCAACATAATAGGGTAAATAGAGTCCCAATAGAATTTTAATTCATGGGGTCAAAAGAGGTTAAGAGGAGAAATGTCCAGAATACCCCCAACTTGAATCGTAAAAATCATCGTAGGAGGGTACGGTTTGGACCCCTCACTCATACCCACATCATATGAGTGGTACCCTTAAATCATACCTTGATCATAATGTTGGACACCCACACCCTATCCACTATATGAATCCCTTACCCAACTCGTACCCATACCATACGACTAGTACCCCTAAGTCGTATCTTAGAACAAATAAAAAAAGGGTTGACACTGGACAACATACGAATTCACTATACCACTGATAACCTTATGAATCATAGTGATCCACTCTTACTCAAAGCCAATTCAAGTTACTAAGTTTCAGATTAAGTGAAGGATCAACCAAACGACCCATCGCCAACCATAGGACCCATACCACCAAACCGTAACTACAATAAAAATCACCCACCAAACATTAGAAAACATACAAGATAGGTCACCTGACCCGTACCCTCACCATACGACTAGTATGGTGAGTCGTATGATGATTAAAAGCTCAAAACTCTAGAAATTTCCAAGGATCGAAACCCAGGGTATTTCAGATATAATCTTAGGGATGGATTGGTTTCACTTATGCTATGTTTTTCTAGATTGTAGGACCCAAAAGGTCAGTTTCAATTCACTAATGAACCGGTGATTGAATGGGAGGGGAGTTCCTTAGTACCCAAAGGAAGTTTTATTTCTTATGTTAGAGCTAGAAGTTTATTTCTAAAGGGTGTATGTATCACCTAAGTCTAGGTGGGGTTAAGGATTCAAATTCTAAAAGTCTTTTTTTGAAATCTGTCCCTATGGTTAATAAATTTTCTAAAGTCTTTCCTGAAGATCTTCCTGGGATTCTTCCTGATAGGGACATAGATTTTCAGAATGATCTTCTTCTGGATACTCGTCCTATTTCCAACCCTTCTTATAAAATGACTCTGACTGAATTGAATAAGCTTAAGGAGTATTCAAAGGATCTTCTTGATAAGGGTTTCATTCATCCCAGTGTTTCTCTGTAGGGTGCACCTGTGTTTTTTATGCGAAAGAAGGATGTGTCTCTTTGAATGTGTATAGATTATCATTAGTTGAATAAGGTGACAATGAAAAATAAGTACCCTCTTCCTAGGATTGATGATTTTTTCAATCATCTTCAGGGTGATGTTGTTTCTCTAAGATTGATCTTCATTCGAGCTATCATCAGTTGAAAATTTGGAAGATTGATATTCCTAAGACTGCTTTCTGAACTTGGTATGGTCATTATGAGTTTTTGGTTATATCATTTGGGTTGACTAATGCTCGACTATTTTCATGGATCTTATGAATTAGGCGTTTAAGTAGTTTATGTATTTGCTTGTTATAGTCTTCATTGATGACATCTAGGTGTACTCTTAGAGTGAGGAGGATTATACCAATCACCTAAGAATTGTGGTACAGACTCTTAAGGACTAGAAATTATATGCAAAACTTTCTAAGTGTAAATTTTGGTTAAGTGCAATGCCTTTCTTGGGCATGTAGTTTCAGGTAAGGGAATCAAGATGGATCCATAAAAAGTTGAGTCAGTTAAGAAATGGCCTAGACCCATGACTCCAACTAACATTAGTAGTTTCTTGGGCTTGGATGGATATTATAGAATGTTTGTGGAGAGTTTCTCCTCTATTATTGATCTGCTAACGAAGCTAACTCTGAAAAAGATTAAGTTCTTATGGTTCGATGTTTGTGATGGTAGTTTTGAGAAATTGAAGGATAAATTAACTTTTACGCCAGTTTTGACTATGTCCGAGGGTACTAATGGATTTGTTGTATAATGTGATCTATCCCGTATGAGTCTGGGTTATGTTTTAATATAGCATGGTAAGGTGGTAGCCTATGTTTCCACGTAGATTAAGGTTCATGAGAGAAATTATTTGACTCACGATCTAGAGCTGGCGATTGTGGTATTTACTTTGAAAATTTGGCACCATTGTCTGTATAGGGTACATGTTGATATCTATTCTGATCATAAGAGCTTACAGTATATATTTATGCAGAAGAAATTAAATCTCAGGCAGAGGCGGTGGGTTAGGCTCTTTAAGGATTACGACATGAGTTTGCACTATTATCCAGGTAAAGTTAATGTTGTTGTTGATAATCTTAGTATGTTGTCTATGGATAGCTTGTTTTATGTGGAAGAGGGGAAAAAGGGTTGGTAAAGGATATTTATAGATTGGCTAACTTGGGAGTTCATCTTTTAAACTTCCAAGATAATGGAGTGATTGCTCAGAAAGTTGTTAAATCATCTCTTAGTGTTGAGGTGAAGGAGAAGCAGGCTTTGGATCCCATACTTATGCAGATTAAGGATGGTTCGAGATTAGGGAAGATGGTATACTGAGGTATCAATAAAGGTTGTGTGTTCCTGATATTGATGGACTGCAGAAAGGATTTTGGCTGAGGCTCATGAATCTAGATATACAGTTCATCCGGGTTTGACTAAGATGTATCATAACTTAAAGGAAATCTATTAGTGGAACAATATGAAGAGGGATATGGCAAACTTTATGGCTAAGTGTATGGTTTGTCAGCAAGTTAAGGTTGAGCATTTGAGCCCTGGTGGCATGTCTCAAGAGATAGAGTTGCCCATATGGAAAAGGGAGATGATTAATATAGACTTTATTACAGGTCTTTCGCAGTCTTAGAATTAGTATGATTCTATTTGGGTCATTGTGGATAGGATAACTAAGTCTGCTCATTTCTTGACTGTAAGGACTAACTACTCAGGAGAGGATTATGCTAAGTTATTTATTCAAGATATTGTGAAGTTGTGTGGTGTGCTGATGTCCATTATTTCAGATTGAGGTAAGCAATTCTTCTCACTTCTGCATTTGTTTTAGATAAATTTAGGTACTCGGGTGAACCTTAGCATCGATTTCCACCCTCAAACGGATGAACAAGTGAAGCCTACCATTCAAACTTTGGAGGATATGCTAAGGTCTTGTGTGATTGATTTTAAAGGTAATTGGGTTGACCATTTACCTCTTATTGAGTTTGCTTACAACAACAGTTATCATTATAGTATCTAAATAAATCCTTTTGAGACTCTTTATGGTAGGAGGTATAGATTTCCTATTGAGTAGTTTAAGGTTTGTGAGACTAGGTTGTTTGGTTCTGACTTGGTTCACCAAGCCATAGAGAAGTTAAAAGTGATTAGAGAAAGACTTAAGACTGCTCAAAGTCACCAAAGGTCTTATGCAGATGTAAGGCGAAGAGAGTTAGTATTTGAAGTAAGTGATTGGGTATTTTTAAAAGTGTCCTCTATGAAAGGATTCATGAGGTTTGGGAAGACGGGAAAGCTCAACCCCCGTTATATTGGCCTGTATTAGTTTGTAAGAAGGATTGGGAATGTTGTGCATGAGTTAGAATTACTAGCAAGCTTGGCTTATATTCATCTATTTTTCATGTGTCTATGTTGAAAAAGTATGTGGGTGATCCTTCTTTGATAGTGCATGTTGAGCATGTTGGTGTCACAGATTCGTTGTCTTATGAGGAGGTCCTGGTGGAGATATTGGATAGGCAAGTTCGTAGATTAAGGACCAAGGATGTAGCCTTAGTGAAGGTTCTTTAGAGAAATCAGAAGGTGGAAGAATCTATATGGGAAGCTGAGGAAGATATGAAGGCCAAGTATTTGTTCTTGTTCCCTGTGTTGGATGAAAGTGCTTGAGGTATGAGTTTCACTTCTCTCTTGTCGCTTTTCAAATTTGTCCATGGATTCTATCATGTTAATTTCATTATTGTACTAAAAATATCCTAACTCATCATTCGGGGACAATGATCCTAAAGGGGGATGATGTAAAACCCCACAAAATTTCAATCATTTTATTTTTGACCCTCCCGCATTCTTAATATTGATTTTTGACTTGAATTATGTTTAGGGATGTTAAAAATGTGTTTTGAAAAGTTTCAAATTTTTTAGAAGGGGTTCGGGGTTATTTTGGGACCCCGATGTAGTAAGCCTCCACAATAAGGTCGTGCGATAATGTCATGGCATAGAGGCTACCCTCTGCGATATTGGCGTGCCACGCCGCTATTTTAATTTCTCCCAATTTTTATTTTATTCACTTGGGGTGAGGGGCTTTTGGTCTTTTTACCCCTTATATGACCTTTAAAATAAAATAATCCCATTCCCTTCAGTTTTCAAAGATCAAATCATTCTTTTTCTCTCTTAAACTCAAAACCCAAGAACATTCATGGATTTTAAAGAGAATTCATCATTCGGGCACCAAACTTTGAATTGTTTCCAACTTCTTATGTATTTCAGGAATGTTTCTCTTTCTCTAACTTCAATTTTACAATGTGGAATTAATAAAATGGATTTTCATGTGATTTAATTTTGGGTTTTGAAATTGGGTTGAGGGATTTTAGTTGTTACTGATTGAATTACTTGTCCCCATGTTCTAAATTGATTATTCATGCATTAAATTATTGTGTTTGGGACTGAATTGGTACATTGTATAAATGGTTGGCATGGGGGACATGGGTTTCCACATATTGATGGAATTTTAGCTTGATAATTGCATTAACCTCAACTCACATTGTAAACTTATTTTGATATGGTAAATATTGCATGGTTTAACTTGTTTTTGAACCCAATGCATTGCATTAAAGGATAAATAGATGAATATAGTTTTAGATGGCCTTGGTGGCCTTGGTTTGGATTTTAAATAGAACTTGGGAGTCAAATTTGGTTATATGGATTGGTTTGGCATATTTGATTTAGCTTGCAAGCATATTGGTATGACTATACCACGTGGTAAATGCCTTAATGAATGACTCCTGGGTTAATGGATTGGTTTATGTGCAACTTGTTTTAATTTGAGCTTAAAGGAATTTGTGTAGCTCACCATCATGGTGTAAGTCCTGGAGGGACGAACACTAGAAATCATGTTTGCCGGCGTTGGGGGTTTATATGACCATGTGATTGGTGCACACTTGATATATATATTTTGGAACGACTATTGTCTTGGTGGTTTTAGTTTTCCCTCAATTCGTGTGGCTAACACATATTGGAGCCCTTCCAGTAGGGGAAGTTAGACCCCTATATCCTATGGGTGCCTTTACGATGAATCGAGCTTCATAGTTTTGGTTAAATTTTTAAACTCTTATGTTCATGAACCTTATACCTATCCCAACATCCTATATATATGTATATGAATGTGGTACATATGGTTTATGAATAGATATTGGTAATTGTATTATTTTATCCTTATTTCCTGAGTTACATGTCAGTGCTTGCCTCACTGACTATCTCTGGATGCTACATTGTTTTATAATGTAGGGTACGAAGGATTTTTTGTTGCTCCTGTGTAGCGTTAGGTGGCTGAGTACTCCTGTGGATTTGCTATGAAATGGTAAGCTTCCATCTTTCAGAAGGCACAGTCATATCACTAGTTTCATTACTGTTTTTAGAATTTTATTTGGATCCTTTTTTGTTCATAGCCGGGGCCATATCCCGACTTAGTTGGTAGTTCTGGTTTTAGAGGCTTTTGTGGATAAATGTGGGTTGTATTGTGGTTTTGACTCTCAGAACTTTCATTTGACTTATTTATCTTTTTATTTCTATCTTGATTTGGTATTATTATTATTATTATTATTATTATTATTATTATTATTGTTGTTGTTGTTGTTGTTATTGTTGTTGTTGTTGTGCTCTTGAGGTTAGAATAAGGGGGTGATATTTGGTCCATGGTGGACTTGAGATACCCGTCATGACTAGGCCATGGTTCGGGTCATGATAGCTACAAACAACCTCTAGCTCAAAGGCATCACAAGAAAACAAATACCCTTAAGGCAAGCAAACTAACTATAAGCAACCTATGCGGATACTAAGTTATATCTAAATGCGAGATTGATGTCAGTGGAGTAAGATATCAACTCGGGGAAGCTAGTATAATCAAGTGTGCATACGAGTAACTAGTTGACTATAAAATAGTGTAACAACCATAAGCTTTAAGAAAACCAGGTCGAAAGAAATGATAGACTTAGTATATCTTTTCTATAAGATTCCACGCGGCCCACGTACTTTTGCTATCACCTCCACATTACTATACAAGGAGGAAACTCAATAAAAGCAATAGACAATCCGTCAAAAGATATTGAGTTACTTTACAAAATATTATCCAGGATCTAAAGTATCTAGAGATCGATACAACAAGGTTCTTACCTTGCTACACATACCTAGAACACTGCCACATACTCAAAATGCAGCTGTAACCTTTCTGCCACAACACCCACAGAGCTACACCACAAAATTGATAGGGCAAGCTATACAAAAACGATAGACTCATTGGGGAGAACAACTTACGCTAAGCAACAAGTCCAAGATCATTACGCTATAGAGAGAATTTAGGGAAGAACACTCTATTTTCAAAGTTTCAAGAGATGGGGATGAAGTTGTAACGACCTAAAAATTTGATAAAATATGTGAAATTTGTTATTTTGTGTGATTTTAATATTTTATCCCTTCCCGTAGTTGCATTATGGTTTTTATAGGGTGCGGGAGTGATTGACATGATTTCTGATGCATTTTGGTATCATTTATGCGATATTGTGGTTTTTGATGGCTTTAAGAGCCTTATTTTGGACTTATGTGGATATCTTTTGATCCGTGCAATAAATGGACGAACGGACTATGCCAGCAGCTCCAGAATATTGATTTAGGCTAGTTAAACCTTTGGTTCGGGTCCCGGTGCACCCGAGCTTATTTCGACCTATTGATCGGAAAGTTGAAAAATTAGAAATATGGGTGTGGGAGCTGAATTTGATCGAAACAACCTCGGATGGAAAAATCGACTTTGCCAGTAGATTCAAAATATCAAATTTAGTGTGTTAGTATGTTTGGTATGATTTTACGGCTTTTAAATTTCATTTCGATCCTATTGTTATTTCGAGTTTTTGGGGTCAACTTTTGTGAAAATGATATTTTTAGAAAATCTGACTTTGTCAATGTGTTCGGAACATCGAATTTAGTATGATTGCATAGTTTTTTTTGCATATATCGGACTCCGATCGAATCCCAGACATCCAATCGAAGTCCGGATCGGACTTAAAAAATAGCTTTTTGCCATAGCTGGTGCAGAAAATTTGCACTATTTATAGCAACTTTTGGGTCCATTTTGCTCATTTTTCATCTTGTCTCTTGAGTGTTAAACCATAAAATAGTGTGAGACCTTAAAAGTAAAGTTTGTGGGAGCTTGGAAAGCTAGATTAACACCTGTTTCTTGATTTTATTACGGATTTAAGGTAAGAATTCATCATTTTCTTAGTAATTTCTTAATTAATTTCTCAAAACCCCAAAAATCTTAGAGCTTAATTGTAAACCCCATTTTCACTCCTTTTCACTTGAATATTATTTTTATCTTATAATTACTAGTTTTTCATCAAATTAACATTCAAAACAACTCTGATTCTTGATTTTAATCCATATTTCAAAGATTTTACCCGGTAAAGCTCAAAAATAGTTTTTCTTCGATTCGAACCTCATTTTTTACTCGATTTAACTTGGGTTTTCAGATGTAGGTTCCTAAAAATGAGGAACATATTTTTGAATAAATTTCCAATTTTTCCTTTTTTTTCAAAAATCCATGAAAGGGTCCGTTTTGACCCCGAACCAAAAGTAGTCAATATGGGTGTCGTTGGTTTTGTTTTGATGCGTAGATTTTATATTTGATGTTTTTAGTGGATTTTGAGGATTGTTCTTAAAAAGTAAGGTCGCGAGTTTACGTGTAGCGGACCGGTTTTGACTTTCGATATAGGTTATGGCTTAACTCTTTCAGACTGGGTTGGGTAATAAATGATGATAAAAAATGTATGTTAAGGGTGAGAACTAATTGTGAAAATGGCTATCTATGTGTTGTATCCGTGTGGGGTATTATATGTGATATAATTGTTTAAATTAAGATATTATGTGATATGTGTGACCGTGCGGGGTCTTATGTGATATTGATAGCCCTGAATACATGAGAATAATTGTATTGTGTTGTTAAAATAATTAAAGTGGCACCATTGGTGTATTGTGATTATATTAATACTCTATTTTCATATGAGACATGCGTGGAAATTCATGGATGAAATAAAAATAATGAGTGGATATTGGCATGTGTTGTGGAAATATATCATTGTGGTTGATTGTGGAAATATATCGTGTGGTTGTTTGTGAAAATATATCATGTGATTGGTTGTGAAAATATTCATTGTGATTGATTGTGAGCATTACATCTTAATATCTTACTCATTCATGAAATATTGGTACCACCATGGCAAAATTTAAGTAATACTGGCAACACCTGATAACACCTTTTTGAGGGATGTGCCGGAAAGAATATATGAGATATATGGATTGTATACGGGTTGACGAACCTCCCATGGATCCTGCGTTGGGAGGCTTTCCTCCGTAGGTGTATACGGGGATTGTGCGATGATCCCGGAGGTTGTGCGATGACCTCGTGCATCATCATCATCATCATATACATTACACTTACTTTATTGTGTTATGTTGTGTTGTATTGCCATATTGACTTGTCATCTATGTATTTATCATATCTTCTTTTACTTGTATTTGATGACCTTGTATGTGCATGTTCCTCCTTGTTCTTTTTATATGTGATATAATACGTACTTTTGTTTTATCTTGGTGTGATGTTACAATATATGTGAGATATATTAGAACTATTAGTGCAAGTGGTGTGGGTTACCGTTGTGGGATATTTTCTGATTGCAGGTGACGAGCCCTTAGTGTATATTTTGTATGCTTTATTTACTACTTTTCTTGGTCGGCCTATGATACCTATTGAGTACAAGTGGACTGTACTAATGCCTATTGCGCCCTTTCGGTGTAGGTCATAGCTCGAGTAAGCCTCAACTTGCTTAACTCGGGCGATTGTTGGAGCTTCCAAGGTAGCGGTTGGACATTCATGCGTCCGAAGTTCACCTCTATCTTTCTATAGTAATTATGTCTTTATTAGTATTCGGAGACGAATATTATTCCTTTGTGGTTATTTTTTTTATGTATTTGACTCTTGGATTGTATTAGTAGTTCTTACACTATTGACACCTGGTTTTGGGCAGGATTGGTATTTGGAATAAGTTCTTTCTACATTGTTATGATTACTTATATGGTTTGGCTTCACTCTAGAAACCTTACCTTAGGATATTTCTATCTTTTCCTCTTTTCGTATCAGATTAGGTGATAGGCATACTTGTCAAGGTACCCCCGACAAGTGCCATCATGACCCTCATTTTTGGGTCGTGACGAATTGATATCAGAGCAGCCAAATTTTATTGGTATCAACCGTGTAAGAACGAGATGTCTAATAGAGTCTCGTGGATCGTTACGTCGACGTCTGTATCTATCTTCAAGAGGCTATAGGATGTCTTTATGAATCTTGCCTCATTTTATTCTTTATCATGCGAATTTCTTTCATACCTTATTTCTGAGTTGTGTTACACTCTTTCTGTGCGGAATGTATGGCTTATACTACATATCAGTTGAGAGATACTGCAAGAGATTAGTGGATATCGTTTTTCGGTTGTAGTCCTGTTGATGCTCTTGAGTTGTCATGGGATTAGTTTGTTGATTCCTTTCTGGAGAGATTCATGTCTTACAGTTTGAGGGATCAGATGCGGGATGAGTTTAAACATTTGGAGCAGGGATCCATGACAGTTGCCGAGTATGAGGCACACTTCCATGCCCTATCTAGATATTCTTAAGATAGCATTTCTACTAAGTCTGAGAAGGTTTGGAAGTTCGTGAAGGGTTTGGATGTTTTCTCTTCGGTTGGCTACATCTCAGATGATTGTGTTTGGGGCTTTTTTAGAGTATTATGGATCATGTTAAGGTGACAGAGGATATGTTAAGTGCATCTCAGGTAGGCACCAAAAAGGCACGATGTTTTGGAGAGTTCTGGAGTTAGATCTCTCGAGGCAGACATTTTAGAGGTTCTCGTGGATACCATGATAGGCTAGTGCAGGCGACTTTACAGAGTTTAAGTGGTGGATCTTCTAGTTCAGCAGTTCAGGGTGGCCGCTTAGGCCTAGTTGTACTTTCTCCTATTGAGACTGGTCGTAGAGGTTGCTATGTGTGTGATAAGACTGTCCATGTGGCCAGGTGTAATGCCCAAGAGTACACCCTGGGCGTCACATGGTGCTTACAATCCCGAGGGACCACAAGCAAACCCATGAGCTAGTACCTGCTGTGAGCACTGAATAATAATAATAACAAAATAACATAGGCGGAATATATGAATGTGCCATAAGGTTTTAAATACTAAAACATTTCTGTACCATAAATATTGAAAACAACTGTCTGAAACTGATAAAATAAAAATAAGCTGACTGACTGTCTGAAATCCCCGAAAGCCTCTAAAATTGACTGAATGAGTTGATGGGATAGGCCCCAACTAACTCTATCTAACTACTGAACTGAAAGCATGAAAATAAATATAGTCTATCCTCAAAATATGAGGACTCACCACTGCTATGGCTGATAATTCGAAAGATCTATATGCGATCCGAGAACTGAGCGCGTGAACCTATGATATGATACATCATAGCGCAAGAAAAGAGTATGCGATCAGTCCTTTGAATGTGTTGGTATGCTAAATGAGGTAGGTTGATATGCATGGTTTCGTGTGCATAGGTAATAACTGACTGGATAAATAGCATGAAGTACTATAGTATGCATGAAATCTATAAATACTGAGAATGCATGACCAAGCATAAAACATATCCTGAATATAATTTGTAAATTAAAATTTGATAACTGATATCTGTATGCTATGGTCAAGCAAAACTGAAATTGAATTACTGGTCTAATTACTGGACTGAGACTGTGGGAGGTATCACCTATCCGACATACCCCAATCTGAGCTAATCAGGTTCCAATCTGTAACCCCAATTAGAAAGGTGTCAGTATCATGCCACGGGTACTAACGTTGGCTGTGTGGATCCACTATACTGATGTCCTGAAGGACCAGGGTATCAAGCCTAAACTGACGGGTGATCCCTGAGGGGTAGTCAGGCCAAAAGTGATAGGTAACTCCTCGTATCCTACGCTGGCTACGTAGTTCTGGAATACAGAGACTGCAACTAATGACTCTGCCTATCTAATGGGGAAGTCTTCATCCCTGCATTCGCTCGGTGCTAAATCCCACTCCCAACTGAACTGACTCGGGATACTGAACTATTCTTCTCTAACTGATTATGATGACTGACTGAACTGATAATGCTCACAACATATTCTGAAGCTATTCTGAGGATACTGAGACTAAGTAAACAACTAAGTTTTTTGGTATTCATAACCCTCAGGACTCGATAGCAATAGTAGTAAAATATTACTAAACTTAGAGAGCATAATATGAAAGCATTTATCAAAAATTCATTCTTGTAGGCATTTCATCAAACACTTGATATTCATAGTTCAAGCTAAGCATGGGAATAATTTAAAACTTGTAGAAATAGCATGATTTCAATATCAACATCACTAAGTATGATTTAAATCAGTGACTAGCATTGTTCAAATGTGTAGGGTTCAATATCAACAACAATTGTATGTAAACATGGTGTAGAATTACCATTTCATGGGAATTCATGGTTGAAATCACAATTAAAATCATGAAAATTTGTAAAGACCCCAACTTTGAATTTAAAATTGGATACTTGGACTCCATGGGTGAAAGAAACCCATAGATGAACACTTAATATACCTGAGTTGATGAATTCGTGAGAGTTATTGGGGGTTTTCTTAAGATTTGAGCTTGAATCTAGAAGGTTAAGGTTTGTTCTTAGAGAGAAGATTAGTTTTTTGAAGAGAAATTATGAGTAAAGGGGCACATAATGCCCCATTAGGGTTTTAATTTCATGTTTTGAACGAGTTTAGGGCCTTTGGAAAAGACCAAACGGTCCCTGGAATTTAAATCGCAAAACTGGGAATCCCAATTTTGACACCCGACGTGACGCGGTGCAATCGCATCGGGCCACTGGAAAAGGGACCATCCCAAATTTACCCAGCGGCGCAATGCGGTGAAATCACGTTGAGACACTGGAAAAGGACAATTCTGAACTGGAACCTTGGTGAAACACAGCTCCATTACAGTGCTCCACTGGTAAAGGACGAACGTTGTTTTGGTCAGCACCGCGATGCGGCCTTATCGCGTTGGGCTACTATTTTCCACTAAAAGTGCCATAATTTCTCACTCGAGTATCTAACTTAGGAAAAATCGGTATCATTGGAAAGCTAATTAAATTTCCTACAACTTGGTAGGTCTTGAGATGGAAAATTCCAAGTAGATCAAAAGATATGCTCATTTGAAGTTGACTATTGCAACATACTTCTTGAAAACTCAATCGGTCAGGGATATTTTGATTCGCCTAAAAGCTGGGAGTTATTTTGAGGCCTTAACGTATATCAATATAACTCATAAAACTATCAAAGAACTATGATGTACTATGCATAAGCTTGAAACATGGTGCTAACATTGGTTTAGATTTTTGGGGTATTATAATATCTCCCCCTTGGGATCATTCATCCTCGAATAAGATTGGTTAATCTGAAAGCACTGAGGAACTAAGATTACACGCTGAATATACGTGATGAAAATGTGATTACATAACTGAGTCTAAAATATGAGACATGACTGAGCTAATTCTGTGAATGCATGACTGACATGAGAATGATATACAACTGAAACTGAGCATGAAAAAGAGAAGTTCCATGAAGATTGTTGTAAGACCCCACAAAATTCTCTCGTAGAATGAACCTTAGGGCATGTCAAGTGAGGCGTGATTCCGGCTCTAAAAGATTGAGAAGTAACTTCCTAAGTGAGTATCGTGTTAACCATATAGAATTTCCCCAATTTCGACTTTTTATCAAATGGGAAATTTGATAAGCTTTTCGTCGATATAAGATTCGCCCAAATCCGATACCCGGGAAAGAATTTATGGCTAATTTAAGTCCTAGTCGTAAAACAACATCATTTTGGTGCTTGGCGCTTCGTGGAGAGGGTTTATTTGACAATTGTCAATTTCCAGTGGAACTCCGTGATAGTGGCGTGTAGCGGAAGACCCTAATTTCCCAATAGTCAATTTCCAGTGGCCTGGCGCGATTGTGAAGCATCGTGCTGAAGTTACAGGTCCCAACTAGTAGGACAACGCGATGGCTCCGCATCACGGTGAGTACCAATTTCTCATTTGTCAATTTCCAGTGAGCCACCGCGATAGTGGCGCGTCGCGGTGGCCCATGAAATCGGGTTCCCATTTCAATTTTTCCAGATTTATTAAGAAGTTAAAAAGGGCACTTTGAACTTTTTCCAAGCCTCTTAAACCATGAAAACACCAAATCAAGGTCATTTACAAGCATTCTATGAAGTCTCTCTCAAGTTTTCTCTCAACAAAAACCCTATGTATCCAAAACCTCTTCCAAGAATCTCAAGAATCCACCATAGATTTTCTTAATTGATTTAAGATTCAAGGTTCCCAAGTCAAGGGCTTCAAGAACCCTTATTCAAGAGTACGAATAGAGTCCCAAAAGCAAGAGTTCATCCAAAGCTTCTAATTCAAGGTATGTGGGGTTTTGAACAAGGATAATCCTTCCACCCTTGTTCCCAAAAACTTATTTAAACTATAATTCTCTGCAATTTATGAGATTTTACATGAAATTGAATTGGGGGTTTTCACCCATTGTTGTTGGTTGCAAGCTTTTGATGTTTCCCTTGAATTGAGAGTCTAATGGCATGATTTTTACATGTTTTCTTGAGAAATCGCAGCTGGGTCTATACTCCATGATTTTAATTCTTGAGAAGTTAATAGTTGAAATGTTTGAGCTATTGAAGTATATAAGTATGTTGAGATTTTGAGACAAATTGCTGAAATTTCCAGATTTCTACATGGGTTATGAATCTATATGCTATCTATTATGCTTTTGATGAGTTTTAACTTGAGATTGAATTATGGGTTATTAAACACTACTTGAGACTTGCAATTTTATGAACTATTGTGCTATAAGAACCTATGATTTGAGTATTCTGAGATTGTTGAGAAATGTTTTGACCTAATGGTCATTGATCTTTGAAATCCACTTTCCTACATGAGATTACAGATTTGATTATTGGGTTCGTGGTGAACCATGGAATTATTTCTAAAAGTGGATTTTTACGAGATGAGCGCAGATAATCTAAAGGGAGTAGTATTTAGCACCGAGTGGGTAAGTTACTACGGTTTCTTACCCCAAAACTATATGCCTCCATAGGTTGGGCCTGAGGCCGAGTTTATGATTATTATTGGGCCTAAGTCCGAGTTGATATTGGGCCCGAGGCCGAGTTTGTTTAGTGATCACTAGACCTAGGTTATACTCCCTGGCAATAGTATGACGCCTCTCCCCAACGTGAGTTCTCTTCCTTAGGAAGATAAAATGTTGGACTCCATGTAGCTCGCATGGTTTATGTCGGTTAAGAGAAACTCCCTAAACTAAAGTATTTTTCCATTGAGATAAGATATTTTCCTTTAAAACTAAAATACTTTCCCTTGATATGAGTATTTTTTCCTAAAGCTTGAAATGAGATATTTTCCTAACGTGAATGAAATGCCTTCAAGTATGTTCCAAAGTTATATGATTTCGAATTCCAAGTATTTGAGTTCAAAAGAGTTATGAGTCCTTGAGCATTAAAGAAGTTTTACTCTCCATGAGACATATGAATGAGTTGAAAGTATTGTTTAAGGTTTTCTTTAGCCTATGGGTAATGAGAATAAGAGAAGATTACTGATTTCAAAGTTAAACTATGATGACTCACGAGATTTGTGTTACATGCTCCATTCTACATGATTCATGAGATTTACATTTTATACTTATTCAAGCCATGTGAGTCATTACTTATTGCATGCATGATTTGATTAAAGAGTATTGATGTTGCTTTATATAAATGCATGCACCCCCACATACTCAGTACATTCCTAAGTGTTGATCCACATATACATCTATGTGCTACATTGTCTTATAATGTAGGTTCAGGTGCTCAGCCCAACCTCGTCAGTGATTTTCGATTACCTCTATCTACATTCCTTCAGTGGTGAGTCCTCATGGTTCGAGGACCTATATTCAGACATCTCCATATTTTGAGAGACTATGTTGTTATTTCCAGTTCATTTCGAGTCAGTTGGGGACCTGTCCCAACGGCTCTCTAGTTCATAGATTAGTAGAGGCTTTGTCAGACTAGTTATCAGATTGTGGTTGTGTTGAGGTTTCCAGTATTGTGGTCGTTTGGACTGAGCATTTTCTTCGTATTTCCTTTCATACGATATGACTATGCTAGTGTTTGAATTATTTCATCTTGAAATGAGTGCCATTACTAGAAACAGGCTCAAAGGGTTAGCTTGGGGCTACTTGTAGCCTTAATCACCGTGTGACATCCCGGGAGGCTATTTTGGATTGTTACAATTGTTACCTTAAGCTGAATCTGAGTTTGCGGAGAAAAGATGAGGGTACTTGGTCCGCATATCAACTTCTGTTTCCCAAGTGGCACTCACAAGGGACTGATTCCACCAAAGAACTTTGACTAGGGGAATTTTTTCGTTCCTTAGTTTACGAATTTTTTGATCAAGGATCTCGACTGGAATTTCTTCATAAGAAAGGTTGTTCTGAACATCTATGTTTTCTAATAGAACAACTACATCTGGGTCACCAATGCACTTCTTCAACAAAGAGATATGGACTACAAGGTTTACTGATGCTTAGTCTGCAGGCAACTCAAGCTCATAAGCCACCTTTCCGACACTGCTCTAAACTCTGTAAGGGCTAATATATCGGGGATTAAGCTTACCCTTCTTACCAAACCTTTTCACTCCCTTCATGGGAGAGATCTTCAGATATACAAAATCACTAATCTCAAACTCAAGGTCTTTCTTTCTCACATCTGCATATGACTTTTATTGGCTTTAGGCTGCCTTAAGCCTCTCCCTGATCAACTGTACTTTCTCTAAAGCATTAAACACCAAGTAAGGCCCTACTACTGCGGCCTCACCTGCTTCAAACCAACCAATCGGAGATTTACATCTCCTCCCATATAGAGCCTCAAACGAAGCCATCTGAATACTGGAATGATAGCAGTTATTATATGTGAATTCAATCAAAGGCAAGTGGTCATCCCAACAGCCTTTAAAGTCAACTACACACTCTTTCAACATATCCTTAAGGGTCTGAATGGTCCTTTCTGCCTGACCATCTGTCTGAGGGTGAAAGGTTGTACTGGGGTGAACTTGGGTACCAAGGCCCTTCTGAAAGGCTTTCCAGATGTAAGAGGTGAACTGAGTACCTCTGTCTGAGATGATAGATAATGAAACACCGTGAAACCTTACCAACTCTCTAATATAGAGCTTAGCATAGTCCTCGGTTAAATAAAAAGTATGGACTGGCAAGAAATGAGCTGATTTGGTCATCCTGTCCACAATGACCCAAATTAAATCATGCTGCTGATGAGTATGAGGAAAACCTTTCACAAAGTCCATGTTCACTTCCTCCCACTTCTAAGTGGGAATACTAAGCTCCTACATAGACCCACTAGGCTTCTGATGCTCAATCTTAACCTGTTGACACGTGGAGATCTTAGCTACAAACTCTATAAAATCCCTCTTCATCCCATTCCACCAATAGATTTCCTGCAGATAGCAGTACATCTTCATGGACCCTGGATGAATCGAGTACTGCACACCATGCGTTTCTTCAAGAATTCACTGTCTCAACTCATTAACACATGTCATACACAGTCTGCCCTGGCAACGCAACACACCATCTCCCCCTTGAAAGAAAACCTCTACCTTCTGATCTTTGACTGACTCATTAAACTTCACCAAACTAGGATCCACATCCTGCTTTTCTTTCACTTGAGCAACCAAAGAAGATTCCGAACTATTCTGAACCCAAACACTACCCTCAGATGAATCAACCAAACGAATACCTAATCTGGCAAGATGATGAACTTCTTGAACTAACTTCTTCTTGTCATCCTCAACATGATCAACACTACCCATAGATAATCTACTTAAGGCATCTGCCACTACATTGGCCTTGCCCGGGTGGTACAAAATACTCATATAATAATTTTTCAACAACTCTAACCACCTTCTCTGATGAAGATTCAAATCCTTCTGCAAAAATACATACTGCAAGCTTTTGTGATCTGTGAACACATCTACATGAACCCCATACAAATAATACCTCCAAATATTAAAGGCAAACCCAACAGCTGCTAGCTCAAGATCATGGGTAGGGTAATTCTTTTCATGGGGCTTAAGTTGTCTAGAGACATAGGCCACAACCTTACCCCTCTACATCAAAACACACCCCAAACCAACTCTGAAAGCATCACAGTACACAACAAACCCGTCTGAACCATATTGTAACGTCAAAACTAGAGTTGTGGTGAGTCGAGTCTTCAACTCCTGAAAACTCTTTTCACAAGAATCTGACCACTGAAACTTAACTTTCTTTTAAGTTAATTTGGACTTAGGGGATGCAATATACGAAAACCCTTTAATAAACCGCCAGTAATAGCCAGCCAAACCCAAGAAACTCCTGATATCTGACAGAAAAATGGGTCCTGGCCAGTTTCTGACTACTTTGGTCTTTTTAGGATCAACTCTAATGCCATAATCGGAAATAACATGGCCAATAAAAACTATTGATCTTAGCCAAAATTTGCACTTACTGAATTTAGAGAACAACTGATGGGCTCTAAGAGTCTGTTATACTATTCTGAGGTGGTCTGCATGATCATTTTCATTACAGGAGTAGACAAGAATGTCATCAATGAAGACTATGACAAACATTTCTAAGTACTGCTTGAACACTCATTTTATCAAGTCCATGAAGGATACTGGGGCATTTGTGATACCAAAGGACATGATTAGAAACTCGAAGTGACCATATTGAGTTCTGAAAGCTATTTTCAGAATATCATATTCTCTAACTCTGAGCTGGTGATAGCCGGATCTGAGGTCAATCTCAGAAAAATAACTAGCACCCTAAAGTTGGTCGAACAAGTTATCAATTCTAGGAAGTAGATATTTGTTCTTGATTGTGACTTTGTCCAACTGATGGTAGTCAATATACATTATAAGAGAATCATCTTTCTTATGCACGAACAGAACTGGTGTGCCCCACGGGGAAATACTGGGCCTGAAGAATCCCTTATCTAGGAGATCTTTCAAGTGTTCTTTCAACTCTTTGAGTTTGGCTGGAGCTATTCTGTATGAAAGAATAGAGATAGGATGGGTATATGGAGGAAGGTATATTCCAAAGCCAATTTTCCTTTCGTGAGGAACTCCGAAAAGATCTTCATGGAACATATCTAGAAATTACCTCACTACTGAAACTAACTCAAGATTAGGAGTCTTAGAATTAAAGCCTCTGACTCGGACAAGGTGATAAATACACCCCTTGGATATCATTTTTATCGCCCCAAGGCACAAAATAAGCTGACCCCTAAGAGATATAGTACTACCCCTCCATTAAAGGACTGGTTCATTTGGAAACTGAAAATGAACTACTCTGTTTCTATAATCAACTGAAGCATAACATGAGTGGAGCCAATCCATGCTAAGAATGACGTCAAAATTCATTATCTCTAACTCCACAAGATCAACTGAAGTGAATTTCTGAGATATTGTGACCAAACAGTTCCTGTATACCTGCCTGGCTACAATAACAACTCCTATTGGGGTAGACACTGAAAAGGGCTCTGCTAAGATTTCAGGACTGACTTTGAAGTTGATGGTTATGTAAGGAGTTACAAATGAAAGAGAATCTCCAAGGTATAATAAAGCATAAACATGTAAATGAAAGACTTATAACGTACCAATGACCATATGAGGAGAATTTTTCTGATCTTATCGGGACTGAAAGGCATAAATCTATTTGGATGCTGACCACTGGTAGCACTGGAAGTGGCACCCTGCTGAGTTGGGCGGCTGACTGGAACTGATGACTGATGGAACTGTTGGCGCAAATCCCTACCTTTCTGACCAACTACCCGACACTCTCGAATTCGATGGCCTGGCTTGCCATACCTAAAGCATATATCACTACCAGCTAGCTCTACACTCACCCTGATGGTTTCTACCATATTTTTGGCAAAAAAGATTTGTACGACAACTGTTTACACTGCCTTGGGACATAGAGCCTGGCGCTTTATCCCTATTATCATTTCTAAATTTGGGTACTGGGGCACTAGCTAAAGATGGGGTAGGTGCTGAAGATTTCTAATAGAATTGAGGACGGTTTCCATCTTCTGACTTTGGTTGAGAAAAATTAAACCAACCTGTTCTAGCCCTCTTTCTCTCTTTCTTCTTCTTCTTATTATTTTTCTGCTCCTCGATCTGTTGAGCATGGACTATAAGCCTAGATATGTCCATCTCCTTAATCAACATCATAAACCTATATTACTTGAATACACTATCAGATACCCCAGATACAAACTTGCTCATTCTAGATCTGGTGTCAGCCACCACATAAAGAGCATACCTAACTAGCTGAGTAAACTTTAGGGAATACTCCTTCACACTCATGTTGCCCTGCCTCAAGTTGATAAACTCTAACACTTTGGCCTCTCTCAACTCCAACGGAAAAAACCTATCTAAGAAGGCAGTAGCAAACTCTTCCCATTCTATAGGCCCCGCATCTGTGCCTCTAGCTATATTCCACTACTTAAACCATGTATGAGCTACATCTTACAACTAATAGGTAGCTAACTCAACACTCTCACTAGAAGTTACCCCCATAATATCTATTACCTTCTGGACCATGTCTAAGAATTCTTGAGGATCCTCTTCAGATTTGGAACCCAAAAATAGAGGAGGATTCATTCGGGTAAAGTCCCGAATCTTACCTGTAGTAGTATTGGCCACTGGTTAGCTAAAATAGCGACTGAATGAATATTCTAAGCTGCTACAGATTGAGCTAGAGTAGTAAATACAACTCTGAACTCTACATGAGAAACATGCCCGTTCAAGGGACCTTTCTGAACGGGTGAAGGTGTTGGCTGGTTTACGTTCCTTCTTCTATTTGTCTTTCTGGGAGGCATGTTCTGTAAACAGAAGGAAGAATAGATTAGATAGAGAGTTTAACAGGAGCAACATGCTCAGTCGCATGATATGAACACTGAAAGAAGGGAACTGTTCTAAAAATGCCTCATAGCCTCTTGTCTATAAGTGTGGCATGCTTTACACCCATACATAAGACTTTACTTGACATGGATTTTAGACTTCCTGGGAAACTTTAAAACCTTAGGATCTAATACAAAGTTTGTAATGCCTCGAGAGTACACCCTGGGTGCCACACGGTACTTACAGTCCCGAGGGACCACAAGCTAACCCATGAGCTGTACCTGCTGTGAGCACTGAATAATAATAACAAAATAAAATAGGTGGAATTTCTGAAGGTGCTATAAGACTTTAAATACTAAAACATTTTTGTATCATAAATCTGGAAAACAACTGTCTGAAACTGATAAACTAAAGATAAGCTGACTGACTATCTAAAATGTTTGAAAGCCTCTAAAACTGACTAAATAAGAGTTGATGGGACAGGCCCCAACTAACTCCATCTAACTACTTAACTAAAAGCATGAAAATAAATATAGTCTGTCCTCAAAATATGACTCACCACTGCTACTACTGATAATATAGAAGGTCTATGTGTGATCTGAGAACAAAGCGTCTGAACCTATGATATGATACATAATAGCATAAGAAAAGAATATTTGATCAGTACTTTGAATGTACTGGTATGATAAATGAGGTAGGATAATATGCATGGTTTCGTGTGCATGAGTAATAACTGACTGAATAAATAGCATGAAGTACTGGGCGGAATAACTGAATAACTAATATATGTATATTATGTTCAAGCAAAACTGAAAGTGAATTACTGGGCTGATTACTGGACTGATACTGTGGGAGGTATCATCTAACCGACATGACCTGATCTAAGCTAATCGGGGTCCAACTTGTAACCCCAATTAGAAGGGTGTCAGTACCGTCCATGGGTACTAAAGTTAGCTGTATGGATCCACTATACTGATGTCTTGAAGGATCAGGGCGTCAAGCCTAAACTGATGGGTGACCCCTTAGAGGTAGTCAAGCCTAAACTGATGGGTGACTCCTAGTATCCTACATTGGCTACGTAGTTCTGGAATACATGGAATGCTACTAATAACTCCATTCATGCACTTGCTCTGTGCTAAATCCTACTCCCAACTGAAATAACTCGAATACTGAACTATTCTAGTCTAACTGATTATGATGGCTGACTGAACTGATAATGCTCATAACATATTATGAAGCTATTCTGAGGATACTGAGACTAAATAAACAGCTAAGTTTTTG
Source organism: Capsicum pubescens (assembly GCA_030864215.1). NCBI lineage: Eukaryota > Viridiplantae > Streptophyta > Magnoliopsida > Solanales > Solanaceae > Capsicum > Capsicum pubescens. The sequence goes on from CM061539.1 coordinate 115,480,107, forward strand.
GGTATTCATAACCCCCAGGACTCGATAGCAATAGTAGTAAAATAATACTAAACTTGGAGAACATAATATGAAAGCATTTTCCAAAAATTCATTCTTGAAGGCATTTCATCAAACAATTGATATTCATAGTACAAGCTAAGCATGGGAATAGTTTAAAGCTTGTAGAAATAGCATGATTTCAGCATCAAGATCACTAAGTATGATTTAAATCAGCGAATAGCATTGTTCAAACGTGTAGGATTCAATATCAACAATAATTGCAAGTAAACATAGTGTAGAATTACCATTTCATGGGAATTCATGGTTGAAATCACAATTAAAATCATTAAAACTTGTAAAGATCCCAACTTTGAATTTAAAATTGGATACTTGGACTCCATGGGTGAAAGAAACCCATAGATGAACACTTAACATACCTGGGTTGATGAATTCGTGAGAGTTCTTGGGGGTTTTCTTGAGATTTGATCTTGAATCTAGAAGTTTAAGGTTTGTTCTTTGAGAGAAGATTAGTTTCTTAGAGAGAAATTATGAGTAATGGGGCATATAATGCCCTTTTAGGGTTTTAATTTCGTGTTTTGAACGAGTTTAAGGCCTTAGAAAAAGACCAAATAGTCCCTGGAATTTAAATCGCGAAATTGGGAATCCCGATTTTGACACTCAATACGACACGGGGCAATTGTGTCGGGCCACTAGAAAAGGGACCATCCCAAATTAACCCAGCGGTGCGACGCGGTGAAATTGCATTGAGTCACTGGAAAAGGACAATTTCAAATTAGAACCTTGGTGCGATGCGGCCCAATCGCGGTGCTCCACTGTAAAAGGACGAACGTGGTTTTGGTCAGCACCGCGATGCGGCCTTATTGCGTTGGGCTACTATTTTTCGCTAAAAGTGTCATAACTTCTCACCTGAGTATTAGATTTAGGTAAAATATGTATTGTTGGAAAGATAATTCAATGTCCTACAATTTGGTGGGTCTTGAGCTATAAAATTCTAAGTAGAGAAAAAGATATTCTCATTTGAAATTGACTATTACAACATACTTTCCGAAAACTTAATCGGTCAGGGATATTTTTATTCGCCTAATAGCTGGGAGTTCTTTTGAGGCCTTAACATACATCAAGTAACTCATAAAGCTATAAAAGAACTATGTTGTACTATGCATGAGCTTAAAATATAGTGCTAACATTGGTTTAGATTTTTAGGGTATTACACCAGGGATTGTCCTCACCGGGTGATCCGGGCTACTTCTATTTTAGTTGTGAGAGGTAGGGATACTATCAGAGGAGCAAAGAGTAGAGTTAGTGAAGCCCATGGCAGGGGTTGCGGGGCTATTCAGCCGGTCGGTGGTCGTGGTCAGTGTTATATCATACCAGCCTGACCAGAGGCAGAGGTTTTAAATAATGTGATCACAGGTATCATCCTCATTTGTTTCAAACCTACATCTGTATTATTTGATTCCATATCGACTTTATCCTATGTGTCTGTATATTTTACTTCGGGTTTGATTCTATTAGTGAGCCTCTTCCCATGCCTATTCAAGTATCTACCCCAATAGGTGATTCTTTAGTGGTGGATCAGGTGCATCGATCTTGTGTTATGACTTTTCCCTGGTGTGAAACTTTGGTAGACTTGTTTTTGTTAGATATGTTCGATTTGGATGTTATTTTGGGTATGGATTAGTTGTCTCTTTATCATGTTGTATTAGATTATTTTGCTAAGACTATGACTTTAGCTTCGCCAAGTGTGCCAAGGATAGCTTGGAAGGGTACACTTCATTCGAGTCCTAAGAGGACTACATACTATGTTCAGGCTCATAAATTGGTTGAGAGGGGATGTTTATCGTTCTTGACTCATATTCGTGACACCGATGTTGTTTCGCCTCCTTCCTTGGATTCTGTCTGTGTTGTCCCTGAGTTTATGGATGTGTTCTCTATGGACTTGCCTACTATGTCTTTGAATCGAGATATTTATTTTATTATTGATGTTAAGTCAGGAACCAAGCCCATTTTTATTCCTTCTTAAAGAATGGCCCCAGCAGAGTTAAAAAACTAAAGGATCAGTTGCAAGAGTTGTTAGATAAGGGATTTATCTGACCTATTATTTCACGTTGGGTGTGTCTATCTTGTTTGTGAAGAAAAAGGATGGGTCTATGCGGATGTGTATTAATTATCAGCAATTGAATAAGGTGACGATTTAGAATAAGTTTTCTCTTCCCCGCATCAATGATTTATGTGATCAGCTTCAGGGTGCTGAGGTGTTTTCGAAGATTGATTTGAGGTTCGATTATAACCAGTTAAGGATTAGAGCTTCGGATATTTTGAAAATAGATTTTTGGACTCGATATGGTCATTATGAGTACTTGTTCATGTTTTTTGGGTTGACTAATTCCCCTATGCGTTCATGGAGTTGATGAATCGGGCATTTCGACCGTATCTCGACTCCTTTGTTATTATATTTACAGATGATTTCTTAGTGTATTCTAGGAGTGAGGTTGAGCATGAGGAGCATTTGTGGTTTGTGCTTTGGAGATTAAGGGATGAGAAGTTGTATGCCAAGTTTTCTAAGTTTGAGTTTTTATTGGAATCTGCTTCTTTCTTGGGTTATGTGGTGATTAAGAAAGGTGTTATAGTTGATCCAGCCAAGATTGTCACGGTTCGTGATTAGGATAGACCTACTTCGCCCACTGAGATTTGGAGTTGTATAGGCTATCAAGTTATTATCGGTGTTTTGTTGACAGTTTCTCTTCCATTGCAGCTCTGTTGACCAAGTTGAATCAGAAGAAGATTTCCTTCCAGTGGTCTAATGTTTGTGAGGCGAGCTTTCAAAAGCTCAAGGATTTATTTACTTCAGCTCCTATCTTGACTTTGCCCAATGAGGGTGTGGGTTTTACCGTCTTTTGTAATGCTTCAGGTGTTGGGTTAGGTGTTGTGTTGATGTAGGAGGGCAAGGTGATTGATTATGTATCTCGTCAGTTGAAGCCTCACAAGAGGAATTATCTTACACATGATTGGAGTTATGCGTAGTTGTGTTTGCCTTGAAGTTGTGGAGTTCATTGTATGGAGTTCGTTGTGAGATATTCTCAGATCATCATAGTTTTTAGTACTTCTTCACCCAACGAGATCTTAAATATGAGACAGCGTCATTGGCTTGAGTTGCTTAAGGATTATGACTCGACTATTCTCTATCTTTCGGGCAAAGGCTATGTAGTTGCAGATGCCTTAAGCTGAAGGTCAACTAACATGGGTAGCTTGGCGCATCTTTTGACCCAGGAGAGGATTTTAGCCTTAGAGGTTCAATATTTAGCTAATCAGATAATTAGGCTTAATATTTTGACCCTTGGGCGTATTTTGGCTTTTGTGGAGGCTAGATCTTCTTTGATGGAGCATATTCGAGCTTATCAGTTTGATGATGTTGGATTGAGGTTGATTTGAGATAAGGTGTTGAGTGGGGAGGCTAAGAAAGCCTCATTTGATTCAAATGGAGTTTTGAAGATTGGGACCAAGTTTGTGTACCGAGAATGGGTAATTGGATTAGGTTGATCTTAGGAAGCCCTATTGTTTTAGATATTCTATCCATCTAGGTATGACTAAGATGTACCGTGATTTGAGGAAACATTACTGGTGAAGTGGTATGAGGCGAGATGTGGAGGATTTTATTGCTCGTTGCCTATGTTATCAGCAGGTGAAAGTCGAGCATATGAGGCTTGGTGGGTTGCTTTAGAGGTTACCCATTCTTGAGTGGAAGTGGTAATGGATCACCGTGGACTTTGTGACTGGTTTGCCTTATATATATCATGGTTCTGACAGTGTTTGGGTCATTGTGGATTGATTGACCAAGTCAGCTCATTTTATTCAGATTCAGGTCTCATTTAGTGCTGAGAGATTGGCTCATATCTATATTCATGAGATTATTTGTCTGCATGGTTTGGTAGTGTCTATTATTTCAGATCGAGGTTCTGTGTTCACATCTCACTTTTGGATGATTTTTTAGGGTGAGCTGGGTACTTGGGTTGATCTTAGCATAGCATTTCACCCTAGACAGATGGCCATTCAGAGTGGACTATCCAGGTTTTGGAGGATGCTTTGCGCATGCTTGATGGATTTTGATGGCCAGTGGGAGCAGCTTTTGGCTTTAGCAGAGTTTGCATATAGTAATAGCTACCGTTCCAGTATTGATATGGCTTCTTTTGAGGCATTATATGGTAGGCGTTGTCTCTCCCCAGTGGGTTGGTTTGATATTTCAAAGATGAGACCTCGAGGTACAGACTTGCTTCGTGAGTCTTTAGTCAGAGTCTGGATCATTCAGGATAGACTTCGAGCAGCTCAGAGTAGGTAGAAGTGCTATGCTGATCATAGACTTCATGCCTTGAGATTTGGTGTTGGTGATTGTATTTTTCTTTGAGTTTCACCCATAAAGGGTGTGATGAGATTTGGGAAGAAGGGCAAGCTTAGTCCCGGGTATATTGGTCCATTTGAGATTCTTTGGATTGTTGGTGATGTGGCTTATGAGTTAGCTTTGCCCCCTGATCTATCAGCTGATTCATCCAGTTTTTCATGTTTCTATGCTTCGCCGTTACATTCCGGATGAGTCTCCTATTATTCTTTAGGATTCAATTCAGTTAGATAAGCGGTTGTCGTTTGTTGAGGGGTCGATCTCCATTTTGGCTAGAGATGTAAGACGGTTGCGCTCTAGAGTTATCCCTGTGGTTAAGGTTCAATGGCGACATCAACCTGTAGATGAGGCTACTTGGGAGGTTGAGCCTGATATGCGTAATTCTTATCCTCAGCTCTTCATTGATTCATGTATTTACTTGTCTTAGTTCGAGGACGAACTAGATTTTTAGTGGTGGATGATGTAACAACCTAACAATTTGATGAAATATGTGAAATTTGTAATTTTGTGTGATTTAACTATTTTACCCCTCCCCGTAGTTGCATTATAATTTTCTAGGGTGCGGGAGTGATTGGCATGATTTTCGATGCATTTTGGTATTATTTATGCGATATTGTGGTTTTTGATGGCTTCGAGAGCCTTATTTTGAACTTATGTTGATATCTTTTGATCCGTGCGATGGATGGCCGAACGGAATGCGCCAAAAGCTTCGGAATATGTATTTTAGGCTAGGTAGACCTTTGGTTCAGGAATCGGTGCACCCGAGCTTATTTCGACCTATTGGTTGAAAAGTTGAAAAATTGAAAATATGGGTGTAGGAGCCATATAGCCATATTTGGTCAAAACAACCTCGGATGGAAAAAATGACTTCGCCAGCAGATCTGAAATATCAAATTTAGGGTGTTATCATGTTTGTTATGATTTTACGGCTTTTAAATCTCATTTCAATCCTCGGTTTGAAAAAATGTGATTTCGAATTTTGGGGGTCAACTTTGTGAAAATGATATTTTTTTGAAAATCTGACTTCTCCAACGCATCCAAAACATCGAATTTAGTTTGGTTGCATAGTTCGTTTGCATATATCGGACTCCAAACGAATCCCGGACACCCAATCGAAGTCCGGATTGGACTTAAAAAAACAGCTTTTTGCTATAGTTAGTACTGAAAATCTGCACTATTTATAGCATTTTTTGGGTCCATTTTGCTCATTTTTCATCTTGCCTCTTGAGAGTTAAACCCTAAAATAGTGTGGAAGCTTAAAAGTAAAGTTTGTGAGAGCTTGGGAAGCTAGATTAACACCTATTTCTTGATTTTATTACGAATTTAAGGTAAGAATTCATCATTTTCTTAGTAATTTCTGAATTAATTTTTCAAAACCCCAAAAATCTTAGAGCTTGATTTTAAACCCCATTTTCACTCCTTTTCACTTGAATAATGTTTTTATCTTAGAATTACTAGTTTTTCATCAATTTAACGTTCAAAACAACTCCAATTCTTGATTTTAACCCAAATTTTATAGATTTTACCCGGTAAAGCTCAAAAATAGTTTTCTTCGATTTGAACCTCATTTTTGACTCGATTTAACTTGGATTTTCAGGTTTAGGTTTCTAAAAATATGGGGAGCATGTTTTTGAAATAAAGTTTCGATTTTTTTCTTCTTTTTTGAAAATCCGTTAAGGGGGTTCGTTTTGATTCGAAACCAAAAGTAGTCAATATGGATGTCGTTGGTTTTGTTTTGACGCTTAGATTTCATATTTGATGTTTTTAGTAAAGTTCGGAATTGTTCATGAAAAGTAAGGTCGCGAGTTCAAGCGTAGCGGATCGATTTCGACTTTTGAGATAGGTTATGACTTAACTCTTTCAGAATGGGCTGGGTAGTAAATGACGATACAAAATGCATGTTAAGGGTGAGAACTAATCATTAAAATGGCTATCTATGTGTTGTACCCGTGTGGGGACCTATATGTGATATAATTGTCGAAATTGAGATATTATGTGATATGTGTGACCGTATGGGGTCCTATGTGATATTGATAGCCTTGAATACATATGAATAATTGTATTGTATTGTTAAAATACTTAATGTGGTACCATTGGTGTATTGTGATTATATTCATACTTTATTGACATATGAGACATGTGAAAATTCATGGATGAAACGAAAATAATGAGTGGATATTGGCTTTGTGTTGAGGAAATGTATCATTGTGATTGGTTGTGGAAATATATCATGTGGTTGGTTATGGAAATATATCATGTAGTTGGTTGTGGATATACTTATTATGATTGGTTGTGAGCATTACATCTTCATATCATACTCATTCATGAAATATTGGTACCACCGTGGCAACATCTGAGAAACACTGGCAATACCTGATAACACCTTTTCGAGGGATGTGCCGGAAAGAAGATATGAGATATGTGTGTGGAATTAATGCTTCTTAAAGCATTTTGTGTAACGCAATGAATAAAGAAGTATGTTTCAAATAAAATGAACATACATATCCGTTCCAAATGAAAACAACAAAAATCTTTGCACTTGATTTAATTGCATTTGGTTTAATGGTACTTTAATACCATTAATTCTCATCTTGCAAACCATTTTTTGATATCCCTATATAATCATATATCTTTGGAGAACAAAAACACACAAAAAGAGAATACAAAATATATTTTTCTTCTTTCTTCCTAAGTTCCTTATTTTGGGCAATTGGTTTAGGCAACCTCCAAACTTTCAGCCACGAGTGCACATGTTTGGAAGTAGCTGTGGAACATTGGAGAGCGACCAGCTAGAAGAATTTGCACCGGAGTCGGGCCGAAATTGCTTTCAACGTAGTGGCTTGCAACGACACAGTATTTGTGACTATTTTATTACAATTATTAATTTCATTTCCATATCAATATTGTAGTAATTTTTTCCCAATAGTTTGAAAGCGATTTCCTTACCTACAATATTGATAAATGACTATTTCTTTGAACAAAATTTTTTCTGATTTGTCAAAACTTGAGCCATTGAATGGAAATAATTTTAAACGTTGGTCACAAAAACTTCTGATTTTCTAAGAATAATTAGAAGTTGATTATATTTTGTTTAATAATGGTTCTAACATTATTACCGGTCCTAACACTTATGATTTTTAATGAATTTGCTAAAAAGAAGGTTAAAAAGGATAATATAAATGCTAGAGAGAATTTATTGAGTCATATGATTAATACTTTATTTGATTGATTTATTACTTATAAATTTGCTAAAGAAATATGTGATAGTTTGCAAAACTCAAAACAGGGAAGATAAAATGATGTCCAAGTTCATCTTGTTGAGGGTGATAAAGTGATCGTTGTTGTAGTCGTCGAGACGAACCTGATAGCTAACAAGACTGACTGAGTGTTGGACACAGGGGCTTCAAGGCATTTTTGCTCTAACAAAGAGTTATTCCATGACTTTGAGGAATCCACCAATGACGAGTGTGTCTATATGGGTAACTCCACTACTGTTGTAGCTTTGGGTAAAGGAAAAAATTTACTTAAATTAACTTCGAAAAAAATATTATCCTTGAACAATGTTCTGTATGTTCCCTCGCTCCGTAGAAACTTAGTTTCTGGAGCACTTCTCAGCAAAGTATGCCTTAAACTTATTTTTGAAGCTGATAAAATAATTATTTCTCGTGGAAGAAACTTTGTTGAGAAGGGATACCTTTGTGAGAGATTATTTGTACTGAACATTGATCAAGAGATTGCCAATAATGCAAATATTCCTAATTCTGCTTATATTGCTGAGTCTATTAATTTATGGCATAGTGGACTAGGTCCTGTTAATATTGCTTCTATTAAAAGACTTAGAAAAATGAGATTAATTTCTGCAATAAATATTGAAGATATTTCTAAATGTCCTGTGTCTATAGAAGCAAGGCATGCCAAGAAACTTTTTAACTATGTTACTAGTAGAAAGACCGAATTTCTTGAACTAATACATTTAGAGTTAGTAGATTTTAAGAACACTATTAGCAAAGGTGGAAAGAAGTACTACATTACTTTTGTTGATGACTTTTGTAGGTACACTAAGGTATACCTCCTTAAGTCTAAAGATGAGGCTAAAAACATGTTTTTAAAATTCAAAGCAGAAGTAGAAAATCAATTAGACAGGTAAATCAAGAGATTTAAATCTGATAGGGGCAGTGAATATAGTACTAAAACTTTAGAAGATTTTTTTGAGAAAAATAGTATTATCCATGAGTTTAGTGCTCCCTATACTCCCCAACCAAATGGTGTAACCGAATGAAAAATTAAAACTCTTAAGGAATGATGAATTCTATGCTTTTAAGCTCGGGTCTACCTAACTATATGTGGGGGGAAGTTGTCTTGTCAGCATGCTATATTCTTAATAGAGTCTCTCATAAAAATTTAGACAAAACCTCATATGAGTTATAAAAAGGGTTTGTCCCTAACTTGAAATTTCTAAAAGTGTGGGGGTGTTTGGCAAAGGTTGGTATACCTAATTTTAGACTGATAAATGTAGCCTCAAAGACTTTTGATACTTTCTTTATTGGTTATGCTCAAAATAATACTCCATATAGATTTATGTCATTAAATGATTATTCTATTTGTGAATTTAGAGTTGCGAAATTTTTTTAGCATGTTTTTTATTTAAAAAATGATGTGCCTAATGATGTGTAAAATAATACTTTTGTATCATTCAACCTGAGGGTTTTTTGGTTGTAGGACAAGAGGATAAAGTATGTAAATTGAGAAAGTTCTTATATGAACTTAAACAGACACCTAAGCAGTGGTATGAAAAATTTAATTTCACATTAATGAATAATGGCTTTGTTGTCAATTCATCTGATACCTGTGTTTATTCTAAAATTATAGAATCAGATTGTGTGATTGTATGATTATATGTTTATACGTGGATGACATTATAATCTTTCGTCCTAATGTGAATGTTGTAAATGAGACTACGACATTTTTATTTTCTAAATTTGAAATGAAAGACCTTGGAGAAGCTGATGTGATTTTAGGGATTAAAATCAAAAGAACTGTTAATGGATTGTCAGTATCATTATATTGAAAAGATGTTGAAAAAATTTGATTGTTTTGATGTAGTTTTAGTAAGAACTTCTTATGATCCTAGCATACACTTACAAAATAATAAAGATTTCAATATTTCTCAAACTGGATATGCTAAAATAATTGGGAGTGTAATGTTTCTCATGAACTATTCTCGACCTAATATAGCTTATGTTGTTAGTAGATTGAGTAAATATACTCATAATCCCAGTAGTGAACACTGGAATGCTCTTCACCGCTTGTTAAGGTATCTGAGAGGTACTATAGATTGGTGTTTGCATTTTAATAAATTTTCTGTTGTTTTAGAAGGTTTTTATGATGCAAACTGGGTGACTTACAATGATGAAGTTAGCTCTACCAGTGGCTATGTGTTTACTTTGGGTGCAAGTGTTATTTCATGGAAGTCTTCAAAGCTGACTTATATAGCACGTTCTATCATGGAATCTGAATTCATTGCTCTCAAGTTGGCAGGGCAAGAAGCTGAGTGGCTGAGAAATCTTTTGGCAGATATGCCTTTATGGGGAAGACAAGTGTCACCGGTCTCTTTACATTGTGACTCACAGGCGACAATTGGGATTGCTAAAAATAGTGTATACAATGGAAAAAAGAGACATATTCGCATCATACATGGTGCAATTAAACAATTGTTGAAACATGGTGTTATTTCCTTGGAATATGTAAGGTTCGAAAGAAATTTACGGATCCTATGACCAAGGATTTGATAAGAAAAATGATCCTTGAATCATCGAGGGGGATGGGGATAAAGACCATGGATTGAGGTAATATGGTAGATATCCATTTGTGGTCAAACGAAGCCATATATGCCTTCAGTAAACACTACATATCCTATTCCTATGGCGTGAGGTAGTGTATTATAAGGTTGAGCTTATTTTTGCTCTTAATAATCCATAGCCTTAAGGTGGTCTATGAGATAGACTTGATGGATCACCTACGTCAGTGTAAAAGGTTGGTTAACTTCTTATGAAAGACTTGGGTTATCTTCTAAAGCACTCATGAGACCCAAGGTTTGTGTGCATGAACATAAAAAACACTTTGCAGTATCGCGGAGGTTGCTTAAAATCAAGGATATGGTATGTGTTATGGGGGTCTCAACTTATGTCCATCTAGTTTAATAGTACTTCACTTTTTGAATATTTGTTGTTGCCTCATATAACTACGTGTCAATTCAAATCGAAAGATATTGACACTTAAGTACATGTTCCTTCCTTTTTCCCAAAATTTAATTCATATTCTTTATTTCTGCATTAGTGGAGGATTGTGGAGTTAATGCTTCTTAAAGCATTTTGTGTAATGCAGTGAATAAAGAAGTATATTTAAAAAAAATGAACATACATATCCGTTCCAAATGAAAACAACAAAAATCTGTAACACTTAATTTAATTGCACTTTGGTTTAATGGTACTTTAATACCATTAATTCTCATCTTGCAAATCGTTTTTTGATATCACTATATAATCATATATCTTTGGAGAACAAAAGCACACAAAAAGAGAATACAAAACATTTTTTCTTCTTTCTTCCTAAGTTCCTTTTTTTGGGCAATTGGTTTAGACAACCTCTAAACTTTCATCCTCGAGTGCACGTGTTTGTAAGTAGCTATGGAAACTTAGGGAGCGACTGGCTAGAAGGATTTACACCGGAGTCGCGCCAAAATCGCTTTCAAGGCAGTGACTTGCCACAACACAGTATTTGTAACTATTTTATTACAATTATTAATTTCATGTGTAGTAATTTTTTCCCAACAATGTGGATTGTATAAGGGTTGACGAACCCCGCGTGGGTCCTGCATTGGGAGGCTTTCCTTCGTAGGTATATACAAAAATTATGCGATGATCCTAGAGGTTGTGCGACAACCTCGTGCATCATCATCATCATCATCATATACATTGCACTTACTTTATTGTGTTATGTTGTGTTGTATTGCCATATTGACTTGTCATCTATGTATTTATCATATCTTCTTTTACTTGTATTTGATGATCTTGTATATGCTTATTCCCCCTTGTTTTTCTTATATGTTGATACGGGAACGATTTACGAAGTGCTAAAATAGTCCACAACACAAGGAGAAACGAGAGCAAGATAGAGACAAGTCACAACAACAACGCAAATACATGAGATAAAGAAGACAAGATACAAACATACAAAGTGAAATAAGATAAGGGATAGGCAAGATGACATAAGATCTTACGAAACAATGAGAACCAACACATGTATTGAATGAAGAGACCCTCAAAGTCGCAATAATCAAACACCAATCTTCTTACGGTGACCGCTAAGGGAATCAACTCACCTCAAGAACCACTGTTTCTAAGCAAATGTCAATATTGGTTTTTCCAAGCCCTAAACTACTATAGCTTTTCCAAGCCCTAACTAAGACTACACTAAGGTGTTCTACTCTCAAAGAGAGGACTTTCAATATTTCAATATTTTATCATTCATAAAAACTAACTAGCAAATGAACTATTAGAACCTATTTATAGTCTAACTTATTACATAACAAAATGACCATAATACCTTTAATGAAAAGGGGTGGTCATGGAGTGTTACTTGGACAAGGCTAAGTGACCAAAATGCCCATAATGAAGGCCCAAAACCGTGAGTCCTCAATTTTTAATGCTCTAAGTAATCTTCCACACGTGGAATTGCTCTTTGGTGTACTCAAATCGGCCCCTCCATGTAGGATCTCGTGTCCTCAATGCGACCAAAGCTTGATGCCCCACGTACTGACTTCGAATGATGTCATCGAAAGCTAAGGTGGCCATTTGACTCGTATCATCCTCCCCTTCTTGAAAAGGATTCGACCTCGAATCCAAACCTTGCAAAATAAGAGAAAGGACAAACAAGCACAACTTCCTCATGGCAGGAGGGTTAGAGTTAGCACAATAATAAATATCATCATGCCAAGGCGGAACATACTTGAAATATAACCATGAATCTGTTGTGTTATTCATGAAAAGCTTAGCAAAAACGTCACAAAGGGCATGGTTATGAAAAGTATCAAGATATAAAGAAACTACAAAGGACTCAATGGTATCCCAAAGTCCCAAAGGTAAGCCTACCCGTAACTTAGGGACCATAAAGTACAATTGTTTCATTACCTCTTCAAGTGACCTCATCAAACATGGTGCCACTATTGGTCTTAAAGCCCACCAAACACACATAGCATAGTCACTAGAACAAGTAGACCAACCAACAAATTTCCTACCTCTACATAATACAAATCCAAAACTAGCATGGATGTCATCATAGGCAAAGAGGTAGTATAGGAAAGAACCAAGTGTAAAGGTATACACGGGTGAAGATAAAGCATTTAAGCACATACACATTTTTTCCTTCAAGAAAATAGGCAACTTGGCATTCTCAAGTTGGTATTCATGAAATGTAAGCACAAGTGTGTCAAGCAAGGATGCAAATTTAGAAACATTACCCCAAGGAGTCAATGACACTTTTGCCCTTGGGTTTTCAATAAGGACTACACATTCCTTACCCTTAAGAGTACTCTCATCTTTCAAAAAGAGATTTCCATCGTTAAGAGGAATGTTGTAACACCATAGTGGGTTAACATATAGGCTATAGCCTCCAAGACAAGCTATACCATTATTTTCACCACTAGGTTCATTAGGAGTGTTCAAATCATCTTCAAACAAGACATTATACCTAAAGATAGCATGATCTATCTCACGGGCATATTTAGAACAAGTAAGTTCTTTACTCTTTAAAAGACAATTATCAAGTTTCAAAGAGGTTTCAAGTACAAGATTATACCTATGAGCTACGCAAACCATGGAATCCATATCACAAGGATAGCTCACAGGTTCACTCCTAGTTTGTTGACCAACATTCTCAAATACTTCACTCACTTGAGTTCCATTAATTAAAACACACATAACCTCAAGTGGTGGGAAAGTTTCACAAATAAGTTAATCAACACCATTTACACAAGATGATGTACTCTCGTTCAACATATTGGCTTCAACACTAGGTGGACATAAATTGATCTTACAAGAAGAGTCAATTTGGTCATCAATAGGATCAACTAGTGTATCCACTCCCACAACATGTACATCATCAAAAAAAGAAAAAGAATCATTTGACTCGCAAGTAAGTAAGCCACTATTCAAACTCAATGGGCTACTAGCCACACAATTCTCATTTCCACGCATAAAAGTGTAAGAGTTAGCTATTTTACCTTCTAGATCACATGAGCTATAGTCTTCATCTTCACGTGTTTTCGGGTAGCCCACTTGCTCCCTTAGACCTACCATACGATCCAATCTTTCATTAACCATAGCCATGTCTCGAGAGGTGGAAGCCTTGGGTTCCATTGCAATTGTACCTAAAACTAACAAAGAAACAAACCTACAAAATGAACAAACAAGATTAGTAGTAAAAGCTCCTCACCAACACTCGTAGACACTCACCTTTGTGATCCTTACAATTGGAGCGACGAATATTGAAAGTTGCTCATACTTCGGTAGTCAATAAGATGTCAATTCTACTTAGCGGTCGAAATAAATTCTTGTTTTGATTGACTCAAGACACAAGACAAAATTCACTTACGAACTTGAAACAAAGAAGTTACTACGAGTTACAAACGAGAAAAGCACACAAATAACGAAGACACGAAAGAAACGTATTCAAAAACTAATTAACAACCTAGTAGGTGATTACTAGTTTGTCTATTAGTACTAGGATCAATAAAATTGAAACTAAAGAAACAAGACATAAAACTTAGAAATCTGAAATTTTGAGCCTAAGGGTCGATTTTTAGGATAATGACGTGGCAACCTCCTATTGGACGTTAAAATTGTTGAAAGTTTGAGAAATTTTCTTGTCTTCAAATTGTATTTATCAAATTTCAAATGGGGAATGGTGGAATTCCGTCTATGGGAGGGTAACAACAAAACTTTGGAGCCTTTTTTTCAAGTTCAAAAAGTGTTTGACTTTTTTGGCTAAACACCTTTTTGAAAGACTTTTGGCTCTTTCCCTTTTTGTAAGTCTTGGTAGGTGGACCTTCTCTCTTTTGGCAAGACAACTTTTGAAACACTTTTGTCCCCTTTCCCCTTTGGATGTCTTAGAGTTGTGTCTTTCAAGACTAACAACAAGACACACTCTCTTTCTTCAATTTCTAAGATTAAACAACCATTTTCTCTTCAACAAAATATGAAGATGGTGAAGAACACCAAGAACACAACTTTTGAATCTTTGAGCTCTATGGTTCAAGTTGGATCCCACACATAAACAACACATTTTTCAAGCTCCAACCCTCAACAACAACATCAACAAAATGTTTTTAAGCCACAATCTCAACGACAAACTTCAACAACACTTTTTCAAGCCACCAATCCTAAAAAAAACAGCTACCTTCAAAGTTCAAAAACAAATTGGAAATGACTCAAAATTTAGATCTAGACTCTATAAGTGTTAGTGAAGAAGGGACTAACACTAGAAACAACAAAAAAAACAAAAAATAAAAGAAAACTAGGCTTCAAATCGGCCTAAACACAAAAAAAAACGTGGACAGATTACAATTTTTGAGTTTTTCAGTTTTTCAACACCTTTTTTTTTCGACTTAGAGAGCCCAAGATTGGTAGTGTAGGAACACAACCAGCCTTAGCTCTGATACCAAATGATATGGGAACAATCTACGGAGTGCTAAAACAGTCCACAACACAAGGAGAAACGAGAGCAAGATAGAGACAAGTCACAACAACAACGCAAATACATGAGATAAAGAAGACAAGATACAAACATACAAAGTGAAATAAGATAAGGGATAGGCAAGATGACATAAGATCTTACGAAACAATGAGAACCAACACATGTATTGAATGAAGAGACCCTCAAAGTCGCAATAATCAAACACCAATCTTCTTACGGTGACCGCTAAGGGAATCAACTCACCTCAAGAACCACTATTTCTAAGCAAATGTCAATATTGATTTTTCCAAGACCTAAACTACTATAGCTTTTCCAAGCCCTAACTAAGACTACACTAAGGTGTTCTACTCTCAAAGAGAGGACTTTCAATATTTTAATATTTCATTATTCATAAAAACTAACTAGCAAATGAACTAATAGAACCTATTTATCGTCTAACTTATTACATAACAAAATGACCATAATACCCTCAATGAAAAGGGGTGGTCATGGAGTGTTACTTGGACAAGGCTAAGTGACCAAAATGCCTATAATGAAGACCCAAAATCGTGAGTCCTTAATTTTTAATGCTCCAAGCAATCTTCCACACATGGGATTGCTCTTTGGTGTACTCAAATTGGCCTCTCCATGTAGGATCCCGTGTCCTCAATGCGACCAAAGCTTGATGCCCCACGTACTGACTTCGAATAATGTCATCGAAAGCTAAGGTAGCCATTTGGCTCGTATCATATATGATATAATACTTACTTTTGTTCTATCTTGGTGTGATGTTGCAATATATGTGAGATATATTAGAACTATTAGTGCAAGCGGTGTGGGCTACCATTGTGGGATATTTTCTGATTACAGGTGGCGTATCCTTGGTGTATATTTTGTATGCTTTATTTACTACTTTTCTTGGTCAGCCTATGATACCTACTGAGTACAAGTGGACCATACTCATGCCTACTGCAACCTTTCGGTGCAGGTCCTAGCTCGAGTGTGCCTCAAGTTGCTTAACTCAGGCAATTGTTAGAGCTTCTAAGGTAGCGGTTGGACATTCATGCGTGTGAAGTTCACCTCTATCTTTCTATAGTAGTTATGTCTTTATTAGTATTCGTAGATGAATATTATTCCTTTCTGGTTATCTTTCCAATGTATTTGACTTGTGGATTGTATTAGTAGTTTTTACACTATTGACACCTGGTTTTGGGCAGGATTGGTATTTTGGATAAGTTCTTTCCGCATTGTTATGATTACTTATATGGTTCGGCTTCGCTCTAGAAGCCTTACCTTGGGATATTTCTGTCTTTTCCTCTTTTTGTAGCAGTTTGGGTGATAGGCTTACTTGTCAAGGTACGCCGTGACAAGTGTCATTGTAACTCTCATTTTTGGGTCGTGACAGAAGTAAAACTTTTGGGAATCAATTTATAGATTTAAAATCGACGTAAGCTTCAAGTGTTGCCGACTACTTTGGTGTCTCACGCCAAAAATTCACCACTAGAGCACTAACAGTACAACAAGCATAAGTTTTAACTCCGGTGTCAATTTTGACGAACGATTTAATTTGTGGGAAATTAGACTTAAAATACCTTTCTTTTGATAGGTACCTCAACCTCCAACTTTCCATATACTGAGAGATATCATTGCTCAAGGTCTATTCATTGTTGGATTGTTTTAAATACTCTATCGAACTGGGACGAACCCACGTGGTTGCCAGGGGGTTCGGGTCGATAAAAAATTACGTTGTATATATAAGGTAAAAAATCTATATTTAGGTACATATATTAAATTTGAACCACTTAAACCAAGGATGTTAGATAGCTTCGTGGTACTGGCTGCGCTTTTTGTGAAACTTATTAAGGCCCATGTAAGGGTGTTAAGTGGGCCGGACCGGGTCAACCCGAAATCGGCCCATGATAGTTAATCGGGGTGGTGGGTCGGGCCGGTCAGGTTTGGGTTTAAGTGGGTCGAGCCAGGTTCGGCTTCAACAGTAAAATATTTAAAAACAACCCTGACCCGACCCACTTAACCCAACCCGGTTAAACCCACCTAAACCCGGTTAAAAAACCGGTCAAACCCGTTTTAAAACAAAACAAAAAATTCCAATATACACTATATACACTACAATTATATACACTATCTACGCTCCAATATACACTATATATTTTTTAATAAATATATACACAATTACACATATATATGTACCATTCAATATATACGACTATACGTACTACTTTAAATATACTACAATAGTACAATATATATATACACTACAATATATATATATATATATATATATATATATATAGTTATATACTAATTTATAAAACAAATACACATTTATACGTTAAATATATACGTTTATAGAAGATATATACACATATATACGCATCATTCAATATATATGTACTACTTTAAATAAAACATATACTACAATATATATATATATAGTTATATACTAACTTATAAAACATATACATGTGTATACGTTAAATATATACTACTTTAGAAGATATATACACATATATATGCACCATTCAATATATTATATATGTACTACTTTAAATAAAACATATACTACAATATATATATATATAGTTATATACTAATTTATAAAACATATACACATGGATACGTTAAATATATACGTCTGTAGAAGATATATCCACATATATATGCACCATTCAATATATATGTACTACTTTAAATAAAACATATACTACAATATATGTATATACTACAATATATATATAGTTATATACTAATTTATAAAACATATACACATGTATACGTTAAATATATACGTCTATAGAAGATATATACACATATATAAGTACCATTCAATATATATGTACTACTTTAAATAAAACATATACTACAACATATATATACTACAAGTCTACAATATATATATATAGTTATATACTAATTTATAAAACATATACACATATATATGTTAAATATATACGTCTATAGAAAATATATACACATATATACGCACCATTCAATGTATATGCACTACTTTAAATAAAAAATATACTACAATATATATATATATACATTACAATATATATATATATATATAGTTATATACTAATTTATACAACATATACACGTGTATACGTTAAATATACACGTCTATAAAAGATATATACACAAATATACGCACCATTCAATATATATGTACTACTTTAAGTAAACATATACTACAATAAATATATATAGTTATATATTAATTTATACAACATATACAAATGTATATATTAAATATATACGTCTATAGAAGATATATACACATATATACTACAATATATATAGTTATATACTAATTTATATAACATATACACATGTATACATTAAATATACACGTCTATAGAAGACATATACACAAATATAAGCACCATTCAATATATATGTACTACTTTAAATAAAACATAAACTGCAATATATGTATATACTACAATATATATATATAGTTATATACTAATTTATAAAACGTATACACATGTATACATTAAATATATACGTCTCTAGAAGAATTACACACATATATACTACAATTTATATAGTTATATACTAATTTATAAAACATATACACATGTATACATTAAATATACACGTCGATAGAAGATATATACACAAATATACGCATCATTCAATATATATATACTACTTTAAGTAAAACATATACTACAATATATAGAGAGAGAGTTATATACTAATTTATATAACATATACACATGTATACATTAAATATATACGCCTTTAGAAGATATATACACATGTATACTACAATATATATAGTTATAGACTAATTTATAAAGCATATACACATGTATACATTAAATATACACGTCTATAGCAGATATATACACAAATATATGCACCATTCAATATATACGTACTACTTTAAGTAAAACATATACTACAATATATATATATATACTAATTTATAAAAATATACACATGTATACATTAAATATACATGTCTATAGAAGATATATACACAAATATACGCACCATTCAATATATATGTACTACTTTAAGTAAAACATATACTACAATATATGTATATACTACAATATATATATAGTTATATACTAATTTATAAAACATATAAACATGTATACATTAAATATATACATTTATAGAAGATATATACACATATATACTACAATATATATAGTTATATACTAATTTATAAAACATATACACATGTATACATTAAATATACACGTCTATAGAAGATATATACACAAATATACGCATCATTCAATATATATGTACTACTTTAAGTAAAACATATACTACAATATATATATATAGTTATATACTAATTTATAAAACATATACACATGTATGAATTAAATATACACATCTATAGAAGATATATACACAAATATACGCACCATTCAATATATATGTACTACTTTAAGTAAAATATATGCTACAATATATATATACTACAATATATATATATATATATATATATATATATATATATAGTTATATACTAATTTATATAACATATACGCATGTATACATTAAATATATACGTCTATAGAAGATATATACACATATATACTACAATATATATAGTTATATACTAATTTATAAAGCATATACACATGTATACATTAAATATACACGTCTATAGCAGATATATACACAAATATAAGCACCATTCAATATATATGTACTACTTTAAGTAAAACATATACTACAATATATATATATATATATATACTACAATATATATAGTTATATACTAATTTATAAAATATATACACATGTATACATTAAATATACACGTCTATAGAAGATATATACACAAATATACGCACCATTCAATATATATGTACTACTTTAAGTAAAACATATACTACAATATATGTATGTACTACAATATATATATAGTTATATACTAATTTATAAGACATATACACATGTATACATTAAATATATACGTCTATAGAAGATATATACACATATATACTACAATATATATAGTTATATACTAATTTATAAAACATATACACATGTATACATTAAATATACATGTCTATAGAAGATATATACACAAATATACGTATCATTCAATATATATGTACTACTTTAAGTAAAACACATACTACAATATATATATATATATATAGTTATATACTAATTTATAAAACATATACACATGTATACATTAAATATACACATCTATAGAAGATATATACACAAATATACGCACCATTCAATATATATGTACTATTTTAAGTAAAATACATGCTACAATATATATATACTACAATATATATATATATATATATAGTTATATACTAATTTATATAATATATACACATGTATACATTAAATATATACGTCTATAGAAGATATATACACATATATACTACAATATATATAGTTATATACTAATTTATAAAGCATATACACTTGTATACATTAAATATACACGTGTACAAAAGATATATTCACAAATATACGCACCATTCAATATATATGTACTACTTTAAGTAAAACATATACTACACTATATATATACTACAATATATATAGTTATATACTAATTTATAAAACATATACACATGTATATATTAAATATATACGTCTATAGAAGATATATACACAAATATACACACCATTCAATATATATGTACTACTTTAAGTAAAACATCTACTACAATATATATATATATATACTACAATATATGTATATATATATATATATAGTTATATACTAATTTATAAAACATATACACATGTATACGTTAAATATATAAGTCTATAGAAGATATATACACATATATACCCACCATTCAACATATATGTACTACTTTAAATAAAATATACTACAATATATATATATATAGTTATATACTAATTTATAAAATATATACACATGTATACGTTAAATATATACATCTATAGAAGATATATACACATATATACGCACCATTCAATATATATGTACTACTTTAAATAAAATATACTACAATATATATACACACACTATATATATAGTTATATACTAATTTATAAAACATATACACACATATACGTTAAATATATATTACTTTAGAAGATATATGCACCCATATACATACCATTCAATATATGTACTACTTTAAATAAAATATACTACAATATATATACACTACAATATATACACACTATATATATAGTTATATACTAATTTATAAAACATATACACATGTATACGTTAAATATATACGTCTATAGAAGATATATACACATATATACGTACCATTCAATATATATGTACTACTTTAAATAAAATATACTACAATATATTTATACTACAATATATAATTATATATATAGTTATATATTAATTTATAAAACATATACACATGTATACGTTAAATATATACGTCTATAGAAGATATATATACACATATATAAATCAATAATACTTGATAGTAAATTAATAATATATTAGAACTAAGTTATAATTAAATTCAATAACCGGGCTGGGCCGGGTAACCGACGGGCCCTAGTCGGGCTTGGTCCGGGCCGGGTTAACCGGGCCCAAATCAATAAAAAACCCAATCCGAAATCCGGTATCCGGTACCCTATAGCCCTAGGGCTTACCGGGACGAGTCAAATCGAACCGGTCTTTGTAAGTGGGTCGGGCTGGGCCGGGTCAATCCAACCCGTTTGACAGGCTTAGGCCCATGTCACGGGTTCGATACCCGCTGGGGTGTAGACAAGCTAGCTGTTGCTATTTGAAAAAACTACCAAAATAAATTAAAACACAAAATCAACAAAAACTTAAAACCCTTTTTCCCTTTTCTGAAATTAAAAAACTCAAAACCACTTTTTCTTTTTCAGTTGAAATTGTATTTTTTTTTGTTTACTCACACATTTATATTTTTATTTTTCGAACTTCCTGAAGAAAAATTCTAGATTCGCCACTGCTGTTGGAGTAACTTCCTAAACTTTGACTTTTGTTCTAAGGCTCCCTTTTGACCTGTTATTTAGTAACACTTTAATTGACTTAATATAAAGGCATTGTGGCATTCATACCCATTTGCAATCTTGTTCTCCTAGATATAACACCTATTCATCGACATTTACAAGTCACACACGAACTAGAAACTACATGGTATTACAAGTTTTCCCTGAAAGTTTTGTGGTGAGATTCAATTTATAGGCAAACAACAGGGCTTTGAGTGGTAGTAGTGGTGCGTGGTAGTAGCTCCAGGTTTATTCCAGCGAGGTAAAGATCTTGTACTTCAATTCTCCACTAATCGTTAAATTAACTTGATTTTGATGTACATTGTTTTATATCCCAGACAACTAACTTTAATTGTATAAGATATTTTTGTCTCACAACTTAGTGCATCCAAAAATTATAAGTGAAATTTGGATCAACTAAATTATTATCTCAAATAATATGGAAACAACAACAACAACTAGAAATCACTATCATAAATGGTCCTGCCCATTGTATATTTAGAGTGAAATTGCATGTCATACACCTAAATATGGGTGGCTTTAGATATTTGACCCTAATAAAAAATGTATTTAAAGAATAATTTTCCTTACTTTTTAAGTATAGTACAATTATCATTTTGCCTCTCTACACCTCAAATATATTTTTTAAACTTTTCATACTTATTTGTCTCTCAAATTTTATTTTTTATTATTTTCACTTTTTATTTTTTTTTCCTTTAATTTTATTATTCTATTTTTTATTACTTTCACTTTTTAATTTTTTTTTCTTTAATTTTATTATTCTATTTTTTATTATTTTCAGTTTTTATTTTTTTCTTTAATTTTATTTTCATATTTTAATTCATTTGTCTCAACCTTTATTTTTTTCTTTTTTTTTCTCAAGCATTATCTATTTCTTTTTCTTCCTTTTCTTTTTTAATTTATTTGGCTTTAACCTTTATTTTTCTTTTATTTTTGGTTTTTATCAGTTCTCTTTTTTTTCTCCTCATTTTTCTCAAACTTTATTTTTAGTTTTTCCTCTCATTTTTTAATTTCTCAATTTTTTTTAATTCTTCACGTTTTTCTTAATCTTTATTTTTTTCTTGCCTTTTTTTTTCTCACTCTTTTTTTTTTATTTCTCTATTTTGTTTGATCGTTTTTTTCTTTTTTCAGTTCTTTTTTTTCCTCATTATTTTCAAACTTTATTTTTATTTTTCCTCTCGTTTTTATTTTTCTCAATTTTTTTAATTCTTCGCTTTTTTCTTGATTTTTATTTTTTTCTTTCCCTTTTTCTCAATCTTTTTTTTATTTCTCTATTTTGTTTGGTTGCTTTTTTCTTTTTTCTCAACTTCTATTGTATTTTGCTAATAAATAAAAAATTGAATAATCCGCAAAGGTATCTTCTTTTTTTGACATCAAAGCAAATTTAAGGGCATGAATTGTTGTTACGAAGTTCTTTGAAAATTCTTGAGCTAAGTCTTGCCTCTAAGGCAAGAGTTGTAGAACATCTCATAAATAAAGACATAACGTGGTAGTGTCAATTCTTGTCCGTGGGGCATAATTTGTAGTTTGAAAGTCCTTGAGCTAATTAAGTCTTGCCTCTAAGGCAAGAGTTGTAAAACATCTCATGAATGAAGACATAACGTGGTAGTGTCAATTCTTGCCCTGTGGGGCATAATTTGTGGTTTGAAAGTCCTTGAGCTAAGTCTTGCCTCCAAGGCAATAGTTGTAGAGCATCTCATAAATGAAAATATAACGTGGCAGAGTCAACTCTTACCCGTGGGGCATAATCTGTAGTTTGAAAGTCCTTGAGCTAATTAAATCTTGCCTCTAAGGCAAGAGTTAAAGAATATCTCATAAATGAGAACATAACGTGGTAGTGTCAACTCTTGCCCGTGGGGCATAATTTGTAGTTTAAAAGTCCTTGAGCTAAGTTTTGCCTCTAAGGCAATAGTTGTAGAACATCTCATAAATAAAAACATAACATGATAGAGTCAGCTCTTGTCCGTGAGGCATAATTTGTAGTTTGAAAGTCCTTGAGCTAATTAAGTCTTGCCTCTAAGGCAATAGTTGTAGAACATCTCATAAATGAAAACATAACGTGGTAAAGTCAACTCCTACCCGTGGGGCATAATTTGTAGTTTGAAAGTCCTTGAGCCAAGTCTTGCCTCAAAGACAATAGTTGTAGAACATCTCATAAATGAAAATATAACGTGGTAGAGTTAACTCTTGCCCGTGGGTCATAATTAGTTGTTTGAAAGTCCTTGAGTCAAGTCTTGCCTCTAAGGCAAGAGTTGTAGAACATCTCATAAATGAAAACATAATGTGGTAGAGTCAACTCTTGCCCGTGGGGCATAATTTATTGTTTGAAAGTCCCTGAGCTAAGTCTTACCTCTAAAACAATAGTTGTAGAACATCTCATAAATTAAAATACAATGTGGTAGTGTCGACTCTTGCCCATGGGGTATAATTTGTTGTTTGAAAGTCCCTGAGCGAAGTCTTTCCTCTAAGGTAAGAGTTATAAAACATCTCATAAATCAAAATACAATGTGGTAGTGTCGACTCTTGCCAATGAAACATAACTTGTTGTTTGAAAGTCATAAGTCTTGCCTCTACAATGTAGTAGTGTTAACTCTTGCCCATGAAACGTAGCTTATTGTTCGAAAGTTGTAAGTCTTGCCTTTATAATGTGATAGTGTCAACTCTTGCTCATGAGATGTAACCTGAATGGAAGAAATCGAAGAAAAGAACAAAAATAATAAAAAATGCGAAAAAAGAAGAAAAATATTAAAAAAATAAAAATCAAAGAAAACGTAGAAGTTGAGAGAGAATAGGAAAAAAATAAAGGTTGATTAGAAAAAAGAAAGATTAAATAAAAATAAAGGTCGAGAAAAATTTAAAAAGAAAAAGAAAAGAAAAACTTTTTATACAAGTAAACGTTGAAAGGTGTAAAGGAAAAAAAGTAAGGATTGAGAAAAAATAAAAAGAACAAAAAAACAAAGATGAAAGAAAAAATTAAAAATAAAAATAATATAAAAGAAAAAAAGAAAAAATAAGAAGTTGAGAGGGAAAAAAGGAAAAAGTAAGGGTTGAGAAAATTAAAAATAAAAAGAGAAAAGCAAAATTAAAAATCAAAGTAAAATTAAAAAGAGAAAAAAAATAAAAGTTGAAAGATATAAATATGGAGTTGTTATCAAATATGAGGATCATTTATGTAATTTACTCCATTGATCAGGGATAATTTTATTCAAAAAAATATTAGTTACTA
This sequence comes from Capsicum pubescens, assembly GCA_030864215.1. Lineage (NCBI taxonomy): Eukaryota > Viridiplantae > Streptophyta > Magnoliopsida > Solanales > Solanaceae > Capsicum > Capsicum pubescens. Next base: position 115,505,468 of record CM061539.1, read on the forward strand.
GGTAAAGACTATTTTAAGAAAGCTTTTTTATTTGGGGCTAAAATTTAAAAGTCACCCCAATTTGGATCTATTTTTTAGATTCACCCGTTAGAGTATTTGGCTAAGTGGTTAAAAACTACTTAGTTTGGAAAATACTTTTATTAAAATAGTTTTTCAGAAAATTGTGTTTGATTAATTTATTTAGTAAGTATTTTAGATAAACAAATTATATTTGTCTACTTTATTTTTAAAAAAATGCTTTTGAGAATCAAATTGTGAAAAAAAAATGTACCAGTGCACTTTTATTATTAAAATTATTTTATTGAGAAAAAATATTTTAAATACCTATTATGAAAAATTTAATTAAGTTTTTATTTTTATTTAATTAAAAAGTACGTATTATAAATTTTCAATTAATATAATATACAGATAAATCAAAGAAAATATTAAATATTAATATAATATTAACATGATGGTTTAAATATCCTAAAAATATCAAGGTTTTTAAAATAGGGCCTTTGTACGTGGAGTAATGTACAATATAAAATTACGAGTGAGCAGACAGCTGAGGCAGATAACTGTCAGTTGTCATGCTTGCTTCTAGTCATGACATTTTTGTAATTTCATACTTTATCTTTTAGTTTAATTATTTCTATTTTTATTTTTAATTTGTTGTATATTTAAAAAGTACGTAAAAGTAAAATAATTAAAATAGTTAATAATTTAAATTATTTGGAGACACATAAAAAATCTGTTGACTCAAAATTCTATCAGTGCAACAAAATTTGGGATATATAATTTACAATTTTCATGAAAAGTAACAAAAATCACAATAATAATTAAATTAAAATATTTGACAGATATTTTAAAAATTTGTTTGACTTTTCAAAGTCTATTAATGACATAAATGGGGATAAACGGAATAACATACATTACTTGAAAATTACATAGAAAGTCTTATAAATTATAATAATTAACAACTTAAAATATATAAAATTATATAACAAATTTGATGGACTTTCTCAAATATCCTATCAATGTCACATAAAATGAGACAAAAAAAGGAAGATGTAGTATCAAAAAATTATGTAAAAGTGTTGTAAATCAATCATTAATAACTTAAAATATTTAAAAGTAATACAAAACATTTGATTGAATTTTCAAATTTCATCTGTGCCGCATAATTAAGATAAAAAAAAAATAACATACCAGTGGTGGCACATGCTCCCATATCTAGTAACTAGTTTAGGTGTACGCGCCTCGCGCGTGTACCTCACTCTATTGAGTTCAAACGTTATACTAAATAGGATATTTATTTAAATAATAAAGATGAATACAATAATTAAGTTCAACATCTTTGGGAGAATTTATTTAATTAAACCTAATTTTTACCAAAAAAATTCTCAAAGTCGATCGACATTCATCTACCACCTGTAAACTGCAACAAAACAATACGATGATAGAGACATAAAAATAATATAATTAAATCTAACCTTTACACAAAATTTTCCTCAAAGTCGTCCGATACTCATCTACTACCTGTAAACTATAACGAAATAATACGATAATAGAGATATCAAAATAATACATCTAAACTTTATCTTTACACAAAAAAAATTCTCAAAATAAAGATATAAAAACAATGTAATTAAACCTAACATTTACCTAAAAAAATTTCTAAACGCCGACCGACATTCATCTACCACCTGTAAATTCATCTACGACCTGTACACTACAATAAAATAATACAATAGTGATCACAAAGCTTCAATTTTGATGAAAATAATTCTTTTCTGAGCGAAAATTTTGACACTAAAGAATGACCTATGTGAAAACAAAGAAGATATATTTATACACACACGTTGAATTCTATTATGTTAACAAAAATAGTGAAGAAGTTGAGGGTTAGAAAATTAAGCATTCATCAATCTAGACATGCAGCCGAACCAAGTTAGATGAGCATCAATCATATTTTCACAATAAATAAATCAGTTTCTTGTCTAATTTAACGTGCATCTCAATATTTATAAAAGTATTTTCTTAATAGAGCCCTATTTTAGGGGTATTTTTCTATCATATTTTGGAAGTATTTTTCTAATTGATCAGTACAAAGGAGAATATTAATTAATTCCCCTTCTATATATTTTAGGAGTCCCATATATTTTAGGAGTCTAGTTAATATAATAAAAGTAATTAAATAATAAATTGAAGAAAATAATGAAAAGACAGTTTTATCTAAAGTAGAGTCTTTTAATGAAGAACAAAAAGTTCAAATGACTTTTTTAAAGGTCTGCACACTTTTAATATATTATAGATTATAAATATATAGAAGTGAGAAATATGCTATTTGTTAACCTTTTTTTTAGTCCACTAAAATTTTCAATATTTACCCAAAAAAATATAAAATAATAATATATGAAATGCAAACAAGGTAAGGAAAATTATATTGTGTAAAAAAGAACAACGTAATCCTTAAATGGAACTTAACAAAACTTACGAGATATGCTAATTAAATAGTGAGCGATATATTAATAATAGACTTAAGTCATTGATAGCCCTTTGAAGTTGTCCACATATTTCACTTTGATACCTCAACTAGAACTTGTACCGATTAGACACTCTAATATTAACAAATATTTACCTATTAAGCACTTCTCTGACAATCAGTCAAAAGCTAAAGTGTGTGTAGTACACACGCGGATGACGTGAAAAACAACAAATTAAATAACGCAAGTGGAATTTAGGCCCAACATAATTATAAAAAATAATTTTAAAATATAAAAAAAAAGAAAAAATATTTTTGACTCTATTTAAATAATTCTTAAAAAAATCAGAAAAAAAGAAAAGAAAAAAGAGGTAAAACCGTACACCCCCTCCCCGCAACCCCACCACCATCGCCCCCCCCCCTCCAAACAATCCTTCTCCTTTTTCTCCACTTCTTCTTTCAAAACCACCATGGTCAACCACACACAAACCCATCAAATTTTTCCTTTTTTTTTCTTTTCATTAGTGATTTCTTTAACATTTTTCTTAATTAAATTCTGGTGATAATAATATTCATGATTGATAATGTGATACTCTAGGTTCGTAATATGAATAAAAACATTAAAGAGTAATATTTTTAGAGTTGTATACAAAAATTAATATTTTTTAAATGTTCTTTTATTTTACTAAACGAAAATAACTTGTGTATTCGTTATTGGATCGAAATTTTTTGAATGAATTGATATTAAGGTTGATAAAAATGGTGGTGGACCGTGGCAACTGCTTTGTTGAAAGAAGGGCGGGAAAGATTTGTTGAAAGTTGCTTTATTTTTTTATTTTTTTAAAAAAAGATAAATACCAAGATGAAGAAGAAAGGAATATTTTGAAAAAAAAAATTAAAAAAAATTATGATAATATTGATTCATGCACTCAATAGAAAGTGTAGTTCACTTGTTGTGCCACATCAACAGGAGGTGATTAATAGGTACATATTTTCTGAGATGGAGTGCCTAAAAGGTACAAGTCCTATTGAAGTGCCTAAATGAAATATGCAAACAACTTTAAGCGCCTATCGATGACTTAAGTAAATAATAAAGATATTTTTGTCCAAAAAATAACTTTTTAATTTTGTTTATGAGAAGTAGAAATATTAGTTTTTTCGCATTACAAGAAAACTACTTACTGGAGAAAATTGAAGGAAAGATGTCTTTTAAGTCTTGAATGAAGGATTGTGACATTGACCAACTTAAAGGGCCAAACATAACTAGAAAACTTGATTAAGTTAATTGTGGACTTGATTAATATTTTTAAAACTTTCTAATCTTTTCAAAAATACAAATCAACCCAACCCACACCCCTCTTCAATCCAAATCATCGATCGTCTCTCTCCTCTCTCTCGACAACTTCTCTCAACCAACAGTTTTGCAAATTTCTCCTTTCAATCCCCGGGGACTTCAACCTCCGACGATAAATAGTTGGGCTTCGAATTCCTTTTCGACTTCAACCGCCAATCGACTTGACAACCTTGCTCTCCCGCCACAATAACTTTGAATTCTTCATCGTTCTTTTTCTTCTTTCACAGGTAAAAAATTATGGCCTTTTTAATTTTGAAAAAAATGAGAAACTTGAGTCAACTTCTCTTATAGTATTGGTTAACAATTTCAGTATTTGTTGCTTTAAGTTGAAATGCGGTCTGAATAAACCTTAATTTATGGTATTTCTTCTCTTCTCTTCTCTTCTCTTTTGTTATTTGATTTTGAAGTTTAATTTATTGCGCCCGTTGCTGGGTTGAATTATTTTTGTTCTTGGTAAAAATGGTGATATTGTTGTTGTTCTGTTGAATAAAATGGTGCTACTACTTTTTTTCTCCAACAAATTATCCATCTGGTGTAACATATTAACCATCTGATGCAACAGATTTAGCATATGATGCAACAGATCAACCATCTAATGCAACAGCGGAACCATCAGATTAAATTTTGGTGCAACAGATTAACCATCTGATGTAACAAATTAATCATCTGATGCAACAGAGGAACCATCAGATAAAAAATCTAATGCAACAAATTTAGCATATGATGCAACAGTTTAACCATTTGATGCAATAATTTAACCATCTGATGCAACAGATTAAACATATGTTACAATAGATTAATCATTTGATGCAACAGATTTACTATCGGATGCAACAGAGAAACCATCAGATTAAAAATCTGACGCAATAAATTAACCATCTAATACAACGGAGAAAACATCAAATTAAAGACCTGATGCAACAGATGAACCTACTATTGAATAAAATCTATCAACTCTTCCAACAGGACATGTCCAAGACTTGATTTTTCCAACTGATCATTCATCTATCGCGACAGATGACCCTTCTGTTGAAAGAAATCTAAACAATATTGACCTTTGATAACTATTCCAACAGATCACTCGTATGTTGCAACATATGTATGACCTGTTGCACAGACCATTCATCTTTCTCAACAGATGAGTGATATGTTTTGTATTGTGGCAACAAATTACTTAGTTGTTGCTACAAGCTAGTTAACTATTTCAATAGATCACTCATATGTTGCAACAAATATGTGATCTATTGCACAGACCATTCATCTTTCTCAATAGATGAGTGATATGTTTTGTATTATCGCAACAAATTACTCATTCATTGCAACAGGTTATTTAACTGTTCCAATCGATCACTCATATGTTGCAACAGATGTGTGATCTGTTGCACAAACCATTCATCTGTCTTAATAGATGAGTGATATATTTTGTATTATTGCGATAAATTACTCATCCATTGCAATAGGTTAATTATTTGGTGCAACAAATAACCTACCTGATGCAACAGATGTGTGATTTATTGCAACTGTTATTTTACTATTTGCATGTTAGATTTATTGTTATCCTTTTTTAACGATGCATTAATCAACTATAATTTATTTTTTATGTTCCTGTTAATTTTAGATAATATGGCTCCCAAAAGAATAGAAACCGAATCAAGTCCAAGTAAAGAAACAAGTGAAGCAGTTAGGTTACATCCCCACTCTATGAGCTTGTTTTACAAGTGTTATCTCAATCAAGAGTAGAATATATGAACACGGGGGGGGGGGAGATGTTTCAAAAGAGATAATCCAAATGCTAATAGCCCTTCCACCGAAAAGTTGGTCAAAACCTTCAACATTGATTGTTATCCTGTGAGAATGCAGTGCGATGGTGCCGCAGATTTAACGGGTGATTTCGTGGTTAAGTCAGCCATGGGAAAATGTTTTGAAACCTTCAGAAAAATACTTAGAGAACAAAAATTGGATGCTTATTTCAGGGATAGCTTCTTTGGGAAATATCTTGATTTGACGGAGGACAACAATGCTCGTTTTTAAATGAAAATGGATTATGAACTTCTCAAGGATAGGTTTATGTATGAAAACAAAGATAAGATGGATGAGGTGTGGATAAATTATGGTGGCATGCCTGTTTATTTTGGTTGGAAGAAGATTGTCATAGTTACTGGACTAAAATGTTATCTTCTTTCTCCTTCTCATGTTATACCTATTCTAACCCAAAAAAGTACCCCGCACACCCAAAAAAGGCAAAAGCAAGTCGTGTAATCGTGATGACCTGGTGTCCATTGATGGTCCAAGCTTCAAAAACAAAAATTTAATAGAAACGTTGAAAGGTAAAAAGAATTTCAAAAAAGCACAAACATTCATTGTGCTTGGTTTGGTTTGTACATAATATTCTTTGGGCGAAAGATGTTAACAACAACGTAAGCATTAGTTTAATAAAGCTCTCCAAGAATCTTGAGGTGTTTAACAGCTATCCTTGGGGTTATGAAAGCTTCAAAATGACTGTCAAATATTTGTTGACTTCGTTAGTGCCAGTGATAGTCAACTTATATGGCTTTCCATGGACTTTCATGATAAATGTTTCTTTCTTTTATTATGATATCATTCATTTTTTTACTCAATAATGGTTTTGATTTATTGACATTATTTTATAGGCTTGTGCGTTTGAAGTCATTCCTTATTTGAGACAACAAGTGAACTACCAGGAAGAAGTTTTCTGTCCAAGAATCTTGAGATGGTTGTCGGCCCAAACTGATTAAAATACAAAACTTCTTGATCTCTTCACCCCCCGAAGGATGCAGTAAGTATAATTATAATTAAGTTTTTATTTTAATTAATGATTTTTTTGAATGGTCTAATCGTCATTCTAATATATGTAATAATTTATGTTAGATTGTGCACCGTCTCTAGTTTCGACCAATCGAGAGTTGAAGATGCTATTTTTTCTTACTTTGCGGCCTGTGCAAACTTTATCGGACCCTAAGGTCATTGACATAATAGAAATGGAATTGTTTGTACCAACAACCATTACAAAAAAATAATTTTGGAGGGTGGGCTTGTTGTTGTTGATGGTTTTAGTGGTGATAGAGCTGTTGGTGGTGGTAGTGGTGCTACTGTTGGTACTAATAATGTTCCTCTTACAGTATTTAAAATAAACCATTATGAGTATGATCATACTGGTTATACATATTTTGCTTCTCCCAACGAATGTTCTAGATGCAAATGTCAAGACTGCAAGACAAAACATGATGTAATGATTAATGCTATTAATGCATTAGCTGCTTCTATAAAGGAATTGACATCTAAGAGGGTGTCATTCCATTAAAGAGGATTTTATATCCATCATTTCTATTAGAGATTAAGGCTAAGAGAAGAAGGAAAGTAATTTTCAAGGCATTATCAAGCATCTAAAAAAAATTGCAACTCCTCTGTCTGTGTTTTGCATTGAGCAATGTACAATGACCAAAGAAGAGCAGCACGAGCTGAAGTATGTGAATATATATGTCTGTTCCAACTAACAAACATACACATATCTATTTCAACAGATGACACATCTGCTGAAAATTATCAAACAGATATATACATATGTTACAACAATTGACTAACTTATTGCATCAAATAAAGTATCTGTTGCAACATATGTCTCATTTGTTTTAGAAAATCAAACAGCTCATCCTATCTCTTTTATTTGTACCAAAAGATGACTTATCTGCTACAACAGATGAGTCATATGTTGCAACAGATGGTTCATCTGTTGGAAATTATTATACAGGTTTTCTCATGTAGAAATTTATTCCAATAGTTGATTCATCTGTTGAAACAGAAATATAATCTGTTTGGGATAATTTAAAACAGGAGGAAGACTTGTTTGATTTGCTAGAACAGATGCGCTATCTTTTTCCATTTTATTATATTTTCGTTATTAACATTGACCAATTCTGGCTTTCCAGGTGGATGTAGAAGCTATTGTTGAACAACATTGATAATATGCTACTCCTTTTATGAAAATACGGAGAACAAAAAGCGCAAAATCGAATGTAATCGACAATAAAGATCCACGACAACAAAACTGAATTTTATAGCACCGGATGAAGAACAACTTGTCCATATTGAGTAGATCTTTATAGCTTGAGTCTGTCAAAGTAATAACCTCACCCCTCCTTAGGAATTCTTGGCATCAATACTTAAATTGTTGATGTATTTGTTGAGATCTGTACCCATAATAATTTTTTTACATTTCATTTATTCGTTGATTTATTTTAGCTAATTTCTGAAGGCTTCGATTTATTTTATTTTGTCTATGAATTTTATTTTTTCTTAGATTTGAAATGGAATACTAGATTCAAATATTGCAAAAGATAATGTATCTGTTGCAACAGACGACACATCTGTTGAAAAATATCAAACAGATTTAGACATATATTGCAACAAGTTGGTAATCTGTTAGAAATTATCAAACAGGTCTTCCCACTGTCGCAAAAGATAGACTTATATAGAAACATCAACATAATACAACAGATGACCAACCTATCGCAACAGATAAACTATATATCAGGACAGGTAGAATATCTGTTACAACAGATGAAAAATCTATTGCATTATAAAAATTCAACTTTCATTAGACATAAAAAATTACCACTATATGTAAAAAAGTGAAAGTGACTTGAAATAAAAAAGGCGAAATCCATCGACAGTATTCAGTTTGAACACCTAAAATAAAATAGGCATCAAGTAGACAGTGTTAATTAAACACGTAAAATAAAATAGGCATCAAATATGTCAATTTGTCATATTTTGCCCTGTTGACTGCTCGCGTGTAATTCACGTAACCAAGGCTCGTTAAACCCCTATTTTTGCTGATTTAGCCCCTAACGATTATTTTTCTTCATTGTCTTATATATTCATCTTCTTCCTAAAATTTAATCCTAAACTTCCAAAGCTTCTTTTTTCTTCTTCATTTTTTTCTCTATCCAAATTCATCTCAATAATTTGTATTTTTTTCTGTGTATTTTTTTTATTTTTTCCAACTGAGCTTAACAATGTCGAGCTCATCTTCCACTATTTTTTGTGAGAAAGATGTTTGATATTGTAAGTGTGGTCATAAAGCTCTATTGAAGACTTTTTGGACTCAACAAAATCCAGGTCGTGGATTTTTTACTTGTAATATTTCAAAGGTAATATTTTTTTATTTAATTAATTGATTAATTATTGAGTTGTAATTATTTTGTAATTGTATTTTTGTTTTTATAGAAATTGGGTGGATGTGATTACTTTGGTTGGTATGAAGAATGATACCCTTCACAAGAAAATCATGTAATCTGGGATTTGTTGAAAAAAGTCAAGGCTTCTGAAGATAAAAAAAATCGAGCAAGAAGATACTACATTGTTGTCGTTATTGCTACTGGTTTGGTGGTGTTGAACACGTGAATATTCAAGCCTAATTGCTAAAATTTTCATGGTGGTATATTTGCTACTGGTTTGGTGTTGTCGAGCACATGAATATTCAAGCGTAATTGTTGGAAAATATCAAACAGATTTAGGCATATATTGCAAAATTTAGGTCATATGTTGGAAATTATCAAATAGGTCTTCCCACTATTGCAACATATTAGACTTAGATTAGATAGAAATAACATCGACATAATGCAACAAATGATCAACCTATTGCAACGGATAAATCATATGCCAGAACATATAAAATATATTTTACAACAGATTGGCAATCTATTGCATTATATAAAACTCAACTTTCATCAGAAAAAAATTATTGTCACTACATGTACATGTAATGTAAAGTGAAGTGTGACTTGAAATAAAAAATTGTTATTTCACAGGATCTTCTTTATACACAAGCTCCAAGCGTCTAGTTAGTACCCCATAAGCCCAGACCTCTTGCAGGTTTTCCACAGTGTTGTCGAATAAAAAGGTCGTTGGCTCGGCCATTTCTATGGCAGTCAGCAAACATTTGATATGTGCAAGCGCATGCAAGCCGCATGCGAAACTGGTATTATTTTTTGGAAGGTTCATACCCTTGTTTCAACTTTCAAAATCTCATGATTTCTTCATCAATACTTCCTCTGGCAAATGATACATCAGTTTACTCTGCCTCAACAAGATAGGGAACAGGTCCATCAGTGGTTGCACGTGGATTAAAAAAAATGAACTCATCGATGGCAGGTTCATTGCAGTCATAAACATTGATCTTTACCTCCTCGAGTAGTATCTCAACAGCCCGATAATGTATGTCGTCCACGCTCATGACTGCAAGAATCCTCTTTGACTCGGTCTAGCTCTTGCCGTGTGGATTTGGCCTCTCCTCTCTAATATATTTTATCATTTCTTCTTCATCCCAGTCCAACGTAGAAACTAACGAATCAAATCCCGCGCCACAGGATGACGCTAGATCATTGAGTTTATCATACTTATCCTTTGGCTTCTTGTAGAAGTCAAGGTCTATTATCCTATCGACAACGTCATAAGCTTCCGGGTATGCTAATTGTCTTTTCCTCACGAGGCAGAGAATTTTGTCAACATACTGTGATATCAGAAGTCAATTTTTAAATAGGTTAATAATTGTAAAGATGTAACGGATGGTCCATATGTTGCATAGGGTTCTCTGAATCAATAATCTAACACAACTTATGCAACAGATGGATAATAAGTTGTAATAGAACCACTACCAGTTGCAACAAATTTCATATCTGTTGCGTAGCTTCTTCTTTATGGAGTAAATTAGAAGGCTAGGTTAGGAAAAGTAAACTTACCTTGTCCTCGTACCGCATACGCATATTTGTCATAATATAAAAGTCTTGGGGGGGGAAGGAGGCCTGGGGTAATTTAGTGCGCCTCGCTTGGCATTCTTGGCCCGTCGCAAATCCCTTTTCTCTTTGGCACCAAGTTTCGCGTATATGTTGACCTTCTTCAATGGCCCCTGAACTTTAATTTTTTTTTTCCGACTGGACAATACATCATTAATTGCTTTTTTCTTCCTCCTAACCGCCGTTGTAGGAGTGTATGGCTCCGTCACCTTTTTAGATGGTATGAAACCTCTCTTGGATTTGAATTCGTCGACAGCTTTAGTGATAGCCTCTACCTTTTAAAAGAGTTTATCCTAGTTGTCATTGTACTCTTCGTATTTGTAATGAGAACACGAGAGTGGAGAGGGGTGAAAGGGACCGGTGTAAGGGTGAGAGGTATTTGTGCAAGGGTGGGGGGCACCTGTGCAAGGGGTATTTTTAAACATTTTTTTTTTTAGCATCAACATAATCATCACCACGAGTGGTAGCAGCATCAGCATGCCTGCCACCAACACCAACTACTCTACCAGAAGAAACACCCTGATCTGCCTCAGTAGGTTGGTCATGAAGAGCCTTAATATTAGGCTGACCTTGCCTAACTACTCTTCTAATGGTTGTTGCTCCAGCCAATTCCTTCTTTATTAACTCCATCGTTGGGTCTGCTATAGTATCAACATGACCTAGAGTAATAACAGAAGTCATCCCCAACTCTTGCTCAGTAGGAACGATCCATGGATGCACAACCTATAAAAAAGACACATACAATTTAAATCATATAATATAATAATTTTCACAGTTGGGTTATATGTTAACACAGATAACTTATGCAACAGATGATTTGTATGTCACAACAGATTAACAATATGTTGCATTAGATTACATATTTATTGCATAGTTTGCAGTAGATGGTTAAAATCGTTTGAGTCAGGTTCAGAGAACCAAAGCAACAGATGGATAATCTGATGCAAAATATCAATCATCTGTTGCAACAAATTACTAATCTGTTGCACCAGTTAACACAAGACGGGTAATCTGTTGGGTTACATATTATGCAACAGATGATCTATATGTCACAATAGATTAACAATATGTTACATCAGATTACTCATCTGTTGCATAATTTGCAGTATATGGTTAATCTATTAAGAGTCGGGTTAAGAGAACCAAAGCAATAAATGGGTAATCTGATGCAAGATATCAATTGTCTGTCACAATAGATTACCCATCTGTTGCACCAGTTAACACAGGACGGGTAATCTGTCGCAACAGATGTCCCATCTGGTGCATCAGATATAACATCTATTGTACTAGATATAACATTTGTTTAATATCTTTTATTGAGTCAAATTATTTTACTTGAAAAAGACGTACTGCATCATCCGGAGGGTTAAAGAGACCATCCTCTTTAATTCTTATGTTGTTCTTTGAAGCCAACCACCTAAACATCCTTGGATGAGAAATCTCATCCAAGTAATCCATTACCTGCTTTCGGAGGGGAGGAATGACTTTAAATACCCAAGCCTAACAAATGTAAACAGGAAGCAAGCAAAAAAAATCATAATAACTATATTCAATATAAATTAATGGATGAGTAAAAATAGTGATTAATTTTACCATGAAAACTCAAGGAAAGCCGTATAATGTGGTCGTCCCTGAGGATAGATTTGTCAATAAATATTGGACAGTCAAGTAGAAGCTGTCATATCCCCTGGGATAGTTGTTGAATTTATCAAAATCCTCAGCACACGCCAATAAATCATTTTCCATGACCTTGTTGTCTCTTGCCAATATAACCGAATGGGCAAACCAAACTAAGAAAAATTGATCCCTGTAATGCTTTGGTATGGTTTTTTCATTGAGATCTGTCATAAAATCCGATGCTTTGTAGCCACGTCCAACAATTTCCAACAACCCATCTATTTTTTCCTTGCATTTGTTGGTTTTGCTGGGTGGTCGCTAGGACAATGCCTTCTCTCTATTTGCTTATGGTGGTTTGGTTGTACTGCTTGACTTGGAACTTTTGTGGGGTATTCCCTTGACGATAGGTTCATCTGGACGACTGCATCTAAAGCCCGTCACTATGGCAAACTCTTGCAAGCCAAAACAAACTGGCATGCCACAGTAGTTGATCCATTTTCATCTATCTTTTTTCCCCATCCTCCGAATCTTTATCATTCCCTACGTACTTGATCTTCTGATTGAGAAGACCATATACCATCCTCATTTGGAAACGGATAGGGGGTCCTCGAGCAGCTCGAGAAAACGTCCAAAGCAGCTCCTCTTAAAAAGTCTGTCTATATTTTCCTTCTTCATAATATTCCTAAAATAATTAAAATTTTCCCCCAACTGATATTTAAGTATAAGTTCACCAGTTAGTTCTTTTGGGTCATCTATCAGCATCGCAACTTGAAACCTGTCAATACTAATAGTTTTGATAGGATCATACTGGATGTCGATATTAATTCAGCCCCATTGGTGATCCATTATCATCATGTTGATGATCATCATCTTTCTTACTCTCTAATTTATCCTTTTTCTCACTTTCATTTTCTTCATCACCATCTACAGACCCTTGTCCACCTCCCTCAACGTTGTTTTCATATTTTTTCTCAGCTTCACTTTTTCTTGGCTGAGATTGTTCAGGAAGCTCCTCTGAATCTCTCTGTACTGTAGCCTTTGTTGTTGGGTGGTCGAAAGTTGATTCACTTTCATTTTTTTTCTTTTAGGAGACATGTTTTACCTACAAACAATAGAAAAATAAAAATTACATTACAATTGATGTATGCATAAATTTTTAAAAATACATTACAAATACCACCAATACCGATACATCTACATCCACCATCACAAACACAACCAACCAATGCCACAAACACCACGAATACCGATACCACCAACAGCCACCACAAACACCACCAACCAATGCCACCAAGATCCACCACAAACACCACCAGTGCCACTACGATGACCACCAACATCATAAACATCATCCAATAATACTACGACAGTCAACGAAACACTACAACAAAAACTAGGGTTTTCTTGAGTTCTTCCTACAATTTTACCATCAAAACTCAAAATTGTAATCCCATTCTCGAAGATAATACAACTAAAAGTCATTTTTTTTATCATTCACTTAAAAACCTTATTTTTAAGAAAAAATAACAAATATAGAACTCTTTTCAAACTCTGTTACCTACGAAGACAGATAAAACGATTGATACAAGCAAGAATAAAGTCAAAAATAACACCTATGAGGTTGGAAATGAGAAAAAATTGATCTTTTGTGAAGGGTTGAGAAATTTGTTAAGTAGTTATTGTATTGTTGAGAGAGAGAAAAGAGCGAGAACTCGAGATTTGAAATGATGAAATGTTTTTCTCGCAAACGGATGATTTGTATGGGTTGATTTGTATTTTTGAAAAGAATGACAAGTTTTGAAAATATTAATTTGGTCCGAATTGATCTTAATTATTTTTTAAAATTATAAAAGATATGCGTAATTTTTAACCCTCTCATCATGTGATTGCCAAAAGATAATTGAAGTTGTAGTTGACCCTATGAGAACTCACCCTTAGTCCTAGATTAATCAATTAAGGTATTAGTTGAACATATGAACTCAATTGAAATTTTATAAAAACAAATATTCAGCCTGTTACAACAGATTACCCATCTGTTGTAAATTACCAAATAGGCACTGCCATCTGTTGTAGTTGACCCAATGATCAATTAAGGTATTAGTTGAACATATTAGGTAATAAGAATCGATTCACCTCAAATTGATCGATTGACGACTCTGGTCGGGAGGAATGCAATACCGTCTCATCATGTATTTGCCAAAAGACTCAATTAAAGTTGTAGTTGACCCTATGAGAACTCACCCATTGTCCTAGATTAATCAATTAAGGTATTAGTTGAACATATAAGGTAATAAGAATCGATTAAGCTCAGAGCAATCGATCGACGACTCTGGTTGGGAGGAACGCAATACTGTCTCATCATGCAATTGCAAAAAGACTCAATTGAAGTTGTAGTTGACCCTATGAGAACTTACCCCTAGTCCTAGATTGATTAATTTAGGTATTAGTTGAACATATGAGGTAATAAAAATCGATTCAGCTTATAGTAATCGATCGAAGACTCTGGTCGGGAGGAACACAATACGGTCTCATCATGCATTTGCCAAAAGACTCAATTGAATTTGTAGTTGACCCTATGAGAACTTACCCCTTGTCCTATATTAATCAACTAAGGAATTAGTTGAACATATGAACTCAATTGAAATTGTATAAAAATAAATGTTCAACCTGTTGCAACAGATTACCCATCTATTGGAATTAATCAAACAGATTAAGTCATCTGTTGTAAATTATCAATTAGGCGCTGCCATCTGTTGTAGTTGACCTTATGATCAATTAAGGTATTAGTTAAACATATTTGGTAATAAGAATCGCTTCATCTCAGAGTGATCGATCGACGCCTTTGGTCGGGAGGAACACAATACCGTCTCATCATGCATTTGCCAAAAGACTCAATTAAAGTTGTAGTTGACCCTATGAAAACTCACCCCTAGTCCTAGATTCATCAACTAAGGCATTAGTTGAACATATGAACTCAACTGAAGTTGTATAAAAATAAATGTTCAACCTGTTGCAACAGATTACCCATCTGTTGGAATTAATCAAACAGATTAAGTCATCTGTTGTAAATTATTAAATAGGCGCTGCCATCTATTGTAGTTGACCCTATGATCAATTAAGGTATTAGTTGAACATATTAGGTAATAAGAATCTCTTCACCTTAGAGTGATCGATCGATGACTCTGGTCGGGAGGAGCGCAATATCGTCTCATCATGTGATTGCCAAAAGACTCAATTGAAGTTGTAGTTGACCCTATGAGAACTCACCCCTAGTCCTAGATTAATCAATTAAGGAATTAGTTGAACATATAAACTCAATTGATATTGTATAAAAATAAATATTTAACCTATTGCAACAGATGACTCATCTGTTGGAATTAACAAACAGATCAAGTCATTAGTTGCAACAGATAACCCATTTGTTGGAATTAATCAAACAGATTAAGTCATCTGTTGCAACAAATTACCTATCAGTTGTAAATTATCAAATAGGCGCTGCCATCTGTTGTAGTTGACCCTATGATTAATTAAGGTATTAGTTAAACATATTAGATAATAAGAATTGTTTAGTTCATGTTTTGCCTCTTTTTATTGATGCACAAGTTATTAAAAAAGATATTTTATATATAATAAATGATAACATTACGTTCACGACAATGAGTTAAATATATAAAAGTCCACAATAAACAACAACATAAGTTTTTGCAATTACAACGATCATGGTGGATTACGATCCGGGCATGTAGTTCTTTTGTGGCCAGTGCGCTTACATACAGAGCACTTGTTTCTTCTTGATGAAAATGATTCTCTAACTCTACGCCTTCTCTTATATGACTTTCTTTCCGGTTTGATAGTGCTTGGGTCAATATATGGAGGAGGTATTAATCTCCCCAAAAGCTCTGTATGAACAACCCAAGATTCTTCGGGAGGCACCGGAGTAATATGCCCATTATATGTCATTTTATATTTTTTCACCGAATAATATTGAGAGGAGTGCTCGTAAATTTTAGGTCCATATTTTGTAACATATTGAGCTGGAAGCGCTATCATAGCATGTGGACAAGGTATTTTCTCCAAGTTAAAAAATCTGCACGTACAAGATCTTGTTTGAAGATCGACAGTGGCAACATCACCATGACCGGTGATACTGAATTTGTAATCTACTATTTGATGAGATAATAATCTATTCCCCAAACTGATGTTCGTTGATATTATTTTTTCGATTTCTAAAAAAAATGGGGGTTTTCTTGGGCTCTCGAACTGCACACACCTTTCGTTAAAAAATCGGCCATACTTCTTGTTTATTATTTCAAGCAGAGCCTTAATGGCAAATTCTCTTTCACCGCCAAACAATGAATTCACCAATTTAACTATGTTTGATGCCATAATATTGTACCTATACAAAAGAATTACTTAGTACGACATCATACTAAACTTGTAACTCAAACAACACATTAAATTCATAAGAATGTACCTATTTATCGGACAGAATGCTCGGCACCATCTCTCAAAACCGACAAATACGAGAAGTTCTGCTACCTTGGGATGCACATCCGTTATTTAATTGAAATGGTCTAAAAACTCATCTCTACTATATATTTTAGTTGCTCTATAAAAAAGGGTCACGACCCTTTCATTATGATAGTTGGTCCGAATGTTCTCTCCAAGATGCCTGATACAACAACTAAAGTAAACTGAAGTGAAGAAAGTTGAACCCATCTTTGGAATACTTGGATGCCTATCCGAAACAAAACACAACTCTTCGGTATCTTCGATGCAGTTTTGCAGTTGTTCAAAAAAATCCATAAGAGGCATCACATTCCTTGTCTGTTACACAAAAAATGATAAGAAAGATGTGATTCTTCCCATCCTGCGCCACCGCTGCTAGCAGAACTCCATTATACTTATTCCTCAAGAAGGTACCGTCGACGGCTATGCCTTTTTCCAAATGTCGAAAACCATGAATCCAAGCACCATAGGATACAAAAAAGTACTTGAACCTTCCGTTTTCATCAACATGCAATGCCGTCTTACTTTCGGGATTTGTGGACTCAATCATGTAATGGTAGGCATCCAGAACTGGAAACCTATGCTCGTGTGTCCCCCTAACCAAGTCCTTAGCAATCTCCATGGACATATATATCTTCCAATAACTGACCAGGACACCCAATTTCATAAGGAGTTGATTGGCCATAACCCTTGCAGAAGGGCCTTTGCTATCGGGGAAACAACTCTTGAAATATTCACCGAAGACCTTTACCGTGGCGTGAGGATTTTGGCCCGAGATATGCTCTGAACTACATGTGTGATACTTTTTATATTTATAAATGACGAATCTGTCAGAACTTACGTACTTCACCACTCTCAACCACCACTTGCAGTTCGAATTAGCACATTTGTAGTAAAAGACACTGCTCGAATTAATCACCTTCTTTATTCTGAAATTTTTTTCAAGCAAGAAATAAACAAAGTGGTAGATAGTTCATTCTTGTCCTTGAATGACATTCCATTGAAAAAGCCGATCCCATCGTCTTAAAGATTGCCAGACTGTGTTGATCGAGAAGAACTGCCCACCGTATTGATCGTATCAACCGACGTAGGTGTTTGATCATCATTTGGAATATTCATGTTTAGATCATCCAACCTATCATCAAAGATGTCTTGTTGTTGTTCTTCTTCTACGTTTTGGTTCTCATTATCTCTCATCTTTTCAACCACGTACACCCTTAACACGAGCCTGAATGAATCACTAAGATAAACACGCAACCAAACCTGATCGGTTATCTTGAAAGGTAGTACCCTCTGATTTTCAAAAGAGTCGTGCATGTAGTTGATGATGAGTTCTTTCGATTGATAATTTAGTCCACAATAGCTGATGATTAAGTTCATAAAATCATCATATGAAACATCACTTTGGACTGTCATAGTTATCGTCTCTAGCATTTCACCCTCCTTTCAATGCCATACATATCTATTGCTCTTCTCGATTCATTGACCATGACAATCCACCCCTATTGTTATTGATCCCTCCATTAGTGGTACCTAAATAAAGTCATTTGTTAAAAAAAGTTAATAGTGATTTCAGAGTGTTGTAAATGAATCCCAACAGATGTGTAATCTGTTACAACAGGTAAGTGATCAGTCGCAACAGATTACTTACCTGTTGAGATTCATGTTACGCTCCTGAAGATGATTTCAACAGACGAGTCATCTATTGTAATAGGTGAATCATATGTTACAACAAACTATATATCTGTTACAATAGGAAACGCTTGTTGGGATAGATGTTAGGTATTAAGGCACCTTTGAAGCCGATTCCAACAGATGAGTGACATGTTGCAACAGATAATTAACCTGTTGTGATAGATGACTTACCTGTTGCAACATACGATGATCTTTGGGAATTGAGGTTAGGTTTTATCACAACAGGTAACTAATATATTGCAACAGATATTTACCGTCTGTTGGAATTGAGTTCAGGTTCTGTTGCAACAGGTTAATAATATGTTGCAATAGATATTTACCCTATTGCAACAGACAATACGTCTGTTGTAATCGATTTCAGGTTCTGTTGCAATAGGTTACTAATCTGTTGCAACAGATATTTATCATGTTGTACCAGATAACTAATCTGTTGCAACAGATGGGTCATATGTTGCAACAGATGACCCATCTGTTCGATTCATGTTACGACACTATACAACCATAAACATGAATCCAACATATAAGTCTTCCATTGAAATAGATGTCTCATCTGTCGCAAAGGATGATTGATCTGTTTAAACAGATGACTTTTATGTTGCATTCATGTTCGCGTGTTATCTATTGTTGAAAAAAAAGCACAATAGCAGTTACCTAGATGATAAATTCAACTAAAAATCATAATTTAACTTATCAAAGTCTCCTACGAAGTAATGCCAAAGTGGAAAGTGATGTACGAAACAAAATTTGACCTAAGAAATTGGCCAAATAGCAACAGTAGCGGTAACAACAACAACAACAATGGTCAACAAGAAGAAGATAAAGATGATGATAATAAAACAAAAGATGATGAATAAAGTAGCAATAACAATGAACAATAAAAATCACTACGAGAAAAAAAACAATAGATGAGAAGAGAGAGAAAGAGGTTTTTTCCCCTTCGTTTCTCGTTATATTAGGTAAACATTTGGATCAAAGTGTAAATTTAAAAACTTCTAAGCTATTCTCAAACGTAGCCAACTTTCTTAATCCATAATAAAGTAATTGTCACCTCCACTCAATTATTAAGACTTCTGTCACCTACACTTCATTTTAAAACTCTTTTGTCACCTACAACTCAAAGCCCCTACTTACTAATTGGCCAGACATTTCCATTATGTTCTTAATTACTCCCTCTATTTTGTTTATTTGACCTCTTATCTCTATACTAAAAATAATTATTTTTATTTATTTATTTAATTTATGAAATCAAGATAATTTTGTTATTCTCTCTATTTCTAAATAAGTGTTCATTTGACGT
The DNA here is from genome assembly GCA_030864215.1 of Capsicum pubescens. NCBI lineage: Eukaryota > Viridiplantae > Streptophyta > Magnoliopsida > Solanales > Solanaceae > Capsicum > Capsicum pubescens. The sequence continues at coordinate 115,525,219 of CM061539.1, forward strand.
TTTAATTTTGTGGGAAAATGCTCTCAAACTTCATAGATAGTTTGAACTATATAAGAGCAATAATCAATTTTAGCTTGAATCGTTTGTAGGGGAACCCTACCTTCTCTGATCCATTCGACACATGCAATTTCTTTTCCGTCGAAACGCCCCGCAATTTGTATTTGAATTCCTTTTATATCTACTTGCTCTGTTAATTCATTATCCTTCTTCAGTGCTTTTCAAAATGAAACTCAGTTCTTTAATTGTCCAACTATAAATTCTGCAAGAATATTAGGGTTCCCGTAAGATTTTGCAATTCTTGTCACAACAATGTTCAATTTTTGATTTACATAATTAAATTCTTTTTGTAAGGTCATTTGTAATTCTTCGATTTCGTGTGATCGATTTTCTATTAATAATTTTGGGAATCCCATAAAGATTATGACCTGGATCAAATCGATTCCTTTTTGAATCTCTATACGTGCAATTCCTTCGACGTCAACAAATTTCGTCAAAGTTTAGGTATATTTGAGATTATTTTCCTTAATTTTGTTATTAATAAGTATTTATTTAAGCCATCAAGAATAAATTAGTCATGTTCTTCCAAATTAGTTCTTATTGAAATAAAATATAATTAATGTCACACTGGAAAGAGATAAATTTAATTAGGAGTAAGTTAGTAATTTTTTTTATTTTTTCAAGGAGTTAGTTATAATTCATTTATTAAAATCCAATTCAAAAGGAACACTTATTTAAGAAGGAAGTATATTTTTTTCTTTCTATATTTATTACTAAATTACTAAACAACTACTCCTTCCTTTTTGTTTTAGTTGACCTTATTTCTAAAACAATTTGTTTTAATTTAGTAGTCCCTTTACTGAAATTAAGAGGATTTTAATATGTTATTCAATAATGCACTCAACATTAAATGACTAAACAAGTTGTATATGTTCAAATTTATATTTTTAAAGTATAATTAATAAGGTTAATTTGATAAAATTTCCTAATAAATATTTTTCTTAATAAGTGTGCCGACTATTATGAAATGGAAGGAGTACAACTTAAAGTAAATATAAAATTGTAAAATATTATTAACAAAGTTAATTCAATAAAATACATTTCTAATTATATTTTTTAAAGTGATATGGCAAGTGAGCCTAGTAAAATCAAATGGAGGGAATAGTTAAAAGGGATAATTACATAACTTAGCCAATATTGACTTCTAATTACCTTATTTAGCTTAGTTTCAATTAATTACAATTCATAGCTTCCTCTTGCCTATTAATTTTTCATAATTACAATTCATAGTCTCTCCCATGCATTTTTTTTTCTCTATTTTCTATTACTTTTTTTTTCCCTTTTCAGTTTTTTCCTTCATTTTTTTCTTTTTCTTTTTCGCTTTCTTTTCCTTTTTCAATTTTTTTTTTTTCATAACTATGTTTCAATTTTTTCTTTTCCGTTTTCTTTTTTCCTTTTGTATTTTTTTCTTTTTCTTTTTTTCTTTTTATTGTCTATTTTCGATTACTCTTTTTTTTTTCCTTTTTTTGTTTTCTCTTTGTTCTTTCTTTTTTCAATTTTTTTTCCCGTGCCTTTTTTCATTTTGTTTTTTTTTCTTTTTCTTCTTTTTGTTTTTTATTGTTTTTCTTTTTTTCTATTTTCTATTACTCTCCTTCTTTTTTTGTATTTTTTCTTTTTTTTTTCTCATATTTTTTCTCTTTTTTTTTTCTTTTTCTTTTTCTCCTTTTTTTACATTTGTGCGAACTAGCAAACACAAATACAAGTGTGAACTATGTTTTAATTTTTTCTTTTTCTTTTTTTTCTTTTTATTTTTTCTCCTTTTTTTGTCTATTTTCAATTACTTTTTTTTTTCCTTTTTCTTCATTTTTTCTTTTCCTTTTTTTGTTTTCTCTTTCTTCTTTCTTTTTTCAATTTTTTCTTTTTCATTGTCTTTTTTTTTTCTCCTTTTCCTTTTTTATTTTTTTTCCTTTTTTTATTTTTTTTCTCTGTTTTCTATTACTATTCTTTTTTTTGTATTTTTTTTTCTTTTCCTCACATTTTTTTTGTATTTTTTTTCTTTTTATTTTTTTTCCTTTTTGCATTTGTGCGAACTAGCAAACTCAAATACAAGTGTGAACTATGTTCCAATTTTTTCTTTTTCGTTTTCTTGTTTTCTTTTGTATTTTTTTTCTTTTTCTTTTTTTTTCTTTTTATTTTTCTCCTTTTTTAGTCTATTTTCTATTACTCTTTTTTTTTTCTTTTTTCTTCATTTTTTCTTTTCCTTTTTTTTTGTTTTCTCTTTCTTCTTTCTTTTTTCAATTTTTTCTTTTTCGTTGTCTTTTTTCATTTTGTCTTTTTCTTCTTTTCCTTATTATTTTTTTCTTCTTTTTTATTTTTTCTATTTTTTTCTCTATTTTTCTATTACTCTTCTTTTTTTGTTGTATTTTTTCTCCTTTTTCCCATATTTTTTCTCTCTTTTTTTTTCTTTTTCTTTTTCTCCTTCTTTTCATTTGTGCGAACTAGCAAATACAAATATAAGTGTGAACTATAAAATATAAATACAAAGCCGAATTATAACATACAAATACAAGTGGGAACTATAAAATCTAAATACAAATGCGAACTATAACATATAGATACAAGTGTGATCTATCATTTGTATTTTTTAATTATTGAAAAGGAACGATTGATTTTCTTTTTACGAATACTTGTTTGTATTTATTTATACGAGTTGTATTTATTGATACAAATAAATACAATTCAATTTTTTATAAAAATACAATATATATAAATACAATATGTATTTGTATTTTTAAAATTATTGGTTTCATTTGTTTGTAATTGTATTTGTATCAATTGATATTGATTTATTAACAAATATGAATAATAATTTTGACATACAAATACAAAACGGTACATTTGTATCAAATGATACATTGCATATTTATATATTTTAGAATCAAGAAAATACAATTAATGTATTTACTTGTTTGTATACAAATACAAATGATAAATTGTACATAATCACGGCTAAATACAATATGCAATCAACTTACAAATACAAATACAAAATAATTCTTTAAAAATAAAAAGACATCGACGAAAATAGAATACAAATACAAATATAATCTAAATATACAAACACAATAAAATCATAATACAAATATAATCCAATATAATATAAAATCAATTATAAAATACAAATACAAAACAATTCCTTAAAATACAAGTGTGAATTATATAAAATATAAATGATGGTGCGAACTAATAAATACAAATACAAGTGCGAACTATAAAATACAAATATAAACGCGAACTACAAAATACAAATACAAGCGCGAACTTTAAAATACAACTACAGTTGTATCAATGAATACAAAAATATGAATGACGGCGTAACTACAAATAGATAAACAATTATGGTATTTACGTTATCATCAATGACTTGTGCTCGAATAGTTATATTTTTTTAAAATACAAAAAATATAAAATAGAACAAAAAAAAAGATAAAGAAAATAAGTACAAAAAAGAAAAGTAAAAAAAAGTGAGATAGAAGAGAGAAAAAAATATATAAAAAACGAAAAAAAACAAAATAGGAAAAATTAGAAAAAAGAAGAAGAAAAAACGAGGAAAACACGAAAAAGAAAAAAATACAAAAAGATAAAAAAGAAAAAAAATGGTAGTATTTTTGGTAAGGCTAAATATATAGTGTATTTATGTTTTTATGAATATAGATCATTGAGTAAAAATGAATACAACGGCTGTGAATCGAATACAACAGCTAAATAGTACTGTATTTATATTTCATATGAATACAGATTATTAATAAAATTAAATATAGCGGACGTAAATTAAATACAATGATTATAAATAATAATTATATAAAATATGACTATGAAAGGTAAATTTTTGAGCATGTGGTTATTTTTGAAATATTCCGTAGTTAAAAACGCATAAATATCCCAGTCCTAGCTTTATGGGCTTTGTCCGCCAACTCTTTTATCTGGTCTGTACTCTTGGTCCTTTCTTCTTCCCCAAAGTTGAAAGGCTTACAAAAATGGAAGTGATAATAGTATCATCTAATCAAACAACACCTCCTCCTCTTCACCCGCATGCAAATCAACCACCCATTCTCAAAAACTCGCTGTTTTTGGGGCGTCGAGAGCTTTGCTTCGATAGCATTTCCTCGGCCTGCTCTGCTGATCCAATTTCTTCTCCTCCATCTACCTCCGCTTTCACTACTCCCAGGTTCGCACATACCTATCCTTTTGATGTAGAATACTCCCTACATTTTTTACTGGACAGCGAGTTTAATAAGCTAATAGAATTGCTTGTTTTTTGACAAATTAGATGAATAATATGTATAACATAATGTCGGTATTAAGACTATCATGTAATGCTCGTTGAACAAAAGAGAGCCGCAATTCAGCTTGTTTAGATGGTTGTTATCTATTCTATTGTAAGTACTGTGTTAGTTTAAATATAACGTTTGTTTTGATTGTTGCTTTAATTTTATTGTATTGTATCGTTAAATTCATCGCTGAAAAGTCTTATTCGTGGAAGAACTGATTTAGTGTGATGGCGTGTTGCTTTTTTTTCTCGGTTTGTCTTTACTTATTTAATAATTTTATTTTATTCTTTACCCTACATTTTTTTTATAGCAGCTCTATTCCGTACCCTACAATTTTTGTAAATTTATCATTTGTTGATGTGTGACATTATGTAATGTCGAGAAGTGATACAATCTATTCAAACATTGTGTTTATCTAAACGATAAAGTGTGATGTAATATAATATAATACAATACATTATGAAACAATATATAACAACCATCTAAACAAAGTTAGGGTCATGCTTTTCCATCTATATCAGTTTAAACTTATGAGGTGGCTCATTAAAATTAAGCACTACTCAGTACTTGTATTTGCACATGATTCCATGAGCTTTTTTTTTTTGTCATGGCTAATGTCACAGGAGTGGTGGATCTAATGGCAATTCGTTGATTGAGAAACTACGAAAAAGCTTCCCTTTGGCCACACGGAGGATGTTGTTAACAAGTTTTTTCATGTATTCATGTTATCATCCTTCAAGGTACTTGTCAGGTTCGCACGTTCTTGCTGTTTGTTTCTTTTTCATTTTTTTTCACTTGTTGCCTTTGAAGGCTTTGCCTGCACTTGGATTGTGTGTTGGACCTCACAATTGCTGGATTAATCTGGCTTTTGTAGTCACATATTTCTTAGCATGTTTAACCAAATTAATGCATATATTTGGCATTTTTCAGCTCCTTCATTGTATTCTAAATTTCCTTGCCTGAGAAAGATATTGATTGTATGTGAGCTTCCCAAAACGTAGCTGGTATCAATACCAGAAAATGGAGGAGTGATAATGGTAGGTTACTATAGCAGTCTAATAGTGATAAACCTTCTGAAACTATTAAAATGAAGCTTAAATTGAGTGGAATGAATATAGAGAATTTGTATATTGACTCCGTCCAACTATAGGTATAGTTGATTGCTTATAGCCTGGGAACCAAGCTGTCGTGACGCAACTGAGCTAGTCCTCTCCCCCTAGAGCAAACCCCTATTTTTGTATGGTCGGTTATGGAAAAAATGCGAAACTTCATGTTGAGTGTACTTCTTCGATCCGTTGTTAAGTTTTCGTTCTTTATTTGGTTCTAACATGTAAACTACTATATGATATACAGCATTTGCTTTGGGGGATCCGACTGTCACAGTTGAAGAAGTAACACCTTCTACTTTTCCTTCTGCAGCACTTTTCCCTTCCGAGGTTCAGTATCATCACGTGTTCAGCTTATTCTTTATTGTTCCTGCTATGTTCTGATATATCGATCACATCATCTGGTATGTGTCTACTTTGCAGGAAAGAGTTGTTGAGCTCTTTGAAAAGAATACTTATGGTGTTGTCAACATATTTGATGTAACCTTGAGACCTACACTTAATGTTACTGGTATGGTTGAGGTAAATTTTATAGACATGCGCAAACATTTACTTTTCCATTTTCAGCATTATGCTAATCAAACTTTTTGGTATTTTAGCTTTGGCACTATCTTGAAAGTAAAATTTCTCATGTCCACGGATTTTCTGTCTTCATCTGTATGGTGCCTCAACCAACACAACTTTTGTCCCTCTGTAAATAATCTGTGTTTGAAAGCAGCTGCATTCAATATGTTTAAACAATGGCAGATTCCTGAAGGAAATGGTTCGGGGGCGATTTGGGACAAGGAAGGCCACATTGTTACTAATTACCATGGTAAGATCACTTCAATACGGTTCCTGAGTGCATTAGTTATTTTGTGTAATATACTCCATTCATCCCAAGAATAAATGGTTCCGGAGTATGAGAGTTAAACTGCCTAATTTTTGGTGCGATGTTGGAATCAATTTTTCTTACATTTAGGGGCCTAATAAAGGCGTCATCTGAAAAATAGAATTGAATTCTATGATCCAAAAACCACCTTCAATGTATTGGATGGGCTGTGCAATTCTTGGTTAAACAGTTCTCTTTATATGTCCAGTGATTGGCAACTCCCTTTCTAAAAACCCAAGCCGTGGGCAAGTAGTTGCACGTGTTAATATTCTCGCTGCAGATGGGTGAGTTATATTCTATTTTAGCATATACTTAATGGGGATGATACAGCTTCATCCTGCTCTCCATGCTATGTCCTCACTCTCATTATTTTATTTTGTTTCTTTCTGAAGGGTACAAAAGAATTTCGAGGGTAAATTAATTGGTGCAGACCGTGCCAAGGATCTTGCTGTGTTGAAGGTAAGCATTATTTCCAGAATCCTATTTTTGTCAAAAACTGGAGAATTCTTAAGTTCATGGCTATCTTTGCTTTAGTTATGCCATCCTGTTCTTATTTCTCTCATAGCTGTAGTTTGAATGTTTGATTGTCATTTTTCCCCATTGCATTTTTCTTTTCCCTGTTGCCTCTCTCTTTAGCTGATAATCCAAGTGTCCAGCTTCAACTTCTAGGTCATGATAAATTGTTTTCTTCTGCAAGCAATTAAGGATCTGCTGACACATACTAAATGCATGATAATGGTTGCAAACGAACCAATTGTTGATCTGATTTGTTCATTCTATTTCTTCATTGGTATAACTAAGCGGCGGAAGGTTTAGCTTTAGTTTTACTGGACTTGTGATTGTCAACGACAACAACAACATACCAAGTGTGATCCCACAAATGGGGTCTGGAGAGGATAGAGTGTACACAAACCTTATCCTACCTTGGTGAGGTAGATAGTTTGTTTCCAATAGACTCCTGGCTCAAGAAAAGCATTTTAAAAATAGGTTTGAATAATACAAGTGCGAAAGATGCTCTAATGAACATACTAAGAAAATAGAATTATACTATTGACAACAAACATTGTAAGATACCAAAGCAAGAGAATCAAACGTAGTGATAAAATTGAAGAATTAGATACAACAGCAACAACAACATACCCAGTATATTCCCACAAAGTGGGGTGAAGAATTAGATAGTACTACAACTGGAAAGGAGAATAGGGAGCAGATAAGGTGCTTCAAGCTACAACTCTGCTCTTCCACAAGAAAGAGAGAAAACTCTGGACTACCTACTAACCTTCTACTCTAATCCTTGATATCCATGCTCTCCTATCTAGGGTCATTGTCTTCGGTCTACTTCTATCTCTCCTTAAGTCTATCACTGCCAACACCTCCTCATTGGGCATCTGTACGCCCCTTCTTCACATGTCCGAACCATCTCATCCCCACTTCCCTCATCTTGTTCCCTATGGAGATCACTCCTACCTTGCTCGGTATAGCTTCGTTCTTAATCTTATTTCTCTAGTATGCCCATACATCCACCTAGGCATTCTCATTTTTTCCACTTTCATCCTCTACACGTATGAGTTCTTGATTGGCCAATACTTTGCTCATACAACATTGTTGGTCTTGTTAGAATATGAATAGGAATAACTTATAGAATTCTACTTGAAAAAGGATTGTAATGTAGTGTCCTATTAGGAATAGAATTGGAATGTAGTGTCTATAAATAGGGTCTCAATATAATAATTTAGAGACAACAATTTCAATAATATTTTCTCCATTAATTCTCACATGGTATCAGTGCAAGGTTCGTGAGGAAAATATCATTCCGGCGTCACTGCCTGGCGACAGAAGCTATTGTCCAAACAAATATATTTTACGGTGGTATATTTCAAAACAAACCAACACCACCATTATGATCGGAATTTCTCGACGAGTAAACCCCAGTCAGACTCGCCGACAATAGGCCTCTCACGTGCCCTCATGCGCCCTCACACACCACCGGCAGAAAAATTCCGGCGAGCGCGTCAGCCCACGCGTCGGTGCGTGCAGTATTTTTCGGCAGTTTCTTTTTTCCAGTAGCCTCGCTTCTTCATTCCGAGGCTACTCATATGATTATTTCCGATTCCGAGCAACTCCCGAACAACAGATCTTGTATCTGGCGAGTTTTCTTTTCTTTGGCCAAATTCCGTCAGTATTTCTTTTTCATGATTAAATCTGAATCTTATTGAGGAGGTCAGAAACGAAATAGGGTCTATAAATAGGGTCTCAATGTAATAATTTAGAGACAACAATTTCAATAATATTTTCTCTATTAATTCTCACAGGTCTAACAATCACTTTGTAGAACTTATCTTTAAGTCTAGGTGCCACATTCTTATGAATCAACATAGGACACCGGCTGCGAGCCTCCATTTATTTATGCTGCTCCATTATGATGTGTGATATCATCGTCCATCTCTCCACTTCCTTGGATTATTGATCCAAGATACTTGAAGCTTCCTCTCTTCAACAACAACAACAACAAACCCAGTGTATTCCCATATAGTGGGGTCTGGGGAGGGTAAGATGTACGCAGTCCATACCACTACCTCCGAAGAAGTAGAAAGACTGTTTCCGATAGACCCCCGGCTCAAGACAAGGAATAATAAACAAATCCATAATAAAGCATGGAATAAGATGACATAACATAAATACGACACCCACAAGTAATAGTAACCAAAGACAAGTAAACAAAATCGTAATAGAGCATGAAACAAGGTGTCTTAGCAAGAATAATATACCCACCAAGTAATACCCTTGGGATGAAATATGTTTCTATCCTCGCTTCCACATCCGCCTCATGTATTGTGTCACTAAATTTGCACTCGAAGACTTGTGATTGTCGTTGGCTTAAAATGGTTGATAATCATCTTAAAGTTACCAGGAAACAACTTCAGTTAGTTCTTACAGAACAAATAGATCTATCCCTTTGTCCACACATTCCACAGAAAATTTAACTCAAACTTACATTTTTGACACCTTGTGACTTCACATGCTGAATGCTAGGTGGAAGCTTCTGAAGACCTGTTGAGGCCAATAAGGATTGGGGAATCTTCTTCTTTAAAAGTTGGCCAGCAATGTTTAGCCATTGGAAATCCTTTTGGGTTTGATCATACACTCACTGTTGGGGTTATCAGTGGACTGAATCGAGATATATATAGTCAAACTGGAGTGACCATTGGTGGAGGAATTCAAACAGATGCTGCCATCAACCCTGGCAACAGGTTTATTTTTCTGAACTTGTACTTCCCTTGGTATCTAATGCATTGCTTCTGATGCTGATAATTGCTAAAGGTCTATTTTTCTCCTTTTCTTTTTCAAATGCTGTTCTGTGAATAAATGTGTACCTTTCCAGTGGAGGTCCTTTGTTAGATTCGAAAGGAAACTTGATTGGGATCAACACTGCAATATTTACGCAGACAGGTGAATAGTTTTTCCATCGTGTGTGTTAGACTGAAGATTGAGAGGAGATGACAAGAAACACTTCTTTGAATGGTCAAAGTTTATCCTCTGCTGCTATTACTTATTCTTGATCAGTACAACAGGGACATCAGCAGGTGTTGGATTTGCAATCCCTTCTTCAACTGTGTTGAGAGTTGTGCCCCAGTTGATCCAATCTGGAAAAGTATGACTGTTCTTCTATTAATTCGTGGCTTAGTTCTTGTTAGTTTTTTTCCTGGTTTCATGGAATTCTCTTCATTTGCATTTTGTTACAGAACATCTGATGTTTTATCGGCGAATATTGCTTCATATTCTCAGTTTTTCTTTCTTTTGAGAGTCGGGAAGTTGAAGGTGTTGAATTTGGTATCTGCGGGAGTAGGGCGGTGGGGGTGGGGCAAGAGAAGTGTTGGGTGTTTCGAGGGGTCGGGCAGGCCGGCATAAGAGGGACGGGTGGCGGAATGAAGAAGTTAAGAAGAAAGTGGAGATTAAGAAAGGGGCGTATGTTAAGTTGATTGAGAGTAAAGAAGAAGTTGAGAAGCGGGTGAATAGGGAGGTGTACAAAGTGGCAAGGAAGGAGGCTAAGTTAGCAGTTACGGCTACCAAGACAGCAACATTTGAGAGTGTATGCGGGGCTTGAGGAGAAAGGAGGGGAAAAAAGATTGTATGGGCTGGCTAAAGCTGGGGAGCGGAAGGGTCGTGACCTCAATCAAGTGAAGTGCATTAAGGGGGAGGATGGTAGAGTTTTGGTGGAGGATGTCCAATGGCAGGAGTATTTTCGTGAACTGTTGAACGAGGAGGGGGACTGAAGCATTGAATTAGGGGAGCTAGAGCACTCGGAGGAAAATCGGAATCTCAGCTACTGCAGACGTTTTAGGGTTGAGGAGGTCAGAGAGGCTATTCGTAGGATGCGGAGGGGTAGGGCGGCAGGGCCGGACGAAATTTCGGTGGATTTTTGGAAGTTTACTGATGGAGCAGGTTTAAGGTGGTTGACTGATCTGTTTAATGGCATTTTCAAGTCTGCGAAAATGCCTGAGGCTTGGAGATGGAGTACGATGATTCCGTTTTATAAGAATAAGGGTGATATTCAGAGTTGCAACAACTATAGGGGTATTAAGTTGTTGAGTCACACTATGAAGATTTGGGAGAGGGTGGTTGAGCGGAGATTGAGGAGGGTCATGTCCGTTTCGGAAAACCAGTTTGGATTTATGCCTGGTCGCTCGACGAAAGAGGCAATCCACCTGGTGATGAGATTGGTGGAGCAGTATAGGGATAGGAAGAGGGATTTACACATGGTGTTCATCGACTTGGAGAAGACGTATGACAAAGTCTCTTGGGAGGTGCTTTGGAGATGCTTGGAGGTGAGAGGGATCCCGAAGGCGTACATCAGAGCTATTAAAGACATGTACGAGGGAGGGAAGACTCGGGTGAGGACGGCGGGAGTAGACTCAGAACATTTTCTGGTCGAGATACAGTTGCATCAGGGATCGACTCCTAGTCCGTTTCTGTTTGCGCTGGTGATGGACGTGTTGACGCGGAGTATTCAAGATGAGGTGCCTTGGTGTATGTTATTTGCAGATGATGTAGTGCTGATTGATGAGACGCGGGGGTGTGTGAATGATAAATTGGAGGTTTGGAGGCAAACTCGTGAAGCTAAGGGTTCAGGTTGAGTAGGTCCAAGACGGAGTATATGGAATGTAAGTTTAGTGACTCAAAGCAGGAGGACGGAGTGGTGGTGAGGTTGGATTCCCAGGATGTTTGTAAGAGGGATAATTTTAAGTATCTCGGGTCTATGATTCAGGGGAATGGCGAGATTGATGAGGATGTCTCTAAACGTATTGGAGCAGGTTGGATGAAGTGGAGGCTCGCATCGGGAGTGTTGTGTGATAAGAAGGTGCCCTTAAAGCTTAAAGGTAAGTTCTACAGAGTGGCAGTCCGTCCAGCCATGCTGTATGGTGCTGAGTGTTGGCCAGTCAAGAACTCCCACATTCAAAAATTGAAGGTAGCGGAAATGAGAATGTTGCGTTGGATGTGTGGACTTACTAGAGGGGATAGAGTTAGGAATGAGATTATCCGAGAGAAGGTGGGAGTGGCGTCGGTGGAAGACAAGATGCGGGAAGAAAGGCTGAGATGGTTTGGGCATATGATGAAGAGGGGCACGGATGTCCCAGTTCGTAGGTATGAGAGGCTAGCTTTGGATGATTTCAGGAGGAGTAGAGATAGGCCGAAGAAATACTGGAGAGAGGTGATTAAACATGACATGGAGTTGTTACAGCTTACTGAGGACATGACCCTAGATAGGAAGGTGTGGAGGGCGCGGATGAGGGTAGAAGGCTAATGCGAGGGTGGGTTGTATCTTGTAGTTAGGGAGCTCTTGCGTAGCCGGGTTAGTAACCCTAGGACTGTGTCCATTGGTAGGAGCTGATAGTGTATACTATTACTAGGTGGGTGTCCTTTTCTTATTTCTTATTTTCATATTACTCTTATTTTCGTGTCTCTCGTATTTCTATTTTTATTAGTCCTTATTTCTTATTTCGGTTATGCCACCACTCCTATTTTCGTGTATTACTTTGATCTTGCTAACTATTCTTTATCTTGAGCCGGGGGTCTATCGGAAACAACCTCTCTACTTCTTCGGAGGTAGCGGTATGGACTGCGTACATTTTACCCTCCCCAGACCCCACTTGGTGGGAATTCACTGGGTTTGTTGTTGTTGTTGCTATATGTATGTCTCATGCATGTCAGGTTGTTCGTGCTGGTTTGAACATTGACATCGCTCCAGACTTGGTTGCCAACCAACTCAATGTTCGAAATGGAGCTCTGGTTTTGCTGGTACTTTCTGTCACTATGACCCTTGGGGGGACAGTTATCCTTCAGGGTAAAACTCACGATATCGCTTTTATCTGAATCTGTTCCTGCTCTATTTAGGTTCCTGGAAATAGTCTTGCGGCCAAAGCTGGACTTCGTCCTACTACCAGGGGTTTTGCAGGAAATATAGTACTTGGTGATATTATTGAAGCAGTGGATGACAAACCTGTGAGTGGTGGTTTCTTCTATTTAATGTTAGGCTGCAAGCTTTTTGTTAGTGCAAATTGATTATATGAACCTTGTCTAGGCTTATGACCTGCAGAGGTCTAGAGTTCGAATCATGTGGGCAATGAGTGAGTGGGAGAGTTGCCTTCACTGCCTGCTTAAGCTTGAAAAGGATAAGATTTCGTAGGAAACCATAAGTAATTAGGCGATTGGTCATTGGAGTGACAAGGCAAGGGAATGCAAGCAAATGAAATTTTCAATGCACTGATAGTGTAAAAACAATATTTACAAAATCATGTCATTTTTAAAGAAATAACAGTAATTATACATGACAAACACTATTGGTAACCTGGCAAAAATTGTAAGTTACCTATTATCACATGTTAAAGCTATAGTAGTGAAAAAATCTTGCGCTATCAATAAAGCCTAATCCATCGGATTAATTAGTTTGCAACTCTATTGTCTTACTACAGTGTTGAAAGTTCCTTGAGATTTTCCTTTCCCATCCTCATCGGTAACATGAAGAGAACATTGTGATTGATCTTTATTTCTTCTTGTTCTAAGCAATTCTGCATTTCTGAAATGCGCAATTCCATGTTGTTGCAGGTCAGGAGTAAAGCAGATTTGTATAAAGCCCTGGATAACTATAACATAGGTGATGAAGTTCGGTTAAAAATCCGTAGGGGCAACGAAAACTTGGAGTTGAGCATAGCATTAGAGGAAAAGGACTCATGAAGAATGGAGCTTCGTGGTTTTCAGCTTAATTAACACCAACGATATCTGTATACTATCATTAAGAATTGTGTCTGGGATCTAGGAAAGTGGAATGTGAGGAGCATGTTCAATGGAAATGCTGCCAGCAGAATGTATCACTTGTAAAGCATTTTAAGTTACCATTGAAGGACAAAATGAGTAATCCTTGAAATTCTTTTAAGCAATGCTTTCTTCTCCCTACTTCTGCTAATTTTATGGAAAAGTTAAGGTCATGACATCAATTTATTTTCTCAAATTCGTTCCAGCCTTGTTTCATAGTGAATTTATGAATTTGAAAACTTTTAAAACTGATTTTTATTTTAAAAAGACTCTAACCCTCAACCGATGATGAGGTGTTCCGTGCTCAATCACTTGAGCAAGCCTCACCTGACGAAGTTATTTATTTTCATTTTCCCCAGTCATATATTATTATTATTTTGTTTGGTTTAACTATAAAATCAAATAAATTGCTGTTTATAAATTCATCTAAATTGCCGCTAAATGCATCTAAATTGTCGTACATATCTACGCGGCGTGCATAATATTTGTACAAATTCCTTTTAAGGTCAAGAAGTATTTCGTGAGATTCTAATTGACGTATTGAAGTTGATAATAAGGTGAAGTTGGTAAAAAGGTGCTGATAATTGCTAAACAACTGTTCTATTAAAATGATTGAAATGTCCTATGCCATTAACCAAAAAAAAAATGATTGAAATGTCCTATGCCATTAACCAAAAAAAAAAGTGCAAGTACAAAAGTGATTTTGCATAACAAAAGGATGAGCATTTCGAAAACTACAAAAGATATCATAAAGATTAAACGAAAAATACTTATAAACTATAAAACTGTAAGTTGGCGACTACTTGTATTAGTATAGATGATTTGACTTATAAGCAATTTTAGTGTTTATCAAACATGTAATAACCAAAAAATCACTTACAAACTAGTAGTTTAACCAGTTTTAAATTGATGATGTGAAAAAAAAACTCTTGTTGGCAAGTCATTATATTAAGATCTATATATATCAAAACGTTGATTACAAATTTCGAAGTCAAGATGGCCGAGTTGGTCTAAGGCGCCAGTTTCAGGTACTGGTCCGAAAGGGCATGGGTTCGAATCCCATTCTTGACATTACTTTTATTAATTTTTTTCCCGTTCAACACAAGTCATGTCTACAACTCTCTTCCCCCCCTACACAAGTCCCTTATTTTTTGCCTGCCAAAAAAATGGTATTCTAACAACCTGAAGTAAACAACATTTTTATGATTTTGATACCCTAAAAAAAGGGAGTAAAAAGAACAAGAACTAATATTAACAAGGGAAGAGCAAAAAAGAAGGATCTACGTGTATTTTCATATGAAGGAAACTAATCCTACTTAATTTATTGTGACACCAGACTAGTTGATCTGTTGTTAGCCTGGACATGTTGAGAACCCTAGTAACCAATTTCATGTCAACTTGAGAGAAAAAGTAGAATACATGATCTGAATCATCTTCTTTGTGCTTCTTCAACCTCTTCAATATGCAACATTCACCTCTCAAAGCATCTTTCAGCTTCTTCTCTTTCTGCATTCCATGAGAATATCGTGAAAAATAAGACAAATTTATTTATTACCTCATGTTAAAATAACTCATTATTACCGTACAAATTCTTTACAGGATTAGCTTAAGTTAAATTCTTAGACAATACTCCCTCCGTGTCCCAAAATAATTGTCACTTCAGAAATTCAAGGCCAAGGCTGACAATTGTTTAATTTCAATAAACCTTATATTTATCCTTTTTCTTAATGAACGTGAAAAAAGCTAAGAGTGAATCGTTAAAATCGAACTGAGGAAGCTATCAGTTAGAATTTTTTTTTTAAAAAAAATTACCTTTTGAAGACCTTTTTTGACGTCCATTAAAAGCTCTAAATCTCCCAGGGCTTTAAGTTCTTGATGTTGTGTTCCTTTTCGACCCTTCACCATTAGGCTGGCGCAATTTCTATCAGCTCTAACAAATTGCCAAAATATCCGTATTGATTCCTCCAGTACCTCCACCAACATGTCACTTGTAATGCAATATTCATCTTTCTCTCTACCTCTAGCCTTGTTTTTGTCTTTCACTTTGTCCTCTGCCCATCACCCTTATTATCAGTACATTGAACATAAATCAAGAGTACCCAAATATTAACAAAATCATGTTACTTATCTTATAAGTAGGGGCGGAGATGGTATGGTATATATATATAGTAGTATAATATGTAAAATTTTGAATTTCGATCATGTTACTTATCTAATAAGTAGAGGCAGGGATGGCATGGTACATATAATATAATAGTATGTAAAATTTTGAATTTTGATTTGTAAAACTATATTATCACCATGCCAAATTAATTCGGTATATGCTTTGATATTTTAAGTTTGTTTTTGGTATTTTGCGCTATGGTAAATCATTAATAATAATTAGTTCTACTTCGACTTACACATACTCATACAATAGATAATTATGACTTCAGATTATCAAGAAACATCTTAATTATATCAAACTAACACCTCACACATGTGAAAATATCTAAAAAAAAAGTACAAGCAATTCCTTCGTTAATAACAATTACACAAAAAAGATATTTCAAGCAAGATAAAATAGTCAAAAAGTTTCAATGTCTAAAGAGTAGTTTTATACTATACTAGGGCAGCTTATACTTTTGTTAGCATTATAATAATATATACGAATTTGTATACATAACTATACACTTCAGTACGAAATTCGATATTTCAGTATTTTTTTTTTACAAATAACGAATACGGTATCAAACACCATTTTTTTTTTTTTTAAATGCATACCAGATAACATACTATTAAAATCACGGTAGCAAAAAACAAATTAAATTTTGATGTGAAATTCGATATCTACCATATCATGCCCACTCTAACTTATACGATTAATCATGTCATTATTTTGGCTATCAAAAATCTTTCCAGATAGCTTACCTCTTATAACAGGAACTTGAAGAAGATTGCGAAGATCATATCGAGTCTTGATGTAATATTGAACTCTAGGTCCTTGAAAAGGTTCATTTTCTATAAATCTTTGCAAGAGAACTTGAAACTGTTGAAATTCACCAGCAACTTCATTATACGTGCGAGTACCACGAGGGTCAGAATCCCACAAACTTAAAGCCTTGTCATATTGCCAGTGAAGAAATTCCCAACACAGACACATTTGTCCAACATATATTACTTCTAGATCACTCTGCAATTCTTTGATAAACTTTACTATTGGGTCAATATTGTCATAATTCCTTTTGTGTTTGAATAGCTTAATGTTTTTTGAAATTAAGGATTTTAATTTTGGACCTGAACATCTCTGCCTTGATACATGTTGAAATGGATCTTTTAGCGGATCTTTCTGCAGATAACCTGTAATTTTTTTTTATTTTTTTTTGGATCAGAGAAGCTAAAAATGAAAAGAATTTGAATTCTCCATACTGACAAGTCACAATGTACAATATTATTTTCACACCATTTTACCTGTTAAAACAAGTAACGATGTATAACAAGCAAGAGTTGGTAACTTGAAAAATAGATACGGTACACCATGTTAAATTAGGCACTTTGAGTAAAAGAATTTAAGCTATCAATATATATATATATATATAAACTTCTGAAAAGATGCAGAATATGCTAACAATCTTCCTCTTGTTTACACGAAATGTTCTCTACTGTGTTTTCACACAAGGTTTTCCATTTCATTAAGTGGTGGTGCTTCATGCAAACAAGTTCAAGAAATAAGTAAAGACTTCGTGGTTGATTTTAAACTTGTTATGGTATTTCCGTGGCTATAAAACATATCACTAAGGATAAAATGAGAAAACTAAAATTAAATTATTTTGAAAAATAAAAATATATCTTTCTTTTTTTAAAATGGATGTAAGAGAGTAAAAATTGGTGTAACATTATAGAGTAGTATAGAGTTTGATTTTTCACACAGTGGATAACAAAAATAGGGAAAAGGTAATAAGTCTTTTCGCTCGTGCCTACTTTTGTTTGTTACGTCATGGATTCAATGCTTTAGATTTCATTTGGTCCAGTGTTTGGAGAGCCCAGCTAACCAGATTTTGTGGGTCATATGTTAAAAACTTTTTTATGGTTAAAGATAAGTTGTTCTATGCATTTAACGTAGTATATTAGTACATTCAAGAAATATGAATATGATGACCATGAATAACTAATAGTACTTACTATGTTCACCAGCTAAGAAAGAGACCAAGAAGAATGATACTTTTCTTACATTCAATGGTGTAATGGTGTGATCTAGTGATGTGTGAGTCAAAATTATGAGAAATCGAAATTTTAAATTAAAGTGAGTTTTTTTTTGATTGACCTAAGCTATGGTGAAATAGACGTTGAGTCTAATTTAACTTCAAAAACTAACTGTGGAGGAAATTAAGTATAATCCAAGACCTAAAAAAGCCTCCAATCACTAAATGAGTCGATGTGAGACTGAACACCCAGTACCTATGGCCGTCAATGAACTAGCTTAGAATCATGGGAAATTAAGGTTCAAATATCACAAGAGAAGAAAATATATGTGATTTCCTTTATTTATCTCAGCCTTAGTGATCAAATTTATCTACTATCCATGATGACTGGGTGCGTTCAAGATGGCTGGGACGTCGTCCTTATTTAAAAGAAAGAAGAAGGAATGATGCTTTTCATGGTAACTATGCAGAACACTTGAAAATACAGTAATTCATGAAGACTGACCTATTGCATACATTTTCTGGTACGTTAATATGTCAAATTTGCGCATCCTTTCTCTGTAACTTTTGTAGAACTTCTGAAGTTCACTTATACAATCTTCACGCTGTAACTTTTCATCAATCTTCCATGGCTCCAAATCATCCATTTTTGGTGTATCTGATTCTTCGAAAATAGTAGGAAGTCCAGTATCTCTAACTTTTCTAAGTTCCATCTTTAATTGTTCAATTAATTCTTGGTGTTCCCACAACGTTTCCAATTTATTTGCATCTTCATTTATTGATTTGGCATTTTCTGAATCATCAAAATGCTCGTAAAAATCATCCACAGATAGAAATTGTGGTGGTTGATCTTGTTCTAATTCTAATTTCCTTAGCTCTTCCATTATATCACTATCATTATCATCGTCATCAGATTCTTGTGACATTTCATGATCGTTTAGAGCATCATCAAGCTCAAATTCTCCTCCAAAGTCTTCGTCTGTCAAGAATCCATCACTATATGAATCGACTAATTTGTTCATCAGATAACATATATGATCAAAACCAATCGACACACTATCAGAATCAGTAGATATACAAGAATCCTTCTCCGATTGAAACAGAAACTCATCTGATTCCTCCAGAATTTGCTTGTTTTTAGTGACTGATTCTCCTTTTATGGAATTCGTTTCCTCAGTTTTCTCCATTTCCTCTTTGTCACACTCTAAATTAATCAAATCCCCTTTTCTTTCCACATTTAAAGGGCAGTCCGGTGCATTAAAGCTCCCGCTTTGCGTTAGGTCCAGGGAAGGACCGTCCGACAAGGGTTTACTGTACGCATCCTTACCTTGCGTTTCTGCTCGAGGCTGTTTCCACCACTTGAACCCGTGACCTCCTTCCTCATTTATGGCTTCAATTTTACTATCAACTTCTTTCGAATCCTCCGCTTCAACGACCTTTGCTTCTGTCAGGGACTTGTTGATGTTAAATGTAGAGGGCATTCTAACATACTCGCTTTTGTCTTCCTTGCTCTTACAAAACTCTTCATAGGTAGGGAATTTAAATGTAAAATTGAACTCTGTTTCCTGTTTCTCCTCATTATTTTCCGAATCAGCGAATTCAGAAACATCCTGAAAAACATCATCAGACTCATAGTCTAACTGCTGTCCTGTCTCTGGAAATTCACATTCTCTCTGATACTCATCTTTAAATCCCCAATTCTTATTTAATAGAGCCTTACACCTTCTTAACCTGTGATTCAAAGATATCAAATTAAGGGAAATCAAAAAAATTGAATATTGATTTACAAGAAACAACTACTAATAATTAAATATAACCTGAGGCCGACGAATGTGGTGATGAAGTTGAACACTGGAGACACAGAGAGGGAAACAAAGGCAAAAACAGTAGCCAGTGAAAAAAATAATTTTTGATAGAGGAAACGAGAAAGAGAAGCCATATTCAGACAAGAGAAACAACAAACCCCATGTCAAAAGTTAGTAAGATTTGCAAGAAAATGAAGAGTAATTGGACGTAGAAATTCGAACTAACAGCGAAAATGCATGGAGTGAACAGATTTACGAGCAAAAAGTGATAGTTACAAGCGAGCGACCTGGCCTAATTGACATACTTATTCATGAGAAAAGAAGAGAAATTTGTCATGTCCACCTAAGAGGGAATTGTTAGTTGAGCAGTCCCTGTTTTTGCTGCATATTCTTTGAGAGAAGGAAAAATTGGGGTAAGATTGAATGTTGACGTCTTCTTTGTTCATCTTTTTCCCACGAGTTAGGGGCTTACGTTGCCTATTCTTTCTTACGCCGCGTGTCTTTCACACTATGGTTTTCTTGGAATTCTATGAATTTGGCAACTTAGTCGTAATTAAATACTATTACTTGCCATAAAATGATGAAAGATAGAAGAAAACAATAAAAGAGTAGTCTTCTTTTTTTTTGTTTTTTCAATTCTGTCCGAGATTTATACAGGATACCGAGTAAATTTAAATTTGCGTTAGAAAATCTCATATTAAGGTTAAAGTACTCTTATGATTCCATGCTGAGGGTACAAATTTGAAAAGTCTCATATTGGGTTTAAAATATTTTTTTTTTGTATTGAGGGTTCAAACTCAAAAAGTTTCATATTGAGTTAAAATACTCATTCGATTTCATATTGAGGGTCTGAACCCGAAAAGTCCTATATTAAGATTAAAATGCTCCTTTGATTTCATATCGAGGACTTAAACTCGAAAAATTTTGTATTAGGTTTGCGACATTACTTCGATCCCATGAGGTTTCAAACTTGCAAAGTCCTATGCTGGAGTTAAAATGCTCCTTTGATTTCATATTAAGGACTCGAATCTAAAACATCTAATTATATTCCATTTTCAAGAACAATCCAATGATTAGTAAATTCGAATATTTAGTCAAGAGTCAATCTACCTTACTAGCCATCCATTTTGAACTTCTTTATTTGTTTTCCTCGTAAGATTAAGTGTCGCGTGTACCAAAAGATATTGCAATGTTTATCATCTCAATTTAATTAAAATAATTAATCATTTAATTGGTGATGAGTGCAAATTAATGTGAAAATCGTGAAGCCTAAGATACTAATAAATTACGTGACAGATTTAATCCGAACCGGCTGGCTGAGTTCTTTAATAGTTGAACATTTCAAACAAACACACAAAATATGTGAAGGTTCACAAAGTTAATTAGTAGAAATAATTAATTATGATTCTTTAGGGCTCATTTGTTTGCACTTAATGGAGGTTTGAATTTGAATGGTTCAAACTTCAGACCATTAAGTGCATTTATTTTTTATTAAGATTTTATCTCTTAATAGATTTGAATAGGTATTAATCATTCACACATAAAATCAAGTCTTAATAGGTCTGAAGAGGTATTCTGGTGTTGGATAATATTCACCGCCTCTCTATTCATAATCATCAATCACCACCTCTGCTACCGCCATCATTGTCAACCACCACCCACCACCATCAACCACCTCCACCATCACAACCACCATCGACAACAAATATTGCTACCAACCACTATTGGCAACCGCTACCACACCTACTACCTCTATTATTCTAATTATATTTAATGCCACCGCCGCCGTCAACACCACCACCAACATCAACCACTACCGGTCAATCCCTACAATCGACAAACTCATCTATCACAACTAGCATCAGTGCTAACTACCACTAATAAATCACAACCTCCACACATTCTTCGACGGCCACCACCATTGTCACTAGTAACACCACCTCTACTATTACTTCAATCACTATCATCGCTACAATTTATCTCTACTAACAGTCATCTCCATCATCACAACTAACAATATCTCCAACTAACACCAACACATCATCAACCATCATTCATTCATTTTTCAGCCATCACAATCAACACCTCCAACTACTAACATCAAGCAACGTCACATCACAACCACCACTACCACTATCAACCGTCACCATCATAACAGTTACTACAATACCAATCATCACAACTATCACCACTAACATTACTAATCACTGTCATCAATCATTGTCACCGCAATCACCATTATAAACCATCTCCATTATCACTAACAAACATAAATATATATTTTTTTCAATCAAATAATAATTTTGTTGTATTAAATTACATATTTTTCTGATATATAATTAGTTTTTTATTTGAATTGTATTTTTATTTTATTATATATACAAATAATTTTTTTTTGTACATTCAGATGTTGAAAAACAAACAATCTTAATCATTCAATTTCCAGATCTAGAGATAACATCTTAATCATTCAGACGTTCATTCAAATTCAGATGTCTGAATCTTAAAAAAAAAAAAATGCAACCTTAATCTACTCCCTCCGGACTACTTGTCACGTTTCCAGTACACAAACGTTCGATAAAAAACTAATTAGTCAATGTTATTACTTTTGAAATAATTATTACTAAGAATAAAATTTAAAAAATATAATAAATTATATTTTAATTTTTAAAATAACACTATTCTAGATCATCTAGTACTTCCTTCGTTCCACAATAAGTTAATTGTTGAATTTTGACACACATGTTAAGAAAAAAAAGAAAGCAAAGACATAAATTTATCATGTTTTTCCATTTTAACCCTCTTCAAAAAGCAAAGACACATGATACATCACTCTCAATGCACATTTAATGAAGGGTAAATTTGAAAAAAAAAATCAATATTTACCTTGAATTATGAACCATTCACTTATTTTGAAACATTAAAATTGCTCCAACAATTCACTTATTGTGAAACGAATTGAGTATTTTTTGTCATAAAGAGCACAAAAACCGGTGTTGCTATATGCCAACATTGGGATTTGGAAGTGCAAATCGAAAAAAATTGACCAGACATTTTCGGAGGCACGACTAACGCTGACACTATTGCTTGTGAACTAGCCATGTCATGTCTAAAGGATACGGTTATTTAGAAGGACAACAGACGCTAATGTAGGGGTTTTGTGTTTGTTGACAGTTATCAATAGAACCGCCATATGCAAGAGAAATTTTAAAAGACGAGGGGTGTGTTTGGTACGATCGAAAATATTTTTCACAAAAAATATTTTTCTAGAAAATGTGTTTTTGAAAAATAAGTAGATTTCTTATTTATTTTTCTGTGTTTGGTTGGTGGATGGAAAATACTTTTCAGAAAATAGTTTGTAATGTTTGGTTGGTGAATGAAAAAATATTTTTTTTAAAAATACATTTTAATCTTTAGCTAAAGCGTAAAAATACATTTTAGAAAAATATTTTTTGATCTCAAAAAATATTTTTTGGGGTGTGTTCGATATGAAGGAGGAGAAATATTTTCTAAAAAAATAAGTTGTTTCTTACTTATATTTAGGGGTGCATTCGGTTTGATTTTTGAATATCGGTACAGTTTTTTGGTTTTCGGAGTGATGAAAATGACAATCATAACCAAACCAAAATTATTTTGGCTTGGTTCGATCTTTACAAATTTGGTTCGGTTATTTCGTATTTTTATTTCGATTTTGAAGATTAAAGTAGTGAGCATTTAAAATTGGTGATTTTTCTAGAAAAATAATCTTTTTTCAAACCTATTTTCATTCTTAAATATAATTAATTCAACACGAATGAAATAACCATAAATATCGACTTCGCTGAGTCATCATCGTTGGCGTAACGACAATGGCTGAACGCGACAGCGACTGTCGACGGCAGTGACGGGGTTGTCAAAATAGGTAGTAAGGGTGGGTAAGAAAATAATTTTAATTTTTTAAAAAACAATTTTTTTGCGGGGGTGGAGGGTGGGGAGAGATTGGGGGCTAGTACGGGGTGGGGGGTAGGGGTAGGGGTAGGGGTAGGGGAGTATGAGTCGGGTAAAAAAAAAGTTGAAATATGTTTTTTGAATGTGGGTAGTAGGGGTAGGGGTCGGAGTAGGGGAGTGGAGTGAGGGTGGGGTAAGAAAAAAATTGAATTCCTTTTAAAAAAAAATTAAAAAATTTAATTTTTTTGAGGCGGGGTGTGGGGAGGGAGGGGGGAGGAGGTTGGTAGAGGAGGTAAGAAAAATGTTTGATTTTTTCTTAAAAAAATATTTTTTTTGTTTTTGGAAAGGGGAAGGAAGTAGGGTTTTGGGTAGGGGTGAGATAAAAAAAAATTAAAAAATATTTTTTAATAGGGGTGGTAGGGGGTGGGGGTGGGGGTGGGGTGGGAGATTGAGGGTCGGAGTAAGAATGGGTGATTTTGAGAGTTGTATGAATATTTTAATTTAAGAGTGTGGTTGAAAGAAAGTTTTGGAAAATATTTTCCTTACTTTTTGAAGGGAAGTCCTTTTTCTTAGTTTTAAGGAAAATAAGTTGATTTGAAAAATATTTTCTAAAACCTGTAAGCCAACCAAACAGGAGAAAACTGGAAAAAAATTTCTAGAAAATGTTTTCCTTCATACCAAACACACTCGAGATTTATTTTTTTGTGAAAAAAAGAAAAAAGAACCTAAGTGGAATTTTAAAATTAACGGAAAAGGCAATACCCCCAAATTTTTATAAATAGCACAAATATACTCTCAATTATACTCTGCGTACAAATATATCCTTGTCATTAATGAAAAAGTATAAATATACCCTTGAATTTTAATAAATGGTACAAATATATCCTCCGTCATTCTTTGAGTACAAATATACCCTTGCTGTTAATGAAAAGGTACAAATATACCCCTCACATTAACGACGGGACATGTGTCAACATCGTATTGATTGACCCTTTTTAATTTATTTTATCTGTCAATAATTTAATCTATCCTAAATTATAACTCATACACGATCCAAATAACCCGCCCCGCTCCGTGTAATAGAGAAGCTTCAAGAGACACATCACACGTGTTTCTTTCTTCCATTCTCTCACACTCACACTCTCTCACTAACCCAAAAAACCTAACAAACGTGTCGGTTCGATTCATGTTTCGATCCTTCTACCATCTAGAATCAAGTCTAGATTTGTTTAATATTATGATGTTGTTTAATGTTCTGATGTTAGTGTCACACTCCCTTTTTTACGTACTCCAAAATATTATATTTTAACGCGAAAGGGTTTTATTATTTAAGTGACAAGAAATGAAAATTTGTTTCAGAAAAGGATTATTTGCATTTTTTATTCAGAGTCGCCACTTGGCATAATCCGGTGTGCCAAGTCACCTTTGAAAAATCCTTTTCGAAACCATTTGACTCTTAAACCGGTTTGCGAACAAAGATTTCGACTAAGGAATTCTGTTGACCGAGGGGAAGGTGTTAGGCACCCCTCGATCCCGTGGTTCGACCACGGTCGCTTAGTGGAGTGTATCGACTATTTTGACATTATGAAATGTATAAACCACACAAAAGAGCACAAAATAATCAAACAATAACCAAAACAAAACAGTCCAAAAACGTAAAAGTCCAGTCCAATTATACAGTCCGAAAAATAGAAAAAATACAAAAATATAAATCTTAGTCTAAACTAAATCTAGACTAAGCTCCAATGCCTTACCCGACGCCGCGGGCCTTCATCACGATTATTTTCCGCCAACATGATACGTCGGGGCATTCCCCGGTGAATAAATACAAATGATCTCGAAGCATTCCCCGGCTAAATAAATACATCTGAATTTAAACACGATAATCTAGAAAGAGACATTCACACGCACATTCCAACATCCCATGAAATACTTATTCCTAAATTTTGCCTACCCGGCCTACGTTTGCCTACCCGCTCGTCGACATACCGCATTCAACATCAACAATGTATCAAAAATATCAAAATATTTACTTTTATCAATTTTCGATTCCCGTCCCTAAATTTATTTCAAACAATACGATTAAACATGCTTTGATTTATCAATTCACTTTTCGAAGTCCGAAACCAACATCAACCAACACATAACACATATTCGAACATACCAAGCACGCAACGAATAAAATCATCCACACCCACAACATCACGAAAAATAAATTAAAGATTCGGTTAGAAGAAATGGACCTCGATGAAATTGATCCTTGTTGATAATAAAGAAATCCGAAGACCAAAATACTCGACCGGAGAACCTCACAATGAGCAAACCAAACTCGATATTGAATTCAACCGGACAGATCGGAAAACCACGACAAAACCTCACGATGAATAATTCGTAAACCCGAATAAAACTCAAAAACAACCCAACATCTCAAATTTGAAACCCCAAACCAACGATTTCCAACTAACCTTGCACGAACCAAAAACAACTCGGATGGATTCAAAACCTTAAGGAATAAGAAATATCAAAAGAACCGAGACTGAAATTATGAAAAATCGAGAAGACCCATACACGAAATTTCATCGGAATCAGTGAAAAACAGACGGGGTGTCGTTGTCGGTTACCGGCGTCACTGTTTCCGGTGACTGCCGCCGACGGAGAAGGATATCGGAGCAGCGGAGCTGGTCGGATTCTCAATCGGCGAACGGTGTTGTCACCGGTGGACGAGCTGCGGCCGGAGCTGGCCGACGCGGAACGGCGCTGGCACCAACGCCGACGCTGTCGTCGTTGCTGGTGAGAGGTCGGGTCGGCGACGCTGGTCGCTGACGGCGGGAGCAGCAACGGCGGTCGGTGCTGTTGACGGGGGGCTGTTATCACCGGAGGGAGGGAAGGACGGTGGTGTCGTGGCCGATCACCGGCGAACTTTATTGGAGAGAGAGAGTGAGAGTCTAGAGGGAGAAAATGCTGATGGTTTTTTTTTTGTTGGATTTTTGTTACTGTTTTTTTTTTTTGTGAGAGTATGTGTGTGTATATATTGTGAGGTGGGTATTGGGGTAGGGTAGGTGGGGTAAGGTATGGGGTGGTGTGGTTTATTTTGATTGGGTAGGTTGTTAGGATAAGATAGAATTAGTTAGGATAGGATTTGTTATTTTATTATTTATTTATTTTATTTTATTTTTTTGTATTTTGTGAGGGTATAATAACATGGGTGAAGGTACACGGTAGGATAAAAATAAATAAAATAAAATAAAATAGGTAAAAACGACATCGTGTAGGGACGAAATTAGGTGTCTACATCATGTCCCCTTTGAATGTAAACACGAAGTGTTTTCAGACAAAGAAGTAGACAGCGAGACCAAATTTTGACCCGACCATTATTCAAAAAAAGAAACAGAAGGAAGAAGGACAACCGGGTCTTGACTTAGGACATCCTTCCTACCCAAGTTGTGAAAGAATCAAGTCACGGATATTTCAAAGGATTGGAAGAGAAGTGGGCTATACCGAGTTGGAGAGTCGAGTGAGGCTCCGTTGAGGTTCCGGTCCGCGACTCTGTCATTACATCAAAAATGAAATTACAAGTTAAAATATAAACGAAATTACAAAATCCTATCTAACAGCTTCTGCTGGCTCTTGACTCGACTTTTATCACCCTATTCTTCAAGCGGGCTCCTGACTTGCAATTTCTTCCAACTTGTTGCTTGACTTTCCATTGCTTCGCTTTGTTGCTTGACTTTTCGTTTCTTCACCCTATTCTCCAGGCGGGCTCCTGACTTGCTATTTCATCACCCTGTTCTTCAGGCGGGCTCCTGACTTGCTATTTCATCACCCTGTTCTTCAGGCGGGCTCCTGAAACTCAAAATTAAAACTGGAACAAAAATTATCCCAAACAAGAATTATAAATAAGTAGTATTTCATTTTGAAAGTGTTGTCCTATTTTCCAGGAGGATCTTGAACATAAAGTAAAATATCATTTTTCAGGAGGGTCCTGAACAGAAAGTAAAATCCAATTTTTTAGGAGGGTCCTGAACAGAAAGTAAAATCCCATTTTTCAGGAGGGTCCTGAACATAAGGTAAAATCCCATTTTTCAGGAGGGTCCTGAACAGAAGGTAAAATCCCATTTTTCAGGAGGGTCCTGGACATAAAGTAAAATCCCATTTTTCAGGAGGGTCCTGAACATAAAGTAAAATCTCATTTTTCAGGAGGGTCCTGAACAGAAGGTAAAATCCCATTTTTCAGGAGGGTCCTGGACATAAAGTAAAATCTCATTTTTCAGGAGGGTCCTGAACATAAAGTAAAATCCCATTTTTCAGGAGGGTCCTGAACAGAAAGTAAACTCCCATTTTTCAGGAGGGTCCTGAACAGAAAGTAAACTCCCATTTTTCAGGAGGGTCCTGAACATAAAGTAAAATCCCATTTTTTCAGGAGGGTCCTGAACATAAAGTAAAATCCCATTTTTTCAAGAGGGTCCTGAACATAAAGTAAAATTCCATTCTTCAAGAGGGTCCTGAACTGAAAGTAAAATCCCATTTTTCAGGAGGGTCCTGAACATAAAGTAAAATCCCATTTTCCAGGAGGGTCCTGAACTGAAAGTAAAATCCCATTTTTCAGGAGGGTCCTGAACAGAAAGTAAAATTCCATTTTTCAGGAGGGTCCTGAATTGAAAGTAAATTCCCATTTTCCAGGAGGGTCCTGAACATAAGGTAAAATCCCATTTTTCAGGAGGGTCCTGAACAGAAGGTAAAATCCCATTTTTCAGGAGGGTCCTGGACATAAAGTAAAATCCCATTTTTCAGGAGGGTCTTGAACAGAAGGTAAAATCCCATTTTTCAGGAGGGTCCTGAACAGAAAGTAAAATCCGATTTTTTAGGAGGGTCCTGAACAGAAAGTAAAATCCCATTTTTCAGGAGGGTCCTGAGCATAAAATAAAATCCCATTTTTCAGGAGGGTCCTGAACATAAAGTAAATTCCTATTTTTCAGGAGGGTCCTGAATTGAAAGTAAAATCCCATTTTTCAGGAGGGTCCTGAATTGAAAGTAAATTCCCATTTTCCAAGAGGGTCCTGAACAGAAAGTAAAATCCCATTTTTCAGGAGGGTCTTGAGCATAAAATAAAATTCCATTTTTCAGGAGGGTCCTGAACATAAAGTAAATTCCCATTTTTCAGGAGGGTCCTGAACAGAAAGTAAAATCTCATTTTTCAGGAGGGTCCTGAACATAAAGTAAAATCCCATTTTTTAGGGGGGTCCTGAACAGAAAGTAAAATCCCATTTTTCAGGAGGGTCCTGAATATAAAGTAAAATCCCATTTTTCAGGAGGGTCCTGATCTGAAATTAAATTCCCATTCTTCAGGAGGGTCCTGAACAGAAAGTAAAAATCCCATTCTTCAGGAGGGTCCTGCACTGAAAGTAAAATCCTATTTTTCAGGAGAGTCCTGAACAGAAAGTAAAGTCCCATTTTTCAGGAGGGTCCTGAACTGAAAGTAAATTCTCATTCTTCAGGAGGGTCCTGAACAGAAAGTAAAAATCCCATTCTTTAGGAGGGTCCTGCACTGAAAGTAAAATCCCACGGATGTGCATTTCCAATGGTAGCTGAATCAAGTGAAACGAATTTGCCCCTATTTCAACAAAGAAAATTTGTCAGTTAAAAACTTAGTGGTGGCTTGCAGATCTTGGCTTCTCAGGTATCTGCCCAGCACTCGTTCCTTTCATCTTTGTTCCAAATTTCTAACACTTGCCGTGTCTTGCCGCATCATTGACCCGGATTCAGATTGAGGGAAAATGAGTTCTGACTCAAACAATGGGTTTCCATTTTACCATGCCTCTGAGGTGCACTCTTTTCCCAAATCTGAATGCTTCCACGAATCCAATAGTCTGTCGGTTGATAGACTTCCTTTGCTTCATGTTGAATTACGATCATATTTCTTTCCTGTGCCGGTCCTTGGCTTTTCCTCATATAATTGGAAAGACTGGTAGTAAATTTTGAAATCCTTTCTTGCTTGTTTTGACACAGACTTGACTTAAAATGTAAAGAAATGATGGTGACTTTTATTTTGATAAATGACATAAAAGACAAAAAGCATGAATATGTAAATGAAAGAAAGAGGGCAATGTCCCATATTCAAAAAGAAAACTTATCTGAATACGACAACCAACTCCAATGAGTATGACATGCATTTAGGATTGAGCTGCCTGATCTTCCTATCCAAAACTCCCCATTTGTTGTCGAGTTTGTGCCTTTGCCGCTGAGCCGCTTCTTCAAATCTATGGGACTCATACATCACATTCGATTGACGACATCTTAAAAGACTTTTGCTAACAAATCTCTTTCTTTTCACTTTTCACTTTTCTCTTGAACTCTCCATCGCCTTACGGTGCCCGTGAGGGTTTTCACTGATAAGACTTTCTCATTTTTATTTCTCTCAACTCACCATCACCTTATGGTGCCTGCGAGGGTTTTCACCAATAAGACTCTCTCATTTTTATTTCTCTCTTCTCACCATCGCCTTATGGTGCCTGCAAGGGTTTTCACCAATAAGACTCTCTCATTTTCATTTCTCTCAACTCACCATCGCCTTATGATGCCCACGGGGGTTTTCACCAATAAGACTCTCTCATTTTTGTATTTCTCTCCTGATTTCTTATGCCGAGGGAGACAAATGGTACCCCACAATGTATCATCAATATCCATTGCATGCTTAGCCTTAACATTATCAAAAATTGATCTGAAGGACTTTCTTTGGTTGTAACTTGGCTTTTGGTTAGGGTTAGAAAAAATGGTAAGGGCCTCAAACGATACTTGAAGTGGGGGTGGGACTTACAACTTTTGGAATCGACTCAAACAACATGTTAACTCATGCCCCAGTTTTTGTTGACTGGGTGAATCTTAAATCTTTATTTGGTTGGACCGAGCCCAAAATAGGGCAGCCTACGTATCTCACCCCCGAGAGAGGAGAATCAGGTCGTACGTAGTTCCATCAGCTTGCTCTTTGTTTTGATTTGATTTTTTTTTCTTTTATTTTTGAACTCTTTCTTTTATTCTTATTTTCTTAACATTTATCTTTGACTCTATTTTGATTCCAAAAGAGGGATATGAAAGAAAAATAAATGAAGCTCAAACGGGTAAACAAAGGACGACACAATGTTTGGATAGAAGAATAAAATGCCTTCATCATATCAATCTTGAAAAATGCAAGTATTAAACATGCAATAAACTCAACAAAGGATCAAATATCATACATAGTATCTTTTGACCGCATCAGCATTGATAGCCATTTCTGCCATTTTGCCTTCAATATCTGTCAAATATAAGGCTCCATTGGGCAACACTTTCTTCACAACGAAGGGACCTTGCCAGTTAGTGGAGAACTTTCCTTTCGCTTTAACCTGGTGAGAAAGGATACGTCTCAATACCAACTGACCAACTTCAAAATTCCTGGGACGGACCTTTTTGTTATACGCACGAACCATCCTCCTCTGATACAACTGGCCATGACATACGGACGTTAGCCTTTTTTCCTCGATCAAACTCAAATGTTCCAGTCGGGTTTTTACCCATTCATCATCATCAATCTCTGCTTCTACAATGACTCGAAGAGAGGGAATTTCAACTTCTGCAGGGATGACTGCTTCTGTCCCATACACTAATAAATATGGAGTTGCCCCTGTTGAAGTGCGAACAGTGGTGCGATAACCTAGCAATGCAAACGACAACTTTTTATGCCACTGTTTAGAACCTTGTACCATTTTTCGCAGTATCTTTTTTATATTTTTATTGGCGGCTTCTACAACACCATTGGCCTTTGGGCGATATGGAGTAGAATTTTGATGTGCGATCTTAAACTGTTGACACACTTCTTGCATCAAATGACTATTGAGATTGGCAGCATTGTCTGTAACGATCATCTTAGGAATTCCAAATCTACAAATGATATTGGCATGAACAAAATCTACCACAGCCTTCTTTTTCACTGACTTGAAAGTTACTGCTTCCACCCACTTTGTGAAGTAGTCAATGGCTACCAAAATGAATCTATGTCCATTTGAAGCCTTCGGCTCAATCGGTCCAATCACATCCATTCCCCAAGCCACGAATGGCCATGGAGCGTCCATTGCATGCAACTCAACAGGAGGAGAACGTATCAGATCGCCGTGCACCTGACATTGATGACACTTTCGAACAAATTGAATAGAATCCCTCTCCATAGTAAGCCAGTAATAACCTGTTCGAAGAATCTTCTTTGACAAGACATGACCGTTCATATGCGACCCGCATACTCCAGAGTGTATTTCAACCATGATTGCCGAGGCTTCTTTTGCATCTACACACCTTAAAAGTCCCAGATCTGGGGTCCTCTTATACAAGATTCCCCACTTAAGAAAAATCCACTAGCCAAACGCCTAATAGTCCTCTTTTGATCGTTGGTGGCATATGCTGGGTATTCTCCTGACTGAATGTACCGCTTGATATCCAAAAACCAAGGTTCTCCATCGAGCTCTTCTTCAACTGCATTACAGTAAGCATGCTGATCACGACTCTGTATATGCACTGGATCGATGTAGGCTTTGTCAGGATGTTGGAGCATTGAAGACAGAGTGGCTAAAGCATCAGCAATTTCATTATGAATCCTTGGAATATGCCTAAATTTTACTAACACAAATTGTCGACATAGCTCCTGCAAACATTGTCGATACGGGATGAGTTTCAAATCTCGCGTCTCCCAATCGCCTTGAATTTGATGGACGAGCAAATCCGAATCTCCCAACACCAATAATTCTTGGACTCCCATATCAACAGCTAACCTCAAACCAAGAATGCAGGCTTCATACTCTGCCATATTATTAGTACAGTAGAATCGAAGTTGTGCTGTTATCGGGAAATGTTGTCCCGATTCAGAGATAAGAACCGAACCTATTCCGACTCCTTTCATATTGACAGCTCCATCGAAGAATAACCTCCAACCTGGATCAGCATCTATAACGACTTCATCGACACCCGACACTTCTTCGTTAGGAAAATATGTCTTTAATGGCTCGTACTCTTCATCGATGGGATTCTCAGCAAGATGATCTGCCAAGGCTTGGGCTTTCATGGCGGTTCGAGTCACATATACGATGTCGAACTCGGTAAACAATATTTGCCACTTTGCCAATCGACCTGTTGGCATAGGCTTCTGAAAGATATACTTCAAAGGATTCATGCGGGAGATGAGATAAGTAGTATAGGATGAGATATAGTGCTTCAACTTCTGTGCTATCCAAGTTAGGGCACAACACGTCCTTTCAAGAAGAGTATACCTGGCCTCATATGCGGTGAACTTCTTGCTAAGATAATAAATAGCCTGCTCCTTTTTGCCTGTGACATCATGTTGACCCAAGACACAACCAAAAGAATTGTCCATGACTGATAAATATAAGATCAAAGGCCTACCAGGCTCCGGGGGTACCAGCACTGGCGGATTTGACAAATATCTTTTGATTCGATCGAACGCTTCCTGACATTCTTTAGTCCATTTTACCGCAACACTCTTTTTCAACAACTTAAATATGGGCTCACAAGTGGTTGTGAGTTGAGCAATAAATCTGCTAATGTAGTTCAGTCTACCAAGCAAACTCAACACCTTCGTTCTATTCTTGGGCGAGGGCAAATCCTGAATGGCTTTGATTTTTGAAGGATCCAATTCAATTCCCAGACGGCTGACTACAAACCCCAACAACTTTCCAGATGGAACTCCAAATACACATTTGGCCGGGTTGAGTTTGAGATTATACATGCGAAGCCTCTCAAAGAACTTTCTTAAATCTTTAACATGGTCAGCCTGACTTTTTGACTTAATAATCACATCATCCACGTAGACCTCAATCTCCTTATGCATCATGTCATGAAACATAGTGGTCATGGCTCTCATGTATGTTTCTCCAGCATTCTTCAAACCGAACGACATCACTCGATAACAATAAGTTTCCCATGGTGTGATAAAAGACGTCTTCTCCGTGTCTTCATCATCCATAATGATCTGGTGATATCCGGCATAACAATCCACAAAAGAGGCAACCTCGTGTTTAGCACAGTTGTCTAACAAAATATGGATGTTGGGCAGTGGAAAATCATCTTTCGGACTTGCTCTGTTCAAATCGCGGTAATCAACACACACTCGAATTTTTCCATCTTTCTTTGGTACGGGAACAACATTGGATAACCACATGGGATAACGAGACACTCGAATTACTTTGGCTTCAAGTTGTTTCATGATTTCCTCTTTGATTTTAATACTTACATCGGTTTTAAACTTCCTCAACTTCTGTTTGACAGGGGGGAACGCGGGATCAGTTGGCAACTTGTGAGCCACTAATTTTGTGTTTAAACCGGGCATATCATCATAAGACCATGCAAAAACATCCTTATAATCAATTAATGCTTGAATCATTCCCTCTTTTAGCTGTGGCAAACCATGTACACTGATTTTAGTTTCCCTAATATCTTCTTGATCTCCTAGATTTATTGGCCCAGTCTCATTCAAATTAGGATTCGGTTTGTCTTCAAACTGTTCCAACTCTTTGCTTATTTCTTCTAGTGCTCCTTCTTCATTATATTCCCCATCCCGCTTCATTACATCTTGATTAGTTTGGATTTTAAGATCAGGCTGAAAATTCTGCGTGCATGTCATGTCATTAGAATCAGCATAAAGAGAACTGTGTAAGAAAAGAAAAACAAAATATATTAGACACAAAACAAAAGGGACATTGCATTTTATTAAATAAAAAGATAGAAGGGTTTAAACACAGATGCCAACATAACATAAACAAACTAAAAATCCGAATTACAACCCTGAAATAACTCGGATAAACAGAAAGAAAAACAAAATAAACTACCAAAACTCCCTCCTGATGGGGAGAGGAGTGACTTCCCAATTATTGAGCTGTACAGCTGGACCTATGAATTGCACGTCTGCCATACTGGTACCTTCTCCTGCTTCGACCATATCAACTTCCATACAAAGGTTCTGGAAGTCATCAACCAATTCAACCTCAAATTCCACATGCTTCGTGACACCGCTCTTAACAAATGATTCACTGAGTAGTGGCATTGGGCGAGGGAGTGACCATATTTCCTTTTTTCTTCCCTTGGCTTTCTTCAGATCTTCAGCTGTAGGCTCAAATCCCAGACCAAACGTGCCCATGTTCTCACTCGAACATATGGGATGAACTATACCGTGCAGAGACGCTCCCAAACCCTTTCCTGGATCAAATTTGTATTTCCAAAGTTCACTCACTATCATGATAGAAACAGAAGACAATTGCGGTCCCGGTATAGCCTGTCATTCAAGGATACGATTCACTGGCACTGTATCAAAAATTTGATAGACGAATGTCTCCTCTACGTTATTTTCTTCAATAAGAGACAAGGGAGAATCTTCGTAGGCTGACAAATCTCCTTCACCATGAATAACTACTTCTTGCCTGTCATGCTCAAACTTAATCATCTGGTGCAGCGTAGATGCAACCGTCTTGGCCTTGTGGATCCACGGCCTTCCCAACAACAAATTGTAAGAGGAGTCTACATTCAATACTTGAAACTCTATGGCGAAC
Source organism: Capsicum pubescens (assembly GCA_030864215.1). Classification (NCBI taxonomy): domain Eukaryota; kingdom Viridiplantae; phylum Streptophyta; class Magnoliopsida; order Solanales; family Solanaceae; genus Capsicum; species Capsicum pubescens. Next base: position 115,560,330 of record CM061539.1, read on the forward strand.
TCAACAGGCCCTATGGTCAACACTAGTTCTATTTTGCCAATGGAATTTGATTTTGCACCATCGAAAGCCCTGACACATACATTGTTGGGCCTGATCCTCTCAGCACCAATATTCAGCTTTTGCAAAGTAGAAATAGGGAAAATATTTGCACCTGAACCTCCATCAATCAGAACATGAGTGACATAGAAATCTTCACACTTCACTGTAATGTAAAGGCCCCGGTTATGCCCTGTACCTTCAATAGGCAATTCATCTTCAGAAAAGCTGATTCGATTGACCTCAAAGATTTTTCCAACCATTTTCTCAAGCTGGTTGATTGTAATCTCCCTTGGAACATATGCTTCATTTAATACCTTCAGTAAAACATCACGATGCTCCATGGAGTGCAACAACAAATACAAAAGGGAAATTTGAGCAGGGATTTTCTTCAGCTGGTCTAATATTGAATACTCTGGCAATTTCATCTTTTTCAAAAATTCTTCGGCTTCTTCTTCGGTGATAGGCTTTTCGATAGATGACGGTCCACTCACCGTTGGCTTGGACTTTCTTAAGCTTTCAGGCACGAAACATCTTCCTGACCTAGTCAAACCCCCTACCTCATCTACATCTTCCACTACTTCTTTCCCATGATAGGTCATCACGGTCCGTCCATAATTCCAGGGAATCCTTTTCGTATCAACTATCGGAGGTTGGGTCACTGGTTTGAGGACAATAGGCGCTGCCAGTGCTTCTTTTACCGTCAAGATAGGCTGACTAAGAGCTCCTACCACCGTCAACTTAGGTTTATCCTGACTTGAATCAACATACCTTCTGGCGCTCTGTACTGTGATCAGAGGTTTCTTTGTGCTTTCTTGTGCTTTATCTTCTCTCATTCCTTCTTGGCTCAATGACATTGCTTTCAAAGACTCCGCTACATTCACTGATTTCTCCTCAATGGTATGTATCTTAATAATAGGCTTATAACCCCTCGAAGACTCCTTCCCGTCATATATCAATTCTAACATATTGGCTTCAGCATGGGTTGGCAATGGGTTCTGGTTAATGTTTGGGCCTTCCGGGGCCTGGACCAGCATCTGATTTGTGTCAATTAAATCTTGAACAACTCTCTTTAAATGCCAGCATTTCTCGATATCATGGCCGAGCATATCAGAACAGTACGCACACCTTAAAGAATAATCGAGATTCCTTGGTGGTGGATTTGAAAGCCTTCCTTGAATTGGGCTTAAAACCTTCAACTTTCTCAACCTATCAAACAAGCTAGCATATGACTCCCCAAGAGGTGTGAATTGATTTTTGACCGCCTTCTCCTTCTTATACTCGGGCCTAGGTTAAAAACTGGGACTGGAAGGGTTTTGGTAATTTGGTGGAGCGAATGGGCGATTTTGTGGAGTTTGCGCGCGCCACTGCGGGTAAGAAAGGGTTTGGGCATACGGCTGCGCGCTATATACTGGGTACGGGGGTGGTGGAATAGAATATAAAGGGTTTTGCGGAGGGTAGTAATGGTGGGGAGGAATATATGAAGCTTGGGCGTAGACTTGGGCTTGGGATTAGGGATAGGGGCGAGGTGGTCTTTTGGGATAGGAATGGGTTCCAGCTACAACAGTCGCCACATCCTCTTTCTTTTTTTTACCGCCAAATGCACCAGATCCACCTTGAATCTCTTGTGTGGTGGCTTTCAATGCGGCAAAACTCACTATTCGTCCGGTCTTGATTCCGTCCTCTATCATCTTCCCCATTTTGAGGACTTCAATAAAAGACTTTCCCATTGTCGGGAGTAAATATTGAAAATAAGTCTCATCCTGTGCCTTAATGAAAACCTCTACCAACTTACTTTCTTTCATCGGAGGCTTTACCCTGGCGGCCTGTTCACGCCACCTTATCGCGTATTTCCTAAAACCTTCAGTGTTTTTCTTCTTCATGTTGACCAAAGATTTTTCGTTTGGAATCAGGTCGATGTTATACTAAAAATGTTGCACAAACTCAGAAGCCAAGTCGTCCCAGTTGTTCCACTTGTCGATATCTTGATCGATAAACCATTCTGAAGCCAGATCAGAAAGACTCTCGCCAAAGAAAGCCATGAGCAACTCTTCCTTTCCTCCTGCAGCCCTCAACTGGTTGCAATAGCGTCTCAAGTGGGCCACGGGATCACTGTGTCCTGCATACCTCTCGAACTTAGGCATTTTAAAACCGAGGGGAAGGTTGATGTCTGGGAACATGCACAGTTCTTTATAAGAAACACTCTTATAACCTCCGATTCCCTGCAAATTTCTCATGGCCTGTTCTAAACTTTTCAACTTCCGCGCTATGACTTCCTGTTCCTCTGTTGCGACAGGTTTCTTTGAATCAAATGGAAATGCAGGTGGCTAAGTGTACCCATACGATTCATTCATTCTCAAAGTCGGCTCCGGGGCATAATACTAACTATCTGGAACCTTCAATACTGGCTCACTGGCAGACCGAGAAAGCCTCATTATGGGACGCACAACATATATGGGAGTTTCATGTGGTGGCGGGGCCACGAATACCGGTGTGATCGGTGGCGCTGGCTGAGCAGCTGGTCTTGATTGGGGAGCTGCCAAGGGCACACCAGAATTGCCAGGATAATAATGTCGCGGAGTGAATCCTGGCGCGTGCTCAGGTGACTCAGTAGGAGCAGAGAATTGTTCCTGAGAGAGCGGTGGGCAATTAGAGATATTCCCAAAACCTTCAGGGAGCAGAGGAGGAGGCATTCCGTTGGCCCATGCCCGGTGCAAATCTATCAATTGTTGCCTGAGCCTTACTACCTCATCATTGTGTTCTGAACTTTCTTCCCTGTGATCCTGATCTGGGTCAATGAGCGAATTTTCAATCTCCCTGCTAGCCATGACAAGCTTTGCTTTAGATTTAGTGAAGTATGGGTGACTAGCCAGAGTGCTGCAAACCTACCACTGTTATCTGAAAGAACATGCTCATCAAAGACGACATCCGTTAGGATTAGGGCACAACAAACATGAGAGTCACATTGGTAAAATTATCCTAAATTCATGTTCATTTCTACCAGCTTTTGAGGGTAGCGAGGTCATTTCAACATCATCCCGATTTTTATCTACACTCTTTTTTTTATTTTTTTATTTTTATTTTTCGTATCCATCTCTATCCTTTCCACTTCTCTCGTTATCTACCTTTATTTTATTATTCTTTATGGCTTTTGTTTTTTCTTTAAAAGAGGAAAAATAATGTAAAACAACGAAACAAAATGATTAGATCGAACCCAAAAGTAGGTTGCCTACGTATCATGTTGTACATGAATCAGATCTTGCGTAGTTCGGGCAGTTTTGCCAAAATGGCCAATTAAACTCTTTTTTCTTTCTTGAAATAAAGTGTCAAAAGAATTGATGAAAATCTTTTTTTTTTTTTTAGGTTTAAATCTCTATACAAAATGAAACCTGTGATTACCAAAGAAAAAATCTTTTTGGGTTTTCAATTTTTGAATTTCATGTGAAAATGAAACTTGAATCTATTAAAGAAAAATCTTTTTGTAGTTTTCTTTTAAAGATGCATATGAAACGCCTACTCTAAATGGAGAGTGAAGAAATATTTTAGATTTTTCAAATAAGATCCCCGAACCCACAATAGGTTGCCTACGTATCTCACTCCCGAGAGAGGAGAATCAGGGGTGCGTAGTTCGTCCAGATTGGACAACTAACGATTAACTAATAAATTGATCCTAACTTAAGAGACAAAACCAAAAACAAACGAATAAAAACTTTTTGGATTTTTCAATTAGACACTTTAACTAAGACTGACACCATCCATTATGGAAAAAATCTTTTTGGTATTTTTGCTTTTGACAAATACGTAGAAAAAACTTTTTTTTTTCTTTTTGAATTTACGGTACTTTGAGAAGACAAAATGCAAAAATGTAAAAAAAATCTTTTTGAGTTTTTGGATCGTGAAGAACAAAAGCCATAAAGAATTCTAAAATAAACTACGACATTCCTTTTGATTCATTCTTTTCGACTCGCTTTCTATATATATATATATATTTTTTATTTTATTTTTTATAAAAAATCCGTCTGTCAAATGACCACGTTACCCTCAAATATGCAACAGTTAGAACGTAGGGATGCTTTAAAGGTGAGTCTCCTACAAAGGACCGTGTAGGTCTCGCTAGGTCTCAATATGATGCACATAAGAATGACCTAAAGGCTGACCTACGTTGTGGTTTACTAACAAGGTCGTTCAGGGGAGCATATGGTCGATAGTGGCTGCTTTGCTTTCCACCTACTCCATACATCCAACGGCTCCCCCCCTAAAATAAAGGTGACTCAACTAGAGTTCGTGCGCACGACGTGCGCTCCGAGACTTGTTGCAGAAAGAAGGCCGGGGGGATGGACTCATGATGACAGATATAAAGCGGTAACACATAGGATAAATACTATAAACAAAGAGCACGAAAACGCACAAAAGTGAAAACAATAACAAAACAATAATCACAAACAATGCTTATACACTCGTAATGCCAAACAAAGCCGATACGACTCAAAAATAAGCTCGAATTCTGAAACGTCCCCAGCAGAGTCGCCATAGCTGTCACACCCCCTTTTTTACGTACTCCAAAATATTATGTTTTAGCGCGAAAGAGTTTTATTATTTAAGTGACAAGAAATGAAAATTTGTTTCGGAAAATGATTATTTGCATTTTTTATTCAGAGTCGCCACTTGGCATAATCCGGTGTGTCAAGTCACCTTTGAAAAATCCTTTTCGAAACCATTTGACTCTTAAACCGGTTTGCGAACAAAGATTCCGACTAAGGAATTCTGTTGACCGAGGGGAAGGTGTTAGACACCCCTCGATCCCGTGGTTCAACCACGGTCGCTTGGTGGAGTGTATCGACTATTTTGGCATTATGAAATGTATAAACCACACAAAAGAGCACAAAATAATCAAACAATAACCAAAACAAAATAGTCCAAAAACGTAAAAGTCCAGTCCAATTATACAATCCGAAAAATAGAAAAAATACAAAAATATAAATCCTAGTCTAAACTAAATCTAGACTAAGCTCCAATGCCTTACCCGACGCCGCGGGCCTTCATCACGATTATTTTTCGCGAACATGATACGTCGGGGCATTCCCCGGTGAATAAATACAAATGATCTCGAAGCATTCCCCGGCTAAATAAATACATCTGAATTTAAACACGATAATCTAGAAAGAGACATTCACACGCACATTCCAACATCCCACGAAATACTTATTCCTAAATTTTGCCTACCCGGCCTACGTTTGCCTACCCGCTCGTCGACATACCGCATTCAACATCAACAATGTATCAAAAATATCAAAATATTTACTTTTATCAATTTTCGATTCCCGTCCCCAAATTTATTTCAAACAATTCGATTAAACATGCTTTGATTTATCAATTCACTTTTCGAAGTCCGAAACCAACACATAACACATATTCGAACATACCAAGCACGCAACGAATAAAATCATCCACACCCACAACATCACAAAAAATAAATTAAAGATTCGGTTAGAAGAAATGGACCTCGATGAAATTGATCCTTGTTGATAATAAAGAAATCCGAAGACCAAAATACTCTACCGGAGAACCTCACAACGAGCAAACCAAACTCGATATTGAATTCAACCGGACAGATCGAAAAACCACGATAAAACCTCACGATGAATAATTCGTAAACCCGAATAAAACTCAAAAACAACCCAAGATCTCAAATTCGAAACCCCAAACCAACGATTTCCAACTAACCTTGCACGAACCAAAAACAACTCGGATGGATTCAAAACCTTAAGGAATAAGAAATATCAAATGAACCGAGACTGAAATTATGAAAAATCGAGAAGACCCATACACGAAATTTCGTCGGAATCAGTGAAAAACGGACGGGGTGTCGTTGCCGGTCACCGGTGTCACTGTTTCTGGTGACTGCCGCCGACGGAGAAGGAGATCGGAGCAGCGGAGCTGGTCAGATTCTCGACCGGCGAACGGTGTTGTCACCGGTGGACGAGCTGCGGCCGGAGCTGGCCGACGCGGAGCGGCGCTGGCACCAACGTCGGCGCTGTCGTCGTTGCTGGTGAGAGTTCGGGTCGGCGACGCTAGTCGCTCACGGCGGGAGCAGCGACGGCGGTCGGTGCTGTTGACGGGGGGCTGTTATCACCGGAGGGAGGGAAGGACGGTGGTTTCGTGGCCGATCGTCGGCGAACTTTATTGGAGAGAGAGAGTGAGAGTCTAGAGGGAGAAAATGCTGATGGTTTTTTTTTTATTGGATTTTTGTTACTGTTTTTTTTTTTTTTTTTGTGAGAGTATGTGTGTGTATATATTGTGAGGTGGGTATTCGGGTAGGGTAGGTGGGGTAGGGTATGGGGTGGTGTGGTTTATTTTGATTGGGTAGGTTGTTAGGATAAGATAGAATTAGTTAGGATAGGGTTTGTTATTTTATTATTTATTTATTTTATTTTATTTTTTTGTTTTTTGTGAGGGTATAATAACATGGGTGAGGGTACACGGTAGGATAAAAATAAATAAAATAAAATAAAATAGGTAAAAACGACATTGTGGAGGGACAAAATTAGGTGTCTACAGTTAGATTAATATTCTGATGATGTTTAATGTTTCTCATGAACCATTGTTGTTTGTTTTTTTAATTCATGAGCGTCAATGAATCAGAAATTGTTTCTGATTCTTGGCTATTGTTACCTACTTTAAATTCATTGTTATACAATTGTTCACCAATTTCAAAGAGTGAACAAGAAGACAACATTTTAAGAACAGAAACATGAGAAAAACTTGCAAAGTTTGGACAATCCTCGACCAAATCAAGGTCCATTGTACCACAGGTCGGGTCGGGTTATTTGGATCGAATATGATTATAATTTCGGATGGACTAAATTATTCACAGATAAAATAAATTAAAAGGCAAAATGCTTTTCTGGACCCCTGTACTATGTCGGTTTTGTAAGTTGAACATTTCTACTTACATGTTTGTCATCTGGACCTTTGAACTCATTAAAAAATAATATTTTGCACCTTTTAACCGTTGACCTTGCCTATGTGGCATTGAAATGATGTCTAGGACAAAGAAAGTGTAGTCACTCGCCTGGGAGTGCGAGTGAGGGTCAATTTTTGGCCAATTTTATATTAAAATAATTTTAATTTTTTTTTAAAAAAATGTTAAAATTAAAAAAATAATTAAAAAAGGGTCCCTTTTTTCCCTCCATCTTTTTTAATTTAAAAATATTTTTAAACATTTAAAAATATTTTTAAAAATTTAAAAATAACTTAAAAATATTTTTAAAATTTTAAAAATAACTTAAAAATATTTTTAAAATTAAAAAAAATAAATTATTTTTTTCCCTTCCCCAGCCCCGTCCCACCCCACCCCCAGCCCCTTCCAGCCCCGTCCCACCCCACCCCCAGCCTATTCCAGCCCCATCCCACCCCACCCCCAGCCCCTCCACCCCATCCCACCCCACCCCCAGCCCCTCCACCCCATCCCAACACCCGTCCAGCACATCCCCACCCTCCACACCCCACCCAACCCCATCCCACCCCACCCTCAGCCCCGTCCCTACCCCTTCACACCCCACCAGCCCCTCCCTACCCCACCCCCAGCCCTCACACCCTCCCATCCCCATCCCCACCCCACCCCAACCCCCTCCCCTCCCCGTCCCAACCCCATCCCCACCCTCCCACACCCCATCAGCCCTGTCTAGCCCCTCCCTACCCCATCCCCTACACCCCTCCCAGCCTCGTCCCCACCCCACCCTCGGCGCCCCTTCCAGCCCCCACACCCTACCCCAACACTCTTCCAGCCCCCCTCCCCCACCACCTTCACTTTTTATTTTTTATTTTAATTTTCCCTCAATTCAATTCTTTTTATTTTTTTAATTAAAATTTAAATTTGAATTTTTTTTTTATTTTTGGGGATTAAAATTTAAATTTGTATTGAAAGTGAGTGATAGTGAATATTGAAAAAAAATTAGTGAATTTCGCTTGAAAAAAATTAAACTTTTTGTGAATTTGTTAAAGATATTCAAATTTTAAAATAGAAAATTTATTATGTTTGTATATATGAATTTATAGTTAAAAATTTAAATTAGTTGGAGAAGAATTTTAATTATTTGGAATGGATTTGATGTTTAATTTGTGAGCAAAAATAAAAACATGGTTATTCAAATTTTTCTACAATTATAATTTTTTCTTATTTAATTAAATTAATTTTAATATTTAATTTGTTATTTAGCATTTTAAAAATGACTTGGAATTTAATGTAATACTTTTTTTTATTTTTTATTTTTTTAAATGATGTGACAGATGTGGCAGACGTGACAACTGATGTGGGGAGAGTGTGTTACACTCACCATAAAAGGGTTTAAAATATTGTTTTTTAGTGGGTTCAGGGGTCCAGATGACATACATGTAAGTAGAAGTGTCCAACTTACAAAACCGACATAGTACAAGGGTCCAGAAGAGTATTTTACCAAATTAAAAAGGGTCAACTAATACGATGTTGCATGTGCCCCGCCATTAATAAGAATGGTATACTTTTACCTTTTCATTAATGACAAGGGTATATTTGCGCCCAAAGTATGATGGAGGGTGTATTTATACCATTTATTAAAGTTTGAGGGTGTATTTGTACCTTTTATTAACGACAAGGGTATATTTGTACCCAAAGTATGACGGAGAGTATATTTATACAATTTATTAAAGTTCAGGGTTTTTCGTAAAATTAATTTTGAGGTATGAGCTATCTTAGAAGACAATAACTCATCAATCCCCGACTAGAAACTTTGCAACATGATATTTTGCACAAATTAAATATTTTAATTTTTATATTTTTTGAGAAGGTAGAGAAGGAGGACCCTCGCTACATCATGATGATAATAAAAAGTTGATAGTTAATTTATTATGGCGTGGGAGAACTTGCTAAATAATAACAACTAAATTAACATTTCAATTTTTTAAATATAATAATAATTTTTTTTTACCTAATACCAACAATGTATTAATAAAAAATAAATGAAAATGAAATATAAGTTCAAGGAATTCCTCGATGCGACACATATAATTATTTTATAATTTTTTTTAATGTACCAATGAATGTCTCTCACTAAATTAAATATGTAAAATTGAGTATCTAATAAATAACTACATTATATATTTATCACAAAACAATGCAATATATATGTATGTGTGTGTATATATGCATGCATGCATGTTTAGGATATGTGTGTTGCACGTGCATCTCGTGTTAACCACTAAAATTGTATATAAAAAATAATTATTAAAAAGTAGCAATATGCCTGCTTCATAAGTTGCTTACTCCGTGATTTCATTATATCATCTCTAATTAATTATTATAAGTTATTTATATATTAAAAAATTAATAATATTTAATAAAAAAGTAAACTAGATATTTATGACATGTCTGCTTCACCCATAATTTGACTATACCACCCATAGTTAATTATTATAAGTCATCTAAATATTAAGAAATTAATATTAAAAAATTATTATAAAGTCATCTAAGTATTAAAAAATTAATAATATTTAATATTAAATTTACTTGACGTTTTATATGAGGCCCATTTTTTTTTTCCACAAGTATTTTTGTATAGTAATTTTGTTATATCACTTCTAATTAGTTATTATAAGTCATTTAAGACATGTCTGCTTCGTTGTTTCAATCGTGATTTTACTATGTCACTCCTAATTAATTATTATGTCCATTTAAGCATTGCGTCACTTAAATTGAGACTTGAGTAATTATTTTCTTTAAAAAGAAAAATAAAATCTTTTTGAAATGAATAAATAAATAAATAAATAAATAAATCTTATCACTTCTAATTAGTAATTATAAGTTATTTAAGATATGTCTGCTTCGTTGTTTCAATCGTGATTTTACTATGTCACTCCTAATTATTCATTATGATCATTTACACATTGTGTCGCTTAAATTGAGACTTGAGTAATTATTTTCTTAAAAAAAGGAGAAAAATAAAATCTTTCTGAAATGAATAAATAAATAAATCTTATAATTTAATTATTATTATAATTTTGAGTAACTATCTAGACTCATTAGCAACTGTACAAACATCACAAATAGAATTTTTCAAAGAATATTTAAGTGAAATAACATGGGATTTACATGGACTTAGAAACGACATAACATTTCCCCCTCTCTCCAACGCTCACCTTCTCTCTTCAACGATCACCTTTAATAATTAACGCTCACCTTCACGCTCCACCCCGACTGGCCGGCAGCTTCTGACGCCGGCGCCGGCATCGATTGAGCCGGAAAAGGTAAGGTTGAACCTCTCTCCCACGCCAGATCTCCCTCACCCCCAGTTTCTCTTTGTATTCGCCCCCCCTAAATTTCCTTCTGGTTCCGTCGCTCTGGTCGCCGGTGGAACTACGATTCCCGCTGACTCAACGCCAGCAACAGTGAGGGGTTTCACCGACGGCAAAATAGGTAGGTCAAATAGGTGGTTCGGGTCAGAAGACGTCCAGATCCCGGCAAGATTGCAGAAGGCTCTCCGACATTACTCCGGCGACTCTTCAGCGATACTCCGGAAACGTACCAGCAGTCCTTTTACCAGCGACCTTACTCCGGCAACGATTTTTGACATCAAATTGATGGAACCAGCAGCTAGCAGGCGTACCGGTGAAATCTACACTTTTAGGCATTTAGCCACTTCAGTCAGTTTTTGATTTCCTGTATATTATTTTACTGTCGTGTCCCTGTCTCTTGTTACGGCTTCTATTTCACTTTTTTGCACCCTTCCTGTTGCTTGTGTGGGTAGTAGTGTCTGGCTTCTTTGTTTGGAGATTGTTGTTGAGTTGTGTTCCGGATTAGTACATCGCTTGACTTTGTATTAATTTGTGGGGTAGCCTTTTTCCGCAATTATTCCATCTACTTTACTTGTACCTTCCTTTTCCTGTTGTTGCTTTATTACTGTCACCTCTTATGTTGCTTCATATTATTTATCGTACTATCTCCTGTATCTTGACTTGCGTGTCTGCTGTAGTATATTCGTGACTTGCACCGCCCCTTATTATTTATTTGGCTGTCCTTGGTGCCAGGCCATTAGTGTGCTCTATTTTTCTTACTGTTAGTTTTGTCCTTACCTTGGTTTTGTTTTTTCTCCTTATTTGAGTTTAGTTTTATTTCTTGATTATTTCTTCTAATTTGTGTGAGTCTTGTATTTCCTGCTGCTGCTTTGTTAATACCATTGTTTATATTTTCTTATATTTTCTTGTAGTAGTGACGGTGGGCGTTGATGGTTGGATAGGGTCATGTCCGAGGGGGTTGGGGCGGGGGCTGTTGTGGGGGCGGGGGAAGATGAAAAGACGGGGGTGGGAGGGAGGCCAAGGTTTGGCCTCAGGGGCGGTAGAGGAAGACGTGTGGATAGAGATGGTAGGCTGAGGGTTGGGTCTTGGAATATAGGGACTCTTCAGGGTAAGTCCATAGAGCTTGTGAAGATTCTTAGAAAGAGGAGGATTAATATTGCGTGTGTTCAAGAGACCAAGTGGGTAGGGTCTAAGGCTAGGGATGTGGATGGTTACAAGCTTTGGTACTCTGGGAGCGAGAGGCGTAGGAATGGAGTTGGCATCTTAGTAGATGAAGAGCTTAGAGGTCATGTAGTAGAGATAAAGAGGATCAACGATAGGTTGATGACTATTAAGTTGGTCATTGGGGGGTTTACCCTGAACGTGTGTAGTGCTTATGCGCCGCAAGTGGGCTTGGATGGGGAGGAGAAGATGCGGTTTTGGGAGGCTTTGGATGAGGTGGTGAAAGGCGTGCCTAGCTTGGAGAAGATTTTTGTAGCAGGAGATTTCAATGGGAACATCGGGGCATTACCGGGAGGCTTTGGTGATGTGCATGGTGGTTTTGGTTTTGGGGAAAGAAATGAAGAGGGGGCTACTTTATTGGATTTTGCGAGGTCCTTTGGGCTGGTGGTGGTGAACTCGGGCTTTCCGAAGAAGGACGATTACCTAATCACCTTCTGAAGTGCGATAGCCAAGACCCAGATTGACTTTTTGTTGCTTAGGAAAGGAGATAGGGTGTTGTGTAAGGACTGTAAGGTCGTCCCGAGTGAGAATATTTCGACCCAGCATAGGCTCTTGGTTATGGATTTGGGTATAAAGAAGGATAGAAAGAGAAGGGGTGAGGAGTGTAGACCTAGAATTAAGTGGGGCGGCTTGACGTCAGTAAGTGCGTGGGAGATAGGAGAGAAGTTGGCGGGAATGAGGGTGTGGGAGTGTAGGGGGGACGTGGATAATATGTGGGATAGGGTGGCTAGGTGCATCAGGGAGAATGCTAGTGAGGTGTTGGGTGTTTCTAGGGGCCGGGCCGAGCATCATCAGGGGGATTGGTGGTGGAATAAAGAGGTTAAGAAGAAAGTGGAGACCAAGAAAGGGGCGCATGCTAAGTTGGTTGAGAGTAAGGACGAAGAAGAGAAGCGGGTAAACAGGAAAGAGTACAAGTTATCTAGGAATGAGGCTAAGTTAGCAGTTACGGCGGCTAAGACGACAACTTTTGAGAGCTTGTATGTAGTGTTACAAGAGAAAGAAGGGGAAAAAAAGTTGTTTAGACTCGCAATGGCTAGGGAGAGGAAGGGTCGTGACCTCGACTAGGTGAAGTGCATTAAGGGGGAGGACGGTACAGTGTTGGTGGAGGACGGCCACATTAAGAATAGATGGCAGTCGTATTTTCATAGGCTCTTGAATGACTAAGGGGATAGAGCTATTGTGTTAGGGGAGTTGGAGCACTCAGAGGAGTGTCGGGATTTTAGTTATTATAGACGTTTTAAGGTAGAAGAGGTTAGAGAGGTTGTTCGCAGGATGCGAAGGGGTAGGGCGACGGGGCCTGATGAGATACCGGTGGATTTTTGGAAGTTTTCTGGCGAGGCTGGTTTAAGGTGGTTGACTGGATTGTTTAACGAAATTTTCAAGACGGCGAAAATGCTCGAGGCTTGAAGGTGGAGTACTATAATCCCTTTTTATAAGAACAAGGGTGACATTCAGAGTTGCAATAACTATAGGGGTATTAAGTTATTGAGTCACTCTATGAAGATTTGGGAGAGAGTGGTCGAGGTGAGACTAAGACGGATAGTGTCTATTTCGGAGAACCAGTTTGGATTTATGCCTGGCCGCTCGACGACGGAGGAAATTCACCTGGTACGGAGGCTGGTGGAATAGTATAGGGAAAGGAAGAAGGACCTGCATATGGTGTTTATCGACTTGGAGAAGGCATACGACAAAGTCCCCAGGGAGGTGCTTTGGAGATGCTTGGAGGTGAGTGAAGTCCCGGTGGCATTTATCAGAGCAATTAAGGACATGTATGATGGAGCTAAAACTCAGGTGAGAACGGCGGGAGGAGACTCAGAGCATTTTACTGTCTTGACAGAATTGCATCAGGGATCTACTCTTAGTCCCTTTTTATTTGCTTTGGTGATGGATGTGTTGACGCGACGTATTCAAGGAGAGATGCCTTGGTGTATGTTTTTTGCAGATGATGTAGTTTTGATTGATGAGACGCGGGGAGGGGGGTGAATGATAAATTAGAGGTGTGGAGACAAACTCTTGAGTCTAAAGGGTTCAGGTTGAGTAGGAGCAAGACAGAGTATTTAGAATGCAAGTTTAATGACGTGAGGCTGGAGAATGAGGTGGTTGTGAAGTTGGAATCATGGGTGGTATGTAAGAGGGATAGTTTCAAGTATCTCGGGTCCGTGATTCAGGGTAACGGTGAGATTGACGAGGATGTCTCGCACCGTATTGGGGCGGGATGGATGAAGTGGAAGCGCTCTTCGGGGGTGTTGTGTGATAAGAAGGTGCCGCCCAAGCTTAAAGGAAAATTCTACAGGTTGGCAGTCCGTCCGGCCATGTTGTATGGAGCGGAGTGTTGGCCAGTTAAGAACTCCCACATTCAAAAAATGAAGGTGGTGGAAATGCGGATGTTGCGTTGGATGTGTGGGCTGACTAGGGGGGATAGAGTTCGGAATGAGACTATCAGGGAGAAGGTTGGTGTGACTCCAGTGGAGAATAAGATGCGAGAAGTCCAATTGAGATGGTTCGGACACGTGATGAGGAGGGGCATGGATGCCCCGGTTCGTATGTGTGAAAGGCTAGCTTTAGATGGTTTTAGGCGGGGTAGGAGTAGGCCGGAGAAGTACTGGGGAGAGGTGATTAGGTGGGACATGGAGCAGTTACAACTCACTGAGGACATGACCCTAGATAGGAAGATCTGGAGGACGCGAATTAAGGCAGAAGGCTAGGGTCAGTTTGGGTCGCTAGTGTAGGGAATTACTTGGTGGGGGTATTATTCTTGTTATGATACCTTGTTTCATGCTTTATTACGAATCTGTTTACTTTTCTCTGTTTTCTATTACTTGTGGGTGTCGTATTTATGTTATGCCATCTTGTTCCATGCTTTACTATGAATTTGTTTAGTATTTCGTGTCTCGAGCCGGGGGTCTATCGGAAATAACCTTTCTACTTCTTTAGAGGTAGAGGTATGGACTGCGTACATCTTACCCTCCCCAGACCTCACTATATGGGAATACACTGGGTTTGTTGTTGTTGTTGTTGTTGTTGTTATAGAAATGACATAACATATTACAATAGAAGGATAAATTATTTAAAGAAAGGCAAAATGACCTTCTGGACCCCTGTACTATGTCAGTTTTGTAAGTTGGACACTTCTACTTATATGTTTGTCATCTGAACCCTTGAACCCATCAAAAAGCATCATTTTGCACCCTTTGACCGTTGACCTTGCCTATGAGGCAAGGTCATGGTGACTAGGACAAAGAGAGTGTAGCCACTCGCCTGGGGTGCGAGTGGGGGTCAATCTTTGACCAATTTTACATTAAAATAATTTAAAAAATAAAAAAAATATTAAAATTTTAAAAATAAAATAAAAAAGGGTATTTTTTTCTTCCATCTTTTTTAATTTAAAAATATTTCTAAAATTTTTAAAATAATTTAAAAATATTTTTAAAAATTAAAAAAATAATAAAAAGGGTCCTTTTTCTCCCTCCATCTTTTTAAATTTAAAAATATTTTTAAAAATTTAAAAATATTTTTTAAAAAATAAGAATATATTTTTCCCTTCCCACCCCAGCCCGTCCCTACCCCCACACCCCACCCAGCCCCATCCCACCCCACCCCAGCCTCCCCACCCTACCCCAACACCCATCCATCCCTTCCCCACCCTCACCCTAACCCATCCCCACACCCTACCCAGCCCTATCCCAACCCACCCTCAGCCTCTCCTCCTCACCTAGCCCCGTCCCCACCCTCTCACACCTCACCAGCCCCGTCCAGCCCCTCCCCACCCCACCCCCAGCCCCTATACCCCTCCCATCCCCATCTTCACCCCACCCCAGCCCCTTCCACCCCCCACACCCCACACCCAACACTCTTCCAGCCCCCTCCCCCCACACGTTCACTTTTTATTTTTTATTTTAATTTTCCCTCTCAATTCAATTCTTTTAATTAAAATTTAAATTTGAATTTTTTTTATGTTTTTGGGGATTAAAATTTAAATTTAAATTGAAAGTGAGTGATAGTAAATATTGAAAAAAATTAGTGAATTTTGCTTCAAAAAAATTAAATTTTTTTTGAATTTGTTAAAAATATTCAAATTTAAAAATTAAAAATTTATTATGTTTGTATATATGAATTTGTAGTTAAAAATTTAAATTAGTTGGAGAAGAATTTTAATTATTTGGAATGGATTTGATGTTTAATTTGTGAGAAAAAATAAAAACATGATTATTCAAATTTTTCTACAATTTATAATTTTTTCTTATTTAATTAAATTAATTTTAATATTTAATTTGTTATGTAGCATTTTAAAAATGACTTGAAATTTAATGTAATATTTTTTTTTATTATTTTTAAATGATGTGGCAGAGTGTCAGGCGTGGCATCTGACATGGCAGCTGACGTGGGGGAGAGTGTGTTACACTCACCAAAAAAGGGTTTAAAATGTTATTTTTAGTGGGTTCAGGGGTCCAGATGACAAACATGTAAGTAGAAGTGTCCAACTTACAAAACCGACATAGTACATGGGTCCAGAAAGTCATTTTACCTTAAAGAAACACTTTGACCTAGTAGATATTCCTTTAAGATAAAATTAAGTAAAAATATATGAAAACGCATCCTTTTGCGAGACAAATACAAGGAGATTATAATGGCTTCTGATAATTCTATAACTTCTAATATTTCTATTTGATTTTTTAATATTTGTTCTTTTTCCAAAATTTCGTTTCTTAGTCTTATTTATTTATATAATTGATTATATTCTCCTTGTATTTGTCTCGCAAAAGTATGCGTTTTCATATATTTTTACTTAATTTTATCTCAAAGGAATATCTACTAGGTCACAACGTTTCTTTAAATAACTTATCCTTCTATTGTACTATGTCATGTCGTTTCTAAGTCCATGTAAATCCCAGTTATTTCACTTAAACATTCTTTGAAAAATTTTAATTGTGATGTTTGTACAGTTGCTAATGAGTCTAGATAGTTACTCAAAACTATTTCTTCTGCTACTTTGCCTGCCCTCTTTCTTATTTTTCGTTTAAAAGCCAATATCTGAATCGTATATCATTAGCAAAAGGATGTCTTTTCATTTATTATTATTTCTAGACCTAAGATGCTTTATCAATTCGTACTCTAAACCGGATATTATAGTGATTGGTTATCCAGTCTTCTCGGATCTTCTTTTGTATTATTTAGTCTTTTATATTCTAAGTATAAACTATATAAATTATTCTTTATTTCTTTTAACGATCTTGTATTTCTATGAGGTGTTTTCATTAAGCTAAATAAAAAGGATACATGTCCCTCAAAATCTTATCTATCCATAGTTCTTGGTTAATACAAGATATCTGATTTTTTACTTCTCTTAATCTATTATCTACTTCTTGTAATTCTGTCCAAATTTTTTCTCTAGATTCTACAGAAAGCTCAAATAACTTAATACTTAACTGTCTATATTGTAGTAAGACGTTATATAATTGTATATATTCTTTCTTAAGAATTCTATTAGACCAATAATATTCTGAATCTAATATTACTAAACGTTCGTAAGGCCTAGGTTTACGTTTCTCGGTTCTTGACAACACCATATATAATAAAGTCTCCTAAAATCTTAGGGCTCTGATACCAATAATAATTATATAAATAATAAATAAATTATATAGATATAGTATAGACAGATAGATATAGTATGTATAGATTGGATAATGTAATGAACAGAAGATAATAAACAAATTATATAAATAATAAACAAATTATACAAATATAGTATAGACAGATAGATATAGTATAGATAGATAGTATAATGTAATGAACAGAAGACAAATATAATAATAGATGTATAAAGATACTAAAAAGACAGTAATACTGATAGATATAATATAGATATAATTATAATAATAATATAATATAATATAATATAATATATATTAACAAGCAGATAATATAAATATAATATAGATAGATTATAATAAATACGGATAGATATAATATAAATATAATTAGAATAAAAATGAATAGATATAATAAAAACAGATAATAATAGAGACAGATATAAATATATAGGTAATAATAATATAATATATAATAATATATAATAATAACAATATAGTATTAATAGAGAATATAATAAAACATATAATAGATAACAACAATAATTGACTGGACGGATAGATAATAATATATATAAACAAAACAAATAATTAATAAGCAGGTTTTAGTATATGTTATAAGCAAAGTAAATAAACAAGTTAAGAAGAGTAATTAAAGTAGGTAAATAGTTATGAGAAAATAAAACAGACTTAATGTGGATGTGTTTTTATATGGTGTAAAATCCTACTCAGTACTCCCTCCTTCGTTGTCCTTAGTCCAGTGTAAGTGTCCAAGTCATAAAGATCAAAGTATATTTTCTCCCAAAAATAAAATATTTTTGCATTTTTTATTTTTTTTATACCATGTTCATCTCTTTCTCTTCAGTTTTAGGTATTTTAGCAATATATTCTTTAATCACACCCCGAGAGAATAACAACAGTCTTTTTTTATTTTTTTTGCAGACTTTTCAAATCTCTAGAAATTTACAGATTAATCCATCGTTATTGCTTAAAACACTGAAAGAATAACCATATACTGGAGGTATGTTTATAAGTAATTTACTAATTTTACAAGACTAAAAAACTGGCGGTGAACCGCCGACGATCCAGATCTTATAATATTAAAGGCACATCTACTAATAATTAAATATGTACACATCTACTAATGATTAAATATGTATTAATAAGTAATGAATTTTACAAGATCGAAAAACTGGCGGTAAACCGCCGGCGATCCAGATCTTATAATATTAAAAACACAACTGAAATAAAATATGAACTTGATTAATTCAAACATAATTTACAAACTCGTGAGAAAAATACAAAGATCTATGTAACGACTACTTATATGTCTTAAGGAAGAAGTGAGCTTTTCCTTTAGGGAGTCCCCTGAAAACTTGACAGCTACCGAAAAATGAAGAACTAAGAAACTAATATAGACTTTTTTACACTCTTTTTTTTTTCTTTTTGATGAAGAACTAACTTACAAACTTTGAAAATTAAGAACTTTATGAAAAACTAAGAACTTTCTCACTCTTGATTTTTTCTCTCTAGCTACTTTTGTTTAAGTCTTCCAAAGGGAGGTATTTATAGGCATTTATGGACTTCAAATACACTTTATGGATTTCAAATCCATTTTTATTTTATAAGACTTTTGGAAACTTGGGTAGGGCCCATGATCACATGGATATGTCTTTACTTTATCCGTTTATTTATTTATCTGTTACATCATCGCATACGTCTGTAATTTTATCTTTTGTGGATATTGTCATTGCTTATGTATCTAGATTGTGTAATGCTTCTGAATCAAACTCCATTCATGAATCTTCATCAGCATTTGGGTCTTGTCCAAATTGATCCATGACTGAGTTATAGTCTCGTTCATACTCGTCACTGTCTCCATCTGATAGTCTCAGTCTTGTTCCTGTTCTGAGTGATCTTGTCTCTTCTCTTGGAATTAAGAAAATTTTGGATCTTGGCTCTGGCGGTTCTGGATTCATTGCTATTTCTTTGGGCAGTTGTTCTGCTAACAATTTTTTTATAGAGTCTACTACCATTTTTTTTATATTTCTTTTTTTATTTTTCTTTTTTCTCAAGAAAAAACCTTTCTTAGTCTGAGAAGGACTTCTTTCGTCTGTGGTCCGAGTACCTGTGTTCTTGAAACTAGTTGGGAGTATTCTCCCTACACTTTTTGGCAAACTGTCAGCCATTAACGGATTTGATAAGTCTTTACCAGCTACCGTTTGAGTTGGACTAGCTGTATCATTACCTGATACAATAGGTCTTTCTACATTTTTTGGGGAATGCACACCCATTATCGGATTTGATAAGTCTTTACCAGCTATCGTTTAAGCTGGACTAGCTGTATCATTACCTGATACAATAGGTATTTCTACATTCGTTGGGGAATTCACATCCATTAACGGATTTGATAAGTCTTTATCAGCTACCGTTTGAGCTGGACTAGCTGTATTTGTACCCGATACAATGGGTTTTTCCATTTTTGAAGAAGATGGAGAATTCTTTAGAATTTTTTGAGTCTCATAAATTGGTTGAGTCTGTTGTGAAAGTTCAAAATGAAGAATTTTTATACGGTCTTATAAAATACTTATATGTTCTAACATTTGTCCTTTTCCATTTACAAGGTTTTCATTATCTTATCTTAAAACCTCATTGGCGTGATTTAGTTTTCTAAAAGCTTCAGTCATAGAAGAACAATGATCAAAAAATATAATTTTGTCCGTGTCTTTTTTAAGATTATATTGAGGAATTTTTTGCGTTTCTGATCTTAAAGCTGGGGTAATAAAATAATTTAGCCCTAAATTTATACGGGCATAATCTAAAGCCTCTGTTAAATCATCAAAGCCTTTATAGAGAGGGGTTGTATAGTCTTTTACAGAATCCATTATCTCTGTCCATGTCTGAAATACTCTCTGTGTCTTTCCCCTAAGAACAACATAAAATTTAAATTTGTTAGTGCTATTTTTCTCAGTAAAATAATAACTTAAAGCATTCAACACTGAAATAAAGTATCTAATGTCTTTTGGTGTCTTGTTGTAGGAGATCCATAAGTTGTCGATCAAGCAAATCTTTCGTTTGTCCACCCTTACATCTGGTTTCAATTTGAAAGTCAGATTGGATGGCTCATAACTGGCTAGATTATGAGGCCCGAAGATCAGTCTTTCTAATTTTGGATGTTTCAACATTGTTAGTGGCCTGTAACGAGTGTTGCTTAGTAATTTGTTTAAGTAGTCTTGAGAGGATGATGCCTCCGCCTTTTCTTTATTTTTGCCTGTATATATACTGAAACAAAAATTGTTAGTTGTCTTCTTTTATTAGTCTACTTAGCTAATCTGTTAGGTTATTATCTTTACCTTTAATATGTTCTAGAACAATATTATAAATTGAAGTAGCATCTAGGAAATTTAGCCACCTCCTTTTACTAATATTCTTCTCTTTTATTTTCTGATAGAATTTTACTATGGCCTCGCTTTGCTTTTACTACTGCTCCCCATCCTTGAAGGCTTCCGTCTGTCTCAACTATTAAATAATTTATTTCTAATGGTAACGTTAAGTCTGGGATGTCTTGTATCATTCTTTTAAGTTGTTGGACTAATTTTATGTCTTCAGTATTAAAGGTTTTTTGGCCTGTTGATCCTGTTTTAGAATATAACGGTCCTGCTACTTTTCCTAAGTCTTTTATAAAAGCTCTAGCATAATTTAATAGTCCTATTTTTTTTTGTAAATCTTTAGTCTTGTCTAATCTATCTGGCATTTCTAAGACTTTTTTAGTTATGTGTGGTTGTAATTTTATTCTACCATCTCCAATAACTACTCCTAAAAAATTAATACTATTTTTACATAATTTTATTTTCTTTCTACTTATTATTATTCCATTATCTACAAATAATTTTAATACTTGTTGTAAATATCCTAAATGTTCTCTCATATTATTACTAAAAACTAGAATATCATCTACATAAGCCAATACAAAATTTTTATAACCTCTAAAAATACTATCCATTTTTCTTTGAAAATTGGAGGAGCCGTCTTTAATCCGAACGACATGACCAGTCATTCAAAATGTCCTTCTGGACATGTGAAAGTTGTCCATTCTATACTATCTTCATCCATTTTAATCTGCCAATATCCATATTTACAATCAAATTTACTAAATACTTTTCTTCCTTGTATTCTATTTATTAATTCTCTTTTGTCTAGTAACTTATACCCATCCATTATAGTATTATCATTTAGTCTTTTGTAATTTATTACCATTCTAGCTTTGCCTCTTATTATTTCACTATGGTTTCTTACTATGAAAGTTGCTGACCTATGCCTTGATGTAGATCTTCTATTTATTCCTAATTCTGCTATCTCTTTTTTTTGTATTTCAAAGTCTTTAAGGTCTTCATTTGTGGCCTCTATAGATGCTATTTTTATAGTATATTCTGGATTAATCATTTCTAATTTGCAGGTAATTTGATTGGAGTTCCAATGTTGCAGGAGTTTTTCTCCGATTATCTCTAGCTTATCTAGGATTTGTATTATTTTTTCTAAGTCTTTTTGATCTTTTATTACTGCTATCTGTTGTATACCCTTCTTAAAATTGTATAATTCTATATCCATTTCAATTAAAGTATAGTCTTTTTCTATTTCTTCTACTACTAATAAATCTTGTAATTCTTCATACATTGTTATCTTATCATTACAAGTACAATTTTCTCTTTTATCACATTCTAAGGTTTTTTTCGGTTTTATTTGATCATTTGAGCTTTCGATTCTTTCTTCTGTCTTATCTTTAAGGAAATGATATTTAGTTAGCAGGGGTTGTGTCTGCACTGGTGAGTGAGTGATATTACTAGCGAATATTATCCCATTTTTCGTAACAATACATCCGTCATTATTTTGCATCATAAAATCTAATCCTAAGACAAAGTCTGCTTTTATGTTTAAATCTCTAACTAGTATTTCACTGAGTGTACATGCTGGTTGGTAGAATTTTTCACAAGTATTAATAAAACTTACCTTTGCTCTTGGTATATAGTCTGTATAGGTAGTATAGGTTCCGCCCATTTGCATGGATAGTTGAGGTTTTGGCAATTTTATAATTAATTTTGACGATAAAATTCTACTATTTAAAATGCTTTTTGTACATCCTGAATCAACTATAGTTAATGTCTGGAACTCATAGTCTTGAATTTTTATTCTTGCTAAAACTTTGACTGTACTTATCTTCTTTTCTTCATTACATACCATTCCTTCAAATGGTAAATTCATTGATTTTTTCTGTTTAACTTTATTATTTTCAACAAATGTATTTAATAATTCTACCTCTACTAAATCTTCTTCTCTAATTATCTCTTTGATGTACACTCTTATCTCTAATTTTCTTAGTCTTTCTTCTAATTCTAATATTCTGTCTTCTGTTGTTCTAGTTATTGGTTCTTTGTTGTAAAATTTATTTAAATTATGGGTTAATTTTGGAGTTTCTAAGATTTCTGATGCCTTCTTTATACATTTTATGCATCCTTCCTTGTAACATTTCCTACATTTTGCCGTTTTATTTTTACTTGAAAACCACTTATAAAAACAACACTGATTACTGTCTAATCCTTTTCCTTCCTCAAATTCATGTTCACATTCTTCTATCAAATTTACTAAATCATAATAGTTTGAGTTTGTCTTTTCTAATCCTATTTCATTTATGAAATCCTTTTCTCCAGAATCTGAAGAATCAGATTTATTTATTTCTTCTTCAAAGACTTCCATACTTCTAATATAGTATATACTTTCATTATCTGACATATATTCGTCTACATTTATTAAATTTTTATTTACATCTTCTATTAATTGTGCATTCCTAAATCTATTAATGATTCTTTTTGGACAAGTATTTGCTAAGTGCTCTATGCTACCGCAGGTAAAACATTCTAATTTATTTTTGTAGGTTCTACTGGTATTATATTTTCTTACATGTTTATTCTTATTTAGGTATGACTTCTTTGCAGTTGATCTTCTTATATAATATTTCTTCTTAGGGCGATAGTCTTTTTTATATGTCTTTCTATATTTCTTCTTTTTATAATCTTGGTCATAATGTTGTGTAGTATATATGTTTTTACAAAAATCTGTATCACTTCTTTTTAATTATTTTTGTATCTGTATGTTTGTACATTTTTCTTGTAATACATCTATTACATGTTGTATTCTTTGTCCTATTGACCATGGGTTGTTTGAGTTTTGTATTACTCCCTCTCTCTTGGATCATTTTTCTTTTATCTCTCTTTCTAGAGTCCCTGGTAATTTATTAAATAATCTAGCTCTTAGAGTCTGATCAAATGAGTTTCCACTAATTGTGGAACAATAAAAGTAATCATTTAAAAAAAATTAATCCTTGACCAATTATTAATACTTAGTTGTTCTAAATTTATTAGGGTTTTTTACTGCAATACCACTAATCCACTATTGGGATCTTCTCCTGTTAGTAGAGTATGTACTTTGTTTACAAATTGTATGGATTTGAGCCTAGTTCTACTAATTTTTGAAAGTCTTGTGGGAATATTGTCTTATAAGCTTCTCAAAGTGCTTTAGTACTTTCTCCTAGAAATGTTTCTAAATATCTATACATAATTTCTGCATCTGATCTTGATTACCCTGTACATGTTATATGTAGTCTGCTACAACTACATTTTTTCATATGTCTATTATATTATTCCATGCCTGAGGGTCATGAGTTAGTAAATTTAGAAATTTTCCTTTATTACCACCTTCTTGTAATCTAATGGGTTCTTCTATTGACATTCTTCTCCCTCTAGGTTTTATGTCTTGTTTTGCTTGAATGTCTGGGTTTGTTCTGAATACTCTATATCTTGATAAATTTCCTGTTGTTACTGATACTCTTTACATACTGGTTGTTCTCTGAAAAGGACTTGCAGTGCTTGCTGCACTTTTCATAAATTCTTCTATACTTTCGTCTATACTATAAATCGATTCTGAGTCTTCACCTTTTAGTTCCTTTTTACGTGTATAACCATAATTATCAGTTCTTAATTCACATTTTATAAAATGTTCTTTCATTTCTTCAAGTTTTAAGTTTCCTAATTTACAACCTGTACATTTAAATATGCTATTGTTATTTATTTCGTATAGGGCTTCTGCTTTCATTATGACCTTATTTACCGCAAAATCATCTTCTTCCATTATTTTCATATTCATAAAATTAGTGTTCTCACATTCTTCAATTTCTTTCTCAGTTTCTCTTTCATTTGTATATGTATAAGCTGTAAATCTTACTGAGGTGTCTCCTTTCTTATTAATATATATTAAATGATCTGTGGGTTTTAATATTTATTTCTTACTAAAATTTTCTAAATTTCATTGTAATCCTGCATATTCTTGTGGATTTATTTTTAAAGGCTTCATTAATTTAATTTTTTTATTTCCCATTATACTTACTACATCATCTATCTTTAGATTAAATTTTATACTACTATTAGTGACAAGTTTTCCTATAAATCCTACACATATTAATAAATTATTTTCATTATTCATTTCTTCGTATCCTTTAGTCCGAATATCTATTTTTATATATTTTCCAAATTTTAAAGAATTTATCATATAATCTGAACGACAATAAAAAGTCCTCCATTTGTCGACATGTCTACTTCTGTTATTCCTATTATGGATCTTTTCAAGTCTGACCATCTACTATCATATATTGTAACTAATACCTTAGTTCCTAAATTTTTCCTAGTTAGGCCTTTTAATCCTACTACTATGAGTCCCATATGCATGAGGCTCATGTTTAGTTTTTCAATTTGTCTTAAAGATTCTGGACTTATTAAATTTACACTAGCACTATCATTTCCTATTACGCATAATTGCTCTTCCCTATAATGTTTATATAATTGTGCCATTGAAAACATTCCTTCATTGTATAAATTCTTAGCACTTAATAATTTTAATTTATTTTGTTGAAAAAGTTGTATATCTTTGTCTACGTTTACTATTTCTTCTAGCTGTTGTCTTGAATTCATTTTGGGTCTATTTATGATTCTTGATAACATGTTTGTTGTTAATATTTCTCGGGTAAAACTTGGTCTTGATCTGCTTGGGGATGCTGAAAAAGGTCCATGATTTTGATTTAGTTATTTTAGCTTCTTTTAATTCTTTTTGAGGGGTTATTTCTATCTTTTTAGTTGTTCTATTAGTTTGTCTATAGTTTTATCTTGACTGTCTCTTTGTTTTTCTTCTTTTATGTTTTTATTAAGTTCTAATAGTAATAAAATTATAATATTATTTTATTTTATGATTAAAGAGTCTGTTTTTTCTTGAGGTTGATGATCTGATAATCCTTCAAAATTTGGTTGAATTTGTGCAGCCTTTTGTAATATTGCTAAATAAAGTTTATCTTGTAGTATATGATTCATGAGAGTATTATATGTCTTATTTGGTTAATTTTTTTTCGTACGTCTTGTAATACTAGCTTTATTTCAGGATTTTCTAGGTTACCCTTGTCTTTATTAATTAAAACTTTGAAATTTTTATTTAATTCTGCTTGTTGGTTCTTTAAGAAATTAAAATTTAATTCTATTTTACTTAACAAATTCTTTTGTTTGTTTTGCAGGTCTTCTAATATCTCTAGGATTTTTAATATTTTATATTTTCTTTTTGATCTTCTAATATCTCTAGAGTTTTAATTATTTTTGCATTTTCTTTTTGAATTTTTTCTTCTAGATTTATTATAAAGCCTGTAATAATATTTAGTTGTGAATTATCTCCATGTAATATATATTCTCCGTTGTTAAAATTACACTTAATAAGATAACTGTCTTTTAACCGTCTGTATTTCTTTTCAGCTTGGATTGTTAGATCTAAATATTTTAGTGTCTTTAAATTATCAATTTTTACACTATTATTTTTTATCCTAAATGTATTTTGCTAATACAGTGATTTCTAATGGTCTTTATTCTATAATTTTTATAATTTATACAGTATCTAATACTTTCTCATTTATACTTAAACAAACTTATACGATTTACATAGTTTACTAATGTTATAAAGTATGAGATTATAATGGCTTCTGATAATTCTATAATTTCTAATTTTTTTATTTGATTTATTAATATTTGTTCTTTTTTCAAAATTTCATTTCTTAATCTTATTTTTTTTATATAATCGATTATATTCTCTTTGTATTTATCTCGCAAAAGAATGTGTTTCCATATATTTTTACTTAATTTTATCCTAAAGGAATATCTACTAGGTTACAACGTTTCTTTAAATAACTTATCCTTCTATTATAATATGTTATGTCATTTCTAAGTTCATGTAAATCTCATGTTATTTCACTTAAATATTCTTTGAAAAATTCTAATTGTGATGTTTGTACAATTGCTAATTAGTCTTGTCACGCCCTATTTTTACCTGAGTTCAAAATGAGCACGACATTGTAGACTCTAAAAGAATAAATTTATATACAGAATCGTCACCTAATTTTTAAAGAAAATATGATTGATGTTTTTAGTCTCCGAAAAATCAATTGAGATTTTAGGTAAGAGTTCAAATTATCACAAAGATAAGGAATTAAGCACCCTTCGAGATCCATAACTATGGTATCCGACTAGACTAAATTTATCAAAGAGGGAGGAGATATATAAAAAAAAATGTATTAAGTATAAAATGATTCTTTAGAAAAATACAAATGTTTAAAATTATGTAAAAGTAAATATATATATATATATATATATATATATATATATATATATATATATATATATATATATATGTTGTTATTAAAATATGTAAAAGACATAAAAATGTACAAATACATGTGAAAAAGGAAAGTATTTTATGATGCATGAAAAAGAAATGAATTTTTTGTATGCCATAGAAAGAAATGCATTTACAAGTAATGTTTTTTATCTAATTAAAATTATAAAGAAAAGTAGAATTTATTTGAAAAAAAAAGACTACAAAATATAAGTGTAACAATATATGTTTTGTCGTAAAACAAAATTATATTAGTATATATATGTAAACAAATAAACTAAATCAAAATAAGAAAACTTGTTTTAAAGAAAAACTATTTAATATATAAATGTGTGAATTAGTTGATTAAATTAATTATTTTATATAAATATTAACGACTTAAGTTTTACCTAAAGCGATGAAATTATGTAAATGAAAAATATCCCGCCCAACACTCAAAATATAAAATTTTCACTATGATTAACATTTATCCAAGTGTAAAAATATAAAGACACAATTTAAAGTTCTTTGAATGTTATTTCCGACAAATATTCTTGATAACCTGTATAAATACTGGTAATAAAATGTTAGTAATAAATAAACAATAATTAAAATAAATTGAAAAAATATGTGTACATATGCGTATTTTAAAATATAAATTTTGTTAAACAATGGGCTCACATAAAATTTTGAAATATTCTAAAAATTTCGTCATTACTCGAAAATATTTATTTTTGTTACGTATTTATATACATAAAATCCGTCCTTTTATTTGTGAAAGCATCGATTAATTTCTTCATCGGCCATGTGTCTATTTTTGATATAAAATAAATAACTTGGAAAGTAAAAATCTATCTTTTGTATTGGGATGGCCTCAGATATCCAACGAAGAGATAATGTCATTGGACAATTACATTAATCCATATAAACAAGAAAAACATATTAAATGCAAAATAACTAAAAAGCAATTTCACAAAAGCAAACAAAAAGGATTACTAAAGTACAATATCAAAGAACCCTTTAAATAATTAAAATGATATCAAACCACTTAGGACTTTAAAATAAAATAAAAAACAAAAATAAATGTTAGAATTGGGAAGCACTTTGACAGGACTTTAAACTAATATCAAAATCACTTTGACAACAAAACAAACCAACAAAATAAAAAACAAAAATGAATGTTAGAAGTAATCCAACAAGAATACTACATATGTTCAACGAAAAAACAGATCGAGAAGTCACAAAAAAGAGATAAAAACAGTAATAATTAACACTTATTTTAACAATATTAGAAACAAATCAATTAATAACAAAGATAACAAAAAAAAAAGTGATCATCAAACAATATCAACAAAAATTGATGAAGCCATCGGAGGAGCAAACTATTTAGCCGGAGCTAAAGCTCATTGTCTGTTGTTAATGGCTATTTGACCAGATCTGGAACTAAAAAAACAAAGAGGGGACGGGTCACCGGTGTTGCTTCAACGGGTTTCACCGGAGCAACACCGGAGAGGCACGGATATGGTCGGATCTACTCATTTTTTCCGGCGAGCAGCAGCGAAAAGGAAACAGGGGTGAAGGGGCGGAGCTCTGGTGGTGGTGCGGCTGAATTTTAGAGAGAAGGGAGAGATAGAGAGAGTTTAGAGAGAGAGAGAGAGCAGATTTTCCTTTTTTATGCGTGTGTTTTGTGTGTTTGTGTGTGTATGGTGGTGTGTTTGTGTGTGTTGGTGTGTTGGTGTGTTGGTGTGTGGTGTATATATTGTTATTTCTGAGAAAAAATGTGGCTTCCCTTTTTCTGTGCTGCTTTGTCTCCTTCTTTTTTTTTTTTTTGTTATACTGTGTAAAAATAATTAATCTGACTCAGTATTTGTAAATCGTAAAAATATAGATATTAATTAATAATTATGAAAAATATAAAGAATGTTTAAAAATATTTAAAAAAATATAATTAATTTTAAAATGTTATAAAAATATGATGTAATATCGTGTACATGTATATATTGTGTATTTATTATGTGTATGTACGTTGGATATTTTAAAAATAAATAAATATCAAATTCACTTTCTCTCAATATATTTTTTAAATTTGGGTAGTGGGTGAGAAAAAATCAAGTGTCATAAATATGACGAGACCTTGACTTGACTAATTTGTTGTTATGTGTATTAAAATAGCTGAATCGATTTAGCTTTTGCGGATTGTAATAAATGTACAAAGATGTAGGTATTGTGTTGAGATGTAATTATAAAAAAATGTAAAGAATATTAAAATTATTGGAATATAATTAATAAAAAAATACAGTAAAAAATGTGTCGTGCATATGTGTGAATGATTGTAAAATGTTAAAAACGATAATGTACTGATAGAATCCTAAAATAAGAAAAATTATTAATAAATTAGGAAAGGTAAAAATGCGACAACAAATTGATTAAAATTTGAAAGTAAGAATGATTATCAATAATTTGTCAAAAAATTATAAAAAAGATGTGAAAATTATATTTTGTGCCCTTTAACGACCAGGAAGCCTGAAGACGTTAATTTAGGCACGGAGAGTAAAAACTGGGTGTCAACAAGTCTAGATAATTACTCAAAACTATTTCTTCTGCTACTTTATCTGTCCTCTTTCTTATTTCTTCGTTTAAAAGTCAATATCTGAATCGTATATCGTTAGCAAAAGAATGTTTTTACTTTATTATTATTTCTAGACCTAAGATGCTTTATCAATTCGCACTCTAAACCGGATATTATAGTGATTAGGTTATCTAGTCTTCTCGGATCTTCTTTTGTATTATTTAGTATTTTATACTAGACCTAAGATGTTTTATCAATTCGCATTCTAAACCGGATATTATAGTGATTAGGTTATCTAGTCTTCTCGGATCTTCTTTTGTATTATTTAGTATTTTATATTCTAAGTATAAACTATATAAATTATTCTTTATTTCTTCTAACGATCTTGTATTTCTATGAGGTGTGTTCATTAAGCTAAATAAAAAAGATACATGTCTCTCAAAATCTTATCTACCCATAGTTCTTGGTTAATATAAGATATCTGATTTTTGACTTCTCTTAATCTATTATCTACTTCTTGTAATTCTGTCCAAATTTCTTCTCTAGATTCTACAGAAAGCTCAAATAACTTAATACTTAACTGACTATATTGTAGTAAGACGTTATATAATTTTACATATTCTTTCTTAAGAAATCTATTAGAACAATAATATTCTAAATCTAATATTACTAGACGTTTGTAAGGCCTAGGTTTACGTTTCTCGTTTCCCCAACGAATGTAGAAATACCTACTGTATCGGATAATGATACAGCTAGTCCAGCTCAAACGGTAACTGATAAAGACTTTCAAATTCGTCGACGACTGACACTTTGCCAAAATGTGTAGGGAGAATACTCCCAGCCAGTTTCAAGAACAAAGCTACTCAGACCACAGACGAAAAAAGTCTTTCTCAGACTAAGAAAGATTTTCTCTTGAGAAAAAAGAAAAATAAAAAAATAAATATAGAAAAGATAGTAGTAGACTCTATAAAAAAATTGTTAACAGAACAACTGCCCAAAGACATGACAATGAATCCAGAACCGCCAGAGTCAAGACACAGAATTTTCTTAATTCCAAGATAAGAGACAAGATCACCCAGAACAGGAATAAGACTGGGACTATCAGACGGAGACAGTGACGAGTATGAACGAGACTACAACTCAGTCATGGATCAATTTGCACAAGACCCAAATGCCGATGAAGATTCAGGAATGAAGTTTGATTTAGAAGCATTACACAATTTGAATACGTAGGCAATGCCGATATCCGCGAAAGATAAAATTACAAACGTATGTAATGATGTAGCAGATAAATAAATAGACGGATAAAGTAAAGACATAGCCATGTGATTGTAGGCCCCACCCAAGTTGCCAAAAGTCTTGCTAAAGTCTTATCAAATTTAAAAAGATTTAAAATCCATAAAGTATATTTGAAGGCCATAAATGCCTGTAAATACCCCCCCTTTGAAAGACTTAAACATAAGTAGCTAGAGAGAAAAAATCCAGACTGAGAAAGTTCTTAGCTTTTCATAAAGTTCTTAGTTTCCAAAGTTTGTAAGTTAGTTCTTCATAAAAAAATAAAAAATAAAAGGGAGTGTGTAAGATGTTTATATTAGTTTCGTAGTTATTCATTTCCGGTAGCTGTCAAGTTTTTAGGAAACTCCCGAAAGGAAAACCTCACTTCTTCCTTAAGACACGTAAGTAGTCGTTACATAGATCTTTGTATTTTTCTCCCAAGTTTGTAAATTATGTTTGAATTAATCAAGTTCATATTTTATTTCAGTTGTGTTTTTAATATTATAAGATCTGAATCGCCGGCGGTTTACCGCCAGTTTTCCGATCTTGTAAAATTTATTACTTGTTAATACATATTTAATTATTAGTAGATGTGTACATATTTAATTATTAGTAGATGCGTCTTTAATATTATAAGATATGGATCGCCGGCGGTTCACCGCCAGTTTTCTAGTCTTGTAAAATTGGTAAATTACTTATAAACATATCCCCAGTATATGGTTATTCTCTCAGTGTTTTAAGCAATAACGATGGATTAATCTGTAAATTCCTAGGGATTTGAAAAGTTCACAAAAAATTAAAAAAAGACTGTTGTTATTCTCCCGGGATGTGATTAAAGAAGATATTGCTAAAATACCTAAAAATGAAGAGAAAGATATGAACAGGGTATAAAATTTTTTTAAAAATGCAAAAATATTTTATTTTTGGGAGAAAATATACTTTGATATTTATGACTTGGACACTTACACTGGACTAAGGACAACGAAGGAGGGAGTACTGAGTAGGATTTTACACCATATAAAAACACATTCACATTAAGTCTGTTTTATTTTCTCATAACTACTTACCTGCTTTAATTACTTTTCTTAACTTGTTTATTTACTTTGCTTATAACATATACTAAAACCTACTTATTAATTATTTGCTTTATTTATATATATTATTATCTATCCGTCTAGTCAATTATTATTGTTATCTATTATCTGTTTTATTATATTCTCTATTAATACTATATTGTTATTATTATATATTATTATATATTATATTGTTATTATCTATCTATCTATATTGTATCTATCTGTCTCTATTTTTATCTGTTTTTATTATATCTATTCATTTTTTATTATAATTATATCTATATTATATCTATCCGTATTTATTATAATCTATCTATATTATATTTATATTATCTGCTTGTTATATTATATTATATTATATTATATTATATTATATTATATTATATTATATTATATTATATTATATTATATTATATTATATTATATTATATTATATTATATTATATTCTATTCTATTCTATTCTATTCTATTCTATTCTATTCTATTCTATTATATTATATTATATTATATCATATTATATTATATTATTATTACTATTATTATATATTATATTATATTATATTATATTATATTATATTATATTATATTATATTATATTATATTATATTATATTATATTATATTATATTATATTATATTATATTATATTATATTATATTATTATAATTATATCTATATTATATCTATCCGTATTATTGTCTCTTTATTATCTTTATACATCTATTATTATATTTATCTTCTGTTCATTACATTATACTATCTATCTATACTATATCTATCTGTCTATACTATATCTATATAATTTGTTTATTATTTATATAAGAGTAAATACATAATTACCCCCCTAATGTTGGTCGAGATTTTCAAAAAGACACCTAAACTTTGAATTCGACCTATTACCCCACGATTCTTACTTAATTCGTTGCAAATACACCATTTTTCGCTGAATCTCAGTCACAACAAAGAGAGTGAACACACGCACCAATCAAGTGCTGTCACGTGTTAAATATGTTTAATTTATATATTTTTTAATAAAATTTTACTTTTTATTTAATTTAACCCCCCCCCTTCCCCCACCCCACCTCATCCAGCAACTCCCCCCAGCAGCTCCCCTCCACCCCTCACTCCTATTCAGTACCCCCACCCCCCGTCCAACACCCCCACCTCATCAGCATCTCCCCCAAACCCTCACTCCGTCAGCATGCATTTCCGTCTATTTTTTTTTTTGGTTCAAATCACTTCAAAAAATAGTTTTATGGTTGAATTGAAAGTTTTATGATTGAGTTTTAAAGATAGTTAAATGATATGATTTAAATGAAAATGGAGCTTTAATGATATAATTTTTTTTTTTTTAAAAAACTTCAATGGAGGAGCTTTAATGGTGGCATTGTGTTGAAGAGCTTTAATGGTGTTGAAGAAGAAATGGTGGGTAGTTAAATGATATGATTTAATTGTAAAATAGAGCTTTAATGAATGATTTACAAAAAAAAAAACTCCAATGGAAGCTTTAATGGTGAATTGAGTTGAAGAAAAAATAATGGGTGGGTTGGGGGGGGGGGGGGGGGCGGGGCGGAGAGGGGGTAGTAATTTAAAAAAAAAAATATTATGTTTTTATAAAGAATATAAATTATATATCAATTATTTTACACGTGGCAGCTTTTAATTGGTCATAAAAGTCAAATTCGAGCCCTTTCACGCGCCTGTGGAGCGTGTATACACGCAGAGGATCAAAATGGTGTGTTTGCAACGAAATAAAGAAGAATCGTGGGTAATAGGTCGAAGTGAAAACTTAGGTGTCTTTTTGCAAATCTCGGATAAGATCAGTGGTGTAATTATGTATTTACTCTTTATATAATTTTTTTATTACCTTCTGTTCATTACATTGTACTATCTATCTATACTATATCTATCTGTCTATACTATATCTATATAATTTGTTTATTATTTATATAATTTTTTTTATTATATATATGTATGTATGTATGCATGTATGTATATATGCATATTTAGGATATGTGCGTTGCACGTGCATCTTGTGTTAACCACTAAAATTGTATATAAAAAATAATTATTAAAAAGTAGCAATTGATATTAAAATAAATGTTATATTTATGATAAATAAATATTAGTGGTATATAATTAAGTTTAAAGTTCTAAATTAATAATACTTTTTTACATAATTTACGTGTCAGGAGATATTTAATAAACCAACACGCCTTGTTCCTCAATCTCTTCTGGAATCTCCTTGTAATTCGATAAAAGGACTATCCTATTCGTTTCCTGTTCTCACAACCTTTATTGACAACTTTCACACTTTTCCTTCCTCTTTATCTTTGTCCTTCTCCTTAAACTCTTTTATTTATTTTCTTGATAGGCCTTATTAACTTTCATATGGTTCATTGGTTGGAGAATAAAAGGTTATTCCGCTATGCAACTTGAAAGTTGCTATGAAAAAAATTAAAAATCTTGCTCTATCTCTTATTGGATCACAAAAATCAAAATAACTATAATGTCCACTCACTTTGTGTGTTCTGTGTTTTAGAGTGAGCATGAGAGCTTTCCATTCAAACTTTCATAACCCGTCCTAAAATAATCTTTGTCACTTAAATAACTTACTGGATATTTTTAAGCTCCATAGTTCGTATGATTACAGAAAATCATGTCTAAAATTTTTGTTTTTTTCTTGTGATGCTAGTGTTTGAACTAACTTGCATGCAACTTAATTATTTCACCGGTACGTTCTACCTTTCGCTAGTACAGACATTAAGTAACTCCGCTAAATAAGACTTAGGCGGATGAAAAGACACTATGTCTAATGTCTTATAGTTTAACTCAATTATAATGATTATAAATCTCTCATAGTTAGTCACCTCAATAAAAATTGACACACAATCACTCATTTGGCTCCGTTAAATTCACAATTGAGCTCAAATTTTATATAAAGAGATCGAGAAAAAATATTTAACAACAAAACATTACATGAAATCCTTTTAAAACTACGCTCATAAAGTCACTCTATTGTCTTTTTATTATTTATCTCTTTTTAATAGGTAGTCGCTCATCTCTTAAATCCTCTTCCTGTGTCCAGATCCCCCACCCTCGACCAAGAGATCAACAACAATAACATACCAGTGTAATCTCACAACGTGGATCTGAGGAGGATAGAGTGTACACAAGTCTTATCACTACCTTAGAGGTAGCGAGTTATTATCGATAAACCCTTAACTCACCCTCAACCATGAGATAAGCTTAAAAATAGATCCGATCAGTAGCCAGATTATAGTGTGAGCAAGCTCATCTATAATTTTCTCAAAACAATTTCACCACAAATCTCATAGTTTTAAGACAAACTCACATTCATTAGTTTCTAAATGCTTGATAAAATACAAACTTAATCAAATCAAAATTCAATTTGTACGCATTATAACAAATCTAATTAATATAATTAAAAATTATAACACAACCACAAAAGAGGACAGACTTATAACCAAAAAATAAATAAATATGATGTTACTATAATATTGTCATCATATATGAATTCGATTTGAGAGATGATATTTCTTTCAAGTTCTTCACATGAAAGTATGTTATTTTGATTTTTAAAAATCAAACTTTTAATTAACTTAGATGTCCTAAATAAAAGAAAATAGAAGAAGTAAACTTTAATCATTTACTTTTTGTTAATTTCTATGAAAAGCATCGATCCATGCCATAGTTAAATATTTTTTTTTTTTTTTTTGATAGAAACTATTGATATTTTTATTTTCACTCTTACTATATACATTTTAAGATTCCTTTTCATATAAAGAAATCTACCAACATTAATTCCCTATATATTTTTCTCTCATATATTTAAAACCCTTTAATTTTTAAATGCTATAGACAATATTATAAAAATATCTCAATAATAATTGATTTTGCTCAACCCAAATACATTTGAGTTTATTGCAATTTGTATTATATATGTTAAATGAAAATCTACTAACATTAATTTTCCTTTTCATATATTTTAGAAGTTTTTTTAATTCTCCATACGTTTAATCTTTTTTTCTCTTACTATATGTTTAGAAATATTTAAACTTTTCTTTTCGTATATTTTATGATTTAACATTAATATTATAAAAATAATTAAATATTTTTTAAATATTGAAGGACTTTTATATTTTTTAAAAATTTAACTAACACGTCATATTCTATTTTGGATAAACTTATAATCTCTGTTAATATTTTAAATACTAAATAAACTACGTAAAACTCCAAACTTGGCTAAAATTCATCACTCTTAAGTTTGCTACACTCCCTTAGTTTCGTTTTAGTTGACCCTCTTTCTAAAAGTATTTTTTCAGTTTAATTGTCCAGTTTATGATATCAAGAGAATCTTATTATGTTTTTTCAATACTACCCATATCATTAAGTGATCACACAAAGTATATTTACTCAAATTTATATTTTCAAAGCATAATTAATAAAGTAAGTCTTTAGTGCCACAACACACTACTGGACTCTAAGTAATTAACCTTGACTATCTAAATATTGGTGAAGTTATTTCAAGAAGAGTTCCTCCAAGAAATTTGGGTACACTGTATGCTGCCCTCCTTCCACACAAGGAAACCATCAAGTTTCAATGATTTTACGGGTGATTTGGTAGGATGTATTAGAGAATCTAATACACGTATTTAGTCATGATATTATTTAATCTTTTATTTCGTATGATTTTTAGTCATGACATAACTAATACATGTATTAATCGTACACCTTCTTCAGTATTATAGAAATACATAATAATACGTAACAAATTATGGTATTAGCAATACACGAACTATTAATACATAGATAAGCATGGATAAAGATAAAACTACCTTTTATACATCAAACCAAACAATAGATATGAAATAGTCCCACCATATCTAATCTCAACATAATTAATTCCATCATTGCTCATCTCAGCATTATCAATACACTTTATTTTATTCAGGGATGTTTGAATTGTTTTTTTTAAGTAACTTATAAGCTAAAAGTTGAAAAACCAAAAGTAGAAAGTAGAACGCGGTCATACTCATCTCTTTGCAAATTGAATTAAATTTTCTCTGACTCCAGATAAGAAATTCACTATAGTATAAGAACCACAACGAAGTGCATGATGCTTGGATATGGCCTCTGGCATATCTGAGAACCATCCTTCTCCATCCATCTTTATTCCATTATCATATTTGTTAAATAATAGATATTTTCTACACCAATATTTGTTCAAACTGAGGGATATTTTTTCATTAATACTACAACATTCAAGCTCTATGGAACGGACCAGGTAAAAAAATTCATTAATCAAGGATAATAGGTGTTGGACAATAAAATTTTTAGACCGAAAATAAATAATTCGAGACAAGAAAAATATTTCAACAATAATTTTATTGATTTCAATAAGTGAGTGTTACAATCTCTATGAATCCTCTGATTCGCCTTTTCAAATATAAATTCAAGGGCTTAAAGTTTAATCTTGAATTTGAACTTGATTTGTTGATTCGAGGGACTTGATCTTGACTTGTGCTTAAATTCAAGGGCTTTTGAGCTTGTTCTTGAATATTGAGGTCTTGATCTTGAATCTTGATGAACTTTATTTGAATGCTTGAGCTTTGTAGAGAAATTGCAGCGTTTGATCCACGAGCTTTCTCTTGCTTCTTGTTAGAGTTTTGGGGTTCTTTTTCTGAATTATGAGACTCCTATTTATAGTTGTGCAAAGAGAAGAGTCATGATGAAGATAGACTTCTTTTGATCAATCAAATTCAAGTGATGTGGTACCTTTTATCGGCTTTGATTTCATTGGGCCTGCTGCATCATTTTGACATGTGGCATGGTCCTATTGGCTACTTCACTTGACTTGGCATGTCACGTCATTTAACACGTGGCACTCCTTTAGGCCTCTAGAATATGACAATATACTTAGGTTTAACAAAGTGGGCTCATCATTTGTAGCCCAAATCAATGGACTAGCCCAATAAAAATTAGACTTTAATTAAATCCATGTGTTTGAATTTAAATAATTAATTCAATTATATTAATTCGCAATATTTATTAGGAACTAATATATTTTGAATTTAATACATTTCAAATTTTGTATGGATTTCAATTTAATAAAATTTTGTTGCCCACAAAATACCCCTACTTCAAGACTTGTCTAAAATTTTTATGGACTAGACTTGAAGTATGAACTTGATATTTTAATTACACAAAACTTGTGTGTAAATAAAATTATGAAAGATAATTTTTTGTACATAAAATGAACATGTTGAACATGCAGAATTCTTTGCCATATATATATATATATATATATATATATCCTAGATGTAGGAGCCCGCGCTAGAGCAGGCCCAATAATATGACGTTGCTATCGTTTGTAATCGTCCATTTTATATGTCGCTAATAAATCATTTTCGTCAAGCGATAACATTCATTTAGGATGTGAATTTTGAAAAGGAAATAGATATTCATATTCCTTTCTTGTTGCGAGTTAATAAAAACTTGAGGATTTTAGAAATAGCATGGGCGCAATAATAATTGTGAAAACTATTAACATGTAGATTTGTCCACTATTGTAAATCCTTTTACTGATAGTGTATTATTGGGGGGAGGGGGTAGAATGAAGCAGGAATTAAGAGCATTCGAGAATACAAAAAATATAGCGTGAGAAAAACAAATAGATGGGGTTTGAAGACATTTTGCGTGAGTGTCCAAGAAATGCACATCAGAAGTTCGTAGGAAGTCACCTGGAGACCAACATTCGTTCTAACTTACAGTTGAAGCAGTGCACCATTTTTTGTCTTGATGCGTACAAAGTGATTGCAATGTGAGCAGGGGAGCAAGTAAGACAACTGCAGATGATCAGGAAGTGATATTTTCCCTTCCACAGGGAAAATCTGCACTGCAGCACGAATTCAGTGAGATTAGAAATTGCTCTGAAGAACTCTATGATAAGGCGTCGGACAAGTAATTGATAACAGCGAAAATTGGTGCAGCAACTGTACACACTACTAGCCTGAGACGTTAACTCTGAGATTGTGGATATAGGGAAAACCTCATCTTCAATAGATGCAAGATTCGGGGAAGAAGGTGATGCCAATGAGCTTCGTAAAGTATAGGATACCAACATGTGCTCATTGTCCTCCACCCTGGGAAAAGTTTAAATCAAATAGCGAGTATGTTTTTTTGTAAAAGTATTTGAGTAGTATAACATTACGATGGGGGATTAGGTAATAAGTACCACTTTATCAATGTAGCAGCCTGCACGTACGTAGGATTCAGTAAGATCGATGTCTGATATCTTGTGGCTAATCTTATAGCTGCATATGTCAGAGATAGAGAGGAATTTTAATTAAATATAGAAGAATAAGCGCAGAGATAAAACGAAAAAGTAACGAAGATTGATGTAAGCAACATACCACCGCGAAATGGATCTATTTTACCACACAAGTTATCTGCACTCCCCTACAATTGGTATCAGAGCCTATGCTGTTTAAAGTTACGGAAGTAGTATATATTTGGATTTATTTGATTAATTTATTATCTATGACTTATTTGATAAAACTAGATTTAGATATTCCCCAAAATATTATTTAGATGAATAACGTACAAAAATTACCAAAATATAAAGAATTAAAGTAAATAATATCTGAAAAACGTAAAAAATTAAAAATAAGGATAGAAAGACTACAATATAACATAATTGCCGGAGTTAGTAAAAACTCAATAAATGCACAAAAAGAGGAAATATCAAATTTAGAATCAACAATAGATAGTCTACAATATACATACCAACATGATCTATTAACAATTAAATAAAAAATGAACAAAAAAGAATTTATAATAGATGAAAAAATATATGAAAACCATGAAGGATTAAAAATAAAAATAGTATTTTCTAATCTAGGAAGAAGGTATAAGAAAATAGGTGAACATTTATATTTAATGTTAGAAAAAAAAGAATTAAAATTAGAAGATAAATTGACAGTCATGGTAAGAATAGAAAAAGAAAATGAAGAAATAGATGGAAAAAAGGGAATAGAAAAAATAAAACAACAAACTACAGAAGAAATACGAAAAATGGAAGAAACTAAAAATAGTAGAATTGCTGAATTAGAAAAAGAACTACAAATGCTAAAAGATTTGTATGAAAAAAGACAGAAAGAAAAAGAAGAAAAAGATAAAGAACAAAAATTATTAAACGAAATAAATCAATTTAAAGAAAAATTAGAAATAAATACAATAGATGTTGAAGAAATAGATAATTATGATTCAGAAGATAGTGAAACATATATAGAAATCTTAACAAATACAAAAAATTTAGAAATCAATGAAAAATAAGAAGTAATTAATGAACAAAACTTAGAAAATAGAAACACAAAAATAAATACTCTTGATAAAAAAGAAGATGAAAATATAATACCCAGAACATCAGAAATAAGAAAACCTACATATTATAAGAATAAGTTTAAAAGATATAATCTAAAGGATGAATATGACAAATGGACACCAAAACAAATAGTTACTAAAAATTATAACTTTTTAGACTTAGATTGTGTAATAGATACAGAAAAAACAATACAATTATGGATAAGATATATGACAAAATAATTATTAGATAATAATACAAATGTAACAGATGCACCAGAATATATAGAAAGAATACTAATAGAAACAGTGAAATTATGGTTTTCAAATCTAACTGAAAATAGTAAAAGGGTATTAAGAACTGACAAACCTACAGAAGAAACATCATCAACAACTACAACTAAATTAACACCTATAGAATTATTAAAAAAATATGAAATAGCTATAAAAGACGAATTTAGCAGCGTGACAACAACAGAAGAAGAACAAAATGAAGAGAAAGATACAAATAGGAATTTAATGTTAAAATTAGCAATATGTAATATGTGTTACATAG
Organism: Capsicum pubescens; assembly: GCA_030864215.1. Taxonomy (NCBI): domain Eukaryota; kingdom Viridiplantae; phylum Streptophyta; class Magnoliopsida; order Solanales; family Solanaceae; genus Capsicum; species Capsicum pubescens. The sequence goes on from CM061539.1 coordinate 115,601,097, forward strand.
ATGAATATACTTGCGCATTTAAAGAATATTATTACAAAGCAACATATAATACAGAAGAAAGTAAAGAAATAAGAAAATTATATTTTAGTAAATTACCTGAACCATTTAGTTCAAAAATAATAAAAAGTTGGGATGAAGCAAAAATAGTAGATACTCTAGGAGCAAGAATAAAATTTTTACAACAATGGTATAGAAACCTATGTGAAAAATATAGAGAAGAAATAAAAAAAAAACATTAATAAAAAATTTAGCATGTTGCAAAGATAAAATATCACCTCAATTTGAATGCGAAGAAAGATATTATAAGAAAAGAAAAAGACATAAGAAATATAAGAAATACAAAAAATCAAAATATAAATATAAGAAACCAAGAAAAAGATATTATGTAAAAAATTATAAATATAAAAGACCATATAGAAAAAAGAAATCTATAAAAGAATGTACTTGTTGTAATTGACTAGAGATTGTAAATTACCTAAAAACCCAAAAAATAAACAAATATCAGAAATAAAAATAAAAAATACAGAATATACGTAGATAGATTATATAGATTACGAATTAGAAAGTGAAGATAGTATATATGAAATTTCAGAGAATGAAACAGATAATGAAATAGATAGTGAATTAGATTAATTAAATGACTGAAGAAGATATAAGAATAAACCAAATAACTAAAGAAGATATAAAAATAATAACAAAGGAAGAATATTTAAATGAAGAAGGAACAGATCAAAAAATAATATTTGATAGTCATATATTTGATGAAATAAAAGGAAAAGAATTAGATTTAAGTGTAGAAAAAATATTTAAAATACCAACAATAAAAAACATATTTAGTAGAAGAAAAGAAGAATATTACGTAGTAAGCCAAAAAGAACATGTAATAGATTGTAAATATGTAAAAGGAAGAGCTAGTATACCACTAGTAACAAAAAGAATAATTAATAAAGAAATAAACGATATAAAAAGTAAAGACCCAATAAAATATGTACACCTTAGAGGAACAGAGATATTGATAAAAACATATTTTAGAGCAGGAATAGTTACACCAATAGAATTATACCTAGCAGATGATAGAATTATAAAACCTATAGAAAAAAGTATAATAACTGCCATAAAAGGAAATTTAATATACCAAAAATTTAAATTTATAATAAGTGCGAATTATTCAGTAGCAATAACAGATAAAAATATAAATAAATCATTAGTATTATATTGGAAAATATCAGGAATAGAACTAACCCCAGGAAGTAAAATATTTACAGCAAGATGTAAAAATCTATATGTATTAACAACAAAACATAAAATAACGGGAAAAAATAAAATTAACAAAATACAAATAGAAAGTCCTTTCGAACAATTTGGAAAAATAATTGATAATAATGATTATAGTTATAGAGACATAGATATAGAAGAAAATTTAGAAATAATAAATGATAGAATAAGTACAACAAAAAGAATAGCTTATGAATACCAGAATCATCAAGTTCATCAAAAAGAACAAGTTATGAAACAAGTTCAACAACTAATTTAAACCAATATTACATAACAGGAACAATAAATGAAAAAGAATATCTAATACTCTTAAATACAGGACAAGAAGAAAATTATATAGCAAGATATCTAGTAAAAAATGAGGAAATAAAATCTGACAATAATATATGCCCAGATCTACCAAGAAGCTTAATTACTTATAAAGCTAAGAATGTAAAAACACAAGTATGAGATAAAATATTAACAATAGAAGAAATCTATAATTATGAGCTAACATCAAAAGATATACTTTTAGGAATGCCGTTTTTAGAAAAAATATACCCACATATAATAACTAGAACGGATTGATGGTTTACAACACCATGTAAACAGAAAGTAAGAGCAAAAAGAGTTACTAATAAAATAAGAAAGAAAACTGATTAGATAGAAGGAAGTGAAAAAATTACACAAAAATTAGAAAATACAAAAAATACTGAAGATACAATAGAACTGGTCGTATTTTCAATAAATAAAAAGGAAATAACTATATTTTCAATAAATAAGATAGAAATAATTAAGAAAAAATTAGAACAATTATATAGTGAAGATCCATTAAAAGGATGGAAAAAACATAAAACTACTATAAAAATTGAATTAATAGATAAAAATAGCATAATAACTCAAAAACCATTAACATATAATTTTGACGATTTAAAAGAATTTAAAATGCATATAGATGAATTATTAGAAAAACAATATATACAAAAAAGTAATAGTAAACACAATAGTCCAGCATTTATAGTAAATAAACATAGTGAACAAAAAAGAGGAAAAAGTAGAATGATTATTGATTATAGAAATTTAAATGCAAAAACTATGACATATAATTACCCAATACCAAATAAGATATTAAAAATAAGACAAATACAAGGATATAATTACTTTAGTAAATTTGATTGTAAATCAGAATTTTACCATTTAAAGTTAGAAGAAGAATCTAAGGAATTAACCGCATTTACGGTACCACAAGGATTTTATGAATGGAATGTAATACCATTTGGATATAAAAATGCACCAGGTAGATATCAACATTTTATGGATAGTTATTTTAAACAATTACCTAATTGTATAGTATATATAGATGATATACTATTATATACAAAAATCAAAGAAGAACATTTAAAATTATTAGAACAATTTACAGATATAATAGAAAAATCGGGAATAAGTTTAAGTGAAAAGAAAGCTGAAATTATGAAAAACCAGATAGAATTTTTAGGAATACAAATAGATAAAAGTGGAGTAAAAATGCAACAACATATAGTACAAAAAATAATAAATTCGAAAGAAGAATTAGATACAAAAAAGAAATTACAATCATTTTTGGGATTAGTAAACCAAGTAAGGGAATATATACCAAAATTAGTAGAAAATCTAAAGTCTTTACAGAAAAAATTTAAAAAGGATGTAGAATATAATTATAACGAAGAAGATAAAAACAAGTCCAGAAAATAAAAACACTTTGTAAAGAATTACCAAATTACAATTCCCAGACGAAAATAGAAAATTTATATATATAGTAGAAGCAGATGCTAGTGAATATAGTTATGGAGGAGTACTTAAATATAGGTACGAAAATGAAAAAATAGAACATCATTGTAGGTATTATTCAGGAACGTTTAATGAAACAAAAATAAAATGGGAAATAAATAGAAAAGAATTATGTTTATTATATAAATGTTTATTAGCATTTGAGCCATATATTGTATACAACAAGTTTATTGTACGAACAGATAATACACAGGTACGTTGGTGGCTAACAAAAAAAATACAAATTCAGTTACAACAAAAGAGATTCGGAGACTAGTATTGAATATATTAAATTTTACATTTACAATTGAAGTAATTAGTACTAACAAAAGCGTTATTGCAGATTACATATCAAGACAAAGCTACACAGACTGATATAATAGAAGATGATGCTTTAGAAAAGATATTCAAAACCCTAACTACGCTTTCAATGAAAGTGGACAATATGAGTAATGAAATAGAAAAGCTAAAGACTAATGAAGATAAACTGTAGTCTGTAGCTACAAATCAGCTAACTCAGCAGTGTGCAGAGCTATGTTGATCGAAAGACATTAAAATTTCAGAGCTAGAAGGAGACATTGGGACACTCCGTAAAACCCATAACGTTTATCAATCTACAATTGCTGGTACAAACAAAGGAGTTATTGGACAAAGATACCAGAATATGAACTTAAATAAGATATTTGAAAAAACATTTACACCAAAAATACAAAAAGACCTCTTGAACATACCCCCACAAATTACCACATATCGAGATAGTCTGAACCAAGATAAAAAAGTTTATAACTATACAACCCAAAAATACATAGAAAATATCTACCGAGTACAAACTTTTCTAAACCTTAACCCCAGAGCTACAGGTATCAAAGAACCCAACACAAACTATATAACCCAAAGATTACAAGGTCACAACAAGTTAATTGCACTACCCAAAACCAACCCAAGCTTAATAAAAACTTGTTTTGATTATGGATTATTAAATACCATATACACCCAAAATGGAGAAGAACTATCAGCTATGGAAGAATTACAAAAAATATTCAACACCTATAAAAGAGTAACCAACGAAAATCTATTTTATATAAAGTGTTATATTGCACCAACAGAGATATTATACGACGAGAAAAAACCAGTTATACAAGTTGTAAAAATAGGATTAACCAGAGATATGATTATACCAGAAGATATTGTGCAGCAGCCAGAGATACCCAGAATCGAGATACCTAATTTTTATGCAAACAAACGACTTATTGGACTAGCTACAATTATTCAAGAACTAGCAAACAATTATACCAATGGAAACTGAAAATGGAGCTATTATTCAAGAGACCATCAGATGATTTATTCAAATTCAAAAGAACTACGACAAGCAGATATGAAAGATGTCATACAATGGATATTGACGTTACTTAACCCAGAAAGACAATCTACTGCAAGAGCAATTAGGAGAGGATTTATTTCAGACGGATTATTGACAAGATATTGCAAGATAATTGGACACAAATATTCAGACCATCAATGTTCGAGATGTAATGGAGAAGATAATATTGTCCCAGATGTACAACTAGAATGAAGATAAGCATGCCAGCTAGAAAGAAGATAAAAAAGTAGCAGATACGATAGAGACAACAACGAAGGAAAATCAACTACGGATAAAGAAAAGAAGACAAAAGTTATCAAAGTCATAAAAAATATGAAAAGGACATATGACTTATAGTTTTCAACATGTGAATTATTATAGCTTTTGATTTCTTTTACGTAAAAGACATTGTATAGTTAGTCTTTACTAGGTTAGGTAGATACTATTATTAGCCTACTATAGACTTTTTGACTTTTTTAAGTTTGTAAGACTTTATGTAAAAGATTAGTCTTTTCTAGGAATAGTTTGTAAATACGTGTAAAGTTTTTAGAAACGTGTAAAACATTAGTACGTAAAACTATGTAAATCATCCATTATAAATGAAGGCATCGAAGGCAGAAAGAGGCAAGCCTTCATGCGCTGAAGCAAAAAACTCTCTCTTGTCTACAACAAATAATTTGATTATTTAAAAAACAGGTATATTTCAATGGAAAAATCTATGGAGGAACAAAGCTTAGAATTACCAAAACTACCAGAACAGGTATATTCATTTACTGTTATGAATAGCTAAATTCATAAATTCCTAACAATCATAATATGATAAAATAAGTTCATGTTAGTTGTTTTATAGTAGAATTATTCGAAAAATAGCATGTTAAGAAGTTTATTAGCAAAGTAGAAAAAGAGAAAAATCCTTAAGAACTATGCCATCCTAAAGGTGAAATCGGTGAGGCAAGAAAGCCGTGATAGGGGAGTAACCAGAGTAGAGGCGCTGTTTAAGGGAAAAGTATCCAGATGACCATGCTAATAGTGACCGAAATATATGTTATTTAAGAATAATCTAGTATATAGCAATCTAAAGTGATCATATTTTGTTATGTGCATGATTGGAGAGAATATTTTGAAAAAACATCATATGAAAAATGAATACTAATTTATCTGACGAAATGGTAGATAAATTTAAAATACTTGTTTTGTATTTACTTAAGGATATAGAAATTGTAGATATAAGAAAAATCATATTGGAAAAAATATTTGATAAATATTTTATGGCTAGAATAAATTATATACCACACTTACCTAACTACTCTTACAAATACCTACATACCAAACCTACATATCAACCATGATAAATTATAAATATTTAGAATTTTGGAAAATGGATATGAAAAATATACAATCAACAAAAAAACAAATGAAAACAAATTTAGATGAATATATGAGGACTAAAGATATAAAATGTATACAATTTCTTAGTGAAAATATAGAAGAATTAATGAGATTAAAACAAACAACTAAAAAATATTATAATAAAGTATTTAACCAATTTTAAATGACAGATAATCTTAAAATATTAATCTTATATATACTTAGAGATATCGAAATTATAGATATTAAGAGAATAATATTAGAAAAAGTATTAGACTATGAAATTGAAATTATAAATTGGATAGAATAGTTATACCTGGATAATTACCCAGATGGATATTATTCAGTTTAAGAAATGTTAGAATATATTAGAAAAACTAGAGAAAATCAAGATAATCTAAATGAAGAAATTAATTATAGAAACCGAATTAGAAAAATAATGGAGAACCTGAGAGAAAAATTAATATGGATAGAAGAAACCCTAGAAAATTTAGGAAAAAGTACATGTGATAGTTTATATAATTTAAAAAACTCGCTACGAGAAGAATAACACAAGATAATAAATAGCATTGAAAATCTAGAATTAGATATACATTACAGTACAATTAGGATAAATTATTATAGAAAAATTTGTAAATCTACAATTACTACAGGATAAAATGATACACTATGAATATTTAAAATATTGGAGAGAAAATATGGAAGAAATAATATTATTAGAAAAACTTATGAAAGACAATCTAATTGGATATTTTGAAACAAAAGATATAGAATATTTAGAATACCTTCAAAATAATATAGAAGAATTACAAAAACTAAGAGAAAAAAAATAAAGAATACTATAGTAAAACATTTAATCAATTACCATATAATCACCCCCCAAGATATGAATATCGATAAAACTAACATAAATAAACTCAAAATAAAAATAAAAATATTTAGAGAAGTTAAGAAATATCCACACACAAATAAAAATAGATCCATTGTATTTATAATAGATCTATTTTACCACACAAGTTATCCGCACCCCCTACAATTACTCCAATACTCTTAGTAAGAATAACAGGGTGCTCATGCAGGTGATATAGTAGCGTAGCGCCTTCATTGTCGGCTAAATCATCCCATATAGTAAATAGGGCAGGTTTTTTGCTGGTTGATGTAACAAACATATAATTTTTATCACGCAAAAATGCTTTAATAAGAGAGAGGGGTCGAGTAGCTCATCTCTGATCTATGACAATTGCCTCTCGGAAGTGCTTGCTTTGGTCGGCGGTATACTGCAGCGCACTGCAATTGGCTACTACCGCCAACAAGTCTGGCGTAACGACAAATAAGATAGTAACAATTGATTTAATTAGTAAGGAGAAGTTAAATGGTATGGTAAAAAGGCGTAGGCGTAAAGTGGGAGATTACCAAATTCAACACCTGGGCGCAGACACTCGATAGCTGAAAAAGGAATTGTGTTCAACTTTGTTGGAAGAGGTAGGGGCACTTCCATCCCACCGTTATTGGTGACAGGCTCAACAACTGTGTGTCTATCGACCACCCATTCATACACACCGACGCGTATTGAGTAACCGCGAGGGTCTTTAACTTTTGTGCAGAAAACCAAATATGTCTTGAAAGGAGAAAATAGCCTCTCGTACTTCAAAATATCATCTCCAGAAAGCACTATTGCAACCTGTTGTTCCTGTAGTCAATTGACATAGAGAAAGGTTTAGGCCTACGAATAGAATGTACAGAGGAATTTGTTACTATTTTCAACCTTTGTTGCTTTGATCGAGCCTCAACTCACACTTTCTGAAGTTGTCGTACATAATAATAATTTATGAGACATGTTGAATATCAAAATCATTTTTCAGTAAGAACTGCTGTGAAGGTAAACCTACACTTTTATCTTGCACAATCATCATCTGGAACTGAACACTTTGATCTCTACTCTCATGAGGCCGGAACTTATCGACGACCTGAACCTTACAGATACAACCTATAGTTTCTTTTGTAATAGCATCGACAGAAAGCTTTTGATCCATTACGTCAGATTCTGTTTCAGTACGACGGAGAAGGTGCAGATTAAATGGCAGCATATGGTACAGAGAAAACTAATGAATGAACTTCTACATGGCTTTAAAGATCCAGTGTTTTATTATTCTTAAATAATCCCGAACATTGCATACCCATAAGCGTGTAAAGAAACAAAATTCACCTTCGAAGCAACACTACTATAGAGAGAAACACCGAAATAGAAGATCGATGATTCAATTTGTTGGTGGAAATATTTAACCCAAACATCCCAACTTTTGCAACTTCTTGCTGAAATGCTGGTCTCTGTTTCATTATTGCAGAAGAAGGTGTACATGAAAACATAGATGTATGAGATAATAAATTGATAGACGAACCTATAATGAAACAGTTTGCAGGCCAAACTAAGCTGGAGAGTTTGCGCATAAACTGCAAAGTGTTTACATAAGAAGACTACCAAGTTCAAAACTAGATTCCAGTTCCTATCACTCAATGTCCAGATTCAAGTCAGGAAGTTACAAATTCATTTTTAATAGAATAAAACATTGTATCTCAAGCTATGTACGACACATATTATACATGTCCATGAAAACAACCAAAATCTATGAAATAGTATGAAAATTGTGCAAGATATTATCCATGAGAACAACCAGGTAATACTACACATATTATCTCAAGGAAACAACCTAATCTATGAAAACTGCACATAGCCTTTCAACTATCAATTTAATTCTTTATCTAGTTATGAACAAAAATAACACATTTTTTCCTTTAACTTTCCTAGTTACAACACACAGATGCTTCATTCACCAAAAAAATACAACTTAAAAACAACATATACAGATTGAGGTACATATAAAGAGTCCAGATATGAACAAAAATAACATATTGTTCCTTTAACTTTTCCTAGTTACTACACATAGATGCTTCATTCACCAAAAAAAATACAGCCTAAACACAACATATACAGATTGAGGTACATATAAAGAGTCCAGATGATAACAAACCTACAGAGTACTATAGGGTAATTAAAGTTCTATAACTTCTTGAAATACGTTAAAAAAAGAAGAAGATGTCTCAACACAGTGTGCAACATGTTGTTTTGGGTTCCCTTAGCCCTCAAATTATTGAAATTTGGGGGGTTGATAGCCGACAGACATTTTGAGGCTATCTATTCTCGCAGTGTAGGGCTTAACATATGCAAGGGAAGACTTGGTGACAACATCATACTTGTCTTTGAGAGTTCCTTTAATGAATTTCTTCAATTGCTCAATCGAGATCATTCCCTCAGAAGAAACTTGTACCTCTTTAGTTGACGGTGTTTGTTTCATAGGATGTTCTGTCTCGTGAGCCTCTGAAGATTTTCTAGGTGCATGGATAGACTCTTCGTCTATCTAGCCTTCCATACTATCCACTATTTTATCAATTCGAATATCTTAATTCTGAATATACTTGGTTAAACCCTCAATTGCCTTTGCCAGATTCGCAAGCTGCTCCTCTATAAACGAGGCATCAGTCATCATTGCTTGCATGATCACTGGAAATTTTGGAGAGTAACACTGATTATCGCATAAGTTGATCTTTGAAGTGCTCAACTTATGCAGTGTAAGTAGAGATGACGCGTTTGTTGAACGACCATCGCTCTTTGCGCCAGAGTATTTGGAACCGGAATGCTCAAGTAGAGCTAGAGTCTTCTTAAGCGATTCCGCCACACTACTTCCTCCTTATGAAGCAATTGTATTGGAATTTGTTCCTTTTGGGGTTGAAGATCCACAAACTGAAGTAGGCGCGGACGACACTGGATGTGTTTGTTGTCCTATCAAACTTGCCTTGCTCCTCGTGACAACTCCTAAGCTTCTGAAAGTAATACCAAGGATGCTTTCTACTTCAGTAGAGAACTTTGAATCAACAGCCTTGGAAGCAATTGATTGAGAGTTGACTTTCTTGGAAGTCATTTCAGTGTTGTTGAATTTTGCAGTTGGAAAAGTTGAGATGAGAGGTAGAGATTGAGATGAGAGATAGAGATTGTCCCACTGGGCGTGCCAGAATTTGTTGGATAATAAAATTTTTAAACCGAAAATAAATAATTTGAGATAAGAAAAATATTGCAACAATCGTTTCATTGATTTCAATAAATGAGTGTTACAATCTCTATGAATCCTCTAATTTGCTTTTTCAAATATAAATTCAAGGGCTTAAAGCTTGATCTTTAATTTGAACTTGATTTACTGATTTGAGGGACTTGATTTTGACTTGTGCTTGAATTCAAGGTTTTTTGAGCTTGTTCTTGAATATTGCGGTCTTGATCTTGAATCTTAATGAACTTGTTTTGAATGCTTAAGCTTTGTAGAGAAATTGCAGCGTTTGATCCACGAGCTTTCTCTTGCTTCTTGTTAGAGTTCTGGGGTCCTTTTTCTGAATTATGATATCCCTATTTATAGTTGAGGAAAGAGAAGAGTCATGATGAAGATGAACTTTCTTTGACCAATCAAATTCAAGTGACGTGGCACCTTTTATGGACTTTGATTTCATTGGGTCTGCTGCATCATTTTGACATGTGACATGGTCCTATTGGCTCCTTCACTTGATTTGACATGCCACATCATTTGACATGTGACACTCCTTTTGGCCTCTAGAATATGACAATATACTTAGGCTTAACAAAGTGGGCTCATCTTTTGTAGCCCAAATCAATGGACTAGCCCAATAGAAATTAAACTTTAATTAAATCCACGTGTTTGGATTTAAATAATTAATTCAATTATATTAATCCACAGTATTTATTAGGGACTAATATATTTTGAATTTAATATATTCCAAACTTTGTACGAATTTTAATTTAATAAAATTTTGTTGCCCACAATAGGATCCATTGACATGCCTTTCACCATCTTAATGCTTCCCGAATCGTCCTTCCTGATCTTCACTTTCGATACCCATATCCATGTACACCTCGTACACCCCTTTTTACTATATTTCTATGCAATTTCAGAGAACAAATAGTTCGACAACACACAAATTACTTTGTCATTATATAATGGCTTGAAAAAAAAAATATACATTATATAAGATTGAAAAAAGTGAGGAAAACACACACATAATGTTAACCAAAATATAAAATTTCTAAGAAAAATAAATCGAAAAACTCATAATCAAGATCAAAAAAGAATTGAGAACCAAAAAATGAAAGAAAATATATTAACAACATAATTTTGCGATCGTGGTTTTGATTTTTCTTTTTTTTTCATGTTAAGCTTGTGGTACTATTTATAATGACTATTTGCTTTATATTTTGGAATGAAATCAAATTATATATGTAAATGAAAAGTGTCTATCATATAAAATCAAATTTTTTCCTAAATTATATGGTGACCAACCGATTTTTTTAGCCAACCAAAACTTATCCATAAACTTAGGAATTCAGTTGTATTGGTTATCATTAATTTTGTGACTTCCATTAAGGAAAAATTTAATCATAAATATATTTAATTAATTTTGAACTCTTAAATATTAGAAAAAATAGTGGATAGTCAATTTTGCCTAAAGTAAGGACTTTTAATGAAGGGTAAAAAGTTCAAACAACATTTCTAAGAACCTTCACACTTTTAGTATATATATGTGTGTGTGTGTGTATGTATGTATGTATGTATGTATGTATGTATGTATGTATGTATGTATGTATGTATATATATAAATAAATAAATTGAATGAGTAGCTTAGAAATTGATAATTAGAATAAGTAGAAATATTTTAGTGGCAGTTTTAATAAAAGTTGATGATTTATTAGCTTATAATTTGATAATGAAAAAAACACACTATTAGTAATTGAATAGCTTATAGTTGACATTATAGTAAGTAGAAGTGAATTAATGATATTCTTATAAATTATTTTGATTGACCTTATAATTGGATGATTACACTAAATAGATCCGTATTACAAAATATTATTGATTAATTGATCTATATGTCAATAATTATAGTAATATAGACGTGTATCTTTAATATCTTTATTAAAATAATATCGATTTATGAACTTATATGATAGTTAGACTAAGTAAAGTGTATTAGTGATTTTTTAAAAATATTATTGACTGAATACATTATACATTGACAGTTATACTAACTGTAAGTATATTGATGACATCATTACAAAAATTAACAAATGATGTATTTACATATATTTTAGCAACTATACTAAGCAGAAGTGTATTAATTGTATTTGTATGAAGTATTGTTGATTTATCAACATATACACAATAATAATTATAAATAAGAGTACATTAGTTACTCTTCAAAAAATGTTATTAACTTATAAATAGAATCTTATAGTGGTATCATTAAGTAATGATAATGATTGATTTGTTATAAAATAACTAAAAATAAAGAAGAAAAAGAAGAATAGATAGAGAGAAGAGGGAAGCTTCTTTATTTCTCTTGAGAGATGAGAGATCATCAGATTGAGAATACAATGAACAAAACTCCTCTATTTATAGAGGTAAATACTCCTAGTTTCTGACTAAAAGATAGATACTTCAAATCCTGATAGAAATCAACTAGCTCTTGATAGATCTTATTAGATCTTGATAGACATTCACTATAATGTAAATACATTTATAACACTCTTCCTTGAATGTCTAATTGATAGATAATGTGCCTCGTTAAAACCTTACTAGAAAAAAATCAGTGGAAAAAAATCACGTGAAGGAAAAAGAGTACACATCTCTAACAATACGCATATAGGTTGCGTCATTAAAAACCTTACAAGGAAAACCCAGTGGGACAAAACCTCATAAAGGAAAAAGAGTACAGCGTGTATCAACTCCCCCTAATGAGAACATCCTTTAACCTTTGCATCCCGATCTTGTGCACCATCTTCTTGAAAGTTGCAGTTGGAGCAGACTTGGTGAATACATCAGCCACATTGTCACTTGAACGAATCTATTGCACGTTAATATCACCATTTTTTTGGAGCTTATGTATAGAAAAGCTTTGATGAAGTGTGTTTTGTTCTTTCTCCTTTTATGAATCTTCCCTTAAGATGTGCTATATAGGCATGCTGCATTATCTCTGTATAAAACTGTGGGTACATTGTCGCATTTTAAACTATATTTTTCTAAAACAAGATGTATCATGGACCTCAACCATACATATTCTCGGCTTGCTTCATGAATAGCTATTACCTCAGCATGATTCGATGAAATGGCTACAATAGATTGCTTTGTATATCTCCAAGATATGTCAGTATACCCACATAGGAATACATAGCCTATTTGAGAACGAGATTTATGTGGGTCAAATAAGTACCCAACATCAGCATGACCAATAAGATCGGGACTGTATTCTTTAGAATAAAATAAACTCATGTATTTTATCCTATTTTGATGTCTCCTCGTAGGAGCAGAAAAATACCTTGTTTAAAAAATTGACTGAAAAAGCTATATCAGACCTTGTAGTATTTGCAAGATATATTTTGTCAAGTGACAATATTCAACATTTCATGTGTGACATCTTCAAGTATGTGAAATGCAAATCAAATAAGTTTTCACTTACCAAGATGCACCCTTTCATGTCACTTGATAAATGTTTCTACGTTAGCATGCTTAAGTAAACGTAGAATTTAGATCCTCGTAATCTTTCACAATATTGCGTCAATATTATATCAAAGATACTGATGATATATCATTTCGTATCGGTTCACAGTGTGACATAACATTTTGAGATCTCATCACTTCATTATTTTTAGGTACCTGAACCTCTCATAAGGTTTCATGAAGTGTTATGTCGTAGGCTCTTCAAGAGCACATTGCCTTCTTATTATGATTATTTGCTCCTTATCCTTTTCAAGGATTATTTCATTTGAAACCGATTGGTCTACCATGCTTCACGCATGCGTAGATTTTATCCTTTATGAACACAAAATAGGAGCACTTGCAGCTTAGATATGAGATTAAATTTGAGTCAGTAAATGCTTCCGACATATGACTTGAATTATCTTTTGAATGAGGATCTGATGATAATTCCTAACTTATTTTATAGATGCTTATAATCTCCCCCTTATGTTAGGAAAACTAACATACATCCTTCATCTTCTTTGAGGAATCCATCTTTGTGCATCATGGTATATTCATTAATCGTATACCGCACATCAAAACTATTAGATGAAATAGTTGGTTCCTGACCTTGAACCAATTGAGAGAGAAGAAATAATGATAATTTATTGGTCTAATACATACAATTGCTATTGTATGCAACATATCATATTTCAGACCAACACACAAAACATTGTTCTCATTAGTAATAGTTCAACTATTTAGGAAGGCATTCAATGCTAAACCATCATCATCAAGATGAATTATCCTGATTACATAATCTGAAAATTATGCTCAATTTATATTGAGCAAGTAACTTTATGAATGTCAAACATAGGTTGACAATGAATGTACATGTGATCATCTTATTGATGCATTTTTTCAATATATCACATGATAGGTGAACGGACCCTTAGTCACCTTTTATACTTTTCAAATTTTAAGGGATCCAATCCCAAAATTTATTGGTCCAACCAACTTAACATAAGAACAAACAACATAGATAATTTTTGAAGAATCTTCTAGTTCTTCAATACATGTCTAACGCGCAATATGTACATCTTCGAGGTGTCACAATCGTTCATATCAACTTATGAACTTATTTATAGTAGTAAACACAAGTTTACCATGACATGTATTTTTTTTCTTTAGTAAATTTCAGATTTACTATTACATGAATAAATTTCAGATTTACTACTTCAGAAGTAGATTTCAAAATAACTCTTCTCAATTATTTTGCCTCTTTCGAAGGTGAGTTGTGATACCATCACATTTAAGTGCACGTTTTCATTAATAAGCTTCTCATTCCCCAGGAATAAAATATAATCGTGCCTTAAGCCTATCAAATTATGATAGGTTATAACCTTTTTAAAGATTTTTCTACTTCAGGAGCAAATCGAGGCATACATATGATGTAGAGAATCTTTCTCTAACATATCTTATGATCATAATACGCGTGTGAAAATATCATCACTTTTGATGATAATAATCATATTGTCCCTCCACGCGTATATTCGTCCATTCAATCACTTGTCTTCTTTCAGACATATTATGCACTGCTATCACATACACTTCAAGAATGAAGTAAGTTATCATATTTCAGACTTATCATATATTGCTACCACATTCACTTCATGGAATGAAGCATATTCAATGGGACATGCTTCATGAATTTTCATTAAAAACACATTATTTTGCCTTAGCCATCATAATATCATCAATATGGTGCATTGCGATTCAAACTCAACGTCTTACCCATATAAAGGCGTCTTAGGCATAAATTGATGGGACTTAAACTCAACATATTATCATCCTTTTTGATAATATTGTTCTTGAGGAATAAATTTAAAACATAAATGGTTCCAAATCAATTATTTTTCCTCAAATCCAACAATAATTATATTATTAGCAACAAAAGACAGATAACATAAGGAATTACTAACCTTGAAATTACCTTTAGATTTATAATCTCATCTGTTTGGCAGAGTCTCGTGCTGATAATGGGTTATAAAATAACTAAAAATAAAGAAGAAGAATAGATAGAGAGAAGAGGGGAGTTTCTTTATTTCTCTTGAGGAATGAGAGGTCATCAGATTAAGAATACAATGAACAAAATCCCTCTATTTATAGGGAAAAATACTCCTAGTTTCTGACTAAAAGACAGATACTTCAAATCCTGATAGATATCAACTAGATCTTGAGAGATCTTATTAGATTTTGATAAACATTCACTATAATGTAAATACATTTATAACATGATTAACTTATATTTTGATAATTATACAATTAAAATTGTATTAATAATATTTTTAAGAAATAGATATTGATTGATTAACATAGTACATATGATAATAACGGCATATAGAATGTAATTTTTATTTTTTCTCCTTATATTTACTAGTTCATATCCTAATAAATAGTACAGGGGTCAAAGCTGACTCCACCCTCTTTATTGACTTAAGTCAACTTTAAAAAATCAAAATTCAAAAGTGAATTAGAGATATTTTATATAATGTTACTGATTGATTAATTTTTAAATAGATAACTACACTAAGTAAAAGCACAGTAATGATATCTTTAAGATATATTATTGATTGATTAATCTATGTCACTAACTACAACATATATTATTAATTGATTAACCCACGTCAATAACTACAAAAAGTAAGAAGTGTATTCGTGATTTTCCTAACAAATGTTACTGATTGATTGATCTATAAATTGATGCTTATATTAAACGAAGTGTATTAGTGGCATATTTAAGAAATATTAGCGACGATCAACTTATATTGACTCTCTTTTTTACTTATCACATTTCGAAATATAAGAGTCAATTTGACAAATTTTCAGAGCTAAATTGATTTATATTAATTTAATTTTTAATTTAAAATTTAGAAGTTAAAAAACTATAATAAAAATATTATAAGATGTAATATAATTATTTTCATATTAATATGATGAAAAAATACATCTTAAAATATCGACAATAAGGAAATGTCAACTCTCTGTCCCACGCTAGTTAATCATATGCCATTCTTAGAGTGCAGCAGGGACACCTTTAAAGGAGAGTGAGCCATCCCTTTAAAAATGGAAAAGTCTCTTTGAAAGGTCGCTCTTATTAAAAGAAAAACTTCCTCTCTGTCGAGGATTTTTCTCACTAAGCTTTCAGGACAAGGACTATAAATGATTGTAACAGAGACAACTCCATATTCTCTTAACTGTATGCTAAATATTAGTCTTTTTCTTTCATCGCTGCATTTCGATCGATAAAATCCTCCGAGGGACTAACGACTCCTGTGCTCGCAGGGCTCATAGGATGGGAAAAGTCCTTTTCTTCATTTTATTATTTCATTGATGGATTTTAATGGCGTAAGTCAGTGGAAACAAACAGACAATCGGCTTCCTAAAGGATCCCATTTGTGGTAGAAGGCTAAGTTCATTCTTCGATATATCTCACTCCACTATTCTAATTCACTCTTAAAAAGTCAATTCAACTTTTAACAGTATTTTAAATAATTATTCCATTACTTAATGTTAGTGATTGATTCACCTATGTTTTAAAAAAATGTTATTAGCTAGAGGGGTAATTTTATATAGTAAAAATAAAATTTGTAAGGATTTAGGTTAAAGTAAGGAAAAAATGTGTTGTTTTTCTGTTTCCCCATTCTTCCCTCCATTATTACACCCCCATACTTTTCACAATAGAATTTAGGTTTAATTCTAATTTCTGAGGAAACTCTTCATTCTCATCTTTCTCTCTGAACTATGATTGAAGTTCCCAGGTCACCCTATATTCTCTTTAGACTTCGATAAGTTCATATTAAGAGTAATTAAAAATTTTGAGTATTTTTTTTATATATAACAAGAGCCAACTTCAACATGTCAGCTTCTTGGAATTTAATGAAAAGTTGAGGGCATTTTAGTCTTTTTACAAGAAAAATTTGCTTAAAGAATTTATCTTTTGTGCTATGTTAGTTGTATCTTAAAAAATAACTTTAAAAAAGGCCCACAATTTTTCATTTAACTACAGACCAAACCCTTAAAAAAAGTTCAGCTTATTCTATTTATTTACAAGATTGCCCTCCAAGCTACATTTAAACATGCTTATATATAATGATGGGTGGGTCCCACAGTACTTTTCAAATTTGCATAGATTTAATTTATATTATTTAAATTTAAGTAATTTAATAATATAATAATTTTAGCTTAATTAATTGCAACTAAATATTTAAAGTAAAACAATTTTATTATTTTAATTGACTTTTATATTCAAAATTATTTTTTTTACTTATTTATTTTAGTAAATTTAAATTTTAAAATTATTTTTTTCTTATATAAAAATACTAATATTTAAATTTAACTTTAAATTTTTAAAGTACAAAATTAATAAATTTAATTTAATAAAATAAATTCGTAATGAACATTTTCTTATGATTTGCGTTGGGTCAATATGTATTAAGTAAAAAAGAAATAAATAAAAATATACATTAAAATTTTATTATTGTGAGAGATAAACATAATGCACTATCCAATAATATTTAATAATATCATATTTTGTATATGCAAAATATAGCATGTTAAATTTAAGTAATTTAATAATATAATAATTTATATTAATTAGTTGCAACTAAATATTTAAAATAAATTAATTTTATTATTTTAATAGAATTTTATATTCAAAAATATTTTTTTTACTTATTTAATTTAGTAAATTTAAATTTTAAAATTATTTCTTTCTTATTTAGAAATACTAATATTTAAACTTAACTTTAAATTTTTACAGTACAAAATTAATAAATTTAATTTAATAAAATAAATTTCTAATGAATATTTTTTTAAGATTTGTGTTGAGTCAATGTGTATCAAGTAAAAATGAAATAAAGAAAAATATATAATAAAATTTTATTATTGTGAGAGATAAACATAATACACTAGCCAATAATGTTTAAAAATATCATATTTTGTGTATGCAAAATATAGCATCCCATATTTAATTAATATACTACTCTGGTGAGTTATCAATGATTACTATTGAATATGATAAAATTATGTTAATTTTTATTAGAGTAACATAATCAATAACTCTTAATTAATTATTATGGATCATCTAAGTATTAAAAAAATTTAATGATATTTAATAAAAAGATAAAATAGACATGAAATGTTAAATTAACTCTTGATGTTTTAAATTAAATTGTCGTCCTTCAAACGATGATTTTATTATACCACCCCTTATTTTAAGTCATTTATGTATTAGAAAATTAAGAATAAAAAAATGATATGTCAACATAAAAATTTTGCTAGACTATCAAAATTATATTAGTGCCATATACATTGGGAAGGAACAGAGGAAGATATAAAACAACATATATTATTTGAAAATGAAGTAAAAAGTATTGTAAATAACAATAATTAACAAAAATATTTAAAAAGTTGACTAATTGCCAAAATTTTGTCTTTTCCACATAAATTAGGACGAAGAGAGTATTCATATCGTATTGAAAAATTATGCAAGAAATATTATAAATCACATAATTAACAATTTTAAAAATTTAAAAATATAAAATATTTGGCTGGCTCTCGAAATTATATCATTGTCACTTAAATTGAAATAGAAGAAAAAGTATTATAAATCACAATAATTAAAAACTTAAATTATTTTAATGAATAATTATCTAAATTCTATTTACGCCACATAAATTAAAATAAAAAAATATATATTGGGTCAGTGCTAGCATGAGTCGTGCATATCTAGTATTAATTATAGATATATTTTCTTTATCTTCAATTTACTAAATAATGTTTATTTTTAGGTTTCTCAACAGGTGTTCATTTTTTATTGTTTTTAGTTACTCCTTTTTTTTTATTTATCTGATTCGTAAAAATTGCTTAAATTTTTAATTTTTGATGACGTTTTTTATATTAATACTTTGTGGTCCCTTGCTTTTTTATGACAGTGACTCGTATATAATTTAATGAGCTGAATACAACTAGATATGAACATTAACTCTTGATTTAATTTTTTTTCTTTTTAAAGTAAATATAAATTTAGATGTGCTAAGTTCAAATTATTTATTTTTGCTAAGTAAATACAGAAGTTCAAACATGTATTTTTGTGTTGAGTTGCAATATGTCCTAATTATTCAACTTTTACTCATTGCTATTTGTACATGTGGATTAAAAAATGAATATCCTAAATGAATGCATGATAGAAGCTTTTCTGATCGGTGGGGATTGTGAAATTTAAACAAAGTGTTAAATTTTTTTCTAAATAAGTCAATTTATGTTGTCAATCAGATTAGACAATTAGGTGTCCTTGAGTGGATTGTAAATGTAAAAAGTGGTTAAAACTCCAAGATATTAAGATAAATTTTTATAGTAAGAATTTTATGGAGAAGTATTATGTTTAGACTAGCCATGGAGAAATTGAGGGTACTGTCTGTAATAGTCACAATCATAATTTTGTTGTTATTGAAGGTAGCCGAGATCTTAGGTTACATGAAATGGTTATTGATGCTTTTGGAATAGACAGTGAGAGTGAAAACCAACAACATATTGATCAACCTCCCAATGAAGAAACACAACATTTTTATGCACAGTTAGAATCTGCTAGTCGACCACTTTATTAAGACATGTCTCACTTTGAGTTGTCTGTTGCAGTTAGACTTGATAAATATTAAATCATATACTAATATTCTCAAGTGGTCATGGACTCTGTGATTGAACTTATTAATGAAATAAACCATATTTAGCCTTCCCCGATAAATTAGGTCTTTCCTATGTGAAAATTGATTGTTGTAAAAAAGGTTGCATGCTGTATTATAAGATGATGAAGACTTAGAGAATTACAAATTTTGTGGAGTGTCTTGTTTTAACAACTTGCCAGTGAAAACAAAGTTACAGTCAAGACGATGCATCATTTATCTTCTATACCAAGGTTAAAGAAGTTGTATGCATCAATGAGTTCCGCTCCTCATATGTGATGACACTATGAAAATAAGAGGCCGCCTGGTGTTTTGTGTCATCCATAAGATGGAGAAGCATAAAAATATTTTGATAGAATGTTTTCAAATTTCGCTAATGAACCAAGGAATGTTCGATTTGGGTCTGTGTGCTGATGAATATACATCGTTTTCTGTCTTAGTTACACTATATTCTTGTTGGCCAGTCTTTGTCACATTGTATAATCTTTTTCCTGAGATGTATATGACAAGTCCATATTTATTTCTAACTTGCATTATTTCAATCAACGTAATTCAAAAAGTTTGATTGATGTATATTTGCAGTCTTTGATTCACGAGGTACAAATTTTGAGTACGAAGGCATTATAACATATGACATATCAACTAAATAAAATTTCAACTTACGTGCTGCTCTTTTGGGGACTATTAACGATTTTTCAACCTATGAAATGTTGTCAGGATGGATGACAGATGACAAGTTAGTTTGTTCGTATTGTATGAAAATCACTAAGTCGTTCACTTTAAAATACGGACGCAATAATTCATGATTTGATTGTCATCGTCGATTCTTACCAATGATCATGAGTTTAGAAGTTTGCAAAATATATTTAGGAAGAATAAAACTTAACATGATATACCATCATCAATATTTTCACGAGAGCAAATTTGGGAGAGAGTTAAACTCGCCTAAGGTGACAGAAACACCACCTTCTAAAATAGATGGATATGATCTTGAGATAATTGGATAAAATAAAGTATATTTTGAAAATTGAATTATTGGAAGCATAATATTCTCCCACATAATCTTGACTTCATGCATACTGAAAAGAATATTTTTGATAATTTATTTAATATGATGATGGATGTTTGAGACAAGAAAAAAGCTAACATAAAAGGCTATAAAAAAGTTAGAGGAATATTGTAGGCGAATCGAGTTACACTTACAACAATCAAATAAGAGTAATAAGATCATCAAGTCAAATATCAAATATACATTCATTTTGAAGGAGAAATGATAAATTTGTGAGTGGATAAAGAGTTTGAAGATGCTTGAGGGATACACATCCAACTTTGGCAAGCGTGAAAATGTGGTAGAAGAAAAAATGATGGATATGAAAAGTCACGATTGTCATGTTTTCATGGAGACTTTAATTCTTATTGTATTTAGTGGCCTACCTGAAAGAATATGAAAATCAACCACAGAGAAGTTTGTTTTTTCAAAGAATTATGTTCTAACACATTAAAGAGAGATGATCTACTTTTGATGAAGCAACACTCGAATAACTTTGTATAAGTTGGAGAAATTTTATTCATGTGATTTTTTGATGTGATGAAACACCGTCTAGTCCACTTTGTAGATAAGACACTATTTGGAGATTCAATTTAAGATCGATGGATGTATCATTGGGAGAGTTAAGGACTATAATAGTTTATTTATTTTATGAATGTTTAATTATTCTTCTTCTAATTTTCATATAACTTGATGTAACTCAGGAAAATTGACAAGTATAAATTGTCCATGAAACAAAACAACAAAATTGAGGGATCTATATGTGAGGCCTATCTCATTGCAAAAATCTCTCATTTGTTCTTCTTATTTTGAGAAACACGTATCGTGCTTGAGAAATATGACAATTCAGCATAGTGAAGTTAAGAGTGATTCTTTGGCTCCATCTGACATGCCCCAAAATCAGGCAATGTCGTAGGGGCACCTCAAGCCCACATGAACCGTAGGTCGCCTCGATAACTTATCACAATCATTATCATATCCATCACAAGGGTCGGGTGAATCCCGACTATGTAATTAGATAGCGGAAACAATACTAGAAGTCATAACTTAACAATGTCTAAACACTTCATTAGATTCATCAATCTAACCATTACACCCAAGTCCACAGTCATCCACAACACCTCTATTTAAGACGATGTTTATAAAGGTATAGTCCAGTACAAGCCCCCGGCAATAGCTAAACCAAGTCAAAATAAGACTAAGTCTAAAGATAGGAGACCAAGAATGAATGTCTTCCAAAATAAGGAAGCTCACCACTCCGAAGTCAATGCACGAACTGCTTCGATTACCTAATCACGGGGCAAAAAGAGAAGATGATGCTCCGGCCCCTATGCCGCATGGGGACATAACGTTCGGAGTCGGTTAGCGGTTGAAGTGCTAGCATGTAACTCAAGGATAAGGATAAAATAACATCATTATTAAAAAAAAGGTCAATATATCATATTCAATCATATCCACACACTTATCCTTACATATAGGTATATCACATGCTAATTAAGGAATCTGAGCTTAACAATATTTTTGAACATTCATTCATTAGACATAAAGTGGGGGACTCTGACCCTCCACACTTATAGATTCAAGCGTTTTTCATTAGGCATGATACTTTAACCCTATTTGCATACCATTAGACAAAGGACGTTGACCATGCTCACACTTTCATTAGCCAAGGACTTTAACCACATACACAATCATTCAAACAAGGAAATCTAACTGCACACGAATTCATCTAGGCAAGAAACTCCAACCTCATACCCATTCATTAGACAAAGGACTCTAACCGCAAGCCGTTTCATTTGAAGAGGTACATTAACCTCAAGAGATCTCTTTAAGCAAGGGGCTTTAACCTCGAGCAATTTCATTAGGCAAGGAACTCTAACCTCAAGCCATCTTAAAAGGTAAGAGACTTCAACCTCGAGCCATTTCATTAGGCAAGGGACTTCAACCTCAAGCCATCACAAGTATCATTAGTTGACATTGAGACTTTAACCCTTTGCCCATGCACCAACATTCATTCCATACAATACTTAAGGGCTTTAACCATTTAACCAATTCAACACTATACATGACCCCGTGATCCTTATGGGAACCACCATTGCTCAACTATTTCAATAGTCCATGGCCATCATTCACTTTATCATACAATTTAATTTATGATCATCAATACCCTCACAAATTATTCACATTTCATTAACAATATTATACCACATCCTCATCACACTTTAACTCAACACATAATTCAAGTTCATCTTTATATTGAGGGACTTCAACCTCTTATTAGTCATTAACTCAACAAGGTTATCATTACACAATACATGGCTAACAATAACTTTACAACATCCTTTACCAATCATTCATACTTATTGGGCTTTTGCCCTAGTTCAACACATCACCACATATGTGTAAGACCCCGCAAAATTTCTGAGCTTAATTAAGTCCTTTAAGCTTGTCAAGGGGTTTCAGACTTAGGAAATTCTAACCAAGTTCCCAGACTTAGCCTATTTTGGCCTTCAAAAGTTGGCAATCTTATCTCGCTATCTTAATATTCTTTAATGGCCCGTATTTTCATTAATTCACGATCAGAAAGGTAAATAGGTGTTTCCAGACAAGTTCTGGATTTTTTGGAACACGTTTAGATCATGTTTGGAGTCCCAAAATAGTAGACCAACGTGATCTTGGTGCGCCGCGTCGCCAATTGCGTTGGTCAACATTTGTGCAGGCTGCCAGAGCCAAAACTTCTGAGGCTCGATGCGATCATGGTGCAATGTGTCGAGTATCGCATCATAGCCATCAACGCGCTGCGTCGCTTGTAGCGTCGATACCTAGTTTTTAGTCATTAAATGACCGAGTCCTTAAGGGAAAAAAGGGTCAATTTCTCACCCTTATATAAGTCACAAACACGTAATTCATCCCTATTTCACCCAAATTATAGTGGTTTCTCTCTCAAATTCATCAAGAACAAGCTTAGGGTTTCTAATTGAGGGTCCAATTTCAAGAATTTCACCATTTGTTTTCAAGAATCTTCCATCCAAGGTATGCATAGCGTTAATTTATGGATTCTTTTCATCCATAAAGCTCAAGAACACTATTTCAAATTATAAATCATGATGTTTATGTTGTGGGTTGTTTTGTAACCATGTTTATCTTATTATACGATTCCCAAGTTGGAATCTTTACGTGTTTTTTTTATGAAACTACGTTAGCATGCAAGTTGAAATCCATGAATAGAGTTGTTCATAATGTGGAATTTGATGATTTCACCTATGCTCTAAGTTGTGCATGTAAGGTGTTTGATAAAATACCTAAGGGGATAGAAATTGTGTATTATAGCTCAATTGTAATCCATATGATAAATGCATGTCTTACTCTTATGTTCAAATGACTCCCATGCTATTGATGTGCAATGTAGATGTTTGTTGGAATGCTCATGATGTTAGAGTATGAAATTATGATACTTATTATATGCATTCCTACCATGTACAAGTTTACGATAACCATGTGCTTCATGAAATCCTCAACTTATTATATTGTGGATTGTTGATATTAGTCATGTATTCAAGAACGTCATGCCTTGTCAGTTTCCTTCTATCGAGTCCTGGGGTACTTGTACCTGACAACTTAGCTGTGTGCCTAGAGATAGTGTCATGTTTTCATGATACTCTCAGTCAAGCCATGGTCAATAGAACTCAGCCAGTCATTTGACTCAGGAAAGCTCAGTAATTCAGTAATCTCAGTAGTATTCCGCTAGTCAACAAAAATCAGTTAACTCAGTCCAGTTCAGCTCAGTTAATCATGTTCAGTGTCTATTCAGATGGGAGTAGGATTTAGCACTGAGTGAATCCAAGGATGGGAACTCACCTGCCAGTAGAGGGTGTGATTCTTAGAAATAATCCTTGCGTTCCATAACTACGTAGACAACATAGGTTGAGACATCTAACCTGCCAGTTGAGGGTTGATAAGGTGGTTTACCTGCCAGTTGAGGGTTCCCACCGTTGTCATTTGAGTACCTTCCAGTTGAGGGTCACTCACAGATTGTCCTTACTGGTGGCGCGATAATGACACCCTTCTAATTAGGGTTACAGATTGGACCCCAACTCAGCTATATTACTTTATTTGGGGAATATCAGTTAGATGAATACTTCCCATAGTTACAGTTTCAGTCTCAGTCTCAGTAATAGAACTTAGATAGTTCTACAGAATTCAGGACTGTCAGATACAGTTAACTCAGAACAGTAGGAACTCAGCTAGTTCCATCAGAACCTAGACTGTTAGATACAGTCGCTTAGTATTATTTATTAGTAAATCATGTTATCAATATTCAGACTCAGTAGTCGGTATCATCACAAATTCAGTTACAGTTATTTATTCATGCATGTATTCTCACGTTCATGTTATATAGTCAGTTAGCATTGTTCATGCATTTGAACCCTCTGCATTCAGCCTACCTCACATGCATACCAGTACATTCAATTGTACTGACGTATTTGCGCTATGTTGTTTTATACCATAGGTCCAAAAGCACGAGTTCCAGAGCATCAGTCGCACTCTAAATTTCAGCAACCAGATTTAGCAGTGAGTCCTCATCATTTGAGGACGATATTATAATTTATTTCATTATTTCAGTATATGGAGTTAGTTGGGGACATGTCCTATCAACTCCTTATCCAGACAGTTCAGTCAGTTAGAGGCTTTTCAGACTACAGTATATTCAAATAGTTTATTTCAGTTCATGTTTTGGTATTGATATACCGTACTCTCAGATATTATGTTTTATCCGTTTTGAACCTTATGGCATGTTTCAGTCTATTATTTCTATATTTTACATAATGTTATGTAGTATTCAAGTACAAATATCAGTCATGGGTTAGCTTGTGGTCCTTCGGGGTCATGAGCACCGTGTAGTGTTCTAGGTACCAAATTCGGGGCGTGACAAACTTGGTATGAGATCCTAAGGTTCAATAGTATCCTAGGAAGCCTGAAAGCCGCATATAGTAGAGTCTTGTACATGGATGTGTTGTGCGCCACACTTATGTACAAGAGGCGATAAGATGTTTAGGAACAGTTTCCCATTTTTCAGTATTCATGTCATGCCAGTGAGCATAATCTCAAGTTAATCTCTCAGTTTAATCCCTTTCTATTCCATTTACAGAGCATGCCTCCCAAGAAGAGAACTGGAAATCAGTCAGCCCGTCATCCCGAAGATCCTTTGGCTGAGCATGTCTCTCATGCAGAGTTTAGAGCTGTATTCACTACTCTTTCTCAGTTAGTTGCTGCTCAGAATGAATGACCAACTATCATTCCGGCCAACCCAGTGTCCAATTCAGCTGTAGCCAGGATTCGAGACTTTACTCGAATGAATTCTCCACCCCTTTTTAGGTCTAAGTCAGAAGAGGATCCTCATGAATTCCTTGAACAGGTTAAGAAGGTTACAGACATCATAGGGGTGTCAGCTATTGAGAGTGCTGAGCTAGCTACATATAAGTTGCAGGATGTTGCTCACACTTGGTTCAAGCAGTGAAAGTCAGAGAGGTCAGTTGATGCAGGATCCATAAAATGGAAGTAGTTTGGCACCGCATTCTTAGATAGATTCTTTCCCCTAGAGCTAAGACAAACTAAGGTGCTAGAATTTATTAACCTCAGGCAGGGAAACATGATGGTGAAAGAGTATTCTCTTAAGTTTACTTAATTAGCCAAATATGCTCCTCATGTGGTTGCAGATAGCAGGTCCAAGATGAGTAAGTTTGTTTCTGGGGTGAACGATAGTGAGGTCAATGAGTATAGGTCCGTGATGTTGAATAGTGACATGAACATAGCTAGGCTTATGACTCATGCTCAACAGATAAAAGAGCAAAAGATTAAGATGAGGGAGAAACAGAATAAAAGAGCAAGGACAGGTAGTTTCAACTTTGCTCAACCTATGTCAGAGGGAGGAAATCGCTCTCAATTTCATCCTAAGTCATCAGTTCCAGCTCTTTCTTCAGCTAGTGCTCCAGCTCCTAAGTCCAGGTATGGTAATAGAGATAGGGCGCCAGGCTCTAAGTCTCAGGGAAACATTAGCAATACCCGAACTAATCCTCTTTTCCAGACTTGTGGCAAACACTATCAGGGTATTTGCAGAGTTGGCAGCGATATTTATTTCAAATGTGGCAAGACAGGCCACAGAGTCAGAGATTGTCCTCAGATAGGTTCCCAAAGTCAGCAGAACCGTTCCTCAGTTCAGTTCGATCGCCTAAATTAGCAGGGTTCCACTTCCAATGCTACTAGTGGGAAATGCCCAAACAGACTTTATGCTCTCCAGTCCTGACAAGATTAGGAAAATTCTCCTGATGTGGTTACCGATGCATTACAGATTTTTCACTTGCATGTTTACACTTTGCTAGATCCAGGAGCTTCATTGTCTTTCATTACTCTTTATATAGCAGTTGATTTTGGAGTCAGTCTCGACATTCTAGCAGAGCCCTTCTCAGTCTCTACCCTAGTGGGTAAAACCACCATAGCCCGATGGGTATACAGGAACTGTCCAGTTATGACATTTCAGAAAGTCACCTCAACAGATTTAGTCAAATTAGAGATGACTAATTTTGATGTCATTCTCGACATGGATTGACTTCATTCATACTATGCCACAGTCGACTGCAGAAACATAATTGTCTAGTTTTAGTTTCTGAATAAACCCGTCTTGGAGTGGAGGGGTAATACTTCAGCTTTCAGAGGTCAACTTATTTCCTACCTTCAGGCACGGAAAATGATATCTAAGGGATGTGTTTATCACCTTATTTATGTTAAGGACTCTAGTTTTGAAACTCCCAACCTTGAATCAGTCTTAGTCGTGAATAAATATTCAGATGTCTTTCCTAAAAATCTTTCAGGAATTTCTCTCGAAAGATAAATAGACTTCAACATTGATCTTCTTCCAGATACTCAGCCTATATCTATTCCACCATACAGAATGGAACCAGCAGAACTCAGAGAATTAAAAGAACAGTTGAAGGACCTCTTAGATAAATGATTCATCAGACCCAGTATTTCCCTGTGGGGTGCACCAGTCTTATTCGTGCGAAAAAAAGACAGTTCTCTCAGAATGTGCATTGATTACTATCAGCTCAATAAAGTCACAGTCAAGAACAAGTATCTACTTCCCATAATCGATGACTTGTTTGACCAACTTTAGGGTGCCAGCTATTTCTCTAAGATAGACCTTAGATCAGGCTATCATCAGCTCAGAGTCAAGGAATGTGATATTTCAAAAATAGCCTTCCGTACTCGATATAGTCACTTTGAATTACTAGTCATGTCCTTTGGTCTTACCAATGCCCTAACAGCTTTCATGGACTTGATAAACTGTGTGTTCAAACAGTACTTGGACATGTTCATTATAATATTCATAAATAATATCTTTGTCTATTCCCGCAGTGAGCATGATCATGCAGACAATCTCAGAATCTTGCTTCAGACTCTTAGAGATCATCAGTTGTTTGCCAAATTCAGTAAGTGCAAATTTTGGCTAAGGTCAGTAGCATTCCTTGGTCATATAATTTTCAGTGATGGCATTAGGGTTGATTCTCAAAAGACCGAAGCAGTAAGAAACTGACCCAGACCTGTCTCTCTATTAGATATCAGGAGTTTCTTGGGTTTGGCTAGCTATTACAGATGATTTGTTGAGGGATTATCTTCTATTGCATCCCCTATGTCCAGATTGACTCAGAAGAAAGTTAAGTTTCAGTGGTCAGACCCTTATGAGAAGAGTTTTCAGGAGTTGAAGACTCGACTCACCTCAACTCCAGTCTTAGCTCTTCCAGATGGTTCAGATAGTTTTGTGGTGTACTGTGATGCCTCCAAAGTAGATTTGGGTTATGTCCTCATGCAGCATGGTAAGGTCATAGCCTACGCCTTCAGACAGCTTAAACCCTATGAGAAGAATTATCCGACTCATGATCTTGAGTTAGCAGCCGTAGTATTTGCCTTAAAGATTTGGAGGCATTACTTGTATGGGGTGCATATAGATGTTTTCACAGATCATAAGAGCCTTCAGTATGTATTTTCTCAAAAAAATCTCAATCTTTGTCAGAGAAGGTGGTTAGAGTTCTTGAAAGATTATGACATAAGTGTCCTTTATCATTCGGGCAAGGCCAATGTAGTGGCCGATGCTCTCAGTGGACTGTCTATGGGTAGTGTTGCTCATGTTGAGAGTAGTAAGAAACAGTTATCTCAGGAAGTTCATCAGCTTGACCGGCTTGGTGTCCGCCTAATTGATTCAACAGAGGGTAATATATGGGTTCAGAGTAGTTCAGAATCATCTTTAGTTTCCGAGGTGAAAGAAAATCAGGATAGAGATCTCAGTCTTGTCAAGTTGAAAGAGTTAGTCAAGGATCAGAAAGTAGAGGTTTTCTCCCAAGGGAGAGATGGTTTTTTGCGTTGTCAGGGTCGTCTCTGTGTGCCAGGTGTAGATGACTTAAGGCAACGAATTCTTGCAGAAGTGCATGGTGCACACTACTCTATTTATACAAGGTCCACTAAGATGTACCGTGACTTACGAGAGATCTATTAATGGAGTGGGATGAAGAGAGATATTGCAGAGTTTGTGGCTAAGTGCTCTACATGTCAGGAGGTTAAGATAGAGCATCAGAAACCTAGTGGATCCATGTAGGATTTTAATATTCCTACTTGGAAGGGGAAAGAAGTGAACATGGACTTCATGATGGGTTTTCCTCGTACTCGTCATCAGCATGATTCAGTTTGGGTCATTATAGACAGAATGACCAAATCAACTCATTTTCTTCCAGTCCATACCTCTTATTAGGCCGAGGATTATGACAAACTCTACATCAGAGAGTTGGTGAGATTGCATGGTGTTTCATTATCTATTATATCAGACAGAGGTACCCAGTTTACCTCTCATTTCTGGAAAATATTCCAAAAGGGTCTTGGTACCCAAGTTTATCTCAGTACAACCTTTCATCCTCAGACAGATGGTCAAGTAGAAATGACCATTCAGAATTTAGAAGATATGCTAAAGGCATGTGAAATTGATTTCAAGGGTAGTTGGGATGGCCACTTGCCTTTGATTGAGTTTGCATACAACAACAACTATCATTTCAGTATTCGGATGGCTCCATTCGAATCTCTCTATGGTAGGAGATGTAGATCTCCAATCGGTTGGTTTGAAGTTAGTGAGACCGCAGTCCTAGGGCCTTGCTTAGTATTAGATGCCTTATAAAAAGTCTAGTTGATCAGAGAAAGAATCCTGGCTGCCCAGAACTGACAGAAGTCTTATGCAGGTGTGGGCAGAAAAAATCTCAAGTTCGAGATTGGTGATTATGTTTATCTAAATATCTCTCCCATGAAGGAAGTGAAGTAGTTCGAAAAGAAGGGAAAACTCAGTCCCCGATATGTCGGACCCTTCAAAATTCTCAGTCGCTTCGATAAGGTAGCTTATGAGCTCGAATTGCCTTCAGATCTAGCCTCAGTTCATCCAGTCTTCCATGTCTCTTTGATCAAGAAGTGTATAGGTGACCCAAAAGTTGTTGTCCTTATTCAGAGCATAGTTGTTCAAAACGGCCTTTTTTATGAAGAGATTTTAGTCAAAATTTTTGACTACCAAACTCGTAGACTGAGGAACAAAGAAGTCCCTCTAGTCAAAGTTTTTTGGCGGAATCAGTCCGTTGAGGGAGCTACTTGAGAAGCAGAAGCAGACATGCGAACCAAGTACCCTCACCTCTTCTCCGCTAACTCAAATCTAGCTCAAGGTAACAATTCTCCTTAAGCTTTTAAGTTTCATATTCAGATTTTAGTTACAACTTGGTATCCAGTTCATGTTCAGAATTCCATCATAAACTTGGTATTAAATACCATTGCATATTCAGTCATGCATTCATGTATCAGTTTAGTCATATAATCATGCATCAGATATGCATTCTCATTGGGAGAAACTCAGTTCATCAGAACACTCAGTCATGCATTCATGAATCAGTTACACATGCATCAGATATGCATGCTCAGTATGATGTATTCAGTTATCAGTCATGTCAGTCATGCAATTATATTTTAGTTACTCATGTTCAGTATGTATATTAATTTATTTCTTCTCCCCTCTTAGTCAGTCTCATTCGAGGATGAATGTTCTCAGGGGGGAGATATTGTAAGACCTCGCAAAACTTTTGATCTTAATTCAGTCCTTTAAACTTATCAAGGGGTCCCAGACTAAGAAAATTCTAACCAAGTTCCCAAACTTAGCCTATTTTGGCCTTCGAAAGTTGGCAATCTCATCTCGCTATCTTAATGGCCTTTAATGGTCCGTATTTTCATTAATTCATGATCAGGAAGGTCAATAGGTGTTCTCAGATAAGTTTTGGATTTTTCGGAATATGTTTAGATCATGTTCGGAGTCCCAAAATAGTGGACCAACGCGATCTTGGCGCGCCGCATCGCCAATCGCGTTGGTAAAAATTTGTGCAGGCTGCTAAAGCCAAAACTTCTAAGGCTCGATGCGATTATGGCGCTACACATCGTAGCCATCAACGCGCTGTGTCGCTTGTAGCATCGGTACCCAGTTTTTAGTCATTAAATGACTGTGTCCTCAAGGACAAAAGGGTCAATTTTCCACCCCTATATAAGTCACAAACACATAATTCAGCCCTATTTCACCCAAATTATAGTGGTTTCTCTCTCAAATCCATCAAGAACAAGCTTAGGGTTTCCAATTGAGGATCTAATTTCAAGAATTTCACCATTATTTTCAAGAATCTTCCATCCAAGGTGTGCATAGTGTTGATTTATGGATTCCTTTCATACATAAAGCTCAAGAACCCTATTTCAAATTATAAATCATGGTTTATGTTGTGGGTTGTTTTGTAACCATGTTTATCTTGTCTTACTATTCCCAAGTTGGAATCTTTACGTGTTTTTTTTTATAAAACTACGTTAGCATGCAAGTTGAAATCCATGAATAGAGTTGTTCATAATGTGTAAGTTGATGATTTCACCTATGCCCTAAGTTGTGCATGTAAGGTGTTTGATAAAATGCCTAAGGAGATAGTAATTGTGTATTATAGCTCAATTGTAACCCATATGATAAATGTATGTCTTACCCTTATGTTCAAATGGCTCCCATGCTATTGATGTGCAATGTCATGACATTAGAGTATGAAATTATGATACTTATTATATGCATTCCTACCATGTACAAGTTTATGATAACCATGTGCTTCATGAAATCCCCAACTTATTATATTGTGGATTGTTGATGTTGGTCATGTATTCAAGAACATCATGCCTTGTTAGTTTCTTTCTATCGAGTCCTGGGGGTACTTGTACCCGACAACTTAGTTGTGTTCCTAGTGCCATTGTCATGTTTTCACGATACTCTCAGTCAAGCCATGGTCAATAGAACTCAGTTAGTCATATGACTCAGGAAAGCTCAGTAATTTAGTAATCTCAGTAGTATTCCATCAGTCAATAAAACTCAGTTAACTCAGTATAGTTCATCTCAGTTAATCATGTTCAGTTTCTGTTCATATAGGAGTAGGATTTAGCATCGAGTGGACCCAAGGATGGGAACTCACCTGCCAGTAGAGGGTGTGATTCTTAGAAGCAATCTTTGCGTTCCAGAACTACGTAGACAACGTAGGTTGAGACATCTAACCTGCCAGTTAAGGGTTGATGAGGTGGCTTACCTGCCAGTTTAGGGTTCCCACCGTTCTCATTTGAGTACCTGCCAGTTGAGGGTCACTCACAGCCTGTCCTTACCGGTGGTGCAGTATTGACACCCTTCCAATTGGGGTTACAGATTGGATCCTAACTCAGCTATATTGCTTTATTTAGGGCATGTCAATTAGATGACTACTTCCCACAGTTATAGTTTTAGTCTCAGTCTCAATAATAGAACTCAAATAGTTTTACAGAATTCAGGACTGTCAGATACAGTCAACTCAGAACAATACGAAACTCAGCTAGTTCTATCAGAACCTAGACTGTCAGATACAGTTGCTCAGTATCAGTTATTAGTAACTCATGCTATCAGTATTCAAACTCAGTAGTCGGTATCATCACGAATTTAGTTACAGTAATCTATTCATGCATGTATTCTCGCGTTCATGTTATATAGTCAGTTAGCATTGTTCATGCATTTGAACCCTCTGCATTCAACCTACCTCAATGCATACCATTATATTTAATCGTACTGACACATTTGTGCTATGGTGTTTTATACCATAGGTCAAGAAACACGAGTTTCAGAGCATCAGTATCACTCCAAATTTTAGCAGCCAGATTTAGCAGTGAGTCCTCATCATTCGAGGACGATATTATAATTTATTTCATTAATTCAGTTTAGCTTTCAGTAAAAGGAGTTAGCTGGTGACATGTCCCATCAACTCCTTATCCAGACAGTTTAGTCAGTTAGAGGCTTTTCAGACTACAGAATGTTCAGACAGTTTATTTAAGTTCATGTTTTGGTATTGATATACCGTACTCTCAGATATTATGTTTTATCCATTTTGAACCTTATGGCATGTTTCAGTCTATTATTTCTGCATTTTACATGATGTTATACAGTATTCAGGTACAAATATCAGTCATGGGTTAGCTTGTGGTCCTTGGGGATCATGAGCACCGTGTAGCATTTCGGGTACCAGATTCGGGGCGTTACAATATGACTAGACAATTCACTTATACATTTTCAAAAGCACCTTGTGTGCATACCTTTAACTAGATTATTTTCATGGTAGAAATCATCAAGATTAGAGTTACTCAAGCCTCTCATGTTAAAACACATACAAAAAGCACCCACATATGCAAATCATCATCATTAACATGTATAAACACAAGTCCAAGTAAGATTCAACATTATTCATCATTAGGCAACAAAAACCTTTTCATTTGATTTCATAACCATCATGTACACTTACTAATACAAGTATAAAATACATGGATTTTGAGTTATTTAACAAGGGAAAGATTTACTTGCCTTTGACAACTTGATTCACCAAGTGTCTTGACTTCACTTTTCCTCTTAAAGATCGCCCTTGAAACCCTAGCCTCTAATTCTTCAAAGATGAGTTTGATAGGGTGTTTTGGATGTTTGTTCCACTCAAAAATATGTTTAAGAAGGACATATACACTCATATAGTAAAGGGAATTAGGGTTTATGGTGTAGGAAATAAATACATGGCCCTTAGTTAAAAGCTAGAAAATGGACCCGTCTAGGGGTACGACTTACTAGGGGAACCATACCCTAGGGTACGAGTGGTACCCTGACTCGTACCCTAGGTTTCTCCTAGTTAACCTACACTTTTAAGGGTACAACCACACACCCTTGAGTCATATACAAAGGGTAAGACTCAACTCCTAACTCATATGCTTCAACCTTATCAAAAATAGTCCACTCAAAGTACAAGTCCAAACTCTATACGACTCACTTGGTATGACTCGTACCCTTTGGTACGATTGAGGAGGGGGTCACTTATACCTAGGACAGTGAGTAACCCTCACCACACTACCTAGAATATGAGAGGGAAGAGAGAGAAGGATATGACTCATATCCAAGGGGTACGACTCATACCCCTAGCCGTGCCCACCCCGGAGACATCATTAAGGAAATTTTTCAATGGTTCAAAGTCTAGGTATTTCAATTCTCCCCCACTTGGACCATTCATCCGCAAATAATGGGTAAGGTAAGAAATAAACATAAGTTAACATATTATGACATATCATACCAACCCTTGAACAAGTTAGAACAAGCATACAACAAGGGTACAACACAAATCATGCTCATTATCAATCAATCATTCACATCATTAGCTTTGGGACTTAAACTCATTATTTATCAAAGACACTTGTTCCTTTTAAAGCTTAGGGACTTAAACCCCTTGATTGTCAACACTTACTCATTTCACAACTTAGGGAATTTAACCTATCAACTTATCAAGGATACTTACTCAATTCAAGGATTAGGGACTCGAACCCATCCTTTTACCAAAGACATGAATCAACTCAAGATACTAGGGACTTAAACCCATCACAACAAGGACACATTTAGTTTCAAAGAATTAGGGACTTGAACCCATGGTATAACAAGGCATAGCTCAATTTTAACTATTGGGGACTTCAACCCATTATCTATCAAAGACATAAATCAAAGCGGAGGAGACTAACATATACCTCCATCACAAGTTTCGAGAACGGGAAACAAATGCGGATACTTGAACTTTATGTCGTCTTTTGCTTCCTACGTAGATTTCTCGGACTTTTGGTTCCTCCATAAAACCTTTACTGAAGCCACCTCTTTCATTCTCAATCGGTGAACTTGTCGATCCAAGATCCTCATAGGGAACCCCTCATAGGACAAGGAGTCTGAGATATCAACTTCCCTCAAGGGAACAACTATAATGACCCGAGACTACCCCCTAGTCATCACATGGGTCCTACGACCTCGAAGGACCATAAGTTAACCCATGAATACTATCTGTTGTAAGCACTGAACAATAATACTAAAATTAATGCGGAATAACAGGCTGAGAAGCCATAAGGTTCAAAATATCTGAAATATTGATAATGAATAATAACATCTGAATCTGAAATACAATCTGAAAATCTAGTCTAAAAATCCTCTAACTGAAACTGTTTGAAAGTGGAGTTGATGGGATAATACCTCAACTAACTCCATCTACTAAAATACTGCTAAGCTGAAGTACAAAAATAAAAGCATATCCTCGATAGATGAGGACTCACTGCTAAATCTGCTACTGTTGGCTGAATCTAGCTAAGCGTGGTCAGGAACCTAAGCGTCTGAACCTATGATATGAAATATCACAGCGCAAGAAATGGGTATGCGATCAGTACATGGGAATGTACTGGTATGTTAAATAAGGTAAGGCTGAATGAATGGGTTTATATGCATGAACAATAACTAACTGAAGGACATGCAAGAGCTGGATTAGCATACGTGGAGGATTTATAACTACTAAACATACTGTGCATACTGTAACTGAGTATACTAGAACTGAATTTGATAACTGATAACTGAATATACTAATAATCTGAGTGACTCTATCTAACAGTCTTGAATCTGAATTACTGATAACTGAGTGACTGTATCTAACAGTCCCAATTCTGTAGAATTGAACTGAGTTCTATTCGGAAGTCTGAGACTTAAACTAAAATTATGGAAGGTAATGATCTAACCGATATGCCCTAATCTGAACTAATAGGGGTTCAATTTGTAACCCCAACTGAAAGAGTGTTAGTACCGTGCCACGGGTAAAGACAAGCTGAAGAGTCACCCTCTACTGGTAGGTTCCCTAAACTAGAATGGTGGTACCCTCTACTAGTAGGTGGAGCACCTCATCAACCCTCAACTGGAAGGTTTGATGGCTCAACCTATACTGGCTACATAGTTCTGAAATAAAAAGATTGCTTCTAAGGATCACACCCTCTGTTGGCAGGTGAACCCCCATCCTTGGGTTCACTCGGCGCTGAATCCTACTCCCAACTGAAAGACACAGAACTGATTAAATGGACTGAACTGGATTAATACTGAGATTACTGAGTTGTCCTAAGTTCTGGGACTGACTGAGTTCTACTGAGTTCTGTAACTGATTGAGAGTACTACTAATCGTGACATGACTGATACTATTCTATAAATGACACTGGCTCTAGGTAAACAACTAAATTATTGTGTATTACATACCCCCAGGACTCGATAGTGTGAAAAGTAAAGTAAAGCATAATCTTGAATAACATAACAATGTTCACTTGGTTATAATTCATTCATAGAGACATTTCATCAAACACTTGTAATGCATGAATTTGTACATGAATGGGGAATACATGCTAACATGCTATAATGGCATTATTTTATTCTCATAGATAATTTACCAAACACATGGGAAACATACTTGGTTCATTAAATCATAAACACTTAGGGTTAATATGGTTACAATAATCAACTTGTAAATTGAAGGGTTTATCATGAATATCATGTAATTCAACACATACTAGAATCAATTCTTGGAATTTGTAATCTAAATCATGGATTAAAACTCAAACAACATCATGAACATGAATTAAATCTAATTCAGACATGGAAATCATAAATCATAAATCTTGTATTTTGAAAAGGGATTCTTGGGCTCCATGAAAGGTAAAGATCCATGAATGAACATCTAACATACCTGAGAAGAAGAGTTCTTGAAGGTTCTTTGAGAGATTCTTGGGATTGACCTTGATTCTTGAGAGCTAGGGTTTGTTTTCTTGAGAGAGAAATAACTCTTGATTTTGGGAAAAAGTGAATAATGAAGGTTTTTACACGTTTTAGGGGTTAAATCCCATATCTGGGCGAAATAAAATCATGGGAAAAAATATTTTAACCCTGGGCAAAACTTTAATTTTTCGTAAAATTTTCTCGATCTGGACCCTTGGCGCGAAGCGGTGCTATCGTGCCGTGTCACTTGAAAATGATGACTGGGAAATTGCATGGTGGTGGGACGCGGTACAATCGCATTGCCACTTTGATTGTGAACTGGCAGTGCACCGCGACGCGGTGTAATCGCGTTGGTACACTGAAATTGATAATTGTAAACTAGGTCTATGGCGCGACACTCCAATATCGCGAAGCAACACTGGAAACTGAAAATTGTTATTTTAACACACTCCGCGATGCGCTACTGGCCTGAAAGACGGTGTTTAACGGCTGAAACTTAAAATCACCATAACTTCTTACCCGGTTATCGGATTTAGGTGAATTTTATATCATTGGAAAGCTAATTCAGTTTCCCACAAACAAAAAAGTCAAAATCTTAAAAATTCCATATGTATAAAAGAACATTTATCTCTAAAGAAAGTCTTTAAAATTTTTAGGACGAATTTAAGCTAGGTAAAAGTACGGGGTGTTGCAACACCATGAAGGATCACCCACACATTTCCGCAGTATAGAGACATGGAAAACTGGGTGAATAGAGTTCATACTATAAGGCAACTCCAACTCATATGCAACATTGTCAACCCTCTTCACAATCAAGTAGGGACCAATATGCTGGGGACTAAGCTTCCCCTTTTTACCAAACCACATCACTCCCTTCATGGGAGACACCTTCAGGAATACCCAATCGCCAACACTAAATTCTAAGTCCCTACGCCTCACATCCGCATAAGACTTTTGGCGACTTTGAGCGGTTTTCAGTCAATCATGAATTACCATCACCTTCTCTAAGGCTTGGTGAACTAAATCGGGGCCAAGCAACTTACCCTCACCGACTTCGTACCACCCAATAAGAGATCGACATCTTCTGCTATATAATACCCCAAAAGGGTCCATGCCAATACTAGAGTGGTAACTATTATTATAGGCTAACTCAATCAAATAAAAGTGGTCATACCAACTACCGTCATAATCAATCACACAAGCCCGCAACATATCCTCCAATGTTTGGATGGTCCTCTCCGCTTATTTATCTATTGCGGGTGGAAAATGGTACTAAGGTACACTCTAGTACCCAAGCCTTTTTGGAATAATTTCCAAAAGTGGGATGAAAATGGAGGACCACGATCCAAGATGATTAAAATCGAAGCACCGTAAAACTTCACGATCTTTGAAAGATACAACTTAGCATAATTTTGGGCCGAGTAATTAGTCCTTACCGACAAAAAGTGAGCGGACTTGGTCATTCTATCAATAATGACCCAAATAGAATCACATTGATTACAAGATAGAGGAATACCAGTAACTAAATCCATATTAATTGTCTCCCACTTCCATTCGGATAATGGAATCTCTTGATACAAGACCCCGACACTCATATGCTCAACTTTCACCTGCTGGCACACCATACACTTGGCTACATAACTGGCCAAATCATGTTTCATATTAACCCACCAATAGAACTCTCTAAGATCATGATACATCTTGGTTGAACTGGGGTGAATAGCATAACGGGATTTATGAGCCTCGGTCATGACCCTTTCCATCAATCCATCGACGTCGAAAACATATAGTCTACCTTGGTACCTCAAGATACCATCACCACCAATCAAAAAGTTTGCAACTTTGTGTTGACCTATATTACTCTTGATCTTCATTAAGTCGGGGTCTAATACTTGATTCTTCTTTATCTCAACAACAAGAGACTACTGATATATCGGGTGCACAAATACACCACCATACTTAGATTTCACAAGTCGAACTCCAAGATTAGCTAAACGGTAAATGTCCTTCACTAACTCCCGCTTATCCCCATCTACATGGGCCAAATACCTCATGAACAATCTACTAAGAGCATCGACAACTATATTCGCCTTATCGGGATGGTAGTGAAGACTTATATCATAGTCTTTCAATAACTCAAGCCACCTCCTTTGACTGAGGTTCAACTCATTTTGAGTAAACACATATTGGAGGCTCTTATGATAAAAAATATATCGACATGAACCCCATCGAGATAATATCTCCAAATATTTAATGCAAAGACCACGACTAACAACTCTAAGTCATGAGTCGGCTAGTTCTTCTTATGAACTTTCAATTGACTAGAAGTATAGGCTACCACCCTATCATATTGCATCAAGACGCAATTGAGACCAACCCTAGACACATCACAATATAACAAAAACCATCATTACCTTTGGGCAAGGTCAATACCAGAGCCAAAGTCAATTTATCTTTCAACTTCTCAAAACTACCTTCACACGCATCCGACTATAAGAATTTGACCTTCTTCTTGGTCAACTTGGTCAATGGGGCATCTATAATCAAGAAACTCTCTACAAACCTTCTATAGTAATTAGATAGACCCAAGAAGTTCTGAATATTGGTTGGAGTCATAGGTCTAGGCTACTTTTTAACCGACGCAACCTTTTAGGGATCTACCATAATCTCTTCACTAGTGATGACATGACCAAGAAAAGCTATGGATTTCAACCAAAAATCACACTTGGAGAAATTGGCATACAAAATATGATCCTTCAAAGTTTGTAGCACAACATGGAGGTAATCTACATGAGCCGCCTCACTCTTTGAATAAACTAAGATATCATCAATGAAGACAATGAAAAATATGTTCAAGAATAGGCGAAAGACCCTATTTATCAAGTCCATAATGTTGTCGGTGATGCAAACATGAAGAGCTCAAGGAGTACAAGATCTTTCCAAGGGTTCATGGCTCGGATATACAAGTGAATTGAAGACCTTTTTAGAGACTTTTCAAGCCTTGTCCAAGTGAAGAAAGGAGGAGGGGTCTTACACTCAAGGGGCGCCCCTCATTAAGGGCATAGAAAACCTTTTACACTCCAAATATAAACTCAAGAGGCACCACAAGTAGGCCTAGTATGGTCTTTTAAGAATTTATTTTACACTCCAAAAGAGCACCCTTTATTAAGTGTATTTTAGACATTGTTTATAATAAGTATAAATAGATACTTTGGCTTGTATTTTCAATAAACTTGGATGAATTGATTGAGTATTACTCAAATTGTATTTTCCTTCCTTATTGTAGGACTTGTAAAAGCCATCTTAGTGTAGGTCTTGGAAAAGACATCAAAACTAGGGATTAATACATTTGATGGATTTCACTTGTGTTGATCAATTGGCAAGAAAGGTATAATTGAGGAGTGTGAATTCTTTTGGTCCATCTAAGAGTGTGGTGTTATATCTCATTGGTGTTATGTGTCTTGGTGTTTGATACACACCTTGGTTCTATTCATTGGCGTGAGTGTATGTCTCACTACTATCCTTTATATTTTATGCACTTTTATCTTCTTTTGTGTTGAATCCGTGAGTTGTCTTGTGTTCTACTTCATCTCCCTTTGTTGTAGTTGCTGATTTTTAGGTTCTTTAGGAGTAATTTCATTTTTTAGTAGTTGATTTTTGTATCATTTTGGTATCAGAGCCATGTATTAGAGTTGTTTCCGCAACTCTAAGTCTTGTATCTAAGAAAATCTCCACAAAAAAAAAGTCTATCGTCAAGAAAAATCACAAAAAAGGTAGTGTCTTGTGTTGTTTGTGTAGATCCAAAAGTTGTTCGTTAGATCTACTTATTTTTATTGTGTTTTTTTGGTTTCGAGTGCTAGATCCTTGTTCTCTAGCACCTAGGGAGTCTAGATCTACAGTTGGAACAAGGTTTGGTCGATTTTAAGCTAGAACCACCATGGCTATGACATTTTGAAGCTTTCAAGAAGCTAGATCCATTTTGGGTTTGAGTTGATGACGTATTTTGTGGCTTATTTGTTGATATTTGAGCTCAACTTGGCCTAAGGAACCTCACCACTCTCACACTCGGTTCCTTATTTATTGCTATGTCTTATTTGTTGATATTTGAGCGCACCTTGGCCTAAGGGCCATCAATATGAATATTCAAGAGTTGACCGTAGTTTGACCTCTAAGCAAATGAACCCTAATATATATTTTTCTTTTAGATTTCAACACTTGTGAGACCAAGTGTGAGGTAAGAACCGAGTGTGAGAGTGGTGAGGCTCTTTTTTGGACTAACTTGTTTGCTCGTTTTGTAGGTATTTCTTTTGCTATTTTTTCTTGTTCTTTAGGTAATTTAATCATGGAACCTGAGGTTTCAAGCACCCAACCTTTGTGAAATGATGTTTTGGGAGTCTTGATGGCTCGGTTGGATGCACTAAACTGAGACTTGATGGGTGATTTGGACCTTATAAAAGGTGACTTGAGATTCATGAGGGGTGACATGATTAGAAATTAAGCGGGGGTTGATAAACTATGTCCACCAAAATCTCCACAAAATTCAAACCACCAAGTCCCAAATCCACTTGACCAAAGACCCTACACTCCACAAAACCCTATGCCATAAATCCAAACCCATTATCAACCAAATCTAATGCCTCCTCTCCACAAGTTAGAATCTAAGAAGAATGAGGTCAAGCCTCAAGATGGAGAGAAAATTAGTGATGGGATACAAGAAGAATATGAAGAAAAGAGGGCAAGGGAAAGGGAGACCATGGGTAGTAAAGTAGGAAAGGGAAAGAAACATGTTCTTGTGGGTCTAGTCTATGAAGGCCCCTTGTTACCCACTAACCCGAATGCTAGAAATTTGCCTAGCATTGATTCTTTTTATGTGAAGGTACAAGATAATATGATTCCAAAGAAGAATGCAAGTGAAGTCCCTCCAAAACATGTTGGTGTTCCAAGTGCACTCTTGGCCGAGAGTACAAGGCACACGGGCTGCCCTAGTACAAACCGAAGTGACTATGGTATGCTCTACACTTCCTCAAGTTATAAATGTTGTGATATGGCTGTTAGTAGCCAAGATGAGGGTATTTGGGGTTTACCTAGTATAGAAAGTCATGTACCCTTCCTTGATAGTATTTTGGGTGTGCATAATGATCAATGTGCTCTTAAGAATAGTTCACTACTTGAACATGAGAATGATGTGATTGAAAAACCTTAAGTTAGTGTTGATGTTTATAATATTGATATTGATAATGAATATGGTCCTTTTAACTTCTTATGTGGTGAGAACCTTGCTATTAATTGTGTTCTTGGTGATCATGTGTATGGACAGATTACGGATGATGAAGTGTATGTTATTGAGGGAGGCCTACTAGGCCGTAGATCCTTATCCTTGTGTGCTAGTCTTCACTTAAGAACAAATGCTTTGGGTGAGTGTGGTACCTTAGTAAATGGAATGAGTATCCTCGGTTTATTCCCTTGGCCACTTCACCCATTTGATCTCGGTGTACTAGTGGGGTAGGGAAGGGATTTTGGCTTGTGTTTATTGTCCCTTGATGTTTACCTTAGCCCTATCCTTTGTGATGCTATACTAAATGTTACATGGAAAAAACAAAGTATTGCTGGTTGTATTTCAAATATGTGCCCCTTGGCGTGATAATCTAGTGAAAGGGATGCTTAACCATGGCCTAGACCCTTGCTTACTATTTTCCTTTGACCCCGGAATACTTGTGAGGTGTTGGAGGTGTAGCTACAATTCATTCGCATTCCCTTTTGATGTTGATGTTATTCACTTCCTTTGTATACTTGATGCCAAGCTTTCATGTCAAATACAAAGGATATGTGGATGTATGTCAAGCGTGACAAACATTGGGTTGATGATATAATTATGGTACTAATGCTAAGCCTCCTACCAAGAGGATTGTGTGATTGTTTTTATTTTCTCTTTGGTTTTGCAAGATGTGAATTTGAGGACAAATTCCTTTCAATATGGAGAAGATGATACAATCATGAAGAACTCAAGGAGTACAAGATCTTGCCCAAGGTTCATGGCTCGGATATGCAAGTGAATTGAAAACCTTTTTGGAGACTTTTCAAGCCTTGTCCAAGTGAAGAAAGGAGGAGGGGTTTTACACTCAAGGGGCTTCCCTAATTAATGGAATAGAAGACCTTTTACACTCCAAATATACACTCAATAGGCGCCCCAAGTAGGGCTAGTATGGTCTTTTAAAACTTCCTTTTACACTCCAAAGGAGAACCCTTTATTAAGGGTATTTTAGTCATTGTTTGTAATAAGTATAAATAGACACTTTGTCTTGTATTTTCAATAGACTTGGATGAATTGATTGAGTATTACGCAAATTGTATTTTCTTTCCTTAGTGTAGGTCTTGGAAAATATATCAAAACTAGGGATTAATACATTTGATGGATTTCACTTGTGTTGATCAATTGAGAAGAAATGTGTGATTGAGGAGTGCGAATTCCTTTGGTTCACCTAAGAGTGTGGTATTATCTCTCATTGGTGTTGTGTGTATTGGTGTTTGATACACACCTTGGTGCTATTCATTGGTGTGAGTGTATGTCTCACTACTATCCTTTATATTTTATGCACTTTTATCTTCTTTTGTGTTGAACCCGTGAGTTGTCTTGTGTTCTACTTCATCTCCCTTTCTTGTAGTTGCTGATTTTTGGGTTCTTTAGGAGTAATTTCATTTTTTAGTATTTGATTCTTGTATTAGTCGGGCATTGGTCAACCCAAAAGACATGACAAGAAACTCATAGTGACCATACCGGGTTCTAAAGGCAGTCTTAGGGATATCCGCTTCCCTAATCTTAAGTTAATGATAACCTAATCTAAGATCAATCTTAGAGAAGTACTTCGCACCCTGAAATTGATCAAACAAATCATCGATCCTAGGAAGAGGATATTTATTCATTACGGTTACTTTGTTTAGCTGACGATAATAAATGCACATATGAGGGGAACCATCCTTCTTACACATGAACAACACGGGAGCACCTTACTGAGACACGCTAGGATGGATAAAACCTTTATCTAAGAGGTCTTTCAATTGTTCCTTGAGATCTTTCAACTCCAATGGAGCCATTTTATAAGGAGG
The DNA here is from genome assembly GCA_030864215.1 of Capsicum pubescens. Classification (NCBI taxonomy): domain Eukaryota; kingdom Viridiplantae; phylum Streptophyta; class Magnoliopsida; order Solanales; family Solanaceae; genus Capsicum; species Capsicum pubescens. The sequence continues at coordinate 115,645,552 of CM061539.1, forward strand.
GATAGAAATTGGACGAGTGTCCGTAACAAGATCATCCCAAAATCAATTTACCTATTGGGAGGAACACTAAGAAGATCATCGAGAAATACCTCGGGAAACTCATTAACCACGTGAACAGATTCTAGAGAAGGATCTTCTGAGTTAGAATCTTTAACTCGGACCAAGTGATACAAACACCCCTTTAAAATCAATGTTTGGGCCTTTAGATAAGAAATGAACCTCCTCACAGGTACTAGGGAACCACCTTTCCATGCAATGACCGGCTTATTAGGGAATTTAAACATGACCCTACGGGTCCAACAATCTAGGAAAGCATAGCAAGAGTGCAACCAATCCATCCTCAAAATGACATCAAAATCACCCATGTCCAACTCCATCAAGTCTACAAGAGTATCTCTACCACCAACAGATACCATACACCCCCTATAGACTCTTCTAGCAATCACAGAGTCTCCTATCGGGGTAGAAATAGAAAAAGGAACTGATAGACTCTCGGGGCCACAAACAAGATGCACAACCACATAAGGGGTCACATATGAAAGAGTAGACCCTAGATCAAGAAAACAATATACATTATGGGAGAAAAGTCTCAATATACCCGTGATAACATTGAGAGACGCCTCAAAATCCTGGTGAGTAGCAAGTGCATACAAGTGGTTCCGGCCAGTGCCGGTGCTAGAAATAAAAATAGAAGCATACCTAGAACCCTTCGGCGTGGGAGTAAAAACAGGATCCCTGTTGGCCCAAGAAACTACTAGAGAGGGGCACTCACACTGCATGTACCCAATCTGACCATAATAAAAATGTCTATTTCTCCCCTTCTCATACTGACCACGATGACTCTAATCACAGAATCTGCAAAAAAGGCGGGGTGAAGCCGACTGGGCACCACTAGCTTGGAATTAGGCACCCTGTTCCCGGAACCCACCACTAAACTGAGACCGATGATCAGCTGAAAACTTCGGGTAAGGAGAGCGAACACTAGCCAGGGAGAAGGAACTCGAACTCCCCCACTTCTTCCGTGGCCACTTTCCACCATCTCCACCACTATGCTCAGAAGGCCTAAATTTCTTTCTTTGCCTCTCACTAAGCTCAACTTGCTTTTTTTTCTCGTCTTCCACTTATTGTATATACGCAATCAATCTAGAAATATCCATATTCTCAATTAACTAGGCTGCCTTGCTCTCAAGGACTAACTCACAGGACAATTCTGAGACAAACTTACGTAGTCTAGCCCTCATTCTAGAAACCATCTCGAGAGAAAACCTTGACAATTGGTGGAATTTCAAGGCATACTCTTGAACAGACATCCTCCCTTGCTTCAAGTTCACAAAATCTTCCGCCTTTGGTTCCTTTAAATATTATGGAAAGAAGTGGTCTAAGAAAGCCTCAGAGAAAACCTCCCACATGGCGGGACTAGCATCAACACCTCTAGAAAACTCCCACCTCTCGTACCATTGGTAGCTATATCTTTTAATTGGTAGAAATCAAACTCAACGGCATCAATCTCCGAAGCATGCATGATTCAAAATCTCATCTCCATTTCATCAATGAAGCCTTGAGGATCTTTCTTAAACTTTGTACCAGAGAACACAGGAGGGCTCAAACTCATAAATTGGCCAATTCTTGTGGCCTTAAAAGAAATGATAGCTGATGCACCACACTCCGATTGAGAGGATACCAGTTAAGTCAAGAGGTTGATAGAGCGACGAAACTCGACATTAGTAGCATTCCTTTGAGATGATGGAATAGAAAGGTCACTCTCATAGTCAGGGTTGGTGGGGACAGGTGTAACCCCATGAAGATGGTCGAATATCGCAGACCTAGCCTGGTCTGAACTCTAGAAATTGGACTAGCTTCGTCCATAGGGCCCTCAGAAGGGTTTGGCTGAGTCTCAGATCTCTTTGGAGGCATGATCAGAAAGCGAGCAAACAAAAATTAGAGGAATTCAAGACCTTAGACTCTATAGCTTGAGATTGAAACACAAGAAAGGAAAATATTTTCTAAGATGTCTCGGAGTCCCTCTTTTATAAGTGTAGCACGCTTCACACCCATAAAAGAGACTCTACTTGACATGGTATTGTGGACACCCAACTGACCATGAACCTAGGCGTTGATACCAACTTGACACGCCCTAAAACTAGGCTATGTCGTAGGGGCACCTCAAACCCACATGAACCGAAGGTATCCCCGATAACCCATCCAGATTATCATCACATCCATCATAAGGAAAAGGTGAATCGCGACCATGTAATAAGATAGCGGAAATAATACTAGAATTTATAACTTAATAATGTCTAAACACTTCATTAGATTCATTAATATAACCATTACACCTAAGTCCACAGTCATCCACAACACCTCTATTCAAACCGATGTTTGGAAAGGTATATATCGAGACAAGCCCCAACAATATCCAAACTAAGTCAAAATAAGACAAAGTCTGAAGACAGGAGACCAAGAATGAATGTCTTCCAAAATAATGATGCTCACCACTCCGAAGTCAATGCATGAACCGCTTCAATCACCTAATCAATGCTTAAGAAGAGAAGATGACGTGTCGGCCCCTATGTCGCATGGGGACATAGTGTTCGGAGATGGTTAGCGGTTGGAGAGCTAACATGTAACTCAAGGATAAGGATAAAATAACATCATTATTCAACAACAAGTCAAATATCATATTCAATCATATCCACACACTTATCCTTACATATAGGTATATCACATGCTAATAAATGAATCAGGGCTTAACAATATTTTTGAACATTCATTCATTAGACATGAAGTGAGGGACTCTGATCCTCCACACTTATAGATTTAAGCGTTTCGAATTTGGCATAGGACTTTAACCCTATTTGCATACCATTAGACAAAGGACGTTGACTATACTCACACGTTTATTAGCCAAGGAATTTAACCACATACACAATCATTCAAACAAGGGACTCTATCCACACACACATTCATTTAGGCAAGGGACTCTACCCTTATGCCCATTCGTTAGGCAAGGGACTCTAACCTCATGTCAAGGGACTCTAACCACAAGCCGTTTCATTCGGTGAGGTACATTAACCTCAATAGATCTCTTTAAGCAAGGGGTTTTAACCTATAGCAATTTTATTGGTCAAGGGACTCCAACCTCAAGCCATCTCATAAGGTAAGAGACTTCAACCTCGAGCCATTTCATAAGGCAAAAGACTTCAACCTCAAGCCATCACAACTATCATTAAATGACATTGGGACTTTAACCCTTTGCCCATGCACCAACATTCATTCCATATAACACTTAAGCACTTTAACCATTTAACCAATTCAACAATATACATAACCCCATGGTCCTTATGGGAGCCACCATTGCTCAACCATTTTAATAGGCCATGACCTTTATTTACTTCATTATACAATTCAATTTATGGTCACCAATACCCTCATAAACTATTCACATTTCAGTAACAATCTTATACCACTCCTCACCACACTTTAACTCAACACATAATTCAAGTTCATCTTCATATTGAGGGATTTCAACCCCTTATTAGTCATTAACTCAACAAGGTCATAATTATACAATACATGGCTCACAATACCTTTAAAACATCATTTATCAATCATTCATACTTATTGGGCCTTTGCCCTAGTCTAACACATCACCACATATGACTAGACAATTCACTTAGATATTTTCACAAGCACCTTGTGTACATACCTTTAAGAAGGCTATTTTTAGGGTAGAAATCAACAAGATTAAGGTTACTCAAGTCCCTCATGTTAAACCACATACAACAAGCATCCACATATGCAAATCATCATAACTAACATGTATAAACACAAGTCTAAGCAAAATCCAACATTATTCATCATTAGGCAACAAAACCTTTTTCAGTTGATTTCAAAATCACCATGTACACTTACTAATTCAAGTGTAAAATACATGGATTTAGATTTATTTAACAAGGGAAAGAGATACATGCCTTATAAAACTTGATTCACCAAGAGTCTTGACTTCAGTTTGCCTTTTGAAGATCACCCTTGAAACCCTAGCCTCCAATTCTTTAAAGATGAGTTTGAGAGAGTGTTTTGGATGTTTGATCCACTTACAAATGTGTTTAAGAAGGCCATATACACTTATATAGTGAAGGGACTTAGGGTTTAGGGTGTAGGAAATGACCACAAGGCCCTAGTTAAAAGCTGGAAAATGGACCCATCTAGGGGTACGATTGATTCACTAGGGGAACCGTACCCTAGGATACTAGTGGTACCCTGACTCTTACCCTAGGCTTTTCCGAGGTCACCTACACTATTAAGGGTACTACCACACACCCTTGAGTCGTATCCAAAGGGTATGACTCAACCCCTAACTCGTATGCTTCAACCGTATAAAAAACAGTCCACTCAAAGCTCAAGTCCGAACTCTATACGACTTAATTGGTACGACTCGTACCCTTTGGTACGACTCGTACCCTTTGGTATGACTCGTACCCTTTGGTATGATTGAAGAGAGTGTAAGTCGTACCTAGAATAGTGAGTAACCCTCACCACATTGCCTAGGATACGAGAGGGGAGGGGAAGGAGGATACAAATAGTATCCAAGAGGTATGACTCATACCCCTAGTCGTACCCACCCCAGAGACATCAATTAAAGAAATCTTTCAATGGTTCAAAGTCTAAGTGTTTCATCGTCAATATCCATATTCAATCAATCAGATAAGGATTCTGAAATTATCATAAAAAGATTCTTGACTGATACGAAGAGAAAGTCAGCTACAACACATGTATTGTTCAATTGCCCGAAAGTTCATTCATATTATAAGTAAGTTTCGAACTGTATTATTAAGTTTTTCAAAATAATTCATTATTAGTTTCATTGGGTGAATGTTAATATGTCTGACAGTTGGTTCCTGAGTTTGTATGTCTACAGTGTTGTTTATTTTCATTTTAGCGAGTGGTTCAAATCTTTTGTAAGTGTTAACTTATTAAAATTAAATAGATTTTATTTTTTTACAAATTATAAAATATTTTCTAGCTTTTTAATTCTTTTTTACTACTAATATAGGTCAATGATTCAAATAATAATATGACCAAGCAATTTTGAAAGATATAGCTTGGGGGCCAAACCGTTGGATCAAAACGATGAGTAAGTATAATGTCAATGTTTCTAAATTCCATATTGAAGAAAGCTCCAAGTATTATAAAAGTAATAACAGTGGAATTTGAGTTAAAGGAGACACTAGTAATAAGGATGAAGCTATTGATTATTACGACATGTTTTAAGAGATTTTAGAACTAGATTTTCCTGATTGGCCATAAAAAGTTGATACTTTTTCGATGTGGTTTGTTTGACCCAACACCAAAAATCGATATAAGGATAGATACACATTACAAAATGTTGAACTTAAGCATACAAGACACTATGAAATCTATGATTCTTTTATCATTATGCAAAATGTTAAACACGTGTATTATGCTCCTTATCCATTGCGTAGGAGTAAATCGAATTGGTGGGTGGTTATTAAAACAAAGCCTATGAATTGTTTTGAAGTTGAGGATTCTTTAGATGTTGCATACCGAAATGATATTTTTAGTGTTCAAGAAACAATGGACATAGAATTAGAAAATAATCTGGAATATCCTGATCACATATTTGAAGAGATTTTTATCGAGAAAGAAACTTTCATGAAAAATGAAGAGTAAGAACTAGCTCTTGATGATGGGTACTCTTCATATAACGGGTATTCTTTTTATGAGGAAGAGGAACAATTACATGTTGAAAGCAAGCGAGGAAGATTAACATGTTCATTTCTTTTTTGTGCTAGTCTTTTAATATAATTTTTTTTGAAGTAACAATTTTCATAGATGATAATTTTCGTATTTAACCAAAATAGAATGATGTTAGAGTCATGGACAAGCAAACAGTGATGCATGTGGATTTGTATATTTTAGTAGTTTAAGTGGTTTATTATATAGTTTGTGTTTCATTAGCAGATGACGTCAAGTAATAATAATGAGCAACGTCGCAGTAGTAGTTTTCATGAAAAGAGTACTACTAAGATTAAAGTGAAACAAATCACGTCTACATCGAGTTCATCTCATTCTTCAGTTCCCCCATTACATCCACCATCACAGGTCCATCATCATTTTCACATTCTTTCTATGGTATGCTTCCGTCGGGATATAACTCAATGCTTTTAAAAGGCTATAGCTCAATGCCTCCTCCAGGCTTTAGCTCAATGCTTCCTCCAGACTTTCAATCGATTCTTCCCCAGACTTTAGATTGATGCTTCCCCAGGACTATGGGATGTCATCTTATACCCCTTTCTACAATATTCTATCCCCAAATAGTTCCTCAATGCCTCTATCTCTTTTACATACACATAGAACACCGTCAACTTATCTCTCTTTAATGGGTCGACATCCATCTCCGAACACTACATTGTCAAAGGCCACTCAACCAATCAGCCTACAACTTTGTAGGTCAAATATGGGAGTGAGCAATGCTGAGATGTTCAATTCTGAAACATCTCCTAGTTTTTCTTCGACTCCTTCTTCAGTTCACGGTCCAGATCTTCCACCACCTGAAGAGTTATATCAACTACAGAGAGTGCACATTATAGCTGACGAGGAAAGGTAAGCTTATTCTTTTTTATTCTAATTCCTAGATTATTTTCTACTTATTGAATTAACTATTTTAAAAAAATTCAATTGTTAACTGTGGCATGTCTTATCTTTTCAGTCCGGATGAAGATGTAATTTCATTAAGAATTCAGAAACTTTATGATGGTTTCTATCCAATAGGGAGTGACGTGTCCTCTCGTATGCAACAAGGAGTCTTCAATGAGTTTATGGTATGTGTACTTCGAATAACAAAACAGATTAAATGCTCCGAAACCTCTGAGTTAACGAAGAAGATATTTCCAGCATTTTTCATGTTACCATGTGTTGCTTATAACCTTTGAGGTTTATTCTGTGCGTAGTGTAGGTTTTTAATTGAAAGAAAGCATCATAGTGTTTAAATGTTTTAACGGTCGACAAATCTTTGTTTCAATTTTGCTTTCATATTATCTAAAATGCACAACTAACAATGTGGTCATAAGATACACATACTATAGGTCTACCTTTTTCAAAATATATCACTTTGTAAATATATTATAGGTTTTTCTCAATTTTGTACTCATGTTTGACTCAGAAGAAATTTGAAGCTTTGACTTCACCTCTATATCAAACTATGACAAGAGTTGGTAGATCCCTAATTGAATTAAGATTGGTATCGTGCAGGCTTCTAACTAGTGAAGCCTTTGAGGCTTCTAACAAAAGTGATTGCAGAAGCATTGGAGACCCCTGTTTCTTCTACATATCAAGTGTTACTACACTCACAAAACTAATCTTAGCAAAAGTTGATATCACTGATATAGGTCTTGCTATTTTTAGTATAGGAAACTTACCCATTGCACATTTGTGCATTAGAGTCTGTAAGAGCGGTGATGCTTCTAAATAGTTTAGTATACTTAATGGTGTTATGTTTTTCAGTTTTGCCAGGGGAGGGGGGGTTATTGCAACTGTGACAACGTTCTGTTGCTTAGTGGAATCTACGCCTAATGGATAATTTCTTTTTTTATCAAAATTTCTAACGAGATAACATGTCTCAAATCACCCTAATGAATACCACATATGCAATCCGGGAATCTCCAAAAAATGAACACTATATGTAAGTTTTTTTTTTTCCTCTCAGTGTACTGCTCCCACAATCTCCTTAAAAAGTGAATAACTTTCGTTATTGATCACCCTGTCATGAATCTGAAATGATTCTGGAGAATAGACACGTTCATCTTTATCTTCATGCCGATCACGCTCCCTCAAACTTTTATATCCCTATAGTTTCAAGGTAAAAATATTCAGATGCCAGATAATGAATTTTGGAAGAAAAGGAATATAAGACTTTGCAGCGTAGTTTAAAGACAGTTTAAGTGACATCTTTTTGTGTTGAGGAAATAGAATTTCAGAAGGACTAACAAATATATTATTATACTGCTTTTCTTACTTATTCTCTTAATATCTTGGTGAGTGTGTTCTACTCCAAAATTTCAGCAAGACTAGTTAAAAATTGTAGGTCTGTCTCTGAATAAGAAAAGCTTGGGATTTATGTGTATATCTTCTTTTTGAATGTTGAAAGAGAACTTGGACTCTTGGAGTTCCTTGATAGTACATTGAAACGAAGGGACCTTCAAACTGTTACTTATATACAAACAAAAAAGAACATAAGAAGTTTTAATAAAGTAAGTTTGTTAATGAATCACGGTACTAGATAGTACAATCTAGATACAAATAACAGAAAATCTGTAGAGAATAAATTAGAAGCAGTAAGATACTCGTTTTATTGATTATATCTTACGGCGTTTGACTAGACATGATTTATAATATAAGTTCAATTAACACCTTAAATCATGTTTTGTAAAATAGCACAAAAATTAATTATAGTAGAAAAAAAATACCAACGCGTTGGTTAAGAAGTCTATTTGATAGAGAGAGAATCACAACAAAAGTTTATATTTGAAAAGATTAATTAGTATTAAATCTTGAAAGTTGTGTCAAGTTGTATACACATAAAATGGTGTCAAAACTTTCGAGAACTTCTCAAAATAGAACATTACAGGGCCTTTGAACATTATATTAAGTTCTGCAATTAATAATATTATATGCCTTTGAACATTTCAGGGCATTGGCTATCAAATGACTTCTTCATCAAAGTAAAAGAAGTTGCTTTTCCTACATTGTATTTTGCTGCATAACTGCCTGCATTTTTATTTATAGATAGGATTATTACAACTCCTCCACTCCCCAAACTACTATTTCTTATATTTGAAGATATCATATTATAGCAAGTATTTTGTGTTTGTCTTTCGTGCTTTGCTCCGAGAGCATTATATGGTTGTATATGTTGATTCAAAGTGTTGACATTGATTGTGCTGCAATGTTTCATTAAAAATGTGGTTGACACGATGCTTAAATTTAAAAGGCAAACAATAATGAATATGTGGCAAGGGGAAATATGGGAAGTATGTTGTTGATCTTATATCCCGATTGATGTTATATGGATTAAAAGGATGGATATGGGAGGTTGTAGCGAAAGGGAACGACCTGGTCATTGGACTGATGAAGTGGATGAAGGATGAGAAGAGACAATGCTAAAAGAAAATAGGTTACTTTTTTCATTAGTGGCTTAATTTTCATCATGTCAAACCTTCTGAATTTTAAGCCTCTGATTGCTTATTCAAAATAGTTCTTTTTAAAAAAATTAAAATGTGGTTTTCATACTAGTCACATTCATGAAATTTGTTCTTGCCTCAAAAGCTATATATTATGTTTGCAGAAAAGTTGTACATGGAGTCTTCGAAGAAATTTTAAGAAGAAGGCGTCTTCTCGGTTATTATGCATGCTCTCTAAAGCTCAAAGATATAGGCGGTGGCCTGGATGAATTGGGTTAGATTATTGGGATCAACTTACTGTTATTGGGCTTCTCTGGAGTTTCAAAAAAGAATGCCCAGACAAAGGCAACTCGAAAATCTAAGAAGAGTGGCTCATTGCACACTTGTTGTTCGGTATCCATGGGGACATCTAAGAGGAAATTAGTAACTATTTATACATTTAGATGATAATAAATTATTTATACACTTGTGTTTCACTATATTTATTTGTAGAAAACATCTCTTGATAGACCAACCACTCGTGAATAGGTATCGAAGAAGACCCATATGAAAATTAGAGATGAAAAAGAAGTCTGAATCGAGACACGAGCAAAGGATACCTACGTAAGTTCAAATCTGACTTAGAATTTATTTTATACCGTTTATTATATACTATTTTTTAATGTAGAATCGATATGTCAAGCAATTGAAGAGATCAAAAGAGGTCAATCGAGATGGTCAAGGCAATCCAATCATGTTACCAGAGGAAGAAACTCTCTCCTGTTGGAATGTAGTTGGCAGCGTGTATAAGAAAAGGGTGTACGACCTTTGCTCTGAGAAGAACTTTCATTTCCTGTAGTGTGGATTGCAAGGTATAAGGAGTTCTGCCACCATGCCAGATGAACAACTTGAGGAGATGCGACAGGAAGTTCGGGAGCTTGCTAGAAAGTATGAGGAGGAACGAAAAAAAGGATGGGGAAGGAGCGACGTAGGACGACACTGAAGTCAGACATCCAAAAACTCAAGGCTCAAGTAAATACCTTAGTCAAGATTCCTCGTTATCCTCCCCTAGCTCTGATGATGACAATGGAGAGGATGAAATTGAGTATTAGGTTTTGTTATATTAGTTTTGGATTATGTTAGTTTAAAGTGTTTGAAAGAATTTATTTTGGTACTTATTTGTATACTTTTTTGATACTTGTTAGCAAATTATTGTTTAAGTTGGATGAATATGTATTACATTTGATTGCTTAATTATAATTTGTTATTTGTTACAGAAGTATTTTTCTTATTGTTTTGTTGGTTGCAGTTGATTGTACGTTGATTTTCTATTGAAATATTACATTTTGGTGCAGTAAAAAGCTAAAACTAATACCAGAATAGCAAGGGGCTCAGAGAGGTATATCCCGCAAAATATCCAAACATCAAATTATTTTTTTATTCAACTTAGTGAGAGATATCCCTTAATAAATTTAAACTTATAATTTTCTTAATTTTCATGTATCAAGGATCGTCCAACACTAAATAATAAATTAATATTCTATATATTTTTAACACAACAAAGGACTTCCCTCACTACATTATAATTTTTCAAAAAATTGTGACTCCAAAATAGCGATGACTGAGTATCAGGGGGCTTTAGGCCACAAGTGACAAAAGAGTTTTAAAATGAGGTGTAGGTGACACAAGTCTTAATTATTAGTTGGAAGTGACAATTACTTTATTATGGATTAAGAAAGTTGGAAAAGTTTGAAAATAACCTATAAGTTTTTAAATTTACACTTTGATCCCAATGTTTACCTAAAATAACGGGAAACGGAGGAAAACAGGGCGCATTTCTCTCTCTTCTCATCCATTGTTGTTTTCTCTCTCTTAGTAATTTTTGTTGTTCATTGTTTCTGCTGCTTTATTCATCATCTTCTGCTTCATTATCATCATCTTCTACTTCATTATCATCTTTTTCTTGTCGATCATTTATTGTTGTTGTTGTTGTTATTGGTACAACGCTACTGCTGCTATCTGACGAATTTCTTAGGTCAAATTTTGTTTACTATATCACTTTTCACTTTGGCATTACTTCATAAGTGACTTTGGTAAGTAAAATTATGATTTTTATTCGTATTTGTCATCTGGATACACTTCTGTTTTTCCAATAATGGATAGAACTTCGATCATGAATCCAGCATAAGTGCCCATAATTTAAACAGATCAATCATCTGGTGCATTAGATGAGTAATCTGTTGCATCAGAAGTTTTATCTGTTGCATCAGACTGTTTATCTGTTGCATCAGAAGATTTATCTGTTACATCAAACGTATTTCTATTGCATCAGACGTATTATCTGTTGCATCAGGATGTTTATCTGTTGCATCAGACTAATTATCTGTTGCAACAAATGATTAATCTGTTTGGAACAACACAAATCAGCCTCTGCCACAAACCCAACAGATAACCAATATGTTTCAACTATTGTTATTGCTACTGGATTCAAAATTATTCCTTACGTCCAATTACCCATCCCAAATTTCCTAATTTGATTTCACATTTTACTTATCTTTTTCATTAATCAAAAAAAGATTAAATTTTTTTTATGTTTTACCCTTGGCATTAATCACTTTTTCTTCAAATTAAAATGGAAACATCATTTAATAGGGGGACTATACGCCGACCGATGTTAAAAGCTTTCTTCTCTTATGAAATTTCAATTGAATAGCAAACAACGGTTATTTCAAACACGTCTACTGTCCCACTAACTAATCATTGGGTTATGGTAAACTAGACATGTTATTAATTATTTTTCTTAATCAATGTGGCATCTCAATTTGGGACGAATAATTTGAGACGGAGCGAGTACGAATTAAAATGTCAGAGCCAAGCAACAAACTAGTCATCTGTTGAAACAGACTATTTATCTATTGCATCAGACTTCTTATCTGTTGCAACATGAGTAATTTATTTTGAACAACACATCAGCCCCTGCCACAAACCCAACAGATAAATCTTGCTATTGCTACTGGATTCTAAATTATTCCTTTTTACGTCGAATCGTCGACATGTTTGTTGAGAAGATAATAGACAGAATGAAAATTAAATATGGATTAAAACGTCAAAGATCAAACATAATTTTTTTATTAAACAAAAAACAAATAAAAATACATATAATAAACTAAAAGGAAAATAATAATCTAATTATTATTATTATTATTATTATTATTATTATTATTATTATTATTATTATTATCATCATCATCATCATTGCCAGTAGACCAATCTTCAATCGGAAGTAGCAAGGCCTTCCTCAGCCTGCGTATCTCGCGGAGCATTCTTGCTCTAACTCCTTCCAGTTCCCATTGCAAGTCACGAACTTGATTCCAAAGTTCATTCACGGCGTCTTGTAGAAAAGCAACGTCCCACACTTGGTCAGCCATAATCTTCTAGAGTGAATATGAAAGACGAGATACTATAAATAAATAGAGTGTAGTTGAATGAACGATTGAGTAAGGAGAGACCTATTTATAGAGGATTGAATTTGAATGAGAGACAAAAGGCGTGACTATTCACCTCCATTCATTAATTACATTTTTTATTAAATTAAGAAAATAAATATTGTGATAAGTCATGACTTTTCAGATTATTATTATTAATTAGTTTTTTCCAAGAACCGCTTTTATTGAGTTGTGGCAACAGATTCTATATCTGTTGCATCAGATAACACATCTGTGACAACAAATATATCATTTGTTGCAACAAATATAAAATATGTTGCATCAGATAACCTATCTGTTGCAACATATAATCTAACTGTTCACCTCCATTTATTAATTATATTTTTTATTAATGTGAAAAGTAATGACTTAATTAAATTAAGAAATATTGTGATAAGTCATGACTTTTTAGATTATTATTATTAATTAGTTCTTTTCAAGAACCATTTTTATTGAGTTGTGACAACAGCATCTATATCGGTTGCATCAGATAAATCATCTGTGACAACAGATATATGATATGTTGCAACAATAGAGAACATGTTGCATCAAATAATATATTTGTTGCAACATATAATCTACTTTTTAAAAAAAAACTATCATCATATCATTAATCCAAATTTGCTGACTTTTTTATTTTATAAATTAAAAAAAATACCTTTTCAAATTCTTTGATAAAATAATAACCATTTTTATTTTCTGCAACAGATTGTATATTTGTTGAATCTGATTAACCATCAGTTGCAACAGATATACCATCTGCAACAACAAATAGATGTTCTATATTAATATCTTTTTTGATTTTTTTCTAACAGTTGATACATCAGTCGCAACAGATGGAGAATTTGATGCATCAACAACACTGATGAATGTATGTGTTTTTGTTTTAGACAAAAAATCACGACCGACCTTCACCTTGTTTTTCTTAACAATCATCATATAAGTTAATTAATCAAATATTGTGATTTTTTTTATTATAATTAATAATTTTAAAAAATAAATTCAAAAACAAAAATAGTGAAAAGTCACGATCAGTTATTAAAATTAAATAACCGTTCTTTTACGGTTATAAATTGTGTTTATCATTTATTTCCTTATTATTTATTTATGAAATATTTTTCATATTAAATAATCGGAAAGTCATGTCTTTTCTTTTCTTTTTCACCCTCTCAATAACAACAATAACCCTTTTTTATTAATAACCGCCTGGTGCAACATATGATCGATCTGTTGCATCAGATTAACCTCTATTGACACAAATTGCTCAATCCCTACCACCAACCGTCGACATGTTGAGAACAAGGAATAAACAGAATGATTATTAAATACTAAATAAGAATTAAAAATTTAAAGTCGACCACCAAATGACATAGATATTTAAATCCCTTGGGTAGATCTGATATACAAAAGGAGAAAAATACATGCGCTAAAATAAAAAATATTACCTAATTATTATTACTACTATTATTATTATTGTCAATCGAACATTTTTCATCCGGCAGCGTTGCTACTCAGCCTTGCTCCGAAGTCAGCCAAATCTCTCTGGAGTTCATCAAACTGCCTTTGAAGTTCACGCAAGGACTCGATATGAATATTCTTGTACTAATCTGGATCATCCATACTTGTAAGGAAGGACCTATTTATAAATTATTGTATCTCGAAAAGAAAAGAAAATTGTTTTAAAATAAATCTAACAGATGGGTAATCTGTTGCAAAATATATTCTTTCTGTTAGATAACTTACAACATACTGGCAATTTTTTGCAACAGATGTATATATCTATTTGATTTTTCCAACAGATACGTCATATGTTGCAACAGGTTGATCATTTGTCGTAACAGATGTCTCCAATTGTTTGACAATATAAACAGATGTGGCATCTGTTGCAACTAGCTAGTCATTTGTTTATTCAATTTAAGCCATAAATGTGCTAAGAAGAATAAGGTGCGTGTAGATGGATCCACTATCATATGTGTAGGAGTTAAGTATGTATTACTGATAAGGTCACCGGGACAACACACACAAAGTATAATATTTTTGTGAATGCAGTTTTTAACTGATTAGGTACTGATCATTCAAACAAGATCCTGCATTGTACCGTTAAGTTTGATGGGTTCAAAATTGATAAGGCTGAGGATCTCATGAAGATGGTGCAGATACCCTGTTACAAATTACTGACGGTTGTTACTCGTGTTTATGCATGTCAAGTTTTGAAAAGAGATCAATATTTGTCGTCATTGCAGAGAACCAATAGCGATTGGACTTAACTTTAAGTGTGCACTGGACTCTGAGAACACCTTCGAAGCCTCGCTCTGCATCAAACAAAAATGGAAAACCAATAGAAATTCCCCTGGCCTAAATTTATATGATTGGGTTGCTCGCTCGGGGTGATGATTATATGCCAGAAGGTGCGTTAGGATAATGCCTTCAAGGGAAAATGGGTGGTTGATGGAAGACTATATCATCTGAGAGCTAATTGAAGAAGATACATAGGGTAGAAAGTAACTTCTAACGAATTTGGCCGATGGAATTATCTTAAAAAATGTGAAATCTGAATCAAGTGCAAATATGAAAGTGTATCCGATAATGTAATTTCGTCTGTTGTCTCTCTAAAAGAAAAATAATGCAGATGGACACTTTTCTAGGGAGCTATGTGGTCGGGATTATCACCTAGATAGAAAATATGAGAAGACCAACAAAGCAACCTCACGGGCATCGAGGGTTGAAATGATGTAAAATAAGTCTAGAAAACTTACGCCAGCAACAACTACAGTTAAAATAAGGAATCTAAGCGAAGGCAGCAATTTCCGAATTTTAAATTTCATTCCATGCCTTCTTGTTTTTATTTCCGATCAGGTCCACTGCCGTTGACCTGATCGGAACCATAAACGAGATTGAAAGGCAAATAGAGTATCATTACTTCCTTAGCAATATGGATTAATTGATTGTGTTTTCTTGCCTTAGCATTCTTTCAACATTCCTTGGAGAAGATCAAATGCTTGTTGTAGTATGTGAATCCCGATAATTTTCAAGCTTGCCTCCAGCTTGTTGATTTTGTATTCAAGATATTCGTTGCTGTCTTCAAAATTGGTAAGGAGTTTCTCATCTCTTGTGAGCTCGATCAGGAACACTACCTTCAAAGTTGTGGCATTCTAGAAGCCCTTCAGAATACTTTTTTCAGAATCCTTAAAGGATACATGGAGGGTCGCTGTGTTTGTTTTAGGTCAAAATGTGTTGATGCACGTTGAAGATGTGGTCCCAACAGTTGAACAACACACTTTTATCGAGCGTTGCTCAATTCATCTTGCTCAACCAATTTGATAAATTAATAAGCAAGGAGTTACGTAGCGTGTGATCTAAACTGACTCTACCAAGCCTATCAAATGTTACGTAACTCCGAACTCATTATCCTATCAAAAAAATATAACCAAGTTAGTGCAAAAATCAAACAAGCTCAATCTGTCAGCCTTTCTGCTGATCGCTCTTCTCTAATATATATGACAAGATATCTGCTATGCAAAAGTCTACACTGTCACCAGACATGCTTGCCAGGGAGCAATTCTTCAGAAGGCATCAACCGATATCTTCTGAAGAATTGCTCCCTGGCAAGCATATCTAGCGACGGTGTAGACTTTTGCATAGCAGATATCTTGTCATCAGTATTGGAGAAGAGCGATCAACAGAAAGGCTAAGATATTGAGCTCGTTTGATTTGTGCACTAACTCGGTCATATTTTTTTTATAGGGTAATGAGCTTGTAGTTACGTAAATATTTGATAGGCTTGGTAGAGTTGGTTTAGATCATACGCTACGTAACTTTATGATTATTAATTTATCAAATTGGTTGAGCAAGATGCATTGAGCAACGCTCGATAAAAGTGTGTTGTTCAACTATTGGTACCACATCTTCAACGTGCATCAACATATTTTGACCTAAAACAAACACAGCGACCCTCCATGTATCCTTTAAGGCTTCTGAAGAAAGTATTCTGAAGGGCACCTAAAATGCCACAACTTTGAAGGTGGTGTCCCTGATCGAGCTCACAAGAGATGAGGAACTCCTTACCAACTTCGAAAATGGCAACAACCAGCTTGAATACAGAATCAACAAGCTGGAGGTAAGCTTAAAAATTATCGGGATTCACATACTACAACAAGCATCCGATCTTCTCCAAAGAATGTTGAAATCATGCTAAGGCAAGAAAATACAATCAATTATAACCATATTGCTAAGCAAGCAATGATACTCAATTTGCCTTTCAATCTCATTTGTGGTTCCAATCAGGTCAACGACAGTAGACCTGATCGAAAACATAAATAAGAAGGCATGGGATGAAATTTAAAATTTAAAAATTATCGCCTTCACTTAGATTCCTTATTTTAACTGCAGTTGCTATTGGCGTAAGTTTTCTAGACTTGTTGTACATCATTTCAACCCTCGATGCCCGTGAGGCTGCTTTGTTGGCCTTCTCCTATTTTCTATCTAGGTGATAATCATGACCACGCAACTCCCTAGCAAAGTGTCCATCTACATTATTTTTCTTTTAGAGAGACAATAGACAAAATTACATTGCCGGATACACTTTCATATTTGCACTTGATTCAGATTTTGCATCTTTTAAGATAATTCCATAGCATGATTTGCTAGAAGTTACTTTCTACCCTATGTCTCTTCTTCAATTAGTTCTCAGATGATATAACCTTCCATCAACCACCCATTTTCCCTCGAAGGCATTCTCTTATCGCACCTTCTAGCATATAATCATCACCTCGAGAGAGCAATCCAACCATATAAATTTGGGCCAGGGAAATTTCTATTGGTTTTCCGTTTTTGTTAGATGCAGTGCTAAGCTTCGAAGGCCCTCTAAGGGTTCAATCACTATAAAAAAGGTATATTTTATGGAGGTTTTATTTTGAGGGTCGGTATTAACCCCCACAAATATATCAAATTGCGGGGGTTTATATACCCCTATTATTGTAATTACAATTGGGGGGTTAAAACCCCCGCTATTATTAAAAATAAACTGCGAATATTATTGGGGTGGTTGAAACCCTCGCTATACTAAAAAAATAAACTGGGAAAACAATCACAGAACCCGCGAATTCCTCTTTTCTTCTCAAAATAAGGCTCTTTTCTCGAAATCAGTAAAATGCAGTATTTTTTTTCTCACAATACAAAAGCAAAAGCCCTCTTCTCTTTTATCACAACAATACAAACGCAACCCTTTTTTCTGACAAAAGCATCCCTCAAAAGCAATAATCAGTCGATGGCACAGTCACCATCCGACTAGAGCTCTCTCTGGCAATAACTGTTCTCCAGCGACTGTAGCTTGGGTTTGGCTTTAGGAAAAGTCGCTTTCTCTATCGCCGATTCAAAACCCTAGAATTTCGATAACCGAACGGTTGATTCCGAGCTCCATTATTATCAGACTTCACATTCCAGTATGTGTGTTTATCTTATTTCTTCATATCTCATTAAAAGCCTTAATTTTTAATTGTACTCGAATTTTATACATTTCTTGTTTTTTCCTATAAGCTTTGTTGTTGATTGGGTAAATCTATGCATATAAGATGTTACATGGAGTTGTTTAAAAATGATGCCTTTATTGTAATTAGACTGTTTGATATGCAATTTAGAATTTATGTATGTTTTTGTTACTGATTGTAATGAGCAAGTTTGTGTAAATGTGTGCAATATGATGAGATGATTAATTCTAATCTGTAGGTTTAAGTGGGAATTAAGTATGAAATTCGTCTTTGCAACTTCTTTTGATAATTTTCTTATTGTATGGACTCAATTGTATACGGTTCTTATTTATTCCGGCGCGAGGACGGTGAATTAGACATCTTGTTCTTTTATCTTTATTCTTGATTGAGGAAATCTTTATTTTATGATGCTACATGGAGTTGTTTAGAAGTGATCCATTTTTTTTGGGTACAATTTCATCACTTCTTTTATATACGTGTTTACATTTCTGAAGTTTTTTTTTTTCTTTTTGTCTTCTGCTGCTTAGTGCTTTGGTGTATTTTATAAGTTAATTATAGGTAGTTTTCAGCTTATTATTGCTTCTATCCATCTTAGGTTTCTTGAGTAAAGAAGATGGATCATATGTTAATGAATTGGCAAAAGAGATTTGTGTAAGTACTCTGTTGAGCAACTTTTATTGTTTTAACATTGTGTTGTTGAATCTAAAGTCTAGTGAAGCCGTGTGGGGCTCTTTCGATTCACTAGCATTGTTGCCTTGTTATTCATCTCATTTTCTTTTTCAAAACACAAACTCAAAGTCTAGTGAAGCCGTGTGAGGCCTATTTCGATTCACTAGCAACTTGTTGTTCATATTTTTATTCTTGTGTTGGTTAGAATCTCTAGATACACACATAGTCTTGTATCAATATGGCATTAAAATCTCCACTCAATTGTCATTAAAATTTCCACCGTAATTAAGAACTCATGGTCATTGATTCTGTCTCTGACCAAATAATGGATCAAACTGGTGTGGTGGTGTTTCTTGGGAACGTGATAAATCTACTGGTATGGTGGTGTTCCTTGGGATCATGATGAATCCTCTAGCTGGTTAGCTTACTGAAACAACCAAAAATAACTCTGGAAAGAAGGAAAACAACTTATGAATCACTGTACATGTTAGTTTTGTAATTTTATATATCTCCTTTAGCTGGTTAGTTTTCTTTTCTATCAATAATGTTGAAGGGTTGTTTAATTAGATAATTCAAATCAAGTTTTGGACAAGGAAGAAAGGGAATAAATGCAACAAGTGTCCTCACTAAGTATGTTGTTTTTCTTAATACTAGCAAATTAAGAAACTACATTACTTTGACATTTGTGTTCTCACTCTTTCATAGACATCAGCAGCCAAAAGAAACTTATACTATTTGATCTCTTGTCTTGATGATCTGGATCCTATCTTATATACTCTAATGATTTAACAAGGGAAGATATATACATCTGCTACTGCAACTGAACATACTTACATTTACCAACTTTTCCAACTTAACCATGTCATTTCTTTACTATATAGCCATTTCCTCTGGAACAAAAAAATGCAATAAAGAATAAGAAGTCTGTTGTTCTTTCAAGGTACTTTGAGCTCATGCCCCATTTTACTATTATGGGTTACGAGTAGAAGTCAATGGACTATATGTAACTATCAAAAAGGTATGTTAAGGCTACCTTTTCTTCTCGGCATATTTCCATAGATCATAAATGGTAAGGCTAGTATACTATTATCAAGATACTCCTAGTTTTAGTTGTTGTGTTGGCTACTCGAGTAGGTATATTTGTCCCTTTTTACACCTATTATTCTATAAATAGTAAATTAATGTTAGTCGAGACTTAAAATTACTAGTATCGGATGCTTACAACTTGTCTGCTGACTTTTTGACCACTTATTTCTTTTTTATTGTATTTGAAACTATTGTGGCTTCTTCAGATTGTGTTTCTTTTTGATGAGACCTTGTACTTTCTCTTTTTGTATCTGTTTGATGAGACCTTGTGCTTTCTTTTTGGCACCTTATATATGCTTTTAACGTGTGTGTGCATTTCGATATGATAATAGAGTTTTTAGAGTACTTAAGAGTTTACTCTAGATTTGATTAATTGATATTTAGTTTTAGGTCTTTAATTTGCAGCATCTATCTCGCTTATTTTTTCTTTCTTCTTTTATTGTTCGCTACTAGATGAAGTTATACTATGATTTTTGTGTTGTACTATATTTTAGGAAAAAATTGAACTCGCAGTAAGTCAAAGCACCATGGACGAGTCTGAAGTTTCTCCAAATGATGTTGTTGGCAAGGTGCTAGGAAAAGAGCATTTTGGAAGGGTGAGGTGCTTGGAATTAGGAGTTGTTTCTAGCAAATCCTTTAAACAAACACGTCCTCGGTTTAGAGATACGAGGTCTTCAAGTACTAACAGTTCATGTCCATCCAATTTCCAAGAAAACTACACTCAAATATTAGATGCCCATAAGAATAGCCAAGAGAAGTACAAAGAAATGGTGAATTCTCACAATCTAATGATGAACGCTTTCAAGGCATATATGATAATGAAAGAAGGCATGATACCTGAACAGTTTGCAGGATTTTTCACTCGTTCTACGGTAAATAATTTTGATTTGAGAAAAATTAAGTTAATGTATTGTTATAAAATATTTAATAGTCAAAAACCTTACTGTTTTTATTTTTACTTTTGTAGCCAACTGATATCTCCAGTGGATCTCTTTTGGATGTAAATGGAAGATCATTTGGTGATAGTTATTCTAGTGATAATCATTGAAATTTGTAATCATATTAGTAATTATGACAATGTTATCGAATCGTTGTTGGAGAAATATTTTGTATTTAAATTAGTTTTTAAGACTAATGTCAATACTTTTGTGGTACATTTTTATGATCTAATATATTTTGATTTTTGTTGTTATTAAGATGTATTTTTGTTTGGTCCAACAGTGAATGATATATATTAAATCTATTAAATAAAATTCAAATTTAAATATTAATCATGAACAGGTGAATTGTGGGGGGTCTTGACCCCTGCAATATTTAAAATATATGGTGGAGGTTTTAACCCCCGCTATATGCTTTAAAGTAAGCTAATTTTAGATTACATATTGCGGGGGTCGAAACCGCCGTTACTCAACCGCCGCTAACTGATTGCGGTGGTAAACCAAAAACCGCTATAACATGACTGCGACGCTCGTAATTGCGGAGGTTTTGGAAACCTCCGTGTAATCACATTGTGGGGGTTTCCAACCTCCACAATATGTAAATATAACCCCTGCAAAGTGAGTAATTTTTTGTAGTGTAATACACCCTAAAAGTTAGTCCAATCGCTATTGAATCTCTTTACAATGACACCAAAACTAGATCCCTTCACAATGCTTGAAAAATAAACATGAGCAACAACCGACAATAAATCTTAACAAGGTATCAAAACCATATTCATGGTCCCTCAGCCTTATCAGTTCGAACCTATCAAACTTAACTATAAAATTGCAGATATCTTCTTTGAATGATCTATGACTAATCAGTAAAAACAACATTCACAAAATCAGTGCACTCTATGTGTGTTTCCACGATAACATTATCAGTAATACATATCTCCCACATATGAAGTGGTTCCATCTGTATGTAACTTATTCCTCCGAACCCATCTTTACTTCAACCTCTTATGATGGTCCGACGAAAGTTGATCAACTGCCAGTTCATTATATCTACAAAGAAGAGAAAAAAAAATAATGTCACAGAAAGAACATTATCCATCTGTTGCAACAGATGTGGAGTTTTTTGCAATAGATGTGGAGTCTGTTTCAACAAATGTGGAGTCTGTTACAATAGATGTGGAGTTTGATAAAATACATCAAACCAGCCTTTCTGGTGGTTTGATTTTTTCCAGCAGTTTCTCTATCTGTTGTAGCAACATCAACAACAGCATAAACATCAACAATAAAGAAACAACAACATTTGTCCAACAACATCAACAACAACAAAGAAGCAACATCCTTTGTTCCTGAACCATCAACAACACCACACCACAAGTTCCAACAATGCCAACCCCACCAATAATATCAATAACTGCATCAACAATAAAGAAACAAATAAAATACATACAAAAAAATGATACTGCCAATAAGTCTTTTAAACTTCTCCCAACAGATGACTTTTTTCGCATATTGTAATAAAAATTCTCGGTTTGTTTCTTCAACACTTAAAAGTTCCTTCAAA
Organism: Capsicum pubescens; assembly: GCA_030864215.1. Lineage (NCBI taxonomy): Eukaryota > Viridiplantae > Streptophyta > Magnoliopsida > Solanales > Solanaceae > Capsicum > Capsicum pubescens. The sequence goes on from CM061539.1 coordinate 115,667,953, forward strand.
TTTTTTTAATAAATATGATATGGGTAAATAGTAATTAAATAAAAAAAATAGATGTAAGTAACTTGCAAAGAAGAATACAAGAATGAAAGAGAAATAATGAACCATACCTTAATGTCAAAAAAAGGATCAAAACAACAATTTCAATCGAGAAAAGATATGGATCGGTTTAGATCCGAAAGGTTCTTTATGAGAAGAGAAGAGAAAAGAGAGAAAAAATGATGTGACCCTAAAAAGAAGAGAAAGAAAAAGATAAGAGTTGAATTAAATAAATTGCAGCTGAAGGAAGAGAGATGAGATAATTTCTATAGATTTATTGTGTACGTAGACGTGGAGGTTTTCAATATTCATTAATTTCATTAATAATTTGAGGGGCACGAGGAAGACTAAGACTAGTGACACTGAAAAGACAAGACAAAACTGCTCAATGAACTCACTTTTGAGATATCCAAGAAATATTTTTTACTGCCTTTAGTAGTAAGTACTACTTGATATTATCTACTCATACAAAAACTTGCTTTAAAATTAAGGAGAAAAAAAGATTTTCAAACAGATATGTCATCTGTTGCAACATATATAAATATCTGTTTAGAAATTCGAACAACTCAGTCATCTGTCACAACAGATGCAAATGTCTATTTGATAATTAAATCAGATATGTCATCTGTTACAACAGATATAAATATTTTTGTAAAAATTTTCAACAGCTCAGTCATCTGTCACAACAGATACAAATGTCTATTTGATAATTAAATTAAATATGTCATCTGTTGCAACAGATATGAATATCTGTTTGAAAATTTTCAACAGCTCAGTCATTTTGCAACAAATTTCATTGCAATTGATTTAGGTAGAACTAGGAATGAATGAATGAGCTCACAGGGTCAACTACAAATCCAATCGAGACTTTGCAATTGCATGGCGTTGGTATTGCGTTCATCCCGACCCAAGTCGTCGATCGATCACTTTGAGTTGAAATGAGTTTTCATTAACTCAATGTTAGGAAAGTGATAGTACCTAAGTTGATTTAGGTGGAACTATAGATGAATTAATGAGCTCACAGGGTCAACTACAAATCCGATCTAGTCTTTGCAATTGCATAGCGTTGGTATTGCGTTCATCTCGACCCGAGTCATCGATCGATACTCTGAGTTGAAATGAGTTCTCATCAACTCAATATTTTAAAAACTATATCTTTTAAAAAATTTAAAATTAATTAAGATCAATTCAGACCAAATTAGCAATTTCAAAACTTGTCATTCTTTTCCAAATTACAAATCAACCCATACAAATCATCCATTTGCATGAAAAACTTTTCATTTCAAATATTAAGTTCTCTCTCTTCTCTCTCTCTCTCTCTCTCTCGGGGTCTCCTCTCTCTCTCAACAATACAAATAAAAACTACTCAACGTATTGCTCAACCCTTCAAAATAGGTCAATTTTCTTCCCATTTACGACCACATATAGTTATTTTTTTTGACTTCATTCCCGCTTGTATCCATCATTTTCTCTGTCTTTGCAGGTAACAGATTTTGAGAAGAGTTCTATATTTGTTATTTATTCTAAAAAATAGGGCTTTTAGTTAATGATGAAAAAATAGACTTTTAGTTGTATTATCTTCGAGAATGGGTTAACAATTTTGAGTTTTGATGCTAAAAAGTAGGAAGCACCCGAGAAAATCTAGTTTTTCTCTGAGTATTTTGTTGACTGTCGTGGTATTGTTGGATAGGGTTTGTGGTGTTGTTGGTGGCTGTTGTTGGTGGCGTTGGAATTTGTATTTTTTGGCGGTGGTGTCGGTGGTCTTGGTGTTGGAATTGGTGGCATTGGTGGTGGTCTTGATGGCATTGGTTGTGGTGGTGGAGGTCCATCTATTGCAATGGGTGGAAGATCTGTTAGGAGATATTAAATAGGTCTTCAAATAGATTTCCCATATGTTCCAACTGATGGGTTATCCGTTGGAGTATTTTTTTTGTAATGTGGCATAGAATAATTTATTGAAATTTGTCCATCTTTTGCAACAGGTGGAATATCTGTTGGGAGATATTAAATAGGTCTTCAAATAGATTCGGGTTCCCCATCTGTTTCAACTGATGGGTTGTCCATTAGAGTTTTGTTTTGTTATGTGGCGTAGAATAATTTATTGAAATTTGTCTCATCTTTTTTTAAAAAATTATGCAGGCATCAAATGCAATGTATTTTTTATTTTTCTATTGTTTGTAGTTAAAAGATGTCTCCCAAAAGAAAAGAAACTGTAAGTGGATCAACTTCTGACCACCCAACAAAAAAGGCTAGACTACAGATAGATTCAGAGGAACTTCCAGAACAATTTCAGTCAGGGAAAAATAAAGCTGAGGAAAGTGATACCTCCTTCTCACTAATGGAGGGTGAAATAACATCAAAATCCCAACATGATTTTGTCAAAACTATTTAGTATAGTCTGGTTTTGAGTTGCGATGTCGATGAGTAACCCTAACGCAGTATTTTGTGATGTTGTACTTAAATGTCAGTTGGAGAAACCTTTTAAAAAACTTAAGAGTATTATGAAGAAGGAAAACATAGATGGACTTTTTAACAAGAGTTGCTTTGCATACTTTCTTGAGCTGTCTGGGGCTCGCCCTCTCCGTTTCCCAATGATCATGGTATATGGCCTCCTTAAGCGAAGGACTAAGTATGCAGAGGATGATAGAGTTCGGAGGAGGGTGGAAAAAAGATGGATGAAGTCTGGATCAACCACTGTGGCATGCCGGTTTGTTTTGGATTGAAAGAGTTGCCATAGTGACGGGCTTGAGATGCGATCGTCCAGAAGAACCTCTCATCAAGAAAACACCCCACAAAGGGTCCAACAAACGCAAGGTAAAAAAAAAGGTTTTTGGACATTGTTGGACCTAGCTACAGAGTGGACGATTTGATGGCGGATCTCAAGAATAAAGACATACCAAAGAACTACAGGGAGAAATTATGCTTAGTTTGGTTTGTCCATTCCATTTTATTGGCAAGAGACGTCAGAAAAGTCATAGAACATGATTTATTGGTGCTTGCTGATGATTTTTGGAAATTCAATGATTATCCCTGGGGATACGACAGCTACTACTTGACTATCAAATATTTACTGAAAAAGCTAATGCCAAAGACGATCATATTATAAGGCTTTCCTTGGGCTTTTATGGTAAAATTGATCACAATTTTTACTCATTCATTAATTTATATTGAATATAGTTATGACTTTTTTTTGCTTGAAACCTGTTTACAATTTTTAGGCTTGGGCATGTGAAGCCATTCCTCCTCTCCGAAAGCATTTCAAGGATTACCCGGATAAGGTTTCTCATCCAAAGATCCTTAGGTGGTTGGGTGCAGCAGAGAGCAGCAAAAAAAATATTAATAAGGCTGATCTATTTTACCCCCCGGATGATGCAGTACGTCTTCTTTCAACCAAAATATTTTTTCTCAAAGAAATATATTGAAACAGATGTTCCATCTGTTTTGACAGATGGGTCGTCTGTTGCAACAGATTACCCGTCAACTGCAATAGGTACAACAGATTAACCATCTATTGCTCTAGTTCTTTGAACCCTACTCAATAGATTACCCATCGACTGCAAATTATGCAATAGATGGGTAATCTGATGCAACATATTATCAATCTGTTTCAACATACAGATCAGCTGTTGCGGTAGCTAGATCGTCTATTGCATAAGTTGGTTGTGTTAACATCTATGTAACCCGAGCCCCATGTAACCCAACTGACTGTAAATTATTATTAAATGATTTAAATACCTCCTAGCTTTTTTATAGGTTGTGCATCCTTGAATCGTGCCTACCATTGATGAGTTGGGGATGACTTTTTTTCTTACTTTGGGTCTTGTTGATACAAAAGAAGACCCAACGGTGGAGTTAATAAAGAAGAAATTGGCTGGAGCAACATCCATAAGAAAAGCAGTTAGGCAAGGTTAGCCTAATGTTGAAGCTCTTCACGACCAACCTCAAACTGCAACAGATCTGAGTGCTTCTTCTGGGGGTATTGCTGGTGGAGTTGTTTATGATGGTGACAGCCATCCTGCTACTGCTGCTGCCAGTTGTGATTATGAGCATGTTGGTGCTTAGAAAAAAAATAAATATATTTGAAAACACCCCTTGTACAGGTCCTCCCTCTCACCCCTACACCGGTCCCTCCCACCCTTACAGGGGTCCCTCTCACCCTTCCTCACCTTCATATTCTCATTTCAAATACAAAGTGTGCAAGGATAGAGAGGATAAACTCTTTGAAAAGTTAGAGAAAATTATTAAAGCTGCCAAAGAGTTGAAATCCAGGAAGGGTGTCATACCATCCAATGAGGTGAGGGAGCCATGCACTCCTACAGTAGAGGTTAGGAGGAAGAGAAGAAAAATTAGATAAATTTTCTCTGTTCTGAAATCAGCACAAATTGCAACTCCTCCCACTCCAAGAGTTGTTGAAGTTAAGGGGCCGACAAATAAGGTGGACATATTCGCGGCGCTTGGCAAGGAGAAGAAGAAGGAACTGGAAGAATTCATCAAGATGAAGGTTTTAAAAGAATACACCATGCATTCATTTTCCGCCAAAGACTTCTCGAATATGATAAATATGTGCGTATAGTACGAGGACAAAGTAAGTTTACTTTTGCTAACCTAGCCTTCCAATATACTCCCTGAAGAAGAATCTACGCAGAAGATGTGTAATCTGTTGCAAAAACTTGGTATTCTATTGCAACATAATACACATCTGTTGCATAAGTTGTGTTGGCTAGGTAATCTGTGAACTGATTTAGAGAACCCTCTACATCGGATTCTTTCCACTGTGTTTTTATTCTTTAAAATTACTAACCTATTTAAAAATTGTCTTCTTATACCACAGTATGTTGATGAAATTCTCTGCATCATGAGGGGTAGACAATTAGCGTACCCGGATGCTTATGATGCTGCCGATAGGATAATGGACCTCAACTTCTATAATAATTTCAAGGATAGGTACGCTAAACTATGTAAGATATCTTATTTTGGTGGCTCGGGATTTGATTAGTTAGTTTCTACGTTCAAATAGGATGAAGAAGCGATTAAATATGTTAGAGGGAAGAGGCCATATCCACACGGCAAGAGCTGGACCAAGGCAAATAGAATCCTTGCAGTCAAGAACATGGATGTCATACATTTTCTCACTATTGAGATACTACTATACGAGGAAAAGATTAAGGTTTATGACTACAACTTACCTGTCTTCGGCGAGAAGACATTTTTAACCCACATGCAGCCACTCTTAAAGTTGTTGCCCAAGTTATTGACCCAGAGTAAGTTGATGGATCATTTGCTGGCTAAAGTCTTGGAGAAGGAATCATGGGATTTTGAAGGTCGAAATAAGAACATCCGTCTCCCAAGAAATACAACCGGTGCAGCGTGCGGGCAGTACTCATTTGCATACATCGAGTGTTTGCTGACCGGCACACAAATGACCGATGTGTGCGACACCGTTGTGGGAAAGATGCAATGGGTCTGGGCATATGGGATACTAACTAAATAGTTGGAGCTCGTGTATAAAAAAAATGTGTACAAAGACAGAGTCGAACACGATAACAAATTTTCATTTCAAGCCAATTCACTTTACATGTGGTGGCAATAATTTTTATGTCTGGCCAAGTTGAATTTTTATAATACAATAGATTTTATATCTATCGTAATAGATATAGTACCTGTTATGACAGATTGATTATCTGGTTGAATAGGTTGGTCATCTGTTGTGTTATGCAGATGTTCCCAGTCTGTTTGTCGCAACAGATATACGATCTATTGCAACATATAATCTATTTGTTGTAACTAAACGATAATCTGTTGGAGAAAATAAAAAAGTAGGAAGAGCTGTTATATAATTTCCAGCAGATGACCTACGTGTTGCATCTCATGTTGCAACATATGTTTAAATCTATCTGATAAGATATGTCGTCTGTTGCAGTAGATGTATTATCTGTTACAATATTTAAATCTAGTACTCCATTTCAATTAACATGTTCAAAACTAAGGATTAAATTATATTCATAGACAGAATAAAATAAATTGAAGCCTTCGAAAATTACATGAAATAACTCAATAAAAAAATAAAACGTAAAATAAATTATTATGGGTACAAACGATCTACTCTACAAATAAATCAACAAATTAAACCAAGGAGGATAGGTTATTACATTGATGGACTCAAGCTATAAAGATCTAATCAATGTGGACAAGTTGTTCTTCATCCGGTGCTACGGAATTCGGCTTTGATCATCGTGGATCTTTAACGTCGGTTGCGTACGATTTCTGAGCTTTTGCTTCTCCATATTTTCATAAAAGAGCAACATATCTTTTGCGGAGTAATTCGGCATCAAGTCCATTATTTGGTACTTGTAATCCATCACTTAAATACTCGGCGTAGACGGCAACAAAAGGACCGCAATCCCTGCGTTATAAAACACCAGATAATCCATATCTTGTAGTTCATGCAAGCGTTGTAGAATTTGTGAAATAAAACTAAATCATGACACTTAAACTTACAGGCTACCAATCGTTTGTTGAGTAATTCCTTCAAAATACTGTACATCAAATGGATTAGCCATTTTATCCCGGTATGCTTCAATCGTCAACCAATCAGTACGAACCTTTAACGTCGGTTGCGTACGATTTTTGAGCTTTTGCTTCTCCATATTTCCATAAAAGAGCAACATATCTTTTGCGAAGTAATTCAGCATCAAGTCCATTATTTGGTACTTGTAATCCATCACTTAAATACTCGGCTTAGGCGGCAACAAAAGGACTGCAATCCCTGCGTTATAAAACAACAGATAATCCATATCTTGCAGTTCATGCAAGCGTTGTAGAATTTGTGAAATAAAACTAAATCATGACACTTAAACTTACAGACTACCAATGGTTTGTTGAGTAATTCCTTCAAAATACTGTACATCAAATGGATTAGCTATTTTATCCCGGTATGCTTCAATCATCGACCAATCAGTACGAACCTTTTGGTCCAAAAAGTCACTCATATCAAGGTAAGTATGCAATATTTTGGCCAGCTTTTGTATCTCAGACGACGGCCCGAAACATCTCTTTCGCGACATCGAGTCATAAACTCGGATGCGCCTCTCTCTTAGAACGATAACAGCCAACACCCAATGGAATTCATCACCATATTAATTAGTATGTACACTTCGTTGACCAAATGAAAAGGTAAGCCAGCCAAAATTCTAAAACCTTTGATGATGTTGATTAAGCATTCCTCATTTCGGGAAACTTCTGGTTGTTGTTGACAATACCTATCGTGGGCATTATTGATGAAAACTTTGTACAAATAATTGACTATCGTGTATCTGTATTGTTCTTGTGTTTGCAACTTGACCTTCTTTCGGAGGTAGTAAAAATGACATTGATGTGCTGCACATATTATCAAATATTTTGGATTACGTAATGAAAAAATCAATACGCAGATGCAATTAAATAAAGTATTAATTAATAGTAATATGTATGACAATTAAACCTCATCATTCTAGCAAGTTTGGGGTTGTGACATCAAATAAAACCAATTCTTCATTCTGGGATGTGCAACAACAAAGTCGAACATATCAAAACCAAGACTCGATTCGTTCATTTTGTAGCGCTCGTCATTTTGTTTTCTATATGATGATTTATATGTGTTAATGCCAGGTTCTTACAACAAGAATTGTATAAACCAATATCTATAAAATTGATTTATGTACCCGCCGGCATGATGCTTTAACAGCCCATCGGCAATCCATTCTGAATAGTCGTTGATCAACTGTGTTAGTTTTTTTAGAGCCTCGACCGAGATATTGAATCCTTCAAATGGGTAATTCTTCCGTTCTCCCAAACTGACAGGCTCCACTTTTTCTTCTTCTTTGGAAGCAGTTGCTGGATTATTAATTGTGATATTATGCTCTTCGGTAGTAGCTTCTACTGTGACATCCACCTGAAAAAACAGAATTATCAATGCTAAGTAGAGATATACAAAAGATTGTACATTTGTTGCAATAGATGAGTCTTATATTGCATCAGATGGATTATCTATTGGAACAAATTCAAACAGGTAAATCAGAACAGTACGATAATTTCGAACAGATAACGAATCTGATGCAACAGGTTAGACAACAGTTGCAACAGATGTATATATTTGTTTGATAATTTTTAGCATATGTATCATCTGTTGAAACAGATATGTGCCCGTTTGTCTTTTGGAATAGATGATGTACATTCACCTTCTTCAGCTCATGTTGCTCTCCTGTGGCCCTTGAACACTGAACATCGGTGCAAGACAAAGACAAAGGCGTTGCAATCTTGCTTTTCTTATGCTTGATGATGCCTTGGAAGTGTCTTTCCTTCTCTTCTTAGCCGCCTTGATCTCTAGTGGAGTGTCTGGATATGAAATCCTCTTTGATGGAATGACACCCCTCTTAGATGTCATTTTCTTTACAGAAACAGTTAGTACATTAATAGCATTAATCACTCCATCGTGTTTCGCCTTGCAGTCTTGACATTTGTATACAGAACATTCGTTAGATGCAGAAAAATTTGGATAAAAATCTGTACAACCATTATGATTATAATCATAATGGCTTGTTGTTTCAAAAACTATAAGATGAGCATCATTAGCCCCACCCTCCAAAATTATTTTTCTTATGATGGTTGTTGCTCCAAACAATTCCATTTTTATTCCATCAACGACCTTAGGGTCCAATAAAGTTTGCACAAACTGTAAAATAAGAAAAAATGACATCTTCAACTCTCGGTTAGTCGGAACAAGCCATGGATAGACAATCTAAAATAAATCGGTACATATATTAAGAATAATGATGAAATCATTTAATCATTAATTAAAACAAAAATTTGATTAGAATTAAACTCACTGCTTCCTTGGGGGAATTGAAAAGATCAAGAAATTTTGCATTTTTATCGATTTTGGCCGATAACCATCTCAGAATTCTTGGACAGAAAACTTCTTCCTGGTAGTTCACTTATTGTCTCAAATAAGGAATGACTTCAAATACCCAAGCCTATAACATAACGCCAATAAATCAAAAGCATTATTGAATAAAAAATAATGAATCATATCATGATAAAAGAAATATTTACCATGAAGGCTCATGGAAAGCCATATAAGTTCACTGTTTTTGGTGTTAACGGAGTCAACAAATATTCGACAGTCATTATGAATCTTTCATAACCCCAAGGATAGCTGTTAAATGCCTCAAGATCCTCGGAGAGATTTATTAAACTGAAGCTTATTTTGTTGTTAATGTCTCTCGCCCAAAGAACATTATGTACAAACCAAACCAAACATAATGATTGTTTGTGCTTCTTTGAAAGTTCTTTACCTTTCAATGCTTTTGTCAGATTTTTATTTTTAAAACTTGGACCAACAATGGACACCAAGTCATCACGATTACTCGACTTGCCTTTGCCTTTTTGGGGTGTGTGGGGTGCTTTTTTTGGGTCAGAGTAGGTATAACTTGAGAAGGAGAAGGAGGATAACATTTTAGTCTGGTAACTATGACAAACTCTTTCCAACCAAAACAAATAGACATGCCACAGTAATTTATCCACACCTCATCCATCTTATCTTTGTTTCCATACATAAACCTGCACTTGAGAAGATCATATACTATTTTCATCTGGAAACGAGTATTGTTGTTTTCCGGCTAATCAAGCTATTGCCCAAAACAGCTTTTCCTGAAATAAGAATCCAATTTTTGTTCTCGAAGTATTTTTCTGAAGGCGTCGAAAATTTTTTCCATGACTGACTTAACCACGAGATCACCCATTAAATCTGTGGTACCATCACACTGCATTCTCATAGGATAACGATCAATGCTAAAGGTTTTGACCAACTCTTCGGCGGAAGGGCTATTAGCATTTGGATCATCTCTTTTGAAAGATTCCTCCTCCCCGTGTTCATTATCTTCTGCTCCTAATTGAGATAACGCTTGTAAAGCAAGTTCATAGAGTGGTGGATGTAGCCGAGCTGTTGCACTTATTCCTTTACTTGGACTTGATTCGATTTATTTTCTTTTGGGAGCCATATTATCTTAAATTAACAGGAACAAAACATAGATTATAATTGATTAATGCATAACAGTAATATAACAGTTTCAATAGACAACTAATATGTTGCACCAGGTATGTTTGTTGTTGCAACATATAACCGACCTGTTGCAACGGATGAGTAATCCGTGAAAACCATAAAAACAGATCACTAATCTGTTGCACCTGGTATTTTATCTGATACAACATATAACCAAACCGTTGCAACGGATGAGTAATCCGTGGGAACCATAAAAACATATCACTAATCTATTTCACCTGGTATTTTATTTGATGCAACATATAACCGACCCGTTGGAACGGATGAGTAATCCATTGGAAATCATAAAAATAGATTACTAATCTGTTGCACCAGGTATATTATTTGTTGTAACATATAGCCGACTTGTTGCAACGGATGAGTAAACCGTTGGAAAGAATAAAAACAGATCACTAATCTGTTGCACCAGGTATGTTATCTGTTGCAACATATAACCGACCTATTGCAATGGATGAGTAAACCGCTGGAAAGAATAAAAATAGATCACTAATCTGTTGCACCAGGTAGTTTATCTGCTGCAACATATAACCAACATATTGCAACGGATGAGTAATCCGTTGGAAATCATTAAAACAGATTACTAATCTGTTGCACCAGGTATGTTATCTGTTGCAACATATAACCGACCTGTTGCAATGGATGAGTAAACCATTGGAAAGAATAAAAATACTCACTTATCTGTTGCAAAATGAAGAGTAAACCGTTGGAAAGAATAAAAATAGATTACTAATCAGTTATCTGTTGGATCAATATTGTTTAGATTTCTTCCAAACAGAAGAGTCATCTGTCGCAATAGATGAATGATCTGTTAGATTGTTCACCTGTTGCATCAGATGTTTCATCTGTTGCAATACTATTTTTACTAAGACAAACAACAAATCAACCCAGCAACACCAACACATCACACACACACGCACTAAGAACATCAACTGTGACCAAAAATCACCAACAAATTCGAATCAACAGTACAACAACAAGAAAAAAATGCCAGAAATTAGGGTTTAATTCAGTCCACATTTCAATACTAGAAGAGTAGTTGGCTTAAGTTCCTCTGCTTCTTCATAATTTTTTACCTGTGAAAAAAAAATGGGACGACGGAGAACTCGAAGTTGTTGTCGCCGGAGAAATCTTCACGTAGATTGACGGTTGAAAGTCGAAAAGGAACTCACCTGACTATTTGTCGTCGGAGGTTGAAGGGAGAAATTTTGTAGAACTGTTGGTTGGGAGAGAGTTGAGAGAAGCTGTCGAGAGAGAGAGAGTGGTTGATTTGGATTGAAGAGGGGTGTGAGTTGGGTTGATTTGTATTTTTGAAAAGATTAGAAAGTCTTAAAAATATTAATCAAGTCCACAATTAACTTAATCAAGTTTCTTACTGATGTTTGACCCTTTAAGTTGGTCAATGTCATCAATCCTTCATTCAAGATTTAAAAGACACCTTTCCTTCAATTTTCTCGAGTATCAGGGTCCTTCACTATTTTATAAAAGTCTCTCTCACTAATTATTAGCAAGATCAAATTAACAAGACACCGGATAGCGACGGCTAGTGAGGGACGTCCCTCACTAAATCACATGTGCTAAAAGAAGAATTTTTAGTAGTTATAAAATCTAAAACAAACTTGATAGTTAAAACACAACAAAGGATCGGATAGAAAGAATACTCTTAGGGGTCGTTTGGTATGAGGGAAAAGGATAAAAAATTCGGAATTAATTTAGAAGAGGAGCCTAAGCCATGTTTGGTTAGGACAAAATGCATAGGAGAACTCATCCCGGTATTAGTTATCCCGGTATTGTAGTGCTTTTCTTATCCCTCCCTGAAAATGGGATAACTAATCCTGGAAAGCTAATTCCGAGATAATTTGTTTTCCAACCAAACGACCCCTTAGCACCTCCCTCCTTTACAAGCGACGAAAACATAACACAGCGAATTTAAAACTTAAAAATGAGGCATGTGAGCTTGTGCTCTCTCCATAAAACTAGATATGTTATGTATATATTTTCTAAAATTAATATAATGTTAGCTACAAAAAGGCTAAATGGTGCACTTAGTTGAATCCAGAGGTATTTGTCAAAAAAAAAACTAGAAATCAATTCTCAACATAATGCATTTTTATATATTTTCTTTTAAGTGGAACACTCATGATCTAGAAATTCTGGCAAATATAATTTAAACTATGTAGGAAGACAACAATTCGATCAAACAACCTAGCTCTCACAATTCTTTCTGATATATTAACGAGTATTGTCGAGTTCTGTGAAATCAGCATTCCTTAAAAGTAGTCAATCTGCGCAAGACGCACTTATACCCACAATTTGCATCTTTGAGCCAATGGAGGGGCTATTATAGCTTTCTCCTGCCAAGCAATTTCATTTTCTTCTTTATGGGCCAGAAGATAAATGCCCACCAACTCAATGATAGGAATGATAATTTTAGTTGGTATTATGAATGAATATGAATGTGTGAAATCCATGATGTGATAAAAGCAACCACAATTGGTCACTCGGCCGAAATTAATTTCATGAAAATGACTATGAAATTCAAATTTTATTTTCTAACCATTTAATTTGCTGATTTATTCTATATAGTTTCTATATATATTCTATACAGTTTCTATATATAACTTATATATATAAACATTCTATACAAAAATTATATAATTTTGATACACAATTTATACAATAATTGTACAACTTTTTTTTACACATTTTATATAACAATTATATAATTTTTATACACTTTCTATACATTTTTTATATATATTTTATACATATACATATTTGATAGAACTATACAATTTTTATACATATATCTTATATGAATACATATTCTATATAATAATTATATCATTTTTATCCAATTATATTTAATTATTATTTTTAAACAACCAAAAAAAAAGTAGAATATTTTTTAGTTAAAAAAATTGTAGCGAAAAAAAATCTGAAATATTTTTAGAAAAGGACCGAATGGCCCAAGTTGAAAACTGTATCAGTATTGTTGGACTGTATCAATATGGTATATAAATTATATCTGAACTAAAGAGCTAAAATGACCCAAATTAGGAAATGACTATAATGTGAAAATAAAATAGCTAACTGACTATTTTTTGACAAAATATCAAACTTGGGTTATTTGTTTTAAAAAGGGGAAAGGACAAAAATAAATCCTAAAACTAAAATAATTCCACAAAACTAGCACTTAAATTTAAAAACCCAGTAAATAGCACCTCAATTCTATATCACAACTCGGCCCTTTCCGTTTTGTGTCCTGGGCCGACTTTTCATCTTTATTAGTAAAGTAATATAGGCGCTAGTCTTACTTTTCTCATTTCGCGGTAATTAGTAATTAGATTTGCAGTACTGACTAAAACTATAGCAATTAGTTAGTAATTAGATTTGCTACATCACCCGTTTTGACTCCTTTTCTTTTTTAAAATTCTACTCTTTTTTATTCTTTTTAAATAATAGAGTAATTGCTTCTTCTTTTTTTTCAGATTATTTTGCATTCACCAACATTATTAAAATAACATACTATTTGTTTTGTTTAGTTTTACTTATATATACAATAAAATACAATATCATATACTTTTAATATAATACAATTGTTAAAGATATATATTTATATGTAATAATGATACAGTTTCTATACATATACATATTCTATATAATAATTATAGCATTTTTATACACATTCTATACAATTTTTAACTACAATCATTATTTAGATACATATTTTATACTACTCTATATAATTTCTACATGCATTCTAAAAATGTATCAATCTAGTATAAGAGAGTATCAATTGAGTATATGAACACTGCAAGTGTATCAATGTAGTATAAAAGTACATTAATGTGGTATAAAAGAGTATCAATTGGGTATAGGGACTGCATGTGCTCGCATAAAATATCTTTTCTCCTTTTTAATAAGTGTATCAATATAGTATAAAAGTGTATCAATTTGGTATAAAAGTATATCAATTGAGTATAGAGACTGCATGTGCCCAATTGAATCAAATGGCTAAAAAGGGGAATTACTTTGTGAAAATTATCCCAAATATACTTTTTAGATTATTAGTTACAAATCAATTATGTAACATTTATTATTTGTATTATTTCCTTATATTTAGCATTTAACATCTATCACTATTAATTAAAGATTTTGGATAATTATGGCAAGTTAAGAAATCAATATTTTTTCATAATAATTAAATATCAAAGTTTATCCACAATTTAAGGAGATATATATGGTAAATATATTTTTTAAACTTAAGATCTGATTTTATACTTTTTAATTAACTTGATTATACTCTTTTTCATATTTTTTAGTCTTTAATTATCAATAGAAGTCTTATCTCTTTACCTTTTTTTAATTACCAATAGGAGTCTTTATCTCTTTAATTTTCATTCATTAAATTTCTTCTAAATAGTGACTCTTCCATTCATTAAATTCCATTCATTACCTTTTTTAATTGCTAATAATCTTCTCGATCATTAAATAGTGACTCTTCTAAATAGTGATTCTTCTAAATTGGACAATTGTTTAGATCAATTTTATATTAAATTAAGAACAAATAGTAAATGTTAACATTTGAATTATTGTTGCTTTTAGTTTGTTTTCATGCTTAGGCAGTGCTTAATTATTAATAGTTATTTCATTCTAAAAAAATTAACTACTTTCAAAAAAATAAATCCTTTTACAGTCAAAAGGCAGTCTTGCCAATTCAATTTTGTCAAATCTTTAAGTGATGATAACATATATATAGTTCTATTTTGGATTTTAATTAGTCATCGTTTCCCCACGTCCATATAATGCATATCATAATTAACTTTTAATATCATTGCTATTGTAGTATATATGTAAAACTGAAATCAAAATACACACCAACACAATTTTGATTTCACATGTATACCTTGAAAAAAAAACTTGTTCTTACGCTCATCCAGAACTTCAAACTCGTGTTTGGCTCGTTTCTAACATCTGAAAGATAGTTAGCCAGAGCACATTTCATTATTTTACCTGTAATGTCCATATACTCGGGGAAGATAAATGAACAAGAAGACATTCATTTTTAAGATACATTAGCCAAACAAGGATACCTTTTATTGAATTTTTTTTCGTGTGAGACCTTTAGTAGATGTATTGATTAATCTTCAAGATTGTTGTACCATCGGTTTATCGATCGAGAGATGGTTCCAATTAGTGTAATGATGTTAATTGTCAATTAGTGTAATGATGTTAACTAAGTTTTGATGAGCACATTTTCCTAGGATAATTCAACTTTTAATACGTTGAAATCAATTTATATACTCATTTCATACTTGAGTAACATTTTTATTTTGAGTTCTCAATGTATTAAATTGATATCGATGAAGTTTCGCATATATCACATTTGTATTGAATGAGTTTTATGAATGTGACAATCGATGAGAAAAATTATGTTTTATGTTACATAACCTTTTTAGTGTATGAATGGATATTATATGAAAACTATCAACGTAAATGTTGAAAATAAATTAATTGATAGTTGTTTGATGTCAAATAATTTTTCGTTGTAATAAAAAAATAATCAATATTAATCAAGATTGATATTTTTGTTTGCTTTCTGGCAAGATGAAGAACATTGTATAAATACTATGTTAAATATCAAAACTAAACTTTATTCATACCAACAATCTTATAAAAAGAGTAATGAGCACCAATAAAAATCAAGATTCAATATTCATGTCAAATGTTACTAATTGCAGAATCGAAAAATGTATAATTTGATGTAGTTGATATCAAATTTAATACCATCTGATGCGACTTAGTTCATATCAATTTCATTCAACGATGTAAAATACGAAACAAACGTTAGAGTAGCATAACATTAAATAAATACTACATAAATATAAAAAAATAAACTTTTTCATACCCACAATCTTATAAAAACAAACAGTAATAATCGAGCACCAAAAAGTTAATTCAAATTATTAACTATATTAGAAAAACAAACAGTGAATAGAAAAAATGTTTCAATATCAATTTGCAAGTTTGTATGTACTGCTATAGTCCATGAATACAACTTTGTTACTACCACATCATGTACATGCTTACTAGAAAAAATAAAAAGAAATAAAAATCGGGGATGATAGACATGATCACTAAGTGAGAAAATAACATATAAATGACCAATCATTCGGCAACAAGTACTAAGAATTCATTGATATGCATGTTGATATGTGAATTTATCAGAAGAAGCTACTTAAATGATGTACAAGAATTTGATGAACTAAAAGTCTATATGTTTTTTCTGTAAGATGAAAGTTATCCCCAAAAACATAATCGGAATCATCGGAACACACCGATGTGCATAACTCTGCAACTTCTATTTTCTCTGTCCCACAACATCTATTTTCTGCAACTTTGAATCCTGCACGGTCATATAAAGAAAGAAACGGAGATCTTGTCGATATTCAGGAAAAAGGTAGTCATATTTGTTCCATATTTCTGAGGGTTGTTGATGACATCAAGTGGAAGATTATATATATCTACATACACCAATCTTGAATTAGGTACTTTATTTTCCAGAGAACTTAAGTCATCTGTCAACTTGCTGTTGAACAATTGTGCTGCTTGGTTCAAATAATCAACACGTTCCCTTTCTTCTCCCCCTCTCAGTGTTGTTTGTGATGGCATGCATTCGATTGGTGGTATGCCAAGAAATATTTAAATTCGTTTAGAAGGCGTAAAAAAATTAACAAACCTGAAGAATCCCATCTCCCTCCATGACGGATCATGATTGAATGCAAATTAACAGAATTCATATTTTTAATCTAAAGAAATACTTGTTTTTTACTTTTCTATCAATTTCCAATCAACATAGAATGCGTTTTTTTGTTTGATGGTAGAGAGAAATCGTGTAAAAAGTGGAAAGTAGTGTATGAAGATGGAAACTCTTAATGCAAGCATTAAAATAGGAAGATAAATAACGGTTTGAGGGATTTGGGGGTGAATAAATATCAGTAATTAAGGTTAACTACTTTTAAGGAAGGTAAATTGTATATTAATTGTATTAAATATTAATTTTCCTTTTTCAGTAATTGCTTTTCTGTATTTTCAACAAAAAAAAAAAATTATATATTTTTCTAAGATGAAAGTTGCTATAACTTGAAAACTTAAAAGTTTTGCTATAAGTTGTAATAACTAATCTAATAAGTTTATATAGTTAATTTTCCCATTACTTTAGCCGACTAGCTACAACATGTACACCTTTTCAATTATGGGCCATTTTTTTAAAAATGATCATGCCATGTCCTTTTCCCTTTTAAAAATGGTCATATGATGTCTTTTTCTCAAGCAAATGACTGATTTTAGGGCCTAGTTGATGGGCCACGGAAAAGTTCTCCAAGAACTCACTCTTAAGTCTTAACTTCCAAACATGAGTTGGAAATTATAGAAATAAAGAAGAGCCTAAGGATGTGTTTTAGTATAGAGGAAAAGATTTTTTTAGAAAATGTATTCAATTTTTTCAGATTTGGTTAACGAAATATTATTTAAAAAAATAAGAAAAATGACTTCCGTAATTGAAGTTAGAGAAAATAAATTCAGGATGACATTTCAAGTTTATTGTCTCTTCCCTATCCCCCAATACCCCTAACCTCCACCCCTTGATCACCCACATTCATGCCAGTTGAACCACCACACCCATGTCACCCATTTCATAGTATTTTTTTAAAAGGCGAAACCCATCGATAGCCCTTCAAACTTGTCTCTAAAATTCACTTAAGCCCCTAAACTAAGGCTTGTACCTATTAAACCCCTACCCCCCCCCCCCCAATTTGGTTCCAATTGGGCATTTCTGCCCAATCAGCTAAAAGCTCAAAGTGTGTGTTGCACACACGCTATGATGTGGCAAAAAAGACTAATTGAAAGCTGACACGTGGCATTGTGGGTTCAATAATTATTAAAAATTAATTATAAAATTATTTAAAAAATAAAAACAAAAAACTGATTATTAGAAAGAAATTATAAAATTAAGAAAAAAAAATTATAAAATTATTTTTAAAAAATAAAATTATAAAAAAAATAATTAAAAATGGCATTGAGGATCCAAATTATTAAAAAATAATTATAAAATTATTTAAAAAATAAAAATAAAAAACTAATTATTAAAAAAAAAAAAAAAAAAAAAAATGGCATTGAATCCAAATTATTAATAAATAATTATAAAATTATTTTAAAAATAAAAATAAAAAACTGATTATTAAAAAAAATTATAAAATTTTATAAAAATGAAAATAAAAAATGGCATTGAGGATCCAAATTATTAAAAAATAATTATAAAATTATTTAAAAAATAAAAATCAAAACTGATTATTAAAAAGAAATTATAAATTTATTTAAAAATAAAATTATAAAATTTTAAAAAATGAAAATAAAAAATGGCATTGAGGAATCCAAATTATTAAAAAATAATTATAAAATTATTTTTAAAAAAAATTGATTATTAAAAAGAAATTATAAAATATCTACAAATGAAAATTTACAAAATTATTAAAAAAATGAAAATAAAAAACTGATTATAAAATTATTAAAAAAATGAAAATAAAAAACTAATCCCCACCTACCCCAAGGTCCCCTTCCCAGCGTTCATCTTCACTCCCCCCCCCCCCCCCCGCGTTCATCTTTTTCACCATTAAAGTGAACTTTGCTTCACTGTGAAGCTCAAAAACACACATACACAAAATTTTTGTTTAAAATCTACTTCAAGAATTCAAAAGAGGGTCCAAAAAAAAGCCATCTTTATTAAAAAATTTCACAAAATGATGATATTAAAGGAGAAAAAAGTGACCTTTATTGCAAAAAATCACAAGGAATGAAAAAAAAAGTGATGTTTGTTGTAATTTTTCAAGAAATGGTGATACTAGTGGAGAAAAAAAATGATTTTTTTTGTTGGAATTGTTCAAGAAATTGGAATAATTATGGTGGATTAAAAAGAAATTGTTCATGTGAAGACGCGGGGATGGGGTGGGGTTGAAGACGTAGGGGGTGGGGTGGGGGTGGGCTGCTGTGAAGAAAATGACAACGTGGGGGTGGGGTGTTTTTTTTTTCAAAAAAGATTAAGAAATTAAAAATTATATTAATAAATTAATTTAAATATAAATTTTTCAATTAATATTTTTTGGAGCCTCAGTGCCACTTGGCACCTTTCTATTGGATAATTATTTAGAAAAACGTGCCTCACGCGCCCTAGTGAGTGGACAACACGCGGAATGCCACATAACCAAAAAAAGGCCTGATTGGATCAAATTCGGGAGGTATAGAGGTCTGATAGGTACAAGCCTTAGTTTAGGACCTAAGTGAATTTTAGGGACAAGTTTGAGAGGCTATCGATGGGTTTGGCCTTTTTAAAATTACATATACATGTCTTTGAGCCAATAATTTTGTGTTTACTTATCAAACATGAAAAAAAAATAAAAAAATTTACTAATTTTCAAAAAAAAATAAAAAAAATTGGATCACAAATTTTAATGGAAACGTTAACTTTTCTTGTATAGCCTTTAAAAAAGTGTGTTATCGGTCAAAAAATATAAACTTTTTTTTTCATCCATTATTTCTGTTCACGTGATCTTTTCTTACCTCATTTAGGATCCATTTGGCCATAACAATTCTGTAATTTTTTTCCGAAAAATTATTTCACTTCAGTGAAAATTGAGGTGTTTGGCCATGAGAATTCCAAATCCAGTTTCAAATTGTTTTTGAAAAAGCGAAAACAATTTTTACTTGTTTTCATTTTTTTCTAACTTCAATTTCAACTTTATTTATTGTTACAAATGACCTCATATTTTTTGTATTTATAAAAACACCCTATTAATTCTAACCAACAATCGAAGTTAAATGCCTAATTACCACATTGTCCACTTCTTCCTACTTCCGTCGATAAAAGACATTAAAATTGAAGGCAACGTCAATTCCTCAAAATCTCCTCATGATATAAAGGAGCCTTAATCCGTTCATTCTTGTGACTCTTTATGCAACACAAACAACAAAGGCAACATTATTGTCTCCTATCACATTTGGTTGTATCTTGTAGATAAATTAGTTAAGTTGGGTGATTTTGATAGTTTTAAAACATTGAGGCTATAAAATTATATTTAAAAAAGTCTTTTCAAAAGTCTGGAAAAAAAAAAAAAAACATGGTCAAACATAACTCTAATTCCAACTCCAACTCCATTTTTTTTAATTTTCATGATCAAATGCGAACTTAGTTTCCGGAGTCAAATGTATAGGTACTCCTTTTTCCCCCCTTCTATTCTGTCAATGAGGACAATATGTCTTTTGTTCTTAATACTTGCCCTTCTTCATCACTCTAATACTTGCCCTTCTTAGTCACTATTATTAAATACAAACAGTGGGCACATAATATTTATTATTGAACTCAATATGTATGGGCACATTATACTCTAAACCAAGTAGACAAACTGAGGTGGTATGTTTTTCTAACACACACAACGAACAATTGTACTTGAATTAAGAAGTTTGATGCTTGATATATTGTTATTTGCTACCGTGAAGGAAAAAGATAGGCAGATGGAGATGTGCAAAATCCATTTAATGTGGCTAGCTCAGCAACTTGTGACCTCGAATTTTTTTTCTTCCTTTCACTAACAGAATCATGGACCACCAGCTCACCACTAATAAATAGTACAAGTAATGTAGTAGCTTATTTCACTGCCGATTTTTTTTTTTTTTTTCCAATTTAAAGTGCTTCGGATCTAATCTCTACACCACAAAATATTTGTGTAATATTTGTAAAAAAATAAAAAGATATTTGTGTAGTATTTGTAATTTTAGATCGAAAATCAGAATAAATCGAATTTCTCCATTCATTCAGTTTATTTAGTTAAAACCAAATTGTGCCCATCCCTATTTTCGGTCATTAATTCACAAATCTCTCCTTCAAAATTGTAATTTTCTCCCATAAAAATCTAGTGTCTTTTCTTTGTTCATTAAATCTACTTTATACAACATTAATTTCTTGGGGATTAATGCTAAATATGGTGGTGAGTAACACTCAAATTAATTTTAAAAGGTACTATGCTCAGTATTCATCTTTTATCATATTCATTGAATGGACTATGGAGGGTCCTTGCCTGCTGATTAATTAATATGCATATGAATATTTTGTACTTTCCTATTCTGCCCTTCTAATCTAATTTGATACATGTTTAATGGACTAAGTAACCTAGAATTTGACATATAGATTAATTTGATGATCCACAATAATCACAGACACTGCATGCATAAGTTATAGATGAAGCGTTATGTAGTGTATCATCATTATCCTGGAAAGCTTAACACTTAAATTTGAATTATCTCCATAAACATGCCCACACAAATCAAAATACTAGATTATGTACGTGCGTTGCACGTGTGTCACAACTCAATATAAAAAATTGCATACAACAACAATGAATCATAAAATATTGCATTAAAGTGTTTGTAGGGTATTTTTATTAAAGTATTTCTCAAACAAGTATTATTGAGAATCAATTAGTGTTTGATCAAATTTTTAAAACCGGCTTATTTGAAAAGTGTCTTTCTAAGTATTTTTCAAAAAGATAGTTCTCTATGCGAGAAACAACTTTGTGTTTAATGAAAAAAATTGAGATACTTATAGACAACCAAAAATTAGCATTCTTTATTTTTAAGAACATAACACTTTATCCACAGAGCATATACTTCATCACTTTGTTGTATATATACACAATTGCGCCATGCAGCTACTTTAATAAATAAAGAACCAAACATTCAACACTCTAGAAACAAACTTTCTATGCTCAACAATTCATATGGTTCAACAAAATTTGCTTTCCACACCATAAGCCCAAAATTTCTACAAAATTCCACAACAAAGTCTCTCATTAAAGAACGGGCAAAATATCCATGCACTACACCTCTCTGATATCCCATCTCCCACTTGAACAGCTGCCTATGACTTGTATAGATTTCTCCTGTACAAGAATATTGAAGAATCATATTTTTAAAAAAGTTGAATCAAAATACTACTTAAATGAAATTGTAAATATTCTTATTATATATAAGGTAAACTTCTAATTGATTTAGAAGTACTACATATTATGATTTCTTACCTACATCAACTCTCTTTCTTAAGGTATAAAACTCAATCAATATTTTAAGGTTACTTTGCTCGTTCAACATTTTATGCGAAAAATAACTTTAACTACTTACCTTAAGTTTTTTGGACTTCATTCCGCGACAATTATTCAATTTTTCGATGAGAAATTTTTCATTGAAAGAGAAACACAAGAAATCATCAAAAGGGATTATCAATTGTTAATTATGTATAAATCAAAATAAAAATAAGAAGAAAACGTAGAACAATATGCAAAAATTATCAAAAATATATTACAAAATAATTAACGCTAAAATAAAATACTAAATATTTTGCTAATAATAGCAATAGTGTAAGCCTTCTCAATTTTTGCTTCCTCTTTCTTTCTTCTCAAATCTAGAATATAAAAAAAAACGAAAAAACACAAACAAAAGCATTAATAAGAATCTAAAACAATCATAACAAAAAAGAAAACTATCAAACCATGTTGCTGCTACTTTATTTTGACTTTGAAATCGACAAAATATGTTGAAGAAGGTGTAATCAAAAACGTATATGTGTGAAATATGATTTGTGTTTCTTTATATAGGCAAATTATAATGTCTTGGCTAGATTCTGATAACAATCAATGTAGTTTTACATGTCATAGCAAGGTAAAATTACCATTTATAACATATTAGCAACTAAGCCTATATTTACCTTAATTATGAGATTTAAGGATATTTGCACAAGGAAAACTTTGAAGAAATCAATTAAGCCTATATATTTCATTGTCTTTGAAATAGGGTGAAAATGATTTTCACCCTCAACTTTGATTAAAAAATCAAACTCCCCCTCAACATTGAATAATAATCATATTCCCCCCTTTATCCCATGAAATGTCCATTTTGTCCTTGTAATTTTAATCCTATATTTATGTAATATCTTTTTATATTATATGTAATGAATATTTTTTTTAACACGGATATTTGTAGCATTTTATTTAAGTTTATTAACTTTATAAGCAAATTAATGTTTTTTATAAATTTATCACAAAATTCAATGTTATTTTTTAAGATCGTTATTTTAGTATTATATGTATTAAAGAGTCGTTTGGTGTGAGGTATAATTATAATAATTCAGAGATAAAGTTCATGATTATTTATCCTGCGTTTAATTAGATGTATTAGGTAGTCTCAAAATTATTTGTCGCACCATTTATACTACAGTAATGAGATAAGTTATCACATATACATGTTAGTACAACTTATTTTGTGATAAATAAGCCCGGAATAACTTGTTTCCAAACAACCCACCCCTAAGTGTGTATATATACATATGTATGTACATGCATGTGCGTATATTTTCGTGTTTTATCACTCTCTTACTAAATTCGTTTCATATTACTTAACTTTTTGTTGATATAATACAATCCTTCAGAAAATTTTACGTAGAGTTATATTTTGCTAAATTAACCTTATTAATGACAATTCGAAACCTTAAATTTATCTATACTGTTACTTTATATAGTTATTTAACACTAAAGGGTAGAAGAAAAACATAAAACAATTCTCTTGATTTCACAAATTGAGCAGATAAATTAAAACATCTATTTTTAATATGAGAATCAAGTGATAAGAAACGATATTATCTATTGTCTATATCAGTAAATAAGTTGTAATTGTCATTAATAGAGTATTACATATTTTATAATTTATATAAATAAATATAATCTTTAAAATTTGACCTTATTTTTATTCGAGAAAAATATTTAGTACCCCGAACTATGACCAAATTTGCTACGACACACGTCAACTTCACGGGGGTCCTATTACCCCTTAAACTAAATTTTAGCGTATTTTTATTAATCTTTTTAGCTAACGTAATACTTTTTGTCAATCATTTTAGATGGCGTGACACCTTTGATGTGAGCTCCATTTTATGTAATAAAGGTGCCAACACAAAAAATGACAAAAATACGCCAAATTTGAGTTCAGGGGATAGTAGGACCCCTGTGAAGTTGGAGTGTGACGTAACAACTTTGACCATAGTTTGGGGTGGTACTAGAGGTTTATCGCTTTCATTTATTGTTTGTATTTTTTGCATTGAAATATGTTTATAAAATTAGTATTACTTATTATTTTCACTTGTAAAATAAATATTATAGTTTTGGCTATTATTAATAAAACTAATTTTCTTATCATGCTAATTTACTTCATAAAGATCACCATTAGCTTATATTCTTAATTCATCATTAGCTTATATTCTTAATTAGTATTTCTTACTTTTTTTTTCCTAGAAGATAATGTTTATGTTTTTATGAAAATTTTGTTATATGATTTTTTTTTTAAAATGAAAATATGATGATTTTAAAGAAGTTAAAAAAAGAATTAAAAAAATTGACGATAAAGGGTAAAATAGAAATTTTAAAAAGTCAATTAGGATAAAGAGGGAGTATGATTATTGTTCAAAGTTGAGAGGGGAGTTTGATTTTTAAGACAAAGTTGGGGAGGAAAAATGATTTTAACCCCTTTGAAATATATAATTGTTTCTTCTTCTAATAACCCCATAAAAGGAAGGCACAATTAGTAATAAAATTTAACGAAATTAATTACAAGGATAGATTCTTCTTCTCCTTCTCACAACTATAATTAGAGTACCAACGGTTGTCTAATTAGAAGGAGAGATTCTTCTTTTCCTTCTCATAACTATAATTAGTGTACCAACAATTGTCAATTTCCATTTAAACACTATTAGTTAATTGAAATAATTAAAGATTTATTTATTTAGATACATAGTTCAAATAAGGAAAGGTTTAATAACCAAATTTTAAGAAATTTTTAAAACTAAAAAATAATGAAATAACGATTTTGTCTAAAACAAACTCTTTTAATGAAGGACCAAAAGTTCAAATCATTTTTTCAAGGGCCTTCACACTTTTAATATATTATAAATTATAGATATAGATATAGATTATAGATAATGAACCGCAAGAAGCATACCTAAATCGACTGAAGTGAATTCAGTTAAATTCATTGATTCCAAGATAAACCTTGTCACATATAGGTGTGTGTGACATAGGTTTCGTATTACTGGTGGCTAGTCCATCTACTGGGTGGTTGGGGACTACTCCGACATATTTGGTGGCTGGCTATGCCCCTACTATCCCTTTGCACTTAGTGCTCCAAAACGCCCGTTCGCTTGCATGAGCAACGGACCCACCCCTAGAGCCCAGAGCAAGCGAGGACCGCGTGCGTTGTGGACTTAGTGTTTCAAACAACCGCTAGTGTAACCGATCTACGTTCAAAACAACCAATGACACTAGCAACAACTTATGGGGCTCTCTAGCATCGAACAAAAAGGACTAGTCCTACAACGACTAGTGATGTTATGCAACAACTGCTCAATGGGTTGTAATAAAGGACAAGTACAGTAGGTTTGACAGTAGCATTAGGATTGCGGGTTCCCGTAAAATTATAATTTCATATAAGTATATTAAAAGTTTTAGTGAATAATGAGTTTCTTTTTCTTTTTGACAATAAAAGGTGAACTATTATCATACCAACAAACAGACAATTATACCTAAAGAGAATTCATAATCAGGGTTACCTACATGCAGGTCCCAAAATTAGTGAACCTCAGTCATCAACTAATTACAAATCCTTTGAAAAAAATCTATACATTTTCTTCTATGCCTCTCAGTTTGTATACTCAATACCTTTTCCCTGATGATATATATGCTCACCTAAAAAGTCCTGATCGCGTTGCATATACAGTTCATTAACCCAGTTCACCCATAGTACGTTCTTTTTCTACATTAACAACCAGATATGTTTCCCTCCATTAACAACCAGATATGTTTCCCAACTGAAGCCACATTATAATATTTAATATTTACAACATTTTATGTTCAGTCCACCCTGTTGTTTGGGTAAACATAGCTTCTTCCACTAATGCAATTTTCTTTTTATTTCTGTACTTCCTCATAAGTACTCTCCACATCTCCTATCAATCTCTTTTAACCACACCTTGAGGTAATACAAAGACAAGACCCCAAAAATTATAAATGAAAAACAAGATAGAAGTGATTGCATGTAACTTTCCTGCATATGATAAATGCATGTTGGAAACTACTCTAAACCTTTCATTGATCTTATGACATAGTTGATTGCACTCTAATTTTGACCATTTTCTTGGGGAAAGTAAAAGTCCCAAGTATTTTTTTTTAAGTTTAGTAAAATCTGTATTTTTCAACAATAACTTCAATCACATATTCAATTAACATATGAACAATCATATAAAGTTTAAATTTTGTATTTAAAACTTTGAACTTTTAATAATAAGTTCAACCTAACTTATGAACAACCAAAATGAAGTTCAAACTATTTTCTTGAAAATAGAAAAATCAAATGTTAAGTACTTCGACACAAGTTCAACCAACTTATGAACTATCAAAATGAAGTTTTAAGAACTTCAAACACAAGTTCAAATAGTTGAAGAACTATCAATATGAAGTTCAAACTATTTTCTAGAAAAATATTAAAACCAACTTTAAGAAAAAAAGATGAAACAGAAAGATTCAAGTCCACCAAATTCACGGTGTGTCCTTAAGAAAATTATTTCCTTAAGTATCCGAGGTTATGAAATATATTCCCCCAGGATAAATAAATCACTTCAACAGAATAGCGGTACCTCAAATTTTATCGAACTACGAACACACTCAACGAATAGCAAATCAGACTAGAGTTTTTTTTTTCTAAGAAAAAAGAGTATTTTTGTCTTCAACATTTTCATGTCTACACCTGAGAAAAAAATCCAGGTATTTATAGCCATCAAGGTGTTGCTTTATGAAGAAAAGCAATGATTCAGAAAAGTGCACTACTTCATAAAATTGCAACTCTTTGAAAAAGGTGCAATTCGTCGGAAAAGTCACAACTTATAGGAAAGGTCATAACCATCTAAACTAAAAATATGTCTGTTCAAATTAGATCCTTTTTTCTTGATGTTTTTTCAAAAAATCACCTATTC
This sequence comes from Capsicum pubescens, assembly GCA_030864215.1. Lineage (NCBI taxonomy): Eukaryota > Viridiplantae > Streptophyta > Magnoliopsida > Solanales > Solanaceae > Capsicum > Capsicum pubescens. The sequence continues at coordinate 115,695,207 of CM061539.1, forward strand.
ATTTTTTTTTCACACCTCTTAAAAAACCAACAATCCCCCACATGAATGGCGAATGACTATGTTATAAAAAAATTTACGAACAACTGTATGTTTTACAAGCAAAGACTAGTTGCATCTGGATAAGTAATTTCCCTTTGAACTTTTCATAGTGAACTTACATCGGATGCACTCGGTCAATAGTGGATGTGATATCTTTGAACCGTCGAGCTTTAATGTACACTTAGACAATACAAATCACACAACTAGCCTTTTACCATTTATGGTTCTCACGGTTTTGTTCGTTTCAGCCATGAACACGCCTGATTTCATGAGATCTTAGAGAATAGATCTTTACTAACATTATCCTTGAAACGACTTTCATTTCACTCTCACATAGGTGATTTCTAAACATTTAATCCTATAAATCAAACTATTTGGTCAAACTTGCCAAACTTAGAAACTATTAAAAAGCTTTAAAGCATAAGCCTTATCCTTGTTTCATGAATATTGTCTTCATCATGAGAATGAGTTGAGTATATTGACAATGTTGAAACCGTCAATCACAACTTTATTTGATCTCCTTGAACCTAACTCTTTGAATCTCCAGTCTGCTAGGTAGAGTTATCGTCGTGATGACTTGTCCTAGGCCGTAAACCCATTTTCTTTGATGATCTCTCAACTCGATTCCTCTCTAGTTAAGCCTTTTATAAGTGGATCTGACACATTATCCTTTGACTTCTCATAGTCAATCATGATAATTCCACTAGAGAGTAATTCTTTAATAGTATTATGTCTCCATTTTATATGACGAGATTTATCGTTATACATCATGCTCCGTGCCCTACCTATTGTCGCTTAACTATCACAGTGTATACATACTGGTGCCAAAGGTTTTGGCCAATATAGAATATCTTCTAAGAAACTCCAGAGTCATTCAAATTCTTCACTGGCTTTATCTACCTCGATAAATTTAAATTTCATTGTAAAGTGGACAATACATGTTTGTTTGGATGATTTCCAAGAGACTGCTCTTTCACCTAAAATAAATACATATCCACTCGTGGATTTCACTTCATTCGATTCAGTGATCCAATTTGCATCACTATATCCTTCAATTATCGTTGGATATTCATTATAATGCAAAACATAGTATTGAGCATATTGAGATATATCAGAATTCTTTTCATTACCACCCAATGAGTTTGATTGGGATTACTCATGTACCGACTTAATTTATTAATGACACATGTTATGTCTGATTATGTACAATTCATGATATACATCAAACTTACCAATACTCTTGCATTGTTCAACTGTAAGTCACTTTCACCTTCATTCTTCTGAAGTGCAAAGCTCACGTCTATGGAGTCTTGACAATACTGAAATCTAAATACTTGAACTTGTCAAGTACCTTTTCAATGTAATGAGATAGTGACAATGCTAATCTTTGTGGAGTTTTATGAATTCTTATCCCTAAGATCACATCCGCAACTCCAAGGTCTTTCATATCAAACTTGCTCTCAAACATTCGCTTCATAGTATTTATGTCATAAATATCTCTACTGATGATCAATATATCATCCACATACAAATAAATAATGACTTTATGATTTGGAGTGTCTTTAATGTAAACACATTTATCACATTCATTTATCTTGAAGCCATTTGACAACATGGTTTGGTCAAACTTTGCATGCCACTGTTTGTGTGCTTGTTTTAGTCTATAAAGTGACTTAACAAGTTTTCACACTTTCTTTTCTTTATCAAGAACCATAAAATCCTCAGGTTGTTCCATATAAATTTCTTTCTCCAATTTTTCATTTAAGAATGTTGTTTTCACATCCATTTGATGGATTTCAAGATCATATACAATCGTTAAGGCAACCAATATCTGAATGGACGTTATCCTTGTTACAAGTGAGTATGTATCAAACTAACCAAAACCTTCTTGTCTAAAGTCTTTCACAACAAGTCTTACCTTGTATTCGTCAATTGTACCATCGACTTTAATTTTCCTTTTTAAAAATTTATTTGGAACCTAAAGATTTATTTTCTGGAGAAAGATCAACGAACACCCAAGTGTGGTTACTCAAGATTGAATCAATCTCACTATTGACTGTCTCTTTCCAAAAGGATGAGTCCGAAGACGACATCATTTTTAAAAATATTTTAGGCTCATTTTCAAGAAGAAATGTAACAAAATTTAATCCAAAGGAATTTGATGTCCTTTGATGTGTACTACACCTTGGATTCTCATCATTAAGTACATTCTCATTTGGTTTATCTCGAGGTAGTTTAGTCCCTATACTAGACTGCTCATGTCCAGTTTTATGCGGATAAATATATTCAATGAACTCAGTATTATCTAATTCAATTACCATATTTTTATTGATATCCAGGTGTTCAAATTTATGACTAAAAAATTGATATGTTTTACTGTTTTTAGTATATCCAATAAACACACAGTCCACAGTCTTAGATCTATTTTTACCCTTTTAGGCATAGGAGCTTGGATTTTCACTGGACACCTCTACTCTTTGAAATATTTCAAGTTGTTTTTTCTTTATTTCTATTATTCATATAGAATTGAATATGTCTTACTATAGGTCACTCTATTGAGTATTCGATTTGCTGTAAGGATAACTTTTCCCTACAAATTTTGTGGTAAATTCGAACTTATGAGTAAAACATTCATCATTTTATTTAATGTTATTTTTTTTTCTACAATCTCATTTGATTGAGGTGAATACAGGACAGTAGTTTGATGGACAATTCTATTTTCTAAACATATCTCCGCATACGCTACTCCCCTGGGTCATGGGACTAACAACCAAGAAGAGGTGAGAGCTGCTATATGAGGCTTATCTTGGTGTTTGAACAATGGTATTCAACAGGTTATGATGGAGGTTGACTCTGAACTCCTAATCAGATCGATAAGAGGCCAAATATCAGTACCATGACAGCTGCAGCATCTTGTAGATTCTTTACAGAAGATCATCTCACAATTTCACCTGTGCATTTATAGGCTTGTATACAGAGAAGCTAACTATGTAGCAGATGCACTATCCAAAATCAGCCATCAAAGTGACCAGCCAAAACATTATTTTCACAGTTAGCAGCTCCCACCAGAAATTGCAGGTTACTTCAAGCTTGATCAAATAGGCATGTCAAGTTTCAGGAGAAGAAAGTCGACTAAGATATATGAACCTACTTAGTGTTTAGCTATAACAAGATAGAAGGATTTAGCAAGTCATAAGTTTGCATAACTGTACAGTGCATAGTCACATCTGTTAGATCACAATTTATAATTTGTACCATAGTTGGAGGTCAGGTTTATGCCCCTCTCAATGTACATTTCTTGCAATTTAATGAAAATCCTGGGGTGTTGCTCAGCCCCTAAAGTTCCTTTAAAAAAAAAACATATCTCCGCACAAGAAAATTCTCACTCTCCACCTCTATCACTTTTTATCATTTTTGATCTTTTAATCCAACTAATTTTCAACTTCTGTTTTATATTGCCTAAATGTGTCTATGCTTCATCCTTATCATTTAGCAAATAAACATAACAATATCTAGTGCAATCATTAATAAAAATTATAAAATACTTTTTTACCACGAGATGGTGTTGACTTCATATTACAAATATTGGTGTGGGTTAAGTTTAAGGATTGAAATTTCTTTCAACAAACTTACACAGATGCTTAGCATACTTAGATTCCACACATATTTGACACTTTGATTTATTGCACTCAAAATTAGGCAACAGTTTCAAACTAAATAATTTTCGCAAGGTTTTGTAATTGACATGTCCTAAACGACTATGCCACAAATCATTTGACTCTAACAAGTAAGAAGAAGCCTAGCTTTCTTCATTTCAACAGTCATTACATCAAGTTTGAAAAGACACTCAGTGAGGTATCCTTCCTACATACATTTCATTCTTTCTTATTACAACTTTCCCTAAAACAAACACACACTTAAATTTATTTTTAATGAGAAATATTATCGACACTAAGTTCTTCCTAATAGTAGGAACATAGAGAACATTGTTGAGAGTCAACACCTTGCCGAAAGTCATTTTTAGGAATATCTTTCCATTTTCTTCAACCTTGATTGTTGCATTATTTTTCATGATGATCACTTCTTTGGACCAACAGTATCATAAGTAGCAAAAACATCTTTGTCCGCACAAACATGTCTAATGGATCCTGAATCAAACCATCATTCATTTGGATTTCCAATTAGATTGCTTTAAGTGATCATAGCATATAAATATTCAATCTTTCCCGTTGTTTCCAACATGCTTATCTGATCTCTTTTCTTGTTTTTATTCAAAACCTGACTATTTAGAGTTTTGTGGATAATATTACTATAGTTGTAGCACTTGCATTTGAATGTTTCCTTGTTCTGTTTTATCTCTCCAGAAGACTTCTTCATCTTCTTATTATTTGAAGCATCTTCCTTAACAGGATTTACAACCATCATTTATGATTTTTTATTCAACTCATTATCCTCTTCTATCTTGGAACGATTCACAAGATCTTTCAACCCAAACAATTAATTTTCAATCTTTCTAAAATATGAGGACCTATACTTGTGAACATTTGTATTTCAAGTTTGGTCAGCCAAAATGACATCATTTGTTGTCATTTTTTAAGTTCACACCAAAATATTTTTTTCGATATCTCTGTCGTTTTCATTGCTAGAGCAATATCTAAACGACTTAATGACGCAATATTGGTTGTCGTTGGGACAACACCATTCACAACCGAATCAATTTGTTGTTCAGTTTCATTCATCATTTTCCTGTCAATCTTTGACATACACTTTAGTATTTCAAAATACTAACAATAAAAACTGTAATATTTATACAATTTGTTTCTAGTCAATGATGAAGTTTTTATATCTTTAAATCATCAACCGAATAAACTTTGAAACCTAACAAAGTTTTTATGACTTTAAATCAGAATCAAATTCAAACAGAGTGAAAACCCATAGATTTTAAACTCCAGAAACCAATACAGAGAGTATACCGTATCAGTGAAGTTTTTATATTCTTCGAACCAAAGTTTGACACTGATTTCTCAATGAAGTTTTTATATTCTTATAATCGAGGGAATATAAATCAAAAAATTTTACTCTCCACAAAATCAGACCCAATACAGATTAACCAAGTACTTGATTTATAAATAGTGATAATTTTTTTTTCTTTCTTTCACCAAACAAGCAGAAAAAATATTTTTTTTTATAATTTGCTTAAGATTATTTTTTTTGGGGGGGGTTAGTAAAATCTGCATTTTTCAACAATAACTTCAAACAAATATTCAAATTAACATATAAACAATCATATGAAGTTTAAACTCCGCATTTACAACTTTGAACTTTTAACAATAAGTTCAACCCAACTTATGAACAACCAAAAATGAAGTTCAAACTATTTTCTTGAAAATAGAAATATCAAATGTTAAGAACTTCAACACTAGTTCAACCAACTTATGAACTATCAAAATCAAGTTTCAAGAACTTCAAAAACAAGTTCAAACAGTTGAAGAACTATCAATATGATGTTCAAACTATTTTCTGAAAAAATAGAAAAATCAACTTTAAGAAAAAAAAGATGAAATCGAAAGACTCAAGTCCACCGGATTTACGGTGTGTTCTTAAGAAAATTATTCTCCTCAGGTACCCGAAGTTGTGGAATATATCCTCCCAGGATAAAATGAATCACTTCGACAGAATAGAGGTACCTCAAATTCTATCAAATTACGAACGCACTCAACGATAACAAATCACACTAGAGTTTTTTTTTCAAGAAAGAGGAGTATTTTTTTCTTCAAAATTTTCATGTCTATACCGGAATTTTTTTTTTAGGTATTTATAGTCATCAAGGTGTTGCTTCATGAAAAGAAACAACAGTTTAGAAAGGCGCACCCCTTCATAAAGGTGCAACTCTTCGAAAAAGGTGCTACTCTTTGGAAAAGTCACAACCCATTGAAAAGGTCATAACCATCAAACTCGAAAAAGAAGTTTATTCATACATCCTTTCTCTCGATGTCTTTTCGAAAAACACCTATTCATTTTCCAGTCACACAACACTAAGTACCTAATAGGAAAAATACTTGCAGCAAAGCCAGTTAATGATAATAGTTTCTCCTGGACAACAGCTAAGACCCCAACTATAAAAATGCTTGATTTATCAGTGTTGGCTATCAATCATGTTACTTTAGAGAAATGATTCAGAGCTTCCACAATTCTTTGCACTGACCCATTTTACCTTTTGCTAAATATAATCAGATCGGTAGCAAAAATTAGGTGATTGAGACACTGTCTCTTGCACATTGGGTGAAATCTGAAGTTCGAAAGTTGCCCATCTTTGATAAAATTCTGGTTATGTACTTTATAATAAGCCTAAAAAGAAGCGGAGAAATAAGGTTCCCTTATCTCAAACTCCTCTTCCCTTCAAAATAATCATAATTGCTCTCATTAAATTTAATGGAGAACTTAATAATTGTTATACACGCCATCAAATTAACAAATGTTTTGTGAGAATCCATAATGAGGCAACATTTCCTCCAAAATATCTCATCTCACCATGCCATAAGCCTTCCTTAAATCAATTTTCATGTATCTAGGTATAGTTTTTCTCTTCTAGTGTCTCAGTAAATCATGACAAATAAACAAACTATGCACCAATGATCTACCACCTACAAAGGCAGCTTGAGTTTGCCTAACTAAATAAGGTAATATCTTTTTCAATCTACCACATAACAACTTAGAGATTACTGTATAATTCACATTACAATAAAAGATTTGTCTATATTGATGACTAGCATGGTCAGGTATCTTGACATTTGGGATCAGAGTTACAACTGTTGCAATTATTTATCTCAATAATTTTACAGTTTTCACGAATTTCAAAACTGCATTAGTTGTTACCTTCTTTACTATATCCAAAGTATCACTATAGACACCACTAGTATACTCATTCGGTCTAGCACTTTTTGTAACTTTGATGTTGAACACTGCATTTTCACCTTCTGTTTCGTATAGGGTGCAAGTAGTTTTACTTGGTAGTCTACAGTTAAGGTATTCCCATTTTTCAAAAACATATTTGATGCTTGCTGCCTAGTTCCACCCTCTTTATCCCCTAGTAATTGAAAAAGTAATATAGTAATAATTTGATCCGACTTAGTATGTATCTGCATTATCTTATCCTGCAGTTGTGTAATAGTTTCTTGAAACCTTTTTTGCTTGAGTATAAAGTGAAAATACTGAGTATTGTCATCCCCTAACTTCAACCATGTGGCTGTACTCCTTTGTACCTTCAATATTTTTGTTAGATAACTCACCCTTTTAAGCTTTTTAGCTATATCCTTTCCCTTCTGTTATTTTTGCCTATTTAAAGGGTCTAACTGTAGCTAGTCTTGCACCTCTACTAATTTCAGTCTAAGTGTCTGTAGTTCCTCTTAACATATTACTGAAATGATAAGTATACAACTTCCTTATTTCAGGCTTGAGGATCTTCAACTTCTGAGTTACTTGATATATATAACATTTTTATACTTGTCTGCACCAACATCCAAGGATTATACTATTTAATTGTGCATGAGAACTCCACATATATTATAGTATTTTAAAACATATTTTTGCCTTGACCTCACATTCACAGTCCTAACATGTAGTGGACTATTATCACTCACCCCTTCATTTAAGAAAGTAGTTCTATATGCAGGCATTTCATCAAACCACTATTCATTAATAAAGGATCAATCTATTTTTGAAAATACTCTACTAGTATTCATTCCCCTTGTCATTTCAAGTTTAATTCTTACCATTAATCCCTATTTCTCTAATAGACAAGTGTCCAAACATTCTTGAAATTTATTTATCTCTGATAGAGTAACCTGGTTCCCACTAACTCTATTAGTGCTATGCAATACATTGTTAAAATCACCTAAAACTAGCCATAATTTATTCATACCAAACTTCACCCCAATCAGGTACTCCCATAATAGCTTGCACTCTCCTCTTTGATTTTGAGCATAAACAAAGGTAGTGTGAAACTCCATATGCAATGAAAACTGTTTTATCAAGCATGTGATAGCTTGATCTTCTCACTGCAGACAACCACTTCACAAATATCTCCTTCTATACTACCAAAATTCTCCCATTATAATGGGATTGATGACTAGAGGAGTACTTCCAGCCCCCAAAAATGTTTATAGCAACCATATCTACACTTTTTTTGCTTTATTTTAGTCTCTAACAGTCTAACCAGATTTACATCAAGCTGGTTATAGAGGTAAGTTACTTTTCTCTGTTTACTGAGGCTATTAAGGCCCTTAACATTCCAGCAGAGAAGATTAATGATTTTTCATAGGGATTGGTTCTTTGTCACCCTCCTTCCTTACATTTGAAAAATCTGATCATGATCCTCTCTGATAGTCAAAGACTAAAAGTAATTTGTTGTACTAATGGTAGGAGCAACTGCATGCACCCTCCCTAGCTGATTTCTCCTCAAATAACCACCTTGTCTACACTTTTCCTTTACCCTTATTTTCTTGTAAATCAGGCTCAAGTTTTTTTAATGAATCCAAATTTATCATGACCATATTTGTTGTGATGATCACATAAAGAGGGTCTCCAGTCATAAGTCACGACTATGTAAGTACAATTCCTTTCTCATTTCAAAACATCACCTCATCAGGCAGCTTCTTCTTCACAATAACTTTAACCAACAGCCTATCATAGCTTAATCCCAACTTCTTCTCAGTCTGCTTGTCCATCTTTAATGGCTTCCTTACTAAGCTCTCTATCTTGCTCAAATTCATACCACTCCAATACCTAAAATCAAGCCCTGGTAGATTGATCCATATTGGAATAGTGAGTAGCACCTCTTTAGAGAACTCCATTTCCGGAGTCCAAGCGTTTACAATCACAAGCTTATTATCGAAATAGTAGATACCACCTACAACAACTCCATTTTGCCTTCCTCACTATAATAATTTCATTTCTCATCCATTGTAACTTTATTGATTTCAAACTTTCTCCACATATGTTGGATTAAATCATTTAAGGCCGTGAATGTTGGATACGCACCCAACACATAACATACAATCACATTTTGCCAATACTCAATTTCAGATCTAATGTTCCCCAAATCAGTTTTTCCAATTAGTTGATGATCACAATATTCAGGATTCAATTACTCCAACTTAAAACCCACATTTGCAATTTTTGAGATATCAAAATTCTCCCAAATAGACTTTACTTTCGTGGCTATCTTCTTGCCTCGCATATCAGAATTAGTAGGCAATTCCTGTTCCACCCCATTCTGCCCACAAACGTTGCGTTCACCTCCTGAGATGCCCTTTGTCTACCTTTGTCTATTGTTGCACTCTGTTCTTCGTCGGAGTAGCTATACTCCTCATCGTTGGTAGTGGACTGATGTCTCTCAGCTGATTACTTCGTGCTGGCTTAATTGTTCCCACAGTAGCAGTCGTGTCACTACTTCCCTGCATTTTACCCTCATTAAAAGATTGTGTATCCTTCAATGGAGCTCCTAGTGTGCTTGATTCAACAAGGTTCGAGTTCTTTAGCCTCCTGCCCTTGGCTGGTGCACGGTAGCTAAACATGCACCGGAAGCACTTTCAGAGCAAAACACATTGAATTCATTAAATTAATTTTTACTCTCTTCGTCCATTTTTTCACTTTCAATTGACACACTTCTTATGAAGCACCAAAGTGATGATAATTTTACTGCATCACCTTTTGATTACAATAAATTAAATACTTTAAAAAACGTACTATAAAATGACTAAAGGTAATAATAAGAATAAATAAGAAACCTAAGTAATTAAAGTATATCTTAATTTTCTAAACTTACATGTAAATATAAACATTATTTTAGTACCGTGAACAAGTAAAAGTCTACAAAGGTGCCCAAAAAGGAAAAAAAAGAAAGAGATGCCCATCTAGTAAAAGAAACTCATTGGGAATAAGGAAGAAGGTGTTCATCGGTGACTTACTGATAAGTGAAATTTAGTATCATGTCAGAAGGGGAGACATGAATAACTAGTAAAGTCATTGTCATGTGATCTGAAAATCACTGATTCAAGCTGGTGAAACAGTCTCTTGTAAAATGCAATATAAGACTGCGTATAGTAAACCCTCGTAGTTCGACCCTTCCCCAAATTTCGCGTATAGTGGGAGCTTTAGTACACCACACTATCCTTTTGTAATTAGTGTCATGCCACTGTAAACTTGCTTTACTAGGAGAGGTAGTAAAAGAATAGAAAGTGCTGCTACTACTATTATTGCTTAAAAGCAGAAGTAAATGTTAGCAACATTGAATGCTACGCGGTTTTGAGGAGTGATGACATTTGCTCAGAGTCCCCATTGAATGCCCCTCTCACCTTTTTGACTCTTTCACTAATCTTATAAAGAAAACCTTAGCCCTTACACACTGTGCAACTTATCTCTCTCTGCTTTTTCCAAGAAGAGAAGAAAAAAGTTGGAATCCACAAACAAGGCAAAAAGAGTTGGTACTTGAATATTGTTGTGTTGAAATTATGGGTAGACTCCCTTGCTGTGATAAAGTAGGGGTGAAGAAAGGACCATGGACTCCTGAAGAAGATATAATGTTGGTCTCTTATGTGCAAGAACATGGTCCAGGGAATTGGAGGGCAGTTCCCACTAAAACAGGTTTGTCTTCTTGCTTCTCTAATTTAGCATGGAAGTACTTATGTAAGTGTTTTAAATAGCCACACTTGAGATGTGAATCTTGACAATATAAAGTAATTTTGGGTCACTTTTTTCACTATGACCAAATCTTTCCTTAGTAGCGGAGCCAGAAGTAATTTTCACTAAGGAGATGCACACAACAAAGAAGTAAACACACGAAAAAAAATCAAGAGGATTCAACACATATAATATCTACATAAAAAAAAAAATTGACTTTATATATACGGTATAAATTTCGGGCAAACCCATTACTCTTCGTAGTTCGCTCATGCATGATGGGATTCACCATTATATATAATTTTGTTTTTCTGACAAAGGGTATTTAATTAATTTCCACTTATCGTTGCTAGCTATATTGAATCTTTCCAAGTGTGAAAGTTTACTCAGGATTTATTTTTGTTTTTATGTGTGGTTTTTTCCAGGATTGCGCAGGTGTAGCAAGAGCTGCAGATTAAGATGGACAAACTACCTGAGGCCAGGGATAAAAAGGGGTAACTTCACAGATCAAGAAGAGAAAACGATTATCCAGCTCCAAGCTCTTTTAGGCAACAAGTATATATGCTCTTTAACTCTTCTTTAATTTCCTCTCATAAGAACCTAACTGTGAAAATACTTTGCTAAGACTCCATTGATGGAGCTAAGAAGAGAAGAAGAATCAAAATTATAACTGCTTCAAAACTTGTTTATTACAATCAGATCGTTGTGCCTTATATAGGCAACAAAATATCTAATAACTATCTTTCTTCTAAAACACTCTATTTGACAGCTCATTGTCACTCACTAATCATTGTCTAACAACCTCTAACAACTTATACAGCTGACTCAGCAATATGATCCTAACTAGTTGAATGCCTACTCCTATCAGTATTACACATTAGTGGAACAGGTAGTCGTGTATGTTCCAAAACACTAACCCTAAATATTTAACGTTAAAATGTATACATATAGTTAGATTACACTCATCCTGAATGCATAGATCTATTAATTGAAACAAAATTCCTACTATTATATATTTTCTTTTCTAGCTAGATCTTCACTTGTAAAGGAACATTTAGCGTCGTCACCTCCTTTGATTTTAGTATTTAATTCCATTCTAGTTGGTTCAACGTCTTAAATAAAGTTTATTTTCTATATAGTGATAGAAAAATGATTTTTACCCTATTATGTCATGTTAAATATAAGTGATTAACCACTCATAATTAATAAGTGAAATCAATAATGTAAGAATTAATTAGCCTACGTAGCTAGCTACCCGACATGTTAAAATAATACGTATGAAAAATTATTTGATTGTGTGAATGTATATAAGGTGGTGGACACATGAGGAGGGATGATCAGTATAACACCCCTCATCGGAAAATTAAAATGTATGTTTAAGTCAATATGAAGATTTTAACAAAATTTCTGATTTCACCACTTTGACTTGTTGTGACCTTGGAACAGATGGGCTGCAATAGCTTCATATCTGCCGGAGAGAACAGACAACGACATAAAAAACTACTGGAATACTCATGTAAAGAAAAAGCTGAAAAAGTTACAATTAGATCAATGCTCTGGATCAGATGATCATCTATTCTATGTAGAAAATGGTCTTACTCATTTATCATCATCAAATTCAAGGGGCCAATGGGAAAGGACACTTCAAACTGATATAAACATGGCCAAAAAGGCTTTACATAATGCCTTGTCACTTGAAAACTCAACAAGCCCACTCATTAATATTAAACAAGAAAATCCACAAGTTTCTTCTACTACCTATGCATCAAGTACTGAAAATATATCTAGATTGCTACAAGGATGGATGAGATCATCAACTTCTGAGAATTCAAAAACTTCATCTAACAACATTGCAACAACTGATTCATCTTCATGTGATGGGACACCAAATGCTGAAAGCAAAGGTGAGTTCTGAATTACGTGATCGCCTTATTTAGAAGTTTAAATTGGCATATATACAGAATCATAGAGCATACTTTAAATTATTTATTCTGTCTTAGTTTAAGTGATACTACTATTTATTACTTGGAGAGTCGAACAGCTTTTCTACAAGTAAAATTTTCAAAAACTGTTCGAATATTTTGAATAAAATAGTTGTGATGATTTATGTCACTTTTCACATCATTTTCAAATATGTAAATTTTATTTTAAAAATTTGAAGAATTAGATTTACACTGAGAATTAGATGCTTTGACACTGGTACACCGAATTCCCTCACGGACAGGCTTGATACATGAAAATCTTCTGCTTAGAAAATTAACCTAAATAGTCATTCACTCAATTGCTTAAATTAAAAATAGTCGCCGACAGTGAATTCGGGTAGCTATTGCCACATCCTTATTCTGATTAATACTGTATTGTATTAATTATGCAACCATCTTATTTTAACATTTAAACCATTAGAAGGAGCACATTTTTATTTAGTAAATTTTGTTTGAACAGGTGGAATGGGGTTAATGGAAGCCTTCGAATCACTTTTTGGTTTAGAGTCATTTGAATCATCAAGTTCAGATGAGTTCTCTCAAACAACATCCCCCCAGGCTGAAGCTACTAAAGTTGAAATCAAGAAGGAAGAAAATGAAAATGTGGAAGCACCGGCTGTGCCACTGTCCATCATATTAGAGAATTGGCTACTTGATGAAAATACCCTCAATATTCAAGCCAAAGATGACTTGACTACCTTCTCCTTTGATGAAACTGCTCCCCTTTTCTAGGAAAAAAAGCTTTATTATATTGCGCGGGGTCTGGAGAAGGGCTTGACCCTTTTCTAGAAGAATTTTTAATTAGATTCTTTTGAGGGATTAATTCTGGTTTGACCTCTCTTTTTTTTTTTGCACGATACTTCAAAAGAATAGCTAGCTGTGGCAGCATCCCCATTTTGTTTTATTTGATGTGGCGATTTTAACAGGTCATGTACATTTAAGCCATTGTTATATTGACTAGCTCAGCCTAGACTTCTGGAGTTGTTTTTACCATGACTAAGTTGTATTGTTTTCGAATTTCATTTCAATAGATTTAACTCATGGTAATTTTTATTTGACATCAGTGTTAATGGTGCAGTTTAATTGATTGCAACGTAAAACGTGTTATTATTCTCTCTCAGATATTCCTTTTGTTAATAAGAGTTTCATGTTATTATATGTCAACTTAATTAAGATGATAGATATAGAAAGAGAATCACATTCAATAAAGTTTATAAAACTTATGTATTCTCTCTATTCATGTCCACTTTGAACTTTGTGTGTCCCTTAAGAAACAGTGATGAATATAATATAAGAGTATTTTACTCAATATCCATATTAATTGGTGTTTACTGTTAAGTTTTGTAAAATGATTTCAAAAAAGTGAAAATGTTAAAAACTACAGAGATAATGGAAGAGAATGAACTGAAGGAAGAGAAAATTCTATTCTCATTACTGAAAAAAACTATTTACACAATGCTAAGAGCTAAGATATATATACCTGAAAAATGTGTAACTAACTACCCTATTGTGCCAACTACACTATCATTACTTTAAGTTAGTTACAACTAATTATTAGTTAGCTGGCAGCTCACCTAGCTAATTCCTTTCTCTCAACACTCCCCCTCAAGTTGAGGTTTGAAAAACATCTAACAACCTCAACTTGCTCATCAGATAACTGTGTTGTTGTCCTCCCAATGCCTTGGTCAGTATATCAGCTTCTTGTTCAGTTCCTGCAACATGCACTGCATTGATTAATCATTTCTGTATTTTCTCCCTCACAAAGTGGCAATCTATTTCTATGTGTTTGGTTCTCTCATGAAATATGGGATTCTCAGCAATTTGTATAGCTGCTTTATTGTCACAAAATAAGTCCACTGACATCTTCACTTTCACATTCATTTCTTTCAAAAGTCCTACCAGCCATACAATCTTTGCCACAGCAGAAGCCATACTCTTGTATTCAGCTTCTGTTGTGCTTCTGGAGATGGCTTCTTGTTTTTTCGATTTCCATGAAATCAAGGATTGTCCCAGCTTTATGCAGTATCATGTTACTGACTTCCTTGTAACTGCATAAGATGCCCAATCAGAGTCACAAAATATCTTCGATGTGTCATCCATATTGCTACTTAAAAAGATACCCAAATCAGGACTTTCTTTGAGATATCTTACTACATGAAGTGCAGCATCTAAGTGAGACTGTTTAGGATCATGCATGAACTAGCTTAAAGTCTGTACAGTATAAGAAATGTCTGACCTGGTCATTGTTAAGTAGAGTAACTTTTCTACCAACTTTTGATAAGCACCTTGGTCCACCAGTTGAGGGTCCTCACTCTCTTCTTTCCTTAAATATTTATCGAACTCCACAGTTGTGAATTTCATATGTTGTTCTAGAGGTGTTATTGCAGGTTTATTACCTACTAACCCCCATTCCAAGATCAGTTCCAGAGTATATTTTCTCTGTGTCATAAGAATGCCTTTATCAGATCTTAGAAATTTTATTCCAAGAAAATATCTCAACTCTCCCAGGTCCTTGATCTTAAAATTTTATTGCAAATGAAGTTGTGATTCCTTGATAAGCATCAGATCATTCCTAGTGATCAATAAATCATCCATATAAATGAGTATCATAACTATTTTCTTGCCATCCTTCTTTGTAAAGAGGGAATAGCCATGTTTACTTTGTTGGAAACCATATGTAAGTAAAGAATTTGTAAGCTTTATGTTCCACTGCCTAGAAGCTTGTTTGAGACCATATAGGGATTTTATCAACTTATACACTTTGGTAGTATTCTATAATGACTCCCCCTTACTGCAAAAACCAGGAGGCAGCACCATGTACACTTCCTCATGCAAATCACCTTAAAGAAAAGCATTAAAAACATCCATTTGAAACATAGGCCAAGAGTGCATAACAGCAATAAGATTACACCTATCAGTGACCATCTTTGCAACCGGAGAAAAGGTGTCATGGAAATCCACACCTTCCTGTTGTGTGTAACCCTTAGCCACAAGCCTAGCTTTGTATCTTTCAATAGTACCATCAATATTATACTTAATTTTGTATACCCATTTGCAGCCTATAGGTATTTTTCCAACTGGTAGATCAACTATCTCCTAGGTTTTGTTTTCTACAAGAGCAGAAATATCTTGGTTCATCGTGTGTATCCACTTGTCTTCTTGAATGGCTTCATTGTAAGTTTGAGGTTCAGTGGTAGAAGAAAAATTAGATAGGAAAGCTTGATAACTCGAGCTAAGATGAGAGTATTGGATCATATTTGTAAGGGAATGGGGGAGAGCCTGAGATGGAGGCTTGGAATGTACATAGTCAGTCAACCAGATAGGTGGTTTGGTAGACCTGGTAACTCTTCTAGGGGGTGAATAATGATAAGAAAGAGTGGGTTCCAGAGATGGAGAAGATGAAGAAAGAGAAGCATGAGAAGGAAAGGAACCTGTAGGTGCATGAGAAGGAAAAGAACTTTCAGGTTCTGATGGTTTAGTGTCATACAATTGTTGATCATGGGATCGATTTATATCATGAGAGGGTGTAAGAGTATGATGAATTGGAATAGAACAAATTACATCATTTGTCTCTGTAAAATAAGTAGAGGGAAAGGAAGTGGAAATAGAATAACTAGGATGATGTTTAAAGGGAAAAATATGTTCTCTGAAGTGAACATCTCTACTAATGAAGAAAGTGTGAGATTGCAGATTGTACAACATGTAACCTTTTTGGGTTGGAGTGTATCCCATGAAAACTACAGGAATAGCTCTAGGAGAGAATTTGTCATGTGGTGTGAGAGCAGTAGCATAATATAAGCATCCTAAGGTTCTCATGTGACTTAAAGGAGGGGGTGAATTATGAAGCTTCTCATAAGGAGAAAGCCCATTTAGGACTGGAGTGGGGAGCCTATTGATGATGTATGTGGCCGCAAGTATGAATTCCCCCCAAAATTTGATAGGGGTGTGACCTTGAAATCGCAATGCTCTAGCCACATCTAGAAGATGTCTGCATTTTCTCCCAGCCACCCCATTTTGTTGTGGGGTGTAGACACAGGTTCTCTGATGTATGATGCCAAGGGATTGAAACAAAGATGTACACTGTGAATTGAGAAATTCAAGCCCATTATCTAATCTAACAGTTTTGACAGTAGTATTGAATTGATTATGAATGAGTTGAATAAAGGTTCTTAAATGCAACAAACAATCATTTTTGAATTTGAGAAGAAAAATCCATGTCATTCTACTAAAATAATCTACAAGAGTTAGAAAGTATCTATTGCCAATATAAGTGTTGTGCTTATAGGGGCCTCATACATCCATGTGCACCAATTGAAAAGCATGAGTAGACATAATCTTATGAACAGGAAATGGTATTCTAGTTTGTTTAGCAACAGGGCAAATAGGACAATTACGAATCAAGGAACTATCTAAAGTGTGCTTGATGGAAGAAATCTGATTAAGAACGTGCACTGGTGTTGTTGACACCCAATTTTGATTCGCTCCTTTTCCTCAATTACTTTTACCGATGTTCCTCAGCCCTAAACAATTTTCAAAAATTAAAGAAGGAATAAGACTCAAATTTTATTTCTATTTCTACATATTTTTAAATAATGAAAGGAAATCTATCTTTCTATCATATTATAAAATATTTTAGCACCAAGAATTTTTTGGTAATCGCATTCAATTTCACTAGTTTTATTTATTTATTTATTTAATTTTAAAGGACAATATTATGACCATATATATGTATATTTTATCACATAAAATATATATTTTGTTATGCTCTCATTTTTACACACGTATATATATTGTTAATATTAAATTAAAAAAAATCAAATAGGGCGCCTAGACAATATATATCTATAATTTATGTACGTTAAAACTAAAAAAAAAATGGGATATCAGGGAGTACCGATAGATTTAATTTTAGAAGAAAAAGAGCATTCGGGCTGACAATAATCAAGTTCCATTTTTTTTTCACCCAAGCCCAACTCCTATTTTATAAATTTCAAATAAGAGACTAAAATAAATTAGCCTGAAATTCAGTATAAAATCCATATCCGCTTCGCCTTTTCATCCAACAAACACAAATCAATCCAGTCCGTAAATTTATTTTCAACCCAAAGATTCAAAATTTTTAACTTTATAAATAATTTATTTATATATATATATATATTATACATTTAATTATTTTCTATTAAATTTAAAACGTCCAATTAAATGATTGGACGGTTAAAAAATAATTACTTTTAAGTTAATTTTTTATATTTATCCATATATATAAATATGGATTTAAATTCAACTTTATAAATAATTTATATTTATTTATGTATATAATTTTATTTTATTTTATTATTATTATTTTTTAAAAGGGGGCACTTGTTTTTAGCCGTCCGATCAAGAAATCGGACGGATCAAAACTGGTCAAGAATTCAAAACAAAGCACGCGTATTCCCCTTCCCAATACGCGTGCCTTTCCTCTTCCCCAAAGATGCAGAGTCATGTCCCTTAAATTTTCCACATATACGACACAACAACAACCGACTTTTTCTTTCTCTCCTTATCCTCTCCTTTCCAATCATCAAAGAGAAAACCTAGATGCATCTCCATAGCTGCCACCATCTGCCACCACTACAAAGATCCCACCCCAAAATCATCACTCCAGCTCACGAATCCGAAAAGGCAGAAGACTTAGCCCTAAATTTGTGTAAAAAATGGAAAATCTTCAAATCCTCCATTAATGGCTTTCAAGTTGGCGTTTTTCAGAAGTCGGGATATTCAAATTTTGAATTTCCTTCATGATTTCTCAAAAAATTTATTTCAAATTCGGATTCTGAAGTCTGAATTTTGGCTATAAATAGCCGGATTACCATGACCAAAGAGGAGGAGAAAAAAAAAAGGGTGAACATTCTAAAGTCTGCAAAAAAAAAAGGTCACATAATCACTTTTTTTTTCTTTTGTTGTTTTGGTCTAAGTTCGAGCACCGGAGTTTGAGTTCTTCGTCGGAATCTTCTTGACGTCGAAACCCAGGTTTGCTGCCCAACACAAGGTGAAACTCTTATCCCATTTAATCACAGTGTATTTAATTTCTGGGATTCTTTAACCATTTGGGTTTGATTGGTTGATTACGGATGTGAGTGTGAAGTAAAACGTTGTGTGAGTGCTTGATTTAGTTCATGTTAAGCTGTGTGTGTTACGAAAATATTCTACTGGTGCATATCAAAACTTGTGAAATGATACTGTTGCTTCTATGATATTTTTGATACCTTTTTTAGGATCAGTGTTCTTCATAGGAATCAACATGTAATGCTTTAAGGCCAAGATATGAATTTAGGTTTAACAAAGGAATTACTAATCCGAGTTAGGCATTATAACTTGATAAAATGATTTAATTTTTGAGTTTGTTTTTATGATTCAATTTTTGAGTTTGTTTTTTCATTACCTTGTTGAGCATATAGCATACACAACTTCAAGTGATAGTTTAGTGTTTTTTATTCAATATTAGTGAACATTAGCACGTTCAGACTTGATGGAGTTTCTTACTCACTGTCTTAAACTCGAAAATTAGTGTGCATATGCTGTAGAAACTATTGATTGTTTTGTTTGTTAAGTTTTTTTTATTCTCATGTCTCTGACTAAGTTATTAAAACAACTTGAAAATGGCTAGTGATATAAAGGATCAAACCTTATTTTATAGTTGTTAAGCACATCATTAATCTAATGATCTTCTTGTGTTTCTCGAATAATTAATATGATGGCTAGAAGAATGATGAAAACAACATATTCTTAGTTTCATTCATTTTTTCTTATGATATTATTATAGTACAAACGTCACGACTTCAATCCTTGTATGTGGTTGTTTTTTACCTCGTGGACGAATTTAGTATAGCCAAAGCATGACTTTGAAAAGCAATGAAAATGTTTACCTTATAAGAGTTTGAAGATGAAGGTATTATGACGTTTTGATAATTCCAGTTTCACGAAGATGAAATAATAGGTTAGTTAATACGCACGCATTAGAAAACAAGGAAGCAAAATAGAGTTTGAAAATAGTATCTTTTGGATTAGAGATGCATATGTAGAGGAATTTTACCTCTTAAGCTTCAATGCCCATTGTAGTTATCAAAAGTGTATTTGTATAGAATTAAGCTAAACTTTCCTCCTTTCTTAACCCATTTCTTTAAAATTGAAAGGCTAACTTAAAGTTTAGCCATGATAAGAATTACGGCTGGGTATCCCTTTCTCATTCGATTATACGTTATCTCCTCTTCTTTGATCAATTGTGTGAACAATATTAATGGTGTAAGCCTAGAAGTATTTTAACATTTTTTTTTTCGTATTTTGTTGGTGGATTTTATCTTCGTGGGAATTTAAGACTATTAGTGTTACTTTGATCCTATTTTTCTAGTAAGTCACTGTGAATAGGTAAGTAGTTTGAAGTTGAGATTAAAAGTAGCATTTCCTTAAGAGATAAAATCTTATTCATTTGGAACTAAGTGGAACAATAAATGGGAATGGTTCTTGAATTCTATATGTGTGCGCTAAGCTACTGTATGATTGAAAAATACATTCCAATGGCCATGATTCCTCCCTAATTTACTTATTCATTTTTGTTCTGTCACTTTCTAATTGTTTTATTTCCTTGTTTCATTTTCATGTACACTCTCGGGAGCTGGAGTTCCGCAATGGAACTCGTCTGACCCAACATTGGGTCAACTATATGATCACAGAGCCTCGAGGTCACAAGTTAGGAGCTTAGTTTCGTTAAGAGTCTAGTATTCTTCGGCCTTTCCTCTTATTATATAGATTATGTTAATTGACTTTACATATGCTTGCAAACCAATTATTCTTATTAATTATTTAAAGTAGCATTATTGGTTCATTGTGCTTATGTCGCTTATGTTGCTTGTGAATTTTCTTTAGAAATAGCCTAACGTTCTTATATCCCATTAACTAATGCATCATTAATCAATCTGTAAGCTAAATGTTTCAAATTAGTCAAGTAAAAAACATTTTTTTTTATCAATAATGCACTTTGGCCTAATATTTCACTTTTTTCTTAAAATTAATGAAATTCTGGAATCAGCTAATACTAGTCATGGCGTAGGATCATTAATGTACATTTTCTTTTCCTAAAAATGACACGATGCAATTTTATTAAAATATTTGTACAAGGTAAACATATGTATACGCCCCAGACATGAGTATAATATATATATATATATATGTGTGTGTGTGTGTGTGTGTGTGCATTGCCCATATTTTTCTTGCTTAAAGTTATGTTTGTCATACACATCGTCCCATCACATATTGTTACATTATTTACACCACGCCCTATACAGATTATTACCATAATTATCATGTGTTTACCATTAAACGTAATAACCATTACTTTTTACTTTCATCTATGACATTTTATAGATAAAATCACAATTTTATAAAGGTTTTAAACATATATGTTTATATTGTTGCACTTTTATTCATATTAATGTTATCAGTTTTATATTTATCATCTCATTTTAATGGTCTTGATAAGTATATGAAACCATATGTTCTTACGCATTTCGAATCCACGCGCATGCTTCCCTCACGACCAACATGTGTAAGTTCACAATACTTTTCATTATTTCTGTATACATATTTTATCATATAAATATACTCTTGTATCAGATCATGGCTATACGTTTGGTGTACCTTGTACATCACTTCTTTTAAAAGAAAATAGCGAAAGTTTCTCATCACTATTTTGGCAAAAAATAAATAAAACTTTTTCCTAATATTTTCATAAACTAAGCATAAGGACTATCTTAGGATAGGCTCTGAGGGGTGCCTAACACCTTCCCCTCGAGTAACCAAAACCCTTACTCAGAATCTCTAAATATTTTTGAAAGACCAAGATAGAGTTTTACAGTAAAAAATGGTTTATTCCTAATTTACCTAAAAAGTTAGTTGGCGACTCTAAAAAAAATAAAATTTTCAAATCCCAAGTGTCACGACCTACCACCATACGTCGTGTGCTGTTTCGATCGGTTCGAAATAGGGCTCGACAGAATGGCGACTCTGTGGGGGAATTTTGAACTTAGGTTTTAACCTTAACATGCTCAGTTTAAAATTTCGTGCTTTATTGTGTTATTTGCTTGCTCATTTTTATATCATGCTTTCTATGAAATGACGCTAGCCAAATCCGAACTTGCTTTCTTATTTGTTTGTATAACACTGCTTGTTATCGCTTTATCACTTGCATTATTCCTATCGAGTCTTGGTCGTACACAATTCACACACTGAACACGCGAGGGGTGTACCTACAATCCTCCAAAACCTCTTTGGATTCCTTAGTTTCAGAGTCGGTGCAATTAGGTTAGTGCACCTTCTCGTAAATATTCAGTCCCACTCTCAAAATTTTTAGGAAAAAAAAATCTTACTCTATAAATAGGTCATGTTGCATAAACCTTAGGCGTGATGGTCCAAGGCATCGTCATCGTAATTAGGAAACCACCCTTTTGTCAAAGGTTACAAACCTGTCGACATATTTTATGTGATGATTAATGTTGACGGTCTAAACTAAAACACATAATGGATTTGAGATAAATGACTTATCATATCATTTACCCTTTCTTTCAGATGAATACCAACCAAACCTTACTAAGAATCCAAATGATTGCCTCAGTCCCCCAAAACTTACAAACCTGGTGGAAAAACATTCAAGTCGTGCATGGGGCCGAAGTCAGAGAACACTTAGGCTCTTTGGTGTTCCTCGTAGATATTCAGGCCAACGAAGCGCTCGTGCAACTATTGGCTGAGTTTTGGGATTCTTTCACCACGACATTTCAATTTACAAACTTCGAAATCACCCTGACTTTGGAAGACATCAGTAGCCTTACAGATTTGTCTCTTGAAGGAAGGTTGCCGTTAGTCCCATCGGCCATGACCGGTAATGGATTTTTTCATACTTTGGGTTTACGAGCAGACCGTGCACCGAGGAGCATCAGATATGGTTGGGTTAACTTGGGTTACCTATTTCAAAGATTTGGATATCAAATGAGCTATGACCATCACCGAAAGGACTTCGCTTGTACCAGAACAAGGTGGGAGAGTGTTCGCCCCATGGCTTTCGCACTTGTCTTACTGGGAATTCTAGTTTTTCCTCGAAGAAGGGGCCATATCAATATCAACTTGATGTCTTTGGTTTTTACCATGTTCACCGGTTTTGAGAAACTGACGTTAGTGCCAATGCTGCTGGCAGAATTATTCCGAGCTTTGTCTGCTTGCTCGAGAAGGAATGATTTCTTTGGTAGATGTAACTTGCTACTTCAAGTCTGGGCCGTGGAATACTTCTATCAACGGGCGCCAATTGGATACAACTTAAAGGACGTCCCCAATATGATACAAAACTATGAACAGAGGTTGAGATTTTGGGAGGCACTCCTAGGACCAGAAGAATGGTGGGCTTATCTGACGTACCTCACGGGAGATGTCATCCAATGGAAACTTCCTGGGATCACAGGGAGAGCACTGTACAGAAGGTACACTAGTTATTTTACTGAGCTGATTGGGTTAAAAGGAATCCAACCATACACTCCACTTAGAGTTCTACGTCAATTCGGCATAGAACAAAACATCTATTTATGGTCGCCCATAGGTCCAGCGAAAATTACTTATGAAAAACAAGTGCCTTGGGACAGAATTACAAAGCTGCAAGAAATGTGGATAAACATACTTTCAGCAAAAATTAGACAAAAAACTTGGTGCACCTCAGGGTATTACGCATGGAAAGTAGAAGGAGGTCCAATAACACGACCAAGCTGGGAAAGGATTCCTGGGTTGGTGGACTACGACATGGTTTTTCAGGTGGCAAGGGAAATACTACCTCACATGTATCTTACCACCTTCATGTTCCGACAGGTAGTTCCGGGATCGGTGGATGACATGATTCCTCCAGACGATAATGATGATGTTAGGGAAGGCACAAACGAGGAACTAGGCGACCAATCCATGAGGAATGAGGATAATTCAGACTACCCAGAGTGGCTGATAAATAATCAAGATTTCATGGACTGTTTTCTGTGCCCAGGAGATGACGATGACGATGACCCCACTTGGCCTTAGACTTTCTTTCCTATCTTACTTTTTTTTATTCCCTAAAAAGAGCCACATGGCCCACCCCATTATAAGCCCTTGCGGTCATCCTTTCACTTTCTTTCAAGCTGTCGTTGATCTATTTTTATGTAACCTTTTGAAACACCATTGTTCAATGAAAGTTGTGATTATTCTCAAATCTAAATGTGTTTAAATAGACCGTTTATCATCAAATTGATTGAAACGTAGACCTACCTCTGGCAAAAAAGAGGCTCTATATTAGGACACGTTTGGATGTCACCAACTTGGTGTATATATATGTTACTTACTTGTTACATTTTCATTATTGCCCAAACTAACATAGTTTCCTTTTGTTTTTTCTTTCTATCTTTCCTTTTGCTTATTAATTCCCCAAAAAAAAGAAAAACAAAAGTTGATTTGTGTCGACTGAAAAACTGGCGGAATCCCAATACAACCTTCGATCGAAAAACAAAATGACTAACAGAGACAAGGCCGCGATGATCCCAGTGGATGACACCGAGAGTTCTCAAAGGCCGTCGGATACTCAAAACGATGATCAAATGGCCAATATGGCACAGGAAATCGAGGCCCTAAAAGAAGATCTCCATCAAATGCGGGATCTAACCAAGCTTACAATAGCTAGCTTTTCCCGCTCAGCCACAGGCTCCAAGTATTGAATTACCTCCAGGCGCATCCGCTAACCAAGCAAGTATACCACACGCTCAAGCACCACCTGTTTTCCAACCCACTATCGGAACAATGCTTGGTTATCCATTTCCTACCCATAACTTTACTGTTACGATCCATCTAGAGATGCAGCACATACCCGAAGCACATATCGCTTGTGAGATACTTGTGCCCCCTGTATACACTACCGAAGCTCCTGCCTTCGTAATATTTGCGACTTTTAAGGTTTCATATGAGGCTGATCGGTATGTGGGGTTAGGAAAAGATGTCCAATCAAGTGAAAAAGGGTCGATAGCAGCCCAACTTGAGAGGCTAAAGAGAGCATTCAGAAGCATGCAAGTCACCAGAGGGAATGAAAGTTTGGACTACGATGACTTATGCATTAATCCAAACATCGACATGTCAGTGGGGTACAAACCACCAAAGTTTGATGTGTTTGACGGAAAAGGTGACCCGCATGCACACCTGAGGGCTTACTGCAACAAGTTGGTCGGGGAAGGAAAGAACGAGAAGTTGAGAATGAAGTTTTTCATTTGGAGTTTGTCGGGAGAAGCTTTGACTTGGTACACCCAAAAAGACCCTCGCAAGTGGCGTGACTGGCGGGAAATGGACGAGGATTTCATGAGTCGCTTCAGATTCAACACTGAGATTGCCCCAGATAGGTTCTCACTGGCTAACATACAGAAGAAGCCATCTGAATTATTTGAAGAATATGCATGGCACTGGAGGACCGAGGCTGCAAGGATCCAGCCTCCACTAGATGAAAGTGAGCTCTCCAAATATTTTATCCGAGCACCAAAGGGTGTTTACTTTGATAAGATGATGTCGATGATGGGCCAAAAGTTTGCAGAATTGGTCAGAATGGGAGATCTCATAGAAGAAGGCATCAAGTCGGAGAAGATCCAATCGATGGCTGCGTTACAAACTGCGAGCAGGGCCATGCAGACCGGTTCCATTAATGGTAACAGGAAAAAGAGAGAAGACGTCTCCGTCGTCACACCATATTACCGATCTGGAAATTCTTCCCACCATTACCCTAACAACCCCCAAATTATTGCACACGTCCCAGTGTACAATACTCAGCCGTATTATAATCCACCTCGAGCTCCAGCATACCAAAATCCACCAAGACCATATGCCCCTGTCTAAGCTCCAGCTCACCAAAATAGACCAGCATATGCACCCAGACCACGTCCAAACTTTGAATCCAGAAATACCCGCACTTACACACCAATTGCAGAACCTTTAGCCCAGTTGTTTGAAATATTGAGGGTTGCCGGTTTATTGCATCCAATTAAGGGAAAGGCCCCTGACCCAACCTCTCAGAACTTTGATGGTAGCAAGCGGTGCGCCTATCACTCAGGAGTCCAAGGGCATGACACGAAAGACTGTTACAACTTGAAGAATCAAATTGAGTCTCTGATAAGAAGAGGTATCATTAAATGCACCGCCACAACTCCCAATGTGAACAATAACCCCTTTCCAAATCACGGAAATTGAGAAGTCAACATGATTACTCTAGAGGAGGAGTATGATTCGGAAGAAACTATTATGCCCACATGGAACTCAGAAGAAATCGTTGTTGCATCCCCATCACAGCTATTTATCACAGTTCAGTTGAGGGAGCCTATAACTGTTCAGACTTACCTTCCAAGAGTCATAGTGACCACATCAGCCATTGGGAGGACCGATTATGACACCAAGGCAGTACCATGGGACTATCGAGCTGAAGCCAAGGGCAAAATGATAGATGTTGTTTCGGCTCAAGGGATGACCAGGTCAGGGAGATGTTATGCACCAGAAGAACCAAATCGTGGAGTTCTCAGGAAAGATCAAAATCCAAGGAGAAATATCACAGATGCTGAAGCTGCAGAATTTTGGAAGAAGATGCAGTCCAAAGACTATTCAGTCAAAGATCAGCTCAAGAAGACACCGGCCCACATATCCATCATGTCTTTGCATATGAGTTCTGAAGCTCATAGAAGTGCTTTGATGGAAGTTTTATTTGGGATTAACATACCAAAGGAGACAACTAGCGAGACCTTGGCCGCAGCAATCGGGCGAGTGGTAGAAGCAAATAAGGTCTCTTTTTATAACAATGAGTTACCATCAGAAGGGGATGCACATAACAAAGCGCTCCATATTGCGGTCAGCTATCATGACAAGATTGTGAACATGGTCTTGATCGATGGCGGTTTGGGTTGCAATATCTGTACAATTTCCACGCTGAGGGATTTGGGTGTGAATATAGAAGATATAAGAGAGAGTCGGGTGAAGGTTAGAGCCTTTGATGGGTCACAAAGGAGTGTCATCGGGGAAATTTACTTAACATTGTAGATAGGACCAGCAGAGTTTCCTGTCTTATTTCAGGCAATGGATGTATCATCTAGCTACAACTTGTTGTTGGGGAGGCCGTGGGTCCACATGGCAAGAGCTGTTCCTTCCACTCTCCATCAATGCGTGAAGTTTGAATGGGGTCGCACAGAAGTTACCATTCACGGAGAACTCAGTCATCCCATTTATTCTATCAATTTAGTCCCAGTCACCGAGGAGTTAGATGGAGCCACTTTCCATACTCTGGAGTTCATGCAAGCAGCAAAGATCAATGAGGAAGTAATGACAGCTGAAGCAAAAATGTCGAATCCTGAAAAGATGGTTGCGTCGGAGATGTTGAAATATGGGCATCAGCCCAAGACAGGACTAGGACCCAGAGCCGATGGTATAGTCGAGCCTATCCAGTTAAAGCAGCAGAAGGGTACTACAGGGCTTGGATATGGGCCCATTTCTGGAGTAGCCTGCAGGGAAAGATTTAGAATGACAGTGTTCGTGCCATCCCAAGTCCCAGTTTCAGAGCAAGCAGTCAATGAAGATATCATTGAATGAATAGGGAATCTATTTGTGGCTGTGATCGAAGGTGGATCAGAGATAGATTTCAATAAGCTTACCATCCATGATGCTGAACCGGGAGAAGTACTGCAGAATTGGACCATTGTCCCATCCCTATTCCATCAGGAGTCTTGGTAGTGCGGGACTGTTGTTTCTTTTAAAAATTATTTTGCTTGCATGATCAATTGAGGCTTGAATCGTGCCGAAGCTATTTTTGCTACTTGCCTCTTCTCCAAAGCCAGTGCTTTATTCAATAAAGTTCTTATTTTCCAAACTTATTTAATATTTTCAAATATCTATTTATTTTCCAGCATCAATTTACTTTACTCACTTTTATACTTTTTCAGCGCAAATATTAATAAAAATCCTCGTTTCACGATTATGACATGTAACGAATCCATTGAGCAAAATAGAAGCGATGCGCAAGATTACGAGGAGTACGATGAGAGCATGATGCCTGAAAACCTGCTGCAAGAGATCGAACAACTCGAAAGTTAGAAGAAGCCTAATATGGACGAAACTGAAGTCGTCAATTTGGGTGATGAAGAGACAACAAAGAAAACATGAGTCAGCATACACTTGGAGGATGAAAGAAAGTGGGAATTGATAAGCCTGCTTAAGAAATACATCGATGTATTTGCTTGGTCTTACGAAGACATGCCTGGTTTAAGCACCGATATCGTCTCGCATCGACTACCGACTAACCCTGCGTGTTCACCGGTGAAGCAAAAGACGAGGAAATTCAAGCTCGATTTGAGTTTGAGAATCAAGGAGAAGGTCACCAAGCAGATAGAAACCAACGTCGTGAGGGTCACGACTTATCCCACCTGGCTGGCCAACATCGTGCCCGTACCAAAGAAGGACGAAAAGATAAGAATATGTGTAGATTATCAGGATCTCAACAAGGCTAGTCCAAAAGACGATTTTCCCTTCCCAAACATTCACATTCTCATTGATAATTGCGCGTAACATGAGTTGGAGTCGTTTGTTGATTGTTTCCGGGATATCATCAAATTTTAATGGATGAGAATGATGCAGAAAAAATAGCCTTCATCATATCGTGGGGGGTATACTGCTACAGGGTAATGCCGTTAGGACTCAAGAATGCTGGTGTAACTTATATGAGGGCCATGACCACTCTTTTCCACGATATGATTCACAAAGAGACCGAAGTGTACGTGGATGATGTCGTCATCAAATCTAAAAGGAGTTCGGACCATTTGGATGATTTACGAAAGTTCTTCAAAGGCTGCGAAGGTACGACCTAAAGTTGAATCCGTTTAAATGCGCCTTCGGAGTCCCCGCAAGAAAGTTATTAGGATTCATCGTTAGTAGGAGAGGTATAGAGTTGGATCCGCCCAAGATAAAGGCAATCCAAGACTTACCACCCCCTAATACCAAGAAGGACGTAATGAGTTTCTTTGGAAGACTCAATTACATCAGTCGGTTCATAGCCCAATCCACGATCATTTGTGAACCAATATTCAAGTTATTGAAGAAGGATGCCGCCACCGGATAGACTGAAGAATGTCAGAAGGTTTTTGACAAAATTAAGGAGTATTTGTCTAACCCAACAGTATTGGTTCCACTAGAACCGGGAAAGCCGTTGTTGTTATATCTATCCGTTATGGATAATACCTTTGGATGTGTGTTAGGGAAGCATGATGATATAAGGAGGAAAGAGCAAGCCATTTACTAGCTGAGTAAGAAGTTCACACCGTACGAAGCTAACCGTATGATGGATGAAGGATGTTTTTCAATGGAGCAGCGAACTTCAAAGGAGTCGGAATTGGAGCAGTCCTAGTTTCAGAAACAGGTCAACACTACCCAATCTCGGTAAAGATTAGGTTTCCTTGCACGAATAATATGGCAGAATATGAGGCCTGCATTCTCGGGCCTAGGATGGCAGTAGACATGGATATTAAAGAGCTGTAGTTGATAGGAGATTCATATTTGTTGATCCATCAGGTGCAAGGATAATGGACCACCAAGAATGTCAAAATCCTTCCTTATGTGCAAGGTGTTAAGGAATTGAGCAAAAGGTTTACGAAGATTGAATTCAAGCATGTCCCTCGAATTTAAAATGAGTTCCCCGATGCCTTAGCGACACTATCTTCAATGATTCAGTATCCAGATAAGAATTACATCGATCCCATCAAAGTGGAGATACATGACCAACAAGCCTACTGTTTCCATATAGATGAAGAGCCAGATAGAAAACTGTGGTATTACGACATTAAGAGGTTACTCGGAGCGGGAGAATATCCAGAAGGCGCTACTGGCAAGCAGAAGAGGACTTTAAGAAGGATGGCCAATCACTTCTTTCTCAACGGGGAAATTCTATATAGGAGGACTCCAGACCTAGGATTGCTACGATGCGTCGATGCCACGGAGGCCATGAGATTGTTAGAGGAGATACATGCAGGAACCTGTGGACCTCACATGAACGGCTCCATGCTTACGAAGAAGATTTTGAGAGCTGGATACTTTTGGATGACTATGGAGAGGGATAGCATTCGATTCGTGCAGAAGTTTCACCAATGTCAAGTTCATGGAGACTTTATACGAGTTCCTCCAAACGAACTCAATGTGATGGGTTCTCCTTGGCCGTTTGTTGCTTGGGGAATGGATATTATTGGGCCCATAGAGCCCCCTGCATCCAATGGACACTGTTTCATCTTGGTCGCTATCGATTACTTCACAAAGTGGGTTGAGGCCTCAACACATAAGGCTATAACAAAGAAGGTGGTAGCAGATTTTGTTCGCAACAACTTGGTCTGTCGGTTTGGAATTCCAGAGTCAATCATAACAGATAATGGAGCCAATCTTAATAGCGACCAGATGAGAGAGATTTTCGAAAGGTTTAAGATCTCTCATTGAAATTCCACGGCTTATCGACCACAAATGAATAGAGCGGTTGAAGCTGCAAACAAGAATATCAAAAGGATCTTGAGGAAAATAGTGGACAGTAATAGGGATGCCATATGCTTTACTTGGATATCGCACCACAATCAGAACTTCTACTGGGGCAACTCCCTATATGTTGGTTTATGGGTCGGAAGCAGTGATACCTGCGGAAGTAGAGATTCCTTCATTAAGAGTCATTCAGGAGGTTGGTCTAGACGACGCTGAATGGATTTGTAGCAGAATCGAGCAGTTGATGCTCATTGACGAGAAGAGATTGGATGCGGTCTGTCATGGTCAACTCTATCAAAATAGAATGATCAAGGCGTTCAACAAGAAAGTTAAGCCTCGTCGATTCACACCGGGAGAGTTAGTATTGAAGAAGATATCCCCTCACCAAGATGAAGCCAAAGGAAAATTTGCGCCAAATTGACAAGGTCCTTACATAGTTCACCGAGTACTCTCGGGAGGAGCACTAATCCTCGCAGAAATAGACGGCACAATAAGCACGAAGTCGATCAACTCAGACGCCATCAAGAAGTACTACATTTGAAGATATTAGGACTAGTTGTTTCTTTGTACTTTTTGCCTTTTTCTCTAATGCAACAGAACTACGTATTAGCCTGATTTCCCATAGAGGGATACGTAGGCAGCCCACATAGGGTTCGGTCTCCATATAAAACCCAAAAACATCATCCTTTCATGTATTTAGAACTACGCTCGACCTGACTTCCCACAGCGGGATACGTAGGCTATCCACATCGGATTCAGTCCCTTCATATTTTTACCTTTTCATTGTACTGAACTACGGCCTGACCTGATTCCACTTGGATACGTAGGCAGCCTAAGTCAGGTCCGGTCATTGTATTATTTTACTTTATCTTTTGTATTGAACTACGCGCAGACCTGATTCCTATCTTAAGGATACATAGGCAGCCTGAGTCAGGCTCGGTCACTACACTGCATATTTTCATTGTAATCGAACTACGTACAGACCTGATTCATGTTATAAGGATACGTAGAAAACCTGAAAGGTTCGGTCTTACCTTTAGAAAAATCCCTCGTCGCTCGTAATGTAGCCCCAGAATATGAGCGATCTCACCGCCAGAGTCGTCATAGCATAGACAAAGTCAGAGGAGTTCCATCCGAAGGATAAAGCTGCGAGAATCACAACGAGAAGCTGAGGCCAACGGATTTTGAAACATGCCATAATCTAAAAACGATAAAGGATTACTATATATACTTAATATATACGTAATATATTTGCGAAAGCATATATACATAGATTTATTTTCACTATACTTCCCAACTCTTCCACCTACTGAGACTCCGAATTTGGGAGTGATTGAGCAATCGAAGGAGTGTTGGAGGATTTCAAAAACAAAGCGAGGATCCCCAAGTCGACACAAATCAACACCCCCTCCCAACTAAGAATTTTTCTTTGAGCGCAAGAAAATAGGAATTAGAAAACTACATCAAGTCAAGCTTTGGGATAGGATCAGGGGCATCATGCGGCTTACCTCTACGACATGAGCCAAATATTCTTCGCTTACTTCATTCTCTTTACATACATTTATACTAATCCTCACAAGATCTAAGAGTTTTATTTGAATATTTTTGCAGGTACATTTTGAAGACCCGGGTCAGAAACTTATAAAAGAAGATCCTCATAGGAAGACTAGGTTATTTACTCCTCTCAACAAACTCCGCAAATCGAAGAGTGTCGTCTGACTTCAATAAAGTTGAGATTCCGTAGGGAAAGGACTGTATATAAGCAAACAAAGTCAAGCTCCACATTCCAAAGGACTGTACATAACCAAACAAAGTTGAGCTTTCGCCTTTTGAGGACTGTATATAAGCAAACAAAGTCGAGTTCCACATTCCAAAGGACTGTACATAAGCAAACAAAATCGAGCTTACGCATTCCAAGGACTGTATATAAGCAAACAAAGTCGAGTTCCACATTCCGAAGACTGTACATAAGCAAGCAAAGCGATCATCTGCCATATCGAAGGAGGCAAATGAGCAATATGACTCTCCGTCATATCGGGAGTTATGCACCAGCAAGGGGGATGCCCCACCACAAATCAGATAATGTATATAAGAAAAACAACACTCCGCCATATCGGAGAATCGCATTTCAGCAAACAAAGCACAGCCTGCCGATCAAAGGCCCACACCATAACAAGTGCGCAAGAAAGCCACTATCACAACAGCATCAAGTTCCAGCAGCAATACCGTCATTTCATTCAGACTGAGGGTCGCCTTGACAAATACGAGGCAGTCTACCTTTGGGCAAATATCCTGCCATCAGAGTCTATTTACATTTCAGCCGACGGAGGCTATTTACATTTCAGCCGACAGAGGCTATTTACATTTCCGCCGTCAGAGGCTATTTACATTTCAGCCAATGGAGGTTATTTATATTTCAGCCGACGGAGGCTATTTACATTCAAGCAGTTGCTCAACCGATAGAGGCTATTTACATTCTAGCCGATGGAGGCTATTTACATTCTAACCGACGGAGGCTATTTACATTCTAGCCGACGGAGGCTATTTACATTTCAGCCGACGGAGGCTATTTACATTTCAGCCGACGAAGGCTATTTACATTTTAGCCGACGGAGGCTATCTATATTTCAGTTATTGCCCCGCCAGTCGGAGGCCTCCACAAACAGAGACAATACTAGTTTGAATATCTAAACTCTACTCTTTACATTACGATTTCAATTTACACATTTTCAAACAACAGGTACTTTTCACCCTTTTACCTGTTTTGTAGAACCCTGCAGTACAACGTGGAACTACCTTCTTAGCAGCAAACTGGGGCAAGCTAGCGGAATGTCAAGCATCCCTAGCTACGTCAAGGATCCCGGCGAAGAAACTCAACTCGACTCGACTCAAGTTTTCATTTTTATTTTTGTCATAACCCAGTGCCGTCTCAATACGGTACTAGGGCAATTTTTGAAAAACCGGTATCTATTTTTCTCTCAAGATCCTCAGCAGATATAACTATCCAACGTCTTCTCATCCTCAACTACTTCTAACAGCCAATTTCGGATTTGCGTCCATATCCATTTCATTCGTGCTGAAAGTTTGTTATCATCCCGAAGGGACCCAGTGTTACCATAATTCTATACTGGGCAAATTTTGATATTCATCAAAATTTTACTACAATTCGAACTACAAATGGCTTGATTTCTCGTGAAGCCCGAGATATGTAGGCAGCTCAAAAACCAAAGCCCGGCCATAATCTTCCAAATATTTTGTTTTGCCCAAGATAAAATTGGTTACGTCAATGTGAGTGCCTAAAGATTTCCACACAAATCTTCGGTCCCTCAGGAGCAACTGTTGACACCCAATTTTGGCTCGCTCCTTTTCCTCAATTACTCTTACCGATGTTCCTTAACCCTAAATAATTTTCAAAAATTAAAGAAGGAATAAGACTCAAATTTTATTTCTATTTCTACATATTTTTAAATAATGAAAGAAAATCTATCTTTCTATCATATTATAAAATATTTTAATTAAATATAATTAAATATTTTAGCACTAAGAATTTTTTGGTAATCGCATTCAATTTCTCTAGTTTTATTTATTTATTTATTTATTTATTAAAGGGCAATATTATGACCATATATATGTATATTTTATCACATAAAATATACATTTTGTTATGTTCTTATTTTTACACACGTATATATATTGTTAATATTAAATTAAAAAAAAATCAAATAGGGAGCCTAGACAATATATGTCTATAATTTATGTACGTTAAAACTAAAAAAAATAAAAAATATTTTTTGGGATATCAGGGAGCTCCGATAGATTTAATTTCAGAAGAAAAAGAGCATTCGGGCTGACAATAATCAAGTTTCATTTTTTTTTAACCCAAGCCCAACTCTTATTTTATAAATTTCAAATAAGATCCCAAAACAAATTAGCCTGAAATTCAGTATAAAATCCATATCTGCTTCGCCTTTTCATCCAACAGACACAAATTAATTCAGTCCGTAAATTTATTTTCAACCCAAAGATTCAAAATTTTCAACTTTATAAATAATTTATATATATATATATAAAGATTATATATTTAATTATTTTTTATTAAATTTAAAACGTCCAATTAAATGATTGGACGGTTAAAAAATAATTACTTTTAAGTTAATTTTTTATATTTCTCCATATATATAAATATGGATTTAAATTCTACTTTATAAATAATTTATATTTATTTATGTATATAATTTTATTTTATTTTATTATTATTATTAATATTATTATTTATTTATTTTAAAAGGGGGAACTTGTTTTTAGCCGTCCGATCAAGAAAACGGACGGATCAAAACTGGTCAAGAATTCAAAACAAAGCACGCGTATTCCCCTTCCCAATACGCGTGCCTTCCCTCTTCCCCAAAGATGTAGTGCCATGTCCCTTAAATTTTCCACATATACGACACAACAACAATCGACTTTTTCTTTCTCTCCTTCTCCTCTCTTTTACAATCGTCAAAGAGGAAACCTAGATGCATCTCCACAGCTGCCACCATCTGCCATCACTGCAAAGATCCCACCCCAAAATCATCACTCCAGCTCACGAATCCGAAAAGGCAGAAGGCTCAGCCCTAAATTTGTGTAAAAATTGGAAAATCTTCAAATCCTCCATTAATAGCTTTCAGTTGGTGTTTTTCAGAAGTCGGGATATTCAAATTTTGAATTCCCTTCATGTTTTCTCAAAAAATTTATTTCAAATTCGGATTCTGAAGTCTGAATTTTGGCTATAAATAGCCGGATTACCATGACCAAAGAGGAGGAGAAAAAAAAAGGGTGAACACTCTAAAGTCTGCAAAAAAAAAAGGTCACATAATCACTTTTTTTTCTTTTGTTGTTTTGGTCTAAGTTCGAGCACCGGAGTTTGAGTTCTTCGTCGGAATCTTCTTGACGTCAAACCCCAAGTTTGCTACCTAACACAAGGTGAAACTCTTATCCCGTTTAATCACAGTGTATTTAATTTCTGGGATTCTTTACCATTTGGGTTTGATTGGTTGATTACGGATGTGAGTGCGAAGTAAAACATTGTGTGAACGCTTGATTTCGTTCACGTTAAGCTGTGTGTGTTGCGAAAATATTCTACTGGTGCATATCAAAACTTGTGAAATGATATTGTTGCTTCTATGATATTTTTTATACCTTTTTGAGGATCAGTGTTCTTCATAGGAATCAACATGTAATGCTTTAAGGCCAAGATATGAATTTAGGTTTAACAAAGAAATTATTAATCCGAGTTAGGCATTATAACTTGATAAAATGATTTAATTTTTGAGTTTGTTTTTATGATTCAATTTTTGAGTTTGTTTTTTCATTGCCTTGTTGAGCGTATAGTATACACAACTTCAAGTGATGATTTAGCGTTAGTTATTCAATATTAGTGAACATTAGCATATCCAGACTTGATGAAGTTTCTTACTCACTGTCTTAAACTCGAAAATTAGTGTGCATATGCTGTAGAAACTACTGATTGTTTTTTTTGTTAAGTTTTTTTTATTCTCATGTCTCTGACCTTGTTATTAAAACAACTTGGAAATGGCTAGTGATATAAAGGACCAAACCTTATTTTATAGTTGTTAAGCACATCATTAATCAAATGATCTTCTTGTGTTTCTCGAATAATTAATATGATGGCTAGAAGAATGATGAAAACAACATATTCTTAGTTTCATTCGTTTTTTCTTATGATATTATTATAGTACAAACGTCATGACTTCAATCCTTGTATGTGGTTGTTTTTTACCTCACGGACGAATTTAGGATAGCCGAAGCATGACTTTGAAAAGCAGTGAAAATGTTTACCTTATAAGAGTTTGAAGATGAAGGTATTATGACGTTTTGATAATTCCAGTTTCACGAAGATGAAATCATAGGTTAGTTAATACGCACGCATTAGAAAACAAGGAAGCAAAATAGAGTTTGAAAATAGTATCTTTTGGATTAGAGATGCATATGTAGAGGAATTTTACCTCTTAAGCTTCAATGCCCATTGTAGTTATCAAAAGTGTATTTGTATAGAATTATGCTAAACTTGCCTCCTTCCTTAACCCATTTCTTTAAAATTGAAAGGCTAACTTAAAGTTTATCCATGATAAGAATTACGGTTGGGTATCCCTTTCTCATTCAATTATACGTTATCTCCTCTTCTTTGATCAATTGTGTGAACAATATTAATGGTGTAAGCCTAGAAGTATTTTAACATTTTTTTTTTTGTATTTTGTTGGTGGATTTTATCTTCGTGGGAATTTAAGACTATTAGTGTTACTTTGATCCTATTTTTCTAGTAAGTCACTGTGAATAGGTAAGTAGTTTGAAGTTGAGATTAAAAGTAGCATTTCCTTAAGAGATAAAATCTTATTCATTTGGAACTAAGTGGAACAATAAATGGGAATGGTTCTTGAATTCTATTTGTGTGCGCTAAGCTACTGTATGATTGAAAAATACATTCCAATGGCCATGCTTCCTCCCTAATTTACTCATTCATTTTTGTTCTGTCACTTTCTAATTATTTTATTTTCTTGTTTCATTTTCATGTACACTCTCGGGAGCTGGAGTTCCGCAATGGAACTCGTCTGACCCAACATCGGGTCAACTATTGATCACAGAGCCTCGAGGTCACAAGTTAGGAGCTTAGTTTCGTTAAGAGTCTAGTATTCTTCGGCCTTTCCTCTTATTATATAGATTATGTTAATTGACTTTACATATGCTTGCAAACAATTTATTCTTATTAATTATTTAAAGTAGCATTATTGGTTCATTGTGCTTATGTCGCTTATGTTGCTTGTGAATTTTCTTTAGAAATAGCCTAACGTTCTTATATCCCATTAACTAATGCATCATTAGTCAATCTGTAAGCTAAATGTTTCAAATTAGTCAAGTAAAGACATTTTTTTTTTATCAATAATGCACTTTGGCCTAATGTTTCACCTTTTTCTTAAAATTAATGGAATTCTGGAATCGGCTAATACTAGTCATGACGTAGGATCCTTAATGTACATTTTCTTTTCCTAAAAATGACACGATGCAATTTTATTAAAATATTTGTACAAGGTAAACATATGTATACGCCCCAGACATGAGTATAATATATAAATATATATATATATATATATATGTGTGTGTGTGTGTGTGCATTGCCCATATTTTTCTTGCTTAAAGTTATGTTTGTCATACACATCGTCCCATCACATATTGTTACATTATTTACACCACGCCCTATACAGATTATTACCATAATTATCATGTGTTTACCATTAAACGTAATAACCATTACTTTTTACTTTCATCTATGACATTTTATAGATAAAATCACAATTTTATAAAGGTTTTAAACATATATGTTTATATTGTTGCACTTTTATTCATATTAATGTTATTAGTTTTATATTTATCATCTCATTTTAATGGTCTTGATAAGTAAATGAAACCATATGTTCTTATGCATTTCGAATCCACGTGCATGCTTCACTCACGACCAACATGTGTAAGTTCACAATACTTTTTATTTTTTCCGTATACATATTTTTATCATATAAATATACTCTTGTATCATATCATGGCTATACGTTTGGTGTACCTTGTACATCACTTCTTTTAAAAGCAAATAGCGAAAGTTTCTCATCACCATTTTGGCAAAAAATAAATAAAGCTTTTTCCTAATATTTTCATAAACTAAGCATAAGGACTATCTTAGGATAGGCTCTGAGGGGTGCCTAACACCTTCCCCTCGAGTAACCAAAATCCTTACTCAGAATCTCTAAATATTTTTGAAAGACCAAAACAGAGTTTTACAGTAAAAAATATTTTTTTCTTAATTTTCCTAAAAAGTTAGATGGTGACTCTAAAAAAAATAAATTTTTCAAATTCCAAGAGTCACGACCTACCACCATACGTCGTGTGTTGTTTCGATCAGTTTGAAATAGGGCTCAACAGGTGCATGTCCCAGTCTTTGATGCCACACAGAACTCTTGGAGTTGAGTTGGGAAGATAAGCTAATAGTTGACGATTGTGATCCAGCAGGTGATGGTGATTTGGTATAGAGAAGATAGAGGCCATCCTTTTCCTTACTAATCCCCTTCACCTTACCAGTGTAGAGGTCCTGAAGAAGAAGAAAATCAGGATAAAATGAGACAAAACAATGCAAGTCTTTTGTGAGTTTGGAGACAGATAGTAAATTGAATTTGAAGAATGAGATGTAGAGAACATCCTGAAGGAGTTGATCTTTGCCAAGAAGGCAGGTTCCTTTATAAGTGATTCTAGCTTAATCGCCATTAGGTAAATGAACTTGATGTTTATCATAAGGTGGAAGTGGAAACTTAGATAACAACAGATCCATGGATAAAACCATGTGATTTGATGCTCATGTATCAACAACCCAGAGATTAGTCTTAAAACCAGCTAAGAAACAGTTGATTGTACCTGTCATATTAGCAACATTCTCAGGAGATTTCTCTTTATCAATCAGATTAAGAAGCTTCTGAAATTGGTCTGTTGTGAACGACGGATGCCTAGACTGATTTGCAGGAGCTTGGTACCCATATTCATCATTATAATTCGCATTAGCACTACGAGCACTATAGCCACCATTTTTTTTTATTTGGTGCACTTCTAAAACCTAAACTATTATAGTTACTTCCCCTGATGAATCCATGTTGTTCTCTCTCCCTGTTCCTGGTGAATTTGAAGTCAAATGGATATCCAATGAGCTTGTAACACTGATCCTTAGTGTGTCCTCTGGGATGACAAAAATCACATTGAACACTGGAATTTCTCTTCATTCGTAAGTTGTGAGTAGTGTTGCCTTTTGTAAAGTTTTCTACAACAGCTGGTGTACCTAATGAGTCCCTCTACTCAAGGTGAGAGGGCAGTGTGTCTTTATGTTTCAAGCTAGCCATGCCTCGTGATCTAGTGGACACATTCAAGGCTGAGGATTCACCCTCTTCATAGTGGGAAACTGATGAGTTTGTGTTCAAGTGTGCACGTTGACCTTCTTCATGAATAATCAGAGAATAAGCTTGATTTACAGAAGGAGTAGGTGTCATCATTAAGACTTGGCTTCTAGACTGATTATAATGTTCATTCAACCCTTCTAAAACTGCATAAGTTTCTGCTGCTCCAAATTACTAATGAATTCACGAGATGTATCACATGTACACGTAGGGGGAGGTACCAGGGATTCATATTCTTCCCAAAGCTCACTCAATTTCGTGAAATAGGCAGAAACAGTAGATGTACCTTGAACAAGTATAGCAATTCCTTTGTGCACATGATAGATTTTGGTAGCATTCACCTTATCAAAACACTCTTTAAGGTCCATCCACACTCTGTGAGCATTGGAAGAATACACAATTCCATTCACTAAATCTTTTGAAACAGAGCTCATAATCCAAGAAAGCATAATCGCATTCACACGCTCCCACTGGTATGCCATTTGACCTTCATACATCTCCTTTTTGCATGTACCATCCACAAAACCAATTTTGTTTTTTCCAAGCAAAGTAATGCGCATCGATTTGCTCCAGAGGATATAGTTCTCCATACCAGTGAGAATACAGTGAGCTAGATTAACACCAAGAACATCGGATGATTGTAAAAATGGAGGATCAAATGAATCGAAAACTGCAGGTGATTGAGAATTTGCTACTTGCCGTGATCCACTAGCATTAACACCATCAGCAGAAGAGGAATTTTCGTCAATCGCCATAAATGAAAACCAATTAAATCAAGAAAAATGAATGAACACCAAATAGATCGAGAAAAAACTGGAGAAACAATGAATATAACCAAAAAATATGGAGAACTTGAGAATAACTTGGGCAAGCAGAGAAACGGAGGCTTGAGAAAGAGGAATTTAATCGAAAGAGATGAAATCAACTTGAATCGTCGTTGTTGGCTTTGATACCATGTTAAAAACTACAGAGATAATGGAAAAGAATGAACTGAAGGAAGAGAAAATTTTATTCTCATCACAGAAAAAACTATCTACACAATGTTAAAAGCTAAGATATATACACATGTGAAAAATATGTAACTAACTACCCTATTGTGTCAACTATACTATCATTACTTTAAGTTAGTTACAACTAACTGTTAGTTAGCTGGCAGCTGGCAGCTCATCTAGCTAATTCCTTTCTCTCAACAGAAAATATTCTTTTCTGTCAACAGAAAATATATTTTTAGTATTTTAAATAAATTAAAGTAAATGAAGAGAGTATATCCTTTTACCATAAGGAACGTGAAGGATTTCAATTTGCATAATCCTTTTTTCACGACTACACCAAATATTGATATTATCGGGTTAAAGTCTATTTGATCGAGTGTTCCACAATATAATATTAATCATCATGATTATATTTGTAATTTAGTATTGTCAAGTTTATCACTGAGCTGCTGAATAAATAAAGTACCATGCGGATAAATGCTGTGAAATAAAAATGTGGTGTGTTATACATTCGAATATATCTTGCGCGGCATGACCTGACATCTAAGGACACATGGCTGGACACATTGGATATGTCCGATCAACAATTTATAAATCTTTTTGACCTTCTACTACATACCTGCCTGCCTGCCTCGAGCATACCAAAGTCAGCTAGCTAGCAAGCATATATCCTTAGGGTCGTTCGGTTGAGTGTATAAGATAATACTGAATAGGTTATATTAATAGTATTGAGATTAGTAGTATAGGAATTAGTAATATAAGGATTAGTAATACTGAGATTATTTTTTATGCGGTGTTTGGTTTGATGTATTGGAAACAATATGTATTGTTATATTTTAAAAACAATATTGTTTGTTTACAAAAATACCTTCGACATATTATAACTTTGTGTATTTTCTTTGCAAAAGTTTATTATTCTTTTTTTTAAAATAAAAATTGTTAACAATATAACTAAGTATTTACTTTAGAATTTTAAAATTTAATCATTTACTTACAAAAATTATTTTTTTAATTATCTTTTTTCTTTATTTGTTTATTATTTGCTTGATGTTCTCACTTTGTGATATTTTTAAGTAAGAGGGAGGTATGTGTAACTTTTGGATGAGACAATAAAATCATTATTAACATAAAATTGTATTCTATAGAGTGTTAAACTAAATAGAAAAATTATTTTTATTTATAAATAGCCTATTTACAAAATTAAAGCTTGTATGCAATTTGTTTTTGGATTTTGACCAATAAATATTTTTTAAGTTAATGGACTAGTTTTTTTATAACTAAAATTATTTGAAGGGATATTATTATTTTAATAAATTGAAAAGAAGTAACTCATATTGAATAAATTGAAAAAGATTTAGAAAAAAAATTAAAGAAATTTGAGGACATTTTTGTAAATAATAATAAAATTTGTAAACTAATTTATTAGTACAAATATAAAAAATAAAATTAAGAAAATAAAAAATGTTTAAAAGAATTTGAGGGATATTTTTGTATTTACACATATTAATCCCATGGTATTAAAATCCATGCATTACTAATACCACCATATGTGATGTATTAGTAATACACCCTATAATACCATGTAGG
Organism: Capsicum pubescens; assembly: GCA_030864215.1. Lineage (NCBI taxonomy): Eukaryota > Viridiplantae > Streptophyta > Magnoliopsida > Solanales > Solanaceae > Capsicum > Capsicum pubescens. Next base: position 115,737,039 of record CM061539.1, read on the forward strand.
GTGTATAACTAATACATGGTATTAGTAATACATTGATCTAAAATTCTATCAAACATAGTATTAGTTAATATCACACTTAATACATGGACTATTTTTTCTAATACGGCCTACCAAACGATTTATCCTCTTATCCTCCCCAAACCACCCAACACCCCCACCCCACCCCCAAAAAAAAAAAAAGTAGGTACGTCCAAAAGGATGATCTTCTACTCCTACGTGGAATAAGTTGCTCGGTATAATAAATATTCTTCGCTTTCAATTTTAATATTGTAAATTTAAATTATTAAAAAAGCAAAAATAAGTGAGAACTCCTAGAGAAAGAGTAAAAAGAAAGAAAATAAGAAGAGGATACTCTACACATGTTAGCTTGCAACATTTCAATAACACTAAACTTCAATGTCATATACCTTCGTTTCAATTTCTATCTGACTTTTATTTTGATTCATTTCAAAAAGATTGTTTTTTCTAGTTTTTTGATAATTTTTTTCACATAACATATTTAAGATTATAAGATTAAATGAAATTTTAGTACTTCTACATACTTTTTAGTTTAAAATCATAAAATTAAAAAAAAAAAAAAAAAAAATCTTTAACTTGGTTTCAAGTCAACACTACATAAACAAATTGAAGCGGAGGAAAGAGTTATTTGAGTCGAGGAATATTTTATATATTGAGTGCATAAGTGATAAACTTAATTAATGCTAGCTATTTCATTCACACCTTGTGACAAGCTGGAATTGCCCATCACATATTAGAGAAGTCCCACTGTGATGGGCATTAACTTCACATGATTCACTTGTTCACTCATCAGAGAAATTATTATAATTCCATAGCAATTGTGTGTGGGCAGCAATTCCTTTGGAAATTTGCATGCTTTAGCCTTAAATGCTCACATGTGAAGTGCTGCATTTTACAACTATTTGAATTTGCGAAAAGCACAGTAATTAATCGGCCAAGACAATTTGCTCCATGACTTTATTTGACATGACACATTTATATATGAGAGCCAATTGATAATGACAGTTCCTTTCAGGAACGTAAAGTAACGTTTCATATAATAGATTGGCCAAAGGCATAGATAGACACTCAAACTTGTTGTGAAAATTCACTTAGACCCCTAAACTAAGGTCTGTTCCTATCAGACCCCTAAACCCCCGAATTTTGTTTCAATTGGGCATTTTTTGCCTATGTGGCACTGCGCGTGCAGTGTCATCGTGGGAGGCGCGTGAGGAGCATTTATTTTTTACTAATTTACGAATAAAAAGTTGTCAAGTGGCATTGAGGGACCCAAAAAAATTTTAATAACAATTTTTTTTTTTAAACACTAAAGGCTCCAAAAAGCAGTAGAGGACCCCAATTTTTTTTTTTAATAAAACTGAATTTTAAAAAATTCTGTTTTTTATTTTCATTTTTTAAATAATTTTATAATTATTTTTTCATAATTTGGATCATCAATGCCATTTTTTATTTTCATTTTAAAAAGTTTTATAATTTTTTTAATAATTATTTTTTAATATTTTAAATATTATTTTCATAATTTATTTCATTTTTTTAAAATATTTATAATTTTTTAAAAAAAAACGGTTTTTTATTTTTTATTTTTTAAAAATTATAATTATTTTTTCATAATTTATATCCTCAATGCCATTTTTTATTTGTATTTTTATAAAAAAAATTATAATTTTTTTAATAATTATTTTTAAAAAAAAATAATTTTTTAATAATTTATTTCATTTTTAAAAAAAATATATAATTTTTTTTAAATAATCAGTTTTTTATTTTTATTTTTTAAATAAATTTATAATTATTTTTTCATAATTTATATCCTCAATGCCATTTTTTATTTTCATTTTTTTAAAAATTTTATAATTTTTTTAATAATTAATTTTTTAAAAATAATCAGTTTTTTATATTTATTTTTTAAATAATTTTAGAATTATTTTTTAATAATTTGGATCCTCAATGCCATTTTTTATTTTCATTTTAAAAAGTTTTATAATTTTTTTAATAATTAATTTTTTATTTTTTAATAATTTATTTCATTTTTTAAAAAAAATTATAATTTTTTTAAAATAATCAGTTTTTTATTTTTATTTTTTATTATTATTTTTTCATAATTTATATCTTCAATGCCATTTTTTATTTTCATTTTTAAAAAAATTTATAATTTTTTTAATAATTAATTTTTTAAAAAAAATAATTTTTTAATAATTTATTTCATTTTAAAAAAAATTATAATTTTTTTAAAATAATCAGTTTTTTATTTTTATTTTTTAAATAATTTTAGAATTATTTTTTATTAATTTCCTCAATGCCATTTTTATATACTTTTTAAAAAAAAATTATAATTACTTTTTAATAATTATTGGACCCACAATGCCATGTGTCAGCTTCCAATTAGCTCGTTTTGCCACGTCATCGCGTGTGTGCAACGCACACTTTGACCTTTTTGCTGATAGGGAAAAAAATGCCCAATTGGAACAAAATTCGGGGGATTTAGGGGTCTGATAGGAACAGACCTTAGTTTAGGGGCCTAAGTGAATTTTCGCAACAAGTTTGAGTGTCTGTCGATGACTTTGGCCTAATAAATTTTTGTAATCTGATTTTTTTTACGAACTCACACATAGCAGGAGTTTTAGTGCACTAAATTATCTTTTTAATTGATAATGACACTTCTAATTACTATCATATAAATATAATTTAAAATCATTCTGCCTTCTATGCATTCCTAATTTTATTTGGAATAGTAAAATATTCTTAAATCATTGCGAAAACTATTATACAAGTCTAGTTGTCCTTTCTTTCCAATCAATATCATACAATCCTACTAAATATATTGTCACAAAACACAACGTGGTAAATATCTTACTATTGGTGCAATCGAATTCGGAATCAAAATAAGTCAAGAAATACAAAAAAATGATCAAAATAGGTCATTTATTTAATTAGTTATCAAAATGAACTAAATGTAATAATTATTACGTTTTATATATTTTATTTAACGGTCAACTAACGGAGGTGAACAGTAATGTAATAAATTATTACGTTTTACAAAACTTTTTGTAAAACATAATAAATTATTACGCTTTATAAAAAGCAATATAAAATATAATAATTTATTATGTTTTACATGAAAATAAAAAATAAAAGTATATTATCACATATCTTTATGTCAAATCAAATCATGAATAAAAAAAGATTAGTAGTTCGTAATAAATTATTACAAATTATATAAATTTACCCCACCTAAACTTTTATAATTTATATTTATAATATATTAAAAGTGTGAAGATCCTTAGAAAAGTGATTTGAACTTTTTGCACTTCATTAAAAGACTTTCATTTAGATAAAATTGTCTTTTCACTATTTTCTTTAATTTATTATTTAATTATTTTTAATATATTAACTAGACTCCTAAAATATATGAAAAGAGAATCAATTAATATTTTAATAAGAATTACCATATTTTGAAAGGGGGAGGGGATTTACCATAAGAAAAACGTACTGAAAAAACATTTAAATTTAGGAAAATTCAACTTGAAGAAAAAGGAGCAAAAAAACGTTGAGAATAAAAAGAAAAAATTGAATTTATAATCGTATAAGAAGTGAAATAAATACCATTCTAACTAATTATGTCAATATAAAGACGTTAAAATAAAATAAAAGATTCCTTGCTCTCTCTTAACATAAGTTATTTAAACTTCAAGTGAAAAATACTCCTAAAATAGGATAGAAAAATTCTCCTAAAATAGGACTCTATTAAGAAAATACTTCTATAAATATTAAGATGCACGTTAAATTAAAGAAGAAACTGGTTTACCTATTGTGAAAATATGATTGATGTTCATCTAACTTGATTCAGTTGCATGTCTAGATTGATGAATGTTTAATTTTCTAACCTTCAACGTCATTCAATGTGTGTGTATATATCTTCTTTATTTTTCATTTAAGTTATTTTTAGTGTCAAAATTTTTGCTCAGACAAGAATTATTTTCATCAAAACTGAAGCTTTGTGATCACTATTGTATTATTTTGTTGTAGTTTACAGATTGTAGATGAATTTACAGGTGGTAGATGAGTGTCGGAAGACTTTGAAGAAATTTTTGTGTAAAGGTTAGATTTAATTATATTATTTTGATGTCTCTATCATCATATTGTTTTATTGTTTTGTTGCAGTTTACAAATAGTAGATGAATGTCGATCGACTTTGAGAAATTTTTTTGGTAAAGGTTAGTTATTAAATAAATTCTCCAAAAGATGTTGAATTTAATTATTGTATCATCTTTATTATTTAAACAAATATCTTATTTAGTGTAACGTTTAAACTCAATAAAGTGAGGTACACGCGCGAGACGCGTACACCTAAACTAGTATATATTAAAAGTGTGAAGAATCTTAAAAAAGTGATTCAAACTTTTTACCCTTCATTAAAAGTTTATGATTTAGACAAAATCGTAAAATTATAATTTTTCTTTAATTATTATATCATTATATTATAATATTTAAAATTAAGAAGTCAAATAGGTAAAACAAAAATATCTTTTAAAAAAAATTCCTTATAAAACACAAAAACCAACAACTGTCCTAAAGTTTTAAAAAAAGAAAACACCTTATTTTAAATTTGAGGAAAAAAAGAACACGTTTTGTTAATTTTGAGAAAAAAAATCCTTAAGTTTCCCAAAATAAAATCATGAAAAACGTTCTTTTTTTTTTATGAGAAAATGGTCAAAAGCCCCCCCAATCTTTACCCCAAATCTCAACTACACACTTATACTTTACGAGGGTCCTATGACCCTCCTGAACTATTTTAAAATGGAATTATTACCCCCCGAACTATTTTAAAGTGGAATATATACCCGTCTAAAAGCTCATACCCAGATTTTATTTTAATTTGTGGTCTACACGCGTTGCCACGTGTCATGCCACGTAATTCCACGTCATATTACTTTTTTTACTATAAAAAATTGATTACTTTTCCTTCTCTTCTTCTTCTTCTTCTTCTTCTTCTTCAACGACATAATAAATCATATGGAATTCACACGATAGGTAATCTTATCAAAATCAAATCAACAATTAATGTCCAAAAAATATTTAATTTTCACTGGCATCAATCAATTTTCATAAAATAGTCACTATTTATCTGTAATTAGAACAAAATCCTTATTTGGACTTACTTATTCTTTACATATACTCCATGTCATGCTGCTAATTACCTGTTTCAAGTAAATAATCAATTAAGTCGCAGGGCCAAATTCATCCATCATATCCATAAATCAATTTCCAGTTATCAAGAGAATTATTTTAATAGGAAATGGATGGACAAACACTTAAACACACACCTTTTCCTTTTGCTCTTATCGTGGGATTCTCAGGATCCACATATATACTAAACTTTGTATGTCAGTTTCCTTAATGTTGTCATAGCCCGAATTTATTTTTTAGATGAATTTCAACATTCTCAATGTCAATCAATTTTTGGGGAGCTAAGGAATGATTATAACTCAGAAATTAATTCGAATTTCCCAATCTGAATTGATTCAACATTCTCAACGTCAATCTGAACTAGTTTTATGAAGTCGGAACAAGTTGATTTTGTGCTTGGAGATGAGGAAGATGAAAAATTAATCTTGAATACCATTGATGAGTTCTTGGATGCTATTGAAGAAGAAATGTCATTGATGGGTTCTTGGATGCCATTGAAGAAGAAGAAGAAGAAGAGGAAGAAGAGGAGAAAGAAGAAGAGGAGGAAGAAGAGGAAGAAAAAGAAGAAGAAAAAAAAAAGAGGAAGAAGAAGAAGAAGAAGAAGAAGAGGAAGAAGAAGAGGAAGAAGAAGAGGAAGAAGAAGAAGAAGAGGAAGAAGAAGAGGAAGAAGAAGAAGAGGAGGAGGAAGAAGAGGAGGGGGAAGAGGAGGAGAAAGAGGAGGAGGAAGAAGAGGAGGGGGAAGAGGAGGAAGAAGAAGAAAAGGAAGAAGAGGAGGAAGAAGAAGAGGAGGAAGAAGAAGAGGAGGAAGAAGAAGAAGAAGAAGAAGAGGAGGAGGAAGAAGAGGAGGAAGAAGAGGAAGAAGAAGAAGAGGAGGAAGAAGAAGAAGAAAAAGAAGAGGAAGAGGAAGAGAAAGAGGAAGAAGAAGAGGAAGAGAAAGAGGAAGAGGAAGAGGAAGGGGAAGAGGAAGAAGAAGAGGAAGGGGAAGAGGAATAAGAAGAGGAAGAAGAAGAGGAAGAAGAAGAAGAAGAAGAAGAAGAAGAAGAGGAAGAAGAAGAAGAAGAAGAAGAAGACGAAGAGGAAAAGGAAAAAAAAGAGGATGAAGAAGAAGAGGAGGAAGAAGAAGAGGGGAAAGAAGAAGAGAAGGAAGAATAAGAAGAGGAAGAGAGAAAGGGAGAGGAAGAGGAAGAGGAAGAAGAAAAGAAAAAAGAGGAAGAGAAAGAGGAAGAGGAAGAAGAGGAAAAGGAAGAAGAAGAGGAGGGGGATGAGGAAGAGGAAGAGGAGGGGGATGAGGAAGAGGAAGAGGAGGGGGAGGAAGAGGAAGAAGAAGAGGAATGGGAAGAAAAAAAAAAAAAGAAGAAGAAGAAAAAGAGGAAGAGGAAGAAGAAGAAGAAGAGGAGGAAGAAGAAGAAGAGGAAGAAAAGGAGAAGGAGAAGGAGAAGGAGAAGAAGGAGAAGAAGAAGAAGAAGAAGAAGAAGAAGAAGAAGAAGAAAAAAAAGGAGAAGGAGAAGAAGAAGAAGAAGAATTGCATTGAAGAAGAAGAAAGAAAAATAATAATTAAAATTACATATATTTATTTACAGAAATATTAAAAATAAATTTTTAATAAATTATTTTCGTTCTCACTCTCTTTAAAGAGACTGAAAGACACTCTCTTGTCATGTCAGCGTTTGAGGGATAATAATTTCATTTTAAAATAGTTCAGGGGGGTCATAGGACCCCCGCAAAGTATAAGTGTGTAGTTGGGATTTGGGGTAAAGGTTGGGGGGCTTTTGACTATTTTCTCTTCTTTTTTTTTAAGGAAAAGTTTCCTTATAAATCAAAAAGTCATATTTTTTATAAAACCTAAATAGCTATTAATTTTTAGATTGTTTAGGTTTGAATCACTTTAGAAGGATTCCTTTAGCTAATTAATTAACGATAGTTGTCTCTCTTCGTTTAGATTATTTTATAAAAGTTTCTTACTAATTGAAATCTTGATGGTATCTATGATTAAAAAGATAAATCTACTTATTATTTGAGGCAAGACTTTTTCAAGAATTTTAGTATTAGTATATTCTTGAAGTTTATAATAAACAAATTATCATGTATTCTTGATAACAATTGCTAATTGAGAGTGAAATTTGAGATATCTTATGATTGTAGAGAAAAATTTGCTTGTGATTTGAGGTAAGTTTTCTAAAGTTTTAGTATTTTCTTAATTTTTAAAATCTTGATTTATCTATGATTAAAGAGATAATTTTTTTATGATTTGAGATAAGTTTCCTAAGATTTTAATACGTTTTTGAAGTTTACCATAATAAACTATCATATATGCTTGATGGATAATTGTTAATTAAGAAGTCCTTTTTATTTTAATATTGAAAATAGTCATGATTAAAGAGATAAGTTAGCTTGTGATTTGAGGTAAGTTGGGGCTTTGGGCTCTAGGTGACAAAAGAGTTTTAAAATGAAGTGTGGGTGACACGGTCTTAATAATTGAGTGGAGGTGACAATTACTTTATTAAGGATTAAAAAAGTAATAAGAGTTTGAAAATAACCCACAAGTTTTTTAATTTACACTTTGATCCAATGTAAAACCTAATATAACTAGAAATAGAGGGGGAAAAAGGCACGTTTCTCTCTATTGTCATTTATTGAAGTTTTCTCTCTCTTCGTGATTTTTGTTGTTCATTGTTGTTGTTGCTTTATTCATGATCTTCGTCTTCATTATCATCATCTTGTTCTTCATTATCATCTTTTCTTGTTCATCATCATCATCTTCTTGTTGTTGAACATTGTTGTTACCGCTACTATTGCTACTTGATCAAATTTTTTTAGGTCAAATTTTATTCGTATATCACTTAGGAATTATTTATAAGTGATTTTAATAAGTAAAATTATAATTTTTAGTTGAATTTCTCATCTGGGTGTATCTGCTACTGCTGTTTTTTCAACAGTAGATAAAACATGTAACGTGAATCCAACAGATGAGTAGTCTATTGCACAGATGAGTAATTCGTTGCAACATATTGACTAATCTGTTGCAACATATTGACTAATCTGTTGCAACATATGAGTAATTTGTTGCAACATATATGACTAATCTGTTGCAACAGATTACTCATCTGTTAGATTTGTATTATAGTGTTGTAACATGAATCCAACATATGGGTTATCTGTTGCAACAGATTACTCACTTGTTGCAATAAATGACTCATATATTGGATTCATGTTGCAGGTTCTATCCATTGTATCAGTAGCAAATATATCAAATAAAAAATTCAACAAAAATCATAATTATACTTACAAAATCACATATGAAGTAATGTCCAAGTGATATACGAATAAAATTTGACCTAAAAAAATTCTAAAAATTTCAACAAGGGCACAACGAATAAGTGAAACACATGAAAAATTTCATGAAACAGGTAAAGAAGACAAAAATAGTGTATCATACATCAAATGCAAAAGGATCGAGGGGCAAACTTTTGAGTTCTCCTAAAAACATTTAAGTTCCCTAGTATTTTAATTGCTTTCTAATGGATAACCCATCTATTATAACAGATTTTCTATTTGTTTGATAATTTCCAACAGATGAATCATCTGTTGCAACATGTTAGTCATCTGTTGATTCAAATTAAGCAATTATTAGTAATAACTAAATTGATTTAGCTAAAATTAAAGACAAGTCTTTAAGACAATGAGACAAACATTTGAGTTCTTCTAAAAATGTTTGAGTTCCCTAGTTCTTTAATTATTTTCTAACAGATCACTTATTTGTTGCAACAAGTTACTCATCTGTTGCAATAAATGCTTATAACAGGTTAGTCATTTGTTGATTCAAATTCAGCAATTATTAATAATAATTAAATTGATTTAACTAAAATTGAAGACAAGCTTAGACAAGGGGGAAAACGTTTGAGTTCTCCTAAAAAACATTTGAGCTTTAGTAGTTTAAATTATTTTTCAACACATATTTTGTCTATTTAGTAATTTCCAACAGATGAGTCATATGTTGCAACAACTTAGTCATCTGTTGCAACAGATGTCTATATTTGTTTGATAATTTTCAATAGATGAATTAGTTGTTGCAACAAGTGAGTTATTTGTTGCAACAGATGTCTATATCTGTTTGGCCATTTTCAACAGATGTTTTTATTTGTTTGGTCATTTCCAACAGATTACTCATCTGTTGTAACATGTTAGTCATCTATTGATTCACATTAAGTCATTATCAGTAATAACTAAATTGATTACTAAAATAAAATATGAATTAATAAGTTCAATTACAGTTTCAATTAATCTCATAGTAATTACACGATCAACTAAGTATGTTCGTCTTGAGTAGAGTGATCAATTGACCAATTTTATTTGAAATGATTCAAACTAAGTCATCATTAGAAATAACTATATTGATTTAACTAAAACTAAAGATGAATTAGTAAGTTCAATTACGATTTCAATTAATTTCATAGTAATTACATGATCAATTAAGTGTTTCGTACTGAGTAGAATGATTAATTGACAAATTTTATGTGAAATAATTCAAATTAAATCATTATTAGGAATAACTACATTGATTTAACTAAAATTAAAGATGAATTAGTAAGTTCAATTAAATTTCAATTAATCTCAGTAATTAAATGATCAATTAAGTGTTTCATCCTTAGTAGAATAATTAATTGACCAATTTTATTTTAAATGATTCAAATTAAGCCATTATTAGTAATAACTATGTTGATTTAACTAAAATTAAACATGAATTAATGAGTTCACTTACAATTTCAATTAATCTCATCGTAATTACATGATTAACTAAGTGTATCCGTCCCGAGTAGAGTGATCAATCGACCAATTTTATTTGAAATAATTCAAATTAAGATATTATTAGTAATAACTAAATTGATTTAACTATTACAATTTCAATTAATCTCATAGTAATTAAATTATCAACTAAGTGTATTCGTCATGATTAGAGTGATCAATTGACCAATTTTATTTGAAATAAATCAAATTAAGCCTTTATTCATAATAACTAAATTGATATAACTAAAATTAAAGATGAATTGACAAGTTCACTTACAATTTTAATTAATCTCATAGTAATTACATGATCAACTATGTCTATTTGTCTCGAGGAGAGTGATTAATCGATTAATTTTATTTCAAATGATTCAAATTAAGTCACTATTCGTAATAAATAAATTAATTTTGACTAAATTAAAGATTAATTGATAAGTCCACTTACAATTTCAATTAATGTATTCGTCTTTAATAGAATGATCAATTGATAAATTTTATTTAAAATGATTCAAATTAAGCAATTATTAGTAATAACTAAATTGATTTAACTAAAATTAATGACAAGACCTTAGACAAGGGGACAAACATTTGAGTTCTCTTAAAAACATCTGAGTTTTAGTATTTTAAATTATTTTCCAACATATATCCTATATGTTTGATAATTTTCAACAGATTAGTCATCTGTTGCAACAACTTAGTCATCTGTTGCAACAGATGTCTATATTTGGTTGAAAATTTTTAATAGACGAGTCATTTATTGCAACAGGTTAGTCATCTGTTGCAACACATGTCTATATTTGTTTGATCATTTTCAACAGATGCATTTATCTGTTTGGTCATTTCCAATAGATGTCTTTATCTGTTTAGTCATTTTCAACAGATTACTCATCTTTTGCAACATGTTAGTCATCTATTGATTCATATTAAGCCATTATATTAGTAATAACTAAATTTATTTAACTAGAATTAAACATGAATTAATAAGTTCAATTATAGTTTCAATTAATCTCATGGTAATTACACTATCAACTAAGTGTGTTCGTCCTAAGTAGAGTGATCAATTGACCAATTTTATTTGAAATTATTAAAACCAAACCATAATTAGAAATAACTATATTGATTTAACTAAAATTAAAGATGCATTAGTAAGTTGACTTACAATTTCAATTAATTTTATAGTAATTACATGATCAACTAAGTGTTTCGTCTTAAGTAGAATGATCAATTGACCAATTTTATTTGAAATAATTAAAATCAAGCAATTATTAGTAATAATTAAATTAATTTAACTAAAATTAAAGATGAATTGATAATTTTAATTATGATTTCAATTAATCTCATAGTAATTACATGATTATCTAAGTGTATCCGTCTTGAGTAAAATGTTAATTGACTGATTTTATTTGAAATGATTCAAATTAAGATATTATTAGTAATAACTACATTGATATAACTAAAATTAAAGATGAATTGATAAGTTCAATTACGATTTTAATTATTCTCATATTAATTACACGATCATTTTAATGTGTTCGTTCTGAGTAGAGTGATCAATTGACTAATTTTATTTGAAATGGTTCAAATTAAGCCATTTTTAGTAATAGCCAAATTGATTTAATAATTACAATTTCAATTACTCTCATAGTAATTACATGATCATTAAGTGTATAACCTATTGCAATAGATTTAATTTGTTGCAACAGATGAGTAATTTGTTGAAAATTATCAAACAGATATACACATATGTTGCAATAGATTAGTCATCTGTTGTAACAAATGTCTTTATCTGTTGGTCATTTCTAACAGATGACCAATCTGTTGCAACATATGACTTTATCTATTTGTTATTTCCAACAGATTACTAATCTGTTGCAATATGTGACTAATCTGTTGCAACAGATGTCTTTATCTGTTTGGTCATTTTCAACAGATTACTCATCTTTTGCAACATCTTAGTCATCTATTGATTCATATTAAGCCATTATATTAGTAATAACTAAATTAATCTAACCAGTATTAATAAGTTCAATTACTGTTTCAATTAATCTCATGGTAATTACACGATCAACTAAGTGTGTTCATCCTGGGTAGAGTGATCAATTGACCAATTTTATTTGAAATGATTCAAACCAAGCCATAATTAGAAATAACTATATTGATTTAACTAAAATTAAAGATGAATTAGTAAGTTCACTTACAATTTCATTTAATTTTATAGTAATTACATGACCAACTAAGTGTTTTGTCTTAAGTAGAATGATCAATTGACCAATTTGATTTGAAATAATTAAAATTAAGTAATTATTAGTAATAACTAAATTGACTTAACTAAAATTAAAGATGAATTGATAATTTAATTACGATTTCAATTAATCTCGTAGTAATTACATGATCATCTAAGTGTATTTGTCTAGAGTAAAATGTTAATTGGACAATTTTATTTGAAATGATTCAAATTAAGACATTATTAGTAATAACAACATTGATTTAACTAAAATTAAAGATGAATTGATAAGTTCAATTACGATTTCAATTAACATGTTGCAATAGATGAGTAATCTGTTGGAAAAGACCAAACAGTTAAAGACATTTATTGAAAATGACCAAACATATATAGACATCTGTTGCAACAGATGACTAACCTGTTGTAATAGCTAACTCATCTATTGAAAATTATCCAACAAATATAGACATCTGTGGCAACAAATGACTAAATTGTTGCAACATATGACTCATCTATTGGAAATTATTAAATAGACAAGATATATGTGAACTCAAAACCAAAATGTGCCACAGAATTTAAAAAGTGACTAAAATAGGTCACCTATTTTAAAAGTTACCAAAATAGGCTAAACGTAATAATTTATTACGTTTTCTATTTTTTTCTTAACGATCAACTAACAGAGTTGACTTTTACAAAAAACGTAAGAGTTTCTTATGTTTTACATTTTTTTTTGTAAAACGTAAGAAATTCTTACGTTTTATACAAACAATATAAACATAAGAATTTCTTATGTTTTACACGATGAACGAGGAAAAAATGCAGTGAATTATCAAATCAATTAAAAAGATACTAAAAATGAGTTGTTCAACATAACAAAAAGTTACGTTCTTAACCTTTTTATAGCAGTGGTCCCCCACCCACAATTTCTTTTTCCACTAATGTCCCATCACTTCTACTTTTTCCTCTTTTTACATATGATAATTATGAATTTTTTGATTAGTTAAATTTATTTATATTTTACATGTAGTTCAAATAATTTATTTTTTCCTCTATGTAATAAATTTTTACGTTTTACATAAAAAATTTAAAAAATAGAAGTATCAATTACCTCATTAACTTAACAATTTTCTTATATTTATTCTATCTAAAAAAATAATCACTTCTATCCTTAATTATCCGATTTCTCTCTAAAAAAAATTATACTTTTGAGTTTTCCTCTACTCCAAAATAGTGAAATGTTGAATTATTGTCGATCAAATGTGCTACTATATACAAGAATTGTATTTTTTTGGTGTGTTAAAAATATGAAATTAATTTTTTCAGATAGTGATTCATCGTAGTTTTCAATTAGTGTTTCGATTAGGATATTAAGGAGACTCCTCACATGCACAAATACGTTTCATATTATAATTAATGGTTAAAAAATCACAGTTTAATTTAGGAACACTCCTAAATTAATATAAGAAAATATATTTTTATAGGAATACTCCTAAAAAAATATAATTCTTGTATATAGTAGCAGATTTGATCGACGATAATTCAACATTTCATAATTTTGGAGTAGAGGAAAACTCAAAAGTATAATTTTTTTAAAGAAAAATCAGATAATTAAGGATAGAAGTGATTATTTTTTTATATAGAATAAATATAAGAAAATTGTTAAGTTAATGAGGTAATTGATACTTCTTTTTTAATTTTTTTTTATGTAAAACGTAAAAATTTATTAGAAAAAATAAATTATTTGAACAACATGTAAAATATAAATAAATTTAACTAATAAAAAAATTCATAATTATCATATGTAAAAAGAGGAAAAAGTAGAAGTGATGGGACATTTGTCGAAAAAGGAATTGTGGGTGGGGGACCACTGCTATAAAAAAGTTAAGAACGTAATTTTTTGTTACGTTGAACTAAGACTGTCTAACGGGCCGGGCCGGTTCAACCCGGAACCGGCCCTCTCATTCTTACCGGGTTCCGGGCCGGTTACGGTCCGGGTTTGGCCTTAACCGGTCCGGGCTGGGCCGGGCTGCACAGTAAAAATATTAAAACCCACCCGGAACCGGCCCACTTAACCCAATCCGGTCAAACCCACTAAAACCCGGTCAAACCCGGTCAAACCCGGTTAAAAACCGGTCAAATATACACTATATACGCTATATACATAATATATACATTAAATATACACTTTTATAGAAGATATATACACGTGTATACATTAAATATACACTTGTATAGAAGATATTAAAATTATAAATCGTTAAATAAAAAAAAATAAAAAACAACGACTATACGTTAAATATACACGTCTATAGAAGATCTATTAACATTCATACACTCTATTCTATGTATATGTAATACTTTAAATGAGATATACTACAATATATATACATTACAATATATATTTGTATAGTTATATACTAATTTATAAAACATATACACATGTATACGTTAAATATACATGTCTATAGAAGATCTATTCACATATATACACTCTATTCTATGTATAGGTAATACTTTAAATGAGATATACTACAATATATATACATTACAATATATATTTGTATAGTTATATTCTAATTTATAAAATATATACACATATATACGTTAAATATACACGTCTATAGAAGATCTATTAACATTCATACACTCTATTCTATGTATATGTAATACTTTAAATGAGATATACTACAATATATATACATTACAATATATATTTGTATAGTTATATACTAATTTATAAAACATATACACATGTATACGTTAAATATACATGTCTATAGAAGATCTATTCACATATATACATTCTATTCTATGTATAGGTAATACTTTAAATGAGATATACTACAATATATATACATTACAATATATATTTGTATAGTTATATTCTAATTTATAAAATATATACACATATATACGTTAAATATACACGTCTATAGAAGATCTATTAACATTCATACACTCTATTCTATGTATATGTAATACTTTAAATGAGATATACTACAATATATATAAATTACAATATATATTTGTATAGTTATATACTAATTTATAAAACATATACACATGTATACGTTAAATATACATGTCTATAGAAGATCTATTCACATATATACATTCTATTCTATGTATAGGTAATACTTTAAATGAGATATACTACAATATATATACATTACAATATATATTTGTATAGTTATATTCTAATTTATAAAATATATACACATATATACGTTAAATATACACGTCTATAGAAGATCTATTAACATTCATACACTCTATTCTATGTATATGTAATACTTTAAATGAGATATACTACAATATATATACATTACAATATATATTTGTATAGTTATATACTAATTTATAAAACATATACACATGTATATGTTAAATATACACGGCTATAGAAGATCTATTCACATATATACACTCTATTCTATGTATATGTAATACGTTACATGAGATATACTACAATATATATACATTACAACATATATTTGTATAGTTATATACTAATTTATAAAATATATACACATGTATACGTTAAATATACACATCTTTAGAAGATCTATTCACATATATACACTCTATTCTATGTATATGTAATACTTTAAATCCACTAAAACCCGGTCAAACCCGGTCAAACCCACTAAAACCCGGTCAAACCCGGTCAAACCCGGTTAAAAACCGGTCAAATATACACTATATACGCTATATACACAATGTATACATTAAATATACACTCCTATAGAAGATATATACACGTGTATACATTAAATATACACTTCTATATAAGATATATAAACATATACACATGTATACATTAAATATACACTTGTATAGAAGATATTAAAATTATAAATCGTTAAATTAAAAAAAATAAAAAACAACGACTAAGGAGTGAATGAATTTGTGGAATTTTATTGATTGCAAAATGATCCAAAATTTATAATTTACATGAATGAAAAATCTATAAATTATGCATCATTTTTTCCAACTCATTCATGTTAATATTAATTGGAACTTGCATAGGGTAGTCGAAGTCAACGGGGGAAAAACCATGCATTGGACTTGATTCTGCTGAGTTCTCCCGTGAAGTCATAATTTCTTCAAGTTTGAGGTCGTCGTTGGGCTCTGGTTCCATTCCTTGGTTTCTTCTTTCTGCTCTAATCCAATCTCTGAGGCAAACTAAAACATTCATTGCGTTGCTTCCCAATGAGTGTTGGTTGTCTCCAAGCTGCTGTCGTCCCTGACTGAAGGCGCTCTCTGATGCAACGGTTGACATAGGAACATTCAAGATATCTCTGGCTAATCTTGAAAGTACAGGATATTGTGATTCATTATTCCTCCACCAATCCAGCGTGTTGATCCGTCGTCTGCGATCCTCTGGTGGCGTCCGCAGATAATATTTCAGCTCTTCCCGATAAGTTGATGTGTAAGCTCTCTCATCCACACTGTTCCAACAAGTTAAATCATAAAACGAATCAGGAAAACCACTATGTGCCGGCCTTTTAGAAGCTGATGGCTCCTCGGGAGGATGAGGAGCGACAGTTGGAGTGATATTTGTAGGTACGGCTGAATCAAATAAATCAGCATAGTGATTATATAATTTTTCTATATAATCCTTTGCATCAGCCGTAGCCGTCCACAAATCAGGTTGTACTTGTTCAGAATCATGGTTAGTATTTATTTCTAAGTTAGTATAAATAAGAGTACTAAAGTGACACATATGATTATATTTCATGCACGGATTTAACATAGCAGCAACCAAGTAAATAGGGGGAATCGGGAAGAAATATTTTTTAAATTTCGTAAACATAGCGCCAACAGCTTCTTTATAACCTTCTTTATCTTTATATTGTCGGAGCAAACCAGAAATATCGGCTATATATGCCAAAATATTACAAACAGTAGGATAGTATGCACCGAAAAATTCAACCGTAGCTACATAAATTTTTTCTAAGAACTTAACAAGATCATTAATTATAACCCAATCAGAATTATGTAGCATGCAATCAGCAGAATCAGCAAATGAACCACAATGTTGTTTAAAAGCTAGTGTAATAGGAATTTTATATTTATAACAAGTTTTTAAAAATTCATACGTAGAATTCCATCTAATATCAATTTCCTCAGGCATCAAAATCGGTGCAAGTCCATTTTCTTGACATTTAACTTTAAATTCTTTAATTCTAGATCTACGATTATTTCCTTGAATAAAACCAACAGCAAGACGAATTTTTTCAATATAAACCTCAAAAAAGTCAAGACCATCTTTTACAATTAAATTATATATATGACATGCACACTTAACATGAAAAATTTCAGGAAAGGGCGGAGATAGCGTAGATTTTATTTTTGTTATAGCAGTCTTGTTGTTAGAAGCATTATCAAAAGCAATACATAAAATTTTATTTTCTATACCATAATATCCGGCAATTTTAATAATAGAATCAGCAATAAATTGTCCAGTATGTTTCCGATCTTCATCATATAAAAAAGCAAGAATACGTTTTTGCATTATGAAATTACTATCCATCCAATGACAAGTAACGGTTAAATAATCATTTTTATTTACAGCACGACCAAGATCGGAAGTTAGGGACAATCTACATTGAATATTTTTTAAGAATGTTGATAAATAAAAACAATATTGTGAATGGAGTCTAAAAATATCAGACCGACAAGTAGTTCTAGGAATACCATTAAACATAGGATTATAAATTGCTTGTATATAACGAATAAAGGCATCAGAAGAAGGAAAACTAAAAGACAAACAACCCACAGCTACCATTTTAGCTATTTCTTCTCTGTCCCTCAATTTATTATACTTTTTCGCTACTTGACCGGTTGTTGGGTCCATTCTAGTTTGCGTTGACCCACCAACATCCCCACCACCTTTTGCAATATTGAACTCTCTAGTGTGATCTTCAGCTATATGTCTCATTAACGTACCCGTACCCCCTTGCTTACCGCCACTTCTATGCTTATATTTTTGTTGACAAATATTGCACTGCACCTCAATATCTGATATACGTTCAAAAAATTGTCATGCAATACTAGTTCTTTTACGGGGTTTTGGGGCACTGGGAGGACGGGAAGGGAGATTAACTGATTCAGATCTAACGTTAGCATGTCCTACTGCGGGTGTTTCAGCAATATTTTCATCATCTTCGTCTACATTAACTGCATCTACTTCATTTTCTTCTTCTATACCGTAATTTTCCTGAAATTCTACATAATCCATATCGTGAGCACCTACACCTATTTCTTCCTCAAAAGGTGTACCAAGCGGTACCGGAGGCGAAGTCACACGGGTATATCTATTACTTGAACTACCTCTACCGCTAGTAATTCGCTTTTTACTACCACTACCGCTTCCGGGACAAAAAATTTTAACACCTTTAGCAGCGAGGTTTTTTAATTTATCCATAATATAAATTAAATTAAACTAAAAATATTCAAAATACACAAATATAATAAAATTAAATATTAAACAATTAATACAATAAATAAAAATTAAACGTAAGAGATGGAACGACAATACCAAATTTTGGAAGTATCCGAAGATTGCGACTTTAGAAACTTCCGCTCGTACTTTGTAAACGAAAAATTAAAAATTTAAATTGAACACTTTAAGAAATTAAATATATTGAATATTTGAGAATTGAGAATTGAGATTTGAGAGAGAATGAGATTTGAGAGAGTGAAAAATTGTGTGAGAAATGATTTGAAGTTGTAGGGTATTTATAGATTTATTTTGGGGATTAAAAAATATATTTTTTTTTTTATTTTTTTTTTAAGTTAATGGGCCCAAACTAGCCGTTTGGACCCAAAAACGGTAATATAGCCGTTGGGCCAACGGCTAGTTTGGCCCAATAATTAATTTTTTTATTTTTTTTTTAATGCCGGGCCGGGCCGGGCCGGTTAACCGGCGGGTCTGGACCGGGTTGGTCCGGGCCGGGTTAACCGGGCCCAGTTTAAAAAAAAATGGACCGGAACCCGGAACCCTAAAGCCCTAGGGCTTACCGGGCCGGGTCAAACCGGTCCGGTTTGATATGTAGGGCCGGTTCGGGCCGGTTCGGGCCGGGCCAGCCCGGCCCGTTTGACAGGTTTACGTTGAACAACTCTTTTTTTAGTATCTTTTTAATTGATTTGAATATTCATTGTATTTTTTTCCTCGGTTATCATGTAAAACGTAAGAAATTCTTACATTTTTGTAAAAGTTAACTCCGTTAATTGACCGTTAAGAAAAAGGTAAAAAATGTAATAAATTATTACGTTTAGCCTATTTTGGTAACTTTTTAAATAGGTGACCTATTTTGGTCACTTTTTTAATTCCGTGGCTCATTTTGGTTCCGAGTTCTATGTGTTGAAAAACAATTTAAAATACTAAATCTCAAATATTTTTAGGAGAACTCAAACATTTGTCCCCTTGTCTAAGGTCTTGTATTAAAGACTTGTCTTCAATTTTAATTAAATTAATTTAATTATTATTAATAATTATTTAATTTGAATAAACAAATGACTAACTTGTTATAAACATCTGTTGCAATAGATGACTAACTTGTTGCAACAAATAGATAATCTATTGAAAAATAATTAAAATACTAGTGAACTCAAGTATTTTTAGGAGAACACAAATGTTTGTCCCATTGTCGTAGAGACGTCTTTAATTTTAGCTAAATCAATTTAGTTATTACTAATAATTGCTTAATTTGAATCAACAAATGACTAAGATGTTGCATCAGATGATTCAACTGTTGAAAATTATCAAATAGATAGAAAATCTGTTGTAACAGATGGGTCAACTATTAGAAAACAATTAAAATATTAGGGTACTTAAACGTTTTTAGGAGAACTCAAATGTTTGTACCCTTGATCCTTTTGCATTT
Source organism: Capsicum pubescens (assembly GCA_030864215.1). Lineage (NCBI taxonomy): Eukaryota > Viridiplantae > Streptophyta > Magnoliopsida > Solanales > Solanaceae > Capsicum > Capsicum pubescens. The sequence goes on from CM061539.1 coordinate 115,757,139, forward strand.
GATGCATGGTATATTATTTTTATCTTCTTTACCTGTTTCATGAAATTTTTCATGTATTTTACTTATTCGTTGTGCCCATGTTGAAATTTTTTAAAAAAAATTTAGGTCAAATTTTGTTCGTATATCACTTGGACATTACTTCATAGCTTATTTTGTAAGTAAAATTATAATTTTTGTTGAATTTATTATTTGGTGTATCTGCTACTGCTACAATGGGTAGAACCTGCAACATGAATCCAACATATGAGTCATCTATTGCAACAAGTGAGTAATCTGTTGCAATATATGACTAATCTGTTGCAACGGATGACCCATATGTTGGATTCATATTACAACACTATAAAACGAATCCAACAGATAAGTAATCTGTTGCAACAGATTATTCATATATGCTGCAACAGATTACTCATTTGTTGCAACAAATTAGTCATATATGTTGTAACAGATTACTCATTTGTTGCAACAAATCAATCATATATGTTGCAACAGATTACTCATTTGTTGCAACAAATTAGTCATATATGTTGCAACAGATTAGTCATATATGTTGCAACATATTACTAATCTGCGCAACATATTAGTCATATATGTTGCAACAGATTAGTCATATATGTTGCAACAAATACCCATCTGTTGGATTCACGTTACATATTTTATCCATTATTAAAAAATAGCAGTAGTAGATACATCCAGATCTAAAAAATAACAAACATAAACAAAAATAACAAAAAAATAAATAACAAACACCAACAAATCAAGTTCCTCATTTTCGTCATAACTTAAAAGCCCTAATTTTTTACTTGTGAAAATCGAAAAGAAACGATGAAGAACTCGAAGTTGTTGTCGCCGGAGAATGTTGTCGCATCGACTGACGGTTGAAAGTAAAAAAGGAACGGGCAAGAATTCAAAACTATTTGTTGCCAGAGGTTGAAGTTGCACAAGATTGAAGAGAGAAATTTGAAAAGTTGTTGGTTGGGAGAAGTTAGAGAGAGAAACTATCGAGAGAAAGTGAGAAGAGAGAGAGATTGATTTGCAGAGGGAGGGAAGTTTTTTGGGTGTGGGTTAATTTGTATTTTTGAAAAGATTAAAAAGTTTAGAAAATATTAATCAAGTCCAAAATTAACCTAATCAAGTTATTTAATTATGTTTGGCCCTTTAAATTGGTCAATGTCACCAATTCTTCATTCAAGATTTAAAAGACACCTTTCCTTCAATTTTCTCAGGTAAGTTTTCTAAGATTTTAATATATTTTTTATGTTTATAAAAATAAATTATCATGTATTTTAATTGACATTTGCTAATTGAGAAATTTTCTTTTGTAATTTTAGTATGTTTTTGGACTTTAAAATAACAAATTATCATGTATTTTAATTGACATTTGCTAATTGAGAAGTTTTCTTTTGTATTTTTAGTATGTTTTTGAAGTTTAAAATAATAAATTATCATGTATTCTCAATAGATAATTATTGTTTGATTTTTTTTTTGGTGATTTTTATTTATATTGACTTATTTACAATTTTGACCAGATTTCTTGAATGTTAAATTCCATCGCGATAAATTGGTTAGTCATTCTAATTCTGTGTGAATTCTCTTTTAAAATTAAATTATATGCAATTGTTTCAATTGTCTGTAAACACATATCGTCATTATTTTTAATATTCTTTTTTAGGTACAAGCTCTATCATTTAACTAAATATAAAATTTGAAGACAAAAATCTACCATAATGGCTAAAACAATTGTTGGGATATATTTTCTTTTATAATATCAAAATAATTTCATAAAATTAAATTCATTAAAGCGAGGTACCTGCGCGACGTGCGTATCCTAAACTAGTATATATATATATATATATGGGGTATAAAATAATAATTTTATATAATCTTATTGGGTTATCGGTTTATCCAATAACCCAACAAAAAAATTAAAACCGAATCAATAACCCAATAATTTTTTTATAAAATCATTAAAAAATTATTAACCCATTAATGATAAATCAATCACATTTTTATCGGTTCATTTTTTGTACACCCCAACTTAAAATTTTGATTTCTTACTCCATTAATTATAATAAGAAACGTATTTGTGCATGTGAGTCTCCTCAAAATCCTAGTCGAAACACTAATCAGAAACTACTATGAAACATTAACCGAAAAAAACAATTTTATTTTTTAACACACAAAAAAATATAACTTATTTAAATAATAGCTTACTTTATCGACGAAAATTCAATCTTTCACTATTTTGGAGTAGAGGAAAACTCAAAAATATAATTCTTTTAGAGAGAAAACGAATAATTAAGGGTAGAAATGAGTTATTTTTTTATATAGGATAAATATAAGGGAAGTAGATGATATTTATCCACGTGGACAAACACATAAGCATTTTTTTCACGTGTACGCGCATGTTTTACACACCGTGATCCGTGGGCCAAAAAGGGTGACGTGACGTACTATACAACAAGTTCAGAGGTACTTAAGACGACTCAAAATTCAGTTGTACCATGAATAAAACGAGACAAATTCAGGGGTAATTGATACTTCTCTCATTTTTATTTTTTGAATTTTTATGTAAAACATATTACAAAATGAAAAGAACGGGGAGATCATTCGTTGCTTAGGGGGTGGGGGTGGAGGACCGCTGAAAATCAAATAAGCAAAGGGGATGAGACGGTTAGGTTGGGGTGGGGTGGGGGGCTTACGTTTAAAATAAGGTAAGTAAATGATGGGACATGATTAGGTGAGGTAAATTTATTATAAACTACAAAACTTTTTTGATTCATGATTTGATTTGACATAAAGATGATGTGATAATGCATTATTTTTTATTTTCGTGTAAAAATATAATAAATTATTACGTTTTACATTATTTTTTATAAAACGTAATGATTTATTACGTTTTACAAATAGTACTTTTACGGTTCACCTCCGTCAGTTGATCGTTAAATAAAATATATAAAATATAATAATTTATTATGTTTAGCCTATTTTGGTAACTAATTAAATAGATGACCTATTTTGATCTTTTTTTAATTTCTTGGCTTATTTTGATTCCGAGTTCTTGGTCTGGATAAAAAAAAATTGAAAACACACATAAACTATGCTCAAAAAATAAAAAACGCACCTAAACTATTAAAGTGACCTAATATACAATTATACTTTATAAAAGTGAATTTTTCTACCCCTTAAATCTGACGTGAAAAAAATATAATTATATAAATAAAAAAGGCGCGTCTAAATAAAAAATTAACGAAAAAAAATTAAAATCAAAATATTGCCCTCTCCAGCCCCAGCATCCATCTCCCCTCCCCCACCCCCAAACCATCTTCTTCTTCATCACTCCCCACCCCCAAACTCTAACCTCACCCTAACCAACACATCTTCTTCATCATCCCCACCCCCAAATAACACAATTTCTTCACACCCCATCTTCCACTCCTACCGAATCGATGATAATTTCACCTACCATCACCAATTTTTCTCATAATATCATTGATTAATCATCTAACCCACCATCATTAATGTTCTAACTAACAAATTTTAATTTTTTAATATTTTTAATAGATTTGTTCCACATATCTCTTCCTTCATTCTAAAAGAAAAGATTTCTTGCCCTTTTCTCACTAAAAAATCAATAAAGAAGAAGAGAAGTTTATTTTTTTTTAAGAAAAAATGATAGATTACGGATGAAGAACATGGTTAGAAGAAATTGATTGTTATGATAATTTTGTTGGTGAAATAAAGTTTATGGTGTTGAATATAGTGTTTATGACCTCATAACAATGGAGGTTTTGGACATTGATCTCATAACAATGGAGGTCCTGGATATTGAAGAAAAAGGAAAAAAAATTAATGAAAAAGAAAAAAAGAAAAAGTCATGGTTTTCATCTCAAACTATACACGAAAAGTTTAGGTCGCACCTAAACTATCCTAGTAACTTATTACACATCTATACTATATAAAAGTGAAACTATTACCTCCCCGTGATACCCATGCCCAAGTTTAATGAGTGGAGTGTACTCCACTCGCCCTGTGGTGATGCCATGTGTTTAATTTAATTTTTTTATTTAATTAATGGATCCTTAAATAAATCTAACCCGACCAAACTAATTAAACCCAATTCTAACCCGACCAAACTCAATTGTTTCACCCAAACCCATTTCATTTGGGTAGAATATGAATGGAAAGAAAAAATCCAATCTGAAGAGCATCAATACGATGAATTTTTGATAAATTTTTGGTGGTTAATGGCTTAATGGTGAATAATGAGATTCCTTTCCTTTGGTTAAACTACTTTCCGGCTTCCTAAATTTTAAGGAAATGTGCTTGTTGTTTTTGTACTTTCAGTTTTTTACTCTTTGTTGTGAAGATGCATACGTTGATATGTAAGAATAAAGACTTTTTAAGTTTCTGTAGTAGAACTGCCAAGAAAGACGTTTTGGGTAATGTGGATAGAAATCATCTGATGCAAATAGGAATTTTATGACTTATTTTATTTAGCATAGAATGTGCATTACCAGTGGGAATTGGGTCTTAAGGAACTGGTATTGATGCTCCGGCGAGAATGGAGAAGACGAAGAGAAGTAATCCACTTCTTCGATGATTTTTTCATAAATTTTATACATATATATCACGAGATTATTTTATCGGAGTCCTTTATTTTTCTTAGTAATTTTTTTCGTTGATCTTCTCCGACTGAATTTTTTATTGAGTTTGAGCCAAACAATTATGGACTTTATCAAAAAGAATAATCAACTTTTCAATGAAAGACTTTATATTTTTCACTATTTTTAATTTTTTCTTAAAGTTCCTCTTTAAAGGCTTCAGGGAAAAGGTTAAAGATGCTTTATGTAGATTTTTGGAGAAATTACTTTATTGAAGAAGAACCCAACAAAGAAAGAGATTTTTTTTTGAACAAGGTGGGACCCACATATAAAATAAATAAATAAGAAAATTTAATTTTATTAATATTTTTTCAATTGAAAAAATAATTAATCTAATTGTATATATTAAGAAGAATATTAGGAGTACTTAATGATATAATGACAAATGAAATAGTGACACGTGTGTAATTATGTCATTTTAAGATTTTTTTTTTCCTCTCACGCACCTTAGGAAGGTGAATACACCTTCTCTGCCACTTCACCTTCTAAGGTGGAAATAATTTCACTTTAAACAAGATTAGGGGTGTAATATGTCACCATATTAGTTTGAGTGTGAAAGTGACTTTTCGTGTATAGTTTGAGGTGAAAATCGTGACTTTTCCCAAAGACAACAACAACAACAACAAAAAATCCTGTGTATTCTCATAAAGTGAGGTCTGGGGAGGGTAAGATGTACGCAGTTCATACCGCTACCTCCCAAAGAAAAAATAAAAATTTATGAAAATAATAAATTTATTATTTTTTCGTACTATGCTGACGCGGCAGGCGCGTGTGGCACACTGCACCAATGCAAGTGGTATAATACTTTACAAGGTGTACAAAAATTCACTTTTATATAGTATAAGTATGTGATAGGTCATTTTAATAGTTTAGGTGTCTTCGACTTTTTGAGTATAATTTAAGATAGAAACGATGACTTTTTCCTACGTACAAAAGGATTTTCTCGTGACGATAACTGTATGTCGATTGTGCTAGTGTTATAAGGCTGATCTAAATTAAAAGTGATTTGTTATAATTTAAAGTTAAATGGATTTAAAATACACCTCATAAAGTAAGTGGTCTTGTGAGTAGATACCTGATTGTAAATTCTAGTTTGATGATGCTAAACTAAAACCACAAAATTTGTGTTATTATAATTATAGGATCAATGATATATAAATGAGAGGTAGAATTTTCTTTCTCATATTTTATTAGAAAGAGAGGAATCATGTCTTGATTTGAAAAATCGATAACCACAAGATGGAAAGTCACTAAGAGACAGGTGGATTCAGATAATCTTGGATAATATTTTTAATGACTTGATAGATAAATCTTAAAAAAGATAGATGATTTTCTTATCTTAATATTTGGTCCTAACATGATTCTCCTCTTATCCGTTTCAAATGAGTGAAGTTTTGTTAGGAATTGTGCATTACATGGTTTGGACCCTACTCTTACTAAACCCCACCTGAAATAGAGAATAGGCGCAGTAGGTAAATGAAAGGGCTGAGGCATGTGCCTCCATTTGGGACTAGACCTTTGCTATAGCTATAGCTAGTCCACTTCGTGCTTTGCATTTAACTCAACCCTCGTGGTTTTCTTATTGCAGTTGGAGAATGTGCGAGCCTATTAATTTATATCAACTAAAAATTAAAGTTAAAATTTGATGTTTATAAATTTTAAAATAAATTAAAAATTTATATATGTTCATTGAACTTTTTAAAACGAATACAAAGTTTAAATTAGAAGTGTCAGTAGACATTTGGACATACAATTTTATGTTTGTGATATAAAATTATGAGATTTCGGACATGCAATTTCATTTCATGATATGAAATTTTAAATTCTCCAAAAAAATATGATTTAGGAATTGCAAATCACGATTTGAAAAATTTTAAATACAAAAATTAACCCACAAGTTTATATTTTATAAAAAGAATCCTAACATTTATATATACCAATAATTTATTTCATATGTAAATAAAATTTAAGTTCATATTATTACTCTTACTAATCTTTAAACCATTTATATATTATTTAACCATTACTCTCGCCATTATATAGCCCCGTTTGGTCATGAGAAACATTTATTTTTTTTAAAAAAAAATTCTTTTCATTTTATTCAAAACATGATGTTTGTGTAGGGATCAAAATCGAGAGGGCGTCATGTGGAAGCCAGGGGCGGACCCACATAGGTTCAAGTGGGTTCATATGAACCCATTTCGTAAAAAAATTACACTGTATATATACGTATATAGAAGCAATTTTTATAAATTTAAAAGGTATATATTATATGCTGAACCCATTATAAACAAGAGGAGTGTCCAACTTAGTGGTAGTTGGTTCAATTGTTAACACATATATCCCGTGTTCGAGCCCCTGTAGGGGTGTTATTTTAAAAAAAATTATTTTATACAGCAGCTTTGAACCCACTTGGTGAAAAGTCTAAATTCGTCGTTGGTGGAAGCTAATAGTTGCAAACTATTGAGAGGATAAATAAGATGACAAGAAAAACATACTAAAACATAATATTATTGATATGATTCGGCCAATTGTCCTACATACAAAAAAACTAAATAAAAAAAAATTAAACTAACCGAGAGAAAATCTCCCCCTAAATAAAACTCTTAAAAGACTACATTATGAATGCTATTAAGTTATGGCATGAAAAGGGAGTCTTGTATCTATAGAGATCCAATACCTTCCTCCAAGAAAAAGGTTTGCCAAGTACGAAAAAGTTTTATATTTTTCTTTCAGGAAAAGTAAAAATAATTATCATATTACTTTTATTTTCCATCTAAGAAAAATAAAACTTAAATTTGGTAAGAAAATCAGGGCAAAACCCCTAACAAATCTCCTCTTTTTGGCTTGATTTTCTTGACATAATTTGATCCACCTTCTTCGCGTGTATGATCTTCGTTCTTTACATAATCTTCATCACTACTGCTTGCAATGTTTAAAAATAAGATTTAAAATATTATGATTAAAAGTGGATTAAACATAAATATTTTATTTTTATTTTTAAAGATACAACAACAGGATTGTTGAAATATGCGTAAAAAAATTTCTCCACATGTAGCTAGACAAAATTGTCATTATCATAAAATTAATTGCAACTTTGACCTAAACATGTCCTCAATCTGAACCATCAGATCATTGAACCATATGCTCTGATACCACTTATTGTGTTCAAAATCGAGAGGGTGTCATGTGGAAGCTTAAAGTGAAACAAGTGGAAAAATCTATTGGGAGAAAATCTCCTCCTAAACAAGACTCTTAAATGACTACATTATGGATGCTATTAAGTTATGGTACGAGAAGAGGGTCTGCTATTTATAGAATTCCAAAACCTTCCCTCCAAGAAAGAGGTTTGTCAGATATGAAAAAGTTTTATATTTTTCTTTCCGAAAAAGTAAAAGTAATTATGATATTACTTTTATTTTTCCTTCTAAGAAAAATAAAACTTAAAGTTGGTAAGAAAATCAGGGCAAAAACTCTAACAGTTTGGCCATACAAACTCCAAATACAATTTGAATTTCTATTTGAAAAAACGAAAACAAGTTTCAATTTATTTTCATTTTTTTCTAATTCCAACTTGACCTTTATAATTAAAAATATCTTTCTAAAAGTTTAAATAACCTTTCCAAAAAGATATGATCAAACACAACTCTAATTCTAAACCCTATCTTCAACTTTTCTTTTCTATTTTCATGGTCAACCGCCTAAAAAAATTATTGTTACTTCAAACCAACTCCTACTTTATCATTTATTATTCAACAAATTTATCATTTGATCAATAAAGGTTGTATTTTTTTTAGAATAGTTTTGTGATATTGTATTATACTTTTGTTATGAACTTTTACTTATTTGGTAAGATTGTATAAAGAATTGGGGCAATTTTAATAATTTTCACAATTTATGAGGTTAGTTTTCTTTGTTTATAAGAAAAAAATACAACTTAAAATCCCAAACTACGTATCCAAACAAAACTTCAACTTCATCTCATATAATTTCATATCATGAATTCAAATTATTCAAATCATGATTTTATCTCACATAGCCAAACGATCCTTACATTCAACCAAATTCATATTCCGACTCCACCCCAATACTACTATGCCATTATTTTGCATTTGCTCAAATATTAATGCATGCACTATGCTCTACGCCGCTAGTCTTTCTTGGCAAGTGCAATACAATACAAGCACAGATCTAGTACTTCAAACTTGATAGATATATAGGATCGCATTTGAGTGGGCATTTGTGACATGTTTTATTTCAAAATTAAAAAAAGTAGTTTGTTTTTAAAGTGAAAAATAATATTTAAAAATTTAAAATTGTAACGATCATGAATACAAATTGAAGTTGTTTTTGAATTTTTATGAGTAATTTAAAGTAAAAAAAGTGAAAATTGTTTCACGTTCATTCTTTAATGAAAAATATGGCCTTAATGAGATATCAACTGATATATTATTTATTTCTTCACCAAAACGTATAATTCCCACAACTATATAATTATTGTGGTCTTCTCTTTATGAAAATAACACATTCACAGAAAAAAAACACTATTTTCTTTTCTTGACCTTCTTTCTAAATTACTTTGTCTTCGTTGATTTTCTATTTCTGGTTAATTTTTGGACAACAGTTTTGTGCAATTTCAAACTTTTAGCCACGAGTAAACGTGTTTGTGGAATCTTAGGGAGCGGCCAGCTATAACGATTTGCACCGGAGTCGGTCCGAAATCGCTTTCAAGACAGTGGTTTGCCACGACACAGTGTTGTAACAACTCTCTCACTATTTCAATTTCTATCCATTATTAATATTGTAGTATTTGTTTCAACAATTTGAAAGTGATTTTACTTACATACAATATTGATAAATGACTATTTATTTGAATAATTTTTTTTTAATTTGTCAAAATTTGAGCCATTGGACGAAAATTATTTTAAACATTTATTACAAAAACTTTTGATTTTCTTTGAACAATTAGAAGCTGATTATGTTTTATTTAAGGAACCTCCTATTGATGGTTCTAACACTATTATTGGCTCTAACACTATTGTGGTTATTAAAGATGTTGCTAAGAAGAAATTAAAAAAAGACAACAAAATTGTTAGAGGAAATTTATTGAACCATATGACTAATTCTTTATTTGATTTATTTGTTACTAATAAACCTTCTGAGAAACTATTGGACAACTTGAAAAAGAAATATAGTGATGAAATGATTGTTGTGGTAGTCATCGAGACGAACTTGGTGGCTAATAAGACTGATTGGGTGTTGGACACAAGCACTTTTAGGCATTTCTAAGCCAACAAAAAGTTTAGCCTACTGCTGGTAAATAAATTTTTACTTAAACTAACTTCTGAAAATATTTTAGCCTTGAAAATATTCTATATGTGTCCCCCCTCCCCCTACATAGAAATTTGGTTTTAGGAGCATTTCTCAATAAAGTATGCCTTAAACTTATTTTTAAAGGCTGGTAAAATAATTATTTCTCATGGAGGAGATTTTATTGAGGAGGACCAACTTAGTGGGGGTTATTTATACTGAACACAGTCCAAGAGGTGGTCAATGTGCAAATAGTTTCAATTTTACTTATATTGCTGAGTCTATTAATTTACAGCTAGGTCATGTTAATATTGCTTCAATTAGACTTTGAAAATGAAATTAATTCTCGAATTAAAAATAGATGATATTTCTAAATGTCTTATGTGTGTAGAAGCAATGCATGATAATAAACCTTTTAAATATGTTACTAGTAGAAAGACTGAATTGAATGAGTACATTCAAACTTAGCAGATTTTAAGCACACTGTTAGCAAAGGTGGAAAGAAGTATTACATTATTTTTGTTGATGACTTTTCTAGGTACACTAAGGTATATCTTCATAAGTCTAAAGATGAGGTTGAAAGAATGTTTTTAAAATTCAAAATAGAAATAGAAAATCAATTAGACAGGAAAATCAAGAGATTTAGATCTGATAAGGGTGGTGAATATAGTACTAAAACTCTAAAAAAAATTTGTGAGAAAAATAATATTGTCCATGATCTTAGTGCTTCCTATACCCTCCAACAAAATGGTGTAGCCGAACGAAAGAATAGAACCCTTAAGGAAATGATGAATTCTATGCTTTTAAGCTCGAGTCTATCTGACTATATGTAGGGGGAAGCTATCATGTTTACATGTTATATTCTTAATAGAATCCCTCATAAAAAGTTATACGAAATCTCATATGAGTTGTGGAAAGAATTTGCTTCTAACTTGAAATTTTTGATAGCATGGGAGTGTTTAACTAAGATTAGTCTACCTGATTTTAAACGGATAAATATAGACGCTAAGACTTTTGATGCCGTTTTTATTGATTATGCTCAAAATAGTGTTGCGTATAGATTTATGTCATTAAATGATCATTCTATTTGTGAATCAAGATATGCATAATTTTTTGAGCATATTATTTTTTAAAAAAATTAACGTGCCTAGTGATATGCAAAATAATGCTTCAACATCTATGTCTGTTAACTCTAATATTGTGTCTTTCCCTGATGTTATTTCTAATGAGCATGGAAAAGAACTTAGAAGGAGTAAAAGATGTTGAATTGACACTAGTTTTTATCCTGATTTTATCACCACCTTAAATTTGACATAGATGCTTCAAATGATGAATTAGTGTCAATCTACTTAACAGATGAGAACCATAAAACTTATGATGAAGCAATGAGTTAAATAGATACAATATTTTGAAAAGTGAATTAGACTTTATTTTCTATCACACTTGAAACTTGTATGATTTGCCTAAAAGTTGTAAATCCATTAATAGCAAGTGGATATCTAAGAAAAAATTGAGGCCTGATGATACAATTGATAAATATACGGCTAGACTTGTGACTAGGGATTTTAATAAATCAAGTATTGATTACTTTAATACTTATTCTCCTGTGATTAAAATAGCGACAATTATAGCTCTTATTGCTCTAGTGTAACGACCCATTTCGTCATTACTAAATTATTCGTAATAAATTCATGAAAATTCTTAATTTTTATTCCTCAATATTAACTTGTGTCCAAAATAGCCAATATTTTATTTATTACGTCACCTCAAACTTTTCGACGAAGATTTTAGCCTTCGGATATGTCTAGATAGACTCAAGCTTGATGAATTTTAATTATTTATGAGTGCTAATATCAATACTTTAGTTTTTAAAGTTCATTAGGTTTGAATTAAGGACGTACAATATCCCCAACACAATGTTAAGTATAAAACTTTCTTTTCGATGCAGTTTCGATATGAGTTTCTATTAGGGCCAACTTCAAACGATCATATATAATAGAATATAAGGATTTAGGGGTTCCATTATATATCAAATTAAATATCTCTGAGTCCTCTTTCCAACGCAACAAACCTATCCTCAATCTGAATTCAGAGTAAAAAGTTATGATTGTTTTACTGAGCACTGTCCGGGATGAAATGGAATTTTGCTGTAGCGAAAATTCTGATGATATTTAAATCAGCTCCAGCTGTATTTTAGGTCTAAAAACCTCAAATTTCATTCTCCAACCCTAGAGAGGTGATTTTCCAAAGCTTAAGGTGAAATTCCTTCGTGGAGGTAAGTTTTTCCATTATTTTCTTCATCTTTTAATCCTTTAATATCTTAGACTCCTTAGAAAGACCTTTAATGGTGGAATCCTTTTGAGAAATACTCATGAGTATTTTTAATATAACCTAGAGCTGATTCTAAACTATAAATTAAAGATTCCTAACATGAATTTCATAAACTAGATTATGAATTTTGATGGTTAGAAACCTTGAATTCCGTAAAGATGAGACCTTTAATATAAAAGCTTCATTAATGGAGATGTGTTAAGCTTGAAAGAACTAATTAATGATTATTTAAATTTGGGAGGGGGGGTGTTATAGACCTTGAATTAAGGATAGAACTAGTGATTTTGAATTCCCAAGATATTTGTTTGAAGAGTAATTATTTAATTACTCTTATTATTGCTTGATTTTTAGATGGTTGATTATTCCAAGGCATGAAGGAAAAAAAATAACATTCTTATTGCGGCATGCTTCATTCAAAAACTTAGCGTCTAGGTAGGCTAGGTTTAATGAGTAGAAGATTGTGTTATTTTATATTTTCATTATTTATAATTGATGGGGGAAAGCATGTCTAGACCTGCGGGCATGGAGTTGAGATGGATAAAGACACGAGTACTTAACTTTAATCCCAAAAACTATATTATTGATTGTTTATGTAATATTTATGATATTTTGTGTTATGTGCCCCGAAAGGAGATTGTTATAAATATAGTATATGAACATGATATTTTTTTAGTTGTTCTAGTGATGAACCTAGTTGAGTTGTAATGGTATTAGGTTGTATGTATTGTGCAATAATATGATGAGGAGAATTATGCTAAGATCGAATATTGATGAGCATAGTAATATCTAAGGGATAGATGACTTCAATTAGTGTGATGATTGTATTATGTGGAAAGAGTCTGGATAATGATACACGTGAATGTGTTGGTTATAGGTGGTGATGTTAGAACTCAAATTACAGTATTTAAGAAGACAATAATTTTTTTTAATAATTAATGAGTAATTAAGGCTTCAATAGTGACTTGTATGCGTAAGAATTAAATTGTGATTTATTTTATGATATTCTTATTTTGATATTGATAAAATTTTTATATCTATTGGATGCCCATGAGAGGATAAATTGGTGATAATAGTGGTTTATTAATTGTGCCTATGAGAGGCTTGTTTGATAGTGATAACTCCTTAAAGTAATGCTATGGATACTTGTTGATTGGTATTCGGACATGCTTGAAATTGTTGATGTTTGGATTGTTGATGCGTGTATAAATGATTATTGAAAATTTACTTGATGAAATTGTCTTATGACTTTAAGTGTACTTGCAAACTTGGTACATTGTGTTGTATGCTGTGAGGTTGTGTAAATTTGATATTGATAATATTTATTTATGTTGGATCGGGTACCACGCCGGTACAGATATGTATATATTGGATCGGGTACCACGCCAGTAAGGATATGTGTATTTTAGATCGGGTACCACACCGGTACATATATGTATATATTGAGTCGAGTACCATGTCGGTACGGATATGTATATGTTGGATTGGGTACCACGATGGTATGGATATGTATATGTTGGATCGGGTACCATGCCGGTACGGATATGTATATGTTGGATCGGATACCACTCCGGTACGGATGTGTATATTTTGGATAGGGTACCACGACGGTATGAATATGTATATGTTGGATCGGGTACCATGTCGGTACGAATATGTATATATTAGATTGGGTACTATGTCGATACGGATATGTATACATTGGATCGGGTACCCCGCCGGTATGGATATGTATATGTTGGATTGGGTACCATGCCGATACAAATATGTATATGTTGGATCGGGTACCACGCCGGTATGATACATGAACAAAGATTGTTCCCTGCAGGTCATGACTATTTGAGAAAAATAAGTCCCATAGCATGTGTGTACATATTTGTGTTGAGTTTGTGGATGTTTACAGTATGGTTGATACTCTTGATGGTTATGTGACTTTTTTGTGAGTACTTTTTGATCTGTTATTATTGTATTGTTAATTCATTGAGTATTTGATTGTGTGATATGTATTTGAAAAAAGAAAAACTTGTACTTACTTATATGTTGGTTGACTTGCTTCATTTCAATGTGTTTTAATCGTAGCTTACTAGAATGGCTAGTTATCATTCTTTAATATTATAAAGAGCATTTGGTTATTAGACCGAGAGTTTAGTGTGGATTGTTTATGATTACGAGTTTATTCCTGTGAATATGAATAATGAAAAAGATAAGGTGAATAATGAGGAATAGTGATGTATTGGCGTTGGATGGTGGTTGATGGTGTGAATTAATGAGGCTAGCGTATGTTAGTAGTGAATATAATATTGATGGAGTTGGAAGAGTAGTTGGATAATGTAAGTTATATAGGTAAAGTATTAATTTTATTACAACCTTAGTTGAATTATATTCCATTCAAAATGTCATAATTTATTTTTCTTAATTCTATTTTATGATTATATGGGCTAACACAGTCGGCCAATGATGCCTACCAGTACGTGTGGTTGTACTGACCCTACTCTTCTACATTCCTTCTTGGAGTGTAGACTGGATGCAGGTTAGCTGCAGTTACTAGATGGATGACGATATTCAACACTAACTTCTGCACTTTCTTCCTGGCAGATGTTAGAGTCTTTGTATTATTTATTTTATTGTCAGTTTATGCTGTAATAGATAGCTCTTGTACATGTCTGGCCAAGTCCTGGATAGTGAAGGATAATTGTAAGAAGTTTTTGAAAAAGTTCACTTATTAATATTTAATTTACGTTATTATATTTAATTTAGTATTTTCTTAAAAACAGAAGTCTTCCGCATATTTTTAGTTAGGTAATAAGGGTTCTCCTAGCTACTTAGAATAGCATAGGTGCCAGCACGGTCCATTATTCTGGGTCGTGACAGTTGGTATCAGAGTGTTAGGTTCACCGGTCCCGCAAGTACAAGAGCAATGTCAAGTAGAGTTCTTTAGATTGGTGTGTAGGGCCCCGCACCCAATCTTCGAAAGGCTATGAGGCATGTAGAAGTCATTTTTCTTTCTTTTTCTCCATCGTGCCGTCCTAATCTTGTACTATTGGATTGAATCCAATTGGTATCTAGACAATTCTAATTGGTATCTTACCTGACCTCTATTGGAATGTAGTTAATTCCAATTGGTATCTTTGTAATTTTGAATAAAAATCTAAGAGATTTCAATTGATATCTGTTAATAAGGTCTAAAAGTTATTGCTAATAGGTAAAAACTTGTGAAAGTTGTGAACTTATTAATTGTTTGTGTTTGATTTTTGGCTAAACTTGTGTGGCTAGATTTTTGTCATTGTTGTGAATTATTTTTGTTTGAATTTAAGTGATGAAAATTAATCAAGTTATTTTGTTGATAATTGTGATGGGATTATTTGATTTCTTATTGTGTGAAACTAGTACTTCTATGGTGCTTACTTGTTTTTGGTACTATTATACTGATAAAATTGATGATATGAGAATTGAGAAGATGATATGAGAACATGATATCAAGAAAGAATGGTGAAAAAGAGACATGAGTAAAGAATCGAGGTGATATGTGTTTCCCTTAATAAGAGGCTCTTGCTAATGATATCGTGGATAGATCCTTGTGTGGTTTAATTATTTGATGTTATTTGGGGATCCTTGTGTGACTGGTCATTGAAACTGTATTTAGAATTTTTGTGTAGTTCTATTATTTAAATTATAATGGGTTCCTTGTTAGAACTAGATAAGTGATATTATCTTTGAGTTCCTTATGTGAACGAATTCTTAATGCTTGGCAAATAATGAGTTTTAAATAAAAGTGACCAAAACTAGTAGAGGTTGTTGATACCTATAGTATTTGATCAAACTTGTCTGGAATGTGATTTTCACGCCTCAAATCCTATTGGGGCGGACTGACACCCGTAACCGAGGAGGCCCTGGAGAACCAACTCATAACCTTATACTTCCCATGCATACCTCTATGACAACCCGAAATTCGGACAACATCATGTCACATATAAAAGGAAATAATCACTTGTATAAGCTTGAGCACACATATATATGTATATACAATACTTGGCCGTTGGATCCATCACGTCTATTAACAAAACACCACCTTGACTGTACATTAGGTCTACAAATCCTCTAGACAATACACAGAGTTTAACTAAGGTCGGGACACACCCCGCCATATAACTAACTTCTATACAATACGAAAAGTGACTGGATATGACACGGAAAGCCCTGAAGCAAACTGGAGCTCACCAAAAGCAGCTGGATATCCTGGCTCCTACTTGTGCGGTGTATGAGCTGAGGTACCTGTGCCTGCAGCATGAAATGCAGGTCCCCCATGGGGGACGTCAGTACGAAATATGTACTGAGTATATAAAGCTGTAGATAATCACATATGATATAGGAGCGCAATAGAAATCAGAAACAAGTGAATAAATCGTAATAGGAGTGGACCACACTTACTAGAACTTGTGACAACCTGTACATTGTATTTATTCAATCACTTTACCTTCGTTCTTATCATCTTTGTAATCATTACTGTACTGTACTGTGACCATTAGGCTGCCTCCAGTACATATCAACTGGGATCGACCCATGCTAGGCTTATGCCCCTGGGATACCACCCATAAACACATAAATAAGGATCGACCCATGATAGGCTTATGTCCCTGGGATACCACCCGATAAGAGAGAACTTCCATCATTTAGTTCAATTAATCTTTGAGATTGTTATTTCGGTCGCCACCGCATTTTTGATACTTTGAAACAATGATACATCAATAAGAGACATATAAATAGACCATCAATGCAATAACAATGAAGTAAGAACTCATTGGCACATCAGTGAAGTGTTTTGGAGTCATCAATGCCATAACAATGAAGTAGGAACTTATTGGTATATCAATGAAACGTTTTGGAGTCATTAATAGCACATGGATCTTGTTTGAGTAACCGCATACCTTCTGACATTCATTAGTGCAATAAACATGTAAGATTTAGAAAACAAGTAAGTATTGGAATGTCTTGACATCTTGTAGGGTGGAAACAGGTTCATTGGTAACGTAGGACATCATACAAAACCATTATAGATCACATGTTATTGAATAACTTTGGAAACTTTGTTAATAGAATAATTGTTCACTTTCATGCCAAAGATATGGTATAGAGTATGCTTTACATACCTGACTGTCCCTTCAATACTAGTCCCAAATGGACTTTCCATCTTTTCGGATTGCTTATCTACAATGAACATATATAGCAATCTAGTATTAGCAACCAAACATCACAATTCAATTGTTTGAATTCACCAAACTAGTGGTTAAGTATTAAGCCTTAATTACACCATAAAGGGTGTCACTTTAACCCTCTTATACTCCAATTACATTCACATGCCATGCATATTCATACAACATCCTCCAATATCAAGTTTGGATTCATTTATCCTTCCAACCAATCCATTAAACCAAATTGAGCCATAGACATAAATAATCATCAATTCAATAGTATATCACCATATCCACCTTCCATAACTCAATTACCATATCCACCTTCCACAATTCAATACAACCAAACCATGCAAAATAGTCCATAAACCTATTTCCATCACCTTTCAATAACAACCAATACATATAATCCTCTATCACACATATACCTATGGAAAAGAACAAAAGCAAACAATATTCATACCTTAGAATTCACCTCTTGATTATGCAATCCTGTTTGCACAAATAATAGGTGCCGTTCGAAGCTCTCGAGATGATAAACGCAGTTATCGGATTACTTTGAAATTTCTACGGTTGAATCAAAAGTAATTTAAAGGTCAAATTTGGCTAGGGTTTGTTCTTTCTCAATGATTGATGATGAAAATGAGTTTTTGAACTCATATACATGTATATATACACATATTCCCGTCCATAATATAATAGGAAATGACCAAAATTCCTTTAAAATTTAAATAATGTCAAATCTGTCCTTTGGTGGACTGTTTTGATAAGCTAAAGTAGATTGACCATAACTCTTTGCTCCGATATCGGATTTGGGTGAAATTGGTATCGTTGGAAGGATAATTCAAAGGGCTTTCATTTCATATAAAGTAGGTCACCCAGTTTGTCCTGTACAAGGATTTATCGTCGTTTGAAGTTGACCCTGAAAATTCAGCTGGCCTCAGTAGTTTGTGTGTAGGAAATTTTCCTGCACATTTACTATTCCCAAATATTCCGGCCACCGTTTTATAGTTTCAAACGTGCTCGATTATATCCGAAATCTATCCGTTTTTGGAAATCTTTATATCGTTGGAAAGCTTATTCAATAACCTTCTCATGGAACCATCGATGGGCAAATTCCGGTATAAATAAAATAAAAAAATTAATTTCATATAAATAAGACCAATACACGTACTTGAATACGTCAATACACATACTTGAATACGGGGTGTTACAGTGATATTGGTGATGAGACTATTATTGACCTGTAATCGATTTATCTTGTTTGGCCATACGTGCTAGTGGTGTGGGGACCACTCTTGAGGTGATTAAGAGTTAAGTGAAGCCCGTAATAAAAATATTATTAGGTAGAAATAAGAATGACTCTGTATATCTTAAATTGGTGTTAGTGATATAAGAGTGATTTGGCTTGACCATAAAGTGTTGGTTATTGAAAAATATTGAGTTAGTGATTGTTTGGACAAAGTTATAGCTGCGGATTTATGCATTAGAGAAAATTTTGAGAAGATAAATTATTATTGACTTGACTTTCTGGCTGAATTATGCATTTACATGTCCCACAAAGTTAGCTAATATATGATACTTTTAGAAGATTGTAATTTCCATGATAGTGGCAATGCAAAATCAAATGACTTAGTTACATTCATAAAATAATTAAGAATGATCCTGAATGGGAGAATAAATGAATTATTGAATGGCATGAATAATCTTTCCTTGGGTGATACTTGATGGATATTGCTTGTTGAGTGATTAAGATATGATGATTAGATGAATGTTAACAATGTTGTGGAGGAAAATGTGTTGTAGGCTAAAATTCTGTGGGATCTTTATGGCTAATATTGTAAGTTTGTGTAATGTGTGAAAGGTTATGTTGCCATCTATGTATTGTAGTAAATACTAAGCTTGAATCGTGGATAGTCTTGAGGTGAAAATAATAGTTTTATGAAATGTTGAAGCTAGCTATATAGAATGAATTTAATTGTCTTGATCGAGTTTATGCGGCTACCTAAGTTATGTGACTTGTAAGTGGTGTGGTGGCTTAAATATGATCAAATGTAGATTCTCCATGGGATAGTCTTGGCTAGAAACCGAGTCATGTGTCTCAAGGAGAGTTTGTGTGTTGGATGAATTAGATGTGACTTATCTAGTGTTGAAAATTTGAGTAGTAGATTCATGTAGCTTCCATAGCACTTTTCAGAATTGAATTCGGGACTCTAGAGCTTCGGTAGTGAAAAAGAGGTGCTTTAGAATGTTTGTCTTCTTCAAGGTGAATCTTTTAACCATCTTTATATTTCTTTCGTAAAACTCAAGTTTCAAACTTAGGCCGTTGAAAGGAGAATAAATGATTCGTGTGTAAATATTTTGCTCTGCATCTTAATATTTTGAAAAGCTTATTTGAATGATTTAGTATAGAATGTGGGTTGATCGATAAGGATATCAAGCGAGTGAAGAGGGTGCAGTATAAGCAACTCTGTTAGTAATGTCTCTCTAATTCCAACCTCGTGCTTTTCTCCACTGAATGCCCATTCGGGAACGAACGGATGGTAAATTGATATCTGATTGTAACGACCCATTTCGTCATTACTAAATTATTCATAATAAATTCATGAAAATTCTTAATTATCATTCCTCAATATTAACTTGTGTCCAAAATCGCTAATATTTTATTTATTACGTCACCTCAAACTTTTTGACGAAGATTTTAGCCTTCGGATGTGTCTAGATAGACTCAAGCTTGATGAATTTTAATTATTTATGAGTTCTAATATCAATAATTTAGTTTTAAAATTTCATTAGGTATGAATTAAGGCCGTACAATATCTCTAACACTAAGTTAAGTATAAATTTTTCTTTTCGATGCAGTTTCGATATGGGTTTCTATTAAGGCCAACTTCAAACGATCATATCTCAAAAAATATAAGGAGTTAGAGGTCCCATTACCTATCAAATTAAATATCTCGGAGTCCTATTTCCAACGCAATAAACCGTTCTCAATACGAATTCGGAGTAAAAAGGTTATGACTGTTTTACTGAGCACTGTCCGGGCTAAAATGGGATTTCGCTGTAGCAAAAATTCTAATGATATTTAAATCAGCTCCAGCCGTATTTTAGATCTAAAAACCTCAAATTTTATTCCCCAACCCTAGAGAGGTGATTTCCCAAAGCTTAAGGTGAAATTCCTTCATGGAGGTAAGTTTTTCCATTATTTTCTTCGTCTTTTAGTCCTTTAATATCTTAGAATCCTTAGAAAGACCTTTAATGGTGGAATCCTTTTAGGAAATACTCATGTGTATTTTTAATATGACCTAGAGCTGATTCTAAACTATAAATTAAAGATTCCTAACATGAATTTCATAAACTAGATTATGAATTTTGATGGTTAGGAACCTTGAATTCGGTAAAGATGAGACCTTTAATATAAAAGGTTCATTAATAGAGATGTGTTAAGCTTGAAAGACCTAATTAATAATTATTTGAATTTGGGGGGTGATATAGACCTTGAATTAAGGATAGAACTAGTGATTTTGAATCCCCAAGATATATTTTTGGAGAGTAATTATTTAATTACTCTTATTACTGCTTGATTTTTAGATGGATGATTATTCCAAGGCATGAAGGAAAAGAAATAACATTCTTATTGCGGCTTGCTTCATTCAAAAACTTGAATTCCATATAGGCTAGGTTTAATGAGTAGAAGATTGTGTTATTTTATATTTTCATAATTTAGAATTGATGGGAGAAAGCATGTAGGCCTGCGGGCATGGATTTGAGGTGGATAAAGACAAGAGTACTTAACTTTAATCCCAAAAACTATATTATTGATTGATTATGTAATATTTATGATATTTGGTGTTATGTGCCCCGAAAGGAGATTGTTATAAACGTAGTATATGAACATGATGTTTGTTTAGTTGTTTTAGTGATGAACCTAGTTAAGTTGTAATGATATTAGGTTGTATGTATTGTGCAATAATATGATGAGGAGAATTATGCTAAGATCGAATATTGATGAGCATAGTAATATCTAAAGGATAGATGACTTGAATTAGTGTGATGATTATATTATGTGGAAAGAGGTAGAGGATAATGATATGCGTGAATGTGTTGGTTATTGGTGGTGATGTTAGAACTCAAATTGCAGTATTTAAGAAGATAATAATTTTTTTAATAATTAATGAATAATTAAGGCTCCGATAGTGACTTGTATGCATAAGAATTAAATTGTGATTTATTTTATGATATTCTTATTTTGATATTGATAAAAATACTATACCTATTGGATGCCCATGAGAGGCTAAATTGGTGATATTAGTGGTTTATTAATTGTGCCTATGAGAGGCTTGTTTGATAATGATAACTCCTTAAAGTAATGCTATGAATACTTGTTGATTGGTATTCAGACATGCTTGAAATTGTTGATGTTTTGATTGTTGATACGTGTATAAATGATTATTGAAAATTTACTTGATGGAATTGTCTTATGACTTTAAGTGTACTTGTAAACTTGGTACATTGTGTTGTATGCTGTGAGGTTGTGTAAATTTGATATTGATAATAATTATTTATGTTGGATCGGGTACCACGCCGGTACGGATACGTGTATTTTGAATCGGGTACCACGCCGATACGGATATGTATATGTTGGATCGGGTACCACGTCGGTACGGATATGTATATGTTGGATTGGGTACCACGCCGGTATGGATGTGTATATTTTGAATCGGGTACATGCTGGTATGAATGTGTATATTTTGGATCGAGTACCACGCCGGTACGGATATGTATATGTTGGATCGGGGACCATGCCGGTACAGATATATATATATATATATATATATATATTAGATCGGGTACCACGCTGGTACGGATATTTATATGTTGGATCGGGTAGCACGCCGGTACAAATATGTATATGTTGGATCGGGTACCACGCCGGTACGGTACATGAACATAGATTGTTCCCTGCAGGTCATGACTATTTTGGCAAAAATAAGTCCCATAACATGTGTGTACATATTTGTGTTGAGTTTGTGGATGTTTACAGTATGATTGATACTCTTGATGGTTATGTGGCTTGTTTGTGAGCACTGTTTGATCTGCTATTGTTGTATTTTATTGTCAATTTATGCTGTAGTAGATAACTCTTGTATATGTCTGGCCAAGTCCTGGATAGTGAAGGACAATTGTAAGAAGTTTTTGAAAAAGTTTACTTTTTAATATTTAATTTAGGTTATTATATTTAATTCAGTATTTTCTTTAAAATAGAAGTCTTCCGCATATTTTTAGTTGGGTAATAAGGGTTCTTCTAGCTACTTAGAATAACGTAGGTGCTCGCACGCTCTGTTAGTCTGGGTCGTGACATCTAGCTGTTGTTGACACCCAATTTTGGCTCTCCTTTTCATATAATTAATTTTTCTATGTTTTTTAGTCCTGAATACTTTATCAAAATGACACTTTTTATCCTTCATATTAATTTCAATTATTATGGCATAAATAAAATACTTTCTTATACACACACACACATATATATATGTATATATATATATATTATTGATATCACAATAAATATTTAAATATTAGTATGTTAATCTTTATTTTTAACACTAAACGAATTTTGTTGTATCGTTATAATATTTTTCTAAATATAGTTATGATTTATATATATACACGTATAAAATACGTACAGTCTGAAAATTAATTAGGATGTAAGAAGCGTCGTTAAGTTAATTAAGTGAAAATGATTGAGAAAAATTAGATTTTTTTAACAAACTTAATTTATTTATGAACATTTTTGGGTCATATGCTCCATTTCTTTTCAGCTGAATAGCAGCCCAATAACTAAAAAACACAGTAGTCCAACAAAACACTTCCAACCCAACGTAAAATACACAAACCCGACCCAAATACCCAATTAGCCTAACCAAAGATCCCTAATTCCTGAACCCCATTCTCCTTCATTATTGAAATCCAACCAGCAACCATTCTGATGCCACTGCCACTAGACTACTGGATAGTAGTGAGATCCGGTAGTCTTTGCTTTTTCTCTCTCTGTCTCCCCATCGTCATCACCTGATTGCATATATGTCCCGTCATCTTTTTTTTCTAGAAAGGAGTTGTCAAACTCTCCTAGAGGTCGATTTAATCTCTGAAAGAGAGGAGTATGTGAATCCAATAGTTAATAACCCTTTATTTCTTCGATTTAGTGAGCAAAAGAGTTTATACACTTTGAAGAACTCAGGGTGTGTTTGGTATGAAGGAAACTATTTTTCAGAAAATGTTTTCCAGTTTTCTTATGTTTGATTGGCTTATATGTTTTGGAAAATATTTTTCAAACCAACTTATTTTCCTTAAATTTAAGGAAAATGACTTTCATTTAAAAAGTAAGAAAAATATTTTCCAAAACTCTCTTTCAACCTCACTTTAAAGTTGAAATATTCATACAATTCTCAAAATTATCTATCCCACCCCCCGCCCCCAATATCCTATCACCCCGACATCACCCCTACCCCTACCCCACCCCTACTCTCAAAATTCAATTATTTTAAAAAATATTTCAAAATTTTTTCTTAGTCCATTCCCTATCCTCACCCCACCCCTACCCCCTACCCTACCCCACCCTCACTCCACCCCTTTTCCTACCAGCCCCCTTCTAAAAACAATATCTACATTTTATTAAAAAATTCAAACTTTTCTCATACCCCATACCCCTACCCTCCCCCCATAACAACCTAAAAAAAAATTAAATTTATTTTAAAAAAATTTTCAATTTTTTCTTCCCCCTTCCACCTCACTCCCTTACCCTGACCCTCGGCTCCTACTAACCCTCCCCTCTTCCCCTGCCAATTTCTAATTTTTTTTTTTAACAAAAAAAATTCAAAACTTTTTCTTACCCCACCCCTACTACCTATTCTGACACCCTCACCCACCCGTCTGCCAACCCCCTTCCCAAAAAAGCTTTAATTTTTTTAATTTATTTTTTCAAAAAAGATTCTAAAAAAAATTATGTTTACGCTTTAGCTAAACACTAAAATGTATTTTTTGAAAAATATTTTTTTATTCATCAATCAAATACTAGAAAATATTTTTCGAAAAATATTTTTTATCCACCAATCAAACATAAGAAAACAAATAAGAAATCAACTTATTTTCCAGGAAAACATTTTCTAGGAAAACATTTTTCGTGGAAAACTTTTTCCTTCGTACCAAACACACCCTCAAACTGTCTCTTTACCCCTTCTCCTCAACCTGAAAAGGTAAAAAAAAATTCAGTTCTTTCTTTCTTCAATTTCATATCTCTGTTTCTCTCTGTGATTTGGGCTTCCCAAGAATTCGAAATTGAATTCTTGGAAGCCTCACTAGAGAAACGTTGCAACCCTCCTTAGCTTCGGCTATAAAAGGAGCCCTGTGGGTTCCTATTTGTTTTAGGAATCAAGAATCATCAATTATCAGGAAATACAGACTCTTATTTTCTCTTTGTTTTTCTTGCTCACTTTTCAAGTAAAAATTGAGTTTGAGTTCGAATCTCCGATGAGAAAGTCTTAGTTCGTTGCTCCAAAAAGGTCAGTAATCACATTCACCTTTTATTTTATTTTGATTTCTAGAAATAAAAAATGTAGCCATTAAATAACCTTTTTGCTGTGTTAAAATTCTGCCTATTTGGATGTGTTTGTGCAATCACTATTTGTTGTAGTTTTAATTTGTAAAGAATGGTTAACAAGAGGTGATACCATTTAGAGAAGTTAATTTTATGTATAAGTATGTCGTTAACGTTGTTATGTTTCGAAATCCGTCGAAACCTGTTCTCCCTATTTTTGTTTCAAAATCTATGTCAAGGGGTTTTAAAAAAATGAACTTGAATATTTAGGGAGATGGGATCACTTTTCTATGCTTTGAGGATTTGTGTGTGAATAAAAAGTCCTTTTACTGGCTTTTATCTGTTGTGCCATTATTTCCGTCCTTTTCTCACGCTCATGCTCCGGCTCACTCGGCACCTAACCCGGTACCCCACTACACCACTACCCACCCGAAACCCCAAACCTCCCACCCGAACACCCAGCCGACTGCCACACAACCCACCACTTCCCTACATCATACTCCTAACACACATACAACCACCCCATCCACCGCTGCACATCCCAGCTCCCACGGCAGCCCCACCCAACCCCCGCCCACACATCATACAACTCCACCACCCCTTCCTAATCACCCTCCACTCAACACTCATCCTATGACAACCCGAGCCAAGGCCGGTACCTTCAAACCCAAAGCCTACCACACTCAAATACCCTTTGATGCACATCCCACAACTGAGCCTACTACCTACAACCAAGCCTCCAAAAATAGTTTCTGGTGCCAAGCTATGGATGAGGAATTTCAGGCTCTGAATGAACAACGTACATGGGATTTGGTACCTCTGCCTAGTAACCGAAAGTCTATTGGGTGCAAATGGGTGTTTCGCATCAAACGAAATTCAGATGGATCTCTTTCTCGCTATAAAGCACGTCTGGTTGCAAAAGGGTATCATCAGGAGTATGGTGTGGATTATAAGGAGACCTTCAGCCCTGTTGTTAAGCAACAGACTATTCGTCTGGTCTTGTCTCTTGCTCTTCACTATGATTGGCCGCTTCATCAGCTAGACGTCAGCAATGCCTTTCTTCATGGTCATCTTGAGGAAGAAATCTATATGGTTCAGCCACCGGGATATGTTAATCCCAACCGTCCTCACTATGTTTGCAAGCTTCGCAAATCACTGTATGGCCTGAAACAGGCCCCTCGTGCCTGGTACACACGTCTCTCTACTTTTCTGCAGGGTCTTGGTTTTCGCACCTACCATCATGACAACAGCCTCTTCACCCTTCACTGTTCTCGAGGGACAGTCATCATTCTTATCTATGTGGATGATATTGTTATTACAGGCAGCTCGTCGTCACTCATCACTGAAATTACTGAAGCTATGCATCGTGACTTCAAACTTAAGGACCTCGGTCCTCTGGAGTTCTTTCTTGGCCTCGAACTCATCCGCAAATCGGGAACCATATTGATGCATCAGACAAAATATACCCTTGAACTTCTAAATCGGGCTGGAATGACAGACTGCAAACCCGCGGTCACTCCCATGGCAGTCCGCCAATCCCCAGGGCCGAATACTCCCTTTGCCGATCCTACACTATATCGGAGCCTCGTCGGTGGACTTCATTATCTTGCTGTTACTCGTCCGGACATCCAATATGCAGTCAATCGAGTCTCCCAATCAATGCATGCTCCCACAGAACAACACTTTCAGGCCTTGAAACGCATTCTGCGCTATCTTCAAGGTACTCTTCACTGTGGAATTTTATTTCAAAAGGGCTCGTTTGATATATCTGTTTTTTCTGATTCGGATTGGGCTAACGACAAAGATGATCGAAAGTCCACTACTGGATATATTGTTATGATGGGACCGAATCTGATTTCCTGGTGCACCAAGAAGCAAACGCGAGTGTCCCGTTCCTCCACAGAAGCAGAATATCGTGCCATGGCTGCGGGTGTTGCTGAAGCCATGTGGTTACGATACCTTACGGATGCACTTGGCATTCCCCCCACGAAACCACAGATTTATTGTGACAATCAGTCCACTATTTGTGTTACCAAAAATCCAGTCCTTCATGATCGTATGAAGCATGTTGGGTCTGACTGTCACTTTGTTCGCGATGAGGTACTTGCAGGAGCGATGGCCACGCACTATGTCCCATCTACTGACCAGCTTGCTGATATTCTCACCAAGCCTCTTCCGTTACAGCCTTTTCAGTCTCTCTGCTCCAAGCTGCCCCTCGTTACCGCTGATCAGCTTGCGGGGGGATAATAGACTACATATATAATTATTAAATACATCTGGGTTATTCTGTAATTAGTTATTCTTCAGTTCTCTATATATACAGCTGTAACCCCTTCAATATTAAGAGAGATCAATTATTATTAAATCTGTATCAGTGATTTTTTTTTCTTCTCGTCAAAATAGTAGCTTAGTTTATCGTGAGTTTGAAAGAAAAAAAGATTGCCTGCTTTAATCAGTTAGTTTTTTTTTTTTTAAAAAAAAAAAAAAACAGTTTTTGTATTCAAGTTCATTTGGAAGTCATATTACTGGATGATTTCGTTAATCCAAAATTGGCAAAGTATCTGATCTAAGTTTGAGCTAGGTCGAAAATGTGAAGTTGTATGTTTAGATTTAATTGTGTCGTTCTATTTCAAATTTTTAAAATTGTCCAAGACACATTTTCTGATAATGTATAACCCTCATTTTAGCTTGGCGGATGCGTAAAGTTTGGTGGAATTGAGGGTTTTGTTACTTATTTGTTTAATTGCTTGTTAACAGGTGTGTATATAAGTAGCACGAAAGTATTGTTGGGTTCGAAATCAAGAGGGCGTCATGCAGAAGCTATTAGCTGCAAACTATGAGACGATAAATAAGATGACAACGAAAAACAATATTAAAAACATAACTTTATTGTATGATTCGGCCAATTGGCCTAAATATAAAACTTAATATTAAAAACATAAAACTAATAAGAGAGAAAATCTCCCCCTAAACGAAAATCTTAAAAGACTACATTGTGGATGCTATTGTGTTATGATATGAGAAGGGGGTTTCTATTTATAGAGTTCCAAAACCTTTCCTCCAAGAAAGAGGTTTGCCAAATATGAAAAAGTTTTATATTTTCCTTTTAGGAAAAATAAAAGTAATTATGGTACTCTGGGGTGTACAGACCAAACCGTCAAGTCAAACCGAACCGACGAACCAAATCAAATCGAGAAAAAAACCTGACTTATGGTTTGGTTTGATTGGTTTGGCGTTAGAAAAAAAAAATCCGACCATTCTTGGTTTGGTTTGGTGTTAACAAAAAAAAAGTCAAACCGAACCCGAATCAAACCGATTCAGGTTTGATTACTTATATATATATATATATAATATTCAAACTTTTTTATACATAAAATATTAATTGTAATCTACTTTTTAAATACCTTTTCAACTAGTTTTAGTAATTTTCAATAATTTGAAAGTAGATGTAGATATATAAAATACATAAAGTAACATACTTAAGTATTAAATTACAAAAAATAACAATCCTTTTATCAAATTACATTTTGTAGCACATGTATTTGTATGTATTTGTATTTTTGTAGCAACAGTTTGCAAAAATACAAAATACATATCGATCATAAGGGCAGTAAAAATCATATGTATTTGTATTTTTGTAGCAACAGTTTGCAAAAATACAAAATACATTTTCCTATATTATGTAATTATGAAACCGTTGCTATGGAACTCATAATTAAGGGGATAAGTATGCTATTTCTGAATTTTGTCCATAAAGTAGCATACTTAAGTATTAAATTACAAAAAATAGCAACATTTTTATTAAATTATATTTTGTAGCATATGTATTTGTATTTTTGTAGCAACAGTTTGTAAAAATACAAAATACATATCATCATAAGGGCAGTAAAAATCATATTTATTTGTATTTTTGTAGCAACAGTTTGCAAAAATAAAAAATACAACTTGCTATATTATGTAATTATGAAACTATTGCTATGAAACTCATAATTAAGGGGATAGGTATGCTATTTCTGAATTTTGCCCTATATATATTTAGATTTGGGTCTTTAAGTTGTAATATTTGTCTATTAATTGCTAATTAAATGATCGAAAACCCAATATAAACTTAAAACCTAAACTTTTCACTCTTCATCTCACTTTTTAGTTTCAAGAGAGTTTTCCGCTCCTCATTTTTTCATAATTATGGTTTTTCATTAGCACATGAGTGAAAACATATTTGATCTAGTTTTCGATCACAATATAATTGTAAAAACTAAAGATTATAAAAAAACCCCCGAAAAAAACTGAAAAACCCAAAAAAATCGACTAAAACCTAAATAAAAAAAATCAATTTTATGTTGGTTTGATTTGGTTTATAGTTTTAATAAATCGACATGATTGGTTTAATTTTTTTTTTAATAAAACCGAACCAACCTGACCTATGTACGCCCCTAATGGTACTACTTTTATTTCCCTTCAATAGAAAATTAAAACTCAATTTTGGTAAGAAAATCAAGGCAAAAAAACCCTAACAAATCTCCCCTTTTTGACTTGATTTTCTTCGGTTGATTCGCCTTCTTCACATATTTGATCTTTGTTCTTCATATAGTCTTCATCACTGCTGCTTGACATGTTTAAAAATGGAGCTTTTGAGGTTAAAAATATATGAGCCCTTTTCGGGTTAAAAATATTGGAGCCCTTTGTAGGGTTAAAAGTAGGCTTTATTTTCAAATATGTAACAACAAAATTGTTGAAAATATGATTGACAATCGTCTCCACATGTAGTTTTTGAACATATATCTTCATTATCATCAAATTTGTTGCAATTTTCATCTTAAACTATCTTCAATCGAACCATCTGATCTTTGAACCATTGGCTCTGATACCAATTGTTGGGTTCGAAATCGACAGGGCGTCATGCGGAAGCTATTAGTTGCAAACTATGAGACGATAAATAAGATGACAACGAAAAACAATACTAAAAACATAATTTTATTATATGATTTGACCAATTGACCTACATATAAAACTTAATATTAAAAATATAAAACTAATAAGAGAGAAAATCTCCTCATAAACGAAAATCTTAAAAGACTACATTGTGGATGCTATTGTATTATGGTATGAGAAGGGGGTTTCTATCTATAGAGTTCCAAAACCTTTCCTCCAAGAAAGAGATTTGCCAAATATGAAAAAGTTTTATATTTTTCTTTTAGGAAAAATAAAAGTAATTATGGTACTACTTTTATTTTCCTTCAATAGAAATTAAAACTCAATTCTGGTAAGAAAATCAAGGCAAAAACCCTAACAAGTATTAACTCAAGTCTAAAAGTTTTGAAGTAAGCTTGTGTAGTTCTCTCGACTAAAATAGTAGAATGAGCAGTTGGTGTGACTTAATATAGTGATTAAAAGTTACTAGTTTCCTTTCTAGATTAGGTTGTCTGCAATTTGCTGCAGCTATTTTAACTATTTACTATGCCCATCCGTGCATTTACAAGGCACTGACAGCCTATAAATAAAATAGATTTGGGTTGCCCATCATGATATTCTTGTAAGGTAAACAAGCTGGAGGTTTTAACTCCTGAAAGATTGTATTTAGTTGCTTAAAGGTTTGCACAGGATGATCACTTACTGATTTAATTGAGTTAGTCAAATGATTTGATGTTTGCTTGCGATAAGGGATTGAATTACTTAAAAGTGTTCTAAACTATTTTGCAATAGTAAAAATGGACTGATTTTTAGGTGTCAATACATGTTCTACTCCATTATTCTCTAGAGGATATGATCTTAACTCGATGGTATAGATATCTCACTTTTCTTTTCTGAAAACATCTTATCATGCATGGTTTAGAGGATTTGTGGCAAGTATTTTAGTTCAAATAAACCTTTATAAAATTGAGGTCTAAATGTGAATTGATTGCCTTTTATAGGATAGTTGTAATAATGTCATTTTCATTATTTAGCCTTTTTTCATATTTGTTGTGTATTTACGAGATGCCGGCCGCTTTATTTTTTCATAAAAGTAAGAATTTCAAAATAATATGTCCAGTATGGCTAGTATAGTATCCATGTGGTCAATTTACTTGAAATAATTTTTTATAAAGTTTAAAGTTTTAAGCACAATAGGTTTCTATCAACTTCAGTTTCTAAAGCATGACTAACCATCTATTTGGGACTGTTTTAGCATCAGATTTGGACGTTTTCTTTTGAATGCTGCCGCAGTCATAGTTACTTATCTATTTGGTTACACTCCCAAGATATTTTTAGCCTCCGACTTAGCGCGCAAAGCATTTCTAAGATTTTAAACTTTGAGGAAGTATCAGTCATTTCTCTTGAAATCATTACATATTTATTTTGAGTGCATTCATAGAACATTTATTAGTTAAATGGGGCTGATTTAATGATCCTCAATAAGTTTTTTCACTACTATGTTTTTTTTTTTGCTTCTCAAAGTCATAATATTTGTGTACCGTAGCTTGTAAATTATGTTATCACCTTAAGATTAACTAACTAGTAGCCGGCTTCTAAGTTTTGTCTTGAATATTTTAGCTTAGATGTTAATTCTGTTTGTTGAGTAGAAGTCTACACATGAAACTTGATTCCTAGTAATTTAGAATACATGGACTATTTAGCTTGAAAAGGATCTTCGAAGGCCATAGGAGAAATTTACATAAATGTGTTTCTTTTGCTAGCTTTTTGGTGCAACATGGTTATAGTACGTAATGTTAATGCAATTTTAGAAGCAAACAGGAATCTGCACAATGAAGTTATGTTCTTACACATTGGCTTAGTGCAAGTACTTTTAAAATCTTTGTTTACAAAAATACCAAATAAAAGATAAGAGTAAAAATAGAGTTCTATCCTCTCATGTCTAGAGAGAGTTGAGATTTCATCACCAGGCCTTATGCAATGTTGCATTCCGAAGGATTATTGATTCCAGAATTGAAGTGCAAATCTCTAACGTTGGAGTTGCCTATGAAAAAATGCAATTTGCATATTGAAAGTAATTTTCAGGAATCTGCATGTGTTGTTGTATTTTGTAACCTCATCTGAAGTGTGAATAGTATATTGTGCGTATTGGTTATGATCGTTAAGTAATAAAACCTTTTGTCTGTGCCGTTGTTGAATGGTTTATGTAAATTTTATGAGTTGATTTCCTGATTTTCATAGCTGCCCAGATATAAACTCATTCTTATGTGTTAGTCAAATCTGTAATACTCTATAAATTTTACACTCACATTATTATGTCTTTAAGGGGCCGTTTGGTTTGCGGGACTAGAGTCAATAATCCCGGGATAAAATAATAATCCTGGGATTAAAATGTAACTCACTCGTTTGGTTGTAAATATTTGGGATAACTTATCCCGGGACTAATTATTAGTCCCGGGATAAGTTATCCACCCAAATGGTGGGATAACAATCCCAAGACTATTTTTCTTTGGTATAAAATTATACAAGGACAAAAATATTCTCATTTTCATTTCTCTCTCTCTCTCTCTCTCACACACACACACACACACACACACACACACACACACACATATATATATATTCATAAAATAAATTATGTTTAATTAACGTATAATATATTCATAAATAAATTATATATATATAATAATAATTAACGTAAACTGGTAAACTGTATAATAATTATGTTTTGAACGTATAATATATATTATGAACAGTATAATATATTATGAACATAAATATATATTATGAATAACGTATAATATATTCATAAATATATATAAATTAGATATTACGTAATATATAACGTAATTACGTAATATATAACACATAATATTATGAATATATATACGTTAATTATGTTTAATTATATATATATATTATGTTAAATTATGTTAATTATATTTAATTATATATAACATAATATATAACGTAATGTATTCTCACACACACAAATTATGTTTAATTAATGTATAATATATTCATAAATAAATAAATTTTGAACAATTTACCGTTTAAAATGGTTGTAAAATATATAAATTATGTTTATTTATATATTCTAATTTCTCTAAAAAATAATAAAAACTTTTAAGAATGAATATTTAAAGCTTAAAAAGAAATATACATTTATATAAAAAGTTAAATAAGATTGAGGGTATTTTGGTAATCAATCAATTTATTCCTAGAAATTATACCATGCATATTACTTTGAATACAACAAACCAAAGACTCAATAAAAAATAATCCCAGCATAACTAATTCCAGTATAACTTATCCCATCATAACTTATCCCAACATAACTAATTCCGGTATAACTTGTTTTCAAACCAAACGACCCCTAAAAGATTCCTAATCCTTTTATTTTCTTATTTCACATGTGCTCGGGAGCGCATTTGGAGTCTCTTGGCTTGACTATATCTCTGTCCAAATTAGAGAAGCGAATAATAGATGGCACTACGTGTTTTCATCTGGCAGTCTAGTGCCTCTTTTTGTTTTGTTAATTTTATTCTTTCTTTGTAGACACTTTTCATTGTTGTCATTTAACCTTTCACCCATTATTATTTGAATTAGTGTGAATTCTTAAATTTGTTAGCGAAGTTAATTGTTTTCTTTTAGATTTTAAATTTAGCATAATTGTCAGATTAGGTGCTTAATTCATATCATTAAAGATTAAAAATTAATAGGTAGAAACATACCTTTTAGAATAAATGACCGTGTTTGTTAGAATCCTTTAATGCTTCTTTAGTGTGAAATAGTAGCCTATTTTTAGAATCGAGTTTGTTTGTCACTAATTAGTACTATCGAATTAACAAAAAATATTGATTTTTGCGGTTATCATCGTTGGACTCAAAAATCGACTTTAATAATTTTGGATATGGTAAATCAGTTTTATTTTTTATCAATTTCAAATAAAAGATGACAACTTTACCAGATCGACTTCGCAAGACTTTTTTTTCTAGGATTTCAAATGACAAGAAAATATTTTATTTATTTATTTATTTATTTATTTATTTCTCAAGTTATTTTAAACAACTATATTTTTATCTATTCTTTTAGTGTAGGATAATTAATCTATTTTTACAAAAGTTGATAAAAAAAAAGAAAAAAGACATTTTTTTAAAATAAAGAAAAATATGTGAAGTTCTTGACATAACTATCTTTTTAATTATTAATTGAAAGCTTTGCTTATCTTTTAAAAATGATATTAAATAACCCTCTTTTTTGACAAAAAATAAGGCTGCATTATTTTTAAGAGGTCGTATAAAAATTATCTTCGGTAGTTATTGAAAAGTACATTTTATAACGAGGTTCTTCTAAAGTTTTCTATTCTTCTTCTTATAAATAATTAGCATGTTTTATTTTAACAGTATCTATATATTTTTAAAACCTTATTTATATCTTTCTTAACATAGCTTTGATTTTCTTTTATCTAATCTAAGTTTGGTCAGTTAACCGTAGCTGACGGATCCTTTAGAGTACCTAATCCCTTCTCTTTAGGATAATTATAATTCTTACCTAGAATCGTAAGTTAAGTAGACATAAAAGTAAAGTCTTTATTTTCTTTAAATAAAGAAAACACTGTAGAACTAACAGGTACCTAATCCCTTCTCTTTAGGATAATTATAATTCTTACCTAGAATCGTAAGTTAAGTAGACATAAAAGTAAAGTCTTTATTTTCTTTAAATAAAGAAAACACTGTAGAACTAACAGGTGACGACTTTCTTAATTTTACTTTGGAGTTTTCAATATGTTGTACCTTGATTTGACCCATGTTAAGATGGGGTATAACAATTTGGCGACTTCACTGGAAATTTATTTGGCTCTTGACCATAACAAACTTAGATTAATAATTAAGTTTTTTATTTGTTTCACACTAATTGTCTTGATTTATCATATATGTGTGGCATAAACTGTGTTGTTGCTACAAATTGCTTACTTGTTTATCGCCTTTTTCGTTCATATTTCCTTCACTTTGAAAAACTAACTCTCACACACGTTGTACAAGCGGATTGTACATTGTACTTTTTCAAAATTCTTTCAAATCACCTTACTTTAGAGAGTTGGCGCATACGTGGGGCGAGCGGGAGTTTTACTGCCGTGGGACCACGTGTCTTCTCATATTGGAAATTCAAGTCCATGTCTACCCAAATTTTAAAAAAATTTAAGATAGAGCGTTATCACCCTTGATTTAGGCCATGCACGCATAAACTCTAGATGACTTGATCCGTGGTGCCATTCCACAAATAGGAGAACACCTTGTATGTCAAATTGATTTCATGACCCAATAATGACCCTCATGTTATGTGCAGAAATAATGATAAATTGATCCAAGTTAAAATTTACCAAATTGAGTTTGAAAAATTCTAACTCCAAACTCGAGTACTGTCATTAATTAAAAGCTTAGATCAATTTATCAGAATCTCAATTAATATTTGACGCTTAGGCCTACCTCTGACATAAAGGAGTCACCCATATATTAGGACGTTATTTGTTTTGTAAATTATTTGCTTACATACTACTTGACCTACATGAATTTATTTGCAATATAATGTGACTTGATATTTATTTGCTAACTTCACCTTTATTGTGTCTATATTATTTGAAGAAGAAAATTAAATTTTGCAATTATATATCTCTTTATTATCTATTGCATTTTTACATATTTATATCATCGTATTTCTTTAAAATTCTATTATCATAACACTTCTGTGCTTGACACATTTTAACAATTCTAGAGCATCATTTAAGAAATTATCTTAAACTTTTAGTATTTCAATAAGATTTTCTTCCATTTTCTTTTTATGAATAGAACTCACATTCTTTCTTTAGATTTTTAATGAGTTTAATTCATCATTATTTTTAAAATTTTTCCTAGAGTTTTTTAATATTTGTCTTCGCAATTTGTTAAAAATTTTCTTATACTCTATTAACCTGGGCATAATTCTTCGTAAATATTTTTTCTGTCTACTTTTCCTAAATCATTCATTTCAAATTATATCAGACTCATGCTAAATTCAAACTATTAGATTTTCTCCCTTTTTAAGCTATTCCAAGTCCTTTCTTTACGGGTGTAATCTTCTATTTGTAGCGACGAAACAGTTAGCCTGTTAGTTTCATACTTCGTAGTATCTATTTAGTGTCGATCTACATCATGAAACTCTTGCTCACACTCTTAATTTTTTCGACCTATTATTGGCCTTCAGGCCATTTGTTGCTTCTTAAGTTGGTCTATGTCCAAATTTATTTACACAAACTATCAAATCGCTTTTGACTTTATTTGTTCAATTTCCTCCGTTAAATTATTTTAGAGCGATGTCCTACCTTGAAATTATTGGGATTGATCTTTCCGTACTCATCTTAAATTGAAGCTTTTGCGCGTAAATAAAAAAAATCCTATTAATTGACATTTTCTTCGTCCTTGATGTTTTTAAATCCACCAATGTTAAATTAGAATTTTGAGTCATTCACAACCCTTTGTCTTATCAAAATTTAATATTCGCGTGCTCTATTTCCTTATTAATTTTTATCTCAAGCTTATATCCCTTATTGAAATCGATCGATTGGTTTCCTTATCGTATTTCAAAATACTTCATGCTTAGCTTTTCATAATTATTCAATGCTTACCGAGTGTTTCATTTTTCTTCCAAAGGTTGACTTAAGTTGAGCACCAAAAGTAATTCAAGGAAAATATGACCGATGAAATTACTGTGATTGACCTATGAAATTACTCTGATTGACCTGGTTGAGGATGAGTTCGACTACGAAAAATCAGAGTCGCATCCAGATAAAGTTGCTAAGCTTGAGAAAAAAGTGTCACAAATAGAGCAAGAAATTAACGGCATAAAAGAAATGATAGTCAATCTTAAGAATTCATTCACTAAAAGCTAAGAAGCATACTCACCCTTTAACACTACCGCATTTTCCATCTTTGAAGGCTCAAAATCATATTCACTCTTTGGCAGTGTGCACTTCTCATTTTTTATTATAGTGCCCAATTTTTCTCTAACATGCACTCATTCTCTCCAAAAGAGACATTCAACAACTTGAAAGAAACAAGCAAAACCGAAGCAAATGGTGGAAGGCATATTAATCTTGACACTAATCATATTTTATTTACAAATGAGCTTGCTTTACCTTTTGAGATGGATTATGGCGATATTTTGATGTACGACAAGGTAGGTAGTCACATAGACCACCTGAAGGTATATGTTGATTGAGTGAGAAATATTGGGCAAGACAATGAGTTGAAGATGTGACTTTTTGTTAGGACACTTACGGGCTCAACTTTGATATAGTATACAAACCCAGGCATGTGGAAATGATCTTCTTGGAGCGATCTAGTAGATGATTTTGTCAAAAAATATAGTTCTCCTAGCAATATTACTAGAGGAATAGGTCTATTGAAAAGGAAATCTATAGAGTTTCCTCAGGGTCCAAAAGAAAAAGAACCAAATTCACCCTTTTCCACCCTTTTCCACAATTTTTGCAAGCACTTATAATAAAATCGGGCAAAAATCCAACAATGATTTCCATGAGCATGATGATTAAAGTACAGTGGAACCTCTTTTGAAATATGTCATATAAAAAGTATGTAGTAGGATGACCAATTTTTGGGTAGCATCTTTTTGGGAACAATTCTGTACTTTGTGAACTTAATGATTAATTCTCTGTATGTTTTAAAATTTTCTTTTATGTAAGTCGAACTAACAGTTGACCTGATTTCCTTGGTGGATACGTAGGCAGCCTATATAGGGACTCAATCATATTTAGAATAGGGTTTTAATATTTCCTTAGCATGTAACTAGAACTACGTTTGACCTGATTTTCTGTCGGACACATAATACGTAGGCAGCTTACATAAG
Organism: Capsicum pubescens; assembly: GCA_030864215.1. NCBI lineage: Eukaryota > Viridiplantae > Streptophyta > Magnoliopsida > Solanales > Solanaceae > Capsicum > Capsicum pubescens. The sequence goes on from CM061539.1 coordinate 115,795,034, forward strand.
GCCTAGTCTCTTTATAATATTTTTATTCCCTCCCTAGAAAAAAAGACAACTGGGGAAAAACCTTGGCATGCAATCGATACATCATTATAAAAATGTCTAAAGACTAGGAAATGATTTTGAACAGAAGATGAGGCACCATCATTAGAATTGTCTTAGACTGGGGCAAATTTGGGATACACCAGAGTTAGCGTAAGGGTCAAGCTAAAGCCATGGTTTGGTGTTCGACATAATTCAACCTTTCTTCTGATTACTACTCCAAATCAGTTATTACTTTTATTTTACATCTCAAGTGTTAGAGCTTACTAGCTAAAGAAGTCTTTTGATCCACTTGTTTCGCAACTAATATCATCTCGTCTAGTCTATAACTCTCACACAGGCTACTCACAAATTAATTCTTTTTATTAATTTTTTATTATTATATGTATTTTACATGTACTAACACTTCATTTTACGTTTAAAGTTTCATTTTTGTTTAGAGATTGTCTGGCATTGAACACTGTTTTTATTATCAATTTGCGCTGAGGATGATATGATAATGACAGATAAATTTGAAGCATTCAATATTGATATGGGTTTAGTGCAAGCACAAAATGATGATAGCAAGAAGAATATGTCCAAAGAAATATTTTGGTCAATCTACCAAGTACTTTTAGCCTTCTTCCTACCATTATCACAACTTCCAGTTTAACCAAAAATATCTGTTTAATCATATCTCCTCGCCCAACTCCCTTCTATATGATCTCTCCACAAATGCCATCAATATATACTACCAATCTAAAAAATTATCAACTTACTATAATGCTAGATATTCATTCTCCCACAATTATGCTTCTTTCTAAGGAAAATAAGCATGGCAAGCTTGAAGTTTGTCAAAATGTGAAAAGAAGATTCTGTCAATTTACTATAAAAATCTAGGCATAGAACTCTACAATCTGAGAAAAGCACTTGATGAAGAATTGCGCTTAAGAAGTTATGAAAGTCTATAGTATGAAGACTTGTGTGGCAACAGAATGTTGAGATTCCACCAGGGTATAAGCTACCAAAATTTAACACTTTTAGCAGAGAAGGAGATCTTATTTCTCACTTAAAGGATTACTGCAGCAGGTTGATAATTGGACATGATGAAGCCGTATGAATGAGACTATTCATTCAAAGTTTATCAAGATTGGCGCTGACTTGGTATACCAACCAAGACTTTAGAAAATGGCACATATGTAAAGATATGGATCGCGACTTTGTAAGGCAATATGAGCTTAATATCGGAGGCGATCCATGCATGACTGATTTACTTAATGTAAAGAAGTGACACATGAGTATTTTCAAGCATATACCATATGATGGAGGTTAGAAGCTTCAAAGATACACCCTATTCTTCTGGAATAAGAATTGATCTCAGCCTTCATCCAAATTCAAGAAGGCCTATATTATGATAAGTTGTTTGGAACTTGTGAACGCAGCTTCTCTAATTTGATTTGGATTGGCAAAGAGATAGGAAGTGGCATTCAAGAAGGAATATTTATAGAGGCAATACAAGTTGCTCATCTAGTTTTCCAACCAATGACACTAGGACATTTGCAAAGTGTAAACAATTAAGTTTTTGTACATCAATTGCAATGCCATTAAAGTCATCAATTTTCACAATCTCATACTTCTTATGATTATTGTAACACGCATCTCCAGCCTCCTTACCAACAAAAAATTGGGAATATCTCCCAGCGATTGTTTCACGAAGTACAATCTACCTCCCGACCACAGAGAAAGATAAAACCTTTCTCCTTCACTCCTCTGGATGATCCATTGATCAATATATTTGAGAGATTGAGAACTAAGGGACTTCTTCAACCCAAAAGAAAGTCACGCCTAAGTGTCCATCTTTAAATTTTGATTAATTCAAAAGTTGTGCTTATCATTTAAATATTCAAGTACATGACATTGAAGATTGCCCAACACTAAGATTTAAAGCATGATATAAAGTGGCAAACTAAAGTTGCAACAAGAGCCTCGAATTAGCAATGGCAATGTCGTAAACAAGGATATAATTTTTATTAAGGGTGATCTATCAAAATTGGCACCAAGGCACTTAAAGAGAAGTATGCAACAAGTCTGGAAGACTGACAAAGACATTATTTTGCAACTTGAAAATATCATTTTCCTTTTTCCTCCTTTATTAATAGCTACTATTTTGTAATTTGAGAATATCATTCCCTTTTTCTTTTTTTATGAGTAGCTGCTATTTGTAACTTAGTACCACTCTCTTGTTCCTCCTATATAAGCAACTACTGTTTCACAATCCTTTTCAGACCTTTTTATGAACTACGTTGGACCTAATTCCTATTAGCAACGGAATATGTAGGTGCCTATTCTAGGTTCATCACAATATTGTAAAAAATTTATTTCACCCATAGCCAAAACTAGGACAGCTTCGCAGTTGGCCTTTCATCTTTTGGCCAAAGCAGATGTTTTGAGATCACAAGTTACATTCCATCATCAAATAACAGTCATGCCATAACTACAAAAAGTGAAAATTCAAAGTTAAAACTTTGTGGTTCAATGCAAAGCAATCATTTACTTTTATGCTAACAAATTTTCTTTGAGTGATTCAAATGCTGATTTTCAATTATTCTTGAAGTATAACACATGCTAGAAAAGCACAAGAAAGGCAATGCAAAAATAAAGTAAAAGCAATGCAGTTTAAATTTTAAAACTCACAATTCTCTTTAAATGTGGGATCTTCCTCACAACGAAATTCGCCAAAGAAGAAAACCTCAAATTATGGGTACCATATTATGAATAATCACTAATGTGGCATTGCATGTTAATATTTGCTATCACAAAGGAACCGCACTTGAATTTTCACTACTGCAAAGGCATTGCATAGAGTTTCTTCTGATTTATGAATGTTCGTTATTAGAAAAAATCGCACCAAGCTCTTTGCATTGCATTAATATTTGTAAGTTTGCAATATATATTGGGTCTATTCACCCTAAGATAGGACACATTTGGGTTCGTCCATCCTAAAATAGGACACATTGGGTTTGTCCATCCTAAAATAGGACATATTGGGTTCGTCCATCCTAAAATAGGAAACATTGGCGCATCCACCCTAAAATAGGACATGTTGGGTTCGTCCACCCTAAAATAGAACACAATTGGGTTAGTCTGCCCTTTAATAAGAGGTTATGCATGTTGCTTTCAATTTAATATTTTTGTTTTCTTTTCGTTGATTGAACATTTCGCAATGCATTTACCTCTTATTTATTTTAGTTAGATATGCATTGTTCGCTATCTTTTGAATTTTTGAAAAAATCAAGTTTAGTTACTCATTTTTCTTTTATTGAGCACTGCTTTTCATTTTGATGAATTTTGCAGGTATACAATTTGAAGACACATTGAGTTGTCCACCCTAAAATAGGACATATTGGCATTTTGGGGTTTGTCCACCTTAAAATAGGACATGTTGGATTTATCCATCCTAAAATAGGATATTTTGGATTTGCCAATCCTAAAATAGGACATATTTGGATAGTCTGCCCTCTAATAAGAAATTTTATTTATGCCTACTTTCAATTGAATTTTTGTGTCTACTTTTAATTTCTTGAAAATCAAGCTTAATTATCCATTTGTTTTTTATTAAGCACTGATTTTGGTAATATTTTTACTTAGCTCGATGAATTTTGCAAGCATACAATTTGAAGTTGTTACTTTTGAAAATACCACACCTTTGCCTAATCGCACCTAGAGAATCGATGGATGCATTTGTCTTATGATCTTTTTGTAAGAATTTTATTTATATTTTTTTGTGCTTTACTTTATTTTCTAAATTTTCTATCAAGACATGACACGAAGCAAAACTTATATGCAAAAAGAGGAAGCATAGCATAACGTGGAACCATCTCTTAGCAGCGAACCGGAGCATGCTAGCAGAATATCAAGCATCTCTAGTAGAGTCGATGATTTAGAGCTCGACTCGACTTTAACAAGTTCTAAATCTTTTCACAAATCTATTCTTATATTCCAGTGCCATCATAAATCTGAAACTATGATAAAATTTTAAAATCCTCTCAAAATTTTATCATAACTTTTGTACATCGACCTGATTCTCGTGAAATTCGAGATATGTAGGCGACTCAGAAATAGAGTTTGGTCAAATTCATAAACACCATCATACTATTTGAATCTACTTCATTCCTTGAATATCGCAATAAATATTTAAATATTAGTATGTTAACCTTTACTTTTAACTCTAAAAGAATTTTGTTGTATTGTTATAATATTTTTTCTAAATATAGTTATGATTTACGTATATACTTATATAATACGTACATTATGAAAATAAATTATGATGAAAGAAGTGTTGTTAAATTAATTAAGTGAAAACAATTGAGAAAAAATAATTTTTTTTAAGAAACTTAATTCACTTGTGCACTATTTTGGGTCATATGCTCCATTTCTTTTTCGCTGAATAGAATCCCAACTACAATAAAATTACAGCAGCCCAACAAAATACTCTCAACGCAACATAAATGATACGACTCGAATCAGGACGTAGTTGTGTCGGATATCTCAAGTCCACCCATGACCGTAGACCACTCCCAATAACCAATCCAATCAACCAATATTCAACCTGTGTCGGATGAATTTCGAACATATAACAAGACCGAGTATTAAAATTTCAATGACTTTGGGATAAGTCTAGAACAATGACCAACCCAACCAAGTCATACCGTCTAAACCAAACCAAACCGTAATATATATAAGTCCACAGTTGTCCATACAAAACCTCTAAACAATGTTCAAGAATATCTAGTCGGGACATGCCCCCGACCATATCCAAAAATAAATGTTAAGAGAATAGTAAAAGCATAAAATAAACCATAACATGAAATGGGCCTTCCGAAGAATGAAAACTCACCACTTTAGTCTGAATCAAGTTTTCCCTGAATCATCAAGTCACTGAGCATGAGGTGTGATAGTATGGTCGATTCCTGCATCGCGTGGGGATACACCGCTATAAGACGGGTTAAAGGGAAAACACTAGCATATACTCAAGAGTAAGAGTAAAATAATGCCATTATTCAAAATCAAAGTAAAAAAACATATGTAATCACACACACACACACATATATATATCATGTTGGAAAATAAAATCGGGTTTAGCATGCATTTAAAACTTTAACCTGGGTTGTGTAGCTTTACCGCCATAACCCATCCATGGGTTATATGGATCCAGTATTACCCCCTGAATGGGCCCCAGTGCGCATAGCTGCATGAACTGGAGATACCATAAGTGGCCAGGGATTTCCTTGTGCCTTTCGCCCTCTATGATACATACGTACGAGTATATACTTGGGGGATTCCATTTTACCCCACAATTACGTGGTTATCAAGACCAATCTTCATGTTGGCAAATATGAGTTTCCAATGTCAACCTTTCGAACTCACACCTTCACGACTAGCTATTACAACCCGCTATTATTGCCCAATTAAAATATTTAACATATAACCAAACCACTAATTTCAGGAGTCAATTATTAAGGCATTATAATGTTGTAGTGTTATACCTACTATAACTTGCAAGCAATGTCATTAGCCAAGTCTTAAGGGGATTCTCAAGTACCCCGCAGAATCCATAATAAAAATCACTTGAGGGATTCCTGTGTACCAAACAAGGTTTTCGTTATAAGTTCACTTAGGTGATTCCCATGTACCCCCACGAGGTTTTCAAGACCATCCTTAACCAATTAACTATTTATGCCATGAATTAGTCTCAATAAACAAACCAAAACAAGTAGTAATGTATAAAACAAAAACAATTATGCAAGTGGGCTGAGTTTATTACCAATTTCCCTTCCAAGACAATCAATTTGGTATCTAAGGAGACTAGGGTCTTTCTCAACAATTTAAAACCAACAAAGCTGTAACACCTGAATCTGATCCCGAAACATCACACGGTGCTCAAGGCTACGAGTAGCCTCAAGCTAACCTTTTGAGCCTGGTACTAAGTCTGAACCTTACTTCAAGATCATCTAATTAAGGAATAATACTGTATTATACCAAAAACTAAACTGAATAAACCATAGATAATGTCTGAACAATAAATACTGAAAGTTTGTAAATAAACTCGTAGTCCGACAAACCTCTACTACTAATGAAGAACTAGAGATCCATTGGGACAGATCCCCAACTGACTTAGACTAAACTGAAAATGATAACTCAAATACTATAAAAGCTGGAAATTTGAAGAAGTAGGCCTTCGAATCATGAGGACTCACCAACTGTGGGAGCGTAGATAAAGATGGTCAAACTACTCACACTATTGATACTGAGCACCTAAAACTACATGATAAGACAATGTAGCACATAAACATATATGTGGATCAACACTTTGCGGATGTACTGAGTATATGGGGGTGAAATTCATGAGTAAACATCATCATAATTAGAAATTAAACGCATGTGGATTTATATGACTCACATAAGTTTGATTATCCAAAATATCAAAATATAAAAATCATGTATAACAAATCATACTTATAAATCTAGTGAGTAATAACACTTAGTCTTATAAAAGCTTTTCCACCATTCCTTTCTTTTAAAACTTAGAAGCTTTGGGACTTAGAGACTTTGGGACTCAGGGAGTTTCTTCTAACCTACATAAACCATGTAAGCTGACATGGAGTCCAATGTCTTGCCCACATTGGGGAGAGTTGTTCTACCCTTTCCATCGAAATAGAACCTTAACTTGAATGATCACAATCTTAGTCATCCACGTAGAAGTGGGAATAATCTTAGTCCTACGATGACACGTAGTTTTGGGGTATGAAACCTTGGATTCTTACCCAACTCGGTGCTAAATACTACTCCCATACTTAAGCTCAGAACTATAGAAAATCCACTTTAAAATTAGCACAAAAGTTTTCAAGAAAACCAATTATGCTCTTTTCTTTTCTTTAAATCTCAAGTCACATGAATGAAGTGGACTCTTTATCTTAGCTTAGAACCCAAAATGTCAAATCTTTGTCTAAAATCTGAAAATAATCTAATCATGGGGTGCTTATAGCACAAACAATCTTGAAGCAACAATCTCTAATTGGGGTCTAATGACCCAAGCATCAAACTCGTGTTTAAACATCTCAAAATTCATACTTGGTAATGCAAACATTCATAAATCATCTTAAAAGCTGGAAATTTCATCACTATGCATGGAAGTATAATCATACTCATGTAGTTCAACTGCTAAATCATTGGAAATCTCATAATCTTGCAAATAATGATAATGGGTATAAACCCTAACTTGAATTTCATAAGAAATCATATAAATTGCAGTAAATTTATAATTAAAATAAAGTTTTGGGCACAATGATGAAAAAATTATCCTTGTTCAAACTTCACATACCTTGGTTGATGCACTTAGATGAAAAAATTACTTTTGAGACTCTATTCATGTTCTTGAATGTAGACTCTTGAAGTTCTTGGTCTAGGAATCTTGAATCTTGGATTAATTTGGAAAAGTAATGGTGGAATTTTGGGATTTATTGAAGATGAATATTGAATCCTAGGGTTTTGGATGAGAGAAATTTTGATGAATAATAGCATATAATGCTTCTAAGAGCCTTAAATCTTATGTTTGGACGGATTGGAGGTTGGATAATCTACCAAAATACCTCTTTAAACTCTTAAATGAAACTGGAAAACGTATATTTTCCTGATTTGGGTGGCCACTGTGACGCGCCACTATCGTGGCGGCTCATTGGAAATCGACAACTAGAAACTGAGCAGACTCCGCGATGCGGAGTCATTGCGGTTCCCCTTTAGAATGCAATTTTGGCACATGGCGCGACGCGCCATTATCGTGCTAGACCTCTGAAAATTGACAAACGGGAAATTGTCCCTCTCTGTAAAGTGCCAATATCATGGAGGGACACTGGAAATGACAATTAGGAATTAACACTGCTCCGCGATGCGCTAAGGGTCCAAATGACGGTGTTTTGCGACTGGAACTTAAAATAGCCATAACTTCTTATCCGGTTATTAGATTTAGGCAAATCTTATATCGTTGGAAAGCTTATTCAATTTTCGACGCCATGAAAAGTTCAAATCTAAAGAATTCCACACAAAATAAACATCATTCATTCTTAGAGCTAATCTTTGACATTTTCGGGGTGAGTTTAAGCTAGGAAAATCGTGGGGTATTATAATATCTCCCCCTTGGAAACATTCATTCTCGAATATGGCTAATTAAGCTGAAATCTCCGAGGAATCTGAGAGCATAAGATAGCATGCACAACTGAAATAAACTAAGAAAATGATTCTTAATTATTTAAAGCTTCTGAGAAATTCTGAGAGTGCATGAACGTACATGAGGACATCTATATTGCTGAATATGTGATTAAAAAGGAGCTAAATTAAGGAAGAGTATTACCTCCGACTGGATCAGAGTTTGTAGAGAAAAGGTGAGGGTACTTGGCTCGCATGTCTTCTTCTGCTTCCTAAGTAGCGCCCTCAACCGACTAATTTTGCCAAAGAACTTTGACCAAGGGAACTTCTTTGTTCCTTAGTCTACGAATCTGATGATCTAAAATCTCAACTAGAAACTCTTCATAAGAAAGACTGTTTTGAATTTCAGAGCTTTCTAAAGGAACTACGACAGTGGAGTCACCGATGCACTTCTTAAGCATAGAAACGTGGAATACAGGATGAACTGCTGACAAGTCTGTGGGAAACTCAAGCTCATAAGCTACCTTTCCAATATGACTCAAAATGGTGAAAGGGCCAATATACCAGGGACTGAGGTTTCCCTTCTTGCCAAATCTCTTCACTCCTTTCATTGGTGAAATCTTCAGATACACTTAATCACCAACCTCAAATTCGAGGTCCCTTCTTCACACATCAGCATAAGATTTTTTACGACTCTGAGCTATTTTTAATTTCTCTCTAACTAGCATAACTTTTTCCATAGCTTCAAACACTGAATCAGGCCCAAGCAAAGCGGCCTCACCCACTTCAAACCAACTTATGGGTGATCTACATCTCCTCTCATAAAGTGCCTCGAACGGAACCATTCGGATACTAGCATGGTAACTGTTATTATAAGCAAACTCAATCAATGACAAATGCTCATCCCAACTACCCTTGAAATCAAGAGCACATGTCCTCAACATATCTTCTAAAGTTTGGATGGTCCTTTCTACTTGACAAGCAGAACTAAGATGGATTTAGGTGCCAAGACCCTTCTGAAAGGCTCTCCAAAACTGGGAAGTAAATTGAGTACCCCTATTCGAGATAATAGACAAGGGAACTCCATGCAATCTGACTAATTCTCGTATGTACAACTTAGCATATTCTTCAGCTGTATAGGATGTGTGAACTGGCAAAAAATGCACTGACTTAGTCAATCTATCTAGAATAACCCATATAGAATCATGATGATGACGCAATTGGGGTAAACCAGTCACAAAATCCATATTCACCTCTTCCCACTTCCAAGTGGGGATACCAAACTCTTGTATCATACCACCAGGTCTTTGTTTCTCTACCTTGACCCGTTGACAAGTTTCACACCTTGCTAAAAACTCTACTATATCTTTCTTCATACCACTTCACTAATAGATTTCCCGCAAATTGCGATACGTCTTGGTAGCATCGGGATGAATAGAATAACGTACGCCATGAGCTTCATCCATAATTCTCTGCCTCAAATCATCAACACAAGGCACACACAATCTACTTTGGTGTCTCAACACACCATCTCCCCCTTGGAAGAAAACCTCTACCTTTTGGTCTTTAACTGACTCTTTCAGTTTGACCAAACTAGAATCCATATCTTGCTTTTCTTTCACTTCCGACACTAGGGAAGATTCAAAACTGCTTTGAACCCAAACATTCCCTTCAGCTGAATCAACCAACCTAACACCCAATCTAGCCAATCGATGAACTTCTCGAGCTAATTCTTTCTTACCATTTTCCACATGAGCAACACTGCCCATTGACAACCTGCTAAGGGTGTCTGCCACTACATTGGCCTTGCCCAGATGGTACAACACACTCATGTCGTAATTCTTCAACAACTCTAATCACCTTCTCTGACGGAGATTCAACTCCCTTCGAGTAAACACATACTGCAAGCTTTTGTGGTCTGTGAATACATCAACATGGACACCATACAAATAGTGTCTCCAGATTTTCAGAGCAAATATCACTGCAACTAATTCCAGATCATGGGTTGGGTAATTCTTTTCATGAGGCTTCAATTGTCTAGAGGCATAGGCTATGACCTTACCTCTCTACATCAACATACAACCCAAACCAACTCTAGAGGCATCATAATACACCACAAAACCATCTATACCATCAAGTAATACTAATATTGGGGCTGAAGTGAGTCGGGTCTTCAACTCCAAAAAACTCTTCTCGCAGGAATCTGACCACAGGAACTTAACGTTATTTTGGGTCAATCTAGACATAGGAGATGCAATAGACAAGACACCTTTAACAAAACAGTGGTAATAGCCAGCTAGACCCAAGAAACTCCTAATATCTGATAGAGAGATAGGTCTAGGCCAATTTCTTATGGCTTTTGTATTTTGGGGATCAACTGTAATGCCATCGACGGAAATAATATGACCGAGAAAGGCTATTGACCTTAGCCAAAATTCACAATTGCTGAATTTGGCGAATAATTAGTGATCTCTAAAAGTTTGCAAGACAATTCTAAGATGGTTTGCATGGTCATCCTCACTACGGGAGTATACAAGGATATCATCTATGAACACTATGACAAACATATCTAGATACTACTTGAACACTCGATTCATGAGGTTCATGAAAGCTGCTGGAGAATTGGTTAGCCCAAAAGACTTGACTAGAAACTCAAAATGACCATAACGGGTTCTAAAGGTTGTCTTTGGGATATCACACTCTCTTACTTTAAGCTGATGATAGCTGAATCTAAGGTTTATCTTTGAGAAATAACCTGCACCTTGCAATTGATCAAACAGGTCATCAATTCTAGGAAAAGAATATTTGTTCTTGACTGTGACCTTATTTAGCTGATGATAGTCAATGCACATGTGCAAAGAACCATCTTTCTTTCACACGAATAGAACGGAAGCGCCTCATGGAGAAATACTAGGCCTTATGAAACCTTTATCTAAAAGATTTTTGAGTTTCTCCTTCAACTCCTTAAGCTCTATGGGAGCCATACGATATGGAGGAATAAAAATAGGCTGAGTATCTGGAGAAGGTCAATACTGAATTCTATCTCTCTATCGGGAGGTACCCTTGGGAGATATTCCGGAAAAACATCAGAAAACTCATTGACTATATTGACTGACTGAATTGTAGGAGTCTCAGACTTAGTGTTTTTAACTCGAACTAGATGATAAATGCAACCTTTGGAAATCAACTTTTTGTCCTTAAGATAAGATATGAAATAACTCTTGGGAGACACTGAATTACTAGACCACTCAAAGATTGGCTCATATAGAAACTAAAACTTCACCACTCGGGTGCAACAATCTATAGAAGTATAACAGGAATAAAGCCAATCCATACCATGAATAAGATCAAAATTAACCATGTCCAACTATATCAAGTCTGCTAACATGACTCTATGAAGAACAGTGATAGGACACTTTTTGTAAATCTGTTTGGCAACAACTGACTCACCTACTAGAGTAGAAACCAAGAAAGGCTCAGGGATATTTTTAGAACTTATATCAAAATTCACGGTAACTAATGGGGTCACATAAGAGAAACTCGACCCGGGGTCTAACAACACATACATATCAAAATAAAAAACACGAAGCATACCAGTAACAACATCTGGCAAATCCTCCTACTCTTGGAGGGATAGTAGAGCATAGAACCAATTCTGGGGCTGTTCGCCACCGGTACTGGATGAAGCACCCTGAGAAGGGGCTGGGCAAACTATAAGGGCTGGTGCACTGGTAGCCTGAGTTTGAGGACGAACATCTCTGTTTCCATGCTTAGCATACAAACATTTTCTAATTTTATGTCCCAACTTGCCACAACCAAAACAACCCTTCTTCTCGGCCAAGCACTCACCGGGATGTGTTCTACCACACTTAGCACATGGAGGATAATTGGTCTTACCACTCACACTATTCTGGGATGTAAACATAGAAGACTTACCCCACTTCTCCTGACTATCTCTGGGATCGGGAGCACTAGCTGAAGACGACGTTGGCATAGACGAATGGTTTTGAAATTGTGGGTGATTCCCTCCATGGGATCTAGTCTGACCATACTCAAACTGCCCTGTTCTAGCCCCCTTATTTACTCTTTCTCTTTCCTTCATTTTCTTTGCCTCAATCTACTAAGCATGCATTATCAATCTAGAAAGATCCATGTCTCTATTGAGCATAGCAGTTCTACACTCCTTAACCACCAATCCAGACACACCGGTCACAAACTTACTTATGCTTGACCTAGAGTTAGCTATCTGATCAGTGGCATACTTAGAAAATTGGCTGAACTTACGGCAATAATCCTTCACTGTCATGGAGCCCTGCCTCAGGTTTATGAACTCTTCTATCTTAGCTTCTCTCATCTCAAGTGGGAAGAATTTGTCTAAAAATATATCCTGAAATATCTGCCAAGTCATGGGAGTTGCATTCTCCCCCTACTCTTGTTCCACATCACTACACAATCATAAGCAACATCCTTCAGCCTATAGGATGCCAATTCTACACTCTCTTCTTCAAAAATATGTATCACTTAGGTGATCTTCTTTACCACATCAAGATATAGCTGTGGGTCCTCACCTTCCTTCGACCTAAATAATTCTGGCGGGTTCATTGTCATGAATCTTAAATTTTGGCTGTGGCTAAATCCCCATCCTGCTGAGGTGGGACTGCAGCTTGACGATTGCCCTGAATGTTAGTTGTCACAGCTTGGGCTAGCGCCTAAAAGACAGCCTGGAACTCTGCATGTGACACATTCTCATTCAAGGGATCTGCGGGCTGAGGTGGTTGGTTATAATTTCTATGGGCATTTCTCTGCGAGGATGCATTTCTATCATAAAAGAGCACGAGTTAATAGTAGATAGAGACAGCTGTAAGCACGATGGATTATGAAAAAAAGGATTTTCCTAAAATGATCCATAGCCTCTTGCTCATAGATGTGGCGCGCTTCAACCGATGACCAAGAATCTATGTAATGCGGCTTGTCTGACTCCCTAGGACTCTCTAAACCTTAGGCTCTGATACCAAGTTTGTAACGCCTCAAAATCTAATCTTGGAACATCACACGGTGCTCAAGGCTATGAGATGCCTCAAGCTAACCCTTTGAGCCTACTACTAAGTCTGAACCTTACTTCAAGATCATCTAATCAAGGAATAATACTGTATTATACCAAAAACTGAACTATCTGAACAACAAATACTGAAAGTCTATAAATAAACTCATAGTCCAACAAACCTCTACTACTAATAAAGAACTAGAGAGCCATTGGGACAGACCCCCAACTGACTCGGACTAAACTAAAAATGATAACTCAAATACTATAAAAGCTGGAAATCTGAAGAAATAGGCCCTCGAATCATGAGGACTCACCAACTGTGGGAGCGTAGATAAAGATGCTTGAACTACTCATGCTGTTGATACTGAGCACCTGAACCTACATTAAAAGACAATATAACATATAGACATATTTGCGGATCAACACTTTGAGGATGTACTGAGTATATAGGGGTGAAATGCATGAGTAAATATCATCATGATTAGAAAGTAAATGCATGTGGATATATATGACTCACATAATCTTGATTATCAAAAATATCAAAATATAAAAATCATGTATAACAAATCATACTTGTAAATCTAGCGAGTCATAACACTTAGTTTTATAAAAGCTTTTCTATCATTCCTTTCTTTTGAAACTTAGAAGCTTTGGGACTTAGAGACTTTGGAACTTAGGGAGTTTCTTTTAACTGACATCTTGGAGCCCAATGTATTGCCTACGTTGGGGAGAGCTTTTCTACCCTTGCCATCAGAATAGAACCTTAACTTGAGTGATCACAATCTTAGTCATCCACGTAGAAGTGGGAATAATCTTAGTCCTACGGTGGCACGTAGTTCTGGGGAATGAAACCTTGGATTCATACCCAACTCGGTGTTAAAGACTACTCCCATACTTACGCTCAGAACTTTGAAAAATCCACTTTAAAATTAGCACAAAGGTTTGCAAGAAAACAAATTATGCTTTTTTCTTTTCTTTAAATCTCAAGTCACATGAATGAAGTGGATTTTTTATCTTAGCTTAGGACCCAAAAGGTCAAATCTTTGTCTAAAATCTGAAAATAATCTAATCATGGGGTTCTTATAGCATAAACAATCTTAAAGCAACAATCTCTAATTGTGGTCTAATGACCCAAACATCAAACTCGTGTTAAAACATCTCAAAATTCATACTTGGTAATGCAAACATTCATAAATCATCTTAAAATCTGGAAATTTCATCACTATGCATGGAAGTATAATCATAATTATGTAATTCAACTGCAACATCATGAGAAATCTCATAATCTTGCAAATAATGATAATGGGTATAAACCCTAACTTGAATTTCATAAGAAATCATATAAACTGAAGTAAATTTATAATTAAAATAAAGTTTTGGGCACAAGGATGAAAGAATTATCCTTGTTCAAACTCCACATACCTTGGTTGATGCACTTAGATGAAAAAATTACTTTTGAGACTCTATTCGTGTTCTTGAATGTAGACTCTTCTTGGTCTACGAATCTTGAATCTTGGATTAATTTGAAAAAGTAATGGTGGAATCTTGGGATTTCTTGAAGATGAATGTTGAAGCCTAGGGTTTTGGATGAGAGAAATTTTGATGAATAATAGCATATAATGCTTCTAAGAGGCTTAAATCTTATGTTTGGACGGATTGGGGGTTGGGTAATTAACCAAAATACCCCCTTTAAACTCTTAAACGAAACTGGAAAACATATATTTTGCCGATTTGGGTGGCCACCGCAATACGCCACTATTGTGGTGGCTCACTGGAAATCGACAACTGGAAACTAGGTTGACTCCGCGATGCGGAGTCATCGCGGTTCCCCTTTAGAATGCCATTTTGGCACATGGCGCGATGCGCCATTATCAGATGGACCTCTGAAAATTGACAAATGGGAAATTTTCCCTCTCCGCGATGCACCAATATCACGAAGGGCCACTGGAAAATGAAAATTAGGAATTAACACTGCTCCGTGACGCGCTAAGGGTCCAAATGACGGTGTTTTGCGATTGGAACGTAAAATAGCCATAACTTCTGAAATGATTATTGGATTTAGGCGAATCTTATATCGTTGGAAGGCTTATTCAATTTCCTACGCCATGGAAAGTTCAAATCTAAAGAATTCCACACAAAATAAACACCATTCATTCTAAGAGCTAATCTTTTACATTTTCATGGCGAGTTTAAGCTAGGAAAATCGCGGGGTATTACAAAAGCTAATTTATGTTCCATTACCATATTATGCAATGCAAGATTTTCAATAAAATTCAAACTATGTGACCAAACCATTCTCATAGGCATTTTAACAAACATGTTAAGGGCATATAGTTTCTAAAACCAAAATCAAGTACCAATTTACCATTCCCATACAACCACATGTTCAAACCAACATTATCACATGGAAAACCATAAATAGAACAGGGGAAAACATTATCCAACCATTAGTAACCAAAACCCCCAACATATATTTTAAATCATCACAAACCCACAATAATGCCATGAAAACCATTAAGTAAAGCATGCTTTTAATTTGAACTAAGAATGAGGGAGGAGTAACATGCCTTAGAAAATGAGGAAGACAGAGAGAAAATACCTTTGAGAGCCTTAATTAACCACCTTGAAGAAATCGTAGCCTCTTTTTGAACCAAGAGCTTAACAGAGATATAAGAGCGATTTGAGAGTGTTTTGATCCTCTAAAATATGTTATGAGAGGCTGGAAAGTGTTATAAGACATGGGGTCTTAAGGTTTTTGGGGTGGGAAATATCCGAAATTTCCTCAGCTTAAAAGCTAAAAAATATGCATGGGAGGGTACGACTCGGTCCCCCTAACTCGTACACATAAAAAATGAGTGGTACCCACAACTCATACCTTAGACAGAAAGTTGAACTCCAATCCTGTCCAACATACAACTTTATAGGAAAACTCGTATCCATAACATACAATTAGTGCCCTAGAACCGTACCCTAGGCCACTTACTAAGGACTAGGCATTGTGTATCATATCAGTAGCCTTGCTCTTCCCTACCTTCTCCATACGACTCTTATGGAGTCTACTCGTACCTTGGACATAAAATAATCAAGAACACACTAATTAACATACAAGTAAGGCCCCTAAACCGTACCCACATCACACGACTAGTATGCTCAAGTCATATGATGACCAGAGGGTTCAAACTCAGAAAAAATCTAAGGGTCAAAACTCAGGGTATTTCAATTCTTCCCCACTTGGATCATTCGTCCACGAATGATGGGTAAAGGAAAGTACAAGCATGAGTTTAACACAAGATTACCCACCATACTTCCCTTTAACAAAGTCAGAAGATAATAATGTTATAAAGAACACATACCTTACACATGAATTTCTGAAATAGAGTACAAATGTGGATACTTGGACTTCATGTACTCTTCCGTATCCCAAGTAGTCCCTTTCTCCATAACCCATACATCTAATATACCCTAAATATGGCCACACTCTTTATCGAACTTTCAACATAAAGAGAACACTTCTCTGTCCCAACCTTCCAACTCCCCCTACCACAAATACATAACTAGAAGAACTGAGTATAACTACATATCCATCCCATGTTAAAGACTATATGGGAGTTAAGAGGTTCTAGAGAAAGCCATGAAATCCTATACTTTACACCACTCCGATAATACCACCCCATCTATCACTATAGTCAAGAGACCTTAGGTCTTAATCAAGGAGATTTAGCCGCATAGCACAATGGTTGGGTATATATCAACCCCCCAATATTCAAGCCTGACTCTCTACCCCCGCGTTACGGATCTCCCACCTAAGATCTAGAAACTTCAATCATTATCACAAAGGTTTTCACCGCGTCTTCCCTCCTTAACTATTTCATAGGACAAAGTTCATCTTATTCTTCCATCTACTCTTATAACCTGAACTTTAGCAGTCACCCCTAAATTTTTACCACTAATGACATATACTCCGTCATCCAAAATATCTTTACCCCTCCACAACCACTACTACCTTAACATAAGATGGATTACCAAGGATCTAGAGTATAAGAATCAAGAAGGAGAGGGATTACTTCCCAATTACGACTCCTATTTGTAGTACTACCTAAGTCAAAATCTATAAAATGAGTTACGATACTATAGGCATGAGGTAATCCAAAATAACCACCCAAGTTATAAATGAAGGATTATTCTGACATAAACACACCATAATATGATACCTTAGGATTAGGCACCGAAAGAAACATGGTTGCATACATCATAGGTAGTGTAACGTAAAATCGAGATTCATATTTAGGGAACAAAGCGAGGATTGTCACTTGAAACTACTATTTCTTGGAACCAGGCCTGATATGAGACATAAATATACGGGTCACGAGTATCATGGAATAGAGATTGAACACCTGGAAGCTTGGATTTCTGAGGACCATTATTGCCTTTGATTCAGGGGCTGGAGTATGGACATATGCGGCTCATAGAATGCGGACCTTAGGCATAAGCACTATTAGAATACGTGCAACACTAGTGGAGTGCCCTCTTAATTGAAATAGAAGGGAATCACTAGAGTAAGAGTAAATTTAGCTTGACTTTTCCTCGATGTCCACCACTAGCAGAAAATTTAAGATTAGCCCTTCAATTCCCATCTTACTACACCTACAAGCACAATACTCCGCTCTAAGAGGTATTACTATGGACATGTACTAGGAATACTTGGCTCTTTTATACTTAAAAACTCATCTATCTAGATTCTACATGGGATCCCGCATAGCCTCATAAACCCCATGCCCTAACCCATTCAATGACTTATCCCCAATCCATCAGTTCAACCTGGACCTTCGGCCTATATGTCATAACTTTCCCTCTCTTGTATCCCCTGAGTTATCAACCTCGTCTCTTCTGCATACCCCTCCAAGCCTACCAATCTTACCCCAAAACTCTTACCTAGATATCCTCGAACAAACATACCCTCTTTACCAAAATCAATATCTATGGTTCAAACTTAGTTTCTATCAACCATCATGCACCACCAATCGAGTACCCCATGTAGAATATACATATATGGTCTACCTCACGAGGAGGTCACCCCAAATTACTTATCCACCAGCCAGTAACATATACATACTCGGAGGAAACCATTCCTCTTATACACTAAAGAATGAAAGCACACCACAGAGAAATACTAGGACAGACTAACCTTTATCAAAAGATACTCCAGCTATCTCGTATGCTCCTTTAACTTAACTGGAGTCATTACATAAAGAGGGATAGGGACAGAAAAAATGTTCAAAAAGGGATGTCAATCCAAAATCAATTTCCCCATAGGTGGGATCCAGGTAGGTCATCAGGGAAGATCTCAAGAAATCCATTAACCACGAAAATGAAATGTACTGAAGGACCTTTTGAGTTGGAATCTTCAACTCGAATCAAATAGTAAGGACACCCCTTGGAAATTAATTTTTGGGCCCTAAAATATGATACGAACTTCCCCTTAGGAGCTAGGGAACCATCCTCCCACTCATAATTGGCTTATTAGGGAAATTAAAGACAACCTTACGGGTTCGACAGTCTAGAGATGCATAGCACGAGTGCAACCAATCCGTCCCTAGTATGATATAACAATCAACTAAATCTAATTCAAATAGATCCACCAAAGTCTTTCGACCACCCACAGATACACACAACCCCTATAGACTCTTCTAGTTACCACAGAGTCACCCACTAAGGTAGAAATAAAAAAGGTTTTGTAATAAAATTGACATCGAAACTAAAATGCACAGCCACAAATGGGGTCATATAAGAGAGAGTGGACCACAGATTAAGTAAATACTATATATCACGGGAAATGATTTTCAATGTACTAGTAACGACATCAAGTGATGCCTCGGGCTCCTGTCGTGTAGTGAGATCATAAGGACGGTCCCGGTTAGTGCCTAAACCAGAATCAACACCCTTTGATGTAGGAGCTAGGGAGGTGGCAATCGGGATCCTATTTGCCCGAGTGGCAATCCTTATGGGACAATGCCGCTATATCTGACCTAAGTGACCACAACTAAAACATTGATTCCTCCCTTTATAGCAATAACCACGGTACAACAAACCACAAAATTGGTAGGAAGGATAAGGTGGGGCTGACTGAGCTCCACCAGTCAAAAAATGATAATCACTAGAAAATTGAGGATAAGGGACACTGACATCCACCTGGGGACTTCTTGGATTCCTTTGATCAGACGAATGTCCACCATATCTACCACTATTTTTCTGTCCCCTTCCCTATTCTGAATATTGGGACTTTTTGCTCTGCCTATTTCTCGACCCTGACTTATTTTTTTTCACACTAGTAGGATCAGACTGTCACAATGTGACTATCTTTGTTAACAATTGAATAAAATGTCAAAACTCGACATTAGTAATCTCTTATTGGGGTGACTGAGCATTAGTATCACCTTTCAGAGTAGGGTCAGTGAAGACCGACGGAATTCTATTGAGAAAATCAGAATCAGCGACCCCTGATTGGGTCTGTAACCTATGAGTTTAATGAGATCCGTCCACATCATCCTTGAGTAGGACAGGTGAATTTCTATATGCTTCAGATCGTCGGAAGGGCATGCTTAGAAAAGTGAATAAGAGAAGATTTAGGGGAGAGCATAAGACCGTAGACTCTGTAGCCCAAAAATAAAACAACAAGAAAGTGAAACATTCTTAGATGCCTTGTAGCCTCTCTCTTATAAGTGTGGTGCGCTACACACCCATAAAAGAGACTCTACTCAACATGACTTTGTGGACACCCCATGACACCGACACCTAGGTTCTGATACCAATCTAACATAACCCGAACTAGATCCTAGTCGTGTCGGGTATCTCAAGTCCACTCAGGATCGGAGACCACCCCTGATACATAATTCAACTAACCAGTATACAACCCATGTCAGATGAATTTCAAATATATAACAAGATAGAGTATTAAAATTTCAATGACTTTGACATAAGTCTAGAACCGTGACCAACTCAAACAATACATACCATGTAAACCAAACCAAATCGTAATATACCCAAGTCCACAGTTGTCCATACAGAACCTCTAAATAATGTCCAAGATTATCTAATCGGGACATGCCCCCGACCATAGCCAAAAACAAATGTTAAGAAAATAGTAAAAACATAAAATAAACCATAACATGAAAGGGTCCTTCCTAAGAATAGAAGCTCACCACTTCAGTCTGACTCAAGTTATACCTGAATCATGAAGTAACTGAGCAGGAGGTGTGATAATATGGTCGGTTTCTATATCGTATGGGGATACTGTGCCCGAAGATGGGTTAGCGAGCAAATGCTAGCATGTACTCAGGAGTAAGGATAAAATAATATCATTATTCAAAACCAAAGTAAATAACCATACAAAATCACATACATACATATATATATCATGCTGGGAAAGAAAACCGGGTTTAACATGCATTTACAACTTTAACCTGGTTTGTGTAGCTTTACCGTCATAATCCACCCACGGGTTATATGGGTCCAGTGTTACCCCTTGAATGGGCCCCAGTGAGTATGAACTTGAGATACTATAAGTGTCTAGGGATTTTCTTGCACCCTTCGCCCTCTATGATACATCCGTACGAGTATATACTTAGGGGATTCCCTTATACCCTACAAGTACGTGGTCATCAAGATCAATCCTCATGATGGAAAACATGAGTTTCCAGTTTCAACCTTTTGGATTTACACCTTCATGGTTATCTATTACAACCTGTTATTATTGCCCAATTAAAACATTTAACACATAACCAAACCACCAATTCCAGGAGTCAATTATTAAGGCATTGTAATGTGGTATCGTCATACCGACTATTGCTTGCAAGCAATGTCATAAGCCAAGTCTTAAGGGGATTCCTATGTACTTCGCAGACTCCATTATAAAAATCACTTGGGGGACTCCCGTGTTAGCCACAAGGTTATCGTTATAAGCTCACTTGGGGGATTTTCGTGTACCCCACGAGATTTTACAAACCATCCTTAACCAATTAACCATTTATGCTATTCATTAGTCTCAAGAAACAAACCAAACCAAGTAGTAATGCATAAACCAAAAACAATTATGCAAGTGGGTTGAGTTTATTACCAATTTTCATTCCAAGACAATCAATTTGGGTTCTATGGACACCATGGTCTTTCCCAACAAATGAAAACCAACAAAATAAATTTAGGTTCCATTACCTTACTATGCAACGTAAGGTTTTCAATTAAAGTCAAACTATGCGACCAAACCATTCTCATAGGCATTTTAACAAACATGTGGAGGGCATATAGTTTCCAAAACTAAAACCAAGTACCAATTTACCATTCCCATACAACCACATGTTCAAACCAAAATTATCACATGAAAAATCATAAATAGAACATAGGAAAGCATTATCCAACCATTACCAACCAAAAGCCCCAACATATATTTCAAAACCAACGCAAACGCACAATAATGCCATGTAAATCATTAAGTAAAACATATTTTTAGTTTGAACTAACAATGACGGAGGAGTAACATGCCTTAGAAAATGAGAAACACAGAGAGAAACCACCCTTGAGAGCCTTAATTGATCACCTTTAGTAAACCCTAGCCTTTTTTTAAACTTAGTGCTTGATAGAGATTTAAGAGTGATTTAAGAGTGTTTTGATCCTTCAAAGTGTGTTATGAGAGGAAAAAAAATGTTATAAGACGTGGGGTCTTAAGGGCTTTGGGGTGGGAAATTTCCGGAATGCCCTCAGCTTAAAGCTGAAAAATGTGCAAAGGAGGGTACGATTTGGCCCCCTAACTCATACACACAACATACGAGTGGTACCTAACACTCGTACCGTAGACAGAAAGTTTGACTCCAATCCTGTCCAACATACGACTTCATAGGCCAACTCGTATCCACAACATACGATTAGTACCCTAAAACCGTACCCTAGGCAACCTACCAAGGACTAGACATTGTGCATCATATGATTAGCCTTGCTCTTCTTGTATCACCTCAATATGAATCTTATGGAGTCTACTCGTCCATTAGATAGAAAATGATAAAGAAGACACTGATTAACATACAAGTAAGGCCCCTAAATCATACCCACATCACACGACTAGACCTGAGGGTTCAAACTCAAGGTGTTTCAGTAAAATACACAAACCCGACCCAAAATACCCAATTAGCCTAACCAAGGACCCCTAATTGCTTAACCCCATTCTCCTCCATTGTTGAAATCCAACCAAAAACCATTCTGACACCGCTGCCAATAGACCACCAAATAGTAGTGAGATTTGATGGTCTTTGTTTTTTCTCTTTTGTCTCCCCATTGCCATCACCTCATTTCATCCATGTCCCATCGACTCTTTTTCCAAGAAAGGAGTTGTCAAACTTTCCAAGAGAGCGATTTTACCTCTAGAAAGGAGGAGTATAATGATTCAACAGTTAATAACCCTTTCTTGCTTCAGTTCAGTGAGCAAACAAATTTGTTCACTTTGAAGAACTCAAACAGTCTCTTTACCCCTTCAACTAACCTAAAAAGGTAAAAAAAAAAATCAGTCCTTTCTTCCCCTAATTTTATCTCTCTGTTTCTCTCTGTGATTTGGCCTTCTTAAGAATTCAAAGTTTGAATTCTTGAAAGCCTTACTAGAGACCGTTGCAACCCACCTTAGCTTTCGCTATAAGAGTATCCCTTTTGGCTCCCATTAATTTTGAGGAACCAAGAATCATCAATTATCAAATTAACTGTAAATATCAGAAAACTCAGGACTCTTATTTTCTCTTTGTTTTTCTTGCTGACTTTTCGAGTTTGAAGTTTGAGTTTCAGTTTGAATCTCCAATAGAGAAGTCCTAGTCCGTTGCCCCGCAAAAGGTCAGTAATCACATTCTCCTTTCATTTTGTTTCGATTCCTAGAAATAAAAAATATAATTGTTCAATAGTCTTTTTTGCTTTGTTGAAATTTTGCCTATTTGGACGTATTTGTGCTTCACTGTTTGTTATAGTTTTAGTTTGTAAAGAATGGTAACAAGAGCTGATAACATTTAGAGAAACTACTTTGGTGTATAAGTATGTTGTTCACGTGGTTATGTTCCAAAATCCATCAGAACATGTTCTCCCAATTTTTATTCCAAAATCCATGTTAAGAGGTTTTAAAAAAATGAACTTGAATGTTTAGAGAGGTGGGATCACTTTTCTATGATTTGAGGATTTGTGTGTGGATAAAAGGCCCTTTTACTGGCTTACTTACCTCCATCTCTGGTTTAGCAAATCTGAAATTTATCAAAGTGATTTATGATTTTTTTTCCTTTTTCTCAAAACAGTAGCTTAGTTTATCGTGAGTTTGAAAAAAAAAGACTGCCTACTTTAATCAGTTAGTTTTCTTGAAGTTTTTTTTTTTAAATCAGTTTTTGTATTCAAGTTTATTTGGAAGTCATATTACTGGATGATTTCGTTAATCCAAAATCGGCAAGTATCTGATCTAAGTTTGAGCTATGTCGAAAATATGAAGTTGTATGTCTAGATTTGATTGTGTCTTTCTATTCCAAATTCTTGAAATTGGCCAAGACACTTTTTTTGATAATCTGCAACCCTCATTTTTCTCTTAGCGGATGCATAAGGTTTTGTGGAATCGAGGATTTTTACTTTTTTTTTTTCTTGTTAACAAGTGTGTATGTAAGTAGAACGGAAGTATTAACTCAAGTCTAAAATCTTTGAAGTAAGCTTGCGTAGTTCTCTTGACCAAAATAGTAGAATGAGAAGCTGGTGTGACTTATTTTAGTGATTAAAAGTTACTAGTTTTGTTTCTAAATTAGGTTATCTGCAATTTGCTACAGCTATTTTCGATATTTTCTATGCCCGTCAGTGCGTTTACAAGGCATTGACAACCTATAAATCAAGTAGATTTGGGTTGCCCGTCATGGAATCCTTGTAAGGTAAACAAGCTGGAGGTTTTAACTCCCAAAAGATTGCATTTAGTTGCTTAAAGGTTAGCACAGGATGATCACTTACAAATTTAATTGAGTTAGTTGAACCTTTTGATGTTTGCTTATGATAAGAGATTGAATTACTTAAAAGTGTTCTAAACTATTATGAAATAGTAAATTGGACTAATATTTAGATGTAAATACATGTTCTCCTCCATTGTTCGCTAGTGGGTAAGATCTTAACTCGATGGTGTAGATATCTCTCTTTCCTTTTTTGAAAACATCTTACCATGCATGGTTTCGAGGGTTTGTGGCAAATGTTATAGTTCGAATGAACCTTCATAAAATTGAGGTCTAAGTGTGAATTAATTTCCTTCAAAGGGAAAGTTGTAATAATGTCGTTTTCATTGCTTAGCTTGTTTTCATACCTGTATTAATTAGATGTTGGCCGCTTTAGTATTTCATAAAAAAAAAGGATTTCAAAGAAATATGTCCAGTTTGCCTAGTATTCCTTCCATGTGGTCAATAAGCTAATTTTTTTATAAAGCTTGAAGTTTTAAGCACAATAGTAGTCTATCAACTTCAGTTTCTAAAGCATGACTAACCATATATATTTGGGGCCGTTTTAGCATCTGATCTGGATGTTTTCTATTGAACATTGTCGCAGATATGGTTACTTATCTATTTGGTTACACTCCCAAGACAGTTTTAGCCTTCGACTTAGCGTGCAAATCATTTCTAAGGTCTTACACTTTGAGGAAGTATCAACCCTTTCTCTTGAAATCATTACGTATTTGTTTTGAGTGCCTGCATATAACATTTATAGTTAAATGGGGCTGAATTAATGATCCTCAATAAGATTTTTCACTACTACTATGTTTTTTTTGCTTCTCAAAGTCATATTTGTGTACTGGAGCTTGTAAATTATGTTATCACCTTAAGAGTTATCACCTTAAGATTAACTGACTAGTAACCGACTTGTAAGTTTTGTCTTGGATAATTTAGCTTAGATGTTCACTCTATTTGTTGAGTAGAAGTCTACACTTGAAACTAGCTTTCCCTTTTCTCTTTAGACTGGCAACTTATTTCCTAGTAATTTTGGACTACATGGACTATTTAGCTTGAAAAGGATATTCGAAATCCATAGGAAAACTTTACATAGCCTAAAACAAATGTGTTTTATTTTTGCTATCTTTTACAGGTTATTGTACGTAATGTTAATGCAATTTTAAAAGCAAATAGGAATCTGTACAATGAAGTTATGTTCTTACTCATTGGCTTAGTGCCAGTACTTTTAAAATCTTTGATTAAAAAAAATAGAGTTTTGTCCTCTCATATCTAGAGAGAGTTGAGATCTTATCACCATGCCTTGTGCAATGTTGCATTCCAAAGAAGTATTGATTCTAGAATTGAAGTGCAAATATTTAACGTTCGAGTTGCCTGTGAAATAGTGCAATTTGCATAGCTAGCTTTGAAAGTAATTTGCAAGAATCTACATGTGTTATGTTTTGTAACCTCATTTGAAGTGTTAATGTTATTATGTGTGTATTTGTTATGATTTAGCACGTCTTATGATTGTTAAGTAATAAAATGTAACGACCTGATTTTTTTGGTGATTTTTGTAAAATATTTATTTCTGTGTGATTTGACCATTTTACCTCTCCTCATGTTTTCTTTATGGTATTTCTGAGGTGTGGGGATGGTTTACATGGTTTTTGATGTATTTTGACGTGATTTATGTGAAATTGTAGTTTATGGTGGTTTTTAGCGCCTTATAGTTGGCTTCGGTCAACATTTATTTATATGTACATAGGATGGCAAAACGTACTATGCCAACTGATCCGGAATGTCAATTTTAGATTGGTAACATGGTTGGTGTAGTTTTATGGGTTTTGAATCTTATTTTGACCCTCGATTCGGAAAGCTGTGAAATTGGTTTTCGAGAGTAAACTTTGTGAAAAAAATATTTTTTTCAAAAATCTGATATCGCCATTGAGTCCGAAGCATCAAATTTAATAGAGTAGCATATTATGTTTGCATTCACGGAATTTTGGACAAATCCCGAGGGATCCACAGAGTCTTGAACCCTATATATACCCATGTTTCATCTTTTCCCCCCATTTTTTGAGACTTGAAGCTTAGGGTTTCACACTTTTGAGCAATTTCTTCAATTTCTAAGCTTGGATGCGCTTCTAAACATCTATTTCAAATACTTTACTCTAATTTTATCATTTAATTCTTGTTTTAATGTGGATTAAAGTAGAAAATTGAGAATTTTGGCCTGTAAGGCCTAAAACTTGTGTTTCTTTGATTCAAATCCCGTTTTGACTTGGGTAAGTTTCTAAGCTTATAATTATTAGTTTTCTCTCTATTTCATCTTCAAAATGACTTCAGATTCTTGATTTCAAAAAGAATTTTTGGGGATTTTGCCGATAAAGCTCAAACATGGTTTTACCTAAATTTGCACCTCATTTTAACTCATTTTCACTTGAATTTTTAGGTGTAGACTCCTAAAAATATGGGTAACATGTTTCAAAAATAAAATTATGATTTTGTCCTTCTTTTTCAAAAACTCATTTCGGGGGTCTGTTTTGACCCTGACTTTAAAATAAGCAATATGGATATTGTTGGGTTACTTTTAATGCATGATTCTATATTTTCATATTTTAGTTGATTCCAAGTCCATTCAGGACTAGTAAGGCTTTGGAGTGAAGGTTTGTGGATCAATTTTCGACATTCGAAGTAGGTTATGGCTTAACCTTCTTTAGACTAGGCTGAGTAGTGAATGTTGATACAAAATCATGTTAAGAGTGTGGGAACTAATCATGAAAATAGATTTATTGTTGTGCTATGCCCGCGTGGGGGCCTATATAATGATGTTATTTAATGGTCTTGGTATACTATTTGTTATGTGTGACCGTGTGGAGTCCTATATGATATTGTTGGCCTTGTGTACATGAAATTAGTTGTGTCTTGATTGATGAAAAAACATAATGTTGTATCAATGGTGTATTTTTATATGTTTTAGTCTATTGGCATACGGTTTATGTTGAAATTCATGAATGGTTAGAAACATTGAGTGGATTGTTGGCTCACTTGGTTGGTATATTGGTTGGCCATGAAAATGCTTATTCTGGATGGTTGTGAGCATTACATACTCATGTCATATACATTCATGAAACATTGGTACCACCATGAAAATACAGAAAATACTAAAAACATTAGCTTTTTTTGACAAAAAATGTACCATCTTTAAATACCAAAGAAAGTGTCGTAGAGGAAATATGGATATGGATTCAATATAGATTGTACACGGGTTGACGAACCCCTCATGGTTCCTACGTTGAGAAGCTTTAGCTTCGTAGGTGTATACGAAAGTTGTGTGATAACCTCAGGCATCACAACATCATTATCATCATTACTATTATCATTATCTTTGTTGCATTTGTGTTACATTATGCCTTTATTTATGTTGTATTATCTCTCTTGATGTATACTTGTCTGTGTGTAATCCCTTCCCTAGTACTTGCATGTGTGATATTGGTTTTACTTGTATTCCTTCCTCGTATTTGCTATGATGTATGTAAATATTATAGATCTGTTAGTGGAAATGGTGTGGGCTACCATTATGGGATATTTTTTTATTGCAGGTGACATGCCCTTAGTATGTATTTTGTATGCTTTATTTTCTACTTTTATCAGTCAGCGTATCATAACTACTGAGTATAAATGGATCATACTCACCCATACTGTGCCCTTTCAGTGCAGATCCTAATCCGAGTTTGCCTTACATTGGTTGATTCAGGCTACCTTTGGAGCTATTAGAGGTAGCAGTTGGATTCTTGATTTCAGAGTTGACTACTACCTTACTTTATTTAGACTGTCTTTATTTGTATTTAGAGATAAAGTATTCTTATTTTAGATATCTTATGTATTAGATTTTGAGTTGCACTAGTGACGTTCTTAACTGTGACACCAGGTTTTGGGATTATGGTATTGTTGGTTATGTCTTTTTGCTTTACTATATTACATGGTTTGGCTTCATTCTAGAAGCCTTTCTTGGGTTATTATTGTTATTTCTTCCTTTTGTATTAGTTTGTGTGATAGGCTTACTTACCAAGGTTCACCGCGAAAAGTGCCATCATGACCCTTGAATTCTTGGGTTGTGATAAATTGGTTTCAGAGCCAGGTTCATTGGTCTTAGCAGAGTAAGAATGAGATGTCTAATAGACTCTTGTGGATTGGTACATAGATGTTCCTATGTGTCTTTAAGAGGATATAGGATGTCTTTAGGTTCGTATCTGTCTTCAAGAGGTATGTGGATTTCCTTCACACCTTGTGTTTTAAGTCATATTTCACTC
Source organism: Capsicum pubescens (assembly GCA_030864215.1). Classification (NCBI taxonomy): domain Eukaryota; kingdom Viridiplantae; phylum Streptophyta; class Magnoliopsida; order Solanales; family Solanaceae; genus Capsicum; species Capsicum pubescens. The sequence continues at coordinate 115,823,572 of CM061539.1, forward strand.
TTTTCAGTGCAGACGATGATGACTATATCTCACGAGGTTAGAGATACAGTTCCTTCATACGAGAAGACACCCCAGTCAAGAGGGCGAGTTACGAGTCGTGGAGGGGCTGGAGGTAGTGGAATGGCACGTGGATCTACTCTATCTAGGAGTACTACTAGGGGTATCTCCCCTGAGACTCGTGTTGAGCGTGTTGGAGATGAGAATCCTACTTTGGTTCCACCAAGTTCTTCTACCCAGTCTTGGAGGGGTTGTTGATTTACTTGTTGACCCACTTGGAGGGTGCTTCTTTAAGTACCTCTGGTGTTCCCTCAGCTCTGAGTATTGCACTTCTGTTTGTGCAAAAATCTACTTGTGGTGTTCCTCTAGCCCCAAGTGTGGATCCTTCGGTGGCATCTAGTTCTGCTTTTGGTACTCTACATACTCCGAGTGTTATTTCTCCTTCAGTGCTTGCATTTGAGTATGGTATTCTAAGATTAGGAGTTTAGCCTTCATCTATGTTACCTCCTAGGTGGGATCTCAGCCTTCCAAATTCACCATACCTCATCTTATTGTGAGTACAGTTATGTCTTCTGAAGATCAAAAAGGTTTGAGAGATTCACTCATTTGAGTCCTCTTATGGTCAGTGGTGCTATGGGCGAGGATGCCTATGAATTCTTGATTAACTATCCTGAGAAGTTGCATAACCTGGGTTCGCTTGAGTCACATGGTGTTGTATATACTACTTATCAGTTGAGGGATGCCACTGGAGATTGGTGGAGGTCACTTGTTGGTTGCAGACTTTTGATTCTCCTGAGATATGTTGGGATCAGTTTGCTGAGGCCTTTTTGGAGAGGTTCGTGCCTTACAGTTTAAGGGATCAGATGAGAGATAAGTTTTATCATCTGGAGTAGGGCTTCATTACTATTGCAGAGTATGAGGCACAGTTTCATGTCTTGATTAGGTATTCCTATGCTAGCATTGCCACCAAATCTGAGAAGATTCGAAAGTTCATGAAGGGGTTGGATGTTTCTCTTTCGTTAGGTATGTCTCAGATGGTAGTATTTGGAGTATCATTATAGAGTGTAGTGGACCATGCTAATATGACTGAGGGTATTCTTCGAGCATCTCAGAGAGGCACCAAGAAGGTGTGCCATATGGGAGAGTTCAGAGGTCATACTTCTTGAGGTAGGGATTCCAGAGGTTTCCATGAATATCATGGTAGACCAGTGCAGGCAGCCTTGCAGAGCTTAAGTAGTGGATCTTCTAGTTCAGCAGTTCAGGGTGGACGTTCTAGTCCAATCATACCTCCTCTTATTGAGTTGGGTTGTAGATCTTGCTATATGTGTAATAAGACTGACCATTTGGCCAAGGACTGTACCCGTCGTGTATTTAGAGCTACTCCTATTTTAGTTGCGAGAGGTAGAGGTTCTACCAGAGGTACACGAGGAAAAGATAGTGCTGCCCGCGGTGGTGGTCGCGGGGCTACTCAGGCAGTTGATGGTCATGGATAGTGCTATACTATACTCCCCAGACAAGAGGTAGAGGTTTTTGATGCCATTATCACTGGTATCGTCCCCATTTATTTTAGATCTACATCTGTGTTATTTGATTTGGGATCGACTTTCTCCTATATGTTTGCATACTTTGCTTGGGGCTTTGATTTTGTTAGTGAGCTTCTTGCCATGCCTATTCGTGTATCTACCCTAGTAAGAGATTCTTTAGTGGTGGATCGAGTGTACCGATCTTGTGTTGTGACTTTTGCTGGACATGAGACTTGGGTAGATTTGCTTGTCTTAGACATGGTTGACTTCAACATCATTTTGGATACGGATTGGTTGGCTCCTTACTATGTTGTCCTAGATTTTTATGCTAAGACCGTGACTATAGCTCCACCGAGTGTGCTAAGGATAGTTTAGAAGGGTGCACTTTAATCGGATCCCAAGAGGGTTATATTCTATGTTCAGGCTCGTTGCTTGGTTGAGAGGGGATGTTTGTCCTATTAGGCTCATATTTGTGATACTAGTTGAAATGATTTGATCGGGGTCCTTGTCGTAATGGGCGCCCCAAGTCCGATTGGGATCAGAGACCACCCCCGTTACCCAACCCAACCTCCAGTCGCCTGCCCTGAGTTGGTTGAATTTCGAGCATATAACAAGATAGTGTAACAGCTCACATGAAGACTCTGGGATAGCATCACAACTGTGATAAACCCAACCGAGTCTAACCATCCCATACCAACCGTCCAACCAAACCAAACCAAACCAAAATCGAAACAAGGGCCATAAACCCGACCTTGACCAAATAAGTTCCAAAACATAATATGCTTAATCCCAAAATAAATTATGATGGAACAATGAGAAACTATGTTCAAAGATGTCAGCCTCAATACCAATGCCAATATTTAGGCCGACACCAATACTGATCCCGCCCATTCTAACCCGTTGCAGTACTATAAAGCCTCTAACCAAAAGAGTAAGAATATCCGGTTGGGACATGCCCCTAACCATAGCCAAAACCAACATCCATAAATAAATCCGAATGTCTAAAAATATCCATAATATGAAATGGATCCTTTCAAAAATATGGAAGCTCACCACTTTAATCCAACAGCTATCCCAGAGTCAATCACTATGTAGAAAGAGTAAAATGGTCGGTTCCTGCATAGTGTGGGTATACATCCACCCGAAGATGGGTTAGTGAGTGATTGCTATCATAAACTTAGGATAAGGATAAAACAATGCCATTTATAAAAAATTGTAAAACCATCCATATTCAGACAACCATACACATATATATAACCATGCCGGGAAAGGGGACCGGGTTTAGTATGCCATTAAAACCTTTACCTGGGCTGTGTAGCATTGCCGTCCTAAACCACCCATGGGCTATATGGGTTCAACTCCCCTACTGAAAGGGACCCAGTGCGTGAAGCCGCACAACTAGGGAAGAAAACCTAGGATGACTAGTACATCCCCCAAAATATAGTGTGACATCATGCACATGGTCACTTGGACCAAACCTTACATCGGCAAATATGAGTTTCCAGCTTAGATCCCCCCGGGACCACCACTTTCCATAGCTTTGCTACACCTCCCTCCTTTAAGCCCAACCGAGGCTATTAGTAGTGGTGTCGTTATACCAATAATAACTTGCAAGTATTATTCTTAGCCAAACCTTAGAGGATTTCATGTACTCCACATGATATCCAATTAACCAAAACCATGGTAACCAAGTCCTTTCCAATCGATTTAAAATAATTTAAACCATTCATAACATTTAAGGTTCCATTACCAAATTTAAACCATGCATAAGTTCCATTGAAAAATCAATATTATAATGAAAATATTGTTAAAGGCATTTTATCAAATACATTGGAGGCATAGTATTTCAAAAACAAAATCCCATTACCAAAGAACCATTCCCATGTAACTAATTATCCAAAACCACCTTTAATGCATATAAAAGCATAATTAAAATATGAAAAAAATATACCCAAGCATTTATAGCCAAAAACCCCCAAAACATATTAGAAAACCTAAAATCATACAACATTTAAGTCATGAAAACATTGTATAAACCATGCCCTTTGTTGGAACTAACAATGAGGGAAGAGAACATGCCTTAATTGAAAAAGTAGACAGACAGAAACCACCAATAAGATCCCCAAGTTAGTCCTCAAGTTGAAACCCTAGCTTTCTTGCCTAAAAGTTCTTCAGAGAATTATAGAGTATTTAGGAAGAGTTTTTAAGTGTTAATGAATAGAATAATAGGGTAAATAACCTCCCAATAGGAATATAAGTCATGAAACTTTATTAGGATAAGTGGGAAAATGTCCAGATTCCCCTACTTAAGTTGCACAAAAATCCCATCACGGGGATACGACTGACCCTTACGAGTCGTATCTTCCCTATACGAGTGGTACCCATCACTCGTACCCTTGGACCTAGCACTGTCCAAGGTACAACTTATCCAACTCAAGTCATATCCAAATATACGATCCGTAACCTTCACCCGTATCCCTGGCAGAATCAAATCCTAAGATGATTAAATATTATCCACCATACGAGTCCTGGGTACGACTCGTACCCTACTTACGACCCATGGTAAGCCACTCATACTCAGATCCAACCTAGGTTACCAAGTCTAAGGTTAAATGAAGAAACTAAACAATCCATATCCGACCATACGACTCATACCATACAAGTCGTACCAATTTCAGTGACCCAAATCCATCCTACCAACCAACACTGGTCAACATACGACTGGACCATACCATTCGTACCCCAACATATGGCTCATACCTATGAGTTGTATTGTGTCCAGAGACTAAAATTCTAAAAAAAATTCTAAGGTCCAGAAACCAGGGTGTTTTACTAGTATTGCCTCACCTCCTTCTTTGGATTCTGTTCATGTTGTCTGTGATTTGATAGATGTGTTCCCTACAGATTTGTCTGGTATGCCTTCGGATCGTGACATTGATTTTTTGATTGATATTGAGCCAGGCACCAAGCCCATCTCTATACCTCTTTATAGGATGACCCAGGTGAATTGAAGAAATTAAAGGATCAATTGTAGAAATTTTTGGATAGGGGATTTATCTAGCCTAGTGTATCACCTTGGGGTGTGCCTATTTTTTTTATGAAGAAAAAAGATGGGTCTATGCCTGTGTGTATGATTATCGGCAGTTGAACAAGGTGATGGTTAAGAATAAGTATCCTCTTCCTTGTATTGATGATTTGATTGACCAACTTCAGGGTGCTTTGGTGTTTTTGAAGATTGATTGAAGATCTAAACATCTCCAGTAGAGGATTTGAGCTTTAGATATCCCGAAGACAGCTTTTCGGACTTGATACGAACATTATGAGTTCTTGGTCATGTCCTTTGGCTTGATCAATTCCCCAACCACATTCATGGAGTTGATGAATCATATATTTTAACCATATCTCATATTTTTATGATTGTATTTATAGATGATATCTTGGATTATTCCAAGAGTGAGGCCGATCATGAGAAACATTTATGAATTATGCTTCAGAGATTGAGGGATGAGAAGTTGTATGCAAAGTTCTCCAAGTGTAAGTTTTAGTTGGAGTCTGTCTTTTTTTGGGGTCATGTCATGACTAAGAATGATATTATGGTTGATTCACCCGAGATTGTAGCAGTCTGTGATTGGGCTAGGCTTACTTCGCCCATTGAGATTCCGAGCTTTGTTGTTTTGGTAGGTTACTATCCATATTTTGTTGAGGGTTTCTCAACTTTTGCAGCCCGATTAACCAAGTTGACTCAAAAGAAGATTTTCTTTCAGTGGTTCCGATGCTTGTGAGGCAAACTTCCAAAAGCTCAAGGATTTATTGACATTAGCTTCTATCTTGACCTTGCCCAAGAAGGACGTGGGTTTTACCATATTTTGTGATACTTCAGGTGTCAGGTTAGGTGATGTGTTAATGTAGGAGGGTAAGGTGATTGTGTATACTTCTCGTCAGTTGAAGCCCCATGAGAAGAATTACTCTAACCGATGATTTAAAGTTATGCGCGGTTGTTTTTGCTTTGAAGTTGTGGAGGCACTACTTGTATGAAGTCCATTGTTAGATTTTCTCGAATCATCATAGCCTTCACTATTTCTTCACCCAGTGAGATCTTAATATGAGGTAACGTCGTTGGCTTGAGTTTCTTAAGGATTATTACTTGATTATTCTCTATCATTCGGGCACAACTAATGTGGTTGCGGATGCCTTGAGCCAAAAATTGCCTAGCATTGGTAGCTTGGTGCATCTTTTGACTCGGGAGAGGTCATTGGACTCAGAGGTTCAGTCCTTAGCTAACCAAATAGTTAGGCTTGATGTTTTGACACATGGGTGTATTTTAGCATTCGTGGAGGTTAGGTCTTCTTTGATGGAGCAGATTTGAGCTCATCAGTTTGATGATATGGGATTGAGGTTGATTCGGGATGAGGTGTTGAGTGGTGATGTAACACCCCAAATCTGGTACCCGGAATTCTACACGGTGCTCATGACCCCGAAGGTCCATAAGCTAATCCATGACTAATTACACTGCATAATATACGGTATATATGTATACATACACTGTAAAATGCAGAATAGAAGCTGTAAAGCCATACGGTTCAAAACAGAATAAAATATCTGATAAAATAGTATCTAAAAATGGTACAATCAATACTAAAACAAATATGAAGTAACTGTCTGACATGCTGTAGTCTGAAAGCCTCTAAGCTGTCTGAATAAGGAGTTGATGGAACATGTCCCCAACTAACTCCATCTACTAAAATAGATAAGTACTGAAAGAATGACATAATTAAATAATATTATCCTCAAATGATGAGGACTCACTTCTAACTCTGTCTACTAAAATCTGGAATGCTACTGATGCTCTGGATCTCATGCTCCTAAACCTATGGCGTAAAATAAAACACCATAGTGCAAATGCATCAGTACGTTGGAATGTACTAGATGCAAGTGAGGTAGGCTGAATGTAAATGGTTCATATGCATGAATAATACTAACTGACTGAATGATATAAATGTGAGAATACATACATGAATACGTAACTAAAACTAAGATCGTGATGGCGCTGAATACTAGGTTCTGACTACTAAGTCTACTGATAAAATGGATACCCTAACGTCTGAGATTACGAATACTGGGATACTGAATAACTAAGTTTAATGATCCTGATATCCGAGTCACTGATAAGTGAGAAACTAATATTGTATTGCTGAGTACTGAAGGACTGAAACTATATTACTGATACATGAATGACCATTTCTGATAGTTTTGATTATGAAGAACTGGCCTGGTTGACTGTATCTAACAATCCTGAAGCTAAATACTGATTACATGAGGTCTGATAACTTACATAACTGATAACATAAGTGACTATATGTAATACCCCAGATTTTTTTTTTACGTTGAAATTTTGTGCGTAAACGTGTCGGGATCCTATCTTTGAGAATGATTTATAATTTTTCTGTGTGTCATTTCTTGGATTTCGACCCACCCTTTTGTAGATCATCGAATATGATTTCCAAAGATATGTGGATCACCCAAAACGGACACCCGAGCGATGAGTTACGAACATTCTGATCGAACGGTGAATAGTGATGAACAGTAAAACATGTAGGAAAAAGTACTGAGGCCAGGCGTATTTTTGCTCCAACTTTAAACAATCATAACTCATTGTACATAATGATATGGGTGATCTACTAAATATCAACGGAAAGCTCTGCGAGTCCTCTTTCCAATGAACTTGGTTTCATCCAATTTTTCTATCGGAGAAAAACGTTATGGTCAATCTAGTTCAGAGTATCAAAAGTGAATTTTTGGGTCAACTTCAAATGACCATAACTCCTTATACATAATGACCTGGGTGAGCTACTATATATCAAATAAAATATCTGAGAGTCCTCTTTCTAATGAAATTGATTTCATTCAATTTGGATATTGGAGTAAAACGTTATGGTCGATATACTTCAGCCTATCAAAATAGTTCCCCATGGACAGATTCGGATTTTATTTGTTTCTTAGGGGCATTTTGGTCTTTCACCAATCTTTTAAACCTCTATATATACCCCCTTTGAGCTGAGAATTTTGATTCATTTTCTCTCATTTCTCTTATATCTCTCTCTCAAAATATATGCATATATATATATATATATATAGAGAGAGAGAGAGAGAGAGAAGAAAAGGAGTTAGGGTTAGGGTTCCAATTGGGGGAAAATCGATTCAAGGCTTCGCTTTGCAAATTGCTTTCGTCAATCTCTTCGGCTACGAAATCTAAGGTATGCAAGTGTTTATCTATGGGCTCCTTTCATCCATAGAGCCCACAAATCCTTTTTCAAAGGCTCAAGATACATGTGTATATATATATATGATTTTACTTTCTAAATTTTCATTGTGTATGTGTGTAGTATTCACATGATGGTTGAGATATATGTGTGGGATGATTATGTGTGTTGGTTGAAGTATATGTGTGTAGTATTTGTGTGATGGCTGGTGATTATGTTGTTGAAGTTGATGATATCCAAGAAGGGATCTTTGTATGTTTGTGGAAACTATGGTGGTGTGTGATATATAAATATATGAAATGGGTGATTGAATACTTGTAAGCTTGATGAATCTACCTATGCCTAAGAAATACATGTAAGGTGTTTGTGAAAATACCTAAGAGACTAGAGATTTTATTTTTATAACATAATAGGTCCAAAATTAATTGATTATGAATATATGATGATGTAAATTGTTAAACCTTGATTTATACTATTATTCCATTATTTCCTTGTTATGACTTGATAATTGTTATTGGGAATTATATATCCCTACTATTGATTGATATGTCAAATATTTTCTAAATGTGAGTTGGATTGTGAATTGAGAAATGTGGATGTTGAAGTTGAAGGATGATGGTGTTGTGGTGCATGAAATTTAGCATTAAACCTATGCCCTAAATGGTGCATGTAAGGTGATTGCTAAAATGCCTATGTGAAGAAGAATTAAGTATTTGACATGTTTGCTATCCAAATTATGATTTCATGCCATATCCATATGCTTAACTTATGTCTACCATATGTTTGACAAAATATTTAAGAGAATAGGAAACTATTCATTGTGGTTCATTAGGTCTTAAAAGATAAATTCATGCTTTGTTCCTATGGATAGTTGATTTCCTTGAATTTGTGGTGCGTTGTAGGTGTATGATGGAATGCCATGATGAATTGTTGAGGTAACTATGATGTTTGTGCATCGTATTTGTTGTGGACCCAAAGCATGCTCCCCACGTGTTCGATTGGATGCTTATATGAAGAAATGAGGCCATTTGATTTGTTAAGTGTGAAGTCCTCAATTATCTGTTGCGTATGATAGACTATGGCATGTTGTGCATGAGTTATCTATCTTGTGTTACTTTATGCTATTGTGTGCTGGGGGTACGTATGCCCAAAATAGTCTGCTGGTCTATAGCCGCGTCAGTTTCACGATAATCTCAATCGAGCAATGAACAATGAACTCCCGGTTAGTTTCAAAACTTAGGGAAAACACAGTAATCTCAGAAATCATTCTTTATCGAATACTCGGGCCATGAAGCTCTGAAATCTTACATATCAATTCACTCTGTTACAGACCTCTGTACATTTTGTGAGATAGTAAGCTTATCTTAAAAGTAAGTGGCATTTAGAAATACTTCGTCAGAGAACGAAATCAAGCAAACTCTGTCATATTGATAAAGTATCATAATGTGAGAATAGATTCAGTTCAGTTGAGTATAGTTAAGAACCGGTTAAATGTCTTTCAGTTGGGAGTAGGATTCAGCACCGAGCGAGCTAAGGATGGGAACATTCCTGAGAGTAGAGGGTTTTATTCCTGGTAGCAATCCTTATGCTCCAGAACTACGTCGCCAACGTCGGTTGAGACATCTATCCTGCGAGTAGAGGGTTAGATGAGGTGGTTGTCCTGCGAGTAGAGGGTCCCACCGTTCTCGTTTGAGGTCCTGATAGTAGAGGGTCCTATGCAGTTGTCTTTACTGGTGGCGCGGTATTGACACCCTTCCAGCTGGGGTACAGGTTGGATCCCACTTGTGGTAAGTGGGGCATATCGGTTAAATGATTACTCCCACAGTTTCAGTAACAGTCTCAGAAAGAACTCAGTTAATGTGCAGAAGTTGAGGCTGTCAGATACATGCCTCCCAGTATTGCTATCATTATCATTGAGTAGAGAGACTTCCTTCGAGATGAGGGTTGTTATCAAACTCATTTACCCATTATTATTATCATTGAGTATAGAGACTTCCTGCTAGATGAGGGTTGATCTCAGATTCAGTTGTTCAGTGTTCCAGAGTTGGTGAATTTGAATATCAAATATCAGTAATATCAGTTATCTGATTTCTCAGTATGGATAAGTACAGATGTCAGCTCTAGTAGCTTCAGATACTCAGTATCTTATTGTCAGTATTATTATTTTCGGGTGTCAGCGTTCAAAATGTAACATTCGGTGTCATGATGATTTCAGTTATACTTTATGTATCCATGTGTGTATTGTTGATCAGACATGTTTCAAAATTGGTAACTGCAGAGTTTCTATATATGTTTATTCCAGCAAATACATAGTATTCAGATTGTTATGTTTATGCATAAGCCTTATATTTCACCTTACCCTATCCTTGCATACTCGGTACATTCTTTGTACTGACGCATTCGCGCTATGGGGTTTTCCCCACCATAGGTTCAGAAGAGTGAGATTCAGAGTATATTTAGCTATCAGATCTTGTAGCAGTGGGTGCAGCAGTGAGTCCTTACTATCCGAGGATATTCTTTTTCAGTGTTTTGATGATTGTAGTAGACGGAGTTAGTTGGGGAATTGTCCCTTCAACTCCACAGTTCAGATAGTGTAGAGGCTTTTCAAACAGATGTATTGATATTTAGTTTTCAGTACTGTATATTTAGATGTTTGAACCTTATGGCTAGATTTAGCCAGTTTCTGCATTTATCGTATTATATTATGCAGTGAATAGATATGGATATCAGTGAAGGGTTAGCTTGTGGTCCCTCGGGGTCACGAGCACCGTGTGACGTTCCAGTTCATGGGAATCGGGGTGTTACAATATTGGTATCAGAGCCTAAGGTTCAACAGTATCCTAGGGAGTCTGAAAAGCCGCATCTAGTAGTGTTGTACAAGAGTGTGTTGCACGCCACATTCATGTACGGGAGGCTATGGGATGTTTAGAAGAGTTTCCATTCTTTCATGATCCAGATCATGCTATAGCAAGATTTTCCAAGAGAGTTATGTAGACTCTTGTAATGATCTACTTATGTCAGATTTACCTTACTCTTAAGGTAACAGAAGTAGTGAAGCCAAAGTGTTTCAGATAGAACTTTCTCTGACGGTCCTCACAGATAGTTTTGGGACCGTGTTCTCTAAAGTGAGCAGAGTATGCCTTATGGGGTTAGTTGTTTATATGGTGAATGAATAGGCTTGAAATTATATATGTAAGAATCTAAGTGTGGAAGTTGGGAATTATATGTGTTGATTGATAGAGATATAGCTGAGATTCTCATGGTATGGAGAAGTATAAGTTTAAGAGATGTGATATTTGAAGGCTAGAATGAGAATAGTATGTTTATTAAAGATTTGTGGATATTCATGTTATGTTTTAGAAGCTAAGCTTGAATCTTTGAAGAATGTAAGTTTGTGGACTCCAAACTAAGTATCAAGATGTGAATGTGGTATTAGTATCTTATGAAGAAGTCAAAGCAGATAATATGTTTAGTGAGGCAAGTAGGTGTTGAAAAGAGTGTATGTATGTGTCGATGATTGTAGAGACTAAGGAAATATAATAATTGTATTCCAAGAAGTAGCATTGGTATTGAATTTATGTTTTCAGGTGTAGTCTTTCTGGATGAATTAAGTTATCATTTTGTGCACCGTTGTGCCTCAGACTCTAGAGTACATTGGTTGTAGTTCATTTCAGGGTTTAGTTAAGTGTTCACAAGTGTATGGCGATGACTAAATGGTAAGAGGAGGTGATAGAGGAAGTGATAAAGTTAGACCTGCATGAATTGTTTTCTCATCTTTTCTTCTAATCCTGTTATTGGAAATTCCGAGCATGTCATTATTCTAAAGTGGAATATCCTAGTGGTTGTGAATATAACTCAGTTCTTGCATTGTGTATCATGCATATAATTTACTTCATAGGTGCCCTGTACGCCGCTTCGATACTGTTGTAAAGTAATTGTGAAGGGACGTGGTGTCCCAAGGGGGAGATACCCCATACAGTTGCATATTCAGATTTTTATCATAAGTATTACATCAGTTGTCATTACATATTCAAGTACATGTTCATACATCTGTTTAACTGTGTTCTCATGCATCAGACACGCATGCATATTGTGAGAAGTTCGAGTGATTAAGAAATTCAGTTGTGTGACTCAGAAGGCAGTACAGTGAAACGGTTATGCATTAGATCCGTATGTTCTGTGGTAGTAGAAAGAGCTCAGTTGGTCAGTGTATTCGGTTATGTGTTCATGCATGAAGTATGCATTGGTAGTAGTGAAACACTCAGTTTGACAGTCATGTATTCATGAAAGTATCTCATTTACATACTTCTGTATTATGTATGCATATTCCTCCTAAGAAGTCAGCTTGTCAGTATATTCAGTCTTATATCTATGCATCAGATATGCATACTTACCATAAGAATCCAACTTAATTATTCGTTGATTCAGTGTGTATTCTACGCATCAGGCGTACATGTTTGGTGTAAGCACCCAGTTTATCAGTAGTTCCAGTCGTATAGATAAGTTTTAGATGTTCATGTTCCTTAAGTAAGTTCAGTCGATTAGTACTCTTATCCTATCAAGCGACATTCGAGGACGAATGTTTCCAAGGGGGAGATGATGTAATACCCCAAATTTTTTTTTTCGTTGAAATTTTATGCGTAAACGTGTCGGGATCCTATCTTCGAGAATGATTTATAATTTTTCTGTGTGTCATTTCTTGGATTTCGACCCATGATTTTGTAGAGAATCGAATAATATTTCTAGGGATATGTGGATAACCCAAAACGGACACCCGAGCGATGAGTTACGAACATTCCGATCGAACGGTGAATAGTGATGAACAGTAAAACGTGCAGGAAAAAGTACTGAGGCCAGACATATTTTTGCTCCAACTTTAAACGATCATAACTCCTTGTACATAATGATATGGGTAATCTACTATATATCAACGGAAATATCTACGAGTCCTCTTTCCAATGAACTTGGTTTCATCTAATTTGTCTATCGGAGCAAAAAGTTATGGTCAATCTAGTTCAGCCTATCAAAAACGAATTTTTGGGTCAACTTCAAACAACCATAACTCCTTGTACATAATGATCTGGGTGAGCTACTATATATCAACGAAAATCTCTAAGAGTCCTCTTTCTAATGAAATTTGTTTCATTCAATTTTTATATTGTATTAAAACGTTATGGTCGATCTACTTCAGCCTATCAAAACAGTCCCCCATGGACAGATTCGAGTTTTATTTGTTTCTTAGGGGTATTTTGGTCTTTCACCACTCTTTTAAACCTCTATATATACCCCCTTTGAGCTGAGAATTTCCATTCATTTTCTCTCATTTCTCTTATATCTCTCTCTCAAAATATATGCATATATATATATATATATATATATATAGAAGAAGAGGAGTTAGGGTTAGGGTTCCAATTGGGGGAAAATCGATTCAAGGCTTCACTTCGCGAATTGCTTCCGTAAATCTCTCCGGCTATGAAATCTAAGGTATGAAAGGTTTTATCTATGGGATCCTTTCGTCCATAGAGCCCACAAATTCTTTTTCAAAGGCTCAAGATACATGTGTGTATATATATATATATGATTATACTTTCTAAATTTTCATTGTGTATGTGTGTAGTATTCTCATGATGGTTGAGATATATGTGTGGGATGATTATGTATGTTTGTTGAAGTATATGTGTGTAGTATTTGTGTGATGGTTGGTGATTATGTTGTTGAAGTTGATGATATCCAAGAAGGGATCTTTATATGTTTGCGGAAACTATGGTGGTGTGTGATGTATAAATATATGAAATGGGTGATTGAATACTTGTAATCTTGATGAATCCACCTATGCCTAAGAAGTGCATGTAAGGTGTTTGTGAAAATACCTAAGAGACTAGAGATTTTGTTTTTATAACATAATAGATCCAAAATTAATTGATTATGAATATATGATGATTTAAATTGTTAAGCCTTGATTTATACTATTATTCCATTATTTCCTTGTTATGACTTGATAATTGTTATTGAGAATTATATATCCCTACTATTGATTGATATGTCAAATATTTTCTAAATGTGAGTTGGATTGTGAATTGAGAAATATGGATGTTGAAGTTGAAGGATGATGGTGTTGTGGTGCATGAAATTGAGCATTAAACCTATGCCCTAAATGGTGCATGTAAGGTGATTGCTAAAATGCCTATGTGAAGAAGAATTAAGTATTTGACATGTTTGTTATCCAAATTATGATTTCATGCCATATCCATATGCTTAACTTATGTTTACCATATGTTTGACAAAATATTTAAGAGAATAGGAAACTATGCATTGTGGTTCATTAGGTCATAAAAGATAAATTCATGCTTTGTTCCTATGGATAGTTGATTTCCTTGAATTTGTGGTGCGTTGTGGGTGTATGATGGAATCTTATGATGAATTATTGAGGTAACTATGATATTTGTACGTAGTATTTGTTGTGGACCCAAAGCATGCTCCCCACGTGTTCGATTGGATGCTTATATGAAGAAATGAGGCCATTTGATTTGCTAAGTGTGAAGTCCTCAATTATGTATTGCGTATGATGGCGTATGGGCATGTTGTGTATGAGTTATCTATCTTGTGTTACTTTATGCTATTGTGTTCTGGGGGTACGTATGCCCGAAATAGTCTGCTGGTCTAGAGTCGCGTCAGTATCACGGTAATCTCAATCGAGCGATGAATAATGAACTCCCGGTTAGTTTCAAAACTTAGGGAAAACTCAGTAATCTCGGAAATCATTCTTTATCAAATACTCGGGCCATGAAGCTCTAAAATCTTACATATCAATTCACTCCGTTACAGACCTCTGTACTTTTTGTGAGATAGTAAGCTTATCTTAAAAGTAAGTGGTATTTAGAAATACTTCATCAGAGAACGGAATCAAGCGAACTCTGTCATATTGATAAAGTATCATAATGTAAGAACAGATTCAGTTCAGTTGAGTATAGTTAAGAATCGGTTAAGTGTCTTTCAGTTGGGAGTAGGATTTAGCACCGAGCGATCTAAGGATGGGAACATTCCTGCGAGTAGAGGGTTTTATTCCTGGTAGCAATCCTTATGCTCCAGGACTACGTCACCAGCGTAGGTTGAGACATCTATCCTGTGAGTAGAGGGTTAGATGAGGTGGTTGTCCTGCAAGTAGAAGGTCCCACTATTCTGGTTTGAGGTCCTGATAGTAGAGGGTCCTATGCAGTTGTGTTTACGTGTGGGGCGATATTGACACCCTTCCAGCTGGGGTACGGGTTGGATCCCACTTGTGGTAAGTGGGGCATGTCAGTTAAATGATCACTCCCACAGTTTCAGTAACAGTTTCAGAAAAGAACTCAGTTAATGTGCAAAAGTTGAGGCTGTCAGATACAGGCCTCCCAGTATTGCTATCATTATCATTGAGTAGAGAGACTTCCTGTGAGATGAGGGTTGCTCTCGAACTTATTTACCCATTATCATTATCATTGAGTATAGAGACTTCCTGCTAGATGAGGGTTGATCTCAGATTCAGTTGTTCAGTGTTCCAGAGTTGGTGAATTTGAATATCAAATATCAGTAATATCAGTTATCCAATTTCTCAGTATGGATAAGTACAGATGTCAGCTCTAGTAGCTTCAGATACTCAGTATCTTATTGTCAGTATTATTATTTTCGGGTGTCAGCGTTCAAAATGTAACATTCGGTGTCATGATGATTTCAGTTGTACTTTATGCATCCATGTGTGTATTGTTGATCAGACATGTTTCAAAATTGGTAACTGCAGAGTTTCTATATATGTTTATTCCAGCGAATACATATTATTCAGATTGTTATGTTTATGCATAAGCCTTATATTTCACCTTACCCTATCCTTGCATACTCGGTATATTTTTTGTACTGACACATTCGCGCTATGGTGTTTTCCTCACTATAGGTTTAGAAGGGAGAGATTCAGAGTATATTTAGCTGTCAGATCTTGTAGCAGTGGGTGCAGCAGTGAGTCCTCATCATCCGAGGATATTCTATTTCAGTGTTTTGATAATTTTAGTAGACGGAGTTAGTTGGGGAATTGTCCCTTCAACTCCACAGTTTAGACAGTGTAGAGGCTTTTCAGACAGATGTATTGATATTTAGTTTTCAGTACTGTATATTTATATGTTTGAACCTTATGGCCAGAGTTAGCCAGTTTCTGCATTTATCGTATTATATTATGCAGTGAACAGATACGGATATCAGTGAAGGTTTAGCTTGTGGTCCCTCGGGGTCACGAGCATCGTGTGGCGTTCCGGTTCATGGGAATAGGGGCGTTACACTATATCTGACAGTACTGAATCTGATGGAACAACTGAGTTCTGTATTGTATCTGAGTTGACTGTATCTGACAATCTATATTCTGATGAACTATCTGAGTTCTATTACTGAGATTGAGACTGAGACTGAAACTGAGACCGTGGGAGGTAGTCATCTAAATGACATGCCCCAGAACTGAACTAGTGGGGTCCAACCTGTAGCCCCAGCTAGAAGGGTGTTAGTACCGTGCCACGGGTAAAGACAAGCTGTGAGTATACCCTCACTAACAGTGAGTTCTTCCGTCAACCCCTCCTAATAATAAACTCAAATGAGAGGTATAAATCCCTAAACGTGTAGGGTGTATCTCTACCTACATTGTCTACATAGTTCTGGAACGTAGGGATTGCTACTAAGGATCGCATCCTCTACTAGCTGACAGTGTGTATCCTCATCCCTGGGTTCACTTGGTGCTGAATCCTACTCCCAACTGAATAGACACTAAACTGATTTATTGGACGGAGCTGATACTGATGGTATGGTTTAGCTGAGCTGAACTGAGTTTACGGAGTTCCGTTGATCGACGGAATACTACTCAGATCTAAGGATTGGCTGCAAGTACTGAAGTTATTGAGATTACTGAGAATACTGAAGTTTTTGAGATTACTGAGTACTGAGATTATTGGGATTACTTAACTACTGGGATTACTGAGATTTCAGAGATTTCTGGGTTGCTGAGCTTTCCTGAGTCACATGACTGACTGAGTTCTATGGATCATGGCTTGATTGAGGATATCGTTAAAACATGACACAGGCTCTTGGCACACATCTATATTTTTTGGGTACAACTACCCCTAGGACTCGATAGAAGGAAACTGACACAAAATGACTTGACTCTTCTTGAACACATGACCAATATTCATAATTCATACTAACATAAGTTGGGGGATTTTATACTACACATGGTTCTCAAAGTCTTATACATGGAAGGGAATGCATATTACAACATGCCATAAGTCCATCAATCTAGTTTCATGAACATCCATCAAAAATCATAATGCATAACAACATCATAGAAGTCATTGTTTTCATAAGGGTGTAGCATGCATTTGTCATTTAGGCCACAATTTAACTATAATACATGATTTCTAGTCTTTTAGGCATTTTATCAAACAACTTACATGCACAACTTAGGCATAGGTGTAATCAACAAACTATTCATCATGAACAACCAAATTAACATATTTCCAACTCATATGATATCATAGATTCATAAAAACACATAAAGATTCCAACTTAGGAATCATTCAACATCAATAACATGAACATAATCCATTCACCACATAAATATCATGATATAGAATTTAAAAGAGGGTTCTTGGGCTTCATGGATGAAAGGAATCTATGAATAAACACTATACATACCTTAGCTTGTGATTCTACAAAGATTGACGGAAATATTCTTGAAATTTGACGGTGAATTCCCTTGGAATTGAACCTCCTATGAAAGCCCTAGGGCTTGTTATTGAGAGTTTTTGAGAGAAATTGAGTATAAGTTGCTGAATTATGGCCAAATATCGTGTTATTAGGCTTGTATAGGGTTGGAAAATTTACCAAATTGCCCTTAAGACACGGAAGTGTAATGCTGAAAAATTGGGTACAAAGGCTACACAAAGGGCGGCGCCTTTGGTAGAGCCTTTTGTACCTGGGCGGCGCCTTTGGTAGCGCCTTGTGGAACTTGGGCGGTGCCTTTGGTGGTTAATTGACCACAAAGGCTATACCATGGGCGGCGCCCCTTCATAGCCTTTGGCTACTGGTTCAAAATCCCAATGAGCCCTAAACGGATTTCAAAATTTCCGAAACTCACCCGGAATGTACTCTTGCCTTGCCCCATTGTAACAAAACTTGCAAATCAGAAAACAGATATCGGGAAGGTCATCAAACAATTTCTCAAAGTTCGGAGGCTTAAAATGAGACTAAGTGTTGAACACTTATCAAAATTTTCTAAGTGTTGGATCTTTTAAAGAGCTTCAAGGAGCAAAACGAGCTGAATTTAACCACAAGATTTTGTGGGGTCTTGCAATATCTCCCCCTTGGAAACATTCATTCTTGAATAAGACTGATTGAGATGGGAGACTAGATCAAATAAAGCACGTATAGAACATACACAACTGAAAACATGAGATCATGACTGACATAACTGAAGAGATGAATATAACATACGGAACATGCATATCTGATGCATGACTGATAATCTGAATTCATGCATATCTGATGCATGGATAATTGACTCATGGATACATAAATACATGACTGAAAGTATTGATAAGCTGACCACACATATTTGATGCATGAATATATAACTGAACTGGCCCATGAACATGTAATGGTAAGGATACCAAGTTTGAACTGAAAACTGAGCATGGAACTGAATGCTAAGTTGGTAATAGAACTGAACATGATAACTGAGTTTTATCTAAATGAGAATGTATATTTGATGCATAATTACCTGACTGAACTGATATATGAATGTAGGACTGAATGTGCAATGGTGATTGACACCAAGCTTGTAATGGGAATCTGATATCAAGTTCGTAATGGTAGTTTGAATCATGGAACTAAGTAGGTTCAAGAAAATTGTTATGGAAACTAAAAAGTACTGATGAACCCATGCTTATGCTAGAAGTATGCATGTACGGGCATATGAGGACATGACTGATACTGGAACGTAATGCATGAACTGAATTCCGTGAGTTGAACTGAGTCTTGAATACATGGCGTGTAACTGATCTTGGATCTTAAGGGTCAACTTATAAGTATCCCCTACTCCAAAATGGATTCATTACGTGAGTAGAGATATTGGGATGCTTATGTTATGAAGGTTTTGGGGAATTATAACGTATCTCCCCCTTGGGATACTATGTCCCTTGAAGAATGTTGGGTTGACTTTTCTGAGATATTAAGAAAAACAGAGGTGATACACAAGGCACCTAGGAACAGAATTGTGACTGATTATCTGAGACCTGAAACTGAGGCATAACACATGAACCGAGTTGATCCCGTATCTACCTAGTTGATTCATCTCAGAATGGTTTCATTTATGAGATTTCAGATAGCGAGAATAGATGGAAAGATGGGAAACCAAACTGTACGAACTTGTCAGACTGACTGCTAGACTGAAGTACTGTCTGTTTAAACTAGTTCCCTACCGACTTAATCTTCTGATCTGCTGACTGATTAATGATTAGGTACTGAGCATACGAGATTGAACGGTACTTAGTTTGAATAACTGGGCTGAGGATATGGAGTTTTTCTTATGAACATGAGAAAGGTACTAACTGAGTAACATGAGATAACTAAGCATGAATTTGTGAAATACTGAATTACCCGAGGATGCAAGGCCAGGCGGATAACATGGTCCGAAAATATTCTGTAAGCTGAGGTACTAGAACACTGATGACGTGCAGGATTGATAACTACATGATTTGGTCAAGCCATACCTGAAGTTAGACTATGGTACTGATCTGACTTCTGAGCTGAGGATGGGACTGATACTATGTCTAAGATTGTAGTAGAAACTGCAACTTAGTCTGTAATTGGGACTCATACAGGAAATGAATGTTGGTTTCTGATAAATGAGGTTTAGACTGATATTAAAGTACTGAGATTGGATACTGATAACTACTTGGGGAAGATTGACATATGCAAGGATCCAAGACTTAAACAAATACTATAGCAAACTCAACACTCGACTAAGGCTTGAGGAGCAAAATATCAACATCATGGATTTATCAAGAGATTTAAACTACGGGTATACATGATGTAATTTGAGCTTGACTGGTCACTAGGAGTTGAGCATGAGTCATGTGGACTGAACATATGGTAAAAAATGACATAGGTGCCTGAGTCATGAGCTACATGATCCGAGTCTGAAATTTCTGTGTTCATGGAACATGATTCGTAACACTAAGAAAACTGAAACTCCTGAATCTGAAGAAACATGAACATGTAAATAAGGGATATGTAACTTACCAATGACTGCATCAGGAGGACTTTCTTGATTCTATCGGGATTGAAGTGTATAAAGTCCGTTTGGGCATTGCCCACTAATAGCACTGGAATTGGCAGCCTGCTGATTTGGGCGACCAGACTAAGCTGAACAATGACCACACTGACTTCGATGAATAGGTTTAGGACAATATCGGACCTTATGACCCAACTCACCACATCCAAAACACACACCACTACCGGCTCTACACACACCCTTATGATGCTTATCACACTCTTCGCAAAGCGGATGAGTAAGAATCCTGTTCTCATTACCCTAGGCCTTGGAGCCTGATGCTCCATCTCTACGGTCATTTCTGAACTTTGGTAGTGGTTCACTAGATGAAGAGTGAACTGGGGCTAAACATTTCTGACACAGCTAAAAAAGGCTACCACCCTGTGACCCATGCTGAGCAAAACTATAACTACCTATTCTGGTTCTCTTGTTTTGTCTTTCCTTCTTCTTATGCTTCTTCTCTTCGATCTGATGAGCATAGACCATAAACCTAGATATGTCCATGTCACCAATCAACATCGTAGTCCTGCACTCCTTAACCACTCTACCTAATACCCCTGACACAAACTTACTCATTCTGGATCTACTGTCTGCTACTACATGGGGATCATACCTGGCTAACTGAATGAACTTAAGAGAGTATTCTTTTACGCTCATGGAACCTTGTCTGAGATTGATGAACTCTAACAATTTGGCTTCTTTCTGATCTAGGGGAAAGAATCTATCTAAAAAGGCTGTAGCAAACTCTTCCCACTCTATGGGCTCTATCTCTGAACCCCTGTCTACCTTTTACTATTTATACCATGTATGGGCTATATCTTGTAGCTGATAGGTGGCTAACTCTACGCTCACACTGGAAGTCACTTCTATTATGTCTATGACTTTTTAAACCTGATCAAGGAACTCCTGTGGATTCTCTTCGGGCTTAGAACCAGTGAATAGAGGAGGATTCATTCGGGTGAAGTCCCAAATCCTGACTGTAGCAATATTGGCCACTAGGTTGGATGGAACAGTAGTTGGACGTTTATTCTGAGCTACGACTGAACTGGCTAGAGTAGTAAATACATTCTTAAATTCTGCATGAGAAACATGCTCATCCAGAGAATCTGGCTGGACGGGCTGAAGCGCTGATTGATTTTCAATTTCCCTTTTGTTAGTCCTTTTGGGAGGTATGTTCTATAAACGAAAAGAAGAAGTGAATTAGAATGAGAGTTTAGCTAGAGCTTATGCTCATTGGCATGATATAAATACTAAAAGAAGGAAAATTGTTCCTAAAACATCTCATAGCCTCCTACACATAAGCATGGTGCACAACATACCCATGTACAAGACTCTACTAGATGCGACTTTCAAACTTCCTAGGACACTATTGAACCTTAGGCTCTGATACCAAGTTTGTAATGCCCTGAATCTGGTACTCGGAATGCTACACGGTGCTCATGACCCCGAAGGACCACAAGCTAACGCATGACTGATATCTGTACCTGTACACTGCATAATATATGGTATATATGTATACATACACTGTAAAATGCAGAATAGAAGCAGTAAGGCCATAAGGTTCAAAACTGAATAAAACATCTAATAAAATAATGTCTGAAAAATGGTACAATCAATACTCAAACAAATCTGAAGTAACTTTCTGACATGCTATAGTCTGAAAGCCTCTAAGCTGTCTAAATAAGGAGTTAATAGGACATGTCCCCAACTAACTCCATCTATTAAAATAAATAAGTACTGAAAGAATAAAATAATCAAATAATATCATCCTTGAATGATGAGGACTCACTGCTAACTCTGTCTGCTGAAATCTGGAATGCTACTGACGCTCTGGATCTCGTGCTCCTAAACCTATGGCATAAAGTAAAACACCATAGCGCAAATGCGTCAGTATGTTGGAATATACTGGTATGCAAGTGAGGTAGGCTGAATGAAAATGGTTCATATGCATGAACAATACTAACTGACTGAATGATATGGACGTGAGAATACATGCATAAATACGTAACTAAAACTGAGATAGTAATGAGGATGAATACTAGGTTTTGACTACTGAGTCTACTGATAACATGGATACCCTAATGTCTGAGATTACGACTACTGGGATACTGAATAACTAAGTTTACTGATCCTGATATCTGAGTCACTGATAAGTTAGAAACTAATACTATATTGCTGAGTACTGAAGGACTAAAACTATATTACTAATACATGAATGACCGTTTCTAACATTTTGATTATGAAGAACTGGTCTGATTGACTGTATCTGACAGTACTAAAGCTGAATACTAATAACATGAGGTCTTATAAATAATATAACTAATAATATAAGTGACTATATCTGACAGTCCTAAATCTAATGGAACTAACTGATTTCTGTACTGTATCTGAGTTGACTGTATCTGACAGTCTATATTCTGATGAACTATCTGAGATCTATTACTGAGATTGAGACTGAGACTGAGACTGAAACTGAGACCATAGGAGGTAGTCATCTAACCGATATGCCCCGAAACTGAACTGGTGGGATCCAACCTGTAACCCCAGCTGGAAGGGTGTCAGTACCATGCCACGGGTAAAGACAAGCTGTGAGTATACCCTCGCTGACAGAGAGTTCTTCCGTCAACCCCTCCTGATAAGAAACTCAAATGAGATATATAAATCCCTAAACACGTAGGGTGCATCTCTGCCTACGTTGGCTACGTAGTTCTGGAATGCAGGAATTGCTACTAAGGATCACGCCCTCTACTGGCTGACAGTGTCTATCCTTATCCCTGGGTTCACTTGGTGCTAAATCTTACTCCCAACTGAATAGACACTAAACTGATTTACTGGATGGAGCTGAAACTGATGGTATGGTTTAGCTTAGCTGAACTAAGTTTACTGAGTTCCGTTGATCGATGGAATACTACTCAGATCTGAGGACTGACTGAGAGTACTGAAGTTATTGAGATTACTGAGAATACTAAAGTTTTCGAGACTACTAAGTACTGAGATCAGTGGGATTACTAAACTACTGGGATTATTGAGATTTTTGAGATTTCTGGGTTGTTGAGCTTTCCTGAGTCATATGACTGACTGAGTTCTATGGATCATGGTTTGACTGAGGATATCATGCAAACATGGCACTGGCTCTAGGCACACAACTATATTTTTCGGGTATAAGTACCCCTAGGACTCGATAGAAGGAAACTGACACAACATGACTTGACTCTTGTTGAACACATGACCAATATTCATAATTTATAATAACATAAGTTGGGGGATTTTATACTACACATGGTTCTCAAAGTCTTATACATGGAAGGGAATGCATATAACAACATGCCATAAGTCCATCAATCTAGTTTCATGAACATCCATCAAAAATCATAATGCATAACAATATCATAGAGGTCATTGTTTTCATAAGGGTGTAGCATGCATTTGTCATTTAGGTCACAATTTAACTATAATACATGATTTCTAGTCTTTTAGGAATTTTATCAAACACCTTACATGCACAACTTAGGCATAGGTGTAATCAACAAACTATTCATCATGAACAACCAAATTTATATATTTCCAACTCATATGATATCATAGATTCATAAAAACACATAAAGATTTCAACTTGGGAATCATTCAACATCAATAACATGAACATAATCCATTCACCACATAAATATCATGATATAGAATTTAAAAGAGGGTTCTTGGGCTTCATAGATGAAAGGAATCCATGAATAAACACTATGCATACATTAGCTTGTGATTCTATGAAGATTGATGGAAAGATTCTTGAAATTTGACGGTGAATTCCCTTGGAATTGAACCTCCTATAAAAACCCTAGAGCTTGTTCTTGAGAGTTTTTGAGAGAAATTGAGTATAAGTTGCTGAATTATGGCCAAATCTCGTGTTATTAGGCTTATATAGGGTGGGGAAATTTACCAAATTGCCCTTAAGACACGGAAGTGTAATGCTGAAAAACTGGGTACAAAGGCTACACAAAGGGCAATGCCTTTGGTAGAGCCTTTTGTACCTGGGCGGCACCTTTGGTAGCGCCTTATGGAACATGGTCGGTGCCTTTGGTGTTGAATTTCCCACAAAGGCTATACCATGGGCGACACTCCTTCATAGCCTTTGGCTACTGGTTGGAAATCCAAAGGAGCCCTAAACGGATTCCAAAAATTCCGAAACTCACCCGAAATGTACTCTTGCCTTTTCCCATCACAATGAAACTTGAAAATCATAAAACAAATTTCAGAAAGTTCATCAAATAATTCCCCGATGTTTGGAGGCTTAAAATGAGACTAAGTGTTGAACACTTATCAAAATTTTCTAAGTGTTGGATCGTTTAAAGAGCTTCAAGGAGCTAAATGAGCTGAATTTAACCGCAAGATTTTGTGGGGTCTTACAGGTGAGACTAAGGAAGCCTTACTTGATTCAGATGGTGTTTTGAGGATTGTAGGCTGAGTCTATGTACTGAAGAGTAGGTGATTGGAGTAGATTGATTTTGGAAGAGGCTCATTATTCTAGGTATTTCATTTATCCGGGCATGACTAAGATGTATCGTGATTTGAGGAAGTATTATTGGTGGGGTGGCATGAGAAAAGATATAGTAGATTTTGAAACTTTTCACCTATGTTGCCAGTAGGTAAAGGCCAAGTATTTGAGGGTGAGTGCTTGGCTTCAGAGGTTACCTATTGCCGAGTGGAAATGGAAAAAGATAATTATAGATTTTGTGACTGGATTGCCTCATACTTCTCATGGTTTTGATAGTGTATGGGTCATCGTGGATTAATTTACTAAATTTTCTTATTTTATTTTGATTCAGGTTTTTTAATGCTGAGAGGTTGGCCCGTATCCATATTCTTGAGATTGTGCGTCTTTATAGTATATCAGTGTCCATCATCTCAAATCGAGGCTCAGTGTTCACTTTTTAATTTTGGAAGACTTTTTTTGGATAAGTTGGGTACTTGGGTTGATCTTAGTATGGATTTCCACCCCCAGACTGATGGCCAGTCAGAGTGGACTATTCAGGTTTTGGAGGATATGCTCTGTACTTGCGTGATGGATTTTGGTAGTCTGTTGGAGCATCATTTAGCCTTGGCAGAGTTTGCGTATAATAATAACTATCATTCTAGTATTAATATGGCTCCTTTTTAGGCTTTATATGACAGGCGGTGTCGCTCTTCTGTTGGTTGGTTTGAGGTTTCTGAGATTAAACCTCGAGGTATAGATTTTCTTCGTGAGTCCTTAGATAGAGTTTGGATTATTCAGGATAGGTTTTGAGTAAGTCAGAGTAGGCAGAAGTTCTATGCAGATCGTAGACTTCATGTCTAGATATTTAGAGTTGGTGATCAAACTTTTTTCCATCGAGTTTCACTCTTGAAAGGTGTGATGAGGTTCAGGAAGAGGGGTAAGCTTAGCCCCAGGTATATTGGCCCATTTGAGATTCTTCGAACTATTTATGATGTGGCTTATGAGTAGGCCTTACTTCCTGATTTATCAGTTATTCATCCAATTTTTCATGTTTTCATGCTTTGTTGTTACATTCCGTATGAGTCTCATGTCATTTGTCTGGAGTCGGTTTAGTTAGATGAGAGTTGACTGTTGTTGAGGAGCATGTCCCCATCCTGGCTAGTGATGTTAGGCGATTGCATTCTATAGTTATTCTAGTGGTTAAGGTCTAGTAGAAGCACCGACCTATAGATGAGGCTACTTGGGAGGTCGAGTCTGATATGTGTAGTTCCTACCCCCATTTCGTTGTTGGTTCAGGTATTTCTCTTGCTTTTAGTTCTAGGTCAAACTAGATTTTTAGTGATGGATGATGTAAAGACTTGATTTTCTTGGTTACTTTTGTGAAATATCTATTTTTGTATGATTTAATCATTTTACCCCTTTTCGTGGTTACTTTGTGGTATTTTTGGGACGCGAAGATGATTGATATGGTTTCTGGTGCATTTTGGCATGATTTATGTGAAATTGTGATTTTTGATGGCTTTGAGAGCCTTATAGTTGACTTTGGTCAATATTTATTTATCTGTGCGTCGAATGGCAAAACAAACTACGCTCGCAGATCCAGAACATTTATTTTAGGTTGGTAACATGGTTGGTATAGTTTTATGACTTTTTGATCTCATTTTGATCCTCGATTTGAAAAGTTGTAAAAATGGGTTTCGGGGGTCAACTTTGTGAAAATTATATTTTTTTTGAAAATATAATATCGCCATTGAGTCCGAAGCATCAAATTTGATAGGATAGAATATTTCGTTAGCGTTCACGAGATTCTGGATGAATCCTAATGGGTCCGCAAAGACTTGGACCCTATATATACCCATGTTTCCCCTTTTCTTCTCATTTTTGAGACTTAGAGCTTAGGGTTTTACACTTTTGAGATATTTCTTCCATTTCTAAGTTTGGATAAGCTTCGAAACACCTATTTCAACTACTTCACTTCAATTATATCATCTAATTCTTGTTTTAACGCATATTAAAGTGGAAAATTGAAAATTTTGTCCTGGAAGGCCTAAAACTTGTATTTCTTCCATTCACATTCCGTTTTCAACCTGTTTTGACTTGGGTAAATTTCTAATCTTATAAGTATCAGTTTTCTCTAAATTTCATCTTCTAAACAACTTTCGATTCTTGATTTCAAAAAGAATTTTTGGGGATTTTGTCAGTAAAGCTTAAACTTGATTTTTCTTTAATTTGGACCTTATTTTTTTTAACTTATTTTCTCTTGTATTTTTAGCTGTAGACTCTAAAAAATATGGGGAGTATGTTTCAAATATAAAATTATGATTTTTCCTTCATTTTTGAAAATGCATTTCATAGGTCCGTTTTGACCCCGACTTGAAAATATACAATATGTGTATTTCTTTTGATGTATAGACTCTATATTTTCATATTTTAGTTGATTTTGAGTCTATTTTGGAGGATTAAGGCCTTAGAGTGAAGGCTTGCAGACTAGTTTTTGATATTTGAGATAGGTTATGGTTTAACTTTATTCAGACTGGGCTTGTTCGTGAATGTTGATACAAAATTATGTTAAGGGTATGCAAAAAAATCATAAAAATGGATTTATTATCGTGTTGTGTCTGTGTGGGGGCCTATATAATGATGTTACTTGATGGTCTTAGTATACTATTTGCTGTGTGACCGTTTGGGTCTTATATGATATTGTTGGTCTTTTGTACTTGAAATTAGCTGTGTCTTGATTGACGAAAAAACCTAATGTGGTATCAATGGTGTATTTTTATATGTTTTATTCTGTGGGAATGCGGTTTATGTTAAAATTTATCGATGGTTGGAAACATTGAGTGGATTGTTGGCTCACTTTGTTGGTATATTAGTTGGATATGGAAATACTCATTCTGATTGGTTGTGATCATTGCATCCTTATATGATATATATTCATGAAATATTGGTGCCACCATGGAAATATTGAAAACGCTGTCTTTTTCTGATAAAAAATGTGACATCTTTAAAACTCTCTACCAAAGGATGTGCCGGAGAGGAGATATGGATATGGATTGGATATGGATTATCTATGGATTTACGAAACCTCCATGGGTCCTACGTTGGGAAACTTTTTCTCTATAGGTGTATATGGAGGTTTTGCAACAATCTCTTGCGTCACATCATCATTATCATAATTGCATTTGTGTTACATTGTGCCTTTATTGTTGTATTGTCTCTCTTGATGTATTGTTGTAACACCGCGCTTTTTTGGGCTAATATTTGAACCATTATTCCTTTGTATATAGACCCGAACCCAATGGTCTCTAGTTAGAAATAAGTTAGAATAATGATTTTTTAGGGTGGGAGCATCTTTGGAGATGGATTGAAGTTTTAAATATCTCCTAGCTCAAAGATAAGTTGAGCACATTCCTACATATCGAATTTAGGTATACGATTTTTTCTTGGGTTAACTTCCATCAACCATTTCTCCTAGAATATAAGGAGTTATATTGCCTATTAAATATCAAATTAAAGCCCTTTGAGTTCGTTGGCATTAAAGCCCTTTGAGTTCTTTTGCCAACGTAACTGACGGTTCGTTAATCTGATTTCTGAATCAAAAGTTATGAGTGTTTTAGTGAGACACTATCTAGGGTTTGCGTTAGGGTCGCGAGGCAAATATCTTTCTTCGCGTTTAAGTCCGTGGCGCGGACCTTCTCTCTCAGATGTTAAAACACGTTTTCCCACTTTTAATCAAGGGCAAAAGGGTCCTTTAACCCCCAATAACTCCCTCAATCCATCTTATGACCCTAAGTTCATTCCAAAACAGATTGAAAGCCCCCAAACCCTCATCATCTTCCTCTCAAGATCATCAAGCAGTGATTTCTAAATTCTTAAGCATGTAGATTCCAAACTCAAGCTTATTATTCAATTTTTTTCCATCAAAATGGTATGTGGGACTATCCTAACTCTCACCGGCGTAAACTGAATGTTTTAACAAGTTTTAAAAATGTATATGTATGTATAAGTAATAAGTTTTGGAAACCATTCCAAGTGCATGCATCACGAAATCATTTTTGATAAAATCATGCAATTATTAGGGTTTTTTTCCATAAACTTGAGTTATAGTCATGTTATGAGTTTCAAAAAGTGATTTAAGAGCACGATTTATGAAATTCCCCTTGCATGATGAAATTAATGATCTTAATATGTTATGAATTGTGAAATGGGTTTGAGAGCATGAACTATAAGTCCCATTTTTCAATCATGAAATTCACTTGTGACTAGTGATGGGGCTATTTTTTGAATGATGATAATTCTTGAGTTTTAAATGCCTCTTTAACTATTATGCATGGTTATTTTGCACATTTTCAAAGAGGTATTTCTCATGCTAAAGGCTCCTATGTCCTAGTGAAGAAATTACATTTGTTTTATGTAAGAATTGGCCACCACATGTTAAAGTATTGGAAAAAAAAGAGTGTTGTGCATAAGTTTCATATGCTATTTGAAATAAGAACTCTCATTTGATGTTTAAATCTTTTGGGTGGTCATTAACATGCTTTTGAATAAAAATGGCTATGGACATGATTTGATATGCTATGGCTTGTAAGTTTAGGTATGGCGATACCTATTATGGAGTTCCATTAACATGAAAGAAATGAATATTTACAACATGAAGCATAGTCTTAAGAGTCTAAAAATCTGGGCTTAAAGAGATTTGGATAGTTATCCAAGAAGGCACGAGTTCAGCTAACCCATAGACCGAAATCGTATTTTGCCAATGTGGGTTTTTATGAAATGGTATGTCAACAAGAAGGAATATTCTTTTTCATGAAACGGTATGTCAGCAAGGAGGAATACTTTGTTTTATTACGTGCCCCAATTCTTGCGGCAAACATAGATTAGGGGATTTCTCGCCGAGTCAAGGGCAGATTTCATGTAGCCCGTGGGATTTTAGAAATGTAGGGTGTACCATCTAGTTCAGAACTAAAGCAAAGAGTTCAGTCATTGTTTTACAAGAATGAATTGAAGCTCTTTATATTACACCCGTGTGTTTTTATATACATTATGATAAATTGTTTTCACAATGCTCTCAATTATGTTACATGAAATATACGTTATTTTTGAATTGTTCTACATTTCAATACTTTCCAAGTATTGACCCCCCATAGTACAGGTTCATTGGCACAATCTCGTGGTCCATCACATCCATAGAACATTTGGGATAAATACAGAGTTGGTGTGCCATCCATATTTCAAAATGCACTTATTCATATGTTGACTTCTTTCAATCTATGATCCAGTTGGAGGCCTTGTCCCGGCCTAGACAGTTAGATTTTAAAGAGGCTTCATAGACGATATTTGATTATTGTATTGTTACTACTTTGTTGACATATTTTGATTAGAATTTTTCATTGAATATTATTATATCTTTTGTACCTTGATTTATGTATGGATTATGCTTTAGATAGTATGCTAAGAGGTCTCTCGAGCCTTTGTGGTTTGGGATGCCTATCGCATATAGGGCCTCATCTCGGGTCGTGAAAAGCTTGGTATCTGAGCATATTTCATGGTCCCAAGGTGTCTACGAAGCAGTGTCTAAAAGAGTCTTGCTTATGGGTGTGTTGTGCACCATACCTATAATCAGGAGGCTCCCAAGAATTGAGGAGATGTTTTTCATTCTTTTATACTCTAGTTAATGTTATAGTGTCGTCCATATAAAAGTTATCCAAATTCCTTCCTTGATATAATTTTATGGGCCAGGCCTCATTGTTGAGGCGATACAAGTTCAAGAGTTCACTTTCATAATAATATGGTCCTTTCTGATTGAGTTATTCATAAAGTTATAAAATATTACAAGGACTTAAGAGGAGTCCATTAGTGGTTCCAATTATGTAGATTAGAGTGTATACCTCTATCTATATTTATCATGCATTTGAGCCTGAGGTATGAAGTGTATTCAGTCCCTTTAAGAATCATTATTGCAAATGTCATGCTTAAGGGTAGAGATATGTAGCAGTATGTTGGAGTAGTATTTCCACCCGAGTAGTGGTATATGTTAAGGTGTCATAACCTATTGGTGGTAAGATGGTCCCAAAGTTAGTGATATGAATTCATAGGTTTAAAAGTCAGAGTAAGGGTAACTTTTGCTTAAAGAAGTTAGTTTTAGTTGTATAACTTTTGAGTGAGGGGTGGTTTTCCCTTTTATGGTGATTGGCTAAAATTGTAGCAAGATTTGTAGATTGTATGGTAGTCTGCGGAGGGAGTGATTAACTATGATAATTATTTAATTAAAATAAGGAAGGAGCTTGGAATGGATAGTTATGGTGGTTGTAGAAATCATTTATAGGTTGTGAATGGAAAGGGGTAGATTAACCAATAAGTTATAAGTATAGAATAACTTGGGAAAGCTTACTGGTGTTTATAGAATCTTAAAGGAAGTTGGGATGTATGCATGGGTAAGTAGATATGATGTGAGAAAGTAAGATATACTAATAGATCGTATGGGTTATGTTATAACAGTAATATATACTATCCGTATTATGTGACTTTATCCCCCGTGACTCTTTTTTTTCTAGTGGTGGTAAACTAGTGTAATCGGTGAGAATACCTGTGGTAAACTTTATGGTGTAGTAATGGTGTTGAAGAATATGTTTTTGTCGGCCGTAGCTAAGTGAAATAAGGAATCTAGATTGATTTTCCCAATTTGATGTACTAGTATAGTATGTGGCATGTTTCATCGGTTTTACATGATTGATTCTAGACAATAGGCTTGAACTTTAGATATTGTTCGTGGTAATAGGATGTTTGCTCGAGGGTAGTGATGCAAAATTTGTGGGAATGAATTAGTAGGCTTGATACAGTGTGTGAAAGAGGCTTAGGTTGTTAACTTATGACAAGTTTGGGTGGAAAATTTTGACATACAAATATGGATATGATAATTAGTGTTGGACCAATGAGTTTGTAACAGCTCGGGTGTTTGTGGAGTCTAAATTCTGATTAAAATAAACTTACGTGGTCCCTAAATTGAGTATAGGACGTCCCGGGATAGGTTCTAATGCATTAGAGAAAGTTTAGGCATGGATAATAGGTTGTGTGTTTCAAAGGGGTGAGTTTGCATTGGCTTCGCACCACGAGGGAGCCCACGAAGGATCATTGCTTTAGCTTCACATTGGTCTATGTGCCACAACACTGTTGCTTTGCATTGCGCTTCGCACCACAAAGCTGGAGGTTTTCCTTGGGCTCTGCACCATGGATCTCCTTTCTTTCATAGATGGGACTTTGTTTTAAAAGTGTTTTAAGGTTATTTTGGTCCTTTTATGTCCTATAGACCATCCAATCTTTTTAGAACCCATTTTCAAGTTTTAAAACTTCCATATTCTCTAAAAAATGTCACTCTTCATTCCCAAACTAAGGTTGAATGGTAGTGAGATTATAATTCAAACTTGGAGGCTAGAGGAAGTTAAGAGTAGTGTCCCTAGGAGGAACTTCATATCAAGAAGTTAATACTTTTCCTATAATAGTATATTAGGGCGAGCCTAGAATTCATGTGTATAGTTATACCCCCATTGTGTTGAGAGTTGTGGTTATAGATTTGACGAGGGGATGTTTCCGCAAGTCTAGGATTGTGACTTTGATCTAAGGGGGAGATGATGGACTAAGGTAGTTCTTGAATTTTCTCATGGTGGCAAGTTTCAGGGAAGAGTCATGATAAATCTATTCCTATTCTAGTGAACTCCTACTTCAACTTAAAAGGACATTCTACAAATGTCTTACGTATTCAAGTTATGCCTATGCCTAAGGTTCGAGTTCTCTATGGAACTTATGTCCATGTTTCGACCTCCAAACTAAAAGCAATAACACCCCTCAGAAATCCAAGCTTTCAAATATTCAAGCTCTACGTTATGATGCTCATGATCCATAAATCCATGTCTTATATCATGCTTAATTCTAAGCAATTGTGCTTTCTATATGTTACCGATTCATTTTATGTCGGGATTAGCCCAAAGTGATAAAGTTTTTGCAAATTCATGACTATCTCAGCTTTGGAAATAAGAAGAAATAGCTTCAAGCAACAATCCTTGTCATATTCCTTGATATATGAATTCCAACTTTATGTTAGACAACTCATGTTATATTCTCTCATGTTTCTCAGTAAGCCTAATCCTAAGAACTTCTATTGTGTTATGATTATACCCGAACGACTCTCTATTTATGATCTAGATATTTCATATGAAAAACTTTGTGCCTATTATATCATATCTTACATCTCAGGCCCCACCTTGAGTAAAGCAACTAATATAAGTTACAATTGAATAATGTTACTTCCATTTTTGGTGCTTGTGCTACAGTCCCTTGATGACCTTTCTTATGTTAGTATAATGGTGGTTATGAAAGCTTAGTAATGTTTTAGATAAGGGAGTGAATGTTCTTGATTATAAAACATGTGGTGTGACTACTCGAGATAAGGTTATAGTTGAAGAGGGAAGAAGGAGATGAACTTTTGTTATGTGAAATAGATAGAAAGGGGGATCTGTGGAAAAAATCTTTGTGAGAGTGAGTGAAGTTTCTAGTTTTAGTGAGGATATCCATAAAGTGGGTGTAGTAAGGATAGGGTTGAATGTTGCAATTGATGAAAACATAAATGAATGTGCTATGTGGTTAGTACTTCTTAAATTAAGACTTGAGGTTGTTTGATTATAGTGATAAGGTGAAATTATACTCTTAAAGGGATGTAGAGAATGGGATCCCATAGCTTAAGCTATCACCTCTTACCCCGGGTTGGGCGATTACATAAAAGATGTATTCAGTGACTCAGACTCTTGTAGTTAGGTATGTTGTAGGCGAATTGTAAGTTCAAAATGATGAAGTGGATTGTTTGTGGTAGAATGCATAGTTGAGGAGTGTTGTTAAGCTTAAAGGATATTCGCTATATCATGTGAGATAGAGAGTACCTCTCTATTTCTATATCCTGCAAAATCTTATTTCATGTTTAGTACCAATGTAAACCATACCTAGGGTCACCAAATAAACTTATGCCTAATGTTGTGATGATTATGATCCATAGAACTCATGTGCAAGGTCATCTCTATGACAATTCTCATATCTCACGCTTCGTGCTTATGCAATTCACTTAGTGATGTCATCAAGCTCTTCTTGAATTCCTATGTATGTTTTGCTGAGAATAAAATTCCTAAGGTAAGGTTACGTCCCTTATTCTCTACTTCTATATCCTCAACAAGTTCCTACCCATTATTCGAGGATGAATGATCCCAAGAGGGAGATAATGTAACACCTATTTTTTTGGGTAAGTTTTGAACCATCCTTCCTATGTATATAGACCCGAACCCAATGGTCTCTAGTTAGAAATAAGTGAGAATAATGATTCTTTGGGGTGGAACATCTCTGGAGATGGATTGACGTCTTAAAATCTCCTCGCTCAAAGTTAAGTTGAGCACTTTCCTACATATCGA
The DNA here is from genome assembly GCA_030864215.1 of Capsicum pubescens. Lineage (NCBI taxonomy): Eukaryota > Viridiplantae > Streptophyta > Magnoliopsida > Solanales > Solanaceae > Capsicum > Capsicum pubescens. The sequence continues at coordinate 115,857,609 of CM061539.1, forward strand.
ATTTAAGTATACAATTTTTTCTTGGGTCAACTTCCATTGAACATTACTCTTATAATATAAGGATTTATGTTTACCATTTTATATCAAATTAAATCCCTTTGAGTTATATTTCCAACGCAACTGACTGTTTATCAATTCGATTTCAGAATCAGAAGTTATGAGTATTTTAGTGAGACACTGTCTAAGGTTCATTTTGGCGTCGTGAGGTAAAGATCTTGCTTCGCGTTTGGGTCCACGGTGTGGAGCTTCTCCCTCAGATGTTAAAACATGTTTTCCCACTAGGTAAAAAGGTCCTTTAACCCCCCATAACCGCCCCAATCCATCATATAACCCTAAGTTCATTCCAAAACCAATTGAAAGCCTCCAAACCCTCATCCTCTTCTTCTCAAAATCATCAAGGAGGGATTTATCAATTCTTAAACATGTAGATTCCAAACTCAAGGTTATTATTCATTTTTCTTTCTTCAAAAAGGTATGTGGGACTATCCTAACTCTCAAGGGTGTAAGTTGAATGTTTTAACAAGTTTTAGAAATGTAAATATATGTTTAAGTAATGAGTTTTTCAAGCTGTTCGAAGAGCATGCATCACGAAATCATTTTTGATAAAATTATGCAATTATTAGAGGCTTTTCCATGAACTTGAGTTATAGTCATGTGTTCATATGTTATGAGTTTTAAAAAGTGATTTAAGAGCATGATTTATAAAATCTCCCCTGCATGATGAAATTTATGATCTTAATATGTTATGAATTGTGAAATGGGTTTGAGAGCATGAACTAAAATTCCTATTTTTCAATCATGAGATTCGTTTGTGACTAATGATAGGGCTGCTTTTTGAAGGATGATAATTCTTGAGTTTTAAATGTCTCTTTAACTATTATGCATGGTTGTTTTGCAAATTTTCAAAGAGGTACTTCTCATGCTAAAGGCTCTTGTGTCCTAATGAAGAAATTGCATGTGTTTTATGTAAGAATTGTCCACCACATGTTAACGTATTGAAAAAAGAGTGTTTTGCATAAGTTTCATATGCTATTTGAAATAAGAACTCCCATGCGATGTTTAAATCTTTTGGGTGGTCATTAAGAATAAAAATAGCTATGGACATGATTTGATATGATATGACTTGCAAGTCTAGGTATGGCGATACCTATTATAGAGTGACCTTAACATAAAATAAGTGAATATTTATGGCATGAAACATGGTTTTAAGAGGCTAAAAATTGGACTTAAAGGGAGTTGGATGGTTACCCGAAGAAGGCATGAATTCAGATAACTCATATCCCAAAATTATATTTTGCTGATGCGAGTTTTTATGAAATGGTATGTCGCAAGGAGGCATATTCTTTTTCATGACACGGTTTGTCAGCAAGAAGGCATACTTTGTTTTATTACGTACCCCAATACTTGCGGCAAACTTTGATTGGGGGCTTGGCCACCGAGTCAAGGGCAAATTCCATATAGCCCATGGGATTTTAGAAATGTAGGGTGCACCATTTAGCTTAGAACTAAAGCAAAGAGTTGAGTCAATGTTTACAAGCATTAATTGAAGCACTTTATATTATGCCCATGTGTTTTTATACATTATGATAAATTGTTTTCACAATGCTCTCAATTATGTTACATGAAATATATGTTATTTTTGGATTGTTCTACATACCAATACTTTTCAAGTATTGACCCCCTATAGTACAGGTTCTCAGGCACAGTCTCGTGGTCTATCATATCAGTAGAATATTTGGAATAAACAAAGAGTTGGTAATCATCCATCTTTCGGAAGGCACTTATTCATATGTTGACTTTTTTTTGTCTATGGTCCAGTCGAGGGTCTTTTCCCAGCCTAGACAGTTAGATTTCAATAGAGACTTTGTAGACGAGATTTTATTACTGTATTGTCACTACTTTGTTGACATATTTTGATTAGAATTTTTCATCGAATATTATTATATCTTCCGCACCTTAACTTATGTATGTATTATGCTTATGATAGTATGCTAAGAGATCTCTAGGGCCTTCGTGTTTTGGGATGCCCGTTGTGGCTAGGGCCTCGGCTCGAGTCGTGACAATAGTTGTCTATGTGTAATCCCTTCCCTAGTACGTGTATGTGTGATATTGGTTTTACTTGTATTCCTTCCTCGTATTTTCTATGATGTATGTGAATATTATAGAACTGTTAGTGAAAATAATGTGGGTCACCGTGGTGGGATATTTTCTGATTGCCGGTGACATGCCCTTAGTATGTATTTTGTGTACTTTATTTTCTACTTTTCCCAGTCGGTCTCTGATACCTACTGAGTATAGGTGGACTGTACTCACCCCTACTGCACCCTTTTGGTGCAGATCCTAGTTCGAGTGCGCCTCACGGTGGTTGATTCGGGCTACCTTTGGAGCTATTTGAGGTAAAGGTTGGATTCTTGCTTTCAGAGTTGACTAATACCTTTCTTTATTTAGACCCTGCCCTTATTTGTATTTAGAGACAGAGTATTCCTGTTTTGGATATCTTATATATTTGATCTCAAGTTGTACTAGTGATGTTCTTACACTGTGACACCAGGTTTTGAGATTATAGTATTGTTGGTTATGTCTTTCCGCTTTTGTATATTATGTGGTTCGGCTTCATTCTAGAAGCCTTACTTGGGCTATTGCTATTATTTTCACTTTTGTATTAGTTTGTGTGATAGGCTTACTTATTAATGTTCGCCGCGACAAGTATCATCATAACCCTTGAATTTTTAGGTTATGACATAAAATCTTTTGTTTGTGTTGTTGTTGAATGTTTTATACAAATTGTATGAGTTGATTTCCTGATTTTCATAGCTACCCGGATATAATCTCATTTTTATGTGTGAAAATAATGTGTTAGTCAAATCTGTAACACTCTATAAATTTTACTCTCACATTATTATGTCTTTAACAGATTTCTAATCCTTTTCTTTCTTGTTTCACATGTTCACTCAGGGGCATGTCTGAGGTCTCTTGGCTTAACTCCATCTCTGTCTGAATTATAAAAGCGAATAATAGATGTACTACGTATTTTTTTCTAGCAGTCTAGTGTCTCTTTCCCTTTTGCTAACTTTATTTTTCCTTTGTAGATACTTATTATTATTTTCATTTAACATTTTGCATATTATTATTTGAAATTTGAGTTTTACATGTTCTTATTTGAACTAATGTGTAAAAAAATAAAATAACGGAAGAAAAAAATTGCAGGAAGTGTATTATATATTGTTCTATCTTCTCTCAAATGAATGAAATTCATGCCATTTTATACACAAGCAAGTATTGGCAACTTGCAGTAATTGTTTACAAAGGGGAGGACATCTATATTTCTTAACACTCCCCCTTGGATGTCTAACAAAATAAAAAAAACTCTAATAATTCATATCTTGTACTATATATTTTATTTTTCAACTGCCTCATTAAAAACCTTATCAAGGAAAATCCAATGGGACAAAATCTTGACTAAGGGAAAAAGAGTGTTGTGTATATTTACTCCCCCTGATTAAAACATCACTTAACATCTCGAAGATGTTGCATCCCAATCTTGTATATCATCTTCTCAAATGTTGAGGTCGGTAATCCTTTGGTGAATAATTTTGCTAAATTTTCACTGGAACAGACCAGCTGCATATCAATATCACCATTCTTCTGAAGTTCATGTGTGTAGAAAAGTTTTGGCGAAATGTGCTTCATTTTATCTCCTTTTATGAATCCACCCTTTAACTGTGTTATGCATGTTGCATTATCTTCATATAAAATTATGGATACTTTGTTGCATTTCAGACCACATTTTTCTCGAATGAGATATATCATGGATCTCAACCACACATATTCACGACTTGTTTCATGGATAGTTATTATCTCCGCATGGTTTGATGAAGTGCTAGATAAACTACTTTGTATATCTCCAAGATATGGAAGTATCCCCACAGTCAACATATTGCATGTTTGAGACCAAAATTTATGTGGGTTAAATAAATACCTAGCATCAATATAATCAACAAGATCGGGACTACAATCTTCATAATAAAATAAGATTATGTGTTTGATCCCATTCGATGTCTCCTAGTAGGAGCAAAATTATACCTTTCTAATAAATTAATCGAAAAGGGCTATATCATATTTTATAGTATTTGCGGGATACATTAGTACATCAATTGCACTAAGATATGGTACTTCATAATCAATTCATTTCGGCATATTTATCATGTCAGCAAATAATCTATTGCTTTTGAAAACTCTCCAAGAGTTCCAATAATTTTCAAGTTATATATTTATGCAATATAAGGATTCTAGATAAGTTTCTCAAAAACTTTTATATGCTTCAAATATTTTGAATCCTTAACAAGTTTTTATGTAAATTTTGTCAAGTGACAATATTCAGCATTTCATCTGTGATTTCTTCAAGTGTCGGGACTGCAAATCAAATAAGTGTTATGCTTATCAAGATGCATCCTTTTATGTCTTTTCAACGTATGTTCATCAATCTACAAATATTTCATTTGTCAAACACTCCGAGTATATATCCAGTAGTACGCATTGTTAGTTGCCTTATTAAAAACCTTGCCAAGAAAATCCTATGGGATAAAACCTCAGCTAAGGGAAAAAGAGTGCCGCGCGCGTATATTTTCATAAGATCAAAATTGATCTTTTTTCAAGTTAAGCGATCTTTATAATCATGGGGTATCCAATAGAATCACTTTATAACATTTTAAATCCTTCAAGGATTTTCATATAACTATTGTCATCTAGCTAGACATGACAACAATTTATTATATGTATTCAAGCTTTTTAATATTGTCAGACTGTAACGAACTTTATTTCATCCACCACAAGAGAATAATTCTCCTATAATAACGCCAGGAACTTTGTGAAATCTTTATACCCCAAGGCACAAGTCATACTTTATATCTTACGAATTTTACTTTCGCATAGTAAATCATTTGTACCCCACTGCATTATACCTCTGATCTTTGGATTATGAGTCCAAATATTCACTTTTCAAGTGAAATAAACTACTTGAATTACATACTTTTATTTGGCCAATAATTTATCTATCCATACTCTTTGACAGATTTGCATCCAAAATCCTCGATACTATTTATAATGTTGAGTGCTATATTATATCAAAGATATCATCGACGATTGTTTGATATCGGTTCCAGTAAGACATAACTTAATGAAGCTCTCTTCATTTTCATTACTTATTCAGGTACCTGAACCTTTGCCAAGGTTTTATGAAGTGTTATGTCGGTGCTAAAGCACTTGCCTCATTATCAAGACCATCTTGATCATTTGTTCCTTTCCTTCTTCAAGGAGTTTTAACTTTGGAACCGATTGGTCTATCACACTTCAGGCGTGTCATAGACTTTGTCCTTTTATGGAATTTTTATTGGAGCATTTTACAGTTGAATTATCATATAGGGTTAGCAAACCTATCTGACAATTAGTTTGCAACATTTTGCAAATGAAAATCTCTTGAACTTCAAGTTCACATATACATTTTTTATGAGGATCTAGATAATTCATTTCATGCATAATTTTCAATTGTTATTCAACTCTCCCCCTAATGTTAGGAAATCTAACATTTAGTCTCAACTTTATCTTGGGATTCATATTTGTGTATTGCGATGAAGCAATTGCATCATATGCCACACACCAAAATTTTTAGATAAAATTTATCTGGTTCTTGACCTTGAACCAATAGTAATAGGGGAGCCTTGTTGGCTTGATGCATATGAATGTTGCTATATTTTGAATGGCATATCTCATATCAGATTTCTTTTGGGAGATTTTTCTCATAATTAATAATTTAGCTAGAATTGGAGGCATACAATTTCTACTAAGCCAACCAACATTATCAATATAATTTGTAGTTTGAAACTGTTCTCTTAATTTAATAATTCGAGCAAACAACTTTGCAAAAATCAAATTACAAGTTAATAGAAAAGCACATGTGACCATATCATAGATGCATCTATTAAACTATATAATAGCAATCGGTCACATGGCAGGCGAACGGGCCCATATTTACCTTTTTATATGTTTCAAAAATTTTAAGAAATATAATTCCAACCTTAGCTGGTATAATGATTAATTCATTGTGTGAACAAGCAGCACAAGAGAATTCGTGAAGAATCTTTTATTTCTTCAATATATGACCACATGAATTCTCAATTATTTTTGCATCACATTTGAACGGGAATGGTCAACCGTTATGCCAACTAATATTTTTTTCGTAAATTTTTAATTTACTATTGCATGTGATTCTGTCATCATGCACATATGTGTGTATTACAATAAGAGGAAAAGCATGAATAGCCTTACCCGCGTCGATTGTAGTAATAAAGATATAACATCTTTCCATTAATTATGGTCTCAATATAATTTATTTTGGTAATGTCTTTGATACTTAATAAGTTTCTTTCGAGACTTACTACAAACCCAATATTATGAACAATTGCATTCCTCTAGATAGTTACACTTAAGCTCTTTTGGAGCTCTCAATTAATTTTGTGTACTGCACATATTTCACACACTATTCATACGGTGAACATCTCCTTCAAGGAGAAAATCATATAAGTACGACCATAATCATAAAACATTATATAGGCAAGACTTGTTTCTTGATTTTAACCTTTGGCAATTATATCAAAAATATTTATGCCATACTAAAAGTACACGATCAATGATCGTTTATGTCAAAATAATTTTTTTTTCTCAAACTTTCCGCAGAGGTGAGATGTGACATTTATCCAATCATGAATGAGCATGTCTTTTTTCATAATTTTTGTGTCATCTTAACACATTCATTTCAAGAATGGTCGAGCATCAGCGATGGTTATCAAAAATATCATTCTCTTAAAGGAATGAATTATAATCATGTGTACATGCTTCATAAATTTTCATTAAAAGTTCATTTTCACGCCATGAAATTTATTATATTTACATGACAGACCTCAACATCATTTTGAAAGGTCAAGTGTGCCATCACTTTATATTCCTTTATTTTGATGGAGGATTTATAAAACTTATATCAAATTAGGTCGCACGACAATCACGTGTTCAATGACCTTTCATATCATGCTCATTAGTGGCACAAATTATCTTTATCTTTGGAAGGATCATTTGAGAACTCATAATATTCTTCGAAGAATATAATCTTCTAATTCTTTATTATATATGTTGTGTAATACTCAATATTCACATCTTCAAGATGACAAAATCGTTTGTGCCAACTTATGAACAAATTTGTACTAGTAAACTCCAAGTTTACCATGTCATATGAGTTCTACTTAGTAAATTTCAGATTTACTAGAACATGAATAATTTTTCAAGTTTGCTATTTTGGAGTATATTTCATAATATTTCTTCTCAATTATTCTACCTTTTATGGAGGTGTTACTCCTATCACATTCGCCCCAGGGAATGGATCTGTAGTTTTAACAATCAAAATTCTCATTCCACAGGAATAAAATATAATGATGTCTTAAGCCTATCAAATTATGATAGCTTAGAATTTCTTTCAAAATATTGCTCCTTCATGAGACGTGCATATAATGTAACGAAAGATTTTATCCTTGGTACGCCTGTATTCATAAATTCAATCACTTGTGTTCTTTAATTTGTCTTTTTTCAGACATATTATGCACTGCTATTAAATTCAGTTCAGAGAATGGAGCATATTTAATGGTACATGTTTCATGACTTTTCATGAAATACACACTATTTTGCCATAGCCATCATAATATCTTCAATATGGTGCATTGAGATCCAATCTCAATGTTTTATCCATATAAAGACATTTTAGGCATAAATTGATGGGACTTAAACCCAATATTTTATCATGGCTCATCAGGATTCTAACCCAATATTTTACCCTTTTAATGAGATGAAACTTGAATCCACCGTCTTATAATCAATGACATAATATGTCAAATTATACAACAAAATTCATAATGGACCTTTAAATACTCTTTCCTATAAACAAACAAAATACATAAAATAAGCATCTTTAAAGACAAACATATATAGGAAATTATGACTTTTGATACCTACCTCACGTACTTAACCAATTCTTTGGTTATACCTTTGTACAACCATATCATTGAATCCTTCAAACTTAATTAAATTGTTAGAGTTAAACTTTACGATGAAATTTCATATCCCATCTTTTGGTGGATGTTCACCGAAACAAATAACATAAGAAATTACTAACCTTGAAATCCTTTAGATTTATAATCTCACCTTATTTGACAGAATCTTGTGTTGATAACGTGTTATAAAATAAAATAACGAAAGAAACAAATTGCAGGAAGTGTATTATATATTGTTCTATCTTCTCTCAAATGAATAAAATTAATGCCATTTTATAGGCAAGCAAGTATTGGCAACTTGGAGTAATTGTTTACAAAGGGGAGGGGGAAGGTCAACAGTGGCAACCAAGTTGCAGTAATTATTGACAAAAGGGAAGACATCCATATTTCTTAACATAATGTGAATTCTTAATTTGTTAGAGAAGTTAATTGTTCCCCTTTTTCCCATTAGATTTTCAATCTAGCATAATCGTCTGGCTTCAATGCTTAATTCTCATATCGTTAAAAATTAAAATTTGGTAGGTTGAAACATACCTTTTAGAATAAATGACCAATTTTGTTAGAATCCTTTAATGCTTCTTTAATATGAAATAGTAGCCTATTTTTAGGATCGAGTTAGTTTGTCACTAATAAGTAATATCAAATTAATAAAAAATATAGGTTTTCACGGAAGGCAGATTTATCATCGCTAGACTAAGAAATTGACTTGAATAATTTTGGATATGGTAAACCAGTTCCATTTTTCATCAATTTCAAATAAAAGATGACAACTTTGCCAAACCGACTTCGCAAGGCTTTTATTTAGGATTTTAAATGACAAGAAAATATTTTATTTATTTATTTATTTCTCAAGTTATTTTAAACAAATATATTTTTTATCTAAATGAATAGTGGAAGAGATCTATATGGATCAACATGAGAATTTTGGGGTCTTAGGGCAAGAGGATAAAATATGCAAATTGAGAAAGTCCTTATATGGACTAAAGCAGACACCTAAGTAGTGATATGAAAAATTTAATTTCACATTAATGAATAATGACTTTGTTGTTAATTCATCTAATACCTGTGCTTATTCCAAAATAATAGGATCAAATTGGGTGATTATATATTAATATGTGAATGACATGTTGATCTTTGATCCTAATGTGAATGATGTAAATGACACTAAGCAATTTTTTTTTTTCAAAATTTGAAATGAAAGATCTTGGAGAAGCTGATGTGATTTTAAGAATTGAAATCAAAAGAACTATTAATAGTTTCTCTTTGTATCAGACTTATTATATTGAAAAGATGTTGGAAAAGTTTGATTGTTTTGATGTAGTTTCAGTAAGAACTCCTTACAATCCTAGCATACACTTGAAAAAGAATAAAGATTCTAGTGTTTCTCAAACTGAATATGCTCAAATAATTGGGGTGTAATGTTTTTCATGAAGTATACTCGTTCTGATATAGCTTATGTTGTTAGTAATGAACATTGGAATGCTCTTCATCCCTTGTTAAGGTATCTGGGAGGTATTATAAATTGATGTTTGCATTTTAAATAAATTTTTTGTTGTTTTAGAAGATTTTTGTTATACAAACTAGGTAACCGACAAAATAAAGTTAGCTCCAGCAGCGGCTATGTGTTTACTTTGAGTGTAGATGCTATTTCATGGAAGTCTTCAAAACAAACTTGTATAACACATTCTACTATGAAATCTAAATTTATTGTTCACAAGTTGGCAGGGCAAGAAGCTAAGTGATTGAGAAATCCTTTGGCAGATGTGCCTTTATGGGGAAAATAGGCTTCATCATTTTTTCTTTACATTGCCACTCACAGATGATAATTGAAATTCCTAAAAATAGCGTGTACAATAAAAAAGAGACATTCGCATCAAACATGATGCAGTTAAACAATTATTAAAACATGATGTTATTTTCTTAAAATATGTAAGGTTCGAAAGAAATTTGACAAATCCTATGACCAAGGATTTGATAAGGAAAATATTCTTTGAATCGTCGATGCGGACGGGACTAAAGCCCATGGATTGAGGTAATGATCTTGGGTGTATTTATACGCCTAAGCATCATAGCTCACCCATAGTTTAGCTAAGTTTGGAGAACAGAGTGCCTAGTTTCTTATGTTTTTACTCTACTTCTATGTAATTGAGCTAGTCGATGTGATTAGCATGATTTTAGGTATTAATGAGGTAAATGGAGACATAATGGGACTATGGAATGTGGATGGCATATGACACAAGAGAAAAGTAGCTTTTTGGACCAAATGTGGCACCTAGAAACTATGTCCAAGACTAATTTGTCATTTATAATTAGTTCAGGGACTTAGAAGGCAAATATGAGAGAAAAGATTATTAAAAAGACTTGATGCTGAATTTTTAGCATTATTCATTATTCTGTATTATTTTGGATTGGAGAGTGGCGGCTTAGCACTGAGGGGAAAAACACGCAACTTCATCTTCTTCACCAAGATTGTGTTCACTTTTTGGTATGATAAATATTTCTATTGTGATTCCCGTTTTATTCATGAGTAGCTAAGTTTATTAGTTAGGGATATGGAAGCCTTGTACATACAATCTATTACTTTGGGTTTTTGAATCCATCATGTATTGATCTGCTTATATCATACTCTCTTAGTTTATCTTGAATTCTCGTGGTTGCAAACACAGAGGAGTGCCTTAAAACTCAACTTGTTCGATAGAAAGGTTGAGGTTCGGAAAAGAGAGTAGTGACAAGAAAATAGGATTTCCAACCCCTATTTCATATGTTAATGCCTTAACCAGATTAACTACTTGGAGATTTCGTATTGTTTTTGTAAACACTTTTGATTCGAGAGAACTAAAGTGAATTAGTCCTTGATGGTTGAGAAACACTAGGATTGTGTTATTAAATACAATACGTTTCTCTATAAGCACAATGCATATATGAATTCGTAAAGCTCATAGTTAGAAAGTATTGAAAACTACAAGGTGGACATAACCCTAGCTTGCTATTTCTCTGAATTTGAATACTACTTCACGTATTTCATCTTGTTAAACTGAAACCATTAATTTGCGAACTGAATCAAATTCTTCCTTTTTGTTTTACAGAAATGATTGATTAAAAGTCAACTAATTTGCATACAACTTAATTAGCACCATATTCCTTGTGGGATTCGACCCTAATCTAGTTGGGTTCTATATTGGACAACGACCGCTTACACTCTTGGAAGCGAGTTGTAATTTGGGCGTATCAAATTTTGATGCCATTGTCGGGGAATACGATTGTCGATTGAGTTTATGTGTGTTAATTGACTGTTAGTCAAGTTTCCTTATTTTACGTTTATTTGTTGTTTTTGTTCGTTACAGGCTCATTATTGTTTATGCCATGAACCAGAAGTTCAGGAGAACCATTATTACCCTTCAATCCTGAACCTCATCTCATTGAAAGAATGACTAACCAAGAGGAAGCTGAAAGATTAGCCGCTTTGGTTAATGCTCAATTAAATCAACAGAATGAAGATAACCCAGGTCGGGTACCTAATCTAGATGAAGAGGACCTGGGAGATGATGATTTAATTGGCTTAGCTAATAGGAGGTGTGCAGCGGGAGTAGTTGCACTTATAAATCAAAATCGTCCACTCAGAGGAAGACTAAACCGCCAAGCTATGCAGTTTGATATTGATAATGATGTGGATGATTTAGATGGATATGGAAATACAGGGGAAATCATTCCACCACCACTAGCTCCTGGGGTGAAATTCAGCATCATCAGTACTATGATCCAACTACTGAATTTGAAAGGACTCTTTGGTGGATTACCTGGTGATGATCCAAATCTACATTTCGTGAATTTCATTAATATTTGTAAGTCGTTTGATAATCCTGGAGTGGGACAAAATGTTATTCATTTGAGATTGTTCCCACTGTCTCTGTCTGGAGAGGCAACTATGTGGTTGAATGACCTGACTCCTGATTCTATAGCAAACTAGAGGCAATTGAAAGGAGCTTTCCTAGAAAGGTTCTTTTCGCCCTTCAGAATGTTACAGTTGAGGGATGAGATCATCAACTTTATGCAATTGGCTAATGAAGCTTTGTATGATACTTGGGCGAGGTTTAAAAAGAAGTTGACTCAATTCCCAAACTATAAGATGACTGATGAACACTTGATGGAAATATTCTACAGAACTTCGAACTCACTTACAAAGACAATAGTGGATAATGCTGCAGGAGAAGATTTTATGGAGCTCACCTTTACTGAGGCTGCGGATATGTTAGAAAGAATGACTAAGACAAGTAGATCTTGGCATACGATAAATTCTTTGGTAGCAAGAAATATTGGGTCTAGAGTAATATCAGCAGAGCGGCGTAGGAGAAAAAAGGAGCGTGGTCAGGATATGGCTCACATGAAAACCCATATGGATCTTCTCATGAAACATTTGCTATCAGGGAATATAAAAAATGTAAAAGTTATGGGGTTCTATGGTAAGTGAGATGAATCAAACACTAAAGAAGAGGCTAACTACTTACATAACCAGGGGGTTTCTGGACCGATGGTCAAGTAAACCAAGGTTGGAACCATCAAGGAGATTGGAAGAATAAAAGTGACAGGAGTGGATTGTATGTACCTCCTGGAAGTCGTGATAATACTGCCACCAGTTCAGGAAAAATGTCCATGGAGGACATGATGGAAAAACTAATAAACAGAGTTAAGGCGACCAATTCTAGGGTGACTACTATGAAGAGTGACATATCTTCCATGATTCAACTAGTAAATTCACACTCAATCGCTATTAAACAACAGGAGAAACAGATGAGCCAATTATATGTAGCATTAAACCAAAAATAGAATGGGACTCTACCAAGTGATACAGTTCAAAATTCGAGGACTGATGGATCGTGTATGGCTATTACCACTAGGAGCGGTAAGATGTTATCTAATCCAGGATTGGGAGCATCCTCTCATACTGATGCGGTCAAAATAGATTGGAAGATGGTTAATGAATCTTCAGTAGTGCCTATGGAGTTGGGAAGTTCAGAAAAGAAGAGTGTAGAAGAGGAACAACCACCTAAGATGAAGCATGTTAGTGATGTAGTGCAAGGCATAAGAAAGAAGGGAAAAGTTGCTCTAGTTGAAATCCCAAGGCCACCATCCCTATTTCCACAATGATTAAAGAAGAAAGAAGATGAAGGCAAGTTTAACAAATTCATGGCTATGTTGAAGCAATTGACAGTGAACGTGCCTATAGTTGAAGCACTTGAGCAAATGCCAGGATATGCTAAATTTATGAAAGATCTTGAGATGAATAAAAAAGTGGTAAGCTACAAACCGATGGATAATCTCCATCATTATAGTGGTATTTCTACAAGGTTACTGGTGCAGAAGAAGGCAGACCCAGGAGTATTCACTATCCCTTGTACGATTGGGTCTCTGGATTTTGCTAAGGCCTTATGTGATCTGGGAGCTAGTATCAATCTGATGTCGCTAGATGTTTATAAGAAGTTGGGTTTGGGAGACCCCACACCCATAAATATGCGACTTGTAATGGCGGATAGATTGGTGAAAAGGCCGGTTGGGATTCTACATGATGTACTTGTAAAGGTAGCTGATTTTATATTTCCTACCGACTTTGTAATTCTTAATTACGAAGTGGACTTTGAAGTACCCATAATTTTGGGCAGGTCGTTCTTAGAAGCTGGGAGAGTATTAGTTGACCTGGAGTTGAATGAGCTGAAATTCAGGTTCAATGGGAAAGAGGTTAGTTTTGAAGTATGTAAATCCATAAAACCCCAAAAGGAGATGAGTGTCTTTTCAATTGTTGATGTATTCAACGAAGATGAGAGAGATGTACCAGTTAAGTATAGACCTGCTATGGAGACCATAGCTGGTTTGGTTGAACTTGCAAGCAAGGATGCGAGTGACTTCAAAGTGGCTGGACTTGGAATAAAGCATTTTCTTGATCCAACAAATGAGGTACAAATGGTATCATTGATGTATCTTGATAAAGTCTGAGTAGTCAAGATAATCGATTCGGGCTGCGACGTTAAATCAGGTGCTGCATAGGAGGCAACCCATGATTTTACTTTTACTTTATCATGTTAAATAAAAATGCAAAAATAAGAGTCGAGCCACGACTAAAACTACGGCGCTTGGTGGGAGGCAACCCATCCTTCTAATTATTTTTAGTTGTTTTTGATTAAGTGTAGGTGCATGAAGTACTAAGGAGGTGATTGGTACAAAATTTGGTTTGGAATTTAGCTATGTCAACGGTGGTAAGTTTAGGAGTAATGGGAACATTACAGGTAAGTTGGAGTGGTCAAATGTGTAAGGCTCGAGTCATGATTTGTGTTAGAGTCGTGACCCGAATTATGTTAACCCGACCCAAAAAGTTTTGCGGAACGACTTTATTTTGTGATTTTTAATGCGGTTTGTGGTGGTAGCGTAGGGATCAGGCTGATAGGCCAAATCTCGGAGCCCACCACTGACCTCGATACGGGTGGGGGGGCGACGCCCCCACAGTACGACCTTTCTCAATGCTTTATATGAAGAATGGGGTGCTTGGCGTCCAAGTTTACATAGGCCATGGCAAAGGCATCACCTAAGACATAGACTAAGCCCACTCCCTCAAGTAGGCGTTACCATGTGTGACGTATACCTTAACTTGTGCGACACCTTATGCGGAGCACACCTTACTATTGTCGATTGCTTGTACGTCACATACCCAACCGCATACCTTCATTGTTTCACTTATGCGATACCTTAGGCGGTGCACACCTTAATGTTGGTAATTTCTTGTGCGCCGCATACTTACCTTTGTGCGATAACATGTGCGATGAACACCATACCGCATAGGCTCACTGTTTCATATGTGCGATGACCAATGCGACGCACACTTAAACTTGTGCGATAACTTGTACGCCGCACATCACTCCAAGTTCAGCTTAGTACCCGACTTTTAATTGGGTTAATCCGATACGGATTTCACTCTTTAAATAGACTCCACACCTAAATTCCCAAAGTCATCCTTGTTTCACCCCTAATCTATACAAGTTTTTGCTCTCAACATTCCCCTTGTCCTTCAAGATTCTTCTTTGCTTCATAATCTCAATAATTCTCCCTTTATTTCTTCAATCCTCCATCTTTAAGGTAAGTTTTTATTTTCTAAATCCTTAAGTGTTGTGACTTTATGTTGTAGTTGTTAATTGATTTCTTGAGTATTATGGTCAAAATTCTTGCCATGGCTATGTCAAAGAGAGGTTTTTTGCATCTTGGGAAGATAAACATCATTGTTGTAGTAGACATCGTTGTTGTAGGACTTTGAGCTTTTGCATGTGATTGAATTCTTCATGACTAACGTAGTTAAGTTGTGTGGCCATTATTTCACAACTTACTTGATAGAACATGGTGTTGGTTAAATCATGTGAAAGTGATGGTGTTTTCTGTATATTGATATGGTGAAGCTCTACAACATAACTTTGTTAAAAAATTATTCCATTGAAGAAAAATTGGTGGAATTGAAGTGAGTGAATTGTATTATGACTAATGTTGGTGCACCATATCAAAGTGTAGTCGGCGAAGTCTGAGTACCCGACAATAACACTTAATTAATTTATACTAACAAATTAAGTGTGGGGTGGTGACTTCACCACCTTCATCTTAATTGTAGTTAGTTTCATTATGTGTGGCTGACGTGGATGATATGATGAATATAGGAAAAATGGCTCCGATGATGATCTCCATGTAGGTGGCATGACTCCTAATGTGTATAAGGAGTACTACTAACCAGGTTCTTTATCTTGTTATCTGCACTGGGGACAGTGCTTATCTTAAGTGTAGGGTGGCTGGTTACTTTGCTACTTGTTTTGTAAGAAAATAGTACATTCTCCTTATTATACTTCTGTGATAGGATTAGTTATTTTGTTTATTGTGTTTCTTGTTAGATGTTTGTTTGTTTGATTTAGTCATAATTAGGTGCTTTTCTCGATGATGGATGGATGACGATCGTCTTAAGAGAAAATTAGTCATTTGCTTGCATGTAACGGTTCTTGTGGATCACATGACATTATAACATAAGTATGTGATGGACCATTACGTTTGATACACCTAGGCTCTAGTTGTGACTCTTGTTGTGATTGTTGGTTTTATTTGAATTCATTTAATTATTGGGTCGAGAATTTATAATGCTCCTAATTAAGTTGAACATGTTCCATGAGTATGTAAGACTGTAGTATATTCCTTATTGCAACTGATGCTAGAACTTACCTGGTATGTGTGCAAAGCGAAATAAAGATTGCGAGTTTAGGGATTGATTTAGGCATTTCTTTGACAAACATTGTTCATGCCTTTTTTTTACCAACCTTTGGACATTATCTTAGCTAACCCCATTGAGATTTTAGCTTGTTCTTTTGTTTGCCTCATATGTAGCTGTAACGCCTCGATTTGCTGAACCGGTACACGATGCTCATGACCCCGAAGGACCACAAGCTAACCCATGACTGATATGTGTACCTGTAGACTGCATAAAATACTGAATAATGTGGAAACATCAACTGAAAAGCCATAAGGTTCACATAACTGAAGTAAAACATAATATCTAAACGGGGTATGAAATACCAAAAAAAACTGAAAATACTGAAGTTTGAAACATGATAGTCTAGAAAGCCTCTAACGGACTGAACTGTCTGAGTAAGGAGTTGATCGGACATGTCCCCAACTAACTCCAACTAATAAACTATTTAATAAGATAATAGGGAATAATCAGGTCCTCGAATGATGAGGACTCACTTCTAACTCTAACTGCTGAAACTGGAATCTACTGCTGATCTGGAGCTCATGTCTCTGAACCTATGGTATAAGACACCATAGCGCAAATGCGTCAGTACTTTTAATGTACCAGTATGCATGTGAGGTAGGCTGAATACATGGGGTTCATATGCATGAACAATAATAATAACTGACTAACTATCATGAGCGTGAGAATACATGCATGGGACATAACAACTGACACTAATACTATGATAACATGATTACTGAATCTGAATATAACTAATAACATGAGTGACTGTATCTGACAGTCCTAAATCTGATGGAACTATCTGAGTTCCATACTGTGTCTGAGTTGACTATATCTGACACCCCTGAATTCTGAAGAACTATCTGAGTTCTTTTGTTGAGACTGATACTGAGACAGTGGGAGGTAGTCAGTTAACAGACATGCCCCAAATGATGCATTATAGCCAAATTGGGGTCCAATCTATGCCCTGATTGGAAGGGTTTCAATACCGCACCACTGGTAAGGACAACATGTGAGTGGCCCTAATATAACAGGTAACTCTAGAGAGAACGGTGGGAACCCTCATATAGAAGGCTAAGCCACCTCATCTACCCTCATATATCAGGCTATGATGTCTCAACCTATGCAGGCTACATAGTTCTGGAGCACAAGGATTGCTTCTAAGAATCACCTTGGGTTCACTCGGTGCTAATTTCTACTCCCATTTGAATAGACACTGATCATAATTTACTAAACTGAACATGGACTGAGTTACTGAATTTCGTTGACTGATGGAATATTACTGATATCTGACAACTGACTGAGTTCATGAGATCATGGAGATTTCTTGAGTCATAAGACTGTCTAAAGTCTAAGGATCATGGCTTGACTGAGAGTATCGTGAAATCATGACATGGCTCTAAGCACACAGCTAATGTTTCGAATACAAGTACCCCCAGGACTCGATGAAAGAAAACTGACCAAGCATAAATTACTTGAACATATAACTAACATCATAATCCATAATACATTTATAGAAGCATTCCATCAAAATATGTGATAGGCATAACTTGTTCATACATGGGGATTTCATGATATCATACTAGTTGGGCATTGTTCCTTCATCTAGGCATTTAATCAAACACATGGTAGGGATAGCACATGTAGACACCATTATACAACAATTAATCATCATGATTCATCTCTAATTTCAACATATAGGGTTTATTCATAGGTTCACATGAATATACATCTATACAAATCAATTCCACATAAAATTAATCACCCAACATGGATTTGAATTGAACTGATCATTCTCAACATAAACAAAACCAATCCAACATAAAATTCATAAATAAATCCATAAACTTAAACTTAGAAAAGAGATTCTTGGGCTTCATGGATGAAAGGAGTCCATGAATGAACACTACGCATACCTTGGTTCGTGATTTCGTGAAGATTGATATTGAAACCTTCTTGAATTTGAACCCCCAATAGAAACCCTAGCTTGTTCTTGAGAGAAACTTGAGATAAAATAGTATATTTTGGGTGAAGAATGACTAAATCACGTGTTGTTGGGTTTAAATAGGGGTAGAAAATTGATCCTTCTAACCCTGGACGCGTCATTAAATCTCAGTAAAATTTTCCCAAACTGGGCCCTTGGCGCAATGCGGCGTTATCGCGCCATGTCACTAGAAATTAAAAATTGGGAAATTGAGGGATGGTGACCTGGAACTTTGGTGCGACACAGGGGAAATCGCACTGAGACACTGAAAAAAGGACAATTTTGAATTTGAGTGCTGGTAAGATGTTCCATAATCGCGGACACCTACTGGAAATTGCCAAATTCCATTTCCTCTTGTGGCACGGTGTGCCATTGACTAATATGGCACTGTTTTACGATGGGAACTTAAAGTAATCGTAACTTTTGACTCGGTTATCAGATTTGAGTGAATCTTATATCGATGGAAAGCTCATGGAATTTCCCACATGAAAAAAGTAAAAATCTTAAAGATTCCTCATGGAATAACCATCATTAAATTTAGAAGCTAATACTATACATTCTTGAGATGAAATTAGCTAGGAAAAAGTATGGGGTACTACAGTAGCCTAACCCATTCTATAATAGACCATAATTTGATACAAAATCTCCTAAGCGCTTTAATGTAAAATCAATTTGAGTTAGTAGTTTGAAAATAAGAGGAAAAATGTAAAATTGATGCCCCAAAGTCTAGTTATTAGCGTGTGCAATTGATGTGGTTGGGAGTAGCAAAAATTGTTGAAAAAAGTTCCAAATTTTATCTCGGATATGTTACAATGAATCTATTTTGGCTCTGGTCCTTCTTGGACATTGTGCACCTCAACTAAGGCAAATCACTTAAGTTTAGGGTGTCTATCATAGGGGTGCGTAACGTGAAATGGGTGCAAAAAAATATATATATATATTTGAAAGAGTTGCATACTCCCACTATAGTGTTATTAATTAAGTTTAATGGGATGGGGTGAAAACAAAAGATTTGGATAGATGAAAGTGGTGTAAATTGGTTGTTAGAAATTGGTCTTAGTTGCATAATGTAGTGTATTAAAGTTCTTAGAGAATATAGTCACTATTTTGGGCCAAAATAGTTCCTACCCATCTTTTAGCCTGCATTACAACCTGTAAAATACCTATTTGATCCTAATCTTAGCATTAAGATATTAGTGGAGCATTAAACTAAGGGCAAGCATATGGTCATCAGTTTTAATTTGAGAATTCTTTGTGAGAGTGAGTGCAACTTGATTCTTATACCCATATTATTAGAAATTGCATGATAGTGAGTGATTATGGGTAACTTTCTTGTTGTGAGGGCACATGGTTGATGAAGGTTGGGTAATTTATATGATTTGTTTTCTTAAATGGTATACATGAATTTTCCAACTTAATGAGTCTATTCTTAAGGGTAGGTTGTCTCTAGTAATGATTCATGAATATACTTCTTGTTCATAATTGTTGTGTGAGCCTATTTGAGCATCTTTTCTTTCCTTCGTGGGTTTTAAGACTTGTGTAGTATGCATAAATGGATAAGTTGTTCGAGGACAAACAAAGGTTTAAGTGTGGGGTGGTGATCTTGGGTGTATTTATACACCTAAGCATCATAGCTTACCCATATTTTAGCTAAGTTTGGAGAACAAAGTACCTAGTTGCTTATGTTTTTACTCTACTTCTATGTAATTGAGATAGCCAATGTGATTAGCATGATTTCAGGTATTAATGAAGTAGATGGAGACATAATGGGAGTATGGAATGCGGATGGCATATGTCACAAGAGAAAAGTAGCTTGTTGGACTATGTCCAAGACTAGTTTGTCATTTATAATTAGTTCAGGGACTTAGAAGGAAAATATGAGAGAAAAAAAATATTAAAATGACTTGATGCTGAATTTTTATCATTATTTTGGATTGGAGAGTGGTGGCTTAGCACTGAGGGGAAAATCACGCAACTTCATCTTCTTCACCAAGATTGTGTTCACTATTTGATATGATGAATATTTTTATTGTGATTTCCGTTTTATTCATGAGTAGCTAAGTTTATTAGTTAGGGTTATGGAAGCCTTGTACATACAATCTATTACTTTGGGTTTTTAAATTCATCATGTATTGATCTGCTTATATCATACTCTCTTCGTTTATCTTGAATTCTCATGGTTGCAAACATAAGGATGTGCCTTAAAACTCAACTTGTTCAATAGAAAGGTTGAGGTTCAGAAAAGAGAGTAGTGATAAGAAAATAGGATTTCCAACAACTATTTCATATGTTAATGCCTTAACAGGATTAACTACTTGGAGATTTCGTATTGTTTTTGTAAACACTTTTGATTCGAGAGAACTAAAGTGAATTAGTCCTTGATGGTTGAGAAACACTAGGATTATGTTATTAAATACAATACGTTTCTCTGTAAGCACGATGCCTGTATGAATTTGTAAAGCCCATAGTTAGAAAGTATTGAAAACTACAAGGTGGACATAACCCTAGTTTGCCATTTCTATGAATTTAAATACTACTACACATATTTCATCTTGTTAAACTGAAACCATTAATTTGTGAGTTGAATTAAATTCCCCCTTTTTGTTTTACGGAAACGAATGATTAAAAGTCAACTAATCTGCATACAACTTAATTAGCACCATATTCCCTATGGGATTCGACCCCAACCTAGTTGGGTTCTATAATTGACAATGATCGCTTACACTCTTGGAAGAGAGTTGTAATTTGGGCGTATCAGGTAACCTAGTGGATACTCATTTGTGGTCAAATGAAATCATATCGGCCTTTAATAAACACAATATATCCTATTCCTATGGTGTGAGGTAGTGTATTATAACAATGAGGTTATTTTTTCTATTAAGTCATAAGCTTAAGGTGGTCTATGAGATAGACTTGATGAACCATCTACGTGTATGTAAAAGATTGGTTACCTTTTATGAAAGACTTGGGTCTTATTTGTAGAGCACTCATGAGACCCAAGATTTGTATGCATGACCATAAACACACTTTATGAGTATTGCAGAGTTTGCATAAAATGAAGAATATGGTATGTGTTGTTGGGTCTCAACTTATGTCTATTTAATTCAGGAGAACTTCACTTCATGGATATTTGTTGTATTTTGTTCACTATGTATCAATTCAAATCGAAAGATATTTGATACTTAAGTACATGTTCCTTTCCTTTGCCTGAAAATTATTCCTATTATTTTTTATTTGCATTTTGTGGGGGACGGTAAGCTTTTTCCATTCATGAATGAGAATACAAACAATGAATTTGTTGCATTCATTTCCCTTCAATTGATTGTGCAGATGAAAATGCAAAGTAAAATCTCACATTCATTCTCTCAAATTAATTGTGGTGATGAAAATAAAAGTTTCATATTCATTCTTTAATGAAAAGTATGGCCTTAATGATATATCAATTAGTATCTTATTTATTTCTTCACCAAACGTACAATTTCCAAAACCATATAATTGTGGTCTTCTCTTAATGAAAATAACACATTCACAGAAAAAAAAATACTATTTTCCTTTCTTGACCTTCTTTCTAAATTACTTTCTCCTCATTAATTTTCTATACTTAGTGAATTTCTGAGCAATAGCATTGTGCAACTCTAAACTTTCAGCCATGACTTTATGTATTAGGAGAGTTGTGGGTAGAGCCATCAATATGGCCAGTCCCATTGGGCCGGTCCGGCCAGCCTGTAATTTGATAAGACTGGACTACGATTTTTATAACCCGTTTAAGAACAGGGCTTTTTAGCTCGGCCCGTATAAGCCCGTTGTCCCGTGGGGCTTGATAATATGGGTTGGGATGGCCTGTGGGCCAAATAAAAAATATTTAAAAAATAAAATAGAGTACTAAGAATTTAAAAAAAAATTCATACTCAAAGTCCATTTGGACCATCATAGATATTTAAATATTAAATATGTTTATAAAATATATAAATAATTAAAATACTAATTTTTTTAAGGAATAAAGTATGTTTGATAAAGATAATGTGGTGATGATGAACACGCCATAACTCATAAGTGCCATGAAAAAAATTGTTTTTTTGAGGAGTTCATTTTCACTTTTAATGGACTAAATATTGACATTTTCTTGTGTTTTATTGTGATCAATTAAAATAAAAATAAGTTAATATTATTATTTAGCTAGTTATATTATTACTCATTAACAGTTTTATTTTTTTTGAACATTTCTATTTGGTTTGAATTTGGTGTCAAAAGTTATTTAATTTCACATATTATTTGGATGTTTTTTTGAAAAATTGAAACTTGATTAATGAGTAGTAACTTTATGGATTCAAAT
Source organism: Capsicum pubescens (assembly GCA_030864215.1). Taxonomy (NCBI): domain Eukaryota; kingdom Viridiplantae; phylum Streptophyta; class Magnoliopsida; order Solanales; family Solanaceae; genus Capsicum; species Capsicum pubescens. Next base: position 115,880,288 of record CM061539.1, read on the forward strand.
GTGGAGTATACTGTTATCATTGATGATGAACAACATCTTACACTAAGGTTGGAGAATCAGAATGCAGGAGTAGTAGTTGTGGTTACATTAATTTATGCTAAATGTACTCAAGTGGAGAGAGCAAATTTATGGGAGTCTCTTGAGGCAATGAGGGATACAATTGAAGAACCATGGATTGTAGGTGGAGATTTTAATGTCATAAGTCATGAAGAAGAGTAGTTGGGAGGATTTCTTGTGACCTTTGAAGAAACACAAGACTTTAATCATTGTATTGACAATTGTAATTTAGAAGAGATTTCCTTTAAGGGGAGCGAGTATACTTGGTGGAATGGAAGAGTGGATGGTGACTGTATTTTCAAATGATTGGACAGAGTTCTTTGTAATGATAAACTACAGGAATTATTTCCTATGATGGAGGTAGAAAACTTACCAAGAAGTGGTTCAAATCATGCACCAATGTTGTTACATTGCAGTACTAATCAGGATAATTTGATTAAAACATTTAGATTTCTTAATTTTTGGTTGAAGGAAGAATTTTGTTTAGAGGTTATAAAGCAGAATTGAAAGTTAGAAGTTGAAGGAAATCCATTCTTGATCTTTCATCAAAAACTGAAAATAACTAAGGCTGCATTGACTCAATGGAGTAAACAAACTTTTGGGAATATTTTCCAAGAGATTGCTACTCTTGAAGAGGTGATCAAGATAAGGGAAAGGTAGTTTGAGGAGGATCCTTCTGGGGAGAATAGAGTAGTATTATTCAAGGCACAGGCTGACTTGACAATGCAACTAAAAAAGGAGGAAGACTGTTGGAAATAAAAAGCTGGTTTTGAGTGGTTCAAGGATGGAGAAAGGAACAAAAGATTCTTTCATGCTATTATGAACGGAAGAAGGTCCAGACTGAAGATTAATAGAATTCAAAATGATGAAGGTATGTGGCTAGAGAATCAAGATGATATTTCTGAAGCTGCAGAGATATTTTATCAAATCAATTTCACAAGCAAAAAAATGCTGAGGATTTCTCAATGTTGGGTGCATTACCAACTGTTATATCAGAGGAGCAAAATGCAGAATTAAAGAGGATCCCAACTTTGGAAGAAGTTAAGGTAGCAGTCATAGGTTTGAACAAGAATAGTGCTGCAGGTCCAGATGGTATGACTGGTGCTTTCTTTCAGGATGCTTGGGACATTATAGCTAAATATCTGCATCAGATGGTAATAGATTTCATCTGCCGCTATGACCTCTCAAGGTTTATCATTCACACTAATCTGGTATTGCTACCAAAGAAACTAGTGGTCAATAAGTTTTCTGATCTAAGACCAATATCACTTAGTAAATTTGTGAATAAAACTTTTTCAAGGCTTATTCATGAAAGAATTAAGTTGATATTATTACCTGATATAGTATCTGAAGAGCAAGCTGGTTTTGTGCATGGTAGAAGTATAGCTGAAAATATTTTGGTAGTACAGGAAATAGTGTCTGAAATCAGGAAAGGGGGGAAGCCACCAAATATGGTCATGAAATTAGACATGATGAAAGCCTATGATAGAGTGGAATAGCTCTTCCTGACAAAAGTGCTAAGGAAGATTAATTTTTGTGAATAAGTCATAGACATTGTTTTCAGATTATTATCAAATAACTGGTATTCCTTATTGCTAAATGGACAACCTAGAGGTTTTTTCAGGTTTTCTAGGGGTCTTAAAAAAGGGGAGCCTCTTTCTCCTACTTTATTCATTATTGCAGCAAGGTCCTTTCTAGAGGTCTAAAAGAATTTAAGCGTAGAAAAGAGTTTAAGTTATTTGGCATGCCTAGAGGAAGTCCTAAGATCAATCATCTTGCATTTACAGATGACATGATAATTCCGTGTAAAGCTGAGTTGGGTACTTTACAATTATTAACCAATACTTTGGAAAGATATGAGGTGGTGCCTGGGTAGAGAATTAATAAAAACAAGAGTGCTTTGTACTTTCATGATAGGGTGTCAAATGGAGTAGTAGTTATGGAAGAAGTGACTACTGGAATTTTAAGGAAGGAGGCCTGGGTTTTAGGAGGTTACAAGATGTATCAACTACTCTTTTTTGCAAGTTATGGGGGAATTTTATAACAAAGAGCTCTATATGGAGAGAATTTATGTTAAATAAGTATAGCCGGAAATTGCATCCTAAAGAAGTTATGTGGAAATCAGGAGGGGGATCTTAGGTGTGGAAAAAGATACTACAAGTAAGGGACCTTATTGACCATCTGATAATACGGAAGATAAGGGAATGAGATATTCATATTTGGTATGATAATTGGATTGGTATTGGGGATCAGTATTCTACTTCCTCCATTTAAAAAAGAATGACCTGCTTTTCTTTTTAGTCCGTTTAAAAAAGAATGACCCCTTTCCTTTTTTGGCATAACTTTAATTTCAACTTTCCACATGGAATGTTTAGAACCACAAGATTAAAGGACATTTTGGTACATTTGACACAACTTTAATTTAAGGCCACAAGATACAAAAGTCTGCTTTATTTTCTTAAACTTTGTACCAAGTCAAAAGTAGGTCATTTTTTTTAAAACGAAGGGAGTATTATGGAGGAGAGCAGGGAATGGGATGATAGGAAGCAAAGAGTAAAAGATCTAATAACAGAGGGACAGTGGAATGTAGTAATGCTGAAGGAATTGTTTATTGAAGAAATTGTAGAACATATAAGGCAGGATGTGAGTTTTTCTCTCAACCAATACAAAAGAACAAAACAGTCTGGTCAGTTGATGCAAGAGGAAAGTTTATTGTCAAGTCAGCATGGCAATATATCAGACAGAAAGAGAAACCTAATGCCTTATACAAGTAGTTATGGATTAAAGGTTTACCATTTAAGATAATTTTCTTTATGTGGAGAATGTGGAAAAGTAAGATTTCAGTGGATGGTACTACCGGGAGGTGGGGAGTAGAAGTTACTTCCAGGTGCTGGTGTTGGACACAAATCCAACACAAGAGACAGTGTCTCATGTGTTGCTGAGATCAGATTATGCTAACAGGACCTGGTCCTATTACTCTTCTTTTGTAGGTATAAATATTCAAGGAATGAGTTTGAGAAATACTATATATGCATGATGGAATGTAGATATGAATCCAAGGGAGAGATTATATTTCAGAGCAATGTGTGGCCTTATCATGTGGGAACTTTGGAGAAGAAGAAATTCACTGAAACATGAAGGAAATGGAGTGTCAGTACATAGGATAATTATGAATGTAACCAGACATTTGAGGTTGTTTCTTAAGGTTAGAAAACCTACACTGGAGTTCTCAATGGAATGGCCAGTCATTATGCAGCAACTAAGTCAATTTAAACCTAAAATCAAGGTAATTCCAGTTATGTGGGAATATCCACAAAATGGTTGGGTCAAGTATAATACAGAGGGAGGCTCTAAGGGTAATCCAGGAAAAAGTTCTTGGGTTTTCTATTTGAGAGACATGAATGGGGATCTAGTATATGCAGCAGGATCAACAATTGAGGACACAACTAGCATGGAAGCAGAGGCGTTGGCTATATTGAATGCAGCTAAACATTGTAACTCAACTCAACATGATAAAGTAGTTATTCAGACAGACCCTCTACTAATGCAGAAGATATTAAGCAAGGAATGGGTAATACCATGGAACTAGAAGACATAATACTACAAATATGGAGTTTACTTCCACATAAGAAAGTGCAGATTGTTCATACATATAGAGAAGGGAATCAATAAGCAGATTTTCTATCTAATATGGCATTGGAATTAAACACATTCATATATACAGAATTCCATCAGCTTCCAAGCACAGGCAAAAGGATTATTAACAGCGGTAAGTACTAAACAACCTATCTGAGGCTAGAAACATCAAGCAAGTAAATAGAATGGACAGGCTATGCTTAGTTTATCCACATACATAAGCTATACAATATTTCAGTGCATCAAAAAAGGGGATTTTCTACTTAGCCTAACAATCCAGCCAACAAAAAGAACTCTCAGTAGATCAGGGGGTCATTGGTCAGATCTTCATTTCAAGCAGCTTGGGGTTTTGACAACATCCAATTACACGCGAGTCCGAGCTTCTCATGTTAATCTCTTCCCTTCCATAACTGGTCAAGATATGCTTTGTTATATTCATGTACCATTATCGAAGGTGAAAAGGAAAAGGAAAAAAACTTACCAGGATTGCATGTCAAACCTCAGCGGACGACACCTTACTTTTTATCAACAAAAATCTTTTCACATCCCTTTTCTATGGAGAACTCAGCTATTAATGAGCAAAAATTGGTGTTAATAAAGATTACAAAGTTAGAGAAAGAGTCAGAAAAGGGGATTTTGGTTACTCTTGTAGCTGGAGACAAATCTAACTCAAATAGACCAGGGTATGTGTCACGACCCAAAAGGCCATGAATGGCACCCACACTAATCTTTCGTGGGAGAACCATCTAAAATGAACCTTTACCCAAGAACATAGTCGATACTAACATGATGATATCGTAAAATCAACATAATACTAATAATTCAGGACTAATCGTTATTAATGCGGAAGTCAAATAAAATACTTAGTAAAATTCCCAAGACCCAAAAGTCATCGTACAAGAACTACTAACAAATCATGTCTGAAGAAATCTCTAAATAAAGTAAATAAGGAATGTTTCATTGTCCAAAAGATGGAAATAACAACTAAGATGACCCATGGCAGCCTGAAGATGGAGTTCTCACCCTTCGGATCAAGATCTGCTATCAACTCTAGAGGTGAGGTCGTGTCTGAGCCTCTGGAAAACTCTTTGCACTCAACAAAAGAAGAGTACATAGTAGTATCAGTACAAACCACTATGTACTGGTAGGCATCATAGGCCAACTCAACTTAATAAGAGGTACACAAACATAATTAGAAAAACAAGTAGACAGGCATCATCAAATAACAAATTCTCAATGAATCAACAATAAAGCAATAGCAGGTCAATAGTGTTCACAAACAAGCCACATAACTATCAAGGGTATCAACCATACTGTAAAATTCCACCAAATCCATACAAGTATGTACACACATGCTAGGGGACTTATTTTTGCCCAAATAGTCATGACCTGCAGGGAACAATCTATGTTCATGTACCATACCGGTGTGGTACCCGATCCAACATAAATATAAATGTACCGACGTTGTACCCAATCCAACTTAAATATAAATGTACTGGCGTGGTACCCGATCCAACATAAATATAAATGTACCAGCGTGGTACCTGATCCAACATAAATATAAATGTATCGGCGTGGTAACCGATCCAACTTAAATATAAACGTACTGGCGTGGTACCCGATCCAACATAAATATAAACGTACTGGCGTGGTACCCGATCCAACATAAATATAAATGTGCCGGCGTGGTACTTGATCCAACATAAATATAAACGTACCGGCGTGGTACCCGATCCACATAAATATAAACAAGTATTATCAATATCAATTTACACAACCTCACAGCATACAACACAATGTACCAAGTTTACAAGTATACTTAAAGTCATAAGACAATTCCATCAAGTCAATTTTCAATAAACATTTATACACGAATCAACAACCCAAACATCAACAATTTCAAGCATGTCCGAATACCAATCCACAAGTATCCAATTTAGGAGCATACACACAATTAAGTTGAGTCTAAACTCCAATTAAACCATAACCTACCTCAACCGAAGAACTCAAATATCACTAGTCCACAAGTGTCTTGTTCTTCCTCAAATTTTCGAAACGTTCAAAATCTGTTCAAACATATAATCTTCTTAAGAATACGAATTTAATAACACCCGCTTATAAATTCTTACTCTAAAATTCTTAGACCTAAACCTCAGTTTCTTAAGCCCAAAATATGAAATAGTTATAGAAGTACATAAATAATAATAATCTGTAAGCTATTGTCTTTGAATTAATTAATATCTTTAACCCACAAAACCAATAGCACTTTCATCATTAAGTCACAGTTAACTAATTATATAACCTATCTAATATATACACTAACTCAGCAGTACTATCTAATTAACTAACACTAAGGCTTAAAACCATTACAAACTACCTAGTCAAGTAATTTTCAAAAATAGTGCAATATACAGTATGTCTATAACTAAAAAAATAAAAGGAAAACCATTGTATTGTCCCTTTGGTGGGACCGATTATGTTATGTAACAAGTTACTAGTTAATTAGCAACGATGATAGGCAGCAACATAATGCTTTTAAATCTTCAATTTATCTTCTTTACTTCACAAGCTTTAATCACATAAATAGACCCATCACAAGTTTTAATCACATAAATAAACCAATCTGACCAAGAGTGTGTCTGATATGAAAGAGTAGGTCATAGCCATATGCCATTTTTTCCCTAACAGTGACAAGTTTAATTCTTTCTCCTCCAATAATTTTGTAATAGGGCTAAAAAATATCACATACCCATTACATATAATTGAACACTACTCAAAGTTGGGTGAATTTACCTGAAATCGTGCCTCTCTCTTTGTTTTCCTCTACTGATGTGAGAAAACCTAAGCGTAACTTCTGTTCCCCACTTCTTAATCTATCAGGTTTTATTATTGATTACTAATATATAATATAAACCCTTCCACTTAAATTTTTATTCTTATACTTAGGTCTTAAGAGTTAAGAGAAATATCAATTTGACCCATAACTATAAAATACAACAACAACAACAACAAACCCAGTGTATTCCCACATAGTGAGGTCTGGGGAGGGTAAGATGTACGCAGTCCATACCTCTACCTCTAAAGAAGTAGAAAGGTTGTTTCCGATAGACCCCCGGCTCGAGACACGGAATACTAAACAAATTCATAGTAAAGCATGGAACAAGATGGCATAATATAAATACGACACCCACAAGTAATAGTAAACAAAGAAAAGTAAACAGATTCGTAATAAAGCATAAAACAAGGTATCATAACAAGAATAATACCCCCACTAAGTAATTCCCTACCCTAGCGACCCAAACTGACCCTAGCCTTCTGCCCTAATTCGCATCCTCCAAATCTTCCTATCTAGGGTCATGTCCTCAGTGAGTTGTAACTGCTCCATGTCCAACCTAATCACCTCTCCCCAGTACTTCTTAGGCCTAACCCTACCCCACCTAAAACCATCCAAAGCTACCCTCTCACACCTACGAACCGGGGCATCCATGCCCCTCCTCATCACGTGTCTAAACCATCTCAATCGGACTTCCCGCATCTTAATCTCCACTGGAGTCACACCAACCTTCTCCCTGATAGTCTCATTCCAAAATCTATCCCCCCTAGTCAGCCCACATATCCAATGCAACATCTGCATTTCTGCCACCTTCATTTTTTGAATGTGGGAGTTCTTAACTGGCTAACACTCCGCTCCATACAACATGGCCGGACGGACTGCCACCCTGTGGAATTTGCCTTTAAGCTTGGGTAGCACTTTTTTATCACACAACACCCCCGAAGCGAGCTTCCACTTCATCCATCCCGCCCCAATACGGTGCGATACATCCTCGTCAATCTCACCATTACCCTGAATCACGGACCCGAGATACTTAAAACTATCCCTCTTACATACCACCTGTGAATCCAACTTCACTACCACCTCATTCTCCAGCCTCACGTCATTAAACTTGCATTCCAAATACTCTGTCTTACTCCTACTCAACTTGAACCCTTTAGACGATGCCTAAAAATTATGAGATGGGTCAAAACAGGACAAATTTATTAAATAAATTATAGGGTCGTTACATCATCCACCACTAAAACAAATGTTCTTCCTCGAACGTAAAGAGGGAAAAAAAAGGTACCTGAACTATCAAAGAGATGCGTATATCTAATTTGTATGTCGGACTCAATAACTTCCGAACACCTCAAGAATTGATACTACTCATCCCGTAAGTCATAAATTATGTACCAACTACGGAGAGCGCTATAACAGAGAAGATGAGAACATTCCACAAATGACCGGGATGGTCATTACAGTCTAGTGTTGATGACCCACAGAGAAGAACAAATTTATGATTAAAGAACAAAGCCATTAGATAGGATGCGGCAAGTGGAAGTGAAGTGAGCTGATCTTAGATCAAATAGGAAACCCTATAATATTTTTATATATGTGTGTAATGGACCAGGTCAATTTGTTGGGTCGGTCTGATGTTGTTTTTAATTTTGATGTTGTAATTTGAGTGGGTTGGTCCATTCAAGCACTTTGTTTTAATTAATATAAAAAGCCAAAATTAAACCTAAAAAAAGAGTAGTAACTTCATGTAAAATTATATTGTACATATTTATGTAATTGATAATTTAAAGTTTAAATTAAGATTATAAAAATAATATATTTTAAAAAAATGGGTTGGCTCGTGGGGCCCGCAGCCCACAATGTAATGGGTTGGGCTTTTTTTTTTGTCCTATCATGTTGATGAGCCAGCTCGGCCTGGCCCGTCAAACTCTAAAACCCATGTGGGCTAGCCCGGATGGGTTGGGCCGACCCGTATTGACAACTTTAGTTGTGGGACCTTGGGGAGCGACCGACAATAATGATTTGAACCGGAGTCGGGTCAAAATCGCTTTTAAGACTATAGCTTACCACGACACAGTGTTTGTGACAGCTCTCTCACTATTTTAATTCTTGTTCATTATCAATATTGTAGTATATTTCCCAGCAACATTTTTTTGTTACTACTTTTAAATTGAATTTCGAAGTTTTTTCAATTTTTATGACAAATATGTTTTCTAAAGTTCAACTCCGAGAAAAGTGAAAAAAAATCATGGCCTAACACCCCTTAGTGATTGACTATTGTAATAGACTATTGTACAATTCAATATTTCTTTGATCAGTTGTACTTGAATATAGCATACTTAAGACTATAATTACAATAAATAGTAATAATTTTTCAAAATTATAATTTATAACAAGAGTAGCATTATTTTGTCCATAAATTTCAAACACGCGTGTTTTACTCCCTCTCTCCTATTTTCACTCCATTACTTTACATATCTCTTATTTTCACTCTATTACTTTACCTCTCTCCTATTTTCACTTCATTACTTTATCTCTCTCTTATATCACTCCATTACTTCACTCCCTCAAAAAAGACGTTTTACAGTGTAGTTTTCAACAACTAAAATCAAAATTAAATCAACTGAAGATTTTTATCATCATAAGCTTCAAAAATTCAAAATAATTCATCAATGGTGTTACAGGTATTGAATCAAAAAATTATTTTCGTATATCAATTTCAGCAACTTAAAATAATTTAATATTGTTTGATATCATTTTTATGTCTTTAATCGTTTTTTCGTTAATTTTTTTTCCAACAAATAATTTTTTGAATATTTGGTATATGAATTTAAAAAAATAAAGGCGATTGTACTATTTCATCGAATTAGATGAAAATCGAACTGATCGAGTTATTGTTTGTTCAAACTTGATTTTGATACATTAAATAGTAATAAGTTTTTTTTTAATTTCATCAAATTGTATAGTCCATTAATCTGTTTGTATATTCAGCAATAGTGAAATTGTAGTCTAGTGATTCTTATTTGTATATATTATTTGCATTTGTACATGTTGATTATTTTTGTATATTTATAGTTTTGTTTGTATATCTTAATGTGTAAATGTATATTACCAGTTTATTCGTTTATTGTAATTTATTTGTATATTTTCTATGAATTTATGTATTTTAGAAATAAATTGTATATTATGTTAGTATTTGTATAATTAGAATTATGTTGTATATTTTGATTGCAGTTTTGACTTAATGATTATATGTGTAATTAAAATTATTGTATTTTTTAATTTATAATTTTTATAACATTTTTTATGTGAAGGAATTGGCAATGAGAATTATTCCTATTCTTGTGAAGTACTTTGAAAGATGAACATATGAACAACATTATGAAGAATATATCACTGACGCTATGTTCTTGAGAACAAATGTATCTGGTAGAGCAGAGCAAACTCGTATACATAATGACATGGGTTTTAAGGTGTATTCATACATATACAGATACCTATTTGTATTAGCAATTACAATTAACTACTTGATTTTATTTTATATTTGCTAAATATATGATCAATACATGTGGTTACCTATATGTATATGTTAAATACATATACAGTTTTCTATATGTATTTGTAATTTCTGTTTGAAATAGTACTGAAAAACTGAAAAGTACACATATTATACAATAATTGAAAACAAGATAAAATATGCAACATAAAACTAAAGTCAAAATCTTCCATTCAATTCAATATAGTATGAATCTCCAAAATACAATAACATAACATAACTGTCAAATATTATGCCACTACATCACTATCAACGTAGAGATGAATTTTATCAAATTTAAAAAACAAAAAAATCATCGATGTTTCCTGCAGCAAATTAAAAATAGTTCTTGCTATCCAGGACTGCACAAGCATGTACACATAGTATCTCGTCCAGTTGAAATGCATGACAAAAATATTTTTTTGCTTGAGGCAAACAATAAAATGCTTCTCTTTGTCATGTACTATATCGACATACTTTGTGACTGGTACAACCCAAAAATTTTTAAAGAAAATCAGTTAAAAATATCAAATGCAGTTGGACATTAATATTTTTTGATTCTGCATATGTATTTTTCAGTTCTACATATGTATTTACAGTCTTTATATGTATTTTTCAGCTCTTTTATATTTGTATAAGTATTTTATACACAACTATAAATATATCTTACATAATACATATGAAAATATATTTTTTACTGGAGTCAAATACATATATACATATAAGTAATAATATACAGTAATTACAAGTGTATATAAGATAATTAAATGTATTTTGACATACCATCATATGTGTACACTTTGATTCGTTCTATTGGAGTATTTCTTGAAATACAAATGCCAAAATAAAATACAATTACATTTATTAAATATACAAATGCAACTACAACACAACATACAATTACAAATGTAAGTGCAACATACAACATACAATTAAGATAAATACATATCAAGATAAATAGTATAGTTGTTTTATACTTTTTAAAGATATGCATTTGTATTTTTTGTTTAATATGACTGTGGTATGTATTTTGTAAATACATATGAGTTTATATATGTATGTTTTATATGATAATATACACTTTGGACCAGACATGTATTCTGAAAACACATATGCAGGGATATATGTATTTGTTGTAATGTAATATGTATGATGTAATAAAAAACATATGCATATTATGTATTTTGTATTTTTTTTTGTGAGAAGTACATGTAATAGAGATTTATGTCATTTTTTTTTTGTCTATAGTTGTCACGTGATCAAATATGTATGGCAAGAATACTTTTAAAATTTGCACCACATATAGGATATCACACAGTCAACAATATTGAAGAACATAATAAGTCAATGTCATCAAAGGAGCAGTACAATATTTTTCATGTCACGACCCAAAAATAAGGGTCATGATGGCACTTGTCGCGGTGTACCTTGACAAGTAAGCCTATCACCCAAACTGATACGAAAAGAGGAAAAGATAGAAATATCTCAAGGTAAGGCTTCTAGAATGAAACCGAACCATATAAGTAATCATAACAATGCGGAAAGAACTTATCCAAAATACCAATCATGTCCAAAGTCAAGTGTCAATAGTGTAAGATCTACTAATACAATTCAAGAGTCAAATATATTAAAAAAAAATAACCACAAAGGAATAATATTTATCTCTGAATACTAATAAAGACATAACTACTATAAAAAGATAGAGGTGAACTTCGGATGCATGAATGTTCAACCGCTACCTTGGAAGCTCCAACAATCGCTCGAGTCCATCAAGTTGAGGCTCACTCGAGCTAGGACATGCACCGAAAGGGCGCAGTAGGCATGAGTACGGTCCACTTGTACTCAGTAGGTATTATAGGCCGACCAAGAAAAGTAGTAACAAAAAATATAAAATATACACTAAGGACACATCACCTACAATGAGAAAATATCCCACAATGATAACTCACACCACTTGCACTAACAGTTCTAATATATCTCACATATATTGTAATATCACACCAAGATAGAATAAAAGTATGAATTATATCACATATAAGAAGAACAATGGGGAACATGCAAATAAAAGATCATCAAATAAAAGTAAAAAAAGATACGATAAATACATAGATGACAAGTCAATATGGCAATACAATATTGTAACGACCTAAAAATTTGATGAAATATGCAAAATTTGTGATTTTGTGAGATTTGACTATTTTACCCCTCCCCGTAGTTGCATTATGATATTTTTGAGGTGTGGGAGTGATTGTCATAATTTTTTATGCATTTTTGTATCATTTATGCAATATTATGGTTTTTTATGGCTTCGAGAGTCATATTTTGGACTTATGTGGATATCTTTTGATCCGTGCAACGGATGGCCAAACGGACTGCGCCAGTAGCTCCAAAATATCAATTTTAGGCTAAGTAGACCTTTGGTTCGGATCCTGATGCACCCGAGCTCATTTCGACCTATTAGTCGGAAAGTTAGAAATATGGGTTTGGGACCCACATTTGATCGAAACGACCTCGGATGGAAAATCTGGCATCGTCAGCAGATCCAAAATATCAATTTTAGGGAGTTAGCATGTTTGGTATGATTTTACAGCCTTTAAATCTCATTTCAACTCTCAGTTTGGAAAATTATAATTTCGGTTTCAAGGATCAATTTTGTAAAAATGATATTTTCTTGAAAATTTGATATCGCCATCGCGTTCGGAACGTCGAATTTAGTGTGGTTGCATAGTTCGTTTGCATAAATCGTACTCCGAACGAATCCCGGGCACTTCATTGAAGTCAGGATTGAGTTTTAAAAAAGAAAAACAGCTTTATTTTAGACAGCAGTGCAGAAAAATCTGCACTGATAAATAAAGTTTTTTGACCTATTTTGATCATTTTTCATCTTGCCTCTTGGGAGTTAACCCCTAAATAGTTTAGGAGCTTAAAAGTAAAATTTTGTGAAAGCTTGGGAAGCTAAATTAACATCTTTTTCTTGATTTTATCATGGATTTAAGGTAAAAATTCATCATTTTCTTAGTAATTTCTTCATTAATTTCTCAAAACCCCAAAAATATTAGAGCATGATTTTAAGCCCAAATTTCATCCCTTTCACTTGAATAATATTTTTATCTTATAATTACTAGTTTTTCATCAATTTAACCTTCAAAACAACTATGATTCTTGATTTTAACCCGGATTTCAAAGATTTTACTCGGTAAAGCTCAAAAATAATTTTTCTTTGATTTGAACCCCTTTTTTTACTCGATTTAACTTAGGTTTTCATTTGTAGGTTCCTAAAAATATTTAAAGTAAAGTTACGATTTTGCCCTTCATTTTTGAAAACCCATTTTGGGGGCCCATTTTGACCCCGAACTAAAAGTAGTCAATATTGGTGTCGTTGGTTTTATTTTAATGCATAGATTTTATATTTGATATTTTTAGTAGAGTTCGGGATTGTTCGTAAAAAGTAAGATCGCGGGTTCAAGTGTAGCAGACTGGTTTCGGCTTTGGAGGTAGGTTATGGCTTAACTCTTCAGACTGGGTTGGATAGTAAATGATGGTACAAAATGCATGTTAAGGGTGGGAACTAATCATGAAAAATAGATATCTATGTGTTGTGCCCGTGTAGGGACCTATATGTGATGTAATTATCGAAATTGAGATTATTATATGATATGTCTGACTGTGTGAGGTCCTATGTGATATTGATAGCCTTGAATACATGTGAATAATTGTATTATGTTGTTTAATATGGTACCATTGGTGTATTGTGATTATATTCATACTTTATTGGCATATGAGACATGGAAATTCATGGATGAAACGAAAATAATAAGTGGATATTGGCTCATGTGGTTGTGGGAATGTATCATTGTGGTTGGTTGTGGAAATATATCATGTGATTGGTTGTGGAAATACTCATTGTGATTGGTTGTGAGCATTACATCTTCATATCATACTCATTCATAAAACATTGGTACCATCGTGGCAACATCTGAGAAACACTGGCAACACATTTTTAAAAAAATATTGTAACACCTTATAAAACCCTTTCCGAGGGATATTTCGTAAAGGAGATATGAGATATGTGGATTGTATATGTGTTGACGACCCCCCCCCATGGATCCTATATCGGAAAGCTTTAGCTCCGTAAGTGTATACAAGGATTGTGCAACAATCCCAAAGGTTATGCGATGACCTCGTGCATCATCATCATCATTATCATGTACATTGCATTTACTTTATTATGTTTATATTATGTTGTATTGCCTTATTGACTTGTAATTTATGTATTTGGCTTACCTTCCTTTAATTACTTGTATTTGATGATCTTGTATCTACATGTTATCTGTTGTTCTATTTATATGTGACATAATGCATACTTGTGTTCAATATCTTGGTGTGTTGTTGTAATATATGTGAGATATATTAGAACTGTTAGTGCAAGCGGTGTGGGCTACCGTTGTGGGATATTTTCTGATTGCAGGTGATGTGCCCTTAGTGTATATTTTGTATGCTTTATTTACTACTTCGCTTGGTCGGCCTATGATACCTACTGAGTAGAAGTGGACCGTACTCATGCCTACTGCGCCCTTTCGATGTAGGTCTCAACTCGAGTGCACCTCAACTTGATTGACTCAGACGATTGTTAGAGATTCTAAGGTAGCGGTTAGATATTCATGCGTTCGAAGTTCACCTCTATCTTTCTATATTTGTTATGTCTTTATTAGTATTCGGAGACAGTTATTATTTATTTGTGGTTAATTTTTTTGATGCATTCGACTCTTGGATTGTATTAGTAGCTCTTACACTATTGACATCTGGTTTTGGGTATGATTGGTATTTTGAATAAGTTTTTTATTCATTGTTATGATTACTTATATGGTTTGTCTTCATTCTAGAAGCCTTACCATGGGATATTTCTGTCTTTTCTTCTTTTCATATCAGTTTGGATGATAGGCTTACTTGTCAAGGTACGCCACGACAAGTGCCATCATGACCCTCATTTTTGGGTCGTGATAAATTGATATCAGAGCAGCCAAATTTCATTGGTCTCAACGATGTAAGAACGGGATGTCTAATAGAGTCTCGCAGATCGGTCCATAGACGTCCGTATCTATCTTCGAGAGGCTATAGGACGTCTTTAGGAAACTTCCCTTATTTCATTCTTTATCGTGCAAAGTTCTTTCATACCTTGTGTTCTAAGTTATGTTTTACTCTTTCCATGCGAATGGAGTTACTTATGCTGCTATCAGTTGAGAGATGCTGTGAGAAATTAGTGAATTTTATTTGTCGGTTGTTGGCCTGTTGATGCTCCTGAGTTGTTATAGGATTAGTTTGTTGATGCCTTTCTGGAGAGATTTGTGCCTTTCAGTTTGAGAGATCATATGCGAGACGAGTTTGATCTTTTAGAGTAGGGCTTCATGACAGTTATTGAGTATGAAACATGTTTCCATTCCCTGTCCAGATATACCTTTGATAGTATTTCCACCGAGTTTGAGTAGATATGAAGTTGTAAAGGGTTTGGATGTCTCTCTTTAGTTGTCTACGTCTTAGATGATTGTGATTAGGGATTCTTTTCAGAGTATTATGGATTATGCTAAGATGACAGAGGGTATTCTTAGTGCATCTCAAGGAGGCACTAAAAGGGTGCATCATTTTGGTAAGCTCAGGAGTCGGACCTCTTGAGGCAGAGATTTTAGAGATTTTCGTGGATATCATGGTAGGCCAGTGCAAGTGACTTTATAGAGTTCATCTGGTGGATCTTCTAGTTCAGCAGTTCAGGATGACCATTCAGGCTCAGTTATAATTTCTCTTGTTGAGACTGTTCATAGAGGTTGCTATATGTATGATGAGGTTGGCCATGTGGACAAGGACTGTTCTTGCTATGTGTTTAGAGCTATTCTTATTTCAGCTTTGAGAGGTAGGTGTTCTACCAAAGATGCAAGAGGTAGAGATCGTAGAGCCTGTGTTGGTGGCCAGTTGGTAGTCACGAATAGTGTTATGCTATATCAGTTAGATCTGAGGCGGAGTCTTCAGATATTGTGATCGCAGGTACCGTTCTGTTTGTTTCAGATCTACATATTATTATTTGATCCTAGATCGACTTTCTCCTATGTGTCTGTGTATTTTGCTTCGGGTTTTGATTTTATTAGTGAGCCTTTTGCCATGCCTATTTGTGTATCTACTTCAGTAGGTGATTCTTTAGTGGTGGATCGGGCGTACCGATCTTGTGTTGTGACTTTTTTCGGGTGTGAGACTTTGGTAGATTTGCTTGTATTAGACATGGTCGATTTTTATGCTATTTTGGGTATAGATTGGTTGGCTCCTTCTGATGTCATCCTAAATTGTTATGCCAAGACTGTGACTTCAGCTTCCTCGGGTGTGCCAAGGATAGCTTGGAAGGGTATACTTTATTTGGATCCTAAGAGGGTCATATCTTATGTTCAGGCTCGTAAATTAGTTGAGAGGGGATATTTGTATTACTTGGACCATATTCATGACACCAGTGTTATTTCGCCTTCTTTTTTGGATTCTATCTATGAGTTTATGGATGTGTTCCCTACGGACTTACCTAGTATGCCTTCGGATCGAGATATTGATTTTATTATTGATGTTGAGTCGGGCACCAAGCCCATTTTTATTCCTCCTTATAGGATGGCCCCATCAGAGCTGAAGGAACGGAAGTATCAGTTGTAGAAGTTGTTGGATAAGAGATTTATTCGACCTAGTATTTTACCTTAGGGTGCACCTGTCTTGTTTGTGAAAAGAAAGAATAGGTCTATGCGGATGTGTATTGATTATCGGCAGTTGAATAAGGTGATGGTTAAGAATAAGTATCATTTTCCTCACATCGATGATTTATTTGATCAGTTTCAGGGTGCGGCAGTGTTTTCAAAGATTAATTTGAGGTTTGGTTATCACCAGTTGAGGATTAGAGCTTCGGATATTCCAAAAATAGTTTTTCGGACTCGATATGATCATTATGAGTTCTTGGTCATGTCTTTTGGGTTGACTAATTCCCCTGCCGCATTCATGGAGTTGATGAACTGGATGTTTTGACCGTATCTTGACTCCCTTGTTATGGTATTTATAGATGATCTCTTTGTTTATTCCAAGAGTGAGGTTGAGCATGAGGAGCATTTGTGGATTATGCTTTAGAGATTGCAGATAAGAAGTTGTATGCTAAGTTCTCTAAGTGCGAGTTTTGGTTGGAGTCTATTTCTTTCTTGGGTCATATGATGACCAGGAAAGGTATTATGGTTGATCCAACCAAGGTTGCAGCGGTTCGTGACTGGGATAGACCTATTTTACCCATCGAGATTCGAAGTTTTGTTGGCTTGGCCGAGTATTATCGGTGTTTTGTTGAGGGTTTCTCTTCCATTGCAGCTCCTTTGACCAACTTGACCCAGAAGAAGATTTATTTTCAGTGGTCCGATGCTTGTGAGGTGAGCTTTCAAAAGCTAGAGGTTTTGTTGACTTCAGCTCCTATATTAGGTTTACCCAATGAGGGAGTGAGTTTTACCGTCTTTTATGATGCTTCAGGTATTGGGTTAGGTGTTGTGTTGATGCAGGAGGGCAAGGTAATTGTGTATGTATATCGTTAAGATTGAAGCCCTGTGAGAGAAATTATTCTACCCATGATTTGGAGTTGTGCGCAGTTGTGTTTGCTTTGATGTTGTCGAGGCACTACTTGTATGGAGTTCATTGTGAGATCTTCTCAGATCATCATTGCCTTCAGTACTTCTTTACCAGTGAGATCTTCATATGAGGCAACACTATTGGCTTGAGTTGCTTAAGGATTATGACTTGACTATCCTCTACCTTTCGGGCAAGGCTAATGTCATTGTGGATGCCTTAAGCCGAAAGTCGACTAGCACATGTAACTTGGCGCATCTTTTGACCCAGGAGAGGCCTTTGGCCTTAGAGGTTCAGTCTTTAGCTAACCAGATGGTTAGACTCGATATTTTGACATCGGGGTGTGTTTTGGCATTTATGGAGGTTAGATCTTCTTTGATGGAGAAGATTCGAGCTCATCAATTTAATGATGTTGGATTGAGGTTGATTCGAGATAAGATATTGAGTGGAGAGGTTAAGAAAGCCTCACTTGATTCAGATAGAGTTTTGAGGATTGGGGGATGAGTTTATGTGCCGAGAGTGGTGATCGGATTAAGTTGATCTTGGAGGAGGTCTATTGTTCCAGATATTCTATCCATACAGGTGAGACTAAGATGGATCGTAATTTAAGGCAGAACTACTGGTGGGGTGGTATGAGGCGAGATATAGCAGATTTTGTGGCTCGTTGCCTATGTTGTTAGTAGGTGAAGGCCGAGTATATGAGGCTTGGTGGATTGCTTCAGAGGTTACCCATTCCCAAGTGGAAGTAGGAACGGATCACTATGGACATCCTGACTGGGTGGCCTCGTACATCTCATAGTTCTGACAGTGTTTGGGTCATCATGGATTGATTGACCAAGTTAACTCATTTTATTCTGGTTTAGGTCTCATTCAGTGTTGAAAGGTTAGCCCCTATCGTCATTCATGAGATTGTTCATCTTCATGGTATGCCAGTATCCATTATTTTAGATCAAGGTCCTGTGTTCACATCTCACTTTTGGAAGACTTTTCAGGATGAGTTGGGTACTTGGATTGATCTTAGCACAACGTTTCACGCCCAGACTGATGTCCAGTCAGAGCAGACTACTCAGGTTTTAGAGGATATACTCCGCGCGTGCGTGATGGATTTTGGTGGCCAATTGGAGCAGCATTTGGCTTTAGCAAAGTTTGCATATAGTAATAGCTTTCATTCCAGTATTGTTGTAGCTCCTTTTGAGGTGTTGTATGGTAGGCATTGTCTCTCCCCAGTAGGTTAGTTTGATGTTTATGAGATGAGATCTCAAGGTACGGACTAGCTTCGTGAGTCTTTGGATAGGGTCCGGATCATTCAGGATAGACTTAAAGTGGTTCAGAGTAGGCAGAAGTGTTATGCTGATCGTAGACTTCGTGCCTTGAGATTTGGTGCTAGTGATCGTGTTTTCCTTCGAGTTTTACCCATGAAGGGTGTGATGAGGTTTGGGGAAGAGGAGCAAGCTTAACCCCAGGTATATTGGTCCATTTGAGATTCTTCAGACTGTTGGTGATGTAGCTTATGAGTTGGCTTTGCCCCCTAATCTATCAGTCGTTCATCCATTTTTTCATGTTTCTATGCTTCGTCGCTATATTCCTGATGGGTCTCATGTCATTCATTGAGATTCAGTTCGGTTAGATGAGCGGTTGTCCTTTGTTGAGGAACCAGTTTCCATTTTGGCTAGGGATGTTAGGCAGTTGCGTTCTAGAGTGATCTGTGTAGTTAAGGTCCTGTGGCGACATCGACCTGTAGATAAAGCTACTTGGGAGGTTGATTCTGATATGTGTAGTTCCTATCCCCAGCTTTTTAGTGATTCGGGTATTTTTTTACCTTAGTTCGAGGACGAACTAGATTTTAGTAGTGGATGATGCAACGACCTAAAAATTTGATGAAATATGTGAAATTTGTAATTTTGTGTGATTTGACTATTTTATCCCTCCATGTAGTTGCATTATGATATTTTTGGGGTGTGGGAGTGATTGGCATGATTTTCGATGCATTTTTGTATCATTTATGTCATATTGTGGTTTTTGATGGCTTCGAGAGCCTTATTTTGGACTTATGTGGATATCTTTTGATCCATGCGACGAATGGCCAAACGGATTGCGCCAGCAGCTCCGAAATATCAATTTTAGGCTAGGTAGATCTTTTGTTCGGGTCTCAATGCACCCGAGCTCATTTCGACCTATTAGTCTGAAAGTTGGAAAATTAGAAATATGGATGTGGGACCCACATTTGATCGAAAAGACCTAGGATGGAAAATCCGACATCGCCATCAGATCCAAACTATCAATTTTAGGGTGTTAGCATGTTTGGTATGATTTTACGGCTTTTAAATCTCATTTCGACCACCGGTTTGGAAAATTATGATTTCGGATTTCGGGGATCAATTTTGTGAAAACGACATTTTCTTGACAATCTGATATCGCCATCGCGTTCAGAACATTGAATTTAGTGCGGTTGCATAGTTCGTTTGCATAAATCGTACTCCGAACGAATCTCGGGCATCCCGTTGAAGTCCGAATTGAGTTTTTTAAAAAAAACAGCTTTTTTTAGACAGCATTGCAGAAAAATCTGCACTAATAAATAAATTTTTTTGACCTATTTTGCTCATTTTTCATCTTGCCTCTTGGGAGTTAAACCCTAAATAGTTTAGGAGCTTAAAAGTAAAGTTTGTGAAAGCTTGAGAAGCTAAATTGACATCTTTTTCTTGATTTTATTATGGATTTAAGATAAAAATTCACCATTTTCTTAGTAATTTCTCAAAACCTCAAAAATATTAGAGCATGATTTTAAGCCCAAATTTTACCCCTTTCACTTGAATAATGTTTTTATCTTATAATTCCTAGTTTTTCATCAATTTAACCTTCAAAACAACTATGATTCTTGATTTTAACCCGGATTTCAAAGATTTTACCCGGTAAAGTTCAAAAATGATTTTTCTTCGATTTGAACCCCGTTTTTTACTCGATTTAACTTGAGTTTTCAGATGTAGGTTCCTAAAAATATGGGGAACATATTTTTGAAGTAAAGTTCTAATTTTGCCCTTCTTTTTCGAAAACTCATTTTGGAAGCCCATTTTGACCCCGAACTAAAAGTAGTCAATATGAGTATCGTTGGTTTGTTTTGATGCATAGATTTCATATTTGATAATTTTAGGAGAGTTCAGGATTATTCGTGAAAAGTAAGATCGCGGGTTCAAGTGTAGCAGACCTGTTTCGGCTTTGGAGGTAGGTTATGGCTTAACTCTTCAGACTGGGTTGGGTAGTAAATGATGGTACAAAATGCATGTTAAAGGTGGGAACTAATCATGAAAAATGACTATCGATGTGTTGTGCCCGTGTGGGGGCCTATATGTGATGTAATTATCGAAATTGAGATATTATGTGATATGTTTGACTGTGTGGGGTCCTATGTGATATTGATAGCCTTGAATACATGTGAATAATTGTATTGTGTTATTTAATGTGGTACCATTGGTGTATTGTGATTATATTCATACTTTATTGGAATATGAGACGTGAAAATTCATGGATGAAACGAAAATCATAAGTGAATATTGGCTCATGTGGTTGTGGGAATGTATCATTGTGGTTGGTTATGGAAATATATCATGTGATTGGTTGTAGAAATACTCATTGTGATTGGTTGTGAGCATTACATCTTCATATCATACTCATTCATGAAATATTGGTACCACCATGGCAACATCTGAGAAACACTGGCAATAACTTTTTTAAAAAATATTATAACATCTTATAAAACCCTTTTCGAGGGATATGCCAGAAAGGAGATATGATATATGTGTATTATATATGGGTTGACGAACCCCCCATGGATCCTGCGTTGGGAAGCTTTAGCTTCGTAGGTGTAAACGGGGATTGTGCGACGATCCCGAAGGTTGTGCGACGACCTCGTGCATCATCATCATCATCAGATACATTGCACTTACTTTATTGTGTTTATGTTGTATTGTATTGCATTATTGACTTGTCATTTATGTATTTGTCTTACCTTCCTTTAATTACTTGTATTTGATGATCTTATATCTACATGTTCTCTCTTGTTCTATTTATATGTGACATAATGCATACTTGTGTTCAATATCTTGGTGTGTTGTTGTAATGTATGTGAGATATATTAGAACTGTTAGTGCAAGCGTTGTGGGATACCGTTGTGGGATATTTTCTGATTGCAGGTGACGTGTCCTTGTGTATATTTTGTATGCTTTATTTACTACTTTGCTTGGTCGGCCTATGATACCTACTGAGTATAAATGGACCGTACGCATGCCTACTGCGCCCTTTCAATGCAGGTCTTATCTCGAGTGCACCTTACCTTGATTGACTCGGGCGATTGTTGGAGCTTTTAATATAGCGGTTGGACATTCATGCGTCCGAAATTCACCTCTATCTTTCTATAGTTGTTATGTCTTTATTAGTATTCGGAGACATTTATTATTCCTTTGTGGTTAATTTTTTCGATGCATTTGACTCTTGAATTATATTAGTAGTTCTTACACAATTGACACCTATTTTTGGGCATGATTGGTATTTTGAATAAGTTCTTTCCGCATTGTTATGATTACTTATATGGTTCGGCTTCATTCTAGAAGCCTTACCATGAGATATTTCTGTTTTTTCTTCTTTTCGTATCAGTTTGGTAGATAGACTTACTTGTCAAGGTACACGTGACAAGTGTCATCATGACCCTTATTTTTGGGTCGTGACAAACATAACATAACATAACACAATAAAGTAAGTGCAATGTGTATGATGATGATAATGATGCATGAGGTTGTCGCACAACCTCTGGGATCGTCACATAATCCCCGTATACACCTACGTTGGCAAGCCTCCCAACGCAGGACCCATGGGGGTTCGTCAATCAATATATAATCCACGTATCTCATATCTCCTTTTTCGGTACATCCCTCGAAAAGGGTTTTATAAGGTGTTACAATATCTTCTCCCTGGCACATCCCTCGAGGAGGGTTTTAAAAAAGGTGTTGCCAGTATTTCTCAGATGTTGTCACGATGGTACCAATGTTGCATGAATGAGTATCGTATGAGGATGTAATGCTCACAACCGATCATAATGAATATTTTCACAACCAACCACATGATATATTTACACAACCAACCATATGATATATTTTCACAACCAACCACAATAATATATTTCCACAACCACGTGAGCCAATATCCACTAATTATTTCAGTTTCATCTACGAATTTCCACATGTTTCATATGCCAATAAAGTATGAATATAATCACAATACACCAATGGTACCATATTAAGCATCTTAACAACATAATACAGTTATTCATATGTATTCAAGGCTATTATTATCACATAGGACCCCACACGGTCACACATATCACATAATAACTCAATTTTGATAATTACATCACATATAGGCCCCCACACGAGCACAACACATAAATATCTATTTTTCATGATTAGTTCCCACCCTTAACATGCATTTTGAATCATCATTTACTACTCAGCCCAGTCTGAAAGAGTTAAGTCATAACCTACCTCAAAAGTCAAAATCGGTCTGCTACACTTCAAACCCATGACTTTAGTTTTCACGAACAATCTCAAACTCCACTAAAAATATCAAATAAGAAATCTACACATCAAAACTAAACTAACGACACCCATATTGACTACTTTTGGTTCGGAGTCACAACGGACCCCTGAAACGGATTTCCAAAACAGAAGGGAAAAATAAAAAATTTACTTCAAAAACATGTTTCCCATATTTTTAGAAAACTACAATTGAAAACCCAAGTTAAATCGAGTAAAAAATAAGGTTCAAATCGAAGAAAAACCATTTTTGAGCTTTACTGAGTTGAATCTTTGAAATCTAGGTTAAAATCAAGAATCAGAGTTGTTTTGAAGGTTAAATTGATGAAAAACTAGTAATTATAAGATAAAAATATTGTTCAAGTGAAAAGGAGTGAAAATGGAGTTTAAAATCAAGCCCTAAGATTTTTGGGGTTTTGAGAAATTAATTAAGAAAAGGATAAATTCTTACCTTAAATCCGTAATAAAGCTAGAAATAGGTGTTAATCTAGCTTCCCAAGCTCCCACAAACTTTACTTTTAAGCTCCCACACTATTTTAGAATTTAACTCTCAAGAGGCAAGATGAAAAATAAGCAAAATGGGCCAAAAATGGGTAAAAAAAAAAAGGTTGTTATTATAGCAAAAAATCTGCTACAATAGTGCAGATTTTTTTTGTATAAACCACATAAATCTCTTCCCGTGAAAGTAATTACTTAAAATCACAGTTGTCTTTCTCTCTCCCGAAATTGAGAAATATACTTATGCATTAGGTCGTCCCTCATACATTGCTGGAATGTATGAGAAAACTGATTAGCCTATATTTATGGAAAGACAAATCTGAGACTATATTTCCCTTCTTTAATTAACGTCACTAATTACCTATCATTATGTGGTGTATGATTAAATGTAGTAACTGAAATTCAAATTCAAAAAAATTCTAAAACATCACAGTAAATTTTCTTCTTTGTTGAATTATGTTCTGAAAAAAAAGGGTCATCAACTGCTTTCATCAATTCTCAAAAATATCAATATGAACATCTCTATATTATTGTGTCATTCGAATATTTGGGAGTCAAAAATTATTTATCAATCCTAAAAAAGTGACACAATTATTATTTCGGAAAGTATAACCTTCTTGAATTGATTGCTACGATCGCGATAGAATTGAATATTGACGAAGTTCGTAAAAAAATTGAAGTAAAATACATTGTTGAAGGTAATTCTTCTCCAATTATCATAAGGAATGACAATGGAGTGAGGGTTTACATGGAGTTGAAGAAATAATTTTCGGAATTTATCAATACGGTATTTCATGCCCTAAAAAAATAAAAGCAGACTCAAATTAAGAGAGAAAAAGATAGCAGCAAACTGATACGTATTAAAAATAACATTATACAACAGTTGCACATGTATGTGGTCACATTATACAGTTAAAAAATAATGAGAAAAGGATACTCTAGCATTTTTTAAAACAAATAGCTCAAGTTTGAAAACTTTCCAAAAAGTGGCCAGTCGGATATACTATTTTCGTTTTATAGGCATTTCCTAATTTGAGTCATTTTGGCCGACGTAGTCCATATACAGTCCATATACAATACTGATACAGTCTATATACAATACTGATACAGTTTTCAACTTGGGCAATTCGGTCCTTTTAAAAATATTTCAATTTTTTTTGTTATAAATTTTTTAACTGATCAAATGTTCTGTTTTTTTTAATTGTTTAGAAATAATAATTAAAATATATAAAAATGATATAATTGTTAAATAGAATCTGTATCTATATAAGATATATGTATATAATTGTATAGTCCTATCAAATATGTATATGTGTAAAATATATATAAAAATATATATAGAAAGTGTATGAAAATTATATAATTGTTGTATAAAACGTGTAAAAAAAATGTACAGTTATTGTATAAATTGTGTATCAAAACTGTATAATTTTTGTATAGAATATTTATATGTATAAGATATGTAGAAAAACTGTATAGAAGGTGTGTAAAAATGGTATAGAACAAGCCAGTAAATTGAAATGGCTAGAAAATGGAATTTAAATTCCATGATCATTTTCATGGAAATAGTTTAATTTGAAGTGTCGTTTCTGTCCTTTTCCCAAAAATAATCTGCAGTAATGTATAATTTCATATTATACATTTAAGTATTAACATTAAACATGTATACTTCTTTATCCTTATCATAAGGTATAATGTAACCTTATACAATAGTAATACTTTCTAATTGTACAATACCAAATAATACATAAAATGCCTCTTAAATTTAATAAGAACTTCTCAATGTATGACCTAATGAAATATATAGCAGAAGAATTATATTATACATTAGTCTTCCAAAATAACTAATGTATAATGTAGATATATTATAACTTATATATTAAAATATAATCTTCTAAAATATATAATATCACACTATACATATAAAATATTCACCTTATACATTAATTATCTACAAGATTAGTAATAATTTTAAGGAAAAATTAGTGTAATTGTAACATTACATTGGCTACACGATAATAAGGAAAAAGAATGATTCAATTTCCTTTATTACGTAAATTGAAAGTGTACATCAATCGTGTTTTGAATATTCAAGTGCTATTGTAACATTACATTAGCTTGATTGTAGGCATAAATAAAGGAGCACATATATGGAGCAAAAATTTGTGCACTAAAATAGGAGTAAAATATGGTATTTTAATATGTATGAGGGGGATGAGAGAGAAAGAGTAAATTTAAAGAATTTTAAGTAATTACTTTGGGAATTTTGTAATTTATTTTCCAATATGAGATTTTATGTAATAAGGTAAAGTTACCTTGTGTATATATGTATTTTTTTCTCTTTTTTTTCAAGTCCAAATGGACTTCGACAGGGAGCCCGAAATTCGTTTGGAGTCCGATATACACAAACGAACTACGCAACCATACTAAATTTGACGTTCCGGATGCGTTGCCAAAGTCAAATTTAAAAAAAATATCATTTTCACAAAGTTGACCCCGAAACCAGAAATCACAATTTTCCAAACTAAGAGTCAAGATGAGATTTAAAAGCCGTAAAATCATACCAAACATGCTAACACCCTAAAATCGACATTTTGGATCTACTGACGAAGTCAAATTTTCTATCCAAGATCGTTTCGATCAAATGTGGGTCCCACATCTATATTTCCAACTTTCCAACCAATAGGTCGAAATGAGATCGGGTGCACCGGGACCCGCACCAAAGGTCTACTTAGCCTAGAATCGATATTCCGGAGCGGCTGGCGCAGTTCGTTCGTCCATCTGTTGCACGAATCAAAAGATATCCACATAAGTCCAAAATAAGGCTCTCAAAGCCATCAAAGACCACAATATTGTATAAATGATACCAAAATGAATCAAAAATTATGTCAATCACTCCCACACCCCAAAAATACCATAATGCAACTATGAAGAGGGGTAAAACAGTCAAATCAGATAAAATCACAAATTTTACATATTTCATCAAATTTCTAAGTCGTTACATTTCGTCATAAGAATATTTTTGTTGTCTACATCATGAAGAAGAAATTTGTAGTTCAAACGCAATTAGGCAATGTATTGCGTCCTATATGTTATAGAGATTTTGCGTCCTATATGTTTATATATACATATGTGTCAGATATGTATTTCTATAAATACATATGCAGATATATATGTATGTTTTGTACTGTAAGTACATACGCAGATTTTTATGTCTATATATTTTGTATATTTTTTGAATATGTATATGTGATATAGATATGTGTCTTTTAAAAATAAAAGCAAGAGATATAAGAGTAAAAAAAATGAAAAAAAAGAGAAATAAAAAAAGAAGAAGAGAAAAAGGGAAAATCCAAAGGAAAAAAGTGAAAAACGAAAAAAAAAAAAAGAGAAATAAAAGCTAGAAATATAAGTGTAAAAATAAAAGTAAAAACAAAAAATAAAAATAGAAAAAAATAAGAAGAAAGCGAAAATAGGAAAAGAAAAAAAAATATGAGAAAGGAACAAAAAAGGAAATGGAAAAGACAAAAAAAAAGGATAAAAAAAAAGAGAAATAGAAGAGTGAAAATAAAGCAAGAATAAAAAAAATCAAAATGAAAAAATAAAATGATAAAGAAAGAAAAAGAAAAATATGAGAAAGGAAAAAAAAATAAGAAAACGGAAAAATTTAAAAAAATGAAAAAGGATAAAAAAAAAAAAGAGAAATAGAAGAGTCATATAAGGAAAAAAAATCTTTACAATTAAAAGTAGCATGAATGAAGGGACGGTTACTTCCCTTATTTAAATCTAACTATGGGAGTTGAAATAGAAACTCTTATTCAATTTGTATATGTATTTATATAACAACATTTTACTTAAATACAAAAGAAATAAAAAAAATAAAAAAAAAAAAGAAGAAGAAAACGAAAATAGGAAAAGAAAAAGAAAAATATGAGAAAGGAAAAAAAAATAAGAAAATGGAAAAGCAAAAAAATGAAAAAGGATAAAAAAGAAGAGAAACAGAAGAGTGAAAATAAAGTGGAAAGAAAACAAAAAGAAAAAGAAAAAGAAATCCAAATAAAAAAATAAAATGATAAAAAAGAAACGAAAATAGGAAAAGAAAAAGAAAAAAATACGAGAAAGGAAAAAAAAAATAAGAAAACGAAAAAAATGAAAAAGGGTGAAAAAAATTAAAATAAAAGAGTCATATAAGGAAAAAAAATCTTTATAATTAAAAGTAGCATGAATTAAGGGACGGTTACTTTCCTTATTTAACTCTAATCGATGGGAGTTGAAATAGAAACTATTATTCAATTTGTATATGTATTTATATAGCAACATTTTACTTAAATACAAAATACAACTTGTTATTTTTCGTAATTATGAAACAGTTGCTATAAAAGTTATAATTATAGCTGTTAAGTTGCTACTTTTAAAACTTTTCCTATTTTGTGTCAATTTAGGTGACATAAACAGAATTTAGATAATCAATCATTGAAATAATTTAAGTTTTTAATTATTGTGATTTATAATACTTTTTCTTCTACTCCAATTTAAGTGTCACTAATATAATTTCAGGAGCCAGTCAAATATTTTATATCTTTTAAATTTTTTAAATTGTTAATTATGTCATTTATAATGCCTTTAACATAATTTTTCAATAAGATATGAATAATCTCTCCGTCTCAGTTTATGTGGCACAAATAAAATTTCGACAATCAATCAATTTTTTTAGATATTCTTAAGTTCTTCATTACTGTGATTTACAATACTTTTAATCTCATTTTTAAATAATATATGTTACTTTATGTCTTTCTCTATCTCATCCCAATTTATGTGGCACTAATACAATTTCGATAGTCAATCAAATTTTGTATGTTAACATTTCATTTTGTATCTATTTTACCCTTTTTATGAAATATTATTAAATTTTTTATGCTTAGATGACCACAATAATTAATTAGGGGTGATATAGTAAAATTACGATTGAAGCAGCGAAACAGACATGTCTTAAATGACTGATAGTAACTAATTAGAAGTAATATAACAAAATTACTATAAAATACTCGTAAAAAAATTTAAGTGGGCTTCATATAAGCCGTCAACTTAATTTAAAACAGAAAGAGTTAATTTATCATTTTATGTCTATTTGATATTTTTTATTTAATATTATTAATTTTTTAGTACTTAGTTGGCTTATAAAAATTAATTAGGGGCGACATAGTAAAATTAAGGTTGAAGCCAACGTGTCAGAAATATCTGCTTTACTTATTTTTATTAAATATTATTAATGTTCTAATACGTAAGGACTTATAATAATTATTTGTTTTTATTAAATATTATTAATGTTCTAATACGTAATGACTTATAATAATTAATTAAGGGTGATATATTAAAATCACAATTGAAACAACTGAAGCAGGCGGCACAAACAGGCATATCAATCTGTTATATGGGGATCAATTTGCATATAATAATTCAAATAAGTCCATTTGTATTTTAAAAGCTTGGACGAATTTGGACAGTCTGCCTAGCTTCAAAGTGACCATAGGAGAACTTATCAAAACACTAAAAACATAAATTATCTGGATTTTGGTTAGATAGATGGGAAAAGGCATCAAAATTACCCTGAACTATACATAAAAAGTCACTTACACATCTAAACTAACGTGGCGATCTATTACACACCTATTCTTCTCAAAAGTTAATTTAATTTCACCCTAAATCTGACGTGGAAATAACATTAATTTTTTTAAAAAAGGCGCTTTTGGTGGAAAAAAATCCAAAAAATCTTGAAAACCCCTAACCCCACCCCTGTGCACACTCCCTCTTCTCACCTATTTTTAATTTTTTTTTCTCTCTCAATCTTCCTTTCTTCTTCATCACAATCACTCCTCCTTTGCTATGGTTGATGAGAATAATTTTTCCATGATAGTTTTCAAAGAAAAAAATAGAAAAGATTGAGGATGAAATCGTCGCCAATCAAAAAGAAATTCTGATGAGCAAAAATTCGTTTGAAATTAATCAAATGTTATTGCTCCCACGTTGAACATCAATTTTTCAATTTATTTTTGTATTTTTGTTCTTTCATTGTAAAATTTTATGAATTTTACTCAAAAGTTATTTTTTTAACACTTTTTTTGTAGATCTATCTTGTCTCTATAAAAATCTTCTTTCAATTTTGCTCAATTAATAATAATATATTAAAATTGCTCAAAATTTATTTTGATGTCGGGTGGTGAATTAGTGGTGAGGCATATTGATTTTTGGTGACTGTAATTGTGTGTGAATTTGATGATGAGTGGTGCAATTAGATGGTGATAGTGTTGTAACTTTTGGTGTCGAATAACAAAGAAGATTGAATTGAATGAAGTTATTACTTGGGTGCATTGATTTTATATCAATAATGGAAGAAGGAGATGTCATTATAGTCGTTGGAAATTGAAGAAAAAGAATAAGATGGTTTTGGATGTTGAAGAAAAAGAAGAAGAAGATGATATTGAATTTGAATGAAGTTATTGCTTGGGTGTATTGATTTTATACATTCTCCCATTAAGAATATGATCCCGTTAATTTTCTTTTTTCTTTTTGAAAATTGAAGAAAAAAAAAGGATGGTTTTGGACATTGAAGATATTAAAGAAAAAGAAGAAGAAGATGGTTTTGGACATTGAAGAAAAAGAAAAAAAATTGAGCCCATAACAATGGAGGTTTTGGATATTGAAGAAAACGAAAAAACACTGACCTCATAACAATGGAGGTTTTGGATATTGAAGTAAAAAAAAAAATTGAACTCATAACAATGGAGGTTTTGGATATTGAAGAAAAAAAAATGAAGAAGAAAGAAAAAGAATTTAGATTAAAAAGAAAAAAGAAAAATTTATGAAAATAATATATTTATTATTTTTCTCCTATCATGCTGACGTGGCAGGCGCGTGTGCAACACCACACCACATGTAAGTGGTATAATGTTTTACAAGGTATGAAAAATATTAATTTTTTATAGTTTAGGTGTGTAATAGGTTACTAGTATAGTTTAGGTGTTGCTTCGATTTTTTTTTTGTATAATTTGAAATGAAAATGATGTCTTTTCCCTTAGATAGATAGTGTCATGACAAATATAAGAAAAAGCTTCTGTGAGTATGATTTGTTACTAAACAGGTTACAAAGATTTTTTTTTTTTTGGAGCGAGTCGAGTTAAATTATGATCCATTACATCGGGCGCAAATTAACCAGTACATCTTCGCCCGAGTGGACCCACTATTGATTTTATACCCGTAGACAAAAAAAAACCCTAATAACCAATTTTAAAGACACTTTCAGCTATTATCTCACTTAATTAACATCACTTGATATTAGGCTCATATTTTGATTTCTCGCTACCACATGATATTAAGGGATAACTACATAATATCTCTCCTTTATTTTCTCTATTTCTCTATCTTTTATTTCTCTTTTTTTTCTTCATTTTTTTCCTTTAATTTCCGTGTTTTTACTTTTTCATTTTTTTCTTTTCGGTTGTTTTCCTTTTTTATTTTTTTACTTATTTTCTTATATTTTTTCCTTTTTCTTTTTTTTCTTTTCCGTTTTTTCATCTATTTTTTCCTTTTTTCGTTTTTATTTCTTTTGTTTTTGCAGCTTTTTTATTTTGTATTTTCTCTTTTTCCTTTTCATTCTTGTTTCATCGTTTTTGTCGTTTTTTCTCCTTTTTTATATTTTTTCTCTAGTCTTTTTTTTTTTGTATTTTATATTTTATATATTTTATATTATTTGTATCATACTATATATTTTAAATAAATTTATTATTTGTATTTGATTAATTTAGCCGTGAATATGTACGATTTGTCATTTGTATTTATATTCAAACAAGTATATGAATTAATTATATTTACTTGAGACTAAAATATACAAATATACATTGTGCCATTCAATGAAAATTTATCTTTAGTATTTGTATATTAAATTTATCATTTGTATTTGTATATAAACATGTATCATTTGTATGCGTATCGTTCAAGTTATATAAACATGTATCATTTGATACAAATGTAATATTTATATTTGTATAATTTAACAATTGTATTTGCATAATTTATATCAACAAAATATAATTTATATAAATATATATAAATACAAGTGTTCGTGGAAAGAAAATAACAATTTTTTTCAATTGTTTTAAAATACAAATGATATTGTAAACTACAAATTCAAATACACATAAATGAAACAAATGAAATTAAAAATACAAATACAATATATGGTCAACTTACAAATACAAATATAAAATATTTTAAAAAAATACAAGTTCATCAACGAAAATAGATTACAAATACAAATACAAACAAAATAAAACCACATAATGCAAATACATTATGCAGTTAAAGATAAAATACAAATATAAAATAATTTTTTAAAATACAAGTGCGAATTGTATAAAATATAAATGATGGTGCACACTAAAAATACAAACAAGTGAAAACTATCAAATACAAATACAAATGTGAACTATAAAATATAAATACAAATACAAATACAAGCGCAAACTACAAAATATAAATACAAATACAATTATATCAACGTACACAAAAATATAAATGATGGGGAGAATAAAAATATAATAAGTTATCGTGGTATTTTCGTTATCCTAAAAAAAAAAATGAAAAAAAAAAAGATGAAGAAAAACGAAAATAGAAAAAAATAAAAAAGAGAAGTAGAGGTTTGGAGATAGAAGAGAGGGGAAAAAACGAAAAGAAGAAATCGAAAAAAAAAAAAAAAGTAAAAAAAAATGGTGGTGAATACAAATACAATGAGCAATTATGATATTTCCGTCATCATTCATGATTAGTACTCGACTCCGTCATGTTTTTCAAAAATACAGAAAAATATAAATTATAAAATACAATTAAAAAAGCAAAAAAATGAGAAAGAAGAAAAATAAAAAATAAAAAATAAAAAAAATAAAACTAAAAAGAAAAAAAAGGGAAAAAAAACAAAAAAAAAAGAAAAGAAAGAGAAGTAGAAGCTAAGGAAAGAAGAGGGAAAAAAAGAGACGAAAAAAAAAAAATAGAGGCTAGAGATAGAAGAGAGAGAAAAAAAAAACTAAAAAAAAAAAAAAAAAAAAAAAAAGAGAAAGAGAGTCTATGAATTGTAATTTTGAATGTTAGACTAGAAACACTTTCATTTTGCTAAAACCTAGGCTATTTCTGTAAGTGTCCCAAATCTTAATCCTACTTAATTTGTTTAGATAAAAAAATTAAAATATACATCCTTAGATTGTATATTGCAAGTCATAGCAATAATTATTAAATTACAACTAATAACAACTTTTAAAATCAAAAAGAAAAAAGAAAAATAATAATTTAATAGCAGTTTTAAAATAAAAAAATAAAATATCAATCACCCTCATAATCTCTCAAAATAATTAAATACTAAAAAGAGTAAATCATTTTTTTTAAAATACGATGAATACACCCTATATTTCTCTCAAATAGTTACTTCCTTATTCTAGTCTTTCACAATTAAAATAATTTTTTTTCTCTTCATCATCATCCAAATTTTACTTTATCTATGTGGGCCAGATCAGAATTAAGATCGGCAACTCAAATCCTTTCAAATAATTGGTCTAATGCGTCGGAATTTTTTTTCATTAAAATAAATATTCATTTAGATTGTAATAAATTATTGTTCCATATCCATAAAAAGGTTGGTGTTTTTTTTAGATTTAATGGACTCCGTATGATTCACCATTTTCACTTTGAAAACTTATTGTATATATAAACTGGTTGATTTACCATTTTCATACACCTTTTGCATACACTATTTTAGATATGAAATGTACATACAAATTAGTTTCATACTAATAAATTAAGCTATTTATTGGACTCCATATGATTTCACCATTTTTATACACTAAAAACTGATTTCATACACTTTAGTAATTGATTTACAATTTTCATACATCTTTTTTGTGTATATAAATTAATTTATCTTTTGCATACACTTTTTTTTTGTGTGTGTTGTGAATGTGTAAACAAATTGGCTTGATTCTGATAAGATTAACTATTGTGTGAATTTCATATGATTTATCATTTTCATACATAGAAAATAAATTTTAGTGTTACACCACTGCTATTTATGTCAGAAATCAGATAGTTGACTAGAAAACGTCGTCAGTCAAAAATGAAAAGTGAAGGAGTTGTATATAAATTTGGAAGAGAAATTTCAGCATAAATTCAGATGAAAAAAGATATAAAGACAAAAAATCTATAAATTAAAATCACAAAATTCAAAAAATTGATAGAGATTACACTTGATTTGCATATTCTTGATAAAGAAAAAGATGGAGAGGAGTAGAGAGAAGTAAACAGATAAAATATGGAGAGAAGTAGATAAATGGAGGAGTAAAAAGGGGAGAAAGATCTGATTGAAAATAGATAAAAAATACTCATTTTTTACTCGTCTAATAAATATCTATACTTTAATTTATGATAAAAAATTAATCCAATAAAAAATAAAATTATTAGTATAAATTATCAAATATGCTATGACTTGCGATTAAAAACACAATTCAATAATTGTAAAAAATATATAATTACAACTTGCAATAAATAATTTTAAAAGTACATATAAGATAATTTTCACATCTATTTATACCACCTTTAATCCAGTTGCTAGCCCATCTCCCATACTGGCTATTGCCGCCGTCTTCACTGATCACGGAGCTAATAGTGAAATTTTTCCCCCCTCCTATTTCTTCTCGATCAAAGATGCAATGGTAGGCTAACTTGTAATGGTTTACTAAATTATCGTTAGGTTTCTTTTAACAAGTAAATATTATATATTTGAATGTTATAGTTGATTTTGAGGTTGGATCATGACTAACATGTAATGCCTTTTTCTCCTCCTCCTTAGCAAGCAGCGAGTGGTGTATGTCAGGTATATATTACTGTATATCCTATGGATCAGTGTACGTACAGACATCATGTATGTGTCAAGCGTATACATGACATACATCTGATATACAAGTGTATGTAGGTTGTGTAAAGCTAGGAGAAAGTTCCGGCGGAAAAGACAAAAGCAAGGAATAGAGTTATTCAATTCCTAGTTCTGTGAGATTTGTTGGAAGGTCGTATATATTTTATAATTAGACTATTGTTATGTTTTGAAAATGAAATAGTATCATTAGTTATGATAATTATTAATTTATTTAAATAATTAGTATAACTATGTAAAAGTCTCTTGTTTCTAACTAGTATGTTTTTAAAAAGAAAAAAGCTCATTTGACACTAATATTTCACAACTAGTGCTATGCAATCGTTTGAAGTGAGCTTCGGCTGTGAGGACTACATGCCATGCAATATCTATAAAGATTGCTGGACCTTTAAACTTTCAAGTTGAATAAGCCCAGGAATTGAGTGAGATCCAATTGCTCAAGTACTAGATTTTGCTAAAGAAAATTAAGTTTTTGAATGGATTACTTTTAATTTGAGATTGGTCTTTAATTTTTGCCTCTACAATTCATTTAATAAAATTTATGGATCAAAGTATTTTTACTTATGACCTAATTTGCTCAACAGAAGTTTAAAAATTCTCTTGCCTTGCTCGGTATGTATGTTTTATAGGAATCAAGTTATGTGACATAAGTTGTGTAGTATTCTGTGACCTAATAATACATGTGACATAAGATCAGAGAACTTTTGCCTCGATTGACATAAATTTTATAGGAATTAATTTAATTATATCTTTTACGACATAATTTGTTGGTTCTAAACTTTTGTGTTACTCGACATAAATTCGTATGAATAAGTTATGTAGTACAACATAACTTGTGACTGAACTTATATCTCTCTCAATATAAATTTGATAGGAATTAAATTATAATTCAGTATAATATAACTTGATATGCCTTATGTGACATAACTAATTTTGCGATATATTATGATACAAAATTCATATGGCAAACCTGATATCAATACTTTGAGGAAGATTATCCCGGGACAATGTGGTATAAAACAAGAATGTATGATTAGCGTATTGGATACTAGGCATATTTTAATCCGACTGTCTAGTTTGAAGGATTATGTTCAGATGCTATCAACGTCACCTTTCTATATCAAATTCAGAGATAGGTACTGGCATATGAAACCCTAAAGTGAAATCCTTGGTTTGAGTCTAACGTGGAAACAACAATTGATATAGCTTGAATTTCATTACCATATTTACCTCCTAACTTCTTTGCAAAAAAGGTAATTTTTTCAATAGCATCTGCTGTTGGAAAACCTTTAACAATAAATATGGGAAACAGAAATAAAACAAGGCCAGAATGTGCAAAAGTGAAAATTGAAGTAGATCTGGTTGCTAAACTACCTCAAAGGGATAGAATCAATGAAGAGAATGATGATACGGGTAAGGTGAAGTCAAAGTGGATTCAAATACAATATGATTACATTTCAAAGTATTAAAAAAAGTGTTGTTTACAAGGACTTAATGAGGAAGAGTGTTGGACAATTCATCCGAAACTGTTTGAAGCAAAGCAAGAGGAGAAGAAAAAAAGCAAAGAAAGAAGAAGATTCAAAGAGAAGTCACAAGGAAAAAATCTATAATGGGGTGAGGAGGGCACCCAAAATAAGCAGGAATGGATGACAA
This sequence comes from Capsicum pubescens, assembly GCA_030864215.1. Classification (NCBI taxonomy): domain Eukaryota; kingdom Viridiplantae; phylum Streptophyta; class Magnoliopsida; order Solanales; family Solanaceae; genus Capsicum; species Capsicum pubescens. Next base: position 115,916,671 of record CM061539.1, read on the forward strand.
GGAAGAGTAGATACAGGAAGGATAAATATGGTCATATAGAGGGAGAAATTGAATTCAAGGATGAGAATCCTTTTGATGCACTTAGAGGGGATGGAGATGGGAAAGAAGTATCTAAGGAGGAACATGGAAAACAACAGACAAAGAATTGGGTGAATCAAGTTTTTACTAGTAATAAGTTCACACATAGCAAAAAAGAGAAAAAATGTATTAAAAATAAAGATGATGAAAAGGAAGGCAAGAAACAAGGTGAAAAGATGGAGCAGAATAAGAAAATTAAAACAAATGATCAACAAAATATTGAAGCAGAGAAAATTACAGCATACTGAAATAATATAGGACCATCATATCAAGCAGAAGAAAAAAGGGGTAGGAGATATAACTTCGCCTCGAGCCAATTCAAGAAACTTAAAGATGATGATAACTAAGCCATTGAGGTATCAATAAAAACTCTTATATGAAATATAAGATCGGTGAATACTAAAAAAACCAGGCATATTAATATGCACAAGCGATATCAATTTTACTTTCTTAGGCTTATGGAACCATTTCAAGAAAAGCAGGAATTGAAAGTGTACAAGAAAAGGTTAAGAATCAATTATGCAATAACAAATGTAAATGTCAAGATATGGGCATTTGTGGATAAAATTATGGAGGTTGAGGTATTGAAGGATGATGAGAAACAACTTACTCCCAAATTAAAGAATCAGTAGCAAGCAATAGAACTTTGGGTCACTTTAGTTTGTGCTAAGTGTAGCCAGAGTGAAAGGTTGTAGCTATGGGAGTCCTTGTATGATATAACATGTAATGTGTAAGTCCCTTGGATTACTAGAGGAGATTTTAATATAATTTCAAATGATGAGGAAAAATTTGGGGGACTATCAGTTACAGTAGGTGAAGTTAGTGAATTTAATCATTGTATTAACATGTGTGAGTTGGAGGACATGAATTTTAAAGATAGTAAATTTACGTGGTGGAATGAAAGAATTGATGAAGAATGTATATTCAAGAGATTGGATGGAGTTTTATGTAATGATAAAATGTGTAATGTTTTTCCAGTGATATAGGTTGAACACTTGGTGAGAAGTGGTTCAGATCATGCGTCTTTATTGGTATCTTTGAGTACCAACAATGTTGATATAACTAGAAGTTTCAAGTTTTTGAACTTTTGGTTAAATAAAAATTCTTTCATGGAGGTGGTGAGAGCTACTTGGCATGTTGATTTGAGGTGGATCCTTTCATTATTTTTCACCATAAAGTAAAAAAGTTGAAGAAAAGGCTATCTCAGTGGAGCAAGGAAACATTTGCACATATTTTTCAAGAAATTGCTACATTGGAGGATTTAGTTAAGGTGGTGGAATTACAATTCGAAACGAATTCATCAGGGGTTAACAAGGAAAAACTGCACGAAGTCTAAGCCAAGCTCAATATATTTCTACACAAAGAGGAGGAATTTTGGAGACAAAAAACAGGTATGAAATGATTTAGAAATGGAGAAAGGAATATGAAATTTTTTCATACTGTAGTGAATGAAAGAAGAAGCAGATTAAGGGTATCTAAAATTAAAAATGAGTAAGGAAAATGACTAGAAAGGCAAGAGGAAATTGCCGAGGCAGCTGTTGAATTTTACAAGAAACAGTTTCAAAAGCAAGATTCTTTGTCAGATGATGACATGCTTTCAGAATTACCATGTATACTTAGCAAAGAAGAAAGTGATAGTATGCATGAAGCCCCTAGTATGGATGAGGTATATGCGACAGTCAAGGATTTAAATAGAAATAGTGCAGGTGGTCCAGATGGGATGACTGATACTTTTTACCAGGATACATGAAAAATTATAGGGCATGATATTTTTGAAATGGTAAGAGCTTTCTTTAGTGGTGCAGAATAGCTAAGATTTGTAACTCATACAAATCTGATATTATTACCAAAGAAGGTTAATGTGACGACCTTTTCAGACTTTAGGCCAATTTCATTGAGCAACTTTGTGAATAAAATATTCTCAAGAATAATTCATGAAAGGATGAAGAAGGTGTTACCAAAAAATATTTCAAAAGAATAGGCAGGTTTTGTTCATGGTAGAATCATCATTGAAAATGTTTTATTGGTTCAATTAATTATTTTAGAGATTAGAAAGAGAGGTAAACATCCTAATATGATCGTAAAACTGGACTTGATGAAAGTATATGATAGAGTAAAGTGATTTTTTTCTGATGAAGGGGTTGAGAAGATTGGGCTTTAGTGAAAGATTGATTGATATGGTTTTTAGACTAATAGAAAAGAACTGGTATTATATTCTATTAAATGGACAACCTAAAAGTTTCTTTAAGCCTTTAAGGGGAGTCAAGCAAGGAGATCCTTTATCTCCTACATTATTTATTTTGGCAGCAGAGATTTTGTTTAGAGCTTTGAATAAGCTGATAGAGAACAAGAATTTTAAAAGGTTTGGCATGCCTAGGAGAAGTCCTAAAATCAACCTAAAATTAATCACTTAGCCTTTGCAGATGATATGGTAATTCTGTGTGATCAGTGTAAAGATAATGTGAGAACTATGTTATTGGGGGCTAACACACTGGATGGGTACGAAAAAGTATCTGGACAGAAGATAAACAAAGATAAGAGTATTATCTATATGCATCATGGAATTTCAGAAGGTGATATGATAACTGCAGAAGTGACTAATGGTATATTAAGGAAAGAATTTCCTTTTATATGTTTAGGTTGTTCAATTTTTTGTAGAAAGAAGAAGAAGAATTACTGCCAACAAATGATCCACAAAATCAACTCCAAATTACAAGCATAAAAGGAAAAGTTATTGTCATATGGAGGAAGAGAAATTTTAATAAAGCATGTGCTTTAGAGTATTCCTATCCACTGTTTATATGTTATGGACCTTCCATTAAATATCCTCAATCAGATTTAGATAATGATGGCTCAATTCTTTTGAAGCAGTTGCATAGGTGGAAAGGAAAGATATTGATCAAAGTAGAAGAATTTATGTCTTCCAAAAAAAAAGAGGAAATGGGGTTTAGACTGCTTCAAGATATATCAACAGCTTTGTTCTGTAAATTATGGTGTAATTTTAGGATGAAGAAGTATGTGTGGAACTGTTACATGGAAAATAAATATTGCAAAAAAGATGCATGCTAATATGGTAAAGTGAAAAGTGGGAGGAGGCTCTCAGGTGTGAAAAAAAATACTTCAAGTAAGACATCTTATTGAGCATCAGATTGGATAGAGTGTGAAACACGATACAATCTCTTTTTGGCGTAACAAATAGACAGGATTGAGGGATCTATACACTATTATGGGGGGAAATCTAAATGGGAAGATTCCTATAAAGAGGTGAGGGATATTACAAAAGAAGAGCAGTGGGATGTGGAAGTCTTGAAGAGTATAATTTTAGAGAAATTGGTCGAGCATATAATCAATAACATTAAGGTTCCAATACAGGGTAAAGCTTTGGATAAGCCACAATGGATGTTAAATGTCAAAAGGAACTCACAGTTAAATTAGCATGACAGTACATTTGATACAAAGAAGAAAAAAATATTATCTACAGTGGATATGGGTGAAGGGTTTGCATTTTAAAAGTGCTTTCTTCATGTGGAGGGTCTGGAAATTCAAGGTTTGGTGGATGACAGAGTGAGAAGATGGGGAATTCATGGGCCATCGGAATGTTGGTTTTGTGATACACTAGCACAAGAAATCATGACACATGTGTTTCTGAGGTCAGAAATTGTTAACAGAACTTGGTCCTATTTTTCTTCTTTTGCAGGTATAAACATTCATGCTCTATCATTAAGGGAGGTGATTATGCAGTAATGGGGAGCTGAAGTTAAGACGAATTTGAAACCATACTATAAATTACTACCAAGTATTATAGTTTGGAAATTATGAAAGAGGAGGAACACTAGCAAACATGAAGGGAGGATGGTAAATGCACAAAGAACAACTCATAATGTGGTTAAAACAATGCATATGTTGTTGAAAGTTAGAAAGCCTAAAAAAGTTTTCTCAGGCAATTGGACAACAATACTTAGTGAAATGGGATGCATCAAGCCTAGGTTAAAATATACTAAAGTGCATTGGGAATTTCCACCAAAGGAATGGGTCAAATATAACACTGATGATGCATCACGAGGGAATCCTGGTCTAAGCTCTTATGCCTTTTATTTAAGGGTTGAGCAAGGGATCTAATCTATTTAGAAACTACTAAAGTAGATGATATAAATAGTACAACAATAGAAGCTATGATAGTATTAAAGGCAACGCAACATTGTAAGAAAGCAGGTTACAATCAGGTACTTATACAGACTGACTCCATGCTTATCAACAAAGTATTGAACAGGGAATGGGAGTGTCCATGGAGTATTACAGACATGGTGGCAGAAATTGAAGAAAATATTCAAGGCAAACAAGTAGTAATACATTACATTTTTAGGAAAGGGAACAAATTAGCGAATTATCTAAATATGCTTTGGACACAAATAATTGCAGATATGAATGCTTCAACATGTTGGAACCAATAGGAAGGAGAATAGTCAACAGTGATAAATTACAGAGCCCTTACTTAACAGTCTCATCCAGCAAAGGATAATAGGAAAAATAAGGCCAAATGATATAGTTTTACATTGCTATTTAATTGCAAATACCACTTGGGCAAAAAAAAAGTGAAATACTATCTAGCCTAGGCTATTTTAGCCTTCAAAAAGGACTTGGCAAAATGGGAGGGACTAGGATCGGTTTGAAATCTGATAACTTGAGTATTGAATTCACCACTATGGGGCAAAAGAGTGAAACTTTAATTCCTTGCACTTCACCACAGTTTTACCTTCATAATTTTTGGGTCAGATGTGTTTGGAGAAGCCGAACTAGAAGCAAAAGATGCAGTGATGATATTCAACAATCAATGACGAGCTTTCTCAGAGAAACAACATAAGCATGACCATCTACCACAGAACACAACTGCAAAAATAAAATAAAAAAAGTAAATCTCAAGGTTCAGTATGATAAACTAGCTAGAGAGACGGAGGTTTACTTACTCTTGAAAGCTGAATCAGTACTCGATGATGGCAACAAAGGGACAACATTGATAATCCACAAGAGAAACAGTGGTAGATTGAAGTTCAAGTGGGGAGGCAACATAGCTCAGGAGGCGGAAACTTTAGAAAATAAGATAAGAAATAGAATAAGGGAGCCCTACTTCCCTTGTATATGTAAGAACAAGGGTTATATGGGCTTGGGTCTTGGCATTGGGCTACCCAATAGATGTAGGATTTTCCAGTGTGTGTATTTTTTTCTTTTGGGCCAGTTGATTTGAGTTTGTAAGGGAAAATTTCAGAAGCAGCAACTCTGTAGCCTTAATTATAACTTTTATAGCAACAGTTTTATAATTATAGAAAATAACAAATTATATTTTGTATTTAAGTAAAGTGTTGCTATATAAATACATATATAGTAGTTCCTATTTTAACTTCCATCAATTAGAGTTAAATAAGGGAAGTAACCGTCCTTAATTCATGCTACATTTAAAGATTCATTTTCCTAATACGACTCTTCTATTTCTCTTCTTTTTTATCGTTTTTCCTTTTTTTCCTTTTTTTTCCTTTTTTTTCTAAGTTTTCGTTTTCTTATTTGTTTCCTTTCTCATATTTTTCTTTTTCTTTTCCTATTTTTTTTAATCATTTTTATTTTTTATTTTGATTTCTTTTTCTTATTTTTTCTTTCCACTTTGACTCTTCTATTTCGCTTCTTTTTTATCCTTTTTTTTTTCTTTTTCGTTTTCTTTTTTTTCCTTTCTCATATTTTTATTTTCTTTTTCTTCTTTTTTTCTATTTTTATTTTATTTTATTTTTACAGTTATATTTCTAGTTTTTATTTCACTTTTTTTTTATTTTCACTTCTTTTTCTTTGGATTTTTTTTTTTTGTTTTTTTTGTTTTTTTTTGTTTTTTTTTTATTCTTTTTACTCTTCTATCTCTCGTTTTTATTTTTAAATACATATTCAAAAAATATACAAAATACATAGACATACAGATCTGTGTATGTATTTACAGTACAAAACATACATATACATTTGCATATGTATTTACAGAACTACATATCTGACTCATATGTATGTATAAACATATATGACACAAAATCTCTATAACAAAAAGTGACATAATACATTTGCCTAACTGAGTTTGAACTGTGCATTTCTTCTTCATGATGTTGAAATCAAAAATATTATTATGACGAAAAATATGCATCATCCATAAATATATATGCATTAATCATAAATGCATATGCGTTATTCATAAATAGATGCATAAATGAACAAATGTATATGCATTTATGAAAAAATACATATGCATTAGTCATAAATACATATGCACACTGAAAAAGTACATATGTATTATTCATAAATACATATGCATCTATAAAAACCTAAGCAGAACTAAAAATATATTTCTAAATCAATAAATATAGCATGCAGCCCCATAAAAACGTATGAATAACTAGAAAATACATATATATTATTCAAAAATACATATGCATATCTAAAAAAATACATATGCATTAGTTGTAAATACATATACAATCTAGTAAAATACATATGTATTATTCATAAATATATATGCATAACTGAAAAAATGCGTATGCATAACTGAAAAATATATATTCTTTCTTTTCGTTTGACTTCTTTTTTACATATTTTTACACTTTTTGGGATTTTGGAGATGAAGTTTTTCTCAATGTTTTTCGTTTCATGATTTCCCTAATATTTTTCGGCTCGTCATAATGCTTCGATCTCACCTCTTCTATGCCAACTTCTCTGTTCAACTAAATAGGAGTAGAAATCAATTTAACACAAAACCCCACAATCTTTCAACAAAAAAATAATCAAAAGTCCATCAAATAATGTAGGAAAAGTTATAGCAGACCTCCATCAAATAATGTATCCCTCTATTATAGCTGACCTCCACAATCTTTCAACAAAAAAAAATCACCCCCCCCATTCCCACCCCAAAATAAATAAAAAAAACGAAGAAGATGGATGTAGAAAAAAAATACAAAAAATACAAAAAATAAAAAAATATAAATTATATGAAAAAATAACATGCAAATACTGTAAATATGAATTTACCTTATTTGATGGATCACAATTTTGAAAAAAGGGAAAGAAATTGAAAAAAGTGGAGTGAAATATGGGAGGGATTGAAAAGAGTGGAGTGAAATATGGGAGGAAATTAAAAAAAGTAGAGTGAAAATAGAGAAAGGTAAAAAAGTGGGTGAAACTCACGCACTTTTCAATATAATGATTAAAATATTGCTACTTTTGCTATAACTTATAATTTTAAAAAAATATTGTTATTTATTGTAATTAAGGTCTTAAGTATGTTAGTTTTTGTAATTTTATCTTTTTGTTTTCTTATTTATCAATAAAGCCCAAACTTTGAATTAAAAGAAAAAGATACGAAAGTATAAACTTTTGTAGAGCAAAAATTATTTATATTTTGGTGTTAGAAGATCTTTGGCCACTTAATTTTACTTGAAATACTTCAAGACAAAAATTAAAAACTATGAAAGGACAAACTTAAAAGATCACTCTATAATAGGGACATTTGTGTGAATGACCCCAATCAAGTACTAGTGTGTGACTAATTAATTTATCGGTCAAAAGAAACAAAGCCTGCATCATTGATGGGGCCAAAGAGAAAGGAAAACATTTACCAACTCTTAACTCATAATCAATGCTCAGTTTCCTAATTCGAGCAAACAATTTGTTTGTTTGGTCGAATGCAAATTAAAATAAAATTATTCTTGACTGTCTTATTAGTTAATTTGATTTTAATTATGCAAAATTTCTTCTCTAAATTAAACTTGAAAGAGGAAAATGCAGGTTCTAGGAGCCTTAAAGATGCTTTAGTCAATGATCACTAAAGCTAATTAATTACAAAAAGTGAGGAGCAGTTTTCCCTTTGGTGGGCGTCAATAACATGTGTTGTGTAGGTCAAAAACCCTACAAAAATTAGTCATAATGCATTATCCCTCCTAGAAGCATAATCATGCTTATCTTTAATTAAGTACCTATCAAGCTCAAATTTATTCATCATCATTAATATTTACAAACTACATTTCTTACACATTTAACTTAACTAGTGTCATGATCATAAATCATAATTATAATTCAACTAAGTTGGTCTCCTCTCCTTAACCTCCCCTTCTTCTTAAAGCCTTTGAAACATCAAACTATAAATTCACACAAACTAATGAAGGTTCCTCGTATTAATTATCAATTTTCTTATTTTTGAACGATATGTAATTTTTTCAGTAACTTGAATTTCTGTAATTAAGAAGAGGAGATGTGGGGATTATTATAGTGTGAAAGTGGGAGGGGTTGGTTATGGATGATTTCAAGAGCGGTAGAGTCATAGAAGTAGGTCGAAGAAGTATTTGGGAGAGTTGATTAGATATGACATGACACAGTTTTAGCTTACCGAGAACATGATGAGTGCATAGGGAGTTAAGGATACAAATTAAGGTAGAGGTTAGTAGGTAGTAGAACGTTGTTGTCTCGCTTACCTTTTCAATATAGTCGTAGCATTATTCTTGTAATTTTTTGTCCTTCGATTTTTGTTACTATTTGTTGTTTCTTGTACTTCGATAATCATGTTATTTTATTGTAATTACTATTTAGAACGATTTGTCATGCTTTCTGTAGTATCTTTCTTGGCTTCTTCACTTAAATAATTCAAACTATTTTTCTTAAACTGAGGATTTATCGAAAACAATTTCTCTATATCCAAAACCTCATTTCGTACTAAAAATGTTATTCATGTTGTTGTATAATTGTTAAATAATAATTCAAAATTAACTTGAAGGAATAACATTTGACATTGAAAGAACAATTAAATTTACTGACAAGAAGAAAGAAAGACACACTTTAGGCAAAATTAAGATGGTACCAAACTACCAAACAATATCAAATCAGGTAATGATGCTTCTAGCAAAGACTAACATGTTCATTAGTTTGTTTAATTGAATTTGGTTGGAAAAATTTAACATCAAAGAATACTCTTTTTAACTCTACACCTGATTATGCACCATCTAGTGTTATAGAGTAGTAATTAACAGCCATCTTATAAGACATGGTCCATTTAATGGACTTAATAATGACAAGGTACACGAAGATAATGGGGTTAAACTAACCATGAGGACCCATATTCAATATTTGATGTTGATTAATTTCAAAGATAAAACTAACTAATGGACAAAATGTATCCATATCTGGTGTTTACACCAACAACAACAACAAACCCAATGTATTCTCACATAGTAGGGTCTGGAGAGGGTAAAATGTACGCAATCCATACCACTACCTTCGAAAAAGTAGCAAGATTATTTTCGATAGATCCCCATATCTGATGTTTACACCGAGTCAATATATATATATATATATATATATATATGTATATATGTATATGTCATGTGCTTAAATTTAAAATTAATTTTACTTAATCATAATTAATTAATAACATGCACTTTACATCATTAAATCACTTAACAATGAAAAAAGTTACCATGCATGAGATACACGTATTAGGTGGTATTAGATAATTCATACTTTGCCAAGTGGTATTTGGGTCCCACTTAAAAGAAATGAGCCAAAGTCTTCTCATTCTTTATCTACTTCTCCGATTAGTTTTTTATTTTTATTCATTCAACTATACTTTTTAAAACTTGAAATAATTTTTCGCAAAAACAAAATCAAATCAAATAAGTCATATTTTAAATATCGAAATCAATCAAATTAATTAAAAAAAAAAATTATCGCTTTGATTTTTTTTTGTTATTCAGTTTTACTCATTTTTAAAATAAATACTATTACAAAATCAATAACTCTTTAAGAAAGAAAGAAGTACAAACATTTAATCAAGTTATTTATGAAACTTTTTTCAAAAAAATGTATACATTGTCAAAAATTTTAGTCAGTTCAAATGAATATACATAAAATTTCTTACAACAATTTTTTATGCAAGTAATAAAATATTTAGTCGTATATATCTTGATGATGGTATTTGAATTAAACAATTATAATTAATTAACGAAGTACACATTATTTTGAATATATAATATATTCTTGGAAAAATTACATCATGGCACTATTTTACTTACCATAACTATTTAAAATTTCAATCCTTAAATAATTATATAAATTCATGATTTCAGATAAAAGCTTGGATAAAAATCTGATATATTCATGTAAAATTTAAGTAATGTATCCGAAAAAATGTGATGCATGAAATGTAATGTATTCGTATAAAATTAAGTAATGTCTTTGAAAAAATATGATGTAGCCATATAAATTAAATCAGAGGTTATTACCATAATATTTTTTAAAAAAATTGAGATAAGAAGTAATTTACTCCAAACGAGTTGAGACTCATGTTATTTTCACTAAATTCTTAGCATCATTAAAATAAAAAAATACAAATTAAACTAGAAGTAATGACAAAAAATTAGGTTACTATAAAGACAAACACATGGTTTACAAAGTAAGAGTGCAAAAAATTAGTATGTAAACTTTTAAAAGAACTACATAAAATATACATACGTATGTGTAATTATAATTTTTAAGTGTACATTTATAAAGTCGATTTTGATCGGATTCAAATTTATTAAATATTTTCTCCCTAAAATCAAAATCAAAAGATATTGAGTTTCTTCAACTTTTAGTTTTTTTGAATACCCCTAATTTCTCACCTTACACTTCCTATTTTTAACATTCGAACGGTTAAAATCCAATACTATTAAATTAATTCATTTTCTAAGTAATTTTATTATTTTTCAATATCATTGAAATCTATCAAAACCATCGCAAAAAAAAAAAAAAAAACACCTCTCATTTTAACAATAAATACGTAAGTTTGCAGCCATGAACACGTAATTAATAAAAAATCAATGCACGCTCCTTCAATCCATTTAGCTGCTGCCATTTTCAATTTTTTTAATATAGATCTGTAGTTGAATTAGGAGCAAGTGCTTACCCCGAAAAAAAAAGAAGAGTAAAGTGAATGTAGGGTAAAATCTGTGTCCCACAATGGACACATGTCAAGCACAGAAAAAGTCATTCAACTGACACTATCTATATCTCATAGTGGATAAAATTTTTCCTTAATAATAATAGATTACATTAATTTGGTGTAAATAGTGGATATATTTTTACCCTACTAATGTCATTTCCACTTTAACGGACCGTATCTAGCTGTTTAAAGTTAATATAGATTATCCTGTATACATATTATATAGATCACTGTTAATTTTCATCGTGAAAGATAAAGAGATAAGACGCACCATTAATATTCATGCTAATTAAGATGGATATTGTGCTAATTAAATACTCATATTAATTATAGTTTCTTAACAAATGTTCAAAGTTCAACGTGACAAGTAAAAACTGAATAGAGAAAGTACACAAACACAAATACTTAAAATATCTATTTATCTATTTATCTATTTAGATGATGAGGAGAATACTCGGGACAAATTACAAAACAGATGTACATCTAAAATGGCCAATAAGAAAAAGAGAAACAAATATTGTTGCTTCAAGGATTCCTTTATTTGTCGAAACAAACTGTTGTTTATGGTTGGAACTTAGAATTAAGCATTGAAATAATTAGGAATAGTTCTAATTTTAAATGCTGTGATCAACTTTAAGTGCTCTTAAATTTTGAAAGGAGCCTATATATTCCTAGACGTTTGAACAAACTAAATACTTAGGGTCGTTTGTTTGGTAGAGTGTATAAGATTAATGCTGAATAAGTTGTATTAGTAATACTTGTATTATTAATGCTGATATTAATTATGCAGACATTATTTCTTACGCAGTATTTGGTTTGATTTATTAATAATATTATATATTAAAATAAATTTTATAAAAAATATTTGTTTACCAAATTACCCTTCTCTATACACTCTCGTTTTAAAGTAAGCAAGTAGCATAAGCTACTCTTGTAGGAACAAAAACCCCAATTTTTTCTCACCCTACTGATGAAGAGCTTATTACTTACTATTTGCTGAAGAAAGTTTTGGATTCCAACTTCACTGCTCGTGCTATTGTTGAAGTTGATCTCAATAAATGTGAACCTCGGGAACTTCCTGGTATATATAATTCTTCAAATATTTTATGAAATTATGGAGTTCATTGACAATTTATGAAACTTTTTTTCGACTGAAATTCTTGTTTTGAACATTAAGGCAGAAGCAAGTAGCAGCAGCTAAACAAAAATTTCAATTTCAACTTTTCTCTATATTCCAAAAAACTTGCAATAAATTTGACGTTATTTTGATCGGAATAAAGATGGAGAACGGTCTCACGTTTTATGAAGCTCATGATAAGATAAATGGTTGTAATGCGTCTAATCTACGTACGCGTAAATATTGCAGATGTAAAGATGTTGTACCTAGAAAACAATGGATAACCAAAAAGCTCATAAAAAATAGATCTTCTCGCCAAAATTTCATCATCAATTTGTTGACTTTGAAAGACTTATTTTTCTGCCTATTAGTTGCTAAATAATCAAACTTCGTAAAAGACTTTGATAGCATTCCAAATTAGTCTCTCTTTTCCATGGAAAGTGATACAAGGAGAAGAGAAAGAAGAAGCTTTTTACAACCAAAAATAGTGGAAAAATGAAACTGGAAAATGTAATTATGTGGGAAAAAGAATTGAAAGATATTTTAAGGGGTAAGTTTGTCATTTAATAAGTTAATGCATGTATTAAATGTTTTGTATTGCTAATACATGGGAAATGACGTGTGTTATTAATACACACCTCAATACACAATAGAGTATATAACTAATATAAGAATTAGTTATACACAGATTAAAAAATTGTACCAAATAAGATACTTGTAATACACATTAATTAATATATACATTATTATTTTCAATACACTCCACCAAACGACCCCTTAGAGTTTAGCTAGATTTTCTACTTTATTTCTTCGCTGAAGGAGATTTCTTGGGAGTCAATAACTTAAAATAGTTTTTAATTTATATTGTTCTGTTATTTGTATTTCTTAAACGATGGATACCTTTCTTAACTTCAGAAAATTGTATGCATGCATTACTTTTGACAGACATAACCCAAAATTGTGTAGACATTATAATACAGGCATAACATTATTATCTGCATGTCAGTGAACTTACAAAAATAAAGGTACAAAAAGGTCTGTCCGCACAAATTTGGTAGGTCCCTTATCGACTGCAATATATTCTTGGCACTGCTGGGTTAGAAATACCAGTGATCTTAATTTTACCATCTTTTTTCAAAAATAAATAAATAAATAAATAAATAAATTTACCCCTCCCTAAAAGCTCCTATCGGTCTTTGACTTGAGCGCAAAACCTCAGGGTAGAAGTTCTGAGGGATACATAAACCAAAGTTTAGCTGGTCATTTATAATTAGAAACCAATAAGTCATGTTGCAGGGTCATTATATTAAGAGAAAATGGTCTATTACCCCTCTAATTTTTAGTCGAAATTCCAACTACACACTTAACCTTTACTGGAGTCCCATTACCCTCCAAAATAATTTTTTTTGGTATTTAGTAAACCCCCAATTGCTGACATGGCATGGGAGGTGAGAACACCTCCAATAGGCGCGTCAGTTGAAGCATTAACAGTTCAAAAATAATATTTTAAATGCCACGTGTATAATACACGTCATTATTTTTAATTATTAAATAATATTGTCTTTTCTATTTTTTTGTTTGGTTCTTGTTGGAAAATAAGAGGAAGGGCCTGGCCTTTTCTCTGTTAGCCTCTCCTTCATCTCCAAACGATAATTCTTCATCTCCAACGTCAAATTAAATTTCGACCTCGAATCAATCTCATAATGAACAAATCAGGTTCTTGTCTACACCTATTTCTATTCTTCAATAACCCACGCCTAAACCCACGAAATCAAGAACAAACCATATCGAATTTCACACTTGAATAGATCTGTTCCGTTTGTTTTTCGATGAATTTCGACGAAACTGGTGGATTTATGGTGAGATGGGTTTGTTTCGAACGTTTTCATCGCTATTTTGGTATTTTCGATCATTTTCTGGTGTGATTTGATCAAAGATAGAAAAAAGAAGATGGTCGTGATTTGAATTTAAAAGGTAGTTTCGTCGGAGTTATTCCGGCGACGCTTTCATCGCTATTTTAGTGTTTTCGATCGTTTTCTGGAGTGATTTGATCGAAAAAAAATAGGAAAAAGAAGTTGGTTGTGATTTGAATTTGGTGTTACTGTGTTGTTGGTTAGCTACAGTGGGAGCTGGTTTACTTAAGTCTGAGGAAATTTTAGAGGGTGTAGCAAGGCTTAGTTTAGCAAATGATATTGAATTTGAAGAGCAAAACTTCCTTGCATTGATGAATGAAGCAAGAGACAAGCGAGCAAAATTGGGAGCTCCTGCACCTAAAATCCCCATGGAAATTCGAACTGAGAAAGCTCTGGACGCTATACATGTGTGTTGCTTTGGAAGGAATCTGATTGAAGAAGAAGATGAAAAACTGCTAATTAATTATCATGCTTAAATGATGCTAAGTACCAGGTCCTGGTGCAGTTCTACAACTGTTCAAATGATTACAATTAGAAAAAAATGGAGTGGGCTCCGGTGCGTGTATACACGCATGGCTTCTTATTGAGTTTATATTGCCATGTCAACAATTGGGGTTTTACTAAATACCGGGAAAAAAATATTTAGAGGGTAATGAAATTCCAGTAAATGTTGAGTGTGTAGTTGAGATTTCAATTAAAAATTGGAGGGATAATAGACCATTTTCTCTTGTATTAATAAACTGAAAGCTGATTCATTAAGATATTCGCTATAAAAGAAAATGAAGGACAAATCTTTTTTAAGCCAAGCAATAATCTTGATAAGTATGTGATTGGGATTAGCTGTTGAGCAATCACTTCACAACGAACCATTTTAGAGAAATTACCAAGAAAAGACCCCAATTGATATGAGTCAAAAAATAGTAATCCACTATCGAAAAGAAAAGTAAAAGAAATCATAGTGCTGAATGGTCAAAGTTGTAATCCCACAGAAAATAATCCACAAAGAAGAATATTTATAGTTAAACTTTCTTAAAATGTGAATAGTAATTTTGAAAATAAGATAGGTTACTAGCTACAATAAGTAAAGACGTGTAAGAATTCATTACTCATACGGTGATACAACTTTGAATGTGTTTGGTATGATGAAATATCTTTTCTTAAAATAATATGTTTTAATTTTTTCATGTTTAGTTAGTCAAAATTATGAAAAATATTTTTTTGTAAGTTTGTTAAAAATGAGGAAAATTGAGTAGGAAAAGCAAAATTTTCAATACACCACATATGCAATAAACCCCACCATCCTCAAATCCCACATCTCTACACCAATAGTATTTGCTTAGATTATATCCAATAAATCGGCGATGGATGGTTTTAGACAGGGCAGAGGTAGATCAAAAAAATATTGTAGGAAGGTAATTAGGCATGATATGAAGCACTTACAGTTTATGGAGGACATGACCCTTGATAGGAAGGTGTGGAGGACATGAATTAGGGTAGAGGGTTTGGGGGGAGTTCGTCGGTAAGAGTAGGGGAGCCTTCTTTTGTGTCTAAAGTTTCTTGTTCGTGGTGTTGTGTGATGTCTATGACTTCGGTTAGATATATAGTTCTTAGTATTATCTTGTGGCTAGCGGTGTTAGTTTATTTTTTCATACCATACTAGTTTATATGCACTTAACTTTTGTGTTTGTTATACTGTTATCGGTCCTAAACCGGGGGACTATCGGAAACAGCCTCTCTACTTCACCTGAGGTAGTGGTATAATCTGCGTATACTCTATCCTCCCCAGACCTCACTATGTGGAAATACACTGCTATGTTGTTGTTGTGACTAATTAAACACCAAAAAATAGTACGAAAAAAATTCTTTTTATTGGATGAAACATTTTCCTTTATGCCAAACACTCCGTTAAACAAGTTATTTTATAAGGTATTTGTTTATTGAACTATTTTTATACTGTCAGTCAATCCATAAAACTTCCACTCTATAAATAATATAAGTATGATTCTACTTTCTAGCATTGAGCTGTAAAAACATATGTTCTAGGGTTAAGGTTTGCTTAAAAAATCAAGAAACAAGATCTCTATAAAAACCCAAGATTTAGCTTCTACAAAGCATCTACCATTAGTCATCTTCTTCTTCTTTTTTAAGATCACTGAGAAAATTAAAGATGAGAAAAATTCAAGTGGTTGTGAAGAGAGACGACGACTCAGCCTCATCACAAAGCTCTACGAATTCAGCCTTTACTGTGAGGAGAGTGAGATATAAAGAATGCCAGAAGAATCATGCCGCGAGCGTTGGAGGTTATGCAGTTGATGGGTGCCGGGAGTTTATGCCGAGTGGTGACGAAGGAACAGACAGCGCATTTATTTGCGCTGCCTGTGGCTGTCACCGCAATTTCCACCGAAGAGAAGTGGAAACTGAAGTTGCCACTAATTCTTCTTCCTCTTCTTCTTCCCATTAATTACATACATCTTCCTATACCACATAAAGTGAGTTTTTCTACTATTATAATTTGGGATTTATTTAATTCATTTCCACTGAAAGTGTAACGAATTTTTCTATTATTAGTGTATTTTTGCGCATTATATCGAGTACCTGATTTTATTTTTTTTGGGGGGTGGGGGGTGGGGGAGGCAATTCGTGAATCTTAGTTATCACTTTGGTGCCGTACAAAACTTGTTTGGGATTGAGTTTAATTTGGTTATTCTTTTGTGTTTGAGCGTGAGTTATATTGTATTGTGGTGGTAGAAACTGAAGGCTTCAGCTTTTTTTTAGTTTGCCTAATTTCCTTTTCTGGATGTGTTTGATCATTTGTAATGATTTACATGGTCGATGGCCAAGATCAATGAATTAATTGTCAGTATTTGATAATTACTAGATATTCTCTATTTTCTACCAAGGTTAATTATATATATTACTACTATTTTATTGATTCAAAGTCTTCACGGTATGGTCTATTTCCCCCCTAAGCCTAAAGACATGCAATATATGTCCTATTAAGTCAGAATTTTTTTCATACCTCTGCCATACAGTGCTCCTTGAATAAATTTAAAGAAGTGGATGTTGCTTCTAAATGTTGAAAGAATAAGTCTGAATTACAAAAAATTAAGTTACGTAATTAATGTCATGTCTTTTGTTCTGACTTCTTTTTCCCCATCTAAACTCTCTATTGATTCCTAAATTCAACAAATCAAATTCCTGAGTTTCAGCTACAAGCCGATTGCAAAAATCACAGTCTCAAATAGAGAAAATACTACTCCCAGTAAAAGAGAAAGATACAATATCCAAATAAGCCTTTAGATGTTTCACAATTTAATTTTGCACCTAATGTCAGTTATTGAACAATTTAATATCCGAATCAACACCTTAGCATTTGATAGTATATGAACTTTATTCAACGTTGTGGATTGGGAACTCAAGTAGTACTCTAAGAGATGGAACCCTAAAGAAAGTGTGCATATTCTTTATTAGCGTAATTAAGTCTGTCACTATGTCTTTGTCTCTTTTGATCTTTTAATATTTTTCTTAATGATAAACATAATTAGTTCATGAAAACATAATTTACCTAACCTGTTTAAGTTTAGGCGGATTATTGACTCACTCATCTATTAGTTCAACTTATAAAAAAATTAGACTGATATGTAGTCCAAGTTCAACTATGAAAATTTTTGTCAAAATATTTTTAAGAAGATAGTTTTTTTATATGATACAATATACATCACCATAATAAAGAAAAAATATATTTTCATTAGCTACTGGTGCATATTCTCCTTTGAGAGGGTATTTATCGATACTATGTGCTGGTATACATAGATATACCCGCCTATATACAGTACTTTATACAATTATATAAATTGTACTCATATTTGTCCTTTTCTAATCAATATTTTATCCTTTAATGGTACCTTTTAACATGATTTTTAACTTTAGATTAGCCAAATGCAAAATAATAATAATAATAATAAAGGAGAAAATAGAATGACAAATAACATGCAAAATTCCTACATCTAACCAGGGCCGGTAATTAAAAAACTAAAAATTATATAAATACATAACTTATATTTTCAATATTACAAAAAATCTCAACTCTCTAAACATATTACAAAAATCTCAACATATACACAGAATGTTATGTATATGTCGGTTATGTTATGTATATATCAATAGAGAGAGAGAGTAAAATAATTTTAAAAGTGGGAGAGAGTGTAATTAATTTTAAAAGGGTTGGTATTTATGTTATTTATACAAAAAAAAAAGAAAGGAAAAAGGACATGGGCTAGCCATTTAAAAAAAATGGCCCACATTTGAAAAGGTGAACAAGCTATAGCGGCCAGTCAACTAAATTAATTCTTTTTTTTAGCCATTTGGCCCAATTAGACACATGCAGTCTCTATACTCATTTGATATACTTTTATACCAAATTGATACATTTTTATACTATATTGTGTCACACCCCTTTTTCGCTCGCAGGGTCGAGGTCGAAGGGTTTTCTCAATTAAAGTGACGATATTGAATAGGGATTAATTTATTTACAGAGTCGCCACTTGAAATTGAGTTTTGGTGTTCCAAGTCACCTTATTTAATCCCTAATCAAAAGGAAGTGACTCTTTGTTGGTCTGCGAAAACAAAAGACCGGGTAAGGAATTCTGTTGACTGAGGAGAAGGTGTGAGGCACCCCTCGAGTCCCGTGGTTCTAGCACGGTCGCTTTTATTGACTTATCTTGACTTAAATTATTTTTGATAACTTATGCTTATAGGCCTTAATTCGCACATCTTTAAAATATGTTGTCTATACCTCTTGTATTACGCTAGTAAAATAACTAATTTTTAGGACGATCTTTGTCGAGGAGCATTATTGCATCCTCAAATTATTTTTTAATATCTCAAAAAGATGCGTACGCCGCATTCTTAACTAAGACAGATATATTAAACGTGTCTAAATCTTATCTAGCGTTAAAAGGCATTCGTTCGTCTCTTGTCTTTAATGACAACACTTCACCTAGTAGAACTCGAAAAGATTTCAAAATTCATTTTTTTTTGTAGCTAAACCATACTTTATTATTATATTTTATTATTATTATTTATATTTATTTATTTTTAAGAGCAAAAAAACACTTATTATAATGAATAACTTTTATCGCCCTTAGTGATTACTAAAGTGTGAAAGTTCATAAAAAAAAATAATATTCTTACCATCATTGTTGTGCCACGAGAATAAGAAAAATAAATAAACTAATAAGAAGAAGATTATACATTATAAAAGAATAACAACTTTATGATAATATTACATTAATGAACATAAAATAAGTCATCTAAACGTTAAGAAATGGATCTTTAATATGAAGCCAATGCTTTTTCCAATATATCGAAATAGAAGATAAAAATGAACCTTAACTATTTTTAGTTTGCTTGCAATCTCTCGAAACAAACAAATAAATTCAATATTGATCGAAACTACGTTTGAACCTCGAACGAAAACCAAAACTCAAATTCGCTCCTTCTGAATTCTTCCTTTCTATTCTTCGTTTTACTTCTTGTTTTATTTTCCCGTCTTGTTCCTAATTCTATTTTTTTTACTTCTTATTTCTATTCCCTTCTTTCTTTCCAACTTTAATCACTAAAAATATAAGGTAACAGTGACCATTTACACAAAATATCACTGGATATAGAAAAATAGTAAGTAGTATAAATCTACGTATAAGATCTATGTACTTGGTAACTTAACCATATAATTCACATCAAGAATATATAAAGATGCACATAATTAATCAACACACACTAAATAACTGTACAAAATTATTTAAACAACTTTATTCGTGATTTGGCTCACAATAAAACTTATAAAATAAATAGTTCTAGGTTGAACAAAAACCTGTATGATGAACTAATTAAAAAGAAGCACGAACGACGTCACCGAAAACTCGAACGGATTTCGAACAAAACCACGAACTATATGTCAATTTGACTTCTAATTCACCCTCTGTTTTCTTCCTTTTTCTTTATTTGCTGTGTATGGTTTTTGTTGCGCATGATTTTTTCTTTTATTTTTGTTTTGCCCATCAAGATGTTGTCTTCTTTTTCTTTGGTAAACTTCTCTCAAATGTCATTATATGTTTGATATTATTTTTGTCCGTGTTTTTTTTTCTTTTGTTGGGAGGTTGGAAATCCTTTTAAGTAAAGGAATTTTTTTTATTTTTTTTTTTTTTTGGGGGGGGGGGAAGGAATGGGGGGAGTAGTTATTTATTAGGATAGGATAGAATTTTTTTTGAATTTAAAAAATAAATATATATATATATATATATATATATATATTTTAAAATAACATAATACGATAATAATAATAAATAAAAATAATAAATAAATAAAATAAATAGTAAAATAATAATAATAACAATAAATATAATAATTAATTCATTTATATATTTTGACAAAACATAATAAAATTTAAAAATAATATTAAAACTACTAATTTATTTATTAAAAATTAGAAAACAAAAGAATATATATATATATATTTATTTAATTTTTAATTTTTGTATTAATTTAAAATTTAGAATAAAATAAAATATTTAGTTATTTATTTTTAACTAAAAATTTATTAAAAATAAAATAAGGGTTAAAATAATATTGAACCAAATATAAATATTTAATATCGAAAAATATATATATTAAACTAGGGGAGGGTCAAAATCACGTGTCTATATTTTACCCCTCTTTGTTTGAAATCTCGAAGAGTTTTTATACAAAGAAGTAGACAAAGAGGTGAATTTTGATCCTCCAATTATTCGAAAAGTAAAGATATAATAAAATAAAATAAAAGATGTGACCGAGTCCTGGTTTTGGACCGCCTACATATCCTGGGTTATAAGGAAATCAGGTCACATATAGTTCAAATGGGGTAAAATGATGTGGCAGTGAGTTAGAGATCGAGTCAGATTCTGTCGAGTTTCCGGTTGACGACTTCTCTTTTTACATTCACATGAATAACAAAAATAAAATTGAAGATACAAGTGAAAAATCCTATCTATTCAGCTATTCTAGAATCTTGACTTGAATCTTCATGACTTCTCAAATGGTGAGATAGTCGTTATTTTGAGTTGAACTTGAAACACGAAATGTTCCTCCTCGTTAGCTTTTGGCATTAGAGAGGTACTTGAAAATTGGTTTATCTTCAGATTTTCTTCTGGCTTGGACTTGAAAATATTCACTCTATTCTTCAGGCGGACTCCTGAATTTGCAACTGATAATGTTCACCCTATTCTTCGTGCGGGTTCTTGATCTGCTATTTCTTCACCCCGTTCTTCAGGCGGGCTCCTGACTTGTTACTTCTTCACTCTGTTCTTCAGTCGGGTTCCTGGAGTTACTTTTTCTTCACCCTATTCTTCAGGCGGGCTCCTGGACTTTCTTTTTCTTCACCCTGTTCTTTAGGCGGGTTCCTGGACTTTCTCTTTCTGACTTTTCAAATATGTTCCTGAACTCAAAATAAAAGGTGACATAGAAAAATAACATACCATTCTTCAGGAGGGTCCTATCCCATTCTTCAGGAGGATCCTGAGCATAAAATAAATTCTCATTCTTCAGGAGGGTCCTGAGCAATAAGTAAATTCCCATTCTTCAGGAGGGTCCTGAGCATAAAATAAATTTCCATTCTTCAAGAGGGTTCTGTCCCATTCTTCAGGAGGGTCCTGAGCATAAAATAAATCCCCATTCTTCAGGAGGGTCCTGAGCAATAAGTAAATTCTCATTCTTCAGGAGGGTCCTGTCCCATTCTTCAGAAGGGTCCTGAGTATAAAATAAATTTCCATTCTTCAGGAGGGTCCTGAGCATAAAATAAATTCTTATTCTTCATGAGGGTCCTGTCCCATTCTTCAGGAGGGTGCTGAGCAACAAATAAATTCCTATTCTTCAGAAGGGTCCTGTCCCATTCTTCAGGAGGGTCCTGAGTACAAAATAAATTCTCATTCCTCAGGAGGGTCCTGTCCCATTCTCCAGGAGGGTCCTGAGCACAAAATAAATTCCCATTCTTCAGGAGGGTCTTGTCCCATTCTTCAGGAGGGTCCTGAGCACAAAATAAATTCCCATTCTTCAGGAGGGTCCTGTCCCATTCTTCAGGAGAGTCCTGAGCACAAAATAAATTCTCATTCTTCAGGAGAGTCCTGTCCCATTCTTCAGGAGGGTCCTGAGCACAAAATAAATTTCCATTCTTCAGGAGGGTCCTGTCCCATTCTTCAGGAGGGTCCTGAGCACAAAATAAATTCTCATTCTTCAGGAGGGTCCCGTTACATTCTTCACGAGGGTTCTGAGCACAAAATAAATTTCCATTCTTCAGGAGGGTCCTATCCCATTCTTCAGGAGGGTGCTGAGCACAAAATAAATTCTCATTCTTCAGGAGGGTCCTGTCCTATTCTTCAGGAGGGTGCTGAGCACAAAATAAATTTTCATTCTTCAGGAGGGTCCTGAGCACAAAATAAATTTCCATTCTTCAGGAGGGTCCTGAGCACAAAATAAATTTCCATTCTTCAGGAGGGTCCTGTCCCATTCTTCAGGAGGGTCCTGAGCATAAAATAAATTCCAGTAAACACAAAATAAATTTTGCCCCAGGTTGCACTAGTAAATTTTGTAAGTATCATGAGATCACAACTTTTGAAAAGTACAGTAAAGAGGGTTAATCAAGGCCCTGCTAAAGAAATGCATTTTTTCAAAGTAAAACTAATGACCAAAATTAGGAAATGTGTCTCCTAACACATGAAACTTAAATTACCCAGACAAGAAAGTGCGTCTCCCTAGGGTTAAATGAAATGACTTAATTAGAAAGTGTGTCTTCTAGGAGTGAAGGTTCAAGTTAGAAAGTGCATCACCTAACAAATAAAACTTGAATTATCCAGAATAGGAAGTGCGTCTCCTAGGGTTCAATGGAAAAACTAGACCAGAAAATGCATCTTCTAGGAGTAATGGTTCAAGTTAGGAAGTGCATCACCTAACAAATGAAACTTGAATTATCTAGAATAGGAAGTGCGTCTCTTAGGGTTCAAATGAAATGACTCGACTAGAAAGTGCGTCTTCTAGGAGTGAAGGTTCAAGTTAGGAAGTGTGTTACCTAACAAATGAAAAACTGACTTATTCAGACTAGGAAGTGCATCTCCTAGGGGTCAAATGATGACTCGACTAGAAAGTGTGTCTTCTTGGAGTGAAAGTTCAAGTTAGAAAGTGCTTCACCTAACAAATGAAAAACTGACTTATTCAGACTAGGAAGTGCGTCTCCTAGGGGTCAAATAAAATGACTCGACTAGAAAGTGCGTTTCCTAGGGGTTGAATGAAATGACTCAACTAGAATGTGTGTCTTCTAGGAGTGATGGTTCAAGTTAGGAAGTGCATCACCTAACAAATGAATCTTGAATTATCCGGACTAGGAAGTGCGTCTCCTAGGGGTTAAAATGATGAGTTTTTACCATTATTGATTTCCAAATCTGTGTAACAAAAGAGGGGTACGAAAGAAAATAACACTAAAGTTCAAAAGGGATAACAAAGGATGACACAATATTTAGGTAATAGAATAAAATGCCTTCGTCATATCAATCCTTAAAAACACAAGTACATAACATGTAATCTGGGAGTAGAA
The DNA here is from genome assembly GCA_030864215.1 of Capsicum pubescens. Classification (NCBI taxonomy): domain Eukaryota; kingdom Viridiplantae; phylum Streptophyta; class Magnoliopsida; order Solanales; family Solanaceae; genus Capsicum; species Capsicum pubescens. The sequence continues at coordinate 115,940,388 of CM061539.1, forward strand.
CATGAAGATCATACACATCTTTTTCAACATTGATCGTGACTAAGCTCATGCACATGCGTCACTTCTTTTAAGCTTGTAAAATAAACATGTTCACTTATATTGTACTTTTTTTTTCTCGATGAGTGACTCATGCCCTTTTGGAGCTAACTTCCTTTTTCTTTTCCTTATAGTGGATACTATATATCCTTCAATCGACCTCATTCAAAATTCTCGAATTGAATTTTCTAATCAATGATCAAGTTATTTCCTGATTCACAAAGTGATTGCCTCAATACATTCAAAAGAGGTTGTAACTATCTCCCCAAATACCTGAACATTTTACTTATTTTCTTATATGTTTTTTTCTTTCAACTCTATCTTCTTGTCAAACATTTCAGGATTAGATTGGATTTAAAGATCAGTCTGTGAATTCAACATGCATATCATATCTCTAGAATCACCATAGAAAGTGCTCTCTAAAGAAAGAAAAAAAATAACAAAATAATATATAATAAAAAAATAAAATAAAAAGGACACACATTTGTTGACCAAAATATAGAAGGATTTAAATAGAAATTTTAATAAAATAAGATAAGATATATCTCAAATTTCAACCCTAAAATAATTCGGGTAGTAGAAAGAAAACAAAAAAGACTACCAAAAATCCTTCCTCGTGGGGAGTAGATTGGCTTCTAAATTACCGAACTTAATATTTTAGCCATTGAATTGCACGTCGGCCTTAATGGAGTTTCCACAATCATTGCTACATCATCTTTTTTTTTCTTTTTGAACTCGATCATTTTGAATTTATCACCTCAAACTCTCTCCAAAGTAAGCCATCAGCAATTTCTGTTTTCCCCTACTCCTCTTCATTGATTACAAAACTTTTTTATATGAGTCAAAGGATCACCATGACCCTCGTACATGTCCAACATTGGTGTTATGGAGTTTAGAGACAAGTGAACATTGAAACATGTAAAAATCCTTGTGAGAACTCTCTTTTTCTCTCTCAGTATTTGCATGTTTCTCATATTTTGCATCAAATTTCTCACTTTTCAGATCATTTCTTATTATTCCTCATTTCTAACAATCTACACCAACTCATCTCAGACCTTATATCATTTTTTGTGGGTCATCTTACTTGTTCATTGAACATGGTGTTGTATTGGTGAGATGTCAACTTAGCCACAAACCAACCACCTTAACACTATTTTGATTTTGGAGAAAATTAATGTGTCAGATTTCAAAATTTTTCTTTTTAATACCACCGAATCCATGAAGGACTGCCTACGTATCTCATTAAGATGAGAATCAGGTGTGCGTAGTTCTTGAAAATTATGTCATACAAAATTTAGCCTCAAGACCCTTAAAGGTTCAGGGCTATTAAGATTTATTTTTCTTTCGTAAAAATTTAGCCTCATGATCCCTAAAGATTCAGGGCTATTAAGATTTATATATATATATATATATATATATATATATATATATATATATATATATATATTTGTAAAAACTTAGCCTCATGATCCCTTAAGATTCAGGGCTATTAAGATATATATAAAAATTGAACCAGAGAATTAGAAAAATAATTATGAAAATAATCATATTTTTAAAATATTACCCAATAAATCTATGAATAATTTTTAAAAGATAGGGTCGTATCCTGGGAAGGACTTCCTACGTATCCCACTAAAGAGTGAGAATCAGACCCTCGTAGTTCATAAAAACCTTAAAAGTATATTATTCTATGTTTAAAATTTTCCTTTGAAAAATAATTCAATAATTTTGAGGATAATATAATCTTTTGTGTTTTAAAGTTGCCTGAAAGCCGGTCAACAATAAAATAAGCCTTCCAAATAAATGTCAAAGAGCACGTAAGATGCACATGTTGGTCTTTATAAAGTAGGTCACCTGTCCTAGACAGGTCCGTCCCCTGTGCCGAGTCCCGCTAAGTCAAATGCATATGATGCAAATAAAGCGGTACTTAATAGGGATAACCATATTCTGAGTTTTCAGTTTTTCTAAGTTTAAACCTAATAGAGATAGGTGTCTAGACTAGCTTACCCGAGCGGACAATCGAGCCGGGGAGGGACAACTTGGTCGGTAGCAGGGCAACACCGCCTTCATTGTCGATCTGAACCCCGCCTAACATGTGTGACTATATCCTTCACCAGGTGCCTTGACACTCCGGCTATCTCAAAAAGAAGGTGGGATGCATATGTTGCATTTCCTCTATCCTATTTCAGAGACTCAAAGGGGGTACGCGATAGAAGACAATATATAATACAGTTCAAATAATATCAAAGCGGTAAATAAGCAACAAGTAGAACATAAGGCCAATAAACACAATATCAACAATAATTAAAGCAAGTATAAGTCAATATAAAAAGCTCGAATTCTTATTATTCCCCAGCAAAGTTGCCAGAGATGTCACACCCCTTTTTCGCTCGCAGGGTCGAGGTCGAAGGGTTTTCTCAATTAAAGTGACGATATTGAATAGGGATTAATTTATTTAAAGAGTCGCCACTTGGAATTAAGTTTTGGTGTTCCAAGTCACCTTATTTAATCCCTAATCAAAAGGAAGTGACTCTTTGTTGGTCTACGAAAACAGAAGACCGGGTAAGGAATTCTGTTGACCGAGGGGAAGGTGTGACGCACCCCTCGAGTCCCACGGTTCTAGCACGGTCGCTTTTATTGACTTATCTTGACTTAAATTATTTTTGATAACTTATGTTTATAGGCCTTAATTCGCACATCTTTAAAATATGTTGTTTATACCTCTTGTATTAAGCTAGTAAAATAACTAATTTTTAGGACGATCTTTGTCGAGGTGCATTATTGCATCCTCAAATTATTTTTTAATATCTCAAAAAGATGTGTACGCCGCATTCTTAACTAAGACAGATATATTAAACGTGCCTAAAGCTTATCTAGCGTTAAAATGCATTCGTTCGTCTCTTGTCTTTAATGACAACACTTCACCTAGTAGAACTCGGAAAGATTTCAAAATTCTTATTTTGTTTGTAGCTAAACCATACTTTATTATTATTATTATTATTTATATTTATTTATTTTTAAGAGAAAAAAAAACTTATTATAATGAATAACTTTTATCGCCCTTAGTGATTACTAATGTGTGAAAGTTCATAAAAAAAAATAATATTCTTACCACCATTGTTGTGCCACGAGAATAAGAAAAATAAATAAACTAATAAGAAGAAGATTATACATTATAAAAGAATAACAACTTTATGATAATATTACATTAATGAACATAAAATAAGTCATCTAAACGTTAAGAAATGGATCTTTAATATGAAGCCAATGCTTTCTCCAATATATCGAAATAGAAGATAAAAATGAACCTCAACTATTTTTAGTTCGCTTGCAATCTCTCGAAAGAAACAAATAAATCCAATATTGATCGAAACTACGTTTGAACCTCGAACGAAAACCAAAACTCAAATTCGCTCCTTCTAAATTCTTCCTTTTTGTTCTTCGTTTTACTTCTTGTTTTATTTTCCCGTCTTGTTCCTAATTCTTTTTTTTCTTTACTTCTTATTTCTACTCTCCTCTTTCTTTCCAACCTTAATCACTAAAAACATAAGGTAACAGTGATCATTTACACAAAATATCACTTAATTCAATATCAGTGGATATAGAAAAATGGTAAGTTGTATAAATCTACGTATAAAATCTATGTACTTGGTAACTTAACCATATAATTCACATCAAGAATATATAAAGATGCACATAATTAATCAACACACACTAAATAACTGTACAAAATTATTTAAACAACTTTATTCGTGATTTGGCTCACAATAAAATTTATAAAATAAATAGCTCTAGGTTGAATAAAAACCTGTATGATGAACTAATTAAAAAGAAGCTCGAACGACGCCATCGAAAACTCGAACGGATTCCGAACAAAACCACGATCTACATGTCAATTTGACTTTTAATTCACCCTCTGTTTTCTTCCCTTTTCTTTATTTGTTGTCTATGGTTTTTGTTGTGCATAATTTTTTCTTTTATTTTTGTTTTGCCCATCAAGATGTTGTTTTCTTTTTCTTTAGTAAACTTCTCTCAAGTGTCATTATATGTTTGATATTATTTTTGTCCGTGTGTGTTTTTTTTTGTTGGGGGTTGAGAATCCTTTTAAGTAGAGAAATTTTTTTTTTTTTTTTTTTTTGGGGGGGGGGGGAATGGGGGGAGTAGTTATTTATTAGGATAGGATAGATTTTTTTCTGAATTTTAAATATATATATATATATATATTATTTTTTTAATATAACATAATACAATAATAATAATAATAAATAAATAAAATAAATAGTAAAATAATAATAATAATAAATATAATAATAATAATTAATTCATTTATATATTTTAACAAAACATAATAAAATTTAAAAATAATATTAAAACTACTAATTTATTTATTAAAATTTAGAAAACAAAAGAATATATATATATATATATATATATATTTTAATTTTTGTATTAATTTAAAAATTAGAATAAAATAAAATATTTAGTTATTTATTTTTAACTAAAAATTTATTAAAAATAAAATAAGGGTTAAAATAATATTGAACCAAAGATAAATATTTAATATCGAAAAATATATATATTAAACTAGGGGAGGGTCAAAATCACATGTCTACATATTGATACACTTTTTAAAAAAGAGAAAGAAAATTCTATGTAAGCACATGCAATCCCTATACCCAATTGATACTCTTTTATACCATATTAATATACTTTTTATACTACATTGATACATTTGTAGTGTCCATATACTCAATTGATACTCTCTTATACTAGATTGATACATTTTTAGAATGCATGTAGAAACTATATAGAGTCGTATAAAATATATATATAAATAATAATTGTAGTTAAAAATTATATAGAATGTGTAAAAATATGCTATAATTATTATATAGAATATGTATATGTATAGAAACTGTATCATTATTATATATAAATAAATATCTTTACCAGTTGTATTATATTAAAAGTATATGATATTGTATTTTATTGTATAAATAAGTAAAACTAAACAAAACAAATAGTATGTTATTTTAATAATGTTGGTGAATGCAAAATAATCTGGAAAAAAAAAAGCAATTACTCGATTGTTTAAAAGGAATAATCAATATTATACATTGATTATATATTTATTACATATAAATTATACACAAAATATAATAGGAATAAAAAATATAACGTATTGATTTTTTTTCTATTCTAACTATAAATTATTGAGGAAAAAAATGTCATAAAATTATATTTAATTGTTAAAATAAAAACAGTTTCTTCTTAAAATTTTAAAAAGAATAGCGAAAGAGAGTGAGAAGAGCAGCCAACAAAGGAAAAAAAGAAAAAGAGAAAACAATGAATTGACATATTAAAAAAGAGCCGAACTGGCTAATTTGTGGAATTACATTTCTTAAGTCATTTTTGGAGGAATTTGTTTGACCAAGAGGTCATATTTGTCCTTTCCCCTTAAAAAAATTTAGGCTGTTACCTGAGACCTCCATTTATGAGGGCCTCATTTTCTACCACTTATTATATTAGTAGTGTAAAAAAATATATATATGAAAAGTTCTTTTTAAGTAGGTGAACAACTAAAAAAATAGGATTAGATAAAAAAAATAAAAAACTTAAAAAATAAGAGATTTTTGTTAAAGTCAACGGATAAGTAATTTATTATTCAGATGACATCTTTTTTTACTTTTTCCATAGAAAACGTTTCCTTTACTTTTGATCTTTTAATTATCTCTTTTTTATCCACTTTTCTCACCTTTTCTCTCTTACTCACGTTCACTCCTCTGTCTTTCTTCTATTCTTCTTTATTCTCTTTTTTCAAATTCAAAGACTCAAAAAATTAACATCAAAATCTAAATATTGTTGATAATATTTTTACTTTATTGATAATTTCACTTCGAAGAGAACATAGTTCATATTTTAAATTTGAAAAACACATTTTGAAGCGGCTAAAAAATATTTGGGATAATCGATCAAGCCTTTGTATTTCTTGAATCGGATAAAATCATTCTAATTTTTTATATTATTTTTATATTTTATATTTGATATTTTTTTTTATAGTGCACATTGTGTTTAAACTATTTGTTAGAATTTAATATGTCAAAAGGGTAGAAAAATAGATTTTAGATAAAAGCGTATATAACTTTTGTTGTTGTTGAGTTTAAGGCCTCTCATTCAACTTTCGCCTTAGACCACCAATGTGTCTGATCCAGTGGCGGACCCAGACTTTTCACCAAGTGGGTTCAAAGCTGCTGCATAAAATAATTTAAAAAAACCACCCCTACAGGGGCTCGAACACGGGACATATGTGTCAACAATTTAACCATCACTAAGCTGGGCCATCCTCTTGTTTATAATGCGTTCAATATATAATATATATCTTTTAAATTTGTAAAAACTGCTTATATATACGCATATATACAGTGTAATTTTTCGACGAAGTGGGTTCATATGAACCCACTTGAACCTATGTGGGTCTGCCCCTGGCTTGAGCCACCCCTACATCTAACTCCACTTCACGTCACAACCGTATACACTATATATATACGTATTATATGTAGGAAATATACACCATCATGTTTTAATTCATACTCTGGCGCACCACCACCACAAAACCAGCGTACTAATTGGTTATCGCCATCCATAATAATGTATCATACCTTATCAAATTTTTTTCAAAAAAGATGGAAGATAAAGAATTGAAATCACCTAAAACATTGATTAATGGTATATTTTCAGCATAACAAAACTTCGAAACCGATATTTGGATAGACACCACAACAAATCTCGAATTCGCTGTCTCAAATCTCGAATTCACTGTCTCATATTCAAAGTTTACCACCTAATCAAGTGTCGCCATCTCAATCGTCAATTCTTCAAGCACTAACTGAACAAACTGTCAAGAGATAATGTCAAAACAAACAATTATAATTTTAAAGCTCAATCACTATAGAAAAGTTGAGCACACCAGAAGGTTTGAACGTAAGTGCTTGTTTTATTATTCTGCTGGTTACATCTCTTTTTATACAAATTTTGTACATGATGAAGATAACTATAAGAGTCTTATCTAATGCCTATTTTACAGGAAAGATAATCTTTTTGTTACAGAAAAAGCTACAACAATTCAAATTCAAAATAAACTCTAATAGCCCCCTGCAAGATCATGTTCGTGATCAAACCATGAGCTTGGATCGAAGATTGAAGAACCGATTCGTGCCAACTGCTTTAGTAAATATATCTGCAAGTTGATTTTGAGATGAAACATAGCGAATCACTAACGATTGATCTTCAACCATCTCCCGTACAAAATGATAATCAAGCCAAATATGCTTCGACCGTTGATGGATGACAGGATTTCGAGATAAAAACTGTGCACTAAGATTATCACAAAGGACAATAGGGGGTGCAGTGAGAGGAGCACGTAGCTCACTGAGCAGTTGTTGAACCCAAATTAATTCAGTAGTTGCAAAAGCTAAAGCACGATACTCAGCTTCAGTGCTTGAGCGGGCTACAACCTTTTGTTTGCGAGAAGATCAACTGATCAGGTTACCTCCATAAAATAATGCAAAACCATGTTGGGAGCGACTATCATCAATGTCAGAGATCCAACCAGCATCCGAAAAGGCTACAAGGCTAGAATTAGACATAGGACGTAGTAAGAGGCCATCATGGATGGATCCTTTTAGATATCGAAGTATGCGTTTGACAGCTGACCAATGAACAGTGGTGGGTTCTTGCATAAATTGGCATACTCGATTGACTGCATAGGATATTTCTAGCCTAGTGATAGTAACATATTGAAGTGCACCAACAACACTACGGTATAAACAAGCATCAGGCAGGGGATCACCATAAAGAGTATGTCTTGATCCAGGTTCAGCCGGACTAGAGATAGGCTTTGCATCGTAAGTCACGAATGTACCTGCCTTGAGATAAAATGATCCCATTTGATGTTGGAGATACTTCAATACCAAGAAAATAATTTAAGGAACCAAGATCTTTGAGAGAAAACTGTTGATCAAGAGAACGAATAAATGCAGTGATGAAATCACTATCGCTGCCAGTTAGAATAAGGTCATCCACATAGACAAGAACATATGTTGTGTGCTTAGAAGTTTGCTGCACAAAAATAAAAGAGTTAGATAAACAAGAGCGGAAGCCAATACCGAGGAGAAAAACCTTTAACTTATTGAACCAAGCGTGTGGCGCTTGTTTGAGGCCATATAAGGCCTTGTTCAATTTGTATACAAAATGTGGCCGATGAGGATCAACAAATCCTTTTGGTTGCTCCATAAAGACTTGTTCGGAGAGATCACCATCTAAGAACGCATTGTTAATGTCAAGTTATCGAATGGGCCACTTATTTGTCACAGCTAAAGACAGAACAAACCCAATGGTTGTAGGCTTAACAACGGGACTGAAAGTATCAAACTAATTAACACCCTCCTCTTGGTGAAAATCTTTCGCTACAAGACGAGCTTTGTGACGTTCAATTGATCCATCAACTTTCTTCTTAACCCTGTAGACCCATTTACAACCAACAATGTTAGAATTAGGCGGTGGTGGAATCAATGTCCAAGTCTTATTTCGCTTAAGGGCTAAAAATTCTGTCTGCATAGCATGATATCATTCAGGATATTTGGAGGCTTGATGATATGTTGTAGGTTCTGAAATGCGCGAAGGATCAGGAGGAAGAGAATGTCGAGATGTTATAAGAGCTTTTGGTTTTAAGGAATTAGTCTTACTTCGAACAACCATGTGATGACTAGAGGTGTCGGAGGGGCGAAAATAGAAAGGGGTTGAGGTCGGGTAAGATAAACCAGATGGTGACAGGTGTTCAGATGGGTTAATGGTTAGTGTATTCTCTGTTTGTGGATATTCTTGAGGGGATACTGTAGAGGGTGTAGAGGGTATGTGTGTATGATTAGTGTGTTCAGATGAGGGGATAGATGATGCAACTGGAGGACTTGATGATGACCTTGATGCGAGAGAATGTGAACGCACTGGACGTTGAGAAGCTTGATTGAGTAAAGAGAACGAAGAGTTGCTAAAATGGGACGAGGATGAGGATGATGTTGTGATCGGAAGCATGGAGGAATACGGGAAAGTATTTTCATCAAACACAACATAACAAGTAATATAAATTCGAGAAGACGCGACATGGTAACAAAGGTAACCTTTGTGACGAGAACTATATCCTACAAAGACACAAGGAATAGACCGAAAATCAACTTTGTGATGATTGTAAGGTCGAAGAAAAGGATAACAAAGGCAACCAAAAGTTTTGAGAAAACCATAATCGGGAGAATTTTTGTACAGTAATTGATATGGCGATTTAAAGGACAAAAAAGAGGATATTGTAATATTAGATAAGTACGTAGCAGTGAGAAATGCCTGCTCTCAAAATTGAAATGGAAGAGAAGCATGGGAAAGAAGAGCGGGTCCTTTTTTAATTATAATACGATTTCGGCGTTTCGATGCACCATTTTGTTGGGGTGTATAAGGACAAGAAATACAATGATCAATGCCTTGATTTTGTAAAAATGATGATACATTTCGGTACTCACCTCCCCAGTCAGTTTGAACTGATTTTATTTTTATCCCAAACTGGGTTTCAACGGTCGACTTAATTGAGTGAAAAATTTAAAAACTTGCGATTTATGTGACATGAAATATATTCAAATAAATTTGGTGCAATCATCAATGAATAAAACGAAGTAGGAGGATCCATTAATAGAAGGAACGGGGGAAGGTCCCCAAACATCAGAATAAACTAATTGAAAAGGACTACTGCTAGAAACATGGAAATGGGAAAAGGGTAGGCGTCGACTCTTGCCTAGTTGACAAGGTTCGCAAACATTAGGAAAATCAAAGCTAGAAATAGGTAGCCTAAAATTAGACACAAGACGACGAAGAAGAGCTTCATTTGGATGAGCTAGTCGACGATGCCAACGAACAAGAGATGTGCGTTCACCAAGAAATACGGAAGGCGGGGAAGACTGAGAATGAGACGATGATAGTTAAAGACGGTACAGGTCATCATTAAGTGTTCCTCACAGCAGTTTCCTGCCCTGCAAATCCTTCACATAGCAATCATAAGGATGAAATTCCACATAGATATTATTATCACGAGTTAGTTTAGAAACACTAAGTAAATTCTTAGAAATTTTAGGGACATGGAGAATATTTTTAAGATGAATGGGTTGTGTGCGTGCAGACAAAATTGATGAACCAATGTGCGAAATAGAAAGTTTCATACCATTACCAACCGCTAAACCATCATTACCGGTGTAAGGCCGTAACGAGAGGTTAGCCATGTCTGAAGTCACATAATGTGTTGCACCCGAATCAAAATACCAAGCAGGATCAACAATAGCCGAAGGAGAAGCAAAATGGTCTTGTTTGGGAGTTGACCGTGATGGCGATGGCCTTGTTGGTGGATAATCTTTTTCATTGGAGCGATGGTAGTAATTACGAGCTTCATGATTAGTTTTACCACATATTTGACATGGCACACGATGCTTGGACTGACGATTATTAAACTGAGAGAATGCAGAATGGGAATATTGTTGAGGTACCATAGATTGAGCATGATTATGAGAATTTTGGGCAACAAGATTACAGAGTGGGGGCGGTCCAAGAATAGATGACTGGTTGGTATTATGAACGGGTGGAGAAGGAGGAGGATAAGATGAATTTTGAGTTAAGAGGGCATAAGAAGGAGTAGAGCCAAATTGAGTATTAATGGCGGTCAAACGAATTTCTTCAGCCAAGCGTTCTTCTTCCTGAAGGAGGAGTCCAAACAGTTCTTCGGGAGTCATAGGACCAGAACGCATATTAAGTGCAGCCTTGAAAATTCTGAATGGAGAATCCAAACCATTAAGAACAAATGAGATGAAGTCATCATCTTGTACAATGTACAAGCTTTCTGCTAAAGAGTCGGTGATTGTGCGTTTCTTCTCTAAGTATTCTGTGATGGAAAGATTGCCTTTAGGAAGGTTTTGAAGTTGAGATTTTAATTGCATAACTCGAGCACGTGTCTGCAATTGAAACATACGCTCGATTTTAGTCCAAGCATCATAAGAAGAGGTAGCTCGAGTTAAGTGGCCAAGAAGAGGATCAGAAATTATTTGACGAAGCCAAACAAGAATAAGAAGATCGTTGCGTCGCCATTCATCATACTCAGGGTTAGAAGTAACCACTGGTTGTGCGTGGCTGGTAGCGGACGCTGTAGTAGAAGGGGCGACAGTAATAGTTTTTGGAGGAGGATTGGAACCAAGAACAAAGGAGTCAAGAGAAAAGGCTCTGAGTATGTCCAAGGTATTTTCTTTCCAAAGACAATAGTTGTTTCTATCAAGTTTGAGAGAGAGGTTTGACAACTGAATAATGTTGGAAGAACCAGAGTCTTTTGCAAGTGATAACAGGTTGCTGGAGTTTTGAGGATTGGCTATAGGATCGATGGGCAAATCCGATACCATATAGAAAAGTTGAGCACACCAGAAGGTTTGAACGTAAGTGCTTGTTTTATTATTCTGCTGGTTACATCTCTTTTTATACAAATTTTGTACATGATGAAGATAACTATAAGAGTCTTATCTAAGACTATTTTACAGGAAAGATAATCTTTTTGTTAGAGAAAAAGCTACAACAATTCAAATTCAAAATAAACTCTAATAATCACTAAAAGAAAGTTCATTTTTAGATTTTGTATTTACAAATGGATCTTGTAAGAGCTAGAGAAAAAGAACAAGAAAGGAAAAGAAACAATACTCGCATTATGAGAAACAATACTTGACATTCTCTTGAAAGCTGAAGGAGGATCGAGCTTAGACAAAATGAAACAATACTTGCATTATGAGAAAAAATTTTGGAGACAAAAGACTAGCGTCACCTGGTTCTCAGCAGGGGCGGATCCAGGATTTTCAGTGAGGGGTTCAGTAGTACATATACGGACTAGTCGAAGGGGTTTCAGCCTCTATTATTTATACATAATTTTTTTTTTACCATGTACATCGGCCACTGGTTCTCAGAAGGAGCCACAAATACTAGATTTTTTTCATAATCTGATAAAAAAAAATAGAAACAGATTACAGGAGAAGAGAGTACAAGATATATAGTAATGGAGACTGGCTTGAATAGAATAACTTGATAATTATGTAGACAATGCAATTTTATCAGAACCAATTCAAGCAAGGAAAAGGGCAGAAGACTACAAATTTCTCTAATCTGAAGCACATACCAAACATAATTTACAAGTAAAAATCGAAATATAATTTCAACTAGAAGCCCAATAAATACAAACTCAACGAAGTCATTCCCTAAAAACTAGCAAGAGAGCTCCCCATGCATTGAATGGCGGTACAGAGGTGACCAAGTCGTAAAAAAAGAACAAAAAAAAGGAGCAAAAAAGGTGTGTATATGGAATTTTTTTTTAAAAAAATATAAGTAAAACTAGAAAAGCAGAAAAAGAAAAAAAATCGGAAAACAAGAATGATGTGTTATAAGTTATTATTCTGATAACTGATATAGATAAAAAGAAAGCAAACAATTGTCCTATATCAGTTACATTTAAAAAAGCTGTTTAAAAAAAAGAATAATATGATTTTAGAAAAAATAGAAAAGGAGGGGGGGGGGGGGGGGGGGGGAGCAAGACAACGAAAAGGAGGAAGAATTAGGCAATTATCTAAAAAGCTACCATGAAATAGAAAGAGTAATTAGTTGGGGAAAGGATGAGAATGGCCTGTCGACCAAAGTATTTTCACAAAAGTGACTCTTGAATTCATATTATCATATAGTAGTCATTTCCAGCAAAATGGCTCCTGAATGTGTATTTCTCTTTCTTCCTATTTTTATTTTCTTTGCTTGTTTTTCACTATTTTTTTTCTTTTAATGTTGTTAATTTATTTATTTTTTGAAAAAAGTCCACTTTGTCTATCCATTTATTTTTTTAGATGCGATCACGGAAATAAAAACATGAAATATAAGTCCACCCATAATTGTTCTCTCTTTTCATATGAGTTAACACTATAGCGGCATTTTGACTTATTTTTTTTCCTGCTATCTCTCTCTTTTTAATCAAAAAAATTAAGGAATGTTTGGACAGTAAGGGTACAGGGTTTAATAAATTTTGTATATGCTCAAATTTTCACAAAATTTTAGGTGAAGTTAACAAATTCACGAATAACGAACTACTGTATATGCTTGCACAAATTTTCTCTGTAAAAAGTATATTTATGTGGTATATATACTGTATCAACGTGGTATAAAAGTGTATCAATCTAGTATAAAAGTGTATCAATGTAGTATAAAAGTGTATCAATATGGTATAAAAGAGTATCAATTGGGTATAGGGACTGCACATACTTGCATAGAATTTCCTTTCTGTTTTTTAAAAAATGTATTAATATAATATAAAAGTGTATCAATGTGATATAAAAGTGTATCAATTGAGTATAGAGACTGCATGTGCCCAATTGGGCCAAATGGCTAAAAAAAGGGAATTAAATCATTAATTTAGCCGACTGGCTATACATGTCCACCTTTTCAAATGTGGGCTATTTTTTTTTTAAAATGGCCAACCCATGTCCTTTTCCCTAATTAGTTTGTGTAGAAAAGCAAATGAGTAAATAAGGGTAATTAGTTTTATTTTAAAACTTTTGGGCCTTAATTTTCTTCTCATTACATGGGCTTGGCCCAAATTAACGGCGTCGGATCAACATCGGGAAACAAATAAACTGCAAAAGCTCTAAGTGGCGAAGAGCCGACATCGAGTGTCAAACCTGTCCATCGATGTGAGCTCTTGGGAAAAATCAGGTATGAATCGATTAAAACCTCAGGTTCATACTAGAACCACGACGATTCAATAAAAAAACCTAACCTAAATCAAATCAAGGATTCTCTGAGTAAGGAGCTTGGTTGGATCGAATTTACATTGCAAATATATTTTTCTATGTACATAATATAAATCTTTGTTACCCTTTTTGTTCTTTTTTGCACATGGTGGATGAGCTTCAAGATCTGTCTCTAAAACAATCGCACCTTTACTATCCATGAATTGGAGTAGGGCGGCTCCGAGAGGGATCGTAGAATTTTTCTTTCTACAAGTAGAAGCCAAAATAAAATTTAAAAAAAAAATACATCATACCACTACTTAACTTGTCATAACTACTTAAAATCTCAAAGTTTTTAAATAATTACATAAATTTTAATTTTACTTAAAAATTTGAATACATCACAAAAGAATGTGATGTATCCATGTAAAATTAAGTGATGTATTCGGAAGAACGTGACATATCCGTGTGGAATGTGATTTATCCGAAAGAATGTAATATATCAGTGTAAAATTAATTGATATATATATGGAAGAATCTGACGTATCCATGTGTACTAAATCAGAAGAGTTGGGATAGAGGGTAATTAGCCTTATAAGAATTGGGATTTATGTTGTGCTTACAATTTAGCCAAACAAATACAAATCCAATAAAATCATTTCCTAAAATGTAGCGAAATAGCTCCCCGTGTATGGAATGATAGTAGAGAGGTGACCAAGTCGAGAATTATGAAGCCCCATCTTACTCTTGGTCGACCACGGAATTTCACTTGCATTTGCCCGCTCTCCATCATTTCCCACGTCCCTTAGGGTCTAATCAATGTGGAAGAAATTTCATATGCCAAATTATTTGGCTAGGAAGTAAACTCAGAGAGCAAGCAAAAATTTGTGGTGCACAAATTTTGTATTTATTTTTCTTTTCTTATTTTATGTTTAGAGGCTAAGTTTTATTACTTGGTCCCCAAATTTGGTCATCTACAAAATGATGGATATTTTTCATTGTAAAATCATTCTAAAATTCATAGTTATCCATTGCAAGAGTAGAGGTTGGGAGATTAATTCTCTTATATGTAATTGAGATCTCTCCCTTTCTAGGCATAATACATAAACATGCCCCTTAACTCGACCTCAAATCACATCTATGACTTTCAACTTTGAATGTGCACAAGTAGGCACATAATAAGACGCCATGTAGGACAAGAATTGTCCATGTTGAACACCATGTGTCTACATTTTCAACTTTATACAAGTTTAAATGCCTACTTGTGCACACCCAAAGTTGGAGGTTATAGGTGTGATCCGAGGCCAAGTCAAAGGGCATGTTTATGCATTGTGACTTGTTAATATAAAGGTAGTTGTTCTATGGTGGATGTAGGATTATTCATATTTGAACCACGTTAAATCTTATGTCTTTCTCTTATTTTTTGTTTCATATTTTCACTAACAACTGATTTCAGAATCATAGTTTTGTCTGAGTATGCTCTATGGTTGCAGTACAATTTATACTTTCACATCAGAAAAAAATTACTTTGATTTTCTGTATTTTTAAATACTATTTGCAATAAAAGAGAAAGAGCAAGTAGTGATGATATCAATGAAGTTTGAAATTGATATATATAGTGGGCACAACAGCTTTAACAACTGAATGATCCAGATTATGGCGTTACTGCATAGGAAAGGTTCTATCCATGCTATTGATGAGAAGTACCCTGATCTTACATTAAATTCTGACAAGGAAAAAATTGAAGGCGATGCATTTAGTGTCATCCAACTGCCCTTGAAACCTAACGTGCTCTGTGAAGTGAATATAGGTACCGACGAGACCGTCAAATAGTTATGGTACAAGATACAAGGATTTTACCAGGACTTGTCAATGAATATAAAAATGTTATTACAACGACATATTCACATATTTAAGATGGAGTCAGGTACTTTATTTCAAGACCATCTAGATGCGTTCAATAAATTTGTCATGAACTTTAGATTGCCGGAATTAAAAAGAATGAGGAGATACTTGCATGTGCTTTACTATTTTCATTGACTTCAAAGTATCGTGATATTGAGAATTCAATGGTGTATAGAAAGGAGCCTATCACTCTTGAGCAAGCGCGACAAACACTTAACTCTTGTGATGTGCGGAAATATTTTGAAGGAGAAAAAGATAATTAAGCTAGTGAGCTCTTTGTGAGAGGTCGTACTAGCCAACAGGGAAGGAGAAAATCAAAACACATATCGAAATCTCATATGAACAAGAAGAATTCGGAGTGTTGGGGTTGTCACATGAAGGAGAACTTTGAACGATATTGCCCAACGTTAAAGGACCAAAAAAGTGAGTGCATCCATTATTGAACAAGTGTATGATTATGATAATGAATATGTACTTACAACATCATGTAATAATGGAGTCTATGCAACAAAAGAGTGTTAGATTCTGATTGTACTATATATATATATATGACATTGTGAAGAGATTGCTTCAGCAACTCTGAGAAAAGTGGAAAAATCATAGTAATGGACAATAATGTAATTTATAAAATAGTTGACATTGGCTTAGTCTGGGTTCGTGACGGCCATGATAGAATCGTGATATTAGAAGTCCGTCATGTTCCTAATTTGAAAAAGAATTTTATCTCTCTGGTTACTCTGGATAAATAAGGCTACAAGTACATGAGCGAAAGAGGAACAATGAAGGTGACTAACCGTTTCATATTAGAGGATGTCCTCTAAACACTAGAAGGAAGCATCATAGTTGGCTATGTTAATGCATCTACAGTTTAATTATCAAATAACGACAAGACAAGATTATGGTAAATGAGACTGGACTATATGAGTGCATGAGGATTGGAGATGCTGAGCAGCCAAAACCTTTTGAATGGTGAGAAGATCAGCACACTTGAATTTTGTGAGCACTTCATCTTAGGATAGTAGAAGAAGGTCAACTTCAGCACAGGCAAACACAAGATGGGAAGGATGCTAGACTACATCCATTCAGATTTATGAGGTCCCTCTAAAGTTTCATCAATGAATAAAAAAAAAACATTTTTTCATATTCATTGATGATTTTTCACGAAAGTTTTGAGTGTATTTCTTGAAGGAAAAAGTAATGCCTTTGAAGTTTTTAAAGTATGGATGGAGTGTTCGTAAGGTATTTGGATGGAGTAAATGGGTACAAACTCTGGTGTTTATCATTAATCAAATTTAGTTAGTAGAGATACTATTTTTGATGAATTATCTATACTTAATCCTCATAAAGTTTCTAGGGAGTTATAAGAAAATGAGAACACCAAGCAAGTAGAGCTATCGGTAGAGCTTACCAAGGAAAAAAATCAAGAAACTCAAGTTCACGAGTCAAAATATACAAATCTTGAAGAACTTATTGTCAATCAACCATACACAATTGCAAAGGAAAGGAAAAAAAATAAATACAAAAATCGAAATGCCTTATAAGCAAGCAAATCTAATTGCATATGCATTCATAGCTGCGAAAGAAGGGGTTAAAGATATTGAGCCCTCCTCATATGTTGAAGAAAATTCATGAAAGAATGTTGTACAATGGTAGTTAACCATGACGAAAGAGATGGAGTCTCTTCACAAGAATCAACTATGAGTTTTAGTTGAAAGACCAAAGGAGAAGGAGATAGGTGGATGTATTAGGTCTACAGAAAGAAAGAGAAAATTTTAGAAGTAGAAGATGTTAAATTCAAGGCGAGATTGGTTGTTAAAGGTTTCAGTCAGAAGGAAAGAACTAACTATAATGAGATCTTTTCTCCAATCGTAAAACATAGCTAAATTTGTGTGCTGTCACATCCCATTTTTTCGCGAAAAGCGGGATTCGATGTGACAACTCTTTTTGGGATTGTTTAAAGAGTGAATGATCGCTACCTAATGAATTAAGGTGCGGTAAGGAACCATTCTATTACGAACTTATTTTATTCTTTAGTCTAGTTCACCAGAAATCGCGTAAGCGTTCAAATTACCTGAAAATAATGGTGTTAGGCACCTTTCGAAGTCCACAAATGTGGATCCCAGTCAAATTCATATATTACATGAGAATTCTACGTGATAAGCAAAGATCAAGAATTTTAATTAAGAAAAATGATTATGTTATTAGACAAATAAATTTTATATTAAAAATAAAGATAAGCAAGAAAACTAATTATCAAAATAAATATAAAATGAACAATTAAACATGCTGCATGTAAATTTGATTAAACCTTAATTAACGTAAGTTTAAATAACTAGGTGATTGGTCATGAAAAATT
The DNA here is from genome assembly GCA_030864215.1 of Capsicum pubescens. Taxonomy (NCBI): domain Eukaryota; kingdom Viridiplantae; phylum Streptophyta; class Magnoliopsida; order Solanales; family Solanaceae; genus Capsicum; species Capsicum pubescens. The sequence continues at coordinate 115,958,514 of CM061539.1, forward strand.
CTTATTTAAAAACTAATAAATAAATTAGACAAAAATATATTATTATCTAATTAATACTAATTTAGGTGAAAAAAAGTTTACATGCAAATTTAATTATTATAGTTTAAAGTAAGTGAAACGAAACTTGATTGTACTTAATACTATTTAAGCAACTAAGTGATAAAAATCATGTTTTAAAAAATAAATAAATTTAGCAAAAATTTATTTGACCTAATTAATATGAAACTAGGTGATAGAGTAGTTAAGCATGCAAACCTATTAACTAAAGTAAACACATGAAAATTAAATTAAAAAAATATGAAGAATATTAGATAAGCGAGAAGAGAGAATTGAGATGAATATGTGGAGAAATTGGCTAATTAACAGCTTAAGTTAAACTAAATTATCCCAAACAAATAAAGAAATAAAAATAACACAGTAAATAACTTATTTTAATAGAGTAACAATTTTCACAATTTAAATGACATCAAGAGAGTTTTTGTTTATTCAGAAAAATAAAATATTTGTTGCTTTATAGGAATGATTTCACGATATTAATAACCAAGCTCATTTGACATTAGCAATATTTTTTTTATTTGAGGTCAGTATTAAGTTAAAATAGTAATATTATAATTTTTTAAGACAATTAAAATTTATGAATTTTAAGATATAAACACATAAGATTTACGAATAGATACACATAATCTCTCTTTTCAAAACTTTAATAATAATAATAAATACGTAGGAGAAGTATTTATATAGTTTGAAATGGCAATGTCATATCCAATCTACATAGTGTAAAACGAGACGGGATAGGGGCTTTATATAAAGAAATGCAAGTGACTTCTAACAAATGAAATTGTGTTCAAAACATTAGAATAAAAATAAAGGAAAGAGGGGTAAAAATTTGAGAGTTATAAAAATGAAAAAAGAAACACATAACACATAATTCCCAACCCTCGAGTAACCCCCTTATTAGTGGTTGTACCATAATTATTAGAAAACGATACTGAGCAGAAGAAACAATGTTTGTTTCAAAATGAATAGACTTGGCTAGTCAGCCCTTCATAATTCCAAATTTCGAATTCTATCAAATACACATACACACTATATATATGAGAAATATCAACAAAGAGACACAAATGTGCTGATCAACTAAAGTTCGACATTGACCTAATCTCATAATTAAGGAACCTAATGCTATATCCATGCTTTCTAATTTGAAAAATCAAATAGCTAACACCATAATCTAACCAATAAGATTTAAAGATCTGCTAAGCATGGTTCACAAGCAAATGGGTTCAAATCCTGCAACATGATTTCCTATAGTGATGTATTCTTGTTACTTGAAATAAAATAATGACTATGTTTCAATCTCAAACAAGTCAACAAACATGATTTAGTATAAACATGGATCAAAATACGAACACAAAATGCGCACACGAAATTGGTAAAGAGTCAGGAAAGAGAGAGAGGAAGTACTGACCTGGGCTTCCAGGCCGAAATGCAATATAACGGGCCAAGATTACAATAAAAGATCAGAAATTAAATAAGCCACCCTCGAATCTGAACTTCAACAGAATGAATGAACCAACAATCTTTTAAGTATAAATAACATAAAGACCAATGTTTAGGGAGTTGGAATTTTTTGAAATATTGAAAACATAAGCTGTGTATTTGTGTAATTTTTAGATCTTTCAAACTAATTGACGAAAATCTTTTTGGTCTTCTTTCCTAATGAATAATGATGCATATGAATCTTCTTGATCAAAATTGGTGCGATGATCTCGACACCAAATCACAAATTCCTTGGGACTGATAGAGGACAATAACAAAGTGACACAAAAAATAGGGAAAAAAAGAAAAGAAAAGGAGAAAATACCAACTCAAAATAATGAAGGGAAATGGAGTTACAGTGAAATGAGTTTCCTGGTAAAGGGGTTGAGTATTTTGAATTTTAGACAAATTTGAGGTGTTTGGGCTTGGCAAATAATAATAGCTACAATAATTATATTAATAAAAACAGCAAAACAATAGTAAGAATAATGATGATGATAATAGCAAATATAATGACATTCTCCTCCTCCTCCTCCTCTTATTATTATTATTATTATTATTATTATTATTATTATTATTATTATTATTATTATTATTATTATTATTATTATTATTATTGTTATTATTATTATTGTTATTATTATTATTGTTATTGTTATTATTATTATTGTTATTATTATTATTGTTGTTGTTGTTGTTGTAGAAATAGACTAGGTGTTTATAAATATGAGTTTGCGAAAATAAATTTGTAAATATTAAAAAACATTATGTAAAATATTAGATTTAAATTAATAGATTATACATAAAAAATATAAGATTGAACGATAAAATAAATTGTATACATCAAAATCATGAATGGAACAAATATATTCATTTGTTATCAAAATAATACGTAAAGACATATTAACATTAAAATTTTTAGAATAGCAATCTAGGAGGCATATGGGAGGTCAAAATTGGGTGTCAGCAGCTTCCCCTTCGTTGCTCGAGAATGATAAAAAAATTATCGAGCAACGAAAGTTGACATAGTAATCAATTTTGTTCGACCGAGATAATGATTTATTGAAATTGAAGTAACTGGTGGTGGTTTTAAAATTGTGTGGCCGAGACTTTGGGCTTAAGTCGCCTACATATCTCGAGTTCATCAGAATCAGACTGTATGAAATTCTAGATTTAGGAATGTAGGATATTCCTACAGAAAAAAATAATGAATATTGAATTTGAAAGACAATAGCACGAGTTGACAAGATTGGAGTATGACTAGTTGTGGAATGTGAATAAGATTTAGGTTGAGTTGTGGAATATCTGATAAATAATTATACTCAGAAATGGGAGGAGGATTACTCTCGAACATTTTTTCTTGCACTTTGAAAACTTCGATACCTGCAGCTTCTAACACAACTAGATAAAATAGTTAGATCATAAATATAAAGAATTATAGACTAAGATCATAAAAAGTAGTAGTGATTGAAAATAATAATGAGAGAGGGGATAAGAAAACATATCTATTATGAGAGAGTAATGTTTTGCTCGCATAAATTTGAAGAGATCGTGTTTAACCTACATAATATCCAGGGAAGCAATGTGTAGCCTTGAATTTCATCGAGGTAGTTGTGCTTAGCACGTTCAAAATCCAAAAGACAATATTCTTCTTTAAGTAATGCTTAATCCAATCAACTTTCAAAGGATAGTGTTAAGTCTCCGGTAATCTTTAAGAATAGGATAATGCTTAACCCAATCAAGTTTCAAAGGACAGTGCTTAGCCTCTGATAATATTTAAGAATAGGGTAGTTCTTAACCCAATCAACTTTTAAAGGATCATTATTAGCCTCCGATAACCTTTAAGAATAGGATATTGCTTACACAATTAACTTTTCAAGGACAATGCTCAACCTCAGATAATTTCTTGATAAAGTTGTACTTAACCCCATTAAATTTCAAAAAATAATGCTTAGCTTCAGAAAATTTCTCAAGAGAGGATAGAGATTAACCCAATTAACTTTCTAAGAACAGTTCTTATCCTCAGACAGTTTCTTATTAAGTCATGCTTAACTCCATAAAATTTCAAAAAACAATGCTTAGCTTTGAATAACTTCTCGAGATAGGGTACAAAGTAATCTAATTAACTTTCTAAGGACAATGTTTAGCCTTAAACAGTTTCTTGATAGAGTCGTGGTTACCCCATCAAAATTCAAAAAATAATGCTTAGCTTTGGATAACTTCTCGAGAGAAGGTAGTCCTTAACTCGCTCAAAAGACAAAACAACAATACTTAGCCTTGTATATCTCCTAATAGTGTATAGCATACTCAAGATTTATACGTCACTCTATTCCTACACTCAAAGAAAATTTATTAGTTTAAAAGGAAAAAGATTTATTTATGTTTTTCCAGTCCTTTGCTTCAAGTCTTGAATACATTACCTTTGGTCATAAGCTCTATATAGCTCTCTTGAGATGCAATCCTTGATGAAATTTTTGAGGATTCCTTAAAATATTTTGCCCCAGTTTCATGATCTTAATCTTGCTAGCCTTGAACTTGCAGAAATATTTTTGGTGGAATTTTTGAGATCCTTTCAAAAATTCTACTCGTGATACATATGTTGTCTGTCTTAAACTTGTAGAGATACTTCTCCATAGAATATTTGAGTTCCTCTCAAATCTCAAAACTTCTATCCCAGTTACATAGACACGACAAAATATGAAAATTTTATTACGATAAGACCGCAGTCCATAGGAGTGCCTATGTATCCCTGTTAAATAGGAATCAGGTCAAATGTAGTTCGAATTACACAGGATGAAATCACAAAAAATCATATTGTTCCAAGTATTTACAAATATTAAAGTAATTTCAAGTGTTTGGAAACCTAAAATAAAAAAGCAACATGATACCCCTTCATCAATGTCAGATAGGTGTCACTCATGCTTAGAAAATTAATCAACATCAAAATTTGGCTCCATCACATTTATTACTTTGGTATTAATCAATCCTTGAATTATGTCTTTCAAAGATTGGTATTCTTCTGTGGAGTTCCCATTCATCCCTGAATGATAAGCACAACCTTTAGAATGATCAAGCCACCCTGCATGTGTATTTATTATAATTGCAGGGATTTTTGTGATTTATGATAACGCTCAATCTACAGCTCTCGTTTGAGTGTAAAGCGGTCGTTAGCAAATATAGAACCCAACCTGGGTTGGGTGTCGATCCCACAGGAAATAGCTTGGCCAACAAGTAAGCAAAATTACTAAACTTTTGGTGCAAGTCTCGTAAAAAGGGGGGATTCTTGTATTGCAAGTAATGTAAACAAAAGCTGAAAATAATAAAGTAAAAAGAGAGAGATTGTTACGTTGGTTGTAAACAATGAGAATTGAAGCGTTGGGGTTATGTCCACCTTCTGAGGTATACGTCTCTATTGGCTATGAGTGTGTAGAATTCTGTCATGCAATTGCTTATAGAGGATTGTAGTCGATGGTAAATCCAAGCGTCTCTCGACCTAAACAAGGACTATTTCACTTTAACTCTCTCGATCTTAAAGCGTATCTAACGGTACGAATTCTCCAAGAGGTTAGTCCAGTTACGGCACTAGCTTTTTAATAGGAAAGGGTGTCCTACTACCTTGACATTATCTCTTTTCCAGACAAATAACTTTTCTCTCGAACAAGTTAAATGTTAGACTGGCGTATTCTTGCGTTTGCAACCGCAAAGAATGTAGATTAAGATGAAGAGAATAATGATATAAGCAATATACGTGCCGCGAACTCACAAACTCACAGCAATAGATAGTATCTCATACGGCTTCCATAACCCCAACAGAGAAGTTTAGTTACCCATGAATGCGAAGGAAATCACGATTGACATTGTTGTTATACCACAAGATTGAGTAATTTCGTGTAGCTTAGGTGGTAGGCGTGAGACGTGAATTCCTAGGCAAAGTAACGATTCTCTTGTTGTGGAATTTAAGAATAGAAGAGTAGAAGAAGAAAAATAGAATTGAATTGTGAGATGAGAAGTTAAGAAGATGTTAGAAGATGTAAGAAGATGATCGAAGATGTGAGGAATGGAAGGAAGTATTGTGTTCTCCCTCCTTCCTCCCTCCTTATTCAAAATCTCTAGCATGATAGGGTATTTATAATACCCATATCCTACTCCTACTAGATAAATAAAATATCTAACCAAATCCTACTAGGCTAATGTAATACTTAACCCAATTGTACTAGGTTAATGTAACATTATCATAATCCAAATAAAATAATGAAATACATAACCTAATTGTACTAGGTTAATGTATCATTGTCAAAATCCAGCTTTGTGTCTGTAAGTCCCCAAAGTCTTCAGAATTGTTGTTTTAGCCCGGGACAGATTTTCCATGCAGCAGGTTTGGTCCCCCAAAGTCTTCAGAAATGCTGTTTTAGCCCGGGACAGATTTTCCATGCAGCAGTTTTGATCCTTAGGCGTGTAAACTCCCTTCCCTTCCTTCGTGAGCTTTCTTTAGCGTCAAGTAAGCCATAAAATGCTGAATTATGCATCATTTATACCTGAAACTTTACTAATCATGTTCGTTAGCTCATTTACAGGAAAAAGGACTAAAAGTGCATGAAATATATAATTTGTTCTCAAAACTAGGCTAAAATATGGGCAAAATATATTGATATAGGTACGTAAATTCGCCTATCATCAACACCCCACACTTAGAGCTTTGTTCGTCCTCGAACAAACTATCATGTCCTTCTAAACGTCAACTTAGGGTTTTACAGCAACAACACAAAATATTCGTCAAGACAAGCACAACAATTATCAACAAAGAGTATCTTTTCGATTATAAGTAGAAACAGTTTAACCTCTAGCATAGACTCGGGATGGTGATCAACTCGCATGCAAACGTTAAGGTACAAGGAATCATATGTGACTACCCAAAACTCATCAACCATGTGTGTCTCACACTATAGTACCCATAATCATTCACAAGTATAGCATATTTTTCAAACATGGGTATCAAAATGTCCTTGCTCTCACTCTCACAAAGAATTCATATGTAGCAACTGATGACCATAGGCTTGCCCTTAATGTAATACTCTACTAAATGTCAGAATGCTAAGCTTAGGATCAAGTAGGTCTTTTGATGGTTGTAATGTAGGCTAAGGGACGGGTAGGACTATTTTGGCCAGGAATAGTGACTAAGTTCCTAAGCGCTTTAATACATCACTTTGTATCATTGACACTTTGTTTTTTTTCTTTCTTTCAACCTTTCTTTCTTTTATTCTACCACCCTTGTTCTCCTCTTTTGTTTTTCAATTTTAAGCACAACTCGTTTTTCAGCTTTCTTTTCTTTTTTCTTTTCACAACATACCTCTTATGATAGCACTTTTTTTTTCATAACACATTCAAGCACCATTACAATTTATAGCATCATACTCACCCAATTTCCTCTTATGTTGTCACATGACTTTTTCACTTTAAAGCACTTAGGAGTTTGAATCAAATTACGATCTTGAAAAAAAATGGATTAGGCTTACATACAAGGTTGTCAAAGAAAATAGGCTAAAGGCTCAAAAGGGTTTAACTAGGATGATGTCCATGGGTAGGTAAAACTGAAGGTAAACAAATATAGGTTGCCAAAGAAATGCCTAAATCATATCCTAAACTTACACTCCTTATTTTCGCTTTGCATACATACCAGGCAAGTTCTAGCATCAGCCACACACATAGAATATACGATTATCTCACACACACAAGGCACATGGTCGACTTGCTTGGAAGTAATATAGACTCTCGACCCAACAAGTGAAGGAATTGAACCACACAATATCACATAATGAGTCACAACTAGAGCCTAAACGTCTCAATAGTCACAATTGTAGCACATACTCTTGTTATAATCTCATGCTGCCTATCAAAATAATTTCATGCGAAGCTAGAAAAAATTTACTACTAAAAAAATGAAACAAAAACAAAGCAAACAAGCATAGATGCGAGTAGAGAAGTATAACATGCAATACCACCACCCCACACTTAGTCGGGACACTGTCCTCAGTGGAGAATAAATACGAAGAACCTGGTCAGTCGTACTCGTCCTCAATGTCGGGGGTCATACCCTTTGCATCGGAATCATCATCAGAGTCGTCATTCTCAGAAGTTCCTCATAAGTATCCCACTTAATTCCAAGAGTGAGTCAAGGTATTTGCAGCGAGGAGGGTTCTCCTTGCTCTTTTCGGCCTCTTTTCTTGCCTTTTTGTGAAGTGGTCTTGCTTTGGGTGCCATTGTACCTGAGACTTAAAAAAAATGTTCATGTTAGCATCATCTTGATGGATACAATCTATAAACAAGCAGTAGTGGCACCACCCCACACTTAGTTTGTTGGTACAGACTAGTGAAGTGAAAGTGGTCGATTACTCAGACTTCATCGACATACGTTTTAGGGGATATATTCCAACAGGAAATTCAGATATGTAACACTTCTTGCAATCTTTGCAATACTTTCATGTTAGGTATATCAAGACTTCTTCATAGGGATTACATCATGGTATAGTTTCTATCAATAATCACAATCTCCTATGTCGGTAGGCAACTATAAGTCTTATTCCGATGAGCGAGACATCCCAACCTGTAAGTATTCAAGTGACAAGAGCATGCAATGTTCATGACTATAGCAATTCCGCAAGTAGTATAACAATGCATCAAAATCAATTTCTAGTTGGAAACAAGTTAAGAGTATCCTAACGTTCATGTTCACTCACTTGGTTTTGTATCAACAATTCAAACACATTAACATCACCAATATTTCTTCAAGATGTAGAAATTCTTAATAGACATAGCAACGTAGCACTTACGAAAAATAGATGAAGAACAAAAGAGTACTTACGTGATTGAAGCCTTTGGAGATGTTCTTGTGAAGTGGGAGAGCAAAAAGAAAAGTTTTGAGATGATTTGGAGAGTATATGCGGCGCCTAGGTCAAGTTTTCAATGTGTTTGTGTTTCAAGACTAAGTCTCCTTTATATAGGAAGAGAATGGGTCGGGTTTTGACCCATTTACAATCGGTTTTGGAGACAAAAATGCTACATATGCGGCGCATAATGCTTGGCATAGTCATGGTATATGCGGCGCATTGTCTATGGCATAATGGGACATATGCGCCGCATAGTCTATGACATTTGTAGACATATGCGCCGCATAGTCTATGGCATATGAGATACTGAGACCAAATGCCATAGCATAGGCGGCGCATAGTCAAAAGCATACCTAGGAATAGGCGGCGCATAGTGTATAGCACACTAGATTCCGAGACCTTAGGCTATAGGATAGGTTGTGCATCGTTCGTGGCCTAGTTTTACCTAGGCCTAGCCTTCCTCGATGCCTAGTTTGGCATGAGCAATGCTCAATCCATAGCCTTATGCATCACTATTCCTAACTTACCAACTTTACCATACAATGCGTCCAAATCGTCAATTGAAATCAATCTTCTCGTTGAATACCTCTTGCACCTACATTTGCTCGAAAACAATAAAAACGATTAGAACGATGGGTTGCCTCCCATCAAGCGCCTTAGTTTTGGTCGTGGCACGACTCTTATTTTTGGATTTTTATTTATCAAAAGCAAAACACATACTAGAACGAAATGAAAAATGAAAAACGATAAACGATAAATGAAAAACGATAAACGATGGGTTGCCTCCTATCTAGTGCCTTATTTATTGTCGTAGCACGACATGGTTACCTCGAGTACTCAGACTTCGTCGAGGTAAATGGAGGATCGTTTTCTAAAAGGATTTAGACGACAATGAGGCTTACTTGTAGGAGGGATACCAATTATATCATCAATAGTCCAACCCATAGCTCTCATGTATCTCTTCAGAGTAGAGATGAGAGCATCTACGTGCTGTTTACTTAAATCATCCGCACTCACCGGAAGTATCTTTATACTTTCTAAGAACACATACCTTAGATAATCGGGGAGCTCTTTCGATTCTAGCATTGGTGGCTCTTCAAGGGAAGTCTTCGCTGTAGGTGAAGGTTGATTCTTAAGATCACGGTCCGGTTGCTTAGGAGTATGGGAATAGGACTCTATTTCTGTTAGAGCACCCATAAGTTCTTCATAATCTTCATCGTCCTCATGCTCAACCTTCAGCAGCGCAGCAGACAATGGCTCAACAGTAAGCTGTTTCTCTACAGATAATGCTTTCTTATCTTCATAATGAACATCATCTACAGAGAACACATCCATATCTTTTGGCTGCTTCATCACTTTGCATAAATCAAAACGAATCACTTCGTCATTCATTCGAAATAAAAGCTCATTATCTCTCATGTCAATAAGCACACTTCCTGTTGCAAGGAAAGGACGTCCCAAGATTATGGGAACTTCAGAATCCACCTCGCAATCCAAAATCACAAAGTCTGCAGGAAAAATGAAGGTAGACACCTTCACCAACACATCATTCAAGATACCCACAGGTCGTTTTACCGACCTATCAGCCATCACGAGCCTCATATTGGTTGGTGTCGGATCGCCTAACCCCAACTTCTTGTAGACGGATAGTGGCATCAAATTGATGCTAGCACCCAGATCGCACAATGCCTTAGCAAAATTCATAGATCCGACGGTGCAAGGAATAGTGAAAGCTCCGGGGTCGGCCTTCTTCTGAACTATCGATCGGGTAGCAATTGCACTACAATGATGCACATCATCCTTCAGCTCATAACTTGCTGCCCTCTTCTTAGTCAAAAGATCTTTTATAAACTTCGCATACCCAGACATTTGTTCAAGTGCCTCTACCAATGGAACATTAATGGTCAGCTGCTTCAACATAGTCATAAATTTGCTGAACTTAGTGTCATCCGCCACCTTCTTCAATCTTTGGGGAAAAGGTGGTGGTGGGTATGGAAGTGTTCTCTCCATGGCTTTCTTCTCCTCTTGCTTCCGTTTTTCAGCTTTTCCAGGCTGCATGTTGTGAGGAGTGATGTTAAGGACATTAGGATCGGCTGCTGCGGCATCTTCCCCTTTCGCCTTATCATCAATTTCCGCCTCTTCGTCAGCCACTTGCTTGCCTTTTTCTGAAGTTTCCAGCACCTTACCACTTCTGGTAGTAATGGCCATGCATGACCCATCATTCCTTGGGTTTTGCACGGTGTCGCTAGGTAAAGTGCCAGCCTTTCTTTGATTGAGTGCTGCTGAAAGTTGGCTCAGTTGCTGCTCTATTTGCTTGATTGAAGTGGAATGAGAATCAACTAGTTGTTTCATGGAGGACAAATCATTAATTACCTCAGTAACTCCCGCGCTTGTTGCTTCCACTCCTTTTAATAATTTAGCCATCATGTCTTTCATACTTCCAGAATTAGATGTGGTGGTATCACGTCTACCAGGGGGAACGTACACACCACTACTGTCATTCTTGTTCTTCCAACTACCTTGGTCTTTGCTTCCATATTTATCATAATAGTTCCGACCTTGGTTTCCTTGGGTATTCCCACGGAAACCCCCCTGATTGTTCAAGTAGTTGGCCTCCTCTTCCGAATCAGATTCGTCTCTTCCTTTTAGCGCCACAGCTTTCACTTTTTCGGTCTTCCCTGATAATAAATGCTTTGTAAGAAAATCCATCTGTGTTTTCATGTGCGCCATATCTTGATCACGTTCTTCTTGTCTTCTTCTTTGGTATGCAGTCATGCCTATAGATAAAGTGGGGCTTGCTACCTCGGAATCCCTGGTATGCCAAACTCTACTTTGTTTCGTCATGCGATCTAGCATATTGCTTGCTTGACCAAAGGTGAGGTCCATAAATGATCCTCCAGCCGCATTATCCACCACTGGTTTAGTTATTAAATTCAAGGCTCTGTATAGTATCTCCATTAGGTGAACATTAGTCATATGATGGTTTGGACACCTCGCTAGCTTTGTCTTGAACCTCTCCCATGTTTCATGAAGAGCTTCAGTGGGAAGTTGACGAAAGTTGCTGATTTCATCTCTCAATTGTGCCCTTTTGGAAGGCGGAAAGAATCTTTCTAGGAAAGCGTCTCTCAATTGCCTCCAATTTGTAATTGAATCAGGAGTCAGCCCATTCAACCATAGTGTTGCCTCCCCAGACAGAGACAATGGAAATAGTCGTAATCGAATTGCATTCTGACCAACACCAGGATTGTCAAAAGACTTGCATGTAGAAATAAAGTTGATGAGATGCATATTCGGATCATCGCCTGCTAGTCCACCAAATAATCCCTTGAGTTGCAATAACTGCATCATGGTGCTTGTGATGTTGAACTTGGTTCCGGGCGCTAATGGTGGAAGAATAATGGCTCCTGTGGCTCCGGCTCCATCAAGATCATCATCATCATCATCGAACGGTATCTCACGTTGTGCATCCATTGATGCACTGAACAAAAACCTGCAGTAAACAAAAACAAAAACTAAAAGTAAAAGTACGAGAATCTTTGACCAAAGGGTCTAGTAATTATCACGAACTTAATTGACACTTGTATTCCCCGGCAACGGCGCCAATTTTTGATAACGCTCAATCTACAGCTCTCGTTTGAGTGTAAAACGGTCGTTAGCAAATATAGAACCCAACCTGGGTTGGGTGTCGATCCCAAAGGGAATAGCTTGGCCAACAAGTAAGCAAAATTACTAAACTTTTGGTGCAAGTCTCGTAAAAAGGGGGGATTCTTGTATTGCAAGTAATGTAAACAAAAGCTGAAAATAATAAAGTAAAAAGAGAGAGATTGTTACGTTGGTTGTAAACAATGAGAATTGAAGCGTTGGGGTTATGTCCACCTTCTGAGGTATACGTCTCTATTGGCTATGAGTGTGTAGAATTCTGTCATGCAATTGCTTATAGAGGATTGTAGTCGATGGTAAATCCAAGCGTCTCTCGACCTAAACAAGGACTATTTCACTTTAACTCTCTCGAGCTTAAAGCGTATCTAACGGTACGAATTCTCCAAGAGGTTAGTCCAGTTACGGCACTAGCTTTTTAATAGGAAAGGGTGTCCTACTACCTTGATATTATCTCTTTTCCAGACAAATAACTTTTCTCTCGAACAAGTTAAATGTTAGACTGGCGTATTCTTGCGTTTGCAACCGCAAAGAATGTAGATTAAGATGAAGAGAATAATGATATAAGCAATATACGTGCCGCGAACTCACAAACTCACAGCAATAGATAGTATCTCATACGGCTTCCATAACCCCAACAGAGAAGTTTAGTTACCCATGAATGCGAAGGAAATCATGATTGACATTGTTGTTATACCACAAGATTGAGTAATTTCGTGTAGCTTAGGTGGTAGGCGTGAGACGTGAATTCCTAGGCAAAGTAACGATTCTCTTGTTGTGGAATTTAAGAATAGAAGAGTAGAAGAAGAAAAATAGAATTGAATTGTGAGATGAGAAGTTAAGAAGATGTTAGAAGATGTAAGAAGATGATCGAAGATGTGAGGAATGAAAGGAAGTATTGTGTTCTCCCTCCTTCCTCCCTCCTTATTCAAAATCTCTAGCATGATAGGGTATTTATAATACCCATATCCTACTCCTACTAGATAAATAAAATATCTAACCAAATCCTACTAGGCTAATGTAATACTTAACCCAATTGTACTAGGTTAATGTAACATTATCATAATCCAAATAAAATAATGAAATACATAACCTAATTCTACTAGGTTAATGTATCATTGTCAAAATCCAGCTTTGTGTCTGTAAGTCCCCAAAGTCTTCAGAATTGCTGTTTTAGCCCGGGACAGATTTTCCATGCAGCAGGTTTGGTCCCCCAAAGTCTTCAGAAATGTTGTTTTAGCCCGGGACAGATTTTCCATGCAGCAGTTTTGGTCCTTAGGCGTGTAAACTCCCTTCCCTTCCTTCGTGAGCTTTCTTTAGCGTCAAGTAAGCCATAAAATGCTGAATTATGCATCATTTATACCTGAAACTTTACTAATCATGTTTGTTAGTTCATTTACAGGAAAAAGGACTAAAAGTGCATGAAATATATAATTTGTTCTCAAAACTAGGCTAAAATATGGGCAAAATATATTGATATAGGTGCGTAAATTCGCCTATCATCAATATATCCAACAACCCTAAATATTTCGGTGGGATATGGGCTCTGTCAATGGCGTGTACTATCTGAATGAATTTTTATAAAACTTAGCACAAAATCTGATGAATTAAATAGATCATTGATGTGTTGGTGGATTTTGATATGTTAGTGAATGTTGGAATGTAGCTGGAGAAATTTGAAAGTTCACAGATTATGCGTTGTGGACAAGATAGTTAGTAGTATTATAAGATATTATGAGGTAATTGTATTTCGGTGTAGGGAATGAATATGAAGGTGATTGATATGTGGTGTTTGGTATTGAAGTGGATGAAGTGGTTTTTTGGTAAATAAGAAGGGTTTTAGGATCTTGTACAGTCAAGACAACATTTTCTTCCTTTATGTCATTATTCTCACCAGCTTGTGAAGTCTTAATCACTTGCAGCGCCTGTAAATTTATCATCATGCCATTTTTTATTCCTTCTTCAATTCACTCGCCCAACTTGATGATGTCAACAAGCTTTCAATCTTCTATATATATATTTTCTTATCATATTGTGGCTCTGGGACCTGCATAAAAACTCCTTCATTGGATTTTCCTCTAAAGGAGAAATCACTTTAAAAGTTTCACATATCCATCTCATTCCATATTCTCAGAATGATTCTGTAGGTTTCTTCTTTAACTTTTAAATGTAAAACCAATCAGGTGCATTCTCAACATTAAATCCAAATCTTTCTATAAAATCAAAGGTCATATCAGTTCATTTTGATCATTTTCTCGCATCTTGTGCGACATACCTTGATAAAGCATCTCCAGTGAAACTCCCCATGAATAACTTCATAAGAATTTGCTTATTTTTACTAGATCCTACAAACTTGTCACAATATATTTTCAAATGGACTTTTGGGTTTCCAGTACCATTTTATAATTCAAATTTAGGAGGTTTGTATCCCTTCGACTGTTCAACATTAGGGTGCATGCACAGGTCCTCGTAACTTAGCCCTTTCAACTCCTTACTATATTTGTAACACTCCGTATTTTCGTGCTAGAATTCAAACCATCATTTTTATGTGTATAAATGTTAATCTCATGATTTATATGTTAATACATATGTCATGATCATTATCCTAGTTTATGAAGTGCTCTCGAAATGAAAAATATTCATAAAAACCACCGAGAGCAAAGTTGAGCTAAGAATCTTTGATTCGTCCAAAGTTTAGTATTCGATTCTACAAGGGGATACTTTGAACATGTATAACTTTTGATATACGATGAATTTTTTAGCTCAAGACCCACCAAATTGAAGATAATTGAATCAGCTTTCCAATGATACCAATTTTGCGTAAATCTGATACCCGAGTGAAAAGTTATAACATTTTTTGTGTGAGGTAGTAAGCTGCAACGATTACACCGCTCGGCGGTGCCTATAGCGGTGGAACCAACAGTTCTCATAAGCATCAAAGTTGGGATTATCCAAAATAGAAGGTCACCGCAATTACACCGCTCGGCAATGCCTATAGCGGTGGTACCAATAGCGCTCAACGGTGAGCCTCAAAATCGGTATTTCTGCTGAAGCTTTTAATTTCGAGGGGCAGTCTTGTCTTTGTCCTACAAAGCCATGTCGTGTAAACAGTGAATTAAAACATCTTTTGGGCATAATATGCCCAAATTAACTCAAACTTATCAAGAACAAAACCCTAACCTCCCTCCCAAAGATCAAGAATCCATACTTTAAGTTCATTTCAGTAGGCCCATGTGTTTTCACTTGTGCATTATATTCATTGTTGTGGAAGCATAGTAATGTTTTGGGTAGAGGGAGTAGATGTTCTTGAATATGACGATTTTGATATAATTTCTTTAGATAAGGTTATAGGCGGAGGGGGAAAGATAGAGATGAACTTTCGTTATATGAAATAGTTAGGAAGGAGATATGTGGCAAAAATCTCTGTGAGGGTGATTGAAATTGTTGGTCTTAGTGGAGAGAGACATTAAGTAGGTGTAGTAATGATAGACTTGAATGTTGTAATTGATGAAAACACAAACCAATGAGCCATGTGGTTATTACTCCTTGAATTAAGACTTGAGGTTGTTGGGTTAAGTGATTAGGTGAGGCAATTCCTTAATGTGATGTAGAGTACAGTGTCCCGTAGTTTAAGTTGGCATCCTTTTAACTTGGGGTTAGGCTTCAACATGGAAGTACTATATAGTGGGACTCAAACTCTTGTGGTTAGATGCGTTATGGGAGAATTGTAAGTCGGAAATGATGAAGTGTATTATTTATTGTTTGGGGCATAATTGAGTAGTGTCTCTAAGTTTTAGGTTTATTCGTTGTATCTTGTATGGTAGAGAATGTTTCTATTTCTTAGCTTCCGCTAAATCATATTCATGATTAGTACCAATGTAAATCAGGCCTATGATCACCAAATTTACTCATGCCTTATGTTGTGATGATTATGATTCATAGAACTCATATGCAGGATCATCCCTATGTAAAGTCTCATTACCTCATGTGTTAAGCTTACACGTTTCACTAGGGTTTATCAGGTGACCTTGCATATTTGGTTGAAGAAAAATGTTCAGTGCGATATTATGTTCTTTATTCTACACCTTTCTATCTTAAAAAAAAAGTCATTACCCATCATTCGGGGAAGAATGATCCCAAGGGAAAGATAATGTAACACCCCATATTTTCGTGCTAGAATTCGAACCATCATTCCTATGTGTATAAACGTTAATATCATGATTTGTATGTTAATACATGTGTCATGATCATTTTCCTAGTTTATGAAGTGCTCTTGAAGTGAAAAATGTTCATAGAAACCACCGAGAGCAAAGTTGATCTAAGAATCTTTGATTCGTCCAAAGTTTGGTATTCGATTCTACAAAGGTCTACTTTGAATGTGTATAAATTTTGATATACTTGGAATTTTTCAACTCAATACCCATCAAATTGTAAATAATTGAATCAGCTTTCCAAAGATACTAATTTCACCTAAATTCGATACCCGAGTAAAAAGTTATAGCATTTTTTGCGTGAGGCAGTAAACTTCCGCGATTACACCGCTCGGTGTTACCTATAGCGGTGGAACCAATAGCGCTCTGTGGTAAGCCTCAAAGATGGGATTGTCCAAAAAAGTAGGTCACTGCAATTACACCGCTCGGTGATGCCTATACCGATGACACCAATATCTCTCAGTGGTGAGCCTCAAAATCAGGATTTCTGCTGACACTTTTAATTCTGAGGGGCAGTCTTGTCTTTTCTATACAAACCCAAGTCGTGTAAACAGTGAATTAAAATGTCTTTTGGGCATAATGTGCCCAAATTCACTCAAACTTATCAAGAACAAAACCCTAACCTCCCTCCCAAAGAACAAGAATCCATACTTTAAGTTCAAGATTTCCAAGAAACAAAATCAAGATTCGGATCCTATTCTTGGAACTAAGTAGTCTAAGGTACGTGGGACTATCCTAAAACTACACGGGTATAAGTTTTTCTTACTTTTATCAAATTCAAAGATCTATAATCTTGTATACAAAGAATGTTTGACATTATTGCGAAAAGTATGTATTATGGAATTGTTTTGATAAAATTATATGTTGTCTTGAAAATTTTTTCACGAAATTTAAATTGTACCTATATATGTATATATATTTTCATTTGCAATGAAGAGTCGATTGAGAGAATAATTGATAAAAATCCCTCTCCTTTTATAATGTCATTGATTTCAAGTATTGTGGATTGCTTAAATTGCATGAACTTTTTTAAAGAAAACAAAATGGTGAATGTTTGTTTAATGATCATGGATTGATACTGTTATGACATGTTGAGAGGGTGTTTTTTGCATGATAAACATTCATTGTGTCAAATTAACAATTTCCATGGGTTTTGAGTAATGCAAATATGATATTGCCACCTTATAATTGTACTATTGAGAGAAGAGTATTTTTGATGTAAACTCAAAATTAAAATCTACACATGGCTCTCTCTCACTTGATGTTTAAAAACTATGGGTTGTCATTAACATGAGGATAAGTGAAAAAGGGCTACAGATATGTTATGCTGTGACATGAATGACTTGCAAATCGGGGTATGACGATACCCGATGATAGTATTCCCTTAACAAAACAAGTGATGAATGTTTTGAATATATGAATAATGATTTTAAAGAACTAGAAGTTGGGCCTAAGAGAGTTAGATGGTTACCCGAAGAAAGCACGAGTTGAGAGACTCAATGCTGGAAATCGTGTTTTATCGACTCGGGATTTTGGCACAATGTTGTGTGATCTTGTGTGCCTTGATATATGTCGTCCCAACTTGGGACTATGCTTAGGAGCTATGCTTTGTGGTCTTGTGCCCTACCATGACATATTATTATGATTGAGAATTATGACACCCAGCTTTGTGGACTAGCGAGTCTCCCATACCGATACTCCAACCCTTACGGCAAACTTGGGTTGAGGGCTTGGCCGCCGAGTCAAGGGAGGATCCCATATAACTCATGGGATGATCAGAATTGTAGGGTATACCATCTAGCTTAGGAGAAAATAGAAAGTGAGTCATGATTTTCATGAGTTATTGAAATTCATTTCAGTATGCCCATGTGTTTTCACTTATGCATTATATTCATTATTTTATAAAACACTCTCTCATTATGTTACGTAAAAATATGTTATTTTGGGTTGTTTCATATACTAGCACATTTTGTATTTACCCTCTATATTTCAGGTTCTAAGGCCTAGTCTAGCGATCCTACTAAACAGTGGATTATTGTCAGACAATTAGAGTTGGTGAGCCTCTCTTACTTCAGAATGCATCTTATTTACTTATGTTGATCCCATTGTTTTTAGTTTATGGTCTAACTGGGGGTCTTGTCCCAGTTTCAAACAGATTGTCGTTTTCAGTTGTAGTAGAGATTTCGCAGACGTGCATTAGATGGTTTGAGTTTTATTGAACTCATGTACGCATTACTCAATGAGATACTAAAGTGACCATGTTTCCATTTATTTTCCATATTTCCTTACAGTATATGAATTGTGTATATGATTGCCAGTTAGAGAAGGGCTCTCGGGCCTCCATGGTTTGAGATGCCCGTCATGGCCAGGGCCCCAGTCCGGGTCGTGAAAATATTTAAGTTGTTCCAACCTTTCAAGCACGAATTGCATAAAAGGGTATTTTTATAGAGTTTTGAATTCATATTGGCGGTGGGTGAATGGGGTCATTTTGACATAAATTGAATTTAACGTATGATTGCCTAGATTATAGGACGGAAACATATTCGTGATAAATGTTGGTGGTATATTATGGTCATATGATGTTATTTGATAATTAGTATCGTTGTATATGTGTCTCATTGTGTTGTACAAGAATGGAGATATTGGTTGTTTTTAGAATGTGTGTATATGTGACTTGAATTATTTGGTGGTTATGAGATGGGAAGTGATGGTCAGGGATGTCTTATGAATGCAACACGTGATTTGATAGTGGTGTTGCTTCAGCTTGTTGTACAGGAGGAGTATTCAAAGTAAGGGATAGATTAGACGAGTTACAAACTTGTGACAATTTCCCTTTTAATTGGACGATTCTTTGTTACATTCTTAAGATTACCTCATTATTCTCATCACTAATGTCGTTTCTATCACCCATTTCCTTGTCTTGATAGTTAAACTTTAGAGAAGGAGTCTGAGCTCTTTCAAATTTATCTGATAGGCAAGAGAATGCACGAATCAATCTTTGGGTATGGGAGAAAAATAAAAACAAAACAAAAGAAAAAAAAATCAAGTTAGTAAGGTGAAGGTGACATAAAGTGAAACAACAAACTCATAAATTTGCATGAATAAAATGTCTTATACTGTACAGTGCTTATTTAAGTCCAAGGTTGGCCTAGAATGCTAAATATATGTAACTTATGATATTATAATCCAAGTTTTATCTTGACACAATAGAAGTTTAGAATTAGACTTTCCTAACCTCATTTGCGCAATTTTGATTTGGATTACTTTATCATGATCACATGGCGCATAACATGAATACTGTATTTGAGTAGTGGGTAAGGCGAGAATCAGGAGATACAATCCAAATAGTGTTTGCCGTGGACGTGAAAGAGAATGAATTTTTTAAGCATATTTATCATATCGCAGATTTTTGATCGAGTCGATGTTCAAATGCTAGACAATCTTTAAGTAAAGGTAGTAAATTGAGCAGAACAAGAGTCAATGTATCCCATCAAAAAGATATTATAAAAATATGAGCTACCTATCAAAGAGGACTTTAGCACAAATGGGAGTGTTGGAACTTAAGGTTGTGAAGTGAATTGATATGAAAAGATAGAAGATGGGCTTTAAGCTAGACCTAGGTAATAAGTTCGTACTTAAAGCTGATGAGATGAACACGTAAATAATGATAAGATGTTGAAAAGATAGACATAGAATGTTTAAAGACATTTTTTATTTTTAAAAAGTAGGAGGTTGAAGATTTTAAACACTGTAAAAATTTGAAGGAATTAAGTCTACTGAGACACTTAGTATGAAACAATTGAGAATTACAAAGATTGCGAAAAAAGTATTTGAATTATTGAAAAAAAGGTTCTAATTTTCACCCTTATGACATTATGGGAAGGCGAAAGAAAGAGAGAATATGATTTGATAGAAAAACTATTTGGGATGATAAAAATTATTTCACATTTTCAAATAATAGGATATTTTGTGAAAGAAAGGGAAAAGGAAAATCGTGTTCTTATAAAGGATTACCCACGTATCTTGTTAGAACAAGAATCAGGTCAGACGTAGTTCAGAATCTGAAACTTATAGAAATTCGAATAGCGGTTGAAGATGGATTATAGATGAAATAATCAAGGAGGGTTGTCAAATACATATGTAAGAAAAAAAGAACAAATTCGATATATACACATAAGTTATGAAGACACCATAATTTATCGGGATGCATACTCTTTAGTAAAGAAATATACGACTAAGCTCTAGAAAATAAGAGTGGTTTTTGACAAGGTCCCCTCAAGCGGACAATTTGGGAGCGGGAAAGCTCATGACTGTCGATGCATTGCCGATCAATCGATTCGCGAGGCATTTTTCATAGGGTGTTTTAGGAATGAACGTATGTGCAACTACACAACCGTTTTTAAAAAGAAAAAAAAAAAGAAGGCTTCAAGTGAAGGAAAATATGAGCGGAATAACGATTATAGAAAGCAGTAACACATAGCATATATGGAAAGAAACAACATATTGGACAATATAATAAATAAATAAATAAATAAATAAATAAATAAATATGCAATTAAAGAGATATCAAAAAATAAGAAATAAAACATAGACAAGCAACAGGAAATTGATTGACATGAAAATATAGAACTATAAAAAAAATGAAGAGGTTAACATGTAGAAAGGACAAATCATAAGGTCCAAAACAATCAATAAAGAAAAAAAATTATGAAAAAAACACAAACATCACAATAAAGCTCAGACAAAAAGAATAAAATCCCACATAATACACAAATTCGTAATGGTTAAAACCTAAGTATCCCCGACAGAATCGTCATGCTGTCGCGTCTCATTTTTCTCGTTAAAAGTGAGATTCAACGTGAAAACTCTTTTTGAAATTATTTAAAGAGTGAAGAGTCGCTACCTAACGAATCAAGGTGCGTTAGAGCACCATTATATTACAAATTTATTTTATTTTTTAGTCTAGTTCACCAGAAATTGAGTAAGGGTTCAAATTACCTCAAAAGGAAGGTGTGAGTCACCTTTCGAGGTCCACAAATACGGACCCTAATTGAATTCATATATTACGTGAAAATTCTACGTAATAAGCAAAGGTCCATTATTTTAATTAAGCAAAATGATGATGTTATTAGCCAAATAAAAATTAATATTGATAATAAAAGTAAGCAAAAAAACTAATTATCAAAAAAAATATAAAATGAACAATTAAACATGGTGCATCTAAACTTGATTAATCCTTAATCAATGTAACTTTAAATAAGTAGGTGATTGGTCATGAAAAATCCTTAATAATAAAAAAATAAATAAATTAGGAAAAATATATTATTATCTAATTAATACTAATTTAGGTGGAAAAAAAAAAGTTAACATGTAAATTTAATTATTATAGTTTCAAGTAAGTGAAAACGAGACTTGATTGTACTTAACACTATTTAAACAACTATGTGATAAAAATCATCTTTTAAAAAACAAATAAATTTGGCAAAAATTTCATTTGACCTAATTAATAAGAAACTTGGTGATAGGGTGTTAAGCTTGCAAACCTGTTAACTAAAGTATGCACATGAAAATTAAATAAGAAAATATGAAGGATATTAGATAAGCGAGAAGAGAGAATTGAGATGAATATGTGGAGAAATTGGCTAATTAACAGCTTAAATTAAATTAAACTATCCCAAATAAATAAAAAAATAAAAATAACACAGTAAATAACTTATTTTAACAGAGTAACAATTTTCACAATTTAAATGACATCAAGAGAGTTTTCATTTTAAAAAAGAAAAAAAATATTTGTTGCTTTATAGGAATGATTTCACGATATTAATAGCCACACTCATTTGACCTTAGCAACATTTTTTGTTTGAGGTTGGTCTTAAGTTAAAATAGTAATACTATAAAATTTTTAAGACAGCTGAAAATTTTGAGCTTTAAGATATAAACAACAACAACAACAAACCCAATATATTCCCACATAGTGGGGTCTGGGGAGGGTAGAATGTATGCAGTCCATACCACTATCTCCGAAGAAGTAGAGAGGTTGTTTCGAATAGACCCCCGGCTCAAAACAAAGGACAATAGATAAAAACATCAAAATCATGAACCATGATAAAAATAACAGAGGTACGACATCCACAAAAATATTGTACATTACCAAACAAAGGACACCCCCTCCCTCAAACTCTAAAACTAACAGCCAAGCTGCACTAAATCCCTCCTCCTAACTACTGACTACTACTCATCCACACACCTGAGCCTTCTATCCTAGTTTTTTCCTGCACATCTTCCTATCAAAGGTCATGTCCTCAGTAAGCTGAACTGCTCCATCATGTCCTCAGTAAGCTGAACTGCTCCATGTCACGTCTAATCACTTCTCCTCAGTATTTTTTCGGTCTACCCTTACCCCGCTTGAAATCATCTAAGGCCAACCTTTCACACCTATGAAATGGGACATCCGTGCCCCTCTTCATCGCATGACCAAACCATCTCAACTTCACTTCCCGCATTTTATCCTCCACCGATACCACTTCCACTTTCTCCCGAATAATCTCATTCCTAACCATGTCACCCTTTTAAATCCACACATCCAACGCAACATCCTTATTTTCGCCACCTTCAACTTTTGGATGTGAGAATTCTTAACCGGCCAACACTCCGCTCCATACAACATAGCCAGCCGGACTGCAACTCTATAGAATTTGTCTTTAAGCTTGGCGGGCACCTTCTTATAGCATAAAATTCCCGAAGTGAGCCTCCATTTCATCCAACTTGCCCCAATTTGGTGAGAGACATCCTCATCAATCTCTCTATTCCCCTGAATCGTAGACCCAAGATACTTGAAATTATCCCTCTTACAAACTGTCTGAGAATCCAATTTCATTACCACCTCATCATCTTGCCTCGAGTCACTAAACTTGCACTCCAAGTACTCCGTCTTGGTTCTACTCAACTTGAATCCTTTAGACTCCAGGGTTTGTAAGCTTATCATTAACACCTCGCCGCGACTCATCAATCAAACCTACATCATCCTCAAAAAGCATACACCAAGGCAGCTCTCCTTGAATACTCCGTGTCAACACATCCATCACCAAGGCGAATAAAAACGGACTAAGAGTTGATCCCTGGTGCAACCCTGTCAAGACCGGGAAACACATAAGAATATTTATGTAAAGATGCACATAATCTCCCTTTTTAAGACTTTGGTATGTAGTACTCCCGGGGATGCGTTGACTTAATTTAAAACTTGAAAATTAGACCTTGTAATTCCTTTCACCTCCCGCTAACTATTTATTAGGAGAAGTATTTGTATAGTTTGAAATGACAGTGTCATATCCAATACACATAGTGTAAAACGAGATAGGACAATGACTTTGTATAAAGAAATGCAAGTAACTTTTAACAAACGAAATTGTGTTCAAAATATTAGAATAAAAATAAAGGAAGGAGGGGTAAAAATTTGAGAGTGACAAATATAGAAAAAGAAACACATAACACATAATTCCCAAACCTCAAGTAACCCCCTTATTAGTGGTTGTACCATAATTATGAAAAAACGATAATGAGCAAAAGAAACAACAGTAGTTTCAAAATGAAAAGACTTGGCTATCAGTCCTTAATAATTTCCAAATTTCGAAATTTGTCAAATACACATTCCCGCTACATATATGCAGAATATCTACAAAGAGACACAAATATGCCAATCAAGTAAAGTTCGACATTGACCTAATCTCATAATTAAGGAAATTGATGCATAAGGACGTACTCAAGACATGAGCGGGACAAATTAGCAAGTTTAAAAATCAATTCACGTAGACATTATATTCAAAATAACTCTATTCCTTTAAGTGAACAAATTACTACTTTACCATACTATTAGTAAGACACTCAAATTATAAAATCTGGACACAAACAGAGTGAGCAACTAATCTCAAACTAAAGGTGACACTCCAATCTCCAGTCCTATATCCATGCTTTCTAATTTGACCAATCAAAGAACTAACAACATAATCTAACCAACAAGATCTAAAGGTTTGCTAAGCATCATGGCTCACAAGCAAATGAGTTCAATATTTTTGGAGAATAAGAAGAAGAGGCAGTTTCCTGCAACATGATTTCCTGTAGTGGCATATTCGTGTTACTTGAAATAAGATAATGATTATGCTTCAATCTCAAACAAGTAAATAAGATAATGATTATGCTTCAATCTCAAACAAGTTAACAAACATGATTTAGCATAGACATGGATCAAAACATGAGCACAAAATGCGCACAGGAAATCGATAATAGTCAGGAAAGAGAGAGGGGAAGTACTGACCTGGGTTTCCCGGCCGAAATGCAATGTGACGGGTCGAGATGACAATAAAAGACCAGAAACTAAATATGTCACCGTCGAATCTGAACTTCAACAGAATAAATGAACCGACAATATTAAAAACTAATTTACCCAAATCTTCTTGGTCTTCTTTCCTAATGAATAATGATGCATATGAATCTTCTTGATCAAAATTAGTGCGATGACTCGACACCGAATCACAGATTCTTTGGGACTGGTTGAGGACAATAACAAATCGAAACAAAAAATATGAGAAAAAAAAAAAAAAAGGAGAAAATCCCAACTTAACATAATGAAGGAAAATGGAGTTATAGAGAAATGGGTTTCCTGGTAAAGGGGTTGAGTATTTTGGTTTTTAGACAAATTTGGGAATAATAGCTACTATAATTGTATTAATAAAAGTAGCAAAAACAGTAGTAAGAATAATGATGATGATAATAGCTGCTATTACTACAACTATTACTACTACCACCACTATTATCATCACCACTACCACTACCACGACTACTTCTACCACCACCATGACTATCATCACTACCACTACGACCACTATGACCACTACTACTACCACCACCACCACCACTACTACTACCACAGCTGTTGTTGCTGCTGCTGCTACTACACCACCGCTGCTGCCACGACACCACCGCTACCGCTGCCACCGTTACCGCTACCGCTGCCACCGCTACCAGTGCTACTGCTACTAGTACCACCAACTACTACTGCTCCGACGACTACTACTATTGCTACTATAACTACTACCACTATCACTACCACTACTACTACCACTGTTGTTGTTGCTGCTGCTATTGCTACTACTGCTACTGCTACTACGACTACTGCTGCTACGACTACTGTGACTGCTTCTGCCACTGCTTCCACTGCTGCCGCCGCCGCTGCTCCCTGATAACGCTCAAACTACAGCTCTCGTAAGAGTGTAAGCGGTCGCTGTCAAATATAGAACCCAACTGGGTTGGGTGTCGAATCCCACAGGGAATACTTGGTCACTAAGTATTGCAACTATTATTAGACTGTTGGTCGAAAATTCTACGGAAAGGGGGATGGTTTAGGCGTGAAGTAAAAGTATCAAAATAGCAAAGTAAAAACGGAATGTTTTGTTTAGTAAGATTTTAATCAATGAGAATTGTAAGTTAGAGTTATGTCCACCTTATGAGTTCTACGTATCTATTAACTATGAGTTATGCGGAATTCAGACATGCATGCACTTATAGAGATTCGTATTCTATGGTAAATCCTAGCGTCTCTCGACCATAAGGATTATCTCACTTTAACTCTCTCGAGCTTAAAGTGTATAACTAACGGTACGAACTCTTCAAGAGGTTAGTCCAGTTACGGCACTAACTTATAAATAGGGGTTGGTAGCCCTATTTCCTTGTCACTCTCTCTTTTCCAGACATGTAACTTTTCTCTCGAACAAGTTAATGCTATACTGGCGTATTCTATATGTTTGCAACCACAAGAATTCAATTAAGATGAAGAGAGTAATGATATAAGTAGCATGCGCGTCACGAATTCACAAACTCATAGTAATAGATAGTATATCATAAGGCTTCCATAACCCTAACAGAGAAGTTTAGCTACTCATGAGTGCAGCGGAAATCACAACAGATATAATCATCATACCACAACCTAGAATAATCTTGGCGATGGAGATGGTTTAGACGTCAACTTAGGGTTGGACGTTTCTTTCCTCTTGGTCCGTTGCTCTCAAGAGAGTCGTGTCCTCTGTCAGAAATTGTAACTTGAATTAGGAGCAAAAGTCGAATGGAAAAGACTTGAATTAATGAATGAGTGAGAATAATAAAAAGCTTGCTGAAAAATTCAGCAAATAGGATTTTTATAACATCCTTGTCCTAGTCCTACTGAATTAGGGTTTTTATCCTTGTCCTAGTCCTACTGGGTTACTGTATCCTTGTCATAGTTCTACTAAGTTACTGCTGATCCTCCAAGTCTTTAGAAATGTTGTTTTTGCCCGAGACAAGTTCTTCATGCATCACTTTCAGTCCACAAGCTTCCAGAAGCTGCCTTCCTTCTTACGTGAAGTTTCCTTTGGCATCCAACAGTCCATAAAATGCTGAAATCTTCATCATTTATTCCTGAAAACTTGCTAATCACGTTGGTTAGCTCACTTACAGGAAAAAGGACTAAAAGTGCAGGAATTATATACTTTGTCCTTTAAAACTTAGCTAAAATATGGGTAAATTAAGGTGTTTTAGGCGTGTAAATACGCCTAACATCAACACCCCACACTTAAAGCTTTGTTCGTCCTCGGATAATATATCATGTCCATATAAACATCTACTTAGGGTTTCACAGTAACAACACAAAATATTCATCAAGACAGACACAACAATTATTAACAAAGAGTAGTTTTCTAATCACTTTTAGAAACAATTCAACCTCCAACATAGACTCGTGATGATGGTTAATTCGTATTCAAAAGTTAAGGCACAAAGAATCATACAAGACTACCCAAAACTCATCAACCATGTGTGTCTCACAATATATCACCCATAATTACTCACAAGTATTTCATTTTTCAAAACATGGGTATAAGATTATCCTTGCTCTCACTCTCACAAAGAATTCATATGTTGCAACTGATGACCATAGGCTTGCCCTAAGTGTAATGCTCTACTAATATCAGAATGTTAAGCTTAGGATCAAATAGGTCTTTACAGGTTGTAATGTAGGCTAAGGGACGGGTAGGACTATTTTGGCCAGAAATAGTGACTAAGTTCCCTAAGCGCTTTAATACATCACATTATGCCATTTACACTTTCTTTCAAAGGACCTTTCTACTTTCTTTTAATCTACCACCCCTTCTCACCTCTTTTGTTATTCAATTTTAAATAGAATCAACTTTGTATTTTTCTTTTTCATTTCATTTTTCATTTTTTTTTATAACACACTTCTATAATAGCCATTCTTTTTCATAACAAATTCAAGTACCAATTCACTTTAAGGCATCACTCTCACCCAATTTCCTTTTATTTTGTCACATGACTTTACAATTTAAAGCTCTTAGGAATTTGGATCAAATTATGGTCTTAAAAAAATGGATTAGGCTACATATGAGGCTGTCAAAGAAAATGGCTTAAAGGCTCAAAAGGGTTGACTAGGATAATGTCCATGGGTAGGTAAAAAGAAGGTAAACAATCACAGGTTGTCAAAGAAATGCCTAAATCATCTCCTAAACTCACACTTTTTATTTCGCTTTACACACACACCAGGCAAGTTCTAGCATCAGTCACAACACAGAATATACTATCACCTCACACACACAAGGCACATGGTTAACTTTATTGGGAGCAGTATAGACTCTTGACCCAACAGATGAATGAATTAAACCACACAAATATCACACAGTGAGTCACACTTGGAGCCTAAACGTCTCAATAGCAATGATTTTAGCAGTAACTCTTGTCATAATACCATGCTGCCTATCAGAACAATTTTATGCAAAATTAAAAAAAAATCTAAAATTTAACTACTAACAACTAAATACAACTAAAACAAATAAACATAAATGCAAATGCAGATAAAGAAGTATAGCATACAATTACCAGCACCCCACACTTAGACGGGACACACTGCCCTCAGTGGAAAATAAATAAGAAGAACTTGATTAGTCGGACTCATCCTCTATGTCTGGGGTCATACCCCCTGCATCGGAATCATCATCAGAGTCGTCGTCGTCATCAGAGTTCTCCTCCACGTCGGAGTCTGGCATTCGTCGATCATCATCGGTTGGCATGTCGTCATCAAAAGGTTCCTCAAAATATACACCTACTCCACGCATAGCCCTCGCATGCTCATTCATTGGGTAGTCATAATCCAACTGTTGGAGCTCTGCAGTAGTTGGAACACGACCCCCGCTCATCATGGTAAACCTCGTCATGCCATATAAATGGCGGAAGAAGCTTTCGTCGCGAGCATGTCTTTCTGCAGTGGTTAGGTTGACGCCATGCATGGATTCAGCATCTTTAACCTTTGTGAGGTCAACCTTCTTCGGGTTGTGTGGAATCTTATGATCTGCAGGTTCCTCTTCGATGTCCTCCTTCCTCAATATCGCAGTTAACAGATTGCCAAAGCTGAAGTGGGACCTCTTGTGCAGCCTGGCCTTACGCATTGAAGATCGAATAATCGCCCCAATATTGATGGGGATGTTCGTCATCAAAGCGTACACCAAGCACACTCTATCACGTGTGATCTTTGTATACTGTGACCCTGGAAACAGGAAAAAATTGACTATCCACAACCATATCCGAGCTTCTCTATTCAAGGAGGCATACGGGAAGGTATTGTGCCGATCGGTATCCTTGTGACAACTCCACCGTTCCATTGATCTTGTTTTGCATAGTGTGTGTCTGATTGCCCTGTATGGAGTTCTGCGATAAAGCTCCTTGAGCGGTGATGGATCCACAGATGGAAGACCCAGAAAATAGTTGAAGAACTCCGCATTCAGTTGCAAGACTTGGCCCCGAATCTTCACTTCACTTCCGGTAGTCTTTGGGGACCAATTGGCATAGAATTCTCGCGTTAGATCAAGATTGCATTCTCCCATATCTTGGAAAATGAAATCAAGATGTAGCGTCATGATTTTAGCCAAAATGTGGTGTTCTTTCTTTGCTAGGCTCTCATTTTGTATCAACTCAACATGAACATATTTTTTTACTTTATTGTTCTTGTACCACTCATTTCCTTCCTCCTCTAGGACCCATTTTATCCCGTACATGCGTCGAGGTATTTGCAGCGAGGAGGATTCAGCTTGCTCTTTTCTTCCCCTTTTCTGGCCTTTCTGTGAGGTAGATGCTTTTTCTTTTCCGGGTTGACTTTTTGGTGTCATTGTACCTGAGATTAAAATAATAGTCATGTTAGCTTCATCTCGGTAGATACAATCGACAAACCAACAGTAGTGGCACTACCCCACACTTAATTTGTTGGGACAAACTTAATTAAGTGAAAGATGTCGATTACTCAGACTTCATCGCCCTACATTTAGGTGTTATGTTCCAACAAATATTCAGCGCAGTCATACTTTTCTTGTCCTCTTCACTATCCTTTTCAATTCTTTTTCATGTATTCTTAACTATGTTTTCATGTTTGGACTAATGCATCTCTTTGAACAAAACTACTACATAGATATCGTATCAATTTATGGCTTAGAAATAATCACAACATCTCATGTTTGTAGTTAACCATGATTTTCATCTCGATGGACAAGTCATTCAAACATACAAGCTTTCGAGTTACAAGATTATGCAATTATCTTAACCATGTCGATTCCACAAAAGTGTGACAGTGTATCAAAATCAAATTCAGGTTGGAACCAAGCCTAGAACACCCATACGTATTCTTTCACTCACTTAGTTGTATCACAACAAATCAACCACATTCAAATCACCCACACTACTTCAAGATTTAACAATTTATTATAGGCGTAGTGGTGTAGTACTTTACGGAATATAAAAGAAGAGAAAAGAAGTACTTACTTGGTTGATGGCCTCGGAAGATGTTCTTGCAAAATTAAAAGAGCAAAAGGAAATTTTTTGAGAGATTTTGGAGAGGTAGGAGGGGCTTAGGTTGAATTTGCAATGCATTTTTGTTCTAAGACTAAGGTTCTATTTATAGGACAAGCTTGGGTCGGGTTTTGACCCGTTTGGAATCGGATTAGGAGACCAAAAAGTGAGCATAGGCGGCGCCTAATGCTTTGCCTATGCTTGGCATAGGCGGCGCCTATGCTATGGCATTGTTAGGCATAGGCGGCACCTATGCTATGGCATTGTTAGGCATAGGCGGCGCCTATGCTATGGCATTCTAGATTCATAGAGCTTAGGCCATAGCATAGGCCTTGCCTTGTTCGTTGCCTAGATTTTCATAGGCAATGCCTAACTCATAGCCTTTTGCTTCTTCATTCCCAACTTACCACCTTCAACATGCAATACTTCCAAATCAAAATTTAAAACCAATCTCCTCCTTTACACCTCTTGCACCTACGTTTATTCAACAACAACAAAAACGATTAGAATGATGGGTTGCCTCCCATCAAGCGCCTTAGTTTTGGTCGTGGCTCGACAAAATCCTAGGAAAACAAAAACAACAAAAACAATTAAAAACGATGGGTTGCCTCCCACCAAGCGCTTGATTTATTGTCGCGGCACGACATAGTTATCTCGATTACTTAAACTTCATCGAGATATTTGGTACATCATTTTCTGAATGGATTCAGACGACGCTGATGCTTAATTGTGGGCATGCAATCTTCTTCGAGATGCATCTTGTGCATACATATCCCAGGTGGGATACCAATTATATCATCAATAGACCAACCAATAGCTCTTTTGTACCTCTTCAGAGCAGAGATGAGAGCCTCTATGTGTTGTTCACCTAAATCAGCCGCAACACTCACCGGAAGTGTATTTCTACTTCCCAAAAATGCATACCTTAGGTGACTGGGGAGCTCTTTCGATTCTAGCACTGGTGGCTCTTCAATGGAAGTCTTCGCTGTTGGTGACGGTCGATTCTTAAGATCAAGGTCCAGTTTCTTAGGAGCATGAGAATAGGACCTTATTCTTGTTAGAGCATAAACGGTTTCTTTATATTCTTCAACCTCCTCACGCTCAAAATTCAACAGCACAACAGACAATGGCCCAACAGTAAGCTGCTTCTCTATAGATAATCCTTTCTCATCCTCATAATAAACATCAGCTACAGAGAACACATCAATATCTCTAGGCTGCTTCATTGATTTGCATACATCAAAATGGACCACTTCGTCATTCAGCCGAAATAAAAGCTCATTAGCTCTTAAATCAATAACCACACTTCCAGTTGCGAGGAAAGGGCGTCCCAAGATTATGGGAACTTCAGAATCCACCTCGCAATCCAAAATAACAAAGTCTGAAGGAAAAATAAATGTAGAAACCTTCACCAATACATCATATAATATACCAACAGGTCGTTTTACCGACCTATCTGCCATCACAAGTCGCATATTGGTTGGTGTAGGATTACCCAACCCCAACTTTCTGTAAATGGATAACGGCATCAAATTGATGCTAGCCCCCAGATCGCATAATGCCTTAGCAAAATTCATAGATCCAACCGTTCAAGGAATAGTTAAAGCACCAGGATCCGCCTTCTTCTGTACTAAAGACCTCGTAGCAATTGCACTGCAATGATGAACATTATCTGGCAGCTCATAGCTTACTGCCCACTTCTTTGTCAAAAGGTCCTTCATGAATTTAGCGTATCCGGGCATCTTCTCTAGCGCTTCCACCAAAGGAACATTAATAGTCAGCTGATTCAACATAGTCATGAATTTACTGAACCTGGTATCATCAGCTTTCTTCTTCAGTCTCTGCGGAAAAGGTGGTGGTGGAAGGGGAATTGTTTTCTCCACCACTTCCTTTTTATCTTGCTTACGATTATCAACCTTTTCAGGAGTGTCGTCAGCCTTCTTCTTCAGTCTCTGAGGAAAAGGTGGTGGTGGAAGGGGAATAGTTTTCTCCACCACTTTCTTTTTACCTTGCTTCCAACTATCAATCTTTTCAAGCTGCAGACGTCTAGGGGTGACGTCATGAACACACTCTTCAGCTTCTTCGGCCTCTTCACATTCTGCATCAATAACATTATCTGTTATATCATCAACTACCTGTTTTCCTTTAGATGGATTTTCCAATACTTTACCACTTCGGGTAGTAATAGCCATACACGATCCATCATTCCTCGGATTTTGCACTAGCGTTCCAGCTTTTCTTTGGTTGAATGCCGCTGAAAGTTGACTCAATTGTTGCTCCAGCTATTTTATTGCAGTAGAATGCGAGTCAACCAATTGATTTATTGAAGACAAATCATTCTTCACCTCGGTTACGCCCGTATTGGTTGCCTCCACTCCTTTCAACAGCTTAGCCATTATATCTTCCATGGACATCTTTCCAGAGCCAGACGCCACAGCCTCACGGTTTCTAGGAGGAACATACAAACCACTCATGTCAGTCTTATTCTTCCAACCACCTTGATCGCGATCCTTGTATCCATATTTATCATAATAGTTCCGACCTTGGTTTCCTTGGGCATTGCCTCGGAAACCCCCCTGATTATTCAAGTAATTTGCTTCCCCCTCAGAATCTGACTCATCTCTTCCCTGTGACACCGCAGCCTTGACTTTTTTAGTCTTCCCTGCTAATAAATGCTTGGTAAGAAGATCCATCTGCGTTTTCATGTTAGCCATATCCTGGTCACGTTTCTCTTGTCTTCGTCTCTGCTCTGTAGTCATGCCAATAGATATAGTAGAGCTTGCTACCTCAGAAGCCCTGGTATGCCAAGCTCTACTCTGCTTTGTCATACGATCCAGCATATCACTCGCCTCAATAAAAGTAAAGTCCATGAATGACCCACCTGCAGCATTATCAACCACTGGCTTTGTCACTGAGTTCAAGGATCTGTATAATATCTCCATCAAGTGGACGTTGGTCATATGATGGTTTGGGTACCTCATAAGCTTCTTCTTGAACCTCTCCCATGTTTCGTGGAGAGCTTCAGTTGGAAGTTGTCGAAAATTGATGATTTCATCTCTCAACTGTGCTCTCTTGGATGGTGGAAAGAATCTTTCTAGGAAAGCATCTTTCAATTGCCTCCAATTAGTAATAGAATCAGGAGTCAGCCCATTCAACCATAGAGTTGCCTCCCCAGATAGAGACAATGGAAATAAGCGCAGCCGAATTACATTCTGTCCAACGCCTGATTGTCAAACGACTTGCATGTTGAAATAAAGTTGATCAGATGCATATTCGGATCGTCGCCTGCGAGTCCACCAAATAACCCCTTGAGCTAAAATAACTGAATCATGGTGCTAGTGATATTGAACTTAGCTCCGGGTGCCAAGGGTGGAGGAATAATAGCCCCTGTGGCACCAGCTACATCCAGATCGCCATCATCATCATCAAAAGGAGCCTGCATAGCTCGGCGGTCAGGTCTTATTCCAGCTTGATGATCTCTCCTGTTCACAGGTGCTGCCACCTCATCTGCACACCGTGGATTAAGTAACTCATCATCACCCAGGTCCTCATCATCAGTATTTGTTGCCCGACCTGGGTTATCAATATTCTGTTGATGCACTTGAGCAGCTGCCAGTGCAGCTAATCTATCCTTCTCCTGTTGAGCCGCCATTCTATCAATGTCACGTTGTGCATCCATTCTACCAATAAGTTGAGGTTCAGGATTTATGGGTAATAACGGTTGACCTGAACTTTGAGTGTTTGGCATGCACTTCAAACAAACTTGAATAAAACAAAAACAACAACTAAAAGTAAAATCTGAGAATTTTTTACCAAAGGGTCTAGTAACTATCACAAACTTAGTTGACAACTGTATTCCCCGGTAACGGCGCCAAAATTTGATAACGCTCAAACTACAGCTCTCGTAAGAGTGTAAGCGGTCGCTGTCAAATATAGAACCCAACTGGGTTGGGTGTCGAATCCCACAGGGAATACTTGGTCACTAAGTATTGCAACTATTATTAGACTGTTGGTCGAAAATTCTCCGGAAATGGGGGATGGTTTAGGCGTGAAGTAAAAGTATCAAAATAGCAAAGTAAAAACGGAATGTTTTGTTTAGTAAGATTTTAATCAATGAGAATTGTAAGTTAGAGTTATGTCCACCTTATGAGTTCTACGTATCTATTAACTATGAGTTATGCGGAATTCAGACATGCATGCACTTATAGAGATTCGTATTCTATGGTAAATCCTAGCGTCTCTCGACCATCAAGGATTATCTCACTTTAACTCTCTCGAGCTTAAAGTGTATAACTAACGGTACGAACTCTCCAAGAGGTTAGTCCAGTTACGGCACTAACTTATAAATAGGGGTTGGTAGCCCTATTTCCTTGTCACTCTCTCTTTTTCAGACATGTAACTTTTCTCTAGAACAAGTTAATGCTATACTGGCGTATTCTATATGTTTGCAACCACAAGAATTCAATTAAGATGAAGAGAGTAATGATATAAGTAGCATGCGCGGCACGAATTCACAAACTCATAGTAATAGATAGTATATCATAAGGCTTCCATAACCCTAATAGAGAAGTTTAGCTACTCATGAGTGCAACGGAAATCACAACAAATATAATCATCATACCACAACCTAGAATAATCTTGGCGATGGAGATGGTTTAGACGTCAACTTAGGGTTGGACGTTTCTTTTCTCTTGGTCCGTTGCTCTCAAGAGAGCCGTGTCCTCTGTCAGAAATTGTAACGTGAATTAGGAGCAAAATTCGAATGGAAAAGACTTGAATTAATGAATGCGTGGGAATAATAAAAAGCTTGCTGAAAAATTCAGCAAATAGGGTTTTTATAACATCCTTGTCCTAGTCCTACTGAATTAGGGTTTTTATCCTTGTCCTAGTCCTACTGGGTTACTGTATCCTTGTCCTAGTCCTACTAAGTTACTGCTGATCCCCCAAGTCTTTAGAAATACTATTTTTTCCCGGGACAAGTTCTCCATGCATCACTTTCAGTCCACAAGCTTTCAGAAGCTGCCTTCCTTCTTACGTGAAGTTTCCTTTGGCGTCCAACAGTCCATAAAATGCTGAAATCTTCATCATTTATTCCTGAAAACTTGCTAATCACGTTGGTTAGCTCACTTACAGGAAAAAGGACTAAAAGTGCAGGAATTATATACTTTGTCCTTTAAAACTTAGCTAAAATATGGGTAAATTAAGGTGCTTTAGGCGTGTAAATACGCCTAACATCACTCCCATCACCACCACTACCACTACCACAACTACCACCGCCGCCACCGCCACCACCACCACCGCTGCCACTACCACCTCCGCTGCCACTACTACCACTGCTACCACTACTACTTCTAATAATAATAATAATAATAATAATAATGAAATAATTATAATAATAACAATAATTATAAATGTTATTATTATTATTATAGAAATAGACTAGGTGTATATAGATATGTGTTTGCAAATAAATTAATAAATATTAACAAAAAAATTATGTAAAATATTATATTTAAATTAATAAATTATATATAAAAAATATAAAGATTAAATGATAAAATAAATTGTATTTATTAAAACCATGTATGCGACAAGTATATTCGTTTGATACCAAAATAATACGTAAAGATATATTAACATTAAACTTGTTAGAATAGCGGTCTAGGAGGTATATCGAGAGGTTAAAATTGGGTGTCAACATGTGCTAATAGCATTGGTTGACCAATTGTACTTGGAGCTTTTATAGGTTGATGTCAAAACTACTTTCTTACATGGTGATCTAGAATAGACAATCTACATGGATCAACATGAAGGTTTCCTAGCTAAGGAAAAGAATCATGTATGAATTGGACTTTTTTTGTAAGGTTTGAAACAATTTCCTAGACAATGGTACAAGAGGTTTCATGCATTAATAACTATACATGGATTCTCAAGGAGCGCATTTGACAGTTGTGTGTATCAAGAAGATGTCTAAGATAAATGATTTGAAGAATTATTGAGTAAGAAATTTGACTTGAAGGATTTGGGAGCTGCAAAGAAAATTCATAGAATAGAGATTTAAAGAGAAGACGTTGTTATACATCTTTCTCATAAGAGGCACATTGAAAAGGTTCTTGAGAGATTCAATATGCATATGAGCAAGCCTGAAAGTACATCGTTAGCTTCTCATTTTAAACTTTCAGATTACAAATGTATCAGTTTGAGAAAGAGCTAGAGCATATGTCAAAGGTTCCTTAGGTTAACACAATTGGTAGCATTATAGATGATATTGAATGTACATATCCAGATATTGCTCAATCTATAAATATGTTTTAATAGGTACATGTCCAATCCGAGAAAAAGACGTGGGAAAACTGCCAAGTAGAAATTGAGATATCTTAAAGGTGCTGGTGGTGTTGGCATAACCTTTCAAAAGATGAAGGTATTTTAGTTCTCGATTATGTGGATTTTGACTATGCAGGAAATCTTGATGGAAGGAGGTCCATAACTAGATATATATTTATTCTCATTGGCAATGATGTAAGTTGATAATTAAAACAAACTAGAATCTTAAGCCATAAATAAGAACCAACTGATTGTATTAAACTCAACTCAAGCAATTACAAGATAGAGATCTGTAATGGAACAATACGAAAAACTATAGAAGATAGAAAAAATAGGGAGATGAGAATAGAGATACTGAGAGAGGTGAGAAATAGACCCTTGATTAACAATTCTTAACCTCAATACATTTTTTGTTAACTATTTATTATATTAGATTTCTTGTGCTACAAACCCTATTCCCCCTTCACATTTTTGCACACCACTCCCACTATGAAATTAGTAAGTTTTTTGGATGAACTCCTCACGCGCTCACTTCTTCTCTTAGCTTCAACCCCTTTTTAAGTGTATGTGTCCACGTCAACAGGTGAGGTGTCCTCCACATCAGTTACATGGGTCACAAAATACCTTCATCCTATGAAAGAACCTTGCCCTCAAGGTTCAGAGATGAGTCCACTAGACCGGGATCAACCAAACAGTGAGTTAAAGTGGATCATTTTGTTGATATGGTTCAATTGTACATTGCTTGAGCAAAGAAACATGGAATACTAGATGTACGTGAGCTTCATCAGGTAACTCTATCTTGTTGGCAAGTAAATACAAAAAAATTGTACATCCTTCTTCATAACTTTCCAACGAAAATTGAAAGATATTCTATGATACGAGCAACCCCAGCATTCCTACCCACTTTAGTTTTATGCAATTCATGAAGTAATTTCTAATGCAAGGTCGAGTCATCTGGAATAACCAAGCGACCCCAATAAAATAGCAGACCATTCAAAAGTGAAATCCCGAATTAGTAGTATATGAGTCCTGTATAGACTGTTGCAGAGCCACTAATTTGGGATGAATTTGGTTTAATGCCTTGAGCTTATCTTCAAGATCATATCGTTGGACAGAGACACAAGAGAACACAGATTCACCAGTTTTTTAGAGTGCATCAGTAGTTTGGTTTTGATTTTTCCATGCTGGTAGATAATCTAAAAATCAAAACTAAGTTACTTAGTCATTTTTTATGCTTTGTAGTTTGAATTGTTTGATTAGTTAAGTTTTTGAGGGATTGTTGATCGGTGTAAATGGTAAATCTTTGCCCAAGCAAGTATTGTCTCTGCTTGCTAATCTCTTGGGTTATAGCAAACATCTCCTTATGATAGGTGGATGCTCCTTGAATTTTATTGCTCAATTTCTTGCTATAATACACAACAGGGTTCCCCTTTTGCAAAGTCACAACCCCTATACCTTGTTCGAATGCATCCATTTTAATCTTAAAATCCTGAGTAAAATAGGTAATGCTAACACTAATATGGAATTGAGTTTGCTTTTTAGAGTTTCAAAAGTTGAGTAAGTTGCGACTGTCTAGTGATAGGAATCCTTATGAAGGAGGTCCGTGAGAGGTCCAGCAATGGTTTCCCAATGATGTATGAATTGTCAGTAATATCTTGCCATCCCAAGAAAATTTTGTACTTACTTCAATTTCTTAGGTTATGGCCACTACTGTATTGCAGAAATTTTGAAAGGATCCACACTGAGACTTTGATATGAGATTACATACCCCAATTAATCAACTGAAGTTTGTCCGAATTAAAATTTGCTTCGGTTGGCAACCAACTTATGGTGCCGCAATAAATCCAACACTATTTACAAATGCTTCAAGTGCTCCTCCCACAAATAGTTATGCACAATAATCTTGCAAAGAATACAAGGACAAAATGATATAGACATGTTCTTTACACCTCATGCATGGTAGCCTGAATGTCGACGGAGCATAGATAATGCAAATGGCATCACTAAATGCTAATAATGCCAATTGTGAGTTTGAAAGATTGTCTTTTCCATATCATTTGATATAACTCATATTTGATGATAAGCAAACAACGAATCAAATTTAGAAAAGTATAACACCAAATAGTTCATCAAATAACTCATAAATAGTGGGAATTGGAAACCTTTCCTAAAGGGTGACTGCAATAAAGGCTCTGTAATCCACGTGAAATCACCATGTACCATTTTTTTTTGCGAACCAACAACATGGGTGAAGGAAAAAGACTTGTACTGGCTCAAACTACTCCTTCTTGAAGTATTTCTGTGAGTAAATGCTCCATGGCTTTCTTCTAAAAATAAGGGTACCAATACAGCTTAACGTTAACTGGTTCTGCTCTAGCCACCAAATGTATTGCATGGTCTTGTGGTTTAGATGGTGGTAGACCTTGTAATTTTTAGAATACCTCATCAAATGATTCCAGTAGTGCGGGGAGGGTAGGATCTAGCTACTCATCAGTACTAGGAATAGGGTCCACTTACTGCATATAGTAATAAGATAAAATTACATCCGTGGCCAAGCATCATCAGAGGCTATGCAACTGTACTAGTTGAACACTAGAGGGTTCTAAACCCTTTCAACAAATAGTAGACCTATGGTCATTGAACTCAAGTAGGCATCGACTATAGTCAGTAACCACTCTTCCCAAAGTGGAGAGCCAAGAGACACATAAAATCACATCCTCGGCATATAAGGACAACACATACAAGGGTAAGATCAAAACCTTTAATTTAGAGTGGATATTGGCGTACAATGCTATGACATCACAGATGTTGACCACTGCCCACCACCATCAAGAAACTATGGATGATCTTGATTGATAGCTAAAGGAAATTTGTTGCTCTATCTTAGATAAAGTTACGATCACTACACCGATTCACTAGGACTTGGGTTGGATATCCATTCACATGGACAAAAGATTAAAGTGTGAAAGAGGGATTTCCACCTGCCAAAGCATGATAGGAAATAGTTTAATATTCTCGAACCTCTAAACATTGAAATTCCTCTTATACTATGTCATCAGGAATAATTAGCTTTTAAATAATCTAATTGAACTCAGAATTATTTGTGCGAAGCAGTAGTTGGGTGGAGATTTGCATTAGTGGCCAACTATATATTTTTTCTCATAATAATAACAGAATCCGCATTCCCAACAGCTCTAGATTTCAGCACGAGAGAGATAATTCAAGGGTAGTTATGAAGAAACTCGAGCAGAGGTATTGTTGTTGGCTAATATAAATGAGTGATTTTTATTAGATGACCATGAATTAGGATAGGGTAAAAAAGGTGTAACTTTGTTGTCAAGCACTGGTCGGTTGGGCCTTTTTCAGCTTAGATTCGACGCACATATATATGAACCTATTTCAATACATCATCATACATTTTAGGCTTCTGATTCAGGACTGAGTTATTAATATCCTCCTTAAGCACAAAAACAAAGAGCCTCACTAAGGGCTTATCAGAGATATCATCTGTTTCATTAGACATAACTTCAAACCTTCCTTGTAGCTCTGAATCATGCTCACTTATCAGACGATTGCTAACCTTCCTACTGTTTACTCGAGTCCCTTCTCCTTGAATTAAATTTGAACCTTCTCCGTAAAGTGCATCCAGCCTACTAGTTGTTTATTTTAAAATAATAACTATTACCACTCTAGATCTTCACCATCTTGATAGAAAGATGTCATTGTCAGCTTTTATCCATCCTCGATGCCATAAAAATTGAAGTAGCACTCTGCTTAGAATATCTAAACCTTTGGATTCATACTGCAAAACCTACTGAACTCCACCAATACATGCTTATGGCGAAGGGTAGGTTCTACTGGTGAATGATCAGGTGCGTCGTCTTGTAACAAACAACTTCCAGAAGCATACCACAAACTTCTAATAGTTCCTTAAAGAATGAAGTATTTGTTTTCTTAATTGATTCTTTTATAAGAGCCTTGAGTATGGTTGGGTCCTCCATTAAAAAACCTTCGGATAAAAGCACCAATGAAACAAACTAGAATCTCAACCCATAAATAGAAACCAACTGATTGTATTAAACCCAACTCAAGTAATTACAAGATAAAGATCTGTAATTGAACACTATGAGAAACTATAGAAGATAGAAGAAATAAAAAGATGAGAATAGAGATACTGAGAGAGGTAAGAAATAGACCCTTGCTTAACAATTATCTACCATAATATAATTGGTGTTAACGATTTACTATATTAGATTCTTTGTGTTGCAAACCCTATGCCCCTCCTTCACATTTTTGTACCCCACTCCTACTATGAAATTAGTAAGTCTTTTAGATGGAATCCTTACGTGCTCACTTCTTCTCTTAACTTCAACCCCTTGCTGAGTGTGTTGTGTTTGCCTCAGCAGATGAGGTGTCCTCCAGGTCATCCACATGGGTCACAATAGAAATAAACTGTACATTCAATTGTCGCTTTGTCTATAATAGAATTAGAATATATGCCAGCAAAGGAGTCAGTAAAAGAATATGTCTGGTTGAAAGGTTTGGTGGAAGAATTAAGTTAGGTTTAGCTGGAATCAACTCTAAGATATGATAGTTAAAGTGCTATTTATTTTTAAAGACCAAAGTTTTCATGAGCGCACAAAAACATTGATGTCAAATTCCATTTCATTTGAAATGTCATTTAAGAGGGGACTATCAAGGTCGTGGAGGTTATCAAAGATGATAAAATTGTTGACATGTTGACCAAGATAGTCCTGCTTGCTAAGTTTGTACACTATAAAGACTTGGTAGGAATACGCACTAACTGATGCAACACTGAGAGAACATCTGCTAGGTAGAGCTCGTATGTTCAATAAAGGTTTTATTTTTGGGGGTAGGAAAAAGTGTTAAGTGGATCAGGTTCGACGATCGAGAGAAGCAAAATGAAATTAGGATTTGGCTGAAAAATAAGCAAGGCTATAGATAGCATGATCGATTACTATATTGACCTCTGGCTACTGAAGGTGTCCTTAGGGTGATCTCATAGTTTCTATGGGGTGGTGATGATAAGGTCGGTCCTTGGATTTACATTTTATTTGGTTTATTCTAAGAGGTCTATTGGGTAAGCAATGAAGGAAAGATGTCTATACCCATTGTCGTAGCTAAAAGGGTTCACTTTCTTACTTGACTAAGACTGAGAGTCAAGGCATCATTACGAGGTCATACCCTAGGCAGATTTATCCCAAGGGTCAATCAAGCCCTTGAAACTAGTGAAAATAATTATCACAATCTGAATTCCTGGATGATCGGCCACATTGGGACTGAGACACAACCCAGACTTATATGGAAGGCAGTAGTGGGGAATTTTTTGTGATGGGCGAAAGCCTGGCATGGAGTTAGAAGGCCCACAGGTCGTGAACTTTTTTCTCAGAGAAGAAACAATAACGGTATCTAGGGAATAATCATTGACTAACTTTGTGACACTAACAACAGGGTTACCTAGTAACCTTAGAAGTTTTGTTGGAGTTGTTCATACGCATGTTTGAACCACAAATCAAGGTGGAGATTGAAAGAGTTGGTTTGATTTTTGTGGGGTCCAATCCATGTGGAAGACATTTCATATGCCAAATTACTTGTCTAGGAAGTAAACTTGGAGAGCAAGAAAAAATTTATGGGGGACAAATTTTGTATTTTTTTTTCTTATTTTGTGCTTAAAGGCCAAGTTTTGTTACTTGGTGCCCAAGTTTTGTTACTTGGTTCCCAAGTTTTGTCATCTATAAAATAATGGATATTCTTCATTGTAAACCATCCCAAAATTCATCATTGTCCATTGCAAAAGTAGAGAGTTTAGAGAGCAATTCTCTTATGTGTAATTAGGGTCTCTCCCTTTTCTTTGATAATATAAAGATAGTTGTTCTTTGGTGGATATAGGATTATTCAAATCCAAAACACGTTAAATCTTGTATCTTTCTCTTATTATTTATTTCACGTTTTTATCAAAAAAAAATCTCATTAAAACCTACCGAACCACCAGTAGCCACCATCACTAAATTCTATCGAAAAGGTTACCACCTGTCTACGAATCTTCACCTTCGAATCTGGGTTCGTGGGATCCTAGTTAGCATAGAATTCCCTGGTGAGGTGCAAGTTTCACTCTGTGGGCTGCTCAAATAAAAAGTTCATATTCAGTTGCTCCATCCTGCGTACCATACTCAGGTTCTCTCTCAGTAATCTATCACGATTGATAAACTCTTCCAGGGCGTACTTGGTCACATTATGTTTTGAGTACCTTTTCTTGTCGGCTTCTTTGACCCATCTCGTTCCATATATCCGTACGTGACCATGGGGGACTGTCGGAGATCTTGGCACCCAGCCAGTCTGCCTGTTTCTTTTCTTTGAGGGCTCAGAAATGTCCTTTTCCTTCTGTTGTTGACGATCCATAGTACCTATCAGTTAGAACCATGCCACAAATAAGTTAGACATGAAATTCTTTTTATCTATCAATCACAAAGTGTAGAAGGATGTAGAAACCACCCCACACTTAGTTGCAAGCATAGGTGCTTAGATGTATAAACTAGGGTACTCAGACTTCCCCTGTTCAGTATTAGAACCTCACTATCACAGAACCATAGCACGCACATTGAAAAACTTGGGTGTATGTTTTACTTAGATTTCAGATATATATTAACTTTGTTTCCATAGGATTCAATAAATCACATCCCACCACATCACGTTTAGTCTGCCTTTAGTTCAGCTCATAACACATGCTAGCATTATAATTACAGGTAAAGCACAGGTGTAAGACTCACAGGGATAGAATGCTCACCTTTGGGTACATTATTTTAACAGCACATTCACTTACCCAAGACTGAGGTACATTTATATTCTAACATGAACACCATAGCTACAATGAGCCTTATCTCACACTTAGTAAGTTCAAACATGGTTATTCATAGCTATAGATGCAATATATCATTATGTGCAAGAAAGTAACTTCACCAGTTCTCATATTCAACACTTCAGGTTAGCGAACACCAAGTGTGGAAGGATTTAGGGTCTACCTCACACTTAATTGCTAACGTATGTGTGCACTCTGTGAGATCGAGACACTCACAACACGATTTTCACACCCAATTGTATTTATAACAAGTGAAAGTTACTTAGTATATGGCATTCAGACTTTGAAACACATATTACTACCACACATTCATGTGCATTCACAAACTATTTCCATAATTAAAAAGAAGCACAATGATATAAAAACCATCGAATCTCAAACAATACTGAACCAATGACACACATGAGCACCCATAACTCAGTGAACCAAAAATTTCCACACACATTGACACTTTCAACTCTTTTTGCAACTTTAATCCTAGCACTCATTTAATTACTTCATTGAGATAAAATAAGTAAACCAAAACATGAGCACTTACCTTGTTCAAAGGTGCGTAGAAGAAAGAGTGGAAGGATTTGGTTTCACTCTTGTTGTGACACGTTAGAGAATGTAGGAATTTTGGAAATATTTGAGGGGGGGAGGTTTAGACGGTGCCTTAGGTTTTCAAATTGGGAGAGAAATTGGGAAATTAGAGGGGTTATAAGAGGGTATTTGGGGTTATGAGAGGTGGGCTCGGGTAAAACCCAGCCTTTTAAAGTAAAAAACCCAAAATAATTTTCCTTCCGCTATGCGGAGGTTGCTCTCCGCGATAAGCTCTGCGATGCTAGGCTATCGCGGAGGCTCACTAAAATATGGATTCCGCATTTTTATTTTCTTAGTGCGACGCAGAGGTAGCTCTACATGATAAGCTTCGCAACGCGGAGCTATCACGG
The DNA here is from genome assembly GCA_030864215.1 of Capsicum pubescens. Taxonomy (NCBI): domain Eukaryota; kingdom Viridiplantae; phylum Streptophyta; class Magnoliopsida; order Solanales; family Solanaceae; genus Capsicum; species Capsicum pubescens. The sequence goes on from CM061539.1 coordinate 116,002,807, forward strand.
AAACTCTTTGAAAAGTGCACTTTGGGGAATTTTGTTCCCCTTTTCCTGCCTTCCTTGTTCCTCAACTTAATGTATCATTTACATTCCTAATAGATTTCCATAATGAAAAATTTACTCACTTCTTGTTCTTCCCCATTCCATGAAGTTTCTCATTCCTGCACCCTCAACAAAAACAACAAAAAAACGTAAGAAAAAGTGGGTTGCCTCCCACTAGCGCATTAGTTTTGGACATGGATCGACATATATTTTTGTATTTTTAATTTATTTTCTCTTTTTTTTTCAAAAAAAAATAATTAAACTAAGTTATCACATTACATAAGTGGGTTGCTTCAACGCAATGCCTTATTTAATGTCGTGGCACGACTAAACTCAATTTTATTCTTCTTTAAAGGTGATAAACGTTTTGTGCCTGTCCATATGATCTGCCCAATAATGTTTGAATATCTGCCCATTTACCAAGAATGTAGCACTTTTATCCTTACACCAAAGTTCAACAGCCTCGTGAGGAGTCATTTTTACAAACTCGAAGGGTCCAGACCACTTAGACCTCAATTTACCTAGAAACAACTTCAATCTCGAATTGAATAACAACCCTTGATAGCCTGGTTCAAGGACTCAAGTCATAATTTGCTTATCATGTCATCTTTTGGTCTTCTCTTTATACAATCTTGCATTTTCATAGGCGTGTAAGTGAAACTCGTTGAGTTCACTCAATTATAACAGTCTTTTATCTCCTACAGCCTTCAAATTAAGATTTAATTTCTTCACTGCCCAATAAGCCTGATGCTCAAGCTCCACAGGCAAGTGAAAATATTTTCCATACACCAAGCGATAAGGAGAGGTCCCAATGGGTATTTTATAGTCTATCCTATATTCCCATAATGCGTCATATAGTTTATGTTGTCCATTAACCATTTTCTGCAAGATCTGCTTAATCTTTCAATTAGACATCTCTACTTGGCCACTTGCTTGTGGGTGATAAGTTGTGGCCACCTTGTGTCTAACCCCATATTTATCCAATAAGTTCTTAAACCAATTATTCACAAAGTGTGTCCCTCTATCACTGATGATCGCTCTAGGTGTGCCAAAGCGAGAGAAAATATGCTTCTTGACGAACTTCATCACTACTCTTGTATCATTTTTAGGGAAAGTTGTTATTTCTACCCACTTGGACACGTAGTCAACAGCCAACAGAATATACAAATTTCCATAAGATGGTGTAAATGGTCCCATAAAATCTATACCTGATACGTCAAATATCTTCACTTCTAAAATATTTTTCAAGGGCATTTCATGGCACCTTGATATCGTGCCTATTCTTTGGCATTGGTTACACTCTCTTAAATAAAAAACAACATCTTTGAATAAGGTAGTCCAAAAGAAACCAGACTGTAATACCTTTTTTGTTGTTCGTTCACCTCCATGATGGCCTCCATAAGGTGATGAATGATATTTTTCCAGCACCTGTTTAGATTCAGCTTCAGAAATACATCTTTGCACAGTCCTATCAGCACCTTGTTTGAATAAATAAGGTTCATCCACATGTATGAGAAAGAATCACGAAACAACATCTTCTTCTCTTGACTTGTGGCCTTCGAAAGATAAAGGTCACTTACTAGAAAATTCACTATATCAGCATACCAGGTAACCTCTACTACATCCAGTGCCATCAATTGATCAATTGAAAAGTCCTCCAAAATACAGAGTGTATCATCAGCAACATGAGCATGACTCTCAAGCCTCGACAAATGGTCAGTTACTTAATTTTCAGCCCTTTTTTTGTCACGAAATTTTAAATCAAATTCTTAGAAAAGAAGAATCCACCTGATCAACCTTGGAGTCGCATATTTCTTATTGAAAAATACCGGATGACAGCTTGATCAATTTGAATAATTACCTTTATTCCCACCAAGTATGCTTTGAATTTATCAAAGGCATGTACAAGTACCAGCATCTCCTTCTTTGTGATGGTGTAATTTAGCTAGGTTGTATCCAAGATTTTACTTGCATAGTAAATAAAGTGAAATACCTTATCTTTGTGTTGTCCTAATAGTGCTCCAACAGCCACATCACTTGCATCACACATCAGCTCGAATGGCAACGCCCAATCAGGAGTGATCAGAATGGGGGCTTCTGTCAACCTTCTTTTTAAATTCTCAAATGCTTTCTGACATTCAGTCCTAAATTCAAACTTAGCTGCTTTCTTCAATAGTTTGCACATTGGATTTGCTATCATCAAAAAATCTTTGATAAAGTATCTGTATAACCCTGCATGCCCAAGAAAGCTTCTCACAACTTTCATTGACACTAGATATGGTAGCTTTTCAATGACCTCTACTTTAGCTCTATCTACCTTAAGTTCTCTTTGATGTCTTATGACCAAGGAAATTACCTTTATTGACCAAAAAGTGACACTTCTCCTAGTTTAATACGAGGTTGATTTCTTCACAACAAGCCAAGACCCTATCTAAGTTCTCCAAGCACATATCAAACGAATTACCAAAAATGAAAAAATCATCCATAAATACCTCGACAAAGTATTCCACCATATCATAGAAGATAGACATCATGCATCTTTGGAAAGTCGTTGGTGCATTTAAAAGAGCATGTATTTGAATGTATAAGTGCCATAAGGACAAGTGAAAGTGGTCTTCTCCTGATCTTCTGGTGCTACTGTTATTTGATTATAGCCTGAATACCCATCCAGAAAGTAGTAATATCCATGTCCAGCCAATCTGTCTAATATCTAATTAATAAAAGGAATGGGATAGTGATCCTTCCTAGTGGCATCATTCTACTTCCTGTAATCTATGCAGATCCTTCACCCAGTCACTGTACGAGTTAGAATCAACTCATTATATTCATTAGTGACAAAAGTCATCTCTTTTTTCTTTAGAACACAATGTACAGGGCTTACCCATTTACTATCGGATATGGGATAAACTATTCATTCATCACACCACTTAATGACTTCTTTTCTAACTACTTTTTTCATCACAGGATTCAATCTTTTCTGGTGTTGCACACTCTCTTTATATCCCTCTTCCATATATATTTTTTGAATACAGAAGGCAAGATTGATTCCTGTGATATCCGACATTTGCCATCGGATTGATTTCTTCCTTCTCTTCAATACTGTCAATGCCCCTTTACCTGCACATCAGACAAACCTACAAACACAATCATAGGTAAAGTATCATCCTCACCAAGAAAAGCATATTTCAAATGAGAGGGAATATTTTTAAGCTCTATCTTTGGTGCTTCATCTACAGATACCTTGGGAGAGGAACCAATTGGCCTATTCAACAACTCAAATTAGGTTTTCTAGGTAATAATGCTTGTCAAATCCATAATCTGTACTATTTCAAAGTGCTCCAACACCACCAAAAAGATCATACCCCATCAATGCTCGGTCAAGTGGGTCATTAAATAATAGAAGGTGGAGCTCGGACTTAAGGTTTATGGCTATAATAACAGAAAATTCTTCATATAGTGCAGACAACTCCATTGCCTTATACACATTGAAAACCTCGACCTTGTCATGAACTCTCATATTCATCTGTCCTGCAGCTACATCAATCAATGAGCACCCAGTTGATAAAATGAGACGTCCCAAAATAAATGGGACTTTCGTATCAGCATCAAAATCAAGAATAATAAAGTCCACAGGAAAAATAAGCGGTTTCACTTACACCAATACATCTTCAATGATTCCATCAGTCCTAGCAAGTGATAGGTCATCCAACTGCAGAATACTGTGGTAGGTCCAGGGCTGCCTAAACCAATCTTTCTGAACCAGGATGTGGGCATAAGATTATGCTTGTCCCAAGATCACATAATCCCCGAGCATTGATGGATTTCCCAATTGTGATCTACAGAGTGAAACTTTCTCGATATTTCTGCTTTATGGGCAATTCATTTTGAATCCTGGATGTGCACTCTTCAGTAAGTGCTACAGTATTATATTCAGTCAAACAGTTCTTGTTCGCCATAATGTCTTTCACATACTTCGTATACTTTGGAAAACTCTAAAAAAATATCAACAAGAGGAAGATTAATGTGAACATTTTTCAAAATATCAATAAACTTCCTGTAACTAGCCTCCTCTTGGTGTTTCCGAAGTCTTTGTGGGAACGATGGAGGTGGCATCACATTTTCTGCTTTGGTTATTATAAAGACCAATTTTTTGATAAAATTTATGAATTATATGTTTCTGTATAATTTGATTATTTTACCCCTCCCAATAGTTGCATTATGGTATTTTTGGAGTATGGGAGTGGTTGGCATGATTTTCTGATGCATTTTTGTATTATTTAAGAAATATTGTGATTTTTGGTGACTTTGAGAGCCTTATTTTAGACTTATGTGGATATCTTTTGATTCGTGCAATGTACGGCTGAATGGACTGTGCCAACAACTCCAAAATATTAATTTTAGGCTAGGTAGACCTTTGCTCTAGGTCCAGTTACACCCGAGCTTATTTCAACCTGTTGGTCAAAAAGTTGAAAAATTTAAAATATGAGTGTGGGACCCACATTTGATCGAAATAACTTCGGATTAAAAACATGACTTCGCCAGCAGATCAAAAACATCTATTTTAGGGCGGTAACATTTTTGGTGTGATTTTACGGCTTTTAAATATCATTCCGACCCTCAATTTGAAAAATTATAATTTCAAATTTTGGGGTTCAACTTTGTGAGAACGATATTTTTTTGAAAATATGATATCACCATTGAGTTTGAAACATCGAATTTAATGTGGTTGCATAGTTAGTTTGCATATATCGAACTCCGAACAAATCTTGGACACTCTATCGAAGTTCATTTGGACTTATAAAAATCTGCCTTATTGCAGATTTTTCTGCTATAAATAACAGTTTTTAATCCTTTCTGGCCCATTTTTTTCGTTCTTTCATCTTGCCTCTTGAAATTTAAACCTTAAAATAATGTGAGAGCTTAAAAGTGAAGCTTGTGGGAGCTTGGGTAGATAGATTAACATCTATTTCTTGATTCTCTTACGGATTAAAGGTAAGAATTCATCCTTTTCTTAGTAATTTCTTGATTAATTTTTCTAAACTCCAAAAATCATAGGGTTTGATTTCAAACCTCAATTTTACTTGAATAATATTTTAATCTTATAATTACTAGTTTTTCCTCAATTTAACCTTCAAAACAACTCCGATTCTTGATTTTAACTCAAATTTTAAAGATTTTATTTGGTGAAGCTTAAAAATAATTTTCTTCAATTTGAATCTCATTTTTTACTCGATTTGACTTGAACTTTTCTGCTCTAGGTTTCTAAAAATAAGAGGAACACGTTTTTGAAGTAATTTTATGATTTTGCCCTTCCTTTTTGAAAACCCATTCAGGGGGTCTGTTTTGACCCCAAATCTAAAGTAGTCAATATGGATGTTGTTGGTTTTATTTTGATGCATAGATTTCATATTTGATGCTATTAGTGAAGTTTGAGATCTTTCGTGGAAAGAGAGGTCACGAATTTAAAGTGTAGCGAACCGGTTTTGATATTCGAGGTAGGTTATGGCTTAACTCTTTCAGACTGGGTTGGGCAGTAAATGATGATACAAAATACATGTTAAGGGTGGGAACCAATCATGAAGAATGTCTATCTATGTATTGTGCCTATGTGGTAGCCTATATGTGATGTAATTATCGAAATTGAGATATTATGTGATATGTGTGACCGTGTGAGGTCCTATGTGATATTGATAGCCTTGAATACACGTGATTAATTGTATTATATTGTTAAAATGCTTAATATGGTTCCATTGGTGTATTGTAATTATATTCCTACTTTATTGACATATGAGACATACAAATTCATGGATGAAACAAAAATAATGAGTGGGTATTGGCTTATATGATTGTGGAAATATATCATTGTGGTTGGTTATGAAAGTATATCATGTGGTTGGTTTGGAAATACTAATTGTGATTGGCTGTGAGAATTACATTCTCATATCATACTCATTCATAAAATATTGGTACCACCGTGAAAACACATGAGTAACACTGACAACACCTTTTTAAAAATACTCCTCGAGGGATGTGTCAGGGAAGAGATATTTTAACTTCTTATAAAACTCTTTTCGAGGGATGTGCCAAAAAGGAGATATGAGATATGTGGATTGTATACGGGTTGACGAACCCCCCATAGGTCCTGTGTTAGGAGGCTTGCCTCCATAGGTGTATACGGAAATTGTGTGATGATATTGGAGGTTATGCGATGACCTCGTGCATCATCATCATCATAATCATGTACATTGCACTTACATTATTGTGTTTATATTGTGTTGCTTTGCCATATTGACTTGCCATTTATGTAATTGTCTTATCTTTTTTTACTTGTATTTAATGATCTTGTATATGCATGTTCCCCCTTATTCTACTTATATATGATATAATGCATATTTGTGTTCTACCTTGGTGTGATGTTGCAATATATGTTAATATATTAAAATTATTAGTGCAAGTGTTGTGGGCTAACGTTGTGGGATATTTTCTTATTGCAGGTGACGTGCCCTTAGTGCATATTTTGTATGATTTATTTACTACTTTGCTTGGTCGGCCTATGATACCTACTAAGTACAAGTGGACTGTACTCATGCCTACTACGCCCTTTCGGTGCAGGTCCTAGCTCGAGTGCGCCTCAGCTTACTTGACTCGGGTGATTGTTAGAGCTTTAAAGGTAGCAGTTGGACATTCATAAGTCTAGAGTTCACCTCTATCTTTCTATAGTAGTTATGTCTTTATTAGTATTTGAAGACAAATATTATTTCTTTGTGGTTATTATTCTAATGTATCTGCTCCTGGATTGTGTTAATAGTTCTTACATTATTGACACCTGGTTTTGGGCATGATTAGTATTTTGGATAAGTTCTTTCCGCATTGTTATGATTACTTATACGGTTTGGCTTCGTTCTAAAAGCCTTAACTTAGGATATTTCTATCGTTTTCTCTTTTTGTTTCAGTTTGGGTGACAGGATAACTTGTTAAGGTACGTCGCGATAAGTGCCATCATGACTCTTATTTTTGGGTGGTGACAGTTTCCTTGCTTTCAGCTTTGTCTTCTATAACTTTCTCTTCATCTTTTATTGTTTCACCATCTTTAGCCTTGTGATTCACTTGCTTTGTTTATAGCTCATTCATATGTAACCCACTCCGAGTGGTGACTGCATTTACCTGTTTTGGGTTTGTCTTAGTATTACTAGGTAGACCTCCCTGAGGTCTAATATTCTGTTCTCCTGCAATCTGAACTATTTGAACCTCCAAGTTCTTTGTAATCATTTGTTGACTTTTCACATCTGCTACAAACTGTGCTTGTGTAGCCATAATCTATTTTAGCATTTCGTCAATGTTACTTGATTGAGTATTGGCTTGATTACCCTGAACATGCTACTGTTGATTCTGTTGCACTGGCCACCTGTATTAATTGGTATTTTATGCTTGATTCTCACCCCATGAGAAATTGGGATGATTCCGCTAGTTAGGATTCTATGTCTTACCAAAGTTTTGTTGTCCTTGACAATTAGCATTCCTACATAATTAACAGATTCTGGGTTAGCCGCATAAGCATCTGTTGTATGATCATTGCTTCTACAAACCTCGCACCGAGTATGAGACTGATGAACTGTATTTGCTGGTACTGGTGTGGGTTGTGTAATCCCCAAATTCATATTGCTAAGCTTAGTAGTTAGCCAATTCTATAATGCAGAAATGTAGGCTGATATAGCAGTAAACTTATCGACCTCCAACACATCTGCAACCTTCTTTGGAGCACCTCTTGCATCAGCATGCCACTTAGGACTCCCCTGTGAAATCTAATTCAGAAGTGTATATAACTCATCATATGTTTTCTCTGGTGTTTTCCCTCCTACTATTGTATCTAGGAGAATATTGGTGTTTGACTCAAGACCCTCTATGAAAGTATGTACCAGCACATCATTAGACTGATGATGGTGAGGGCAATTTTTAAGCATAGCCTTGAATCTTTACCAAGATTGGTAAGGATTCTCTCCATCTTTCTACCTGAAACTCAAAATCTCACTTCTCAAATGTGTTGTCTTCCCATATGGAAAGAATCAAATAAGAAATTTTTAAGCTAGATCATCCCAGGAAGTGATGGAGTTTGATGGTTCAGCATATAACCACCTTTTTACTTCCCCCAATATAGAAAAGGGAAAGAGAGTTAGTCTGATATAGTCAGTAGATACCCCGCAAGAATATAGGTATCACTAATCTCAAGAAAGTTTTGTATGTGCTATTGTGGGTCCTCGTGAAATAAACCTTTAAACTAGCCACTCGAGTGCAAGAGTTGCACTATATTTTTCTTTAATTCAAACCGACCACCCGCATATGGTTTGCGAATGCTATTAGTATCATTGTTCGTAAATGAGATTTCCACTTCACGAATACATCTAGCTTCTGCTCGATCTGGAGCGGCTAGAACTACCAGAGCTAGTGGTGTAAGAGCTGGAGCAATTTGAGCATTAGGATCAAGACCCCTCTGATCTCCCATTGGAACTTGTTGAATTAGATAGTGAAGTGTTGCTGTTCTTCACCTTTGATGAAATACCTGTTATGATTCCAAATAAGACTCAGCTAATTCTTTCGCTCTTGTCAGTCCGATACTTTACTTTTTCTACTAAAGTCAACCGCTAAGATTAAGTTATTAACACTTAAATTTATTATCAAAGACAAAAAATTTAAAAATTGCTAATTATTTGAGTTTCCAGCAACGCCGCCAAAAACTTTTTGTGGTTTACCACACACATAAGTGCACATGATCGTACAACTAATATAGTGACTCAAATAACCGAATATCGTACCCATGAGGACTACTTGATTAGTAATTTAATCAAATTCAATTTCAACAATAATGTATTTAAGTGTTTTAGAGTATCGAGATGATTTTCATAATTTAATGAATAATCTACCAAATAAATAAATAACAAAGTGTGTCAATAGCAACGTAAGCAAGGTTGTAAACAATAAGAGTGAGAGTTCCAAGGTTGAGACACTATTAACAATCTTATAAATCTCTATCCTTATCGTGGTCGTGTTGATTATCGAATTATTAATTTTTGGGGTTTAGGTTATGATCATGGTCTTTCGAACCTCTAATCTTCTATGTAAATAGACATTACAACTACATCGTTTTGAGGGGATACAATAATCCATTTAGATGTTTTAAGTTATCTTCCTACAATTGAACCAAACAAGACTCCTAGGTATATTCCTATCCTAGTCGCTACTTCACCTTCTTCGTTATGTAGAAGAATACGAACTTGCTCCTTAAACTCTTTGATCTATCCCTAAGATTCTCCTTTCTGGGTTCACCAAGGAATTATAGATTTATTCTAAAGGTGGTCATTCATTAAAATAGTAGAAACAAGAGAATAAGAATAACCCGTATGATGAATATCAACGTTAACCACTCTAAAAATATCAAAATTTAATCAAGTTCTTGGCCTCAACCCCAGAACAAGGGTGTTTAGCCACTCATGTTGGAAATCAACATTAACAAAATGTAATTAATCATACCAAAATTAATGTTGAAAGATGAAAGTTCAAAGAACCCTAAGAGAAGTATTGTAATAGTTTTTGCCTTTGTTGTACGTATGCCAAGGTGTCCACAATTGATTCAATTGTTCTTTTTATAGGAGGAGTATTTGCCCGTAATTTCCTCTTTACTACGTCGCGGAGGCTAAGGTCCGTGAAGCGGGCTTAACGTGGAAGGCTACTGGATGTGACTTTGCCAAAATAATTCAGCCTCCGCGGGACTATCGCGGAGGCTCACTGGAAATTGTCATCACACTTTATTCCCTCAGCGTGTCACGGAGGCTAAGGTCTGGGAGGTGGAGCTTGTCATTCTTGTTCCTTTACAGCTCCTTGTATATTTCCTTGCTTTTGTATTTAGTTCCACGTTTTCATATGGGAAAATTTCAGAAATATCAACTATAGAGCCTTAATTGTAACTTTTATAGCAACAGTTTATAATTACGAAAAATAGCAAATTGTATTTTGTATTTAAGTAAACTGTTGTTATACAAATACATATACAACAAGCTTTACTGCCCTTGTTTTACTCAAATTAGTTGAGTTAAATAAGGAATAATTATCCCATTTAATTAAATTTCCATAAATTATCTTATTTAAATTAGTAGATTTCATTTCCAAATCAAACTCAAATATGAAGATTATTATTTCCATGATCTTCAAAATTTCAAAATATCATTCTCTTATATATCTCTAACTATTTTTTCTTGTTAGTTTATTCAATTTTTTTTATCTTTTTTTATTTTAATTTCTTTTTCTTTCCACTTTATTTTCTCTCTTCTACTTCTCTTTTTTTTTTTCGTTTTTCATTTTTTTTTCTTTTTTCTTTTTTCATTTTCTTCTTTTTTTAATTTTTTCGCTTTTGTTTTTACACTTCTATTTCTAGTTTATATTTCTCGTTCTTCTTTTTTTTTTCCTTTTTCACTTTTTTTCATTTTTTTCTTTTTTTCTTTTTTCTTTTTTTTACTCTTCTATCTCTATCTTTTATTTTTAAAATACAAATATCTATATCATATATACATATTCAAAAATATACAAAATAAATAGACATACAGATCAGCATATGTATTTACGATAAAAAATATACATATATATCTGCATATGTATTTACAGAAATACATATCTGACTCACATGTATATATAAAAATATAGGACAAAAAATCTCTATAACAAAAATGAAAATTATATACATATACATATTGGTAATAAAAAATACATGATACATATCTTAAACAGTAAAAGAAAACAAATAAGTACATATGTTACCCTCTAATATGACATAGTATGTATAGTTCAAAGACAAATCTAACACCGTATAAAATACATATAGCTCTATATATGTATTTACAGAATACATACCTGATCCATAAGTATATTCTTATTTTATATGAGTCACTTTTGTATTTCGCAAATACATATGAAGATATATAGTATAGTTATGTTTGTTGCCGTTTAATATGAATATGATATGTATTTCATAAATACTGTTGACACATAATTTTTGCCCTCCACGACTAAGTTCAATTCTGAGTTTCTTTGATTTTTAATAAAATGATAATATTTATTATATCCAAATAAAAACTTTCTAAAGTATTTATCTAGGTAATTTTAATCATTTTCTTAGTCATTGTAAGTAACTATTATATGTTTTTGTAGTTGCATATACGAGATTATATAATTTTATAAAAAAAAAAAAATAATCCAGAGTTATCTAGAATAAGGATTCAAATGGATAAAATCTTGATTTAAAAATAATTTATTCTCAAAATAATTTATTTGAAAAAATATTTGTTTGATTTTATCGAATCAAGAAGCTCAGAATTGAATTGGTTAGTAATTCATTTCAAATTTTTGACTCAATTTAGTTAATTTATTGAATTGACCATAATTGAAATTGATTTGGTTATAATTGCAATGCAATTAACCAATTAATTTATCAATTTGGTTGAAATTTAAATTAATTGACTAAGGATCTGAAATATTGGTTATTCAATAGATAATTTGATCCTACCATTTGGCTATATTTTAAATGGCCCATGAATTGGCCAAAAAATAACCCTTTCTTATTTTAGAGAATGGGCCACAACAAGTAGCCCAAGTCCCTGCAGCAATACAAAATGGGTTATTCTAAAAAATAGACCCAAATTAGGGTGGCTTTTAAATTTTAGCCCCAAATAAAAAGGCTTTGCTAAAATAGCCTTTACTTGTTAAGTCATATTTTTTAGATGAAAATACCCTCCTCCAAAATATTCACTGTTAAATCTCTTTCTTCTTCTCTTTCTTCTTCTCTTTCTTCCAAATTCTAGAATCGAAGAATTTCATCATTGTTAAATCAACTTTAGCCGTAAGGTTTCTTCAGGTATGAATTTCATCATCAAAATTCATTGTGGTAATTTTAGCTTATTGATGCATTGTGGTAATTTTAACTCAGTATATAATTATCATATTGATTTATTTTTGGGAAGGTGAATATAAGCTGAAGTTGGGATATGTTGTTGTTGTAGTAACATATTTACCATTGAGGAATTATGTTGAACAGGTTATGGGGATTTTGTTATTACGATTATAATTGTGTTTGAGTTGTTGCGGGGGGTTGGTCTTAGAAGGAAAGGCCGTTAATATGGGAGTTAACGTTGATCGCAATATTTTTTGGAAAGGCCAAACGTATAAGGTCAAGGTGGTATAAGAAATTAGTTGCAAGTATTTCAAACTAGTGGTATAATTAGCATTAGAAAATGAGGAGGAATTATGACGAACAGGTTGTGGGGAGTTTTTTATTGCGATTATAATTATGTTTGAGTAGTTGCGGGGGTTTGGTCTTAGAGGGAAAGGTTGTTAAAATGGGAGTTAACATTTATTAAAGAAGCACTAACTTGTTAATTCTAAGAGAGAGCACCTTAGCTATTGCTTATATAATATAGAGCAATAGGCAATGGGTTTAAACTCTCTAATGGTAGTAGGATTTGGCACTTTAGGTAACAAGGTTACTATTGTACAGTTCACTGCATTATACAACTTTTCAGTGTTAAAAAATTCCTTCATTGTTGAACACGAATCATATTTAATCCTTCATCTTTTGTTAACTGCAATAGTATTGGTTAGTGCACACTCTATTAAAGATTGGTAAAAAGTAATAATTCATTCTTAATATCCTCAGGATCCGCCAATTTAACATTATTCAAAGAAATAAGCTCAACTATCTGCTTTTTGTTACTTTTTTTCTTTCATAATTGCACTAAAATACATGGGGTTTGAATCACCTAGCTTATACACAAAGCCCTGAATTTTTATTGTAACATGTTCTCTTCAATATTGCTCCACTTCTCAAGAATAGTCAGTACATCATTCTCTTTCAAGGTCATACTATCAGAGTATTGAGTTGATAAACTATGTTGTATCACTTGCAACCTATCTTTGAAGTAAACAACCCTCTCAGAATCACCTCTATAATGTGTGTTATTCAGTAGTTTCAAGTGCGATTTTAGCATCTTCAGATTTTGCCATACATTTCAAGTTATGCCCCATGGGCAAGAGTTGGAACTGCCTTAGTCTATAATGATTTGGCAGATGACCTATAAATCTTACCCCAGAGGCAAGACTGAGATAGTTATACCCTATGGGCAAGAGTTGACACTGCCTTAGTCTGTAATGATTTGGCAGATGACCTATAACTCTTGCCCTAGAGGCAAGACTTTGACAGTTATGCCCCATGAGCAATAGTTGATTATGCCTTACTCTTTAATGATTTTACTTGTTGAAGATATATATTCTAAATTAAATTGCTACTAATCTTTTGTTGTTTTATTTTTCACAAGGGTTGTGCTTGGAATGGATGAAAAAGAAATGAGCATTGAGCAATACAATATGGGACAATCAATTGAAAATATCGATAGAAATAATGATCTAGCGGTTATTGAACCAATATTAGAGGCTGAAATAGCTAAAGAAATGGGGCAGCCATCCAAGATTAAGAAGGTACGACAAATAAAGAAGAGGATACTTGATGTCGAGACTACTCTCTTGAGACACAATGCCTCTTTGAATGAGGTAAATGTCAAGTCAATCTTCATTGACAAACAAAATATTATGACGTGCATGTCAAACATTACAATTAAACACAACATCCAATTTAAGGTTATCAAATCAAGCACAATAGGATATTTACTGCGATGTTTGGATAACAACTGTGTGTGGCGATTTCATGCCTCAAAGATTGCCGATTCTTTGCTTTTTTAGGTTACTACATATGAAAAGGTTCATAGTTGCTCAGTTGATTTCATAACGTCCGACCACAGGAATGCGACATCAAAGGTTATATGTGACTACATACTAAAACTTGTGCATGACTCTAGTAATGTAATCACACCAAACTTCGTGGTAGATGAAATGAGAAGGAAATACGGAATAATCATATCCTACAATAAAGGATGGCGAGCGATACAGCTTGCCTATAAGGTGATAAGAGGAATCGCGGAAGAGAACTACAACAGGTTGCCATTGTAACTTCACATGATGAAAGAAAATAACCCAGGCACGTACGCAAACATAAAGAGGGAAAATGAGAACAAGTACAAATGCTATACTGTTGAAATTGAAAACTTTTGTCCAAGAGTAAAAAGTTTATCCTTTAATTGCACTGATTAGATTATTAACATATATGCAACTCTTGCCTCGTGGCCAAGACTTAGTTTATAAAATTATTGTACTGTTGAAATTGAAAACTTCTGTCCAAGAGGAAAAAGTTTATTCTTTAATTGCACTGATTAGATTATTAACATATATGCAACTCTTGCCTCGTGGGAAAGACTTAGTTTAGAAAATTATTGAAATTGAAAACTTTTTCCCAAGAGGCAAAAGTTTATCCTTTAATTGTACTGATTAGATTATTAAAATATATGGAACTCTAGCCACATGGGCAAGACTCAGTTTAGAAAATTATTGTACAAATGTTATACTGTTGAAATTAAAAACTTTTGCCTAAGAGGCAAAAATTTATTCTTTAATTGCACTGATTAGATTATTAACATATATGGAACTCTTGCCTCATGGGCAAGACTTAGTTTATAAAATTATTGTACAAATGCTATACTGTTGAAATTGAAAACTTTTGCCCAAGAGGCAAAAATTTATTCTTTAATTGCACTGATTAGATTTGTTAACATATATGCAATTTTTGCCTCATGGGCAAGACTTAGTTTAGAAAATTGTTGAAATTGAAAACTTTTGTCCAAGAGGCAAAAGTTTATCCTTTATTTGCATTGATTAGATTATTAACATATATGGAACTCTTGTCTCATGGGCAAGACTTAGTTTAGAAAATTATTGTACAAATGCTATACTGTTGAAATTGAAAACTTTTGCCCAAGAGGCAAAAGTTTATTCTTTAATTGCACTGATTAGATTATTAACATGTATGCAACTCTTACCTCATGAGCAAGACTTAGTTTGGAAAATTGTTGTACAAATGCTATACTTTTGAAATTGAAAACTTTTGCACAAGAGGCAAACGTTTATTCTATAATTACGCTGATTAAATTATTAACATATATGAAACTCTTACCTCATGGGCAAGACTTAGTTTAGAAAATTATTGAAATTAAAAACTTTTTCCCAAGAGGCAAAAGTTTATTATTTAATTGCACTGATTAGATTATTAACATATATGCAACTCTTACCTCATGGGCAAGACTTAGTTTAGAAAATTGTTGAAATTGAAAACTTTTGCCCAAGAGGCAAAAGTTTATTCTTTAATTGTACTAATTAGATTATTAACATATATGCAACTCTTGCCTCATGGGCAAGACTTAGTTTAGAAAATTGTTGAAATTGAAAATTTTGCCCAAGAGGCAAAACTTTATTTTTAAATTGCACTAATTAGATTATTTATTAACATATATGCAACTTTTGCCTCATGGGCAAGACTTAATTTAGAAAATTATTGAAATTGAAAACTTTTGTCCAAGAGGCAAAAGTTTATCCTTTATTTGCACTGATTAGATTATTAACATAGATGGAACTCTTGCCTCATGGGCAAGACTTAGTTTAGAAAATTATTGTACAAATGCTATACTGCTGAAGTTGAAAACTTTTGCCTAAGAGATAAAAGTTTATTCTTTAATTGCACTGATTAGATTATTAACATATATGCAACTCTTGCCTCATGGAAAAGACTTACTTTAGAAAATTGTTGAAATTAAAAACTTTATCCTAAGAGGAAAAAGTTTATTCTTTAATTGCATTGATTAGATTATTAACATATATGCAACTCTTGCCTCATGGACAAAACTTAGTTTAGAAAATTGTTGAAATTGAAAATTTTGCCCAAGTGGCAAAAGTTTATTTTTTAATTGCACTAATTAGATTATTTATTAACATATATGCAACTCTTGCCTCATGGCAAGACTTAGTTTAAAAAATTATTGAAATTGAAAACTTTTGCCCAAGAGGCAAAAGTTTATCCTTTATTTGCACTGATTAGATTATTAACATAGATGAAACTCTTGCCTCATGGGCAAGACTTAGTTTAAAAAATTGTTGTACAACTGCTATACTGTTGAAGTTGAAAACTTTTGCTCAAGAGGCAAAAGTTTATTCTTTAATTGCACTGATTAGATTATTAACATATATGCAACTCTCCCCTCATGGGCAAGACTTAGTTTATAAAATTATTGTGCTTTGATTATAAATATCAAATGCAAATTGTTATTAATATTCTTTTTCTCAACACGGGTTTCAATATGCATTTTTTGCTTATGGCGCTTCAATCATTAGATGGACCAACTGTAGATCGTTAATAATGATAGATGCAACATTTTTGAAGGAAAAATATTGAGGTGTCCGCATGATAACAGTGTCAAAGGATGGAAACAACAACATATTTCCTTTGGCTTTTGAAATTGCAGACTCAGAAAATAATGAGTCTTATAACTGGTTCTTCAATCAGTTAAGAAATGCAATTGGAGTACGTGACCAGTTGTCTATTCTATCATATCGTCACCCAGTCATTGCAAATGCAATTACAAATATCTATCCAGAGTGTCAACACGGTATATACATCTATCACATGGAGAAGAATTTAATAAAAAGATACTTCTCAGATGTGGTTTTATCACTCTTCTACAACGCAGGAACAGCATACAAATGAACTGAATTTTATACTTTCATGGATGAGATAGAAAAAGTTGACAAAGTTTCTGCGGAGTACTTGAAAGAAGAAGAACCAGAAATAGGGGCTCGTTCGTTTCATACTAAGAAAAGGTATAATATGCTTACGACTAAGAATGTGGAGTCCATGAATGTGGTACTGAGAAAAGCAAGGCAACTGCCAATATTGGGACTAATAGATTACATTCAGAATAAGTTACAAAGATGATTTTATGAAAGAAAAATGGAAGCACAAGGCAACTTTCATGACATCACACGTTGGGCGGAAGTGGAGGTGACTGACAAGATTCAAGCCACCTTGAAATTGAAAATAAGTTATTGAAATTATATTTTGATAATAGGAAAATATAATGTTACTATTTTTTGATTGGAGATTATATATAGCTGGTTTACTATTATTTGTGATTTATTGCTAGTTTTTTTATTTTGCTGAGATTCGCGCGTGAAATATATGTTGTGTTGCTTTTGTTTCGTTGTTTCTTCTCATAGATATGTGATCGTTTATGATTTGATGTTGTATGCTTGATTGTAGTTGTTTTTTAGTTGCCTTAAGATTCGTCCCCTATGTATGTTTGGTTGCTTTGTATGGCTGATTTTGCTCATATACTAGATGTTTCACTATCATACTTGATTCTACTCCTAGGTTAGATGTAATATTTGTTTTATCTCGGTTTATTTATAGCTGATTCTTTTGCTCATATGTTGGAAGCATCACTATTGAATCAGCTATTGGTCCTGAGCAAGGTTCTATCTTTTTTATATAATACAGGGAATTTGACTTTGAAAGCTCATTCCTTGGATGACAGATCCTTCTCCTGCACTTTTCCAAACCAAGCCAAGCATCAAAACTCTAACTATCCCCTATATTGGCCCTTCTCTTCCATTTTGAAATATAACCTAAATTGTGACTCCTTATTATTGGTCACTTATTATTAGATTTTCGATTAGTTCAATATTAGATTGTGATTTGATATTATATACTTGATTGTAGTTGATTTTTGGTTGCCTCAAGATCCGTCTTCTATGTATGGTTGATTGCTATGTATGGCTGATTCTGCTCATATACAAGGTGTTTTACTATAAGTTGTCATTTATTTATCATTTTATTTACAGGTAGACCCCATTGATGCAATAAGGTTTGTTATAAGAGAAGAAGGAGTTGAATATATTATAGACCTGAAGAGTAGGACTTGTCAATGCTTGGTATTTCAAACAGATGAGATACCATGCACCCATGCAATTACAGCGATAAATAGTAGACATATGAGCAAGTCTAGCTATTGTTCTCATTGGTTTTCAAGACAATTTTAGCTACAAACATACCAGGGAGAAATCCTACCAGTTGGAAGCATAACATCATGGATTGTTCTAGATAGCATAAAGGATCTGACCACAAAACCCCCAGATACGGAGGTTCTGCTTGGGAGAAGACAAACATCCAGATATCCTTGTAGAATATAATCTTCAAGAAATAATTAAAGATGTTCAAGATGCAAAAGAACCGGGCATAACAGATCAAACTATCACTACACTCCCATCCTTCATCCATATGCAAAAAGATACAGAAAGAAAAATAAATAAAAAAACATAATTAGTTTTACTTTTTATCCGAGAAGTTGAATCAAAATAGCAGTTATAATAGGATTTTTTGATCCCCTATTTTAGTTAGTAACAAGTACTTTTGACTTTCAATCACGAATGTCTTCTTATTTATATGAAGTTTTTACTTGTGGTGAAGTATTTAACTCAATACCTTCTTATTGATTTTTTATAAAAATTACTTAGCATGTTAAATTTTTGTATATATTGATGTGTAAAAATATATCATATTAACAGAATTCGGGGAAGGACTACACCCCCAAGAGATGTGATGTAAATAATTCCACGGGATATACTTTAAAATTTGCCTTGAAGGCAAGATGCAGAACAAGTTGTGCCTCATGGGCAAGAGTTGACACTAGCTTATTCTGCAATTATTCGGCAGATAATCTACAACATTCGCCCTAGAGTCAAGACTTAAGCCCCAAAGAAACAAGTTATGCCTTATGGGCAAGAGTTGACACTAGCTTAGTGTGTAATAACTTGGCAGATGATCTACAGCTCGTGCCCTAGAGGCAAAAATTAATACG
Organism: Capsicum pubescens; assembly: GCA_030864215.1. Taxonomy (NCBI): domain Eukaryota; kingdom Viridiplantae; phylum Streptophyta; class Magnoliopsida; order Solanales; family Solanaceae; genus Capsicum; species Capsicum pubescens. Next base: position 116,021,676 of record CM061539.1, read on the forward strand.
ACAAACGAACAAGTTATGCCCCATGGCCAAGCGTTGATACTAGTTTAGTGTGTAATAATTTGGTAGATAATTTATAAGTTTTACCCAAGAGGCAAGATTTTTAGACCCCAAAGGAACAAGTTATGCCCCATGGACAAGAGTTGACACTAGCATCGTCTATAATGATTTGGCAGATGATCTATAACTCTTGCCCTAGAGGCAAGACTTAGACATCAAAGGTGGTTCAACTCACAATTTTTCAAAGAACATTCTTCCTCTACCATACAAAATATGTTTATAGGAATATTACAATCTTACAACCATATGAGAATCAATCTTATAGACCAAAAACTAAAATACTATAAGCCAAGAACAAAAGCAATAAATATTAAAAATTATAAAAAGAAAAGCACGGGGGATTATTCAATTGCAAGTCGAAAAAAAAAAAAAGATACCAATCAACAAAACCAAGCATCTAACCAAATAAATAAAAGTGAAGAACCAACTACTAAGGAGTAGTAGATACCCTTAGATTATAAGGTCTAAACTATTTCTTATTTTATGTCATTTAATCGAGGACAAATGTGATTGAAAAGTTCATAATGATCAAAATACTCATGTAGCAATCGCACATAATTAATGATAAGACAGCCCCCATAGGAACAAGTTATACCTCATGGACATGAATTGGCCTTACCACATTGTGTACTAATTTAGAAGATACTCAATAACTCTTGCCTCAGGGGCAAGACTTTCCACAAGGAAAGGTAAAAAATATTCTTCGATAATAAAACATAAATATACAAAGATACCAATAAATGAATCAGTAGCGATTCTACATTATATACTTTACATTATCGCATAAAAAATAACCGATTCAATTTGAAAAGACTGTTTAAAATTTACAGAATCGCATAAAAATAGCTAAAAATCCTTCATGTACGGTGATTTTCAATAACTATAAAACTAAACTACTACTCTTGGTGCGTCCTCTTCCTCTTTTTCTTTCCAAATAATCTGCCAACTTTTTCTGTAGTGTTGTCTTTTATACCAGTTTCTAGTTTTCTCTTTTCATAATTCCACAACAAAGCTCCATACCTTATGTGAACATAACCAATGTCAATCTCTTTAGGAATATCTCTACCATGAATGACATATTCAGCAAACGCACAAAAAAATGCTCCACAATCACTGTATACAAAAGAAATATATTACGTGAATATATGGTAAACAACAAAAAAAGAAGTGAAATAAACATTTAAAAAATGAATGCAATAAGATACCATTGAGTTTGTTGTGGCAGCTCATCAATCATTTTTTATCGGCAAAGTGTCATTTTCAGATTTGTCAATGCCCTTCTCAAGATAGAAATTGACCTTTTTTCAGAAAATACGGTATCAATGTTTGGTAAGGTAACATCACTTTTTGAACAACTGTATCACTGCGCCTGGTACGGTTGGAGTCGTATATATATACTTCCAATCAGTAAAGTCAAAAACTCCCAAAATCCAATGTCCAAGTTTAGATTTTTCTCGTGGAACATAAATTGGAAATAACACATAGTGAATCTTGTTCCACGGTATGTTTGCATCACAATAGAAGCCTCTGATATACTTCTCAACCTCATGTTTCTCGGGGATGGCAGAAAAATCTTTAACATTTTCCACAAAATCGTGATAAAGAGCATTAATCTTGTTTCTAAATACAAAATCAGTTGTAGTGAACTTCACAACAATATTAGGTTCATATTTTGCCTTCTTCCTCATGTAGTAGAATATTGTGTTCAAATGTTGTGACAAAATAAAAAGAACATTGAATAAGAACATTACAACACATTCATTACATAAAGAAGTAACCAAAGTAAGATGATCGCCAATAGTGGAATATAGTTGGCGAAGCCCTCAGACATGTTATGATACAACTTAAACCGTGCCACAACACTGCTTCTCTTCTAACTTATCCCACTATAAGTCCTATTCTAATATGGGTGGTTATTGATACAATTGTAGACTCATGATACGTAAAGTGGCTTAACTTTTATAATTGTGCATTCCAGGTATGACAAGAATCATGTACCTTTTTCTCTTATTCTTTCAACTATTCAAATACCTTTGCTTTGGTACATAATCGATGCATCATTCCTTCACTGTATGTTTAATTCCACTGTTTACTTTGCAATAAACCACATCAAAGAATTTCTAGACAGTTTATTTAGTTTCAAAAAGAAAAATTCACTCTCTTTTACTTACTCGTGATTTATAGACACCTTGCCTAAGTCAACATTCAATCTTTTCCCGAGTTCCTTTGATATTTTGAGGTAGCCAATTCTATACATATATTTACCCAACTGAATGATTTAAAAGAAAAAGTCTGACTAAAGCATAGAATAAGCAAGAGGAAATAGAACTGTAAGAATTGAACATATAGAAAAGTTTACAGCTTTACACCAAAGTTACAAAGTAGCAGCTAGATATTTAGCCAATCAACTACTGAAACATCATTCAAAGGGGTGGAGGCCGGATTTTCATCATCTTCAGTATATACATAACAAAGAGAATTTTTGACCTTGTATATACATATACAATATGAATTTTTGACAAAAGGGGTCCAGCTGACCCCTTCTACCTGCACAAGGTAGTGGTACATACACTCAACCCTCCCTAGACCCCACTTGTGACCTGTGAAATTACACTTGGCATGTTGTTGTTGGTCTGAATGACCCTCTTTCGCCCCTCTAACTATACACCTGGCTCTACTAGTGAATAGAAAATTTACAACTTTACATCAAAGTTACAAAGGTAGTAGATAGATAATAGCCAATCCAAACTACTGACCAGTATTAGTGGAAGTTGGATTTTCATCAAGGGTGTTTATCATCTACAATATACACATAAAAACAGTCTTTGGCCTTATAATATGACATATAAATTTTTGCCAATGCACAACCTCTACTTAACTCTACCCCCTAGCTCTACTAATGAAGTAAACGGAAAGAATAAAGGATAAGACATCAAACTTCCATGAAATACAAGTAAACAAACAATAAAAACCTAAACCAGCAAATTTTAGCACTTCCTAATAAACCCAAACTAAACTATTGATCAATATTAGTAGAGGATGGATTTTCACCAAGACGTTCATCGTCTACAACATACACATAAAAATAATTTTTTTAAGCTTGTATCCCAAGAATCAGAATAAATATAACCATTACAAACAACCAAACAAGAAATATTGTCAGCATGTTTGACCTACTAGAAGAAAGAGAGGAACAAAATAAAGGACAAGTCAAAAACACATTACAAATATAGATTAGGATAGCAAGTGATAATACCGTGTCATTCAAAGATCGACCACAAGTTGTAAGTGAATAAAACCACTCCTTCGAATCCATAGCACAAAAGCCAACATTAAACGTTCGGGCGACACATCTTTGAGAAATGAGAGATCTGTGGGTCGAAGTTTTCTTTCCTACATGTGCCATTGATGAATCCCAACTTGTTTCTTCCAAGTATGGCAATTCTCATTGATTCAATCCACACAATAGTTTTTAGATCTCGCTAATTAAATAAAAAATCAACATAACTCCAGACAGATCTGATGCATTCAGATACAATTAATGATTATGACTCAATTTCTTAGGAAATTCATTATCTATCACCACTACCATTGTTACTCATGCTAGCTTTCTTAATTTTTCTCCTCGATTATTTTAACTTAGACCATATCAATAGTCAATATAGCTCTTACACCATGATGTAAAAGAGTATCAAGAGAAAGAGGAGAAACAAGGATAATCTCCAAGGTGAACCAAGTCGTGATTCAATGATTGATGACCAATATCATGAGTCTATTTGATTGAAACTGGATGAAGAGAAAGAGGAGCAAGAGAAAGAGTATTTGAGAAATGAGGAAAAAAGATAAACAACGAGAATGAATATCTGAGAAAAATCTGGAAAATAAAAGAGAAATTAAAAAACTCTAAATAAAGTTTAAAGATAAATAAATTTAAAAAAAAAAAGAAAAAAATGAAGAAATAGATAATGGTTGAGAAAAAAAAAGAAAAAAAAATAAAGGTTGAGATAAACAAATTAAAACATGAAAATAAAATTAAAGAAAAAAATAAAAACTGAAAATAATAAAAAAAAAATAGAATAATAAATTTAAAAGAAAAAATAAAAAGTGAAAAAACGTAGAATAATAAAAGTAAAGGAAAAATAAAAGGGTGAAAATAATAAAAAATAAAATTTGAGAGATAAGTGAGTATGAAAAGTTTAAAAATATATTTGAGGTGTAGAAGGAAAAAATAATACTTTTAGTATATTAAAAAGGTAAGAAAAATTATTTTTCAAAGAAATTCTTATTTAGGATCAAATATCTAAAATTATTTATATTTGAATCTATGACACCCAATTTTCCTGATACAAAACAACAACAAACAGGTCCAAAATTCTGACCAACCCGGCCCATTTCATTATCTTCAACAACAACAAGACAACTGATGTCAAAACAGCAAAACAACGTTCACAGCCATTCAACATACAGCAACAACAAAAGCTTCAGCGACAACAAAAACTTCAGCCAACATCCAATAACATGAACAACGGCAAAATCCCAACGATGAACAACTCCAATTTTAACCAGTCAAAACGCAAAACAGTAACAACCAACGGCTACAACTCGACCCGACCCGGCGCAAACACCAAAAATTCAACAAACAATGACCCTCAAATCACGAAAATCATCTCTCTTCACCTTATCTCTGCAATTTTGCAGGCCTAGGAGCCATCTTTGTTGACCTTTGCTTATGATTGAGTGTTTCCAATTCCAAAATCCAATCCAAATCAGGAAGGTCAGTCCAAATCCGAGTTTTAGGGGATGTGTTCCTCCATTTTTGAAGATAAAAAATCAGTATCTCCTCCTATAAATAGAGGAGATTGAGAAGGAGGAGGAGGGGATTTTTGGGGGGAAATTTGGGAATTTGTAGGTTTGATTTCTGGAAAGCACTTTGAATTTCGACAAAATGTTGTTTAAACTCGGGTGTGGTGGGATATCCAATTTGGCTCGTGGTTTCCGGTTCGCTGCCCGGAAGAAGGTAAACACATTTTTCACCCTTAAATTTCCTCGTTGTTTCTTCTTAGCTTTTGAAAGTCATAGGTCTTTGTGTTTGATATCTGCTTCATCCTTAAATAGGTTAGGTAATGTTGGTTTTGTGGAACAAGTTGAATTGTTGAGAACTCTGTTTTGCTTGCTTAATTCGGAACAAAGGATTTCGATATCGGCTGGCAGATATATCCTGAAATAATTTGATTTGTCCTTGAAATTGGTTGTTGCTGCGACCAATATAAGGTGTTGAGTTTGGAAATTAAGTCTGTGTCTCGTATGAATGTTCCTACCCTTCTCATGCTTGATTTAGATTCTACTAAAATTAATCTTTCGATTTGCGTGTTTGAATTTCTGACTTACTGTGACTTGTTTAACTGGTCTAGGGGATGGAAACCTTTGTTTCACTTCTGGAGTGCGAGCTCCTTCGAGTTCTTTTTTGGCTAAGCATGCTTTTCTTCGTTTTGGATGCACTATTCTGTGAAGTGTGCAGATTTGTGTGATTCTTCCCTATTTTCATGCCCCCCCTTTCTCTGTAGTTTCTATCGGAGTAGACTATCCAAACGTATGTGGTTTTCTTAAAGCTCCGTCCATCAGTAATGACCCCATAATTCGGATAAAAATGTCTTGAGATTTGTTTATGTTTGCAATTAATCCCTTCTCTCGTTCTAACACGCCAAGAATCTAGTTGTGTTTCTATTTACCCATTAATGACCCACAATGTTTTCATCGACCTGCTAAAGTGAAGTGTTTTAGATTACCCACTGATTTATTTATTTTGCTACGGTTTTGTGCTAAGACATCAAACCTATGTTATTGCTTTTGGTTAGGATTCCCATTGAATAAGATACTGGATAAATAAGACATCTTAGTTTGCTGAAAATTAGTAGCTTACAATAGACCAAAGATGAATTTTAGTTTGATATGCAAACTTTTTCCCACTTGAGTTTATTCCAACAGAAATATATCCTAATCCTTTCTTTTTTTTTCATATGCATGAACTCCTCCGTTGAGTCCCTCAGACTCCCTCTCACACATTCCGTTGGGTTAAACCCGATTTGCATCGAGTCAAAAGCTCAGATCCTAGTCCCTAAGGGACTGTTTTGTGCTGGTATACAGAAGATATACACCATTATACAGGTTTGAAAAAGGGGAAATGGAAAAGGAAACTGATTATATGGTTGGAAGGACAAAATATGTATATATTTGACCAGTACACGGTATTATATACGCTGTATATACACAAAAACGCAGCAAGAAAACTGATATACAGTCAGTATACAGGTGGGTATACATTGCAGAAATGGACCAAAAATCCAAGAAGAATAGGCCCAAAAGTTGGCCAGATTTGAAAGGGCCCAATCTTTAACTTCTTTTTCTCTTTAGTTTCCATTTTAACTTGTTTATTTGAACACACTAACTAATTAATTTAGATAAATCCCCCAAGTCGTTACCATTTTATTTTATCACGTATTTTAGTTGATTCGTGATTTTCTCACCTAATTTATCTCGTCTAAATGAATTAAGTGATTCTTCCGATTTTTCTTCCTAAAACCAATCTTAAAAAAAATTGCTAAGCACTTTATTTTAAAATTGGCATTTGTTTTGTTCATGTGACTAATAGTTTATCTGGGTTAAAATAATTTCCTTCAAATCATAGAAATTATTTTCTCGTAAATTTTAACTTTTTCACAATTGATAAGATAGTTTTAACATGATGTTTTCTTAACATTTTTTCAAAGGTGTTATTTAGAACAAAATGATCTTAATTAAATATATATATATATATATATATATATATATATATATATATATATCAATTACGTAAAAAAAAAATTAAGAAACACAAACTTATTTTCTTCTTAAATCCAAATGTGCAACCTAATTTGGATATGTTTCTCTTTGTGTCAAGTAGAATATTCTACAATTTTCCTAGAAATAATTATGAATTAAATAAAATATTTTTTTAAGTAGAATATTTTATAATATTTCTCAAAAAATAATCTTAAATTATGCGAAATATTTCATAATTTTTTTCCAACTCCAGTAGACTACTTCCCTTTTGAATAAACAAATGTCAATTTTAAACGTGTAAGTAAGAGCAATCCTTTTTGCGAAATTAGCCACCTTTCGTAAGTTAATCAAAGATGATATTTTGGTGAACCGTTTTAAAACGGACGCTCCTAAGTGTCGTAAAAACCTTCTTAGATCGTTAATTGAACCCTTACTCAGTTTCTCTAAATTCAAAGATTTATTTCTGTTTTTGAATCTTGAAATTTATTTTAGGTTTTGTTGATATTTTCTATAAAAATCAAGTGGAGACTCTGTAATTTCGTAAAAATTATTTCGAAAGATTTTCTTAAATTTTTGAAATAGTTTTAAAAAGATCAAAAATCATTTCCTTTAAAATGAAATTCGAAAAGGGATAAAACAAATACATATTTATGTTTTGTAATGTAAATACATATTCAGATCTGTATGGCTATTTATTTTGTATATTTTTTAAATATGTGTATGTGATATACATATTTGTCTTTTCAAAATAAAAGTTAGAGATAGAAGAGTAAAAAAATAAAAAAATAAAAAGAAAAAAAGAAGAAAATGAAAAAAGAGAAGTGAAAAAAAAAAGAGAAATAGAAGTGTAAAAATAAAAGAAAAAAATAAAATAGAAAAAAGAAGAAAACGAAAATAGAAAAAGAAAAAAAGATATGAGAAAGGAAAAAAAAAGAAGAAAACGAAAAAGGAAAAAAAAAAAAGAAATAGAAGAGAGAAAATAAAGTGGAAAAAAAATGAAAAAGAAATTAAAATAAAAAAATAAAATTATAAAAAAAGAAGATGGAAAAAAACTAACAAGAAAAAAAGGTAAAGATATAACAAAGTGAAAGACAGTAATGATGTTTTATTTTGAAATCTCGAATATCATGGAGATAATTATATGGGAAAGGAAAAAAAAGAAAACAAAAAATAAAAAAATAAAAAAAAGGAAAAAGGAAAAAAAAGATGAGAAATACAAGAGAGAAAATAAAGTGGAAATAAAAAATAAAATAAAATGATTAAAAAATAAGATGAAAAAAAAAGGGTAAAAGATGCCGGGAGAGGTGAAATAGTGGAGTGAAAATAGAAAAATGTAAAGTAGTGAGAGTAAAACATGCACTTGTCTAGTTAATGAGTAAAATAATGTTACTCCTGCTATAAACTGTAATTTTACAAAAGTATTATTATTTATTATAATTATAATCTTAAATATGTCACTTTCTGTAATTTTTCCTTTTCAAAACCACTTTCCAGTATCTCTATGCTTAGCAAACCACTCCAAATGCTTCCTCTATCCATTGGCTTCAAGTTAATGTATCAAATCAAGTACAATTTCACCAAAATCAAGCTCTGAAATACTAATCATGTCAATTAGCAATGTAAATATGATTTTAGCTTAAACACGATACAATTTATGACTTTTAGCTCATAGAACAGGTCCAAATATGGGCTATTGGCACTTGGACATATAAATACGCCCAAGATCAACAGAGTAAATAATTGAGACATTGGAAAAAACGAATACATATTCCTTATCATTGTTCATATTGTTTAAAAATCTCAATAAGTTTAAGCGTAGGATTGAAAGCAGGCTCGATAGGATAGTTCTCTATATGATTGCTTAATAATATGAGATTTCCTTCGTGGTGCTTGTGTGCTAAAGAGTGAAGGGAGGGAGGATACTTTCACTAGATTCAGAATTCTACAAAATATTGACACTAAAATTAATTTCTATGAAATGTTGCTACTAATCTTATCTCTCAAATGTATATATGGTTTTTGTTGAGTTCTTTTTGTATCACCTTCAAAAACATATTGTAATTCCACAGTAACGCGATAAATTAGATTATGATGATGAGCTAGATTTAGCCACCATTCAAATCATAATATTACGAATTCATTCAAATAACTCTAAGAATAATAATAGATATATGTGAATTAAAAATATAGTAAATCTTCAATGAGTTAGAGGGTGATAATCAAGATTGCTTTCAATTTCAGGAAAGTGAAATCAAGTAGTATAAATTAAGCTTTGCATAATGCAGAAACCATGTGCTTGGGAAATAGAGGCTGACAAATTGGACTTGTTCATTAGCTTGGTGATAAATACAATTGAATTCCTTTTGCTCACCCTTTGTTGAAATGGGCTTTCCTGTTTCCCTTACAAAGTGAGGGGAGGCAATCGATAGATAACTAATAAGTAAAAGCTATAATTTTCAAGTCTTGAGTCGAAATGTCTTATCAAGACAAGTTACAAATAACAATAATTAATTCCTACTTAAGTAAGATCAATAGGGCTTGTTTGGTATGAGGGGTAATTAATAACTCATACGAGATTAATTTTATGATGAGTTTACCCCATGTTTGATTAGGATAAAATCGCGAGATAACTTATCCCCAATTTAGTTATTCTAGAATTATAGTGTTACTTTTATCCCGAATTAAAGAAGAACTAACAATTTCAAAATAAGTTATTCCAGATAACTTGTTCCTCAACCAAACGAGCCCTAAAGAGATGGTCGAAAAAGGAAAACTTATTTTCCAAAGTGAATGCAAGTCCAACTAGCATCAACGTCAATGAAGCCCAGCAACCAATTTTTTGATAACTACTTGCCATAGAAGAACAAATAAATAAATAAAAACATTAATTGTTTATGGCACAATATACACAATTTAAATTACTTGAATAAAATTAAAGTAACATTTTAATTTTTATATGATTGTAATTAATTTATCCAAAAATAAATAAAAAAAATTGATATTTCTATTATATAGAAGAGGTGGTTTCGACCACCTCTTGCAATTACCAAAAAATCAATTACTTTCACTTAATTAGATAGCATGTCCCAATATATAATAGTTTTATTATTTTATCATAATGGTTTAAATATTTAATACATTCTATTAATTTATATTAATTAACTATAACTACATATTGAAGGTAAAAATTTTTTATTTATTTAATTGTCTATCATGTCCAAAACTAATTTGTTACTACAAATCACAATAATTAATAACTTAAAATAGTTAAATGTTATAAATATCTTTTTTTAATTAAATATTATTGATTCTAATATATAAATGACTTATAATAATTAATTAATTCTAATATATAAATGAATTATAATAATTAATTAGGGGTAATATAATAAATCACGGAACAATTAGAGGTAATATAGACAGATATGCCATCTATTTTTTTAATTAAATATTATTAATTTTTAATACATAAATGACTTATAATAATTAATTGGGGATGATATAGTAAAATCACGGTTAAAGCAGCTGAAACAAACGTCATAAATATCTATTTTTTAATTAAATATTATTAATTCTAATATATAAATGACTTATAATAATTAATTAGGAGTAATATAATAAAAAAATATTATTAATTATAATATATAAATGAATTATTATAATTAATTAGAGGTAATATAGTAAATCACGGAATAATTAGGGGTAGTATAGTAATTGATGAAGCACTAGTCAAAACCAGTGCTTCTATTAATTTATATTAATTAATTATAACTACATATTGGAAGTAAATTTTTATTTATTTATTTATTTATTTATTTATTTATTTAATGAGCTATCATTTTCAAAACTACTTTGTTACCACAAATAACAATAATTTGTTACCACATATAGCAATTTTATTGACTCTCATTATTTTAGCAATGCCACATAAATTGAGATAAAAAAAAATGCACTGCAAATCATAATAATTAACAACTTAAAATATTTAAAAGATATATAAAAAATTTAGTTGACTCTCAAAATTGTATCGAAACCACATAAATTGGGACACAAGGAGTAAATATATTATTTGATAATTACGTAAAAATTATTATAAATCACACTAATTAACAAGTTAAAATACTTTTTTAAAAATAGATAAAAGTTATATTCAACTCTCAAAATTTTATCGGTGCAACATAAATCATGACAAAATAAAAAATTATCTTAATTAATTGCAACTAAATATTTAAAGTAAATTAATTTTATTATTTTAATTGACTTTTATATATAAAATTAATTAATTAATTAATTAATTAATTTATTTTAGTAAATTTAAATTTTTTTTTTCTTATATAGAAATACTAATATTTAAACTTAACTTTAAATTTTTAAAGTAAAAAATTAATAAATTTAATTTAATAAAAAAAATTCTAAAGAATATTTTTTTAGAATTTGTGTTGGGTTAATATGTATCAAGTTAAAAGGAAATAAAGAAAAATATATAGCAAAATTTTATTATTGTGAAAGGTAAATATAATGCACTATCCAATAATGTTTAATAATATCATATTTTGCATATGCAAATATAGCATCCCGTATTTAATTAATATACTATTTCCGTGAATTATCGATGATTACTATTGAATATGATAAAATTATATTAATTTTTATAGTAATAACATAATCAGTCGCTCTTAATTAGTTATTATGAGTCATCTAGGTATTAAGAAAATAAATAATATTTAATAAAAAATAAAATAGATATAAAATGCGAAATTAACTCTTAATATTTTAAATTAAATTTTCGTCTTTCGAACGATGATTTTTCTATATCACTCCTTATTATAAGTCATTTATGTATTAGAAAAATAAGAATAACAAAATGATATGTCAACATAAAATATTTGATTGACTATCAAAATTATATTAGTGTCACATAAATTGGGACGGAACAAAAGAAGATATAAAGCAACATATATTATTTAAAAATGAAATTAAAAGTACTGTAAATAACAATAATTAACAAAAAAAAATTAAAATTGACTGATTTCTGCTTCAGGCGTGATTTTACTATATCACCCCTAATTAATTATTATGGTCATTTAAGCATTGTGCCACATAAGTTGAGATAGAAAAAATATTATAAATCGCAATGATAAAAAATTTAAATTATTTAAAAAATATAATTGGCTATCATCGATACAAAACTCTGGACAAAGAGAGTAGCATATATTATTAAAAAATTACATAAAAAGTATTATAAATTACAATTGTTAACAACTTAAAATATCTAAAAATAATTTAACATATTATATTTCAAAAAAATTACATAAAAAATACTAGAAATCACAATAATCAACAATTTAAAATTTTAAAAGATATTAAATATTTGACCGGCTCTTGAAATTATATTAGTGTCACTGAAATTAGAATAGTTGAAAAGTATTATAAATCACAATAATTAAAAACTTAAATTATTTTTAAAATATGATTGACTATCAATGCCACAAAAATTTGGACAAGAAAAGTAACGTATATTAATTTGAAAATTACATAAAAGATATTATAAATTACAATAGTTAACGACTTAAATTATCTAAATACATATTAAAATAACATATGTTGAACTCATGCTAGATTCCGGATGAATCCTAGAAAACATATGCAATCCTTTTATTAAAATTTTTTATTTAAATATATCAAAATTAAAAAGATAAATAAATATCTTAATATTGAGCTCGTGCTGACACGGGTCATGCTCCTCTAGTATTACATTAGATGAGTAATAGCATAAAGGAAATAAATGATAGTGATATATGCAAAATAAAAAGCTGTCCAAAATTGGCACCACAAGCCTTCAGATATAATCTTTAATTGTTGTAAGTTTGACAATGAAATTTGAAGAAAATATGATATTAATATTATTCGTCTATTGGAATAAATTTTAAAAATTTAATTTTTTTAATGGAAAAGGGGGTGGGGTAAGAAAAATTTGAACCATTTTTTAGAAAAAATTAATACTCTTTTTGAGGAGGGGGCGGAGGGGGGAGGGTCTGGCAGGAGTTGGGTTTTAAGGTAGGGGATATGGCAAGAAAAAAATTTGAAATGCTTTATAAAAAAATTAAAATATTTTTTTTTGGATGTGGGGTGGTAGGGAATTGAGAGTCGGGTAGGATTGGTTAATTTTGATAGTATTATGGATATTTCAATTTGAGAGTGGGGTTGAAAGAGAATTTTAGCAAGTGTTTTTCTTACTTTGTGAAGGAAAATTATTTTTTTTCTTAAATTTGAGAAGAAAAATAAGTTGATTGTAAAAGTATTTTTGAAAATATTGAAGTCAACAAACACGAGAAAATTAAAAAGCATTTTCATTTTTGAGAAAATATTTTCCTTCCTACTAGACACACTATATATGTTCTTGAGTTAATGGGTTTGTACTCTTTAATGGGCTTTACTGGTATTTGGTTTTCGTCTTTGTGTAACCAAATATATGTTCTTGAGTAAAGGGGAGCAAGGAGACCTAAAACTAATCGACGATCAATCAAATGAAATATGTATAATTTTTACATCAATAGTAGGTAAATTTGATCTTAGTCGACAAATAATTTTTAATTTTAAGATTACATATCTGAATATTTTAATCTGATTACTAAACATTTCAGCTAGTTTTGGTTATTTTTGTGGATATCGAACAATCAAATGACAAATAAATTTCAGAAATATCTAAATAATTAATTTATAAATCCAAATACTTAACTGTCACCAGAAAAAAGAGTAGGATTGTTTAAGTTTGCATACTCTAGAGTGAAGTATTTACTTCCTAGTTACAAATTTGAATGTTTGTTATGTGGATAATGTAAAATTTTAAATAATTATGTATAATTGGAGAATGCATGAACCCTTAAATACAGTAATTTATGTACACTACAAGTTAGTAAACACCAATTAAAAAAAAGGGTAGGTTAGCTCCCTATTGAGTGTAACGGTTTCAACCTTATGGAGTCAAATGGCAGTTATTTTGGTCGTTGTTCTTTTCTCAGTCAATCGTCGATCGTTAAAAAAGACCCAAATTAAGGAAAAACATGACAAGCTGACATGTAAGTATTCAAACTAGTTTACGTAATCATACTTTGTATGTCGTTCTTTTTAAGTTAAAGAAAAGAATGGCAACTACGTACGTGGCAGCTTTTCAAGCGAAATAATCACGTCCACGTGTTGCATCAAAGCACACGTGGCAGAGTTTTGATAACTTAATCATACTTATTTTAATAATCGTAGCTAAATGTTTAAGGCGAAGAGGTTGACCGTCCCTCCCATGTTTGTGATATCTGTAGTGTTACGGAATTCCAGTATTTTAACCGACAAAAATGCTTTTAATTGGAGTATGGTAAATCTACGGCTATTTTCAAAAGATATATAAAGGAGGATTTGCTAAGTTATGGAAGGGTAGTTTGGGAAACACCGTCCCTAACATAAATAATAGGACATGAATTAGTGCATAAATATACGCAACTACTGCTAGAGTGCTATTTGAAGCTTTTAATTATGCATAATATTATATGACGCATATACTATAAATTAGTGAGGGACAGAATCGTATTTTAATATTTGATAGTTCTCAGCTTATTTTTGTGACTATTTTCACAAATTATTAATTGAAATTTTGAACAACCCTAATATCATCACATTTTGGGATCGTAAAGTGAAAAGGGGAGAATTAAAGACATTATGAGATCGTAAATGTTCTCTCCTAATTTACAATGAAGTTCAAATTTACTAATTCATGAAAATGAAATTTTATCCCGTAAACAAAAGAACACACTAAATATTAATATAATGGCAAAATACTCTTTTGGATCTTTGTATTATGTTGGTTTTGTAAGTTGGACACTTCTAATTACATGTTTGTCATCTGGATCCTAAATTCACTAAAAAATAATATTTTAAACCCTTTTTTGGTGAGTGTAACACACTCTCTCCACTCCAGCTGCCACGTCTGCCACATCTGTCACGTCATTTAAAAAAAATAAAAAAAAATATTACATTAAATTTCAAGTCATTTTTAAAATGCTAAATAATAAATTAAATATTAAAATTAATTTATTTAAATAAGAAAAATTTATAATTGTAGAAAAATTTGAATAATCATGGTTTTGTTTTTGCTCACAAATTAAACATCAAATCCATTCCAAATAATTAAAATTCTTTTCCAACTAACTTAAATTTTTAACTATAAATTCGTATATATAAACATGATAAATTTTCAATTTTTAAATTTGAATATCTTTAACAAATTCACAAAAAGTTTAATTTGAAAAATTAAAATAAAAAGTGAAGGTGGTGGCGGAGGGGGAGAGGGGGCGGAGGGGCTGGAAGAGTGTAGGGGTGGGGTGTGGGGATGGGGCTGCGAGGGGTGTGGGGGTGGGGATGGACGGGGCTGGTGGGGTGTGGGGGTGGGGACTGGGCTGGGATGGGGTGGAGGGGCTGGGGGTGGTGATGGGGTGGGGTGGGATGGGGCTGGGTGGGGGTGTGGAAGGGGTGGGGACGGGCTGGGGTAGGGGTGGGGAAGGGCTGGACGGGTGTTGGGGTGGAGTGGGGTGGGGTGGGGTGGAGTGGGGGGATGGGGTGGGGTGGGATGGGGCTAGGGTGGGGTGGGGAGGGAATTTTTTTTTAATTCTTAAAAATATTTTTAATTTTTTTTTTAAAATTTAAATTAAAAAAGATGGAGGGAAAAAAGGACACTTTTTTAATTATTTTTTAATTTTAATAGTATTTTTATTTTTAAAATTATTTTAATATAAAATTGGTCAAAAATTGACCCCCACTCGCACCCCAAGGCAAGTGACTACACTTTCTTTGTCCTAGTCATCATTTCAATGTCAGATAGGCAAGGTCAACGGTCAAAGAATGCAAAATATTGCGGTTCAAGGATCCACATGACAAATATGTAAGTAAAAGTGTCCAACTTATAAAACTGATATAGTACATGAATGCAGAAGAGTATTTTGCCTAATATAATTGATAAAGCTGTTGGATCAAGACGTTACAAGTTTGAATCGTAAAAATCTCTAATAGGTGCATTTTATATTACGTAGAAGGGGCGGAGCTATACCCAAGTCCTCGCAACCATTTGCCTCAACGAGTGGTGATCTTTTAGACCTGGGATGCTCTTATGTCATGTTCTGCTTTTCCAACAGGCAACTTTGACAAATAATGCATCAGAATATATGCGGTAAATTCTAATCTTATGGTTAAATTATTGCTCTCAGAAAACAAACATGTAAAGCTGCTAGCTTAACACAAAATTCCAAATTCACTTTCCCCTTTCACCTTTTGTTATCAGTTTTTATTACTCTGTCAATTATCTCTACCTAACACGCTAACATATAATCGCTCTCCTAACAACCACTATTTCAAGACAGTGCAAACTAGGCGCGCATCATATCAGTATCAATACAAAGTCGGTAGATGGGACCCCTTATATAATTAAAATAACGCTGATACTAATTAGTCGCTTAAACTACCCTCCTTCACCAGGGTATCATAGTAATAGTAATTAATGCTCATATCTAAATTGATTTAGGTTCAATTTCACTACTTTTTGGAATATAACTTAAGAAGTAAGTACTCTATTAACCAAAAATGAGAAGGCGACAAGAGAATTACTCGTATTGCCATAAAGCATTAAACTGATCAGTGATATTTATTCATTACACACATGACTCCCAAGTGGGTTGTGGGTTGTGGGTGGTGGGGTCAGCTGCAGCTGCAGGTTAACCATAGATTAGATTAAGAATCAAGGTCAATAAAACATCAGTGGTTAACAAGGACAACCACAAAATTCAAGATTTTTATTATCTACCCAAAAAAACAAACCCCCTTTCCCTCTGTCTTAACTAATAATAAAGCCTCTTCTTCCTTGCTTCCCCTTAAGATGCTTTTTTTTTCTTGGCCCTAAATCTAATCATCAACTCATAAAAGCAAAAAAGAGAAACTAAGAAGTATAGTAGATGTTTCAGCCATGGACTTAACCACCAAGACGACAACAACAACTACTACTTCTGTCAAAACCCCAGAAGCTGAAACTGAAACCCCTACTAGAATCCAACAACACAAGCCCTTCCCCTTCAGTGACGGCGTTATTAAACGCAAAAGTCATCATCCGCATCGCCACCCCTCCGTGGTTACTTACAAAGAATGTCTCAAAAATCATGCTGCTCATTTAGGTGGTCATGCGGTTGATGGCTGTGGCGAATTTTTGCCCATTCCTTCTGCTAACCCAACTGACCCAACTTCTCTTAAATGTGCTGCTTGTGGCTGTCACCGCAATTTTCACCGCCGTGAACCGGAAGAACCCGTTGTGCTCCCAGCGCCGCCTATCTCCACCGCAGCTCTTGAGTACCAACCTCATCACCGCCACCATCCTCCTCCGCCGCCGCCACCGTGTGGGGACCACAGTAGCCCTAATTCTTCCCCATCTCCACCGCCGATTTCTTCTGCTTACTACCCAGCTTCTGCACCTCACATGCTCTTAGCACTCAGCGCTGGGTTCTCTGGGGAGAAGAACCCGAACCCTACATCGACTCTGGTCGCAGCAAACTCTAACGGGAGGAAGCGTTTCAGGACGAAATTTACTTCAGATCAGAAGGCAAAAATGCAGGAATTTGCGGAAAGAGTTGAGTGGAGAATGCAGAAGAGAGATGAAGATCTGGTGAGCAATTTCTGCAACGAGATTGGTGTTGAAAAAGGGGTTCTTAAGGTATGGATGCACAACAACAAGAACACGTCCGGGAAGAAATTAGATCAACACAATGGTAACATTGCTAACAACAACGTTAATGGGTTTTGTATTGCTAGTAGAAAAGACGGTCATTATGACAAACCTGAATCGGAATTTCACCTTCACCATGAAAGCAGCAATGACAACAAGAAAGAACATTCAGTTTTTGGTGCTAATGTCTTTGCCACTAATGGATCTTCTTCTTCGTCTTGATTTTAGATAACTGGTGAGTGTAATAATGTTTTAATTAGTAGTAATACAATTAGTGCAATGAAGAGAAGAACTTTGAGGCTGGTACCTACTAGTTTATTTCTTTGTTAGTAAAGATTAGTGTTTAATTAGCTTCATGATGATGATAACAATGGAAATTAAGATTGTTCCACGTTCCATTCGAACAATTTAATTTGTTATTTTTTAACCTTAAATCTGTTTTTCTGCTAGCTTTTGTAAATTAAGCCACAAATTTGCATGTCTGCAATTAAATATTGTGTTATTAGTTTCTGTGACTATGCGTCAGAGAAGAGAGAGAAAATGAGAGTATTAATTTTGATTCTTGTCTGTGAAGAAGAGGCAGAAAGTGGATTAACATGCATTTGGTGTGATTATGGATGATAATTTAATGATTACACTGGTTGCCTTTACTTTAATTGTTCCTCAACAAAATGCTTGACATTGGATACATTTTTTCAAATCCTCTGTATAAAGGTAGGCGTAGCATTGTTCTGTTGATGTACTTATTCAATATGTATATTAAACTAATTAATGTAAGACGTCTTTGTATATACACATATTTTGAACTGTTAAAATCAAATCTTTTAAAATAATTGCCTAGTACAACAAGTAGGAACTTCCTTTCTTCAAAAAATTACAGTGTAGATAGATTTTTTTTTTTCAAATAGTACTATATATTTAATCAAATATTGGCTTCTTCGTGTATTTTTTTTTTTATATTTGAGTTCAAAAATTTGGCCTACCGACTAATTCCGAGCAGTTTATCTTGATTGTGGTTTTCCTTTTGAAAAATAAAAAAAAAAGAGATACACAATTAATTTGGGTACGTGCGAACGTCTATTTTATGTTTGTCAACATTCCATGGCAAATCCTATCGTATAGTCCAATTAATGATTTCCTATTATAACAATTTGATGACTTTAATTGCTAATATAGTAGTAACTAATTGTACAAATACTACTACATTATAGGTTGGTAGTACTTTAAAAAGGTTTCATAAATAATTAAATTCCGATTGCTTTCATGTCTTGATTAATTTTAATTTAGCTTTTCAATCATTTTGGGGGTTATGTGTAAAGTGTAATTTGGTGGCCTTTATTTAGACAAAACGCTATCCATTAAGATAGTCTTTCTTAAAAGGAATATACTACTAATGGCTAAGACGATTATTAAAGTCTGGATAAGAGTCAGCTTTAAAAAAAAACAACTTTCCTTATAAGGGACGCAATCTAGTCTATTAAGTCAAATAATTAATTAAGTGTATTAGTTTAACTTTTATATTAAAAAAAGAAAGAAAGCTTTTACCTTAAAAAAATATGAAGTTAGATATTAATCCGAGAAAGAGGATTTATAGTGGAATTTCAATAAGTTTATCTAGCTTAAGAGCTTTTCAATATATTTAGAAATCTTATTATAATTTAATAAATAATATACCTAAAATTAAATTTAAAATTTTAACGTAAGTATTATATACTCTGAGGGATCGTTTGGTAGGAGGGATACGAGATAATTAATTTCGAAATTAATTATAAAAAGGAAAAAATATGTGAAAAATATATGTACTTACGTGAAATTGCAGTTACGCATCCTGAACTTTGTGGGGGTCCTCTGACTCTCCTAGACTATTTTTTTTACCGTATTTAACTAACATATTTGTCCCTTATCAAACATTTTTTTCTCACACGCTCAATGTGTGTGAAATACACTCAGTGGTTCAAGTGACAAATATATGTCAGTTAAATACAATTAAAAACAGTCTAGGGGTCATAAGTAGGGGTGTGCATTGGTCGGTTCGGTTCGATTTTACGTGTTATTGGTTTGGTTTATCGGTTTTCGTTTTTTAAATATCTAAAATCGATAACCAACCAATAAGATATTTTTTTATCGGTTTCGATTTAGCGGTTTTTGGTCCTTAACGGTTCAGTTTTCGGTTTAACCAATAAGAAAATACTTGTAAAATAAAAATAGTAACAACTAACATAAAAAAATGAAATCTTAATTACCGCCAAAACCTACGCAATGCATTTTAGTTTACAAGAATCTTCAAACTTGAACTGAATGTTAGTTAGGAAAAAAATTGAATCCTAATTGTTGGAAGCTATAAATGCTTCAAACTTTTTATTACGATAATAGCCGAACTTTATATTGTACATTTGTTGCCCTGAATAGGTTAATACTTTGCGAATCACTGAATTATGAATTAGTAGTGCATATAATCTATATCTATATCTATATCTATATCTATATCTATATCTATATCTATATCTATATCTATATCTATATCTATATCTATATCTATATCTATATCTATATCTATATCTATATCTATATCTATATATATATAGAGAGAGAGATAAAGAGAGAGATATTTAAATATACAACATAAATAGAGATAAAACAATAACTTAGTGTATCCTTATAAACCGATAACCCAATAAGCTAAAATCGACACCGACTCGTTTACCCAATAATTTTTTTTATAAAACCAATAAAAAACTGTTAACCCGAGAACCCAATATCAATAACCCAATAACATTTTTATCGGTCGGTTCAATTTTTGCACAACCCTAGTCATAAGACCCCCGCAAAATTCAGGATATGTAACTGCAAATTTTGTCAAAGTATAGGTATTTTTCGTATATTTTGTCCTTTTAAGAACTTATTCCATATTTGGTTGGGATGGTAAAATTCATGAAATAACTCATCTTGGAATTGTAGTGATATTTTTATCCTTTCTTGAGGATGGGATAACAAATCCCAAAATAGTTCATCTCAGGATTGATAATTCCGACAACTTATTTCTAACCAAACGACAAGGGTCATTTAGTACACCAAATAAAAAACATAATTAAATAAAATTTAAAATTATTTTTATCACATTTGTTATGAAGTGAGTAATCCTAGAGCTAAATTTTATCCTACCATTTATGTTAAAATGATGAAATTAATATAGCATGTGAATGGAGAAATAAAACATCTCATAAATTATCACAACTCATGATATATTCTCACTTATTTTATTTGGTATACCAAACGATACCTCATACACAAATTACATTATAAAATCCAATAAAAAGTGGAATAATATATAGTTTTCTCGAAATGTGCATCAAGTGATATGATGTCAAAGATTAGGGCGATTGAGATCCAACAACCTAAGGATGGGGTCGATGGGTCAGTTGGGTCTTTCATAAATGCAATCCTGTCTGTTTATTGCATAATTCCTCCGTTTTAAATTATTCGTTCTAAATTTTTTAATTTAATATTTATTTTATTTATTAATTAAGATAAGATAATTTTTTTTATGTTTTACCTTTTGTATTAATTTTTTTTTTAAATTAAATTATAAATATCATTTAATAGAAATATTATAATAAACTAGGCATGTTATTAATTATTTTTCTTAATCAATCTGCCATCTCAATTTGGGACGGGTGATTTGGGAGGAAGGGAGTATAAATAAGTGCTATTCCAATACATGATTGACTGTTTTCCTTTATTTGGTAGAATTTAAAATCATGATTTTGATGACAATTATGGGGTCAAAAAAGTAATAATGCCACCATTCTTCCTACCTAAACAACCACATGCAAACTTGTTTCTTGTCTGCTCAATTTGGTTAGGGGATAAGAACTTCTTCACACATGGAAATCTCCCTCAACTAAGAAAATTGGATTGATGATGTTTTTGGTTCCACATTTACTTTTGATCCCCATACTTATAAATTCATATCAAAATTATAATTGTTGCACCGTTTAATTACTCGCGTGTTGTGTTAGACACTGATACTCAACAGTATTTTTTTTTGGTCTGTTAAAAAATAATAATTAACCAGGTAAGCATAATTACACCACTGGTCCTTTTGGGACTTTAAGAAACATAACATATTTGAGGTTAATTAGTTACGAAAATAGTTAAAATATAGCATATTTCTTTCTTATAGCGATAAAATACACATATTTTAATTAATTAAAAGCTATATTCGTTGAATCATATATTATAATAACATATTCAAAGTAATTTCATAAGTGAGTTCTGATAAAAAAAAAAGAAAAAGAAATGCAACACCAAACTTTTCTAAGACTCACTCTTTCTAGTTTTACTCTTGCTCAAAGGATCAAAATGTGCTATTCCCTCAACAAAATAATATAACAAACCAGTTAACTAGTGGAAGAAAGAAAAAGGTGGCAAATATTGAATGTAAGATGTGAAAATCCTGCAATTAGAGAGCTCATCTGCTTATTCTCCAAAGTAAATTATAATATACATACAAGCCAATGAATTCGTTCTTTTTGGCACATTGCACAAAGAAATAGTAATATAGTAGTTTGCACCTATAATTTAATTTTCCCAATTAGGTAATTAGGTTTCACAACTCGTTACTAAAACGACTCATTTTCTTCCCACTCCCCACCAATTCCCTTGCTTCACGGGTTTCCTATTTTGGATTGGTCCCTTGATTAGTAATTATCTATCTCAAATTTATGTGTTAATTTTAGAATTTAATGATAAAATTAATTATTTCCATTTTTATATTAGCAGTACTTATTATTGAAGATTACAGAACATTTCAATTATGTGATTTTGATACATAAATAGAGTAAATATTCAATGAAAAATAAAATTTCTCCAAATATAAACAAGAACATAATAATAACAACAACAACAATATTATAATAATTATAATTATAATTATAATAATAATAATAATAATAATTTTTAAAAAAAATCCTCCTTGTGAATGTTTTTAAAAGGCATGTAAAAAAGAAGGACAACAAATAAATTGAGACGTGAAGAGTAATTTCTTTGCTTAATACAGTGTGTTGGTTGTCAATTTTATTATGTTAGAAATGAGTAATTTCCATGGATAGTCATTCATGTTTTAAAATTATCTATAAATATCATTTTTTATTTTTTTAGGACAAAAATATCATTCAACTATTCTTATTTTTCTCAAAATATACTTGATACTTCAAAAATATTTCTTCTCTCCTAGTTGACATGTCATGTCATTAAAATTTCGTTTATATATATATATATATATATATATATATATATATATATAATAAATAGATCTATTTAACTTATTAAATTTATTTAACTAAAATTTTATCCTATTTTTTTTATAAATAAACTCACATGATATATTTATCAGTGAGGAACAATTTAATTATGTACTTTAAATTTTATATTTATTTTATCTTTCTTAAAAAAAGAATATAAAGTATATTTATTCTTTATTCGATACGAGAAAAATTATTACATCACATAATAAAAATATCAGATAATCACACAACTTAAAGGAAAATAATTCGTCTGATAATGCAATGCAGATTACTGATCAATAAAGTAGTTGATGTGTAAAGGTTTGAATTATTTTATTTAGTACTTTTCAAAGTTTTTCTAATTTATTTATTTCACCACTTAATAATATTTTTAAAACTCAAGATATTTATATGAATTGGTACTAATTTAATATTTTTTGGTTATTTATTTCATATACTAAAAATTCTTAAAATGTAAAAGAAATAAAAATGATGGCTTTCAGATTTTCATATACGTACTAAATGTACTATTTTTGAAGGAAAGAAAAATTATTTAGTCATGAAACAAATTTGATTTTTAAAAAAATATTAACAAAATGATCTAATATTATAAATGAATCTTTAAAATAGTACCCAACCAATTATCGCTTGTTTTTGGGGTTTAGGATGAGGAAAGAATATAAAATGGCGTTTAATTATATAATAAGACAAAATATAGTATAATAGAAATAAAAATTAATATGAAAAAACTAAATTAAAAATAATAAAATTAAATTTTCTAAAATTTTTTGCCTATGTTAACTTTGCAGATTTATTTGATTCGTTTATGAATTTACTTGGGAAAAATTCGAAAACGAATCCATTTTTTATCAAATAGATATTGCTTAAAATTTTGCAGGTGATCTACATGCGAATTAAAATTTTCAGGTGATAATTACCTTTAAGATTTTTCGATCGAATTTTGTTTGACAAAAAAGAACTTAGATTTTCTACTTCAAATTTTGTTTGATAGAAAAATTTGTAGGTTTTTCATCGAATTAGTTTGGTTGAAAAACTTGTAGAGAATTAGGTTACCGTTAAATTCTTTTGCAAATTTTCAATAATTTTTTTTACGTAATTTAAATTTTTCTTGTAGTTTATAAGACGTAGGTTTGAATAAATGAATTTGAAGAATTAAATAGGTTTATTATTAAGAAAATATAATTTTAACAACACGGCATGCCAAGTAGGAGAGAAGAAGGTTTTTAAAATGTTACGTAATTTTTGAGGAAAATAGGAACAGTTGGGTGATATTCTTGTCCTAAAAGAAGCAAAAGTGATATTTATAGGCAATTGTCAAAACACGAGTGACTATCTATGAAAATTACTCGTTAGCAATTAATATTTATTATAGCTATTAACCTATTCTAAACTATTCTCTTCTCCATAGTAGGGTGGTGATTTTTAGACTTCGAATTGAACTTTAATATAATGAGGGAGTAGTGGTACGCAGTATATTTGGTCAATTTCAAGAGTAGTAGTCGTCGTCTATTTGGTCAATTTCTTGTAAATTAAAAGTATGTTTTGAAAATTTGATGTAGTTGGCTAAATTGAAAAATGAAAATATCATCAAGCAGCAAAAATAATGTGTTTTGGAACATACACGACTACCTGTTCCACTGATGTGTAATACTGATAGGAGTAGGCATTCAACTAGTTAGGAGCATATTGTTGAGTCAGCTGTATAAGTTGTTAGAGGTTGTTAGACAATGATTAGTGAGTGGCAATGAGCTGTCAAATAGAGTGTTCTAGAAGAAAGGTAGTTATTAGATATTTTGTTGCCTATATAAGACACAACAATCTGATTGTTACAAACAAGTTTTGAAGCAGTTATAATTTTGATTCTTCTCCTCTTCTTAGCTCCATCAATGGAGTCTTAGCAAAGTATTTTCACATGGTATTAAAGCCACAAGCTCCACACTAAGTGTGTGTTTTCGATCGCATTTCACTAAGTTTTTTGCGTTCTTTGAATCTCTGCCTTCAACTCCTTTTTCGCAATCTATATTACAGCTGCATTCTATCAATCATGGCTCCTAAAATCGATCAAAGTGATCCACTTTTCATTGGTGCATCTGAGAGCTCCAGTGTTGTACTTGTTTCAATCAAGTTAACTGGTTCAAAAAATTATAGTTTATGGAGTCGATCGATGCGTATTGCTCTCTTAGGGAAGAGAAAGTTTGGATTTGTCACTGGTGCCTGCAACAAGGAATCATATAGAGAGGAACTTCATGAGCAGTGGGAAACATGTAATGCGATTGTGCTTTCCTGGATAATAAACACTGTGAGTGAGAGTCTGTTATCTGGCATTGTTTATGCCACAAATGCTTATGCAGTTTGGGAGAATTTGAAGGAGAGGTATGACAAGGTGAATCGTATGCGTATATACCAGTTTCTTTGCAAAATTAATATGCACTCTCAAGGTACAAATTCAATCTCAGCCTATTTTACCAAATTGAAGAGTTTATGGAGTGAGTATGATGTACTAGTGCCAAATCCTAGTTATGCTTGCCCTACGTCTAGAGAATACTCAGATCATATGTGTCAACTTAGACTTTTACAGTTTTTAAGTGGCCTGAATGAGTCCTATGACCAAGCTAGAAGACAGATATTGCTCAAAGGAGTGACTCCTACTCTCAATCAAGCTTATGCTATCCTCATAGAGGATGAAATCCAACATTCAGCATGTATAATGACTGTGAATGATAGATCATAACCACTTGCTATGCAAGTGAATCGAAATTATGGTTTTGGACAAAACAACTCTAACTATAGAGGCAGAAAGTGTGATTATTGCCATCTATTGGGTCATACCAAGGAAACTTGCTATAAGTTGGTAGGGTATCCAAATGACTGGAAGAACATGAAGAAACAAGGCTATAACTCTAATTTCAGATCACAGTAGACTGGCAGTAACAACCTATCCACAAACAATGGTGGTAACAACTTTGAAACACTGGTCACAAGCCTATTTCTCAGGCTTCAACTATGGTAGCTGGTCAAGTTGATGCTGGTAGTTCTAGTCATGAAGTGACTCACACACCAAATGCCAAGCCTCATACATTCACTAAGGAAGAATACACTCAGATTATGACTATGTTGAACAAAGACACAACAGATATGAAACAAGTCAATACGCTAGGTATTACTACTTGTTTCTTGTCTAAAGCATGTTCTGACAGTTGGATTGTAGACTCAGGTGCTACACATCATGTGTCTGCACATAGACACTTATTCAAAGGAGGTACCATATTAGATTCCAAGCATGTGGATAAGTTGCACCTTCCAACAGGTGATGAAGTGACAATCTTACACACTGGAGAAGCTCACATTTTTGCAGATGATGTGATAAAAAATGTTCTACATATTCCAGACTTCAAACTCAATTTGCTGTCTGTTGCCAAGATAACCAAGAAACTTTCATGTTTTATTTCTTTTTATCCCGATTTCTGTATCTTTCAAGAGCTCTTCAATGGCAAGGTGAAGGGGATTAGTAGGAAAGAGGGTGGACTATATGTTCTTAAAGATGGTGGTTGGATAAGAGGTGCTAATCAGTTAAGATCAGAAGCCAGCAGATTTATTGCAGAAGTCTCCACTTCCAGTTGCATCTTATGGCACCAAAGACTTGGACACCCTGCTGCCCAGGTTCTCAAGTGTTTAAACATTATGAAGAATCCTAGTGATGCAAGCACGTTGAATAAATGTTCTGTGTGTCCACTAGCTAAACAGACAAGATTGTCATTCCCTTTAAGTACTACTAGATTCTCTACATGTTTTGAACTTGTACACAAAGATTTATAGGGTCCATATAAAACTTCTACTTTTGACTACAAGTATTACTTCTTGACTATGGTAGATGACAACAGTAGATACACTTGGGTGCACCTGTTGCAGTTACAGCCTGAGGTCAAGTGACCATTAAGACATTTGTTTCCATGATTAAAACTCAGTTTGGCATAATGGTAAAAACCATTAGATCTGATAATGGCACTGAATTTATTAACTCTCAATGTAAGACATTGTTCCAGTCCCTGGGCATACTACATTAGACCAGCTATCCTCACACTCCTCAACAGAATAGAGTTGTGGAGAAGAAGCACAGACACATATTAAACATAGCTAGAGCCCTCAAGTTTCAGTCTCACTTGCCCATTAAGTATTGGGGACTATGTGTAAAGGCTGCAGTATATCTAATGAACAGGTTACCATCTTCTATTCTAAGTGGTAAGAGCCCATTTCAGTTGATGTTTTCCAAGGATCCCAAGTTGTCACATCTCAGGGTATTTGGATGTTTGTGCTATGTCACTATCCTTCCAAGAGGTGATAAGTTCACAGAAAGGGCTAAACCTGCAGTCTTGGCGGGATATTCAGAATCTCAGAAGGGGTATTTACTGCTGGATATCACCTCAAAGAAACTATTAGTCAGTAGAGATGTTGTGTTTTATGAAGATACATTTCCTTTTGCTTTCTCACATGCACAAAATACACAAGCTTCCTCATCTGGAGAAAATATTACTGACTTCTTGATTCCTACAGATGAAGAAACATTTCATGAAACAAATACTGAGAGTGTTACTGAAGGAGCTCCAACTGAGGAGGATGGCATTTCTGATGCTGAAGTTCCTGGTGCAGCTTCACCTAGAACCACTCATGAAGAAACATATCAAGATAACTGTTCCCTGCCTCAACCCTTTTCCAGTAGACCTACGCGAACAAGCAAACCACCAGTGTGGATGCATGATTATGTTGATACTTCTCGAAATCAGAGATGCAAACATCCATTAGCCAACAACTTGTCTTATAAAAATATGAGTCCTACTTATCAGTGCTATTTATCCAAATTCTCCACTTTAACTGAGCCTCAACACTATAACAGGCTGTAACAGATGAAAGGTGGGTGAAAGCTATGAAATCAGAGGTTCAAGCCTTAGAAATTAACAACACATGGGTCATTGTTGATCTACCTAAAGGGAAGAATATTGTTGGTTCCAAGTGGATATACAAAATCAAATATCTCGTAAATGGTGAAGTGGAGAGGTTCAAAGCAAGGTTAGTGGCCAAAGGATATAGCCAACAAGAAGGGTTGGACTATCATGAAACCTTCTCACCAGTAGCTAAGATGGTTACAGTCAGATGTGTGATTGGACTAGCTACATCTAAAGGTTGGAATCTTCATCAAATGGATATGCATAATGCATTCTTCCAAGAGGATCTTGAGGAGAAAGTTTACATGGAAATGCCTGAAGGATTTAGAAGACAGGGGGAGCACAGGGTATGTAAGTTGATCAAATCCTTGTATGGTCTTAAGCAAGTCTCCAGGCAGTGGAATCTTAAGCTTACTCATGCCTTACTTGATGCTGGTTTTACCGAAAGTGCACATGATTATTCCTTATTCACCCTGCATCAAGGTAATGATACTATTATAGTTCTTATTTATGTTGATGATTTACTAATTACTGAAAGCAATGCCTCCTTGATCAATGCTACCAAAATCAATTTGCATCAACAGTTTAAGATAAAAGACTTGGGTGATCTCAAGTATTTTTTAGGTATTGAAGTTTTAAGATCAACATCAGGGATCATTCTGAACCAAAGGAAGTATATTCTAGAGTTGATTGCTGAAACAGGTCTTAGTGGTGCTAAGCTTGCTATTACTCCCTTAGAGTCTAATGCCAGGCTCACCCCTATTGAGTATGATCAAGCAACAGGTGCACAAAGTGATGAACTATTGTCTGATATTTCCTCTTACCAAAGACTTGTTGGGAAACTTATGTATGCCACTATTACAAGGCCAAAAATTAACTTTGTTGTCCAGACTCTCAGCTAATTCATGCAACATCCCAAGAAGTCTCACTGGGAAGCAACTACTAGAGTAGTCAGGTACCTAAAAAATTCTATGGGCCAAGGTGTCTGGTTAAAGGCTGAACCTGCTAATACTTTGACTCGCTGGTGTGACTCTGATTGGGCTGCCTGTCTAAACACCAGAAGATCAGTTACTGGTTATGCTATTCACTTTGGTGAATCACTTATATCATGGAAGTCTAAGAAGTAACACACTATTTCTAGGAGTTCTGCTGAAGCTGAGTACAGAAGCATGGCTTCAGCAGTTGCAGAACTCACTTGGCTGGTTGGATTGTTTCAGGAACTTAAGGTCCCTATCAACCTCCCCATTTCAGTTTATAGTGACAGTAATTCATCCATTCAACTAGCCAACAATCCTGTATTCCATGAGAGAACCAAACACATTGAGATTGACTGTCATTTCATTAGGGACAAAATCAAGGATGGATTAATTAAGGCCCTACATGTTCACTCTACAGATCAACTTACTGATCTGCTTACCAAGGGCCTAAGTCTTGCTCAATATGCCCACTTACTTAGAAAGATTGGTGTGCTGAATGTTCTGCACCCTGCATCTTGAGGGGGAGTATTTTGGAACATACACGACTACCTGTTCCACTGATGTGTATTACTGATAGGAGTAGGCATTCAACTAGTTAGGAGCATATTGCTGAGTCATCTGTATAAGTTGTTAGAGGTTGTTAGAGGTTGTTAGACAATAGTTGGTGAGTGACAATGAGCTGTCAAATAGAGTGTTCTAGAAGAAAGTTAGTTATTAGATATTTTGTTGCCTATATAAGGCACAACAATCTGATTGTAACAGGCAACTTTTGAAGCAGTTATAATTTTTATTCTTCTCCTCTTCTTAGCTCCATCAATGGAGTCTTAGGAAAGTATTTTCACATAATGTTTCTGAAGGTTTCTACTGAAACCATGAATGTTGATGTAACAATATTGTAAAACAGAGAAGAAAAGAAAAAACCAGAGAAGAAAAGAGACAACTAGGGAAAAAGATCAATCTATTGATGTGTAGAAATCTTGTGTTATAATCATAGAGGTTACATGTATATATATATGAGATAGATATTTCTCTATCATAACTATGCTTTAGCATTACACTTAACAATTAATAGGCTCTTCCCTCAACTAACTTTTCATTTAATCTATTATGATTTTGGAAGCTTCTATCAGCTTCTATCAGCTTCTATTAGACTCATTATATCATCATCTATGTCTCAACACTCCTAGGAGGGGTGAATATATTATGAAATCCTAGCTTGGATAACAAGAAATCATGCTGAACTCTACTTAGACCTTTGGTAAGAATGCCAACAGGTTGATTTTGTGTAGATACATAGCTGACAGTGATCAACCCTTGTTGAAGTTTCTCTCGGATAAAGTAGCAATCAATTTTGATGTGCTTAGTCCTTTTATGATAGACTAAATTTGCAACAAGCTGAATAGTTGCCTTGCTGTCACTGTATATGTTAACTAGAAGTTTAGTCTCAGCATCTAAGTCTTTTAAAATTACCAGCAGCCATACTAGTTCAACAACTGTAGTTGCCAAACTTCTATACTCAGCTTCAGCTGAGCTTCTTGAGACTGTTGTCTACTTTTTAGCTTTCCAAGATATTAGTGAATTTCTCATCTTAATTATATATCCAGTCACAGATTTTCTTGTAAGAGGACAAGCTGCCTAATCTCCATCATAATAGGCAGTGACCATGTTTGTTGGACTATATAATAGTATACCTTGTCCTGGATGCCTTTTAATGTATTTAACAATCCTTAGTGCAACATCCATATGTGACTTTATAGACTGCTGAAGAAACTGACTTAATATTTAAACACTATATGAGAATCAGGCCTTGTCATGTTTAAATATAAGAGTTTTCAAACCAATTTTTGATAGGATCCTTGATCTACCACTTGATCTTCACTATTTTGACCAGTTTGATCATCATAATGCTTAAAGGTTAGCTTGCTCTCCTAAATCTTTCATTTTGAAAGCTTCTTACAGAGATCTTTTGGTGTCTTCAATAAGCTTCATACTACTCTCTGTAATCAACATATCATCAACATACACTAAGATTAGTGTAGTTCCTTCAACTGTCTTTTTTGTAAGTAGAGAATAACCTTATTGGCTTTGCTTGAATCCCAATTTCTGAAGTACCTCTGTTAGCTTATGATTCCATTACCTTAGGGCTTGTTTAAGTCCATAGAGTAACTTTACCAGTCTGCACACTTTCTTCTCCCCCTAAATGGTAAAGCCTTGAGGCAATATCGTGTATATCTCATCATGTAGATCACCATGTAGAAAGGCATTGTACACATTCATTTGATGAATATACCAATATATAGAAGAAGCTAATGATAAGATGGGTTGAATTGTGATTATTTTTACAATAGGAGAGAGTGTTTCTTTGTAATCTACTCCCTTCTTTTGGCTATATCTTTTGGCAACTAACCTTGTCTTGAATTTTTCAACCTCACCTGTTGATTTGTACTTGATTTTATAAATCCATCTGCACCCTATTATAGTCTTGCCTCCAGGTAAGTCAGTAATTTCTCAAGTAAGATTGCTTTGCAAAGCTTATATTTCATCTTTGATTGCCTCTAGCCATCTTAAATCTTTACTTGTTTCTGCATAAGTAGTAGGTTCTGTAAGATAGAAAGTTGCAGTAATGAAGGATAGATAGGATGAATACAAATGATCATAAGCCATATAGTTAGACATAGGGTACTATATATATATTTATTGATATTTAAAGAAACAAAGTCTTTCATCCACACAAGTGGATGAACTTCCCTTGTAGATCTTCTTGTAGCAATTACCACAACCTTCTAACTTGCCACATCTTCAGGTTGAGCATGCTCAAGGTCAGTAACACCATTATCAACTTCTTGATCTTGAACAATCAATTGATCAAGTAAATCTTGCTCATACATACTTAAAGTATTTTTCAATTCATGGTCAAGAGAAGCCTTACCTATTATCTCAAGAGAAGAATGAGCCAATTGTATAGGCTCAGGTACGCCTATATTATCAATGTGACTCCGCAACTCGGGACTGATCATATTATTAAAAAAAAGACCTTTATATTACTGAGAATGTAAAGTAGAGAAAGGAAAAACAATTTTCTTAAATATGACATCCCTGCTAACAAAGAAGGAATAAAATATCAAGTCAAGTAATATATACCCCTTTTGTACTTCTGAGTAGCACATATGAACTGAGACCTTAAACCTTGGTGCTAGTTTATCTGATTCTTTCAAGACCTTAGGAAAGCACAAACACCCTAGTGTGAATCTCTTGAAAAATACAAAAATAAGGAAACAATGTGACAGAGCATCCCAACTCTTGAGTCACTTTACTCACTGACATAAGGTTGTACTTGAATTTTAGATTATGAAACACATTAGTTATGATGTTTCTTGGATAAATAGAACAATAAATTATATTAGTGACCTTTGATACTTTACCATTGGGTAAATATACTGTCTTGGGGCTTTGTGTCTTTACTATAGATTATTAACTAAGCATGTCAATCTTGGATACCATATGATTTGTTGCCCCTATATCTATAATACATACTTCATTATTTTCATATACTAATAGAGCTTTACCTGTTGTATTGACTGAATTAGCATGATCTGCAATATTTTTTATGTATCCATGTTTTTTAGTCTGATTAAGCAGTTGTAGGATTTTATCATACTATTATCAATTGAAGGTGCATTCTTTAAGTTGTTTTTCATACTCACTTATCTTCTTTGAGTCCTGATTAAACTGATCATCTACCTGCTTTCCTCTAAAAAATGTCACTGCATTTGTGTTAAAACCATTGTTGAAACCATTATTTGCAGCATTGTCACTGCGTACATTATAAGTTGCACTGTTCCCTCCATTATACACCTTTTTTTTACTTAAAGTCAGTAGGATATCCAACTAGATTGTAACATTGATCTTTAGTATGCCCGTTGCATCTACAGAATCACAAATATCACCATAAGTCTTTTTGAACTTGTTATGGAATTGACCAGCACCTGCCTGTGATCCAATATTTCTAATGACCTGATTAAAGTTGGCACCATTTCTAGTATACATTACCATAGAATCATTATTGCTTGAACTCATTGAATTCATCCCATGCTACTAGAATTAGAGGCAACAGACCTTTGATACTCACCACTTACAATTATAGCATATGCCGGATTCACTCCTGGAATAGGACTTATTAAAAAAATCTAAATTCTTGCTTGATGATAAGATCCATTCAGGCCCATGAGAAACAAGTATAATTTTTTCCTACTTAGATTGAAATACCTGCGACTGTGGACTTGTAAAATTTTTGGTTGATTGGTAGTGATCATGATATGTGTGTTGTATTGTATCCTCGTAGTGTGTTGTTTCTAACTTGAGTATAGATTTATTTGGTGTATGTTAAGACATTAAATTGTTTCTATACTTACCTATCAAAGTGGGAGCGAATTGAGACACCTAGACCTTGGATCATTTTGAAAACAACAACCTTTTTGTGTCTCTGGAGTGGATACGATTGAGGTGCTTGAGTCGTACCCTAGGTCACGACGTGTACCCCTCTCCCCTTCCCTTTTATATCCAGGACAGTATGTTAGGGTAATGTACTTCCTCCATACAACAAGGCCATTCCTTGGTCGTAACCAATGCATACGAGTCGTATGCTACCCAACTTTATGGAGTGAAACCTCAAAACTGAGTGGACTATTTTGGTCACAGATAAAGCTCACGATTGGGACAAGAGTCGTACCCTTGGTTATGACTCAAAAATTTCCTTTCATACATAAAATAATATGTTTGACCTAGGGGAAACCTAGGGTATGAGTTAGGGTACCACTTGTACCCTAGGTCACGATTGCCATAGAACCCGTATTGGGGAGTCGTACCCCTACATTGTGGACTTTCCAGCTTTTAACCAAGGACCTTTTGGTCATTTTCCCATGACTAAAAACCTAAACCCTCTCCCTATATAAGGTATTTTAGCCTCCTAATTCTTTACTTACATCTCAAACACTCCTAAACACTCTAAAGGCTCTTGGAAGCAAGATTGGAGGCTAGGGTTTGGAGGTGTTCATCTAGTGGTAAGAAGAAGAGTCAAGATTGTTGGTGTATCACCTTGTTTAAGGCATGTATCTCTTTACCTTTTTAAATAACTCTCAACCCATGTATTTCACACTTGGATTAGTAAGTCTACATGGTGGTTTTGAATCAAATGAAAAGAGTTTTGCTACTTAACAATGAATGATGATGATTCTTGCTTATACTTGTATTGATACATGTTATTGATGGTAGATTGCATATGTAAATGCTTTTTATATGTTTTTTAACACGAGGGTCTTAAGTAACCCTAGTCTTGATGATATCTACCATGAAAAGGACTTTGTTATAAGTATGTACAAAAGGTATTTGTGAAAATGTCTAAGTGAATTGTCTAGTCAATTATTGATGAGATGTTGAACTAGGGAAATGGACCAATGAGTATGAATGTTTGATAAATTTTATGATATGACTATGGTAAGCCATGTAAAGTGTGATGATAACCTTGTTGTTCTAAATGACCAATAAGGAATTAAAGTCCCTTAATATAAAAATGAACTAGAATAGTGTATTGACTAAAGTGTGGTATGAGAATGCTATTGAAATGTGAATGTATTGTGAGGGTCTTGAGGAACATAAAATGAATTGTGACGGATTGAATGAAGGCATTAGTCTAATGAAATGGTTGAGTAATAAAGGCTCCCATAAAGACCAAGTGGTCATGTACGGTGTTGAATTGGCTAAATGGTTAAAGTCCTTAAGTGTTGTATTGAATGTATGATTGACCTATCAGTAAAGAGGGATAAAGTCCTATTTTCAAATAAAGATAGTGTGATTGCTTGAGGTTGAAGTCCCTTGCCTTATAAATGGCCTCAGGTTAAAGTCTCTTGCCCAATGAAGTTACTTGTGGTTAAACTCGCTTGCTCAAAGAGATTTCTTGAGGTGATAGTACCTCGCTTAATGTATGAGCACGTGGTTAGAGTCTCTTTCTTGAATGGATATGAGTATGGATAAAGTCCGTTGTGGAATGAATATGTATGTGGCTGAAGTCCTCTATTAATGAATGGGTAAGCATGATTGAAGTCCTTTGTCTAAGTGTATGTGATTGCGGTTAGAGTCCTATGCATAAGGTTAAATATTAAACTTATAAATGTGAAGGGTCGGAGTTTCCCATTTCATGCCTAGTGAATGAATGTTGGAACATGTTGATGAGCCTTGATATATTGATTGGCATGCAATATATCCATATGTACGATTAAGTGTATAAATGTAACACAATGTGATATACATTAATTCATTGATTGTTTGATAATGTACTTTATCACTTATCCTTGATTTACATACTAGTGTTCCAACCGCAAGCCATCTCCGAATGCTACATCCCCACACAACATAGGGGTCGAAGCATCTTCTTCTTCTAATATGCAGTGATTAGGCGATCAGGCAGTTCGTGTATTGACTTGAAGGGGGTGAGCTTCCTTACATCCGGGAGACATTCATCTCTTAGTCCTTATCTTTAGACTTAGTCTCTTTAAGACTTGATTTGGATATAGTCCAGGGCTTGTCCCAACATATATACTTATTGATTTCGGTTTGTATAGAGGTATTGTGAACTACTGTGAACTTGGGCGTAGTTATTTTAATGGATATAGTGTTGACTTTTGATATTACTCAGCAATCTTATCTTGTGAATTAGAGTTCTTTTGACTCCTATGATATGATGAAGTTTTTAGGTTGGGTGATGGAGCGACCTTAGGTACATGTGTACTTGAGGTACCCATATGGCATGGCTCAAAAATTAAGGCGTGTCATAGATGATCAACAAATCCTTTTGAACTATCACAATTATATCCTAGGAATAGAACTAAAGCTTCTAATTCATCCCAGAGATTCTTTAGTCTAGTGTAGTACACAGATATAGAATCAGTTCCTTGCCGCAAGGTTGCATTCTCTTTGTGTAAATGTTCTTGACCCATATAAGCGATCAAATCTTTCTTTTAAGTCATTTCACACGCTTTGAGCACAAGTTGCAATGTCTACACCTCCTTACAAACTTTTAGACAGAGAATTAAGAAGCCATGAAAGAACTATAGTATTCACCCTCTCTCATTGACTTCTTAGCTCTACACTTACATCATTATTTCTACACGATCCGTCAATTAGAACTACTTTATTTCGATCAAGTAAAGCTAGACGGATTGATATACTCCACAAAGCATAATTTTCAATTTCAAGAAGTTGAAATAATATAAGATTCACATCACTAATATCAGCAGGGCTCAAGAAGAGTGGATGATTATAATCAATACCTTGATCAGAATTCATATATGGTGTGGAATTTATATTTCCAGGATATCCGCCATTATTGAAGGTCGATCCATTCACATGTCCACCATTGTTGATTCCGCGAGACATATGTTTAACTATTTTCTTTTCTCTGTTCCCCATTAGGTATTATTTTTCTTGATTTGAATCACCTTTTGCGGAAACTTTCTTTTCCCAGATTCTGATAATCACAAAATCACGAACTTTTAAACATCAACTTTGATCAACTCATACTTTTGATCGATGTGTATCTGATACCATGTTCTACTGAAACCATGAATATTGATGTAATAGTATTGTAAAACAGTGAATGAAAGACATAATTAGAGAAGAAAAGAGATAACCAGGGAAGAAGATCAATCTATTAATGTGTAGAAATCTTGTGTTACAATCATAAAGGTTAGATGTATATATATGAGCTAGATATATCTCTATCATGCCTATGCTTAAGCATTACATTAAACAGTTAATAGGCTAGACCTCAACTAATTTTTAACTAACTTTTCATATAATCTGTTAGGATTTTGGAAGATTCTATCAACTTCTATTGGACTCATTATATCATCATCTATGTCTCACAATTTTATTTTGGAGAAAGAGTTATAAATTTTGAAGTAGAAGCAAATATAATTTCTATCAAAATATAATATTTCTTATCATAATTTAATATTCATCAGTCTATCTCTCTTTAATTTAGTCCATTCGGCCAATCAAATTTTTTTTTTATAAGAAATAAAATAAATTGTATTGTCTCTTCTCCTTCTCTGAAGGTAAATGTGTGATATGTATTAAGTGATATGTTTTAAAATTTGGTATATTTTAATTATCTTGTAAAAGAATTAGTGACCATATCATATCGATACTATTGATTTGTTTTAAATTTATATTGACCGATAACTTTAATATGTATTTGCATTTTGAGATTAATTACAATACACTGATAGTGTATGCTTATTTTACTATCAGGTTATTTTAACTTGTTATTATAAGTAAAAAAATCATTTTATTTTAATTTTTGAAATGATCATTTCCGTAATCTCCTCTTGATTTTTGTATCTGAATCTTAATCTTCCATTTTAATTTTATAACCCTTCCCACTATCCTCCTCCAAGATTTTATTCACAATCCCCCAAATTTGTGTCTCTAAAGAAATGAAACAATGAGAAAAAAAATCAATTTTTGTATTTGAGTCAGAAAGCATTTATTCACAATGGAGAATTTAAGAAGTTTTAAGTAGTTTTTAGGACTCATTTGGTACGAGAGATAATGAATAACTAATTTCAAAAATTAATTTTTGAATGAGTTCATCTCATGTTTGATTGGGATAAAATTTTGAGATAACTTATTCCCAACCAACGAGCCATTAATGTAAAATTTGATGTGTTAATATATATCACTTTGTAAATTTACTCAAGCTTATACATCTCTAAAA
The DNA here is from genome assembly GCA_030864215.1 of Capsicum pubescens. NCBI lineage: Eukaryota > Viridiplantae > Streptophyta > Magnoliopsida > Solanales > Solanaceae > Capsicum > Capsicum pubescens. Next base: position 116,059,301 of record CM061539.1, read on the forward strand.
TCTAATATGGAAAAATATAATGAGTAAAAAGTTATTATATTCATATATTTATAGAATTTTGTTGTTGATCACCTCAAATTACATCAATGGATTTGATGATTTTGATGAAATAATGATAAGGTAGAACTAATGAATAAGGTGACACAAATCATACATCCTTTAAAAAAAATTGTAAGATAGGTCATAAAATAAATTTTGATAGAAGTAATTCAGAGTCCAAGTTACATTATAACACTATGTTGGACAATAAAATTTTCGAGACCGAAAATAATAATCAAAATAAGAAAAATACTGCAATAATTGATTTATCAGAAAAGGGCCTAAAATCCCCTTCAACTATGTGAAATGGTGTAAAAATGCCCTTCATCTACCTATTGGGTCTGTTTTGCACTTTATTTAACAGCTAATTATTGGGTCCACTTCATTTATGATATGACACATTTTTATTGAATAATTAATATTTAATTAAATTAATTAATTTATCCTCTAAATACCCAACCCACCCAGTCAAATAATCTGACCCAAACTAATATAACCTGCTCCAATTCCTAAACAAAAGAGAAATCTCCATTCATCGATCATTTGTACATATCTCCTCTCTTCTCATCTCTTTTCTTAATTGACTCTTCTTTCTTACAAAAAAAAAGTAGTAGCTTCTTTTGTTTCAAACCACCTGTTCTAAATCCTTAGAACATAATACAATTATCTTTTTTCTTTCTTTTTTATTTTTGCAATGCAAGTTTATTTCACAGTGAATTTCTAATTAAATAGTTTCATGTAAGTATCTAGTCTTGACAAGAACTTATTCAGAGATTTACATTGTTTAATGACATATGAAGAGTTAAAAAGGAGTACAAAGATGTTAATACAAAAATGTTATTGAATCTGTTGAATGCAAAATTTTGTTAGCAGACCACTAAATCAGAATTATGCAAACCATTAAACAGAATTGAAGATTTTATGGTGGAATGTTTTCCTCTTCTATCATTCTCTTTAGCAGTTGCACGACTTCACTAGTTTTACCAATCTTATAGTATCCATCTATCAGAGTATTATAACTTGAATAGAATATTGTACTGTCACAAGAGAAAGGTAAAGTACGAAATCAAGATTTTTCTCCGACATAATACAATTCTCATAGATCTATAGGAGATGGTGAAATTGAAAAGGATAATAACCTCCTGCTTCTTTAATCATTTTTATTCTGAGGATAAACTCAGTTTTTGGAATTATACTGTACATTATTAGAAAGAATTCAAATTTCAATAGATACAAAAAAATTAGGTGATTTCTTCCACTTGTCCTAATCTTGGGAGATAGAGTTATCTGGTGGGAGGAGACAGTTATGGCAAGGAGTTAGTCGAGTTGCGCACAAGTTCGCTCGAAGAACACGCTTACTATAGATGATCTTGAAACAACAAGATTTTTTTTTACACACAATAGTTAATGCTTATTCATAGTGATTGAAACAACCTTTTTTTAATCCCATTAAGAAATGAAACCTTTAAGATTCCTGGAATCTGGATAGATTTTGTCATACTTGACATGAAAACACATGCGATAGTTGTCTTAAAAGTTCTCTACAATGTTCTAGTATATGATTTTTTGTTAATTTTCTATAAAAAGATCTCATTAATATCTCAAACTTAGACATCATATGCTTTAATGTTTAGTGTAATCGACACTTTTAGAAAGTGTAATGCTTATATCTCCAGTACACAAGTCTTTAGTATATAACAAATAGAACCGAATTTGATGCAATATACCAAAAGCTCTGAAACTCTAATATTGTATCATTCTTTATTCTTTAACTTTTTTTCCTTTGTTTGTGTTGGTTTATATAACTTAAATCCCAATATAATTACATCCATTAGATATAAAAAAAGGATGAGGTAACTGAAAAGTGACTGTTAAAACAATCAAGAATACAATAAAAATCTCAATATTCACACTTCTAAAGGATTGGAGAAGTTTTTTACTAAGGTGCCAACTGGTTAGGGGTCAAATGGGAAGGTTAAATGAACTGATCTACCCAACGACTGACACATCCATTATTTGGCTTGCGACAAAGTGGGTTACTTCAATATAGAGTAGCAATGGATCATAACTTAACTAATTCAACCGAATCATAAATAGGGAACTACATCCATGTCCATGTTTAAACAGATCTCAAAAGAATGCAGCAAACACCCAACAATTATACAACCACATACTTTGACCTGCATTCCCCCTAGAATACAAGTAGAAGCAATAATATTATCTCCCAGATCCTTGAACTTCCTCAATTCCACTTTATATAACATTAAGTAATTAGGGAAGAAATATTTTTTCTTCGACTAGAAGGGAATCTCAATTGAAATACCTGACTACATAGAAAAAAATATTAGTGTCTATGTCTAGTTCGATGTCAATGTATAGTTCTAATAACCATTACTTATTCTGACGCTTGAATGCCAACTTTTAAAATATCAATATTAATGTAGCATTCCCGTTATTCAGAGTGCAAATGTTGATAATGTATTGTTTTTATCATAATAATACCAACAACATACCTAGTGTAATCTCACATGTGATAAATCATCTCATACGGAAGGAAAGCAAAAAGTCGACTCCAAAAATTAGTTCAACACATGAATTACAGATAGGTATATACACATTAATTATAGCCTAAACTTCCATGAGTATTAGTTATATGTATTCTATCACCTGCATCTGGTGTTTTATTCACACACACGCAACTTGACACCAGCAAGCACCTGCACTCAACTTTACAGTTTTACAAACTCTAGGACAGTACTGCCTAATGCACAAAAAATTACAGATTCCATTGATAGAAGTGTAAGAAAATGTGTTATCCCGAATAATGTCCTGTATAATATTGGTGTGGCAGGTTATGCAAATTGGGGAAGATTGATGACACAAGAGATATTATAAGCTACTTCTCCTTAAAAGGCTTTACTCCCAATGAGTTTACCTACTGCACCTTGGTCCATGGCATGTCATTGGTTGGTAAAGTCAATGAAGCTTTCAATTTGCAAGATGAGATGCTAATAAAGGATCTTGTTCCAAATATTGTAGTATACAATGCTATAATAAATGGCCTTTGTAAAGCAGGGAACATTGAACGAGCATTGAGGCTTCTCAATAAGCTTTATTTGAAAGAATTAGCTCCGAATGTTATAACACTCTGATTGATGGATACTATAAGATTGGTAAAACTAGTGAAGCCGTACAACTGCTGAAGAGAATGATAGAAGAAGAAAATATTTTATCATAAAATCTTCAATTCTGATCAATGGTCTGCATAATTCTGATTTGGTTGTCTGCTGACAAAATTCTGCATTCAACAGATTCAATAATAATGTAATAATATTTCTGTATTAACATCTCTGTACTCCTTTTTAACTCTTCATATGCAATTAAACAATGTAAATCTCTGAATAAGTTCTTGTCAAGACTCGATACTTGCATGGTACTATTTAATTGGAAATCTACTGTGAAATAAACTAGCATTGCAAAAAAAAATGAGAATTGTATTATGTTCTAAGGATTTAGAACAGGCAGGTTTGAAACAAAAAAAGCTACTACTTTATTTTAAGAAAAGTCGATTGAGAAGAGAGGAGATATGAACAGATGATCGATAAATGGGGATTTCACTTTTGTTTTAGGAATTGGAGCAGGTTATATTAGTTTGGGTTGGGTTATTTGACTGGGTGGGTTAGGGATTTAGAGGATAAATTAATTAGTTTAATTAAATATTAATTGTCCAATAAAAATGTGTCATGTCATAAATGAAGTGGACCAATAATTAGTTGTTAAATAAAGGGCAAAATTGACCCAATAGATAGACGGGAAGGGCATTTTAGGCCCAATAGGTAGATGAAGGATACTTTTTCACCATTTCACACAGTTGAAGGGCATTTTAGGCCCTTTTCCATGGATTTATTGATTTCAAGTGAGTGTTACAATCTCTATGAATCCTCTGATTCGCCTTTTCAACTATAAATTCAAGGGTTTCTAGCTTTATCTTAAACATAAACTTGATGGATTTGATCTTGACTTGTGCTTGAATCCAAGGGCTTTGTAGCTTGTTCGTGAATCTTGCGGTTTTGATTTTGAACTTGATTTGAGGACTTGATGAACTTAATCTCGACTTGTACTTGAATTCAAGGGCCTTTAAGCGTAGTATTTTTTTATACCTGCACGAACTTGCACGATATCAATAGCAGCTTGTGTCTGATTGGAATCAACAACAAGGTAATTTCTTCTCCTCTCATTTATTATTTCTTTTCTCCCTTTTTTAACAGCTTATGCACGACTTATACTTTTTTCTCAAATAATGTCTTCTATGCAAAGGCGATAACCACATGGTGCGAAGGGATGACTACTCATTCCTGCCATAAGAAAGGTAATTTCATGGTAATCTTATGGTGCATAGGGACTGCTACTCGTCCCCGCCATAAGTAAGGTAATTTTATGGTAACCTTACGGTGCATAGGGATGACTATTTATTCCCGCCATAAGTAAGGTAATTTTATGGTAATCTTACAACGCATAGGGATGACTACTTGTCCCTGCCATAAGAAAATGTAACTTTACGGTAATCTTACGGCACATAGGGATGACTACTCGTCCCCACCATAAGAAAAGGTAACTTTATGATAATTTTGTGGAGCATAGGGATGACTACTCATCCCCGACATAAGAAAAGGTAACTTTACGATAATCTTACGGCGCATAGGGATGACTACTCGTCTCCTCTATAAAAAAAGATAAATTTATGGTAATCTTACGATGCATAGGGATGACTACTCATCCCCGCCGTAAGAAAAGTAACTTTATGGTAATCTTAAAGCGAATAGGGATGAGTACTTGTCTCCTCCATAAGAAAGGTAATTTCATGGTAATCTTACGGCGCATAGGGATGACTACTCGGTCTCACCATAACAAAGGTAACTTTATGATAATTTTACTGCGTATAGGGATGACTACTCATCCTCGCCATAAGAAAAGGTAATTTCATGGTAATCTTACGTCGCATCGGGATGACTACTCGTCCCCGCCATAAGAAAAGGGTAATTTTATGGTAATCTTTCGACGCATGGGATACTTAGTCATGATTCTTTTGTTGTACGCCATAGATTTAAACCTTCTTCTTTTCTTTGTAGTTTGAAGAGATGGTGATTTTCAGACACTATACCTCCCCTTCCACCAGATCCAAGTATCTTATAAGCAAAAGTAAAGATGGGCCCCAGCAGACTCAACTTTCGACTCACACTTTATTGACTAGTCGGTATGCAAGTTCATGGCCTCATTTCAAGAACCCTTTTTCCATGACGAATTAGACTTCAGTACAAACCTCTAATTCCAATCAGTCATTCAAGTTGTTCTCTCTTAAAGCGTCGGATCATCATCATGCAAATATTACAACTCTACTCCCATGCTTGGGTAGTTGTATAGCTTTAGGAGAGATACGTTGGGGAGCCGCGATGACACTTGGGGAGAGTATAGTCACATTCTGGGTATTGGAAGTGGACAAAAGATATACTTGGTAGGAGCCAAGAAACTTTGAGCAAGGTACAGATTTATGATGCCGTTTATGCATCTCTTTCTACTTATGATCATAACTCAGACATATTCCAAGCATTTTGTGAAGCTTGGTGCCCCAAGACAAATACACTTCTTACATCCGTCGAGGAATTAGCTATTCTTTATGGGATTTTCATGTTCTAGGAGGTTTACCAATTCAGGGTATTCTTTATGAAGAAGTAGTGCCTGAGGCCAAAGAACTTACAGGATTAGATTCAAAGAAGGTAAGGTATGTTTTCTGGACTTGTGAGTACTTATTTGCGACCTTTCATAATTTGCGAGATGCTATTCAAGAAGTATCATTCAACGATTGGATAACATTCTGGTGCAAGAAACCTTCAAAGTACGGCCCTGCTCCACCAAGGCAGGAAAAGAAATCTGCTCGCCCTGAATTAACACACAACCCTAGCAGGGTTTTGCCTGATACACTAAGATGGTCACATGCTGAAGAGAAGGTATTTTTTGAGCTTGGGGTGAACCGCGACAAAAAGATGATACATATTTGGCAGCTTTCTTATCTTGTTGGTTGTGCGCTTTTGTTTTTACAAGTATGAAAGGTGACTTCATTCGCCCTGAATCTTTCAAGATGGCATGCACGATGGCGAGTGGGCGGATGGACGGCCTTGCAATACCGGTACTAGCTAGCATTTATACTGTACTAAACAAGATATCTTCTTCAGCGCAACTCGATCAAATCAAGGTTTGTTTTCCCATTCACTATGTGTATGGTAGGATTGATCATTATTTCAAGACCTATTATCTATTTTCTAGTGGGCCATCTGTTCCTACTATGATTGTATACTCCGGAGAGGGCGGTGCAAAGTATTTTGACAAAACTAATGTAAGAAAGTGTATCCATAGTGGGGAGAGCTCGGTTTGGACTTCTACCATGCAGGACAAAATGTACCCTTACTTTTATGTGGATATTGAGAATGCCCCAACATTGGAGATGAGCTAATTCATGAGGATTCATTTTAGCTTTCTCACACTTAGATGGAGAAACTCATTTATCATTGAGCCATATAGTCCACACCGCTTCACTCGACATTTTGGATTTTATCAGAATATTTTGAGCATCGTGAAGAATGACATTCGCACTTCCTCTTTAGAAAAAAGGATTAACATTTTAGAGGATTTTCACATTGAGTCGATCATCCTAGCGAGCAACTTTTCCTTCAATTTTGCCTAATGTAGGCGAGTTCTTCAGAACCGACTATCAGACTTGGTGGAAAAAGACTCATGGGGATTTCCTTGGTCATCACCTACAAACTTTGACGAACATTGATGGGTCGAATACTTTCACATATTTGGGGAATTATGATGAAATACATATAAATGAGGCCCTTATTACTGATGTTCCCCCTTTTTTGGATGCCACGCTACCAAATCCATGTGAAAATAAGAGATCTCACATGCCTCCAATGGTATAAGAGGGCAAGACTCCTACTCAAACTACTAATGTCTGTAAAAGGTGATCCCAAGATGAAAGTGAGAGTAGTAGTAGAGACCGTTGCTGGAAAAGAGTAAAGGTATATTTCGACGATACGAGAGGTACTAGTCCACCGGTGATTAAAATTCATGATGACACGGATGATCCTTTGTGGACTATATCATCTCTTGTCGAGGAGGTATGGTTAATACATTTATTTTACCAAGTGTATCTTGATGACCCCCTTTTTTATTAATCCGTTTTTTTGTTCTTATGCAGCCGACTAATGTTACAGCCTAGCAGCGTGAAGGGTTACATGATAGTGATGAGTCTGTATCTGGTCCAGATATAATGGAACCACCTCTTCTGTTTCTTGTAACAAGGTTAAAACAACCTTAGATTCTGATATCTGTAAGCCCCCATTAGCTGTTATGTCGGTGTTTAATGGAAATAAGGTTGTCCTAAATGCTTAGAAAAACTATATCTCCTCTCTTTGGACCATAATTCAAGGTAAGCTTTCTATGTGCGGTGTTGATTACGCTTCTTCCCTTGAAGATGAAGTCCAAGTAATCATCAAGAAGATGGATTGTAAGGACGTAGATATTTCCCCATTGAGGAAGTTGTTGGATGACTTCTTTGACCTTGCTACTTCATATGACCAAGCACAATCTATACTTCACGATATGAATGAGGAAGCCATAAGAGCCGAATTATTCTTTGTAGCAGGGGAACACCTCTCAAATGCCAAGATTGAAGAGGACAAGAAGGTTAGAGCAGCATCCTCTATTCGGTAATCACTACAGAACATGAAAAATAAGATAAAAGAATTATGTAGAAAGGCGCAGGTTTGTAGAGTCTTTTAGCGGAAACTGAGAATGAAGCCAAAGAAGCAGGGCTAGAGTCTTTTGTTGCAGCCAAGGAATTCGATGCAAGCTTTAACGCAGACTTATCAAATTGTGTAGATCAGAAGAAAGAGCGTGTGGAAGCTATGCACCAAGACTTAATCAATTACAAGTTATGTCTAGATTAGACTTAGGAGATGTTTCCTTTTCTTCAAACTCTTTTGTCGCTTTATTTTAGCCTTTTATTGAGTATTTGGATCTATTAGTTGTAATAGAAACTCCTCTTTATATTGCATTTTTCTCTTAATATTCCTTTTGAATTTCAACTTCAAGAATTGCTTGTTTTTTTATGTGTTTATGTTTTAGTACTACACTCTGGCTTTCTCTTCAAATTTGTTGACTATTGGCTTCACGTCTTTATCTCACAATCGGTTTAGACTTGAAACTTCAGTTTTAAAGCCTTAAAGATTAAGGTTTTTGACTTGCAAACTTGATAATTGCATGGTTGGCAGATCTACGCTCCAAATTGCAGGCTTTGGGTATTCCAAATCCTATTAGAAGAACTTCTTTCTTTTCGGTGGGTTGCCCCTATTGAGCCACATGTATTTGGCATAATTGCAAGACTTAATCAAGATGCATGCAGGCTTGACTTTCATACGTCGGATCAAGCAGGGACATGTATTTTTTTGACACTCATGTAACTGAACTCAGAATGAAATTCCAAGCGCCTACATACCTCAATGAAGAGGATCAAGTCACAACGTAGTTTTGTGGTGAGTTTTTTTTTGTGTCCTAACTTTTGCCTAGGCCGCCTCTTTTGAGGTTTTCAACCTAGCGGACATTTATTTTATGTTATAATTTTTTGAGCCGTACACAGTTTATACTCTTGCGGGCCAGGAGTAGACATTCATTTTATACTCGTTCCTTAAGGAGTGTCATCTTCATTCAAGGATAGTACTTCTTCAAGAACTTGGCGTTGAGGGGGCCAATCCTCATACCATTTGCATCGTCAATCTTGTAAGCACCATTTAAATATACTTCTTGTATGACATATGGTCCATCCCTCTTCGGGGTGAATTAGCCCCAAGACTTATGAGAAGTGATAATGGGCCTTCTTACTGCAAGGATTTGATCTTCAACGTAGAAACACCTCAAGTGAACCTTTTTGTTGAAAGAACGAGATAGTCGGTCTTGATAACATTTAAAATTTTGTTGAGCCTCCAGCCTATTTTAATTAAGATCTCTTAACTCCGCAAGATGTAACTTAGCATTTTTTCCATCGGTGAGCCCTTTTTGAATAGCCAGTCCCATAGAAGGTATTTGACGCTTAAGTGGTAGGAACTACTTCAACCCCAAAAGCAAGTGAGTATAGGGTGGCTTGCGTCGGTGTACGATAAGTTATCCTATATTCCCATAAAGCTTCTTCCATTCACTCATACCAGTCTCATTTGGATTTGGTGACGACTTTCTTCAACAAGTTGCATAAATTCTTATTGTATGCTTCGGCTAGACTATTGGCAGCAACATGGTACATAGAAGACATGCGCCGCTTGAACCCAAAAAGATCACGGATTTTGTTCATCAGCTTGTTATCAAATGGATTTTCATTGTCTGTTATTATGTACTGAGAAATTCCAAAGCGGTAGACGATATTCACTCAGATGAAGTTTGCAATATTTTCTTTCTTTACTTCCTTGAGAGAAACAACTTCAGCCTACTTTAAGAAGTAATCTATCACGACCAAGATGTATAAGTGCCCACCAGAAGATTTTGGTAGTAGACCAACAACATCCATTCCCCAAGCATTGAATGGCCAAGATGCTACAGTTGGGTGGGTACCTGTAGAGGTTGATGTGTGAAATTTGCATGGAATTGACAAGCTTTGCATCTTTTAGCATAGTCCAAGAGATCTTTCACCATTGTGTTCCAATAATACCCCATCCTTTTAAGGTGAAAATGAAGCTTTGGTCCTGACTGATGCGATCCACAAACTCCCGAGTGCACTTCTTGCAAAGCTTGAATTGCTTCTTCCTCTCCCAAACATCATAAGAGTGCTCCTTCAAATGATCTTCCATACAGTGTGTTTTTATAGTAAAGAAAGTGAAGTGCACGATGACTAATGTCAATCCTTCTCTTTGGATCTTCTAGAAGTATCCCATAGCACAAATAGTCAATGATAGGTTGTCGCCAATCTTCCATTACAGTTTCGGATGAGGCAAAGAGGTATTCAACCTTATAATCTGCATCCTCATCCTCATTTGATGGAGGTACTACCTATTCGGCGGATAATAACTCATGTTTGATTCGGAAGAGTTAGGGTTGAGGCCAAAGCAGTTAGAGCATCAACTTACTTATTTTCATTCCTTGGCACATGTTGGAGAGTTACTTCTCCAAGCCACCCCATCAACTTTTGCGCATAATCATGATATGGTTGTAGCTGGGGCTTTCTAACTTCATAGATTCCTAAAAGCTTCTTGATCACCAATTGAGAGTCACCAAGGACTTGCAATTGTAGTTGTTTCATGGTGAAAACTATCTCAAGTTTGAGTATTAGCGTTTGATACTCAGCAACATTATTGGAGCAATGATTTGTCAAGGTAAAAGAGTATAGGATGACCTCTCCTTATGGAGTGATAAACATTATGCCAGCACCAGCTCCATCTCGATGTATAGCACCATCAAAGTACATCTTCTATGGGGATCTAATTTCAACAACCATTGTATCTTCATTAGGAATCTCATCGGTCAGTTTCCAATCATCGGGTATCGGGTGGTCTGCTAAGAAGTCCGTCAATGCCTGTCCCTTTACAACCTTTTGGGGGGGATGTACACGATCTCAAACTATTGAAATTGGAGGTACCACCTTGCAAGTCGGTCACTGAGGACTGGTTTCGACATCACAAACTTGATGGGATTTGCCTTGGATACAAGACGAACAAAATAAGCTTTAAAGTAGTGTTTCATCTTTTGGATTGAGAAAGACAATGCCAAACATAGCTTTTCGATCGGAGAATACTTCAGCCTATTTGGTGTCATCATTCTGCTCAGATAGTAAAGGGAGTTTTCTTTGCCTTCACTATTTATTTGAGCCAATAATGCTCCAACTGACCTTTCTTGTGCCGCGATGTAGAGTATTAGTGGTTTCCCAGGTATGGGTGCCGCAAGAACTGATGTCTTCATTAAGTATGATTTGATGCTCTCAAAGGCATTACTACAAGCTTGGTCCCATTCGAATGGAGTGCCCTTCTTCATGAGACGATTAAATGGTTGACATTTTTCAGCCAAGTTTGAGATGAACCTCCTTAAATATGCTAGCCTACCTTAAAGTATTTTTAACTCATGAATGTTTCGAGGCTCAAGCATCGTCAAAATTGCATCGACCTTGGCTTGATCAATTTCAATTTCTCAATGTCGCACAATGAAGCCAAGAAACTTTTAGAAAGTAACTCTAAAGGCACACTTCAATGGATTCATCCTAAGTTGATATCTTCGAAGTAACTCGAATACCGTTCTTAGGTCTTTTAAGTGGTCATCTCTTTTTCTTGACTTCACCACTAGATCATCCACGTAGCATTCAATATTTTTGTGGAGTAGGTCGTCAAAGATGTTTTGCATAGCCCTTTAATAAGTGGCTCCTGCATTTTTTAAACCAAAAGGCATCACCTTGTAGCAATAAATACCTTTGGGTGTACGAAATTCAGTGAGCTTTTCATCCTTTGGCGCCATACAAATTTGATTGTAGACGGCTGAACCATCTATGAAGGACATCACCTCATAACCAGTGGTGGCATCAATCATTAACTCTAGTATTGGGATTCGAAAATCATCCTTAGGGCATGCATTTTTGAGATCTCAAATGTCGACACAAACTCGAATTTGTCCATTCTTCTTTCGTACTGGAACAATACTTAAAATCCACGTGGGATATTTGACTTCACAAAGAAAGCCATCTTCAATGAGTTTGTTAACTTCATTTTTTACCAATGGAACCAACTCTGGCCTAAAATGCCTTTGGGCTTGCTTAACAGGACGAGTACCATTCTTGACCGCCAACTGATTGACTGGTACTTTCGGATCTAAGCCAGGCATTTCTTATAACTATAAGCGAAGACATCCATATATTCTTTGAGTATGTGCATATATGTAATTTTTTCGTCCATATCTAGAAAAGCACTCAGGTAAGTTAATCTTAGGTCTTCATCGGTTCCAAGATTAACTTTCTTCAAGGGATCTATTGTGGTCTTAACTCCTTCTTCAAGTTGTGATTGAGCATCTCCAGCATCTTCCTTCACTTTAGGACCATAATCGTTGATGGATATGTGGTGACACCAGAAAGTATCTTCTATTTCTTCAATAATCTTCATTTGAGATGAGGCCTCGTTCTCATTTTGGGTTGTAACATAATATAAGGAGCCAACACTTTTTTCATCTTCCTCACACTTGTTGGTATAAACCACAGTATGAGCCTTAGCTTTTAATACCTCTTTACATGAAACCACCAGTTTTGTCTGCCGCCTCATTCTAGAAGGAATCAGACTTTGGAAATCCATTTGAATTTTTAGTGAAGAGTGCATCATCGTGCTTTGATGACATTTTTTATGCTTGTTGACGTTCTTCTTATTTAGAGGACCCAATCTATCGAACACAGAAGTTCTTGTGGTTGATTCTCCAAGTCGATCAAAGACAGAAGGCCTTTTATTGGATGCAGTAGACTCCTCTTCTACAGTGATATAGTTACTAACCGCCCTTCTTATGGAGATATGAATTGGAGGTGGTTGTGTGTATCCTAGGCCTTCACGTGCCTGCCTTGTTGTATCTTCCGACAGAAGTTTACCTAACCTTGATAGCTCATTAGTATTATATCCAGCCTTTACAAACAACTTGTATGCATTTGGATCGAAGACCTCATTTGTACGCTTCGTAGGGAGTGTTATATCTTGTGGCGGATTTTGAGCCACAACTTCTCCAAGCAACCTCGAGGATGGATTTATTGAGTCAATCTTCCTAATAGATAAAGTTATCCCCTTTAGCACATTATCTTGGGCATCAAATGGGTAATCTTTCTCTTTCTTTACCTTTTGTACGTAGCGCAGAACAAGAGTTACCTTCTTTTTTATAGAAGCGACGCTTTCTTTATTTGAAGTGGGGAGAGGATTCTTGGTGGCGACTTTTCAACAGTCACCACGAACTTCTTGGCTGAAAGATCATCACACTTGGTCTTGGTGACATCATAAATCCTTTTCTCATTCACGACATAGTTCTTCAAGTAGCATTTTGCATCGACTAAGTGTGATTCATCTTTAATGAATGGATTATCATCTGCTACTATCTTTCTTTCCACTGTACCTTTGAGATACTTCAAGCATTGATAGTAAGAGGAAGAGATAATTTTGTTCTCATGCACCCAAGGCCTACCAAGCAATATATTGTATAAAGTTTTTCTATCAATCACACGCATCAATGCATTTGATCGAAAATCATCCATATGAATCCCCAACTTGACAGATCCCATGGACTTCTGTCCCCTTTGGTTGAAGCCTTAGATCATTATATGGCTTTCGTCTAGTTGGTCAGTAGTGATGCCAAGTTCCTTCATCATGTGATAGGAAGGATGTTTACTCCAGATCCCCCGTCTATTAAGATTCTATTGATCTTCTTTCCTAGAATTTGACCCACCATGTATAAGAGACGGTTGTGTAGGGCATCACCAAGTAGAAGATCATTATTTGTGAATGTGATTTTTGTATCACATACATGTGCCTCTTGGCCAAAAGGTTCAGCAAAGGGTTCAGAGGATGAAGGAACTTATATGGGTATATTTTCACCCTTTGCCCCATCTTTGGCTGTATTAAAACAATGTGCCTCAAGGTTGGCTTGAGTAGTCTTTACACGGAACCAACTTGGTAAGAATTCCTCTAAAGTCACTGAACGCCGAGGTTTCTGGTGGTGGAGCTCCATTACCCTCGTATTTTTCAGAAGATCGACTAGCCTTTGTCTCATTGATTTCTTTACCATCCTCCTCCTAGTTGGTTGCTCGACTGACTCCTTTCTTGGACTCGTCTTCTTGCGTCTGTTCCTGGTTACTAAAGTCCAACCTTCATTATCGCCTTTTCCAACTGAAGACTTATCGTGCTCTAATAGTCTCTTGTTATGCTCTTCGGCACATTTGGATCGGATCAAGCGATCCAAAAGTGATAGAGATTTGATGAGAACTGGCCATCTCATCATCGAGGAAAATCTTTTTCTCATTTGTTAATTGCATGACTTTGTCTTTAAAGACAAAGAACTTTTCCAGAGGGTGAAATTATGGTCATTGGTCCTTCCAGCTTCATCAGGCCATTTCATCTCTGGTAAATCAATGATCTTATGCTCAAGAAGTTCATCAAAAATCACGGCAACATCAGAATCAAGGAAAATGTACTCCTTTTCTTGCATCTTCTTTAAAGTTAACTTCTGATTTGGACGTGGTAGAGAAGTAGTCTTCATGCTTTGCTTCTTGCTCAATTTCGTGGTGACCTTCACTGGAGACACGTCTATATTCATGGATTATTTGTTATTATTTTTGGGGACAAACTTACCCCATCTTTTGGGTTCCTGCTTATCCTTTCCCCTTCGAGAGTCATGGATAGGCGCTCCTCTCTTTCCAATAGAAGACAAGCTCAACTACATGTCGTGCGCATGAGTAGCTAACTCGTCAAAGAATTTTGGTCTAATTCCTTGCAAGAGGTAGAGAAGCTCCCAGTGCATTCCTTGGACGCACATCTCTATTGCAGAAGCTTCGCTAAGCCTATCTTTGCAGTTTAGTCTCACATTTCTCCATCGATTAATGAAGTCGATGACTGGTTCATCCTTTTTTTGCCGAGTATTGGTGAGTTCTACCATGCTCACCGTACGCTTTGTTCTATAAAACCGATTCAAGAACTCATGCTCTAATTGCTTCCATCTATCGATGGGGTTAGGCTCGAGATCTGTATACCAATCGAAGGTGTTTACCTTTAGGAAACAAATAAATTATTCGACAAGATAGTAACCGTATGTTCCAGCCTTATTACATGTCTCAACAAAGTGTGCAACATACTGTTTTAGGTTCCCTTTGCTCTCAAATTATTGAAATTTGGGGGGTTGATAACCGACAAGCATTTTGAGGCTATCTATTCTCGCAGTGTAGGGCTTGGTATATGCAAGGGAAGACTTGGTGATAATATCATACTTGTTTTTTAGGGTCACTTCAATGAATTCATTCAATTGCTCAATCGGGATCATCCCCTCAGAAGAAACTCGTACCTCTTTAGTCGGTGGTGTTTGCTTCACAGGATGTTCTGTCTCGTGATTCTCTGGAGCTTTTCCTGGTGTATGGATAGATTCTCCGTCTATTAGGACTTCCACCCTATTCACTATCTTATCAATCCGAGCATCTTGATTCTGAACATATTTGGTTAGGCTCTCAATTGCCTTTGTCAGATTCGTAAGTTGCTCCTCCATAGACAAGGCATCAGTCACCATTGCTTGCTTGATCACTAGAGACATTGGAGAGTAACACGGATTGTCGCATAGGTTAATCTTCGAAGTGCTCAGATTATGCGGTGTAAGTGGAGATGACACATTTTTGAACGACCATCGCTCTCTACGCCAGAGTATTTGGAACCAGAATGCTAAAGTAGAGCTAGAGCTTTAAGTGATTCTGACACACTGTTTCCTCCTTACGAAGCACTTGCATTAGTATTCGTTCTTTTTGGGGTTGAAGATCCAAAAGCTGGTGTTGGCGCGGACGACACTGGATGTGTTTGTTGTCCTAGCAAGCCTGCCTTGCTCCTTGTGACCTTTCCCAAGCTTTCGAAAGTAACACCGATGATGCTTTCTACTTTAGCAGAAAACTTTGAATCAGCAGCCTTAGAAGCTGTTGATTGATAGTTGACCTTCTTGGAAGTCATTTTGTTGTTCTTAAACTTTGAAGTATGAAAAGTTGAGATGAGAGGTAGAGATCGTCCCACTGGGCGTGCTAGAATTTGTTGGACAAGAAAATTCTCAAGATTGAAAATAATAATCGAGATAAGAAAAATATTGTAACAATCGATTTATTGATTTCAAGTGAGTGTTACAATCTCTATGAATCCTCTGATTCGCCTTTTTAACTATAAATTCAAGGGCTTCGAGCTTTATCTTGAACTTGAACTTGATGAATTTGATCTTGACTTGTGCTTGAATTCAAGGGCTTTGTAGCTTGTTCTTGAATCTTGCAGTCTTGATCTTGAACTTGATTTGAGGACTTGATGAACTTAATCTCGACTTGTACTTGAATTCATGGGCCTTTGAGCTTGTTCTTGAATCTTGTAGTCTTGATCTTGAAGCTTGAACTTGTTCTTGAATCTTGAACTCTTGACCTTGAAGCTTGATGAACTGATTTTGAATTCTTAAATTTATAGAGAAATCTACTGCGTTTGATCCACAAGCTCTCTCTTGCTTCTTGCTAGAATTGTTGGTGCCTTTTCTGAATTATGAAACCCTTATTTATAGTTGTAGGAAGTAAAGAGTCATGATAAATATGAACTTCCTTAAATCAATCAGATTTAAGTGACATAGTCTTGATAAATATGAACTTCTTTTGACCAATCAGATTTAAGTGACATGGCATCTTTTATAGGCTTTTAATTTACTGCATCATTTTGACATGTGGCATGGTCCCACTGGCTCCTTCACTTGAATTGGCATGCCATGTCATTTGACACGTGGTGTCAAATTGGGTCTCTAGAACATGATGACATCTTGGGCTTAAAAGTGAGCTTAATTATTTGTAGGCCAAATTAATATGATGACATCTTGGGCTTGCTAAAGTGGGCTTAGTCATTTGTAGCCGAAACTAATGGACTGGCCCAATAACATTTGAACTTTAATTAAATCCATGCATATTTGGACTTAAATTAATCCAATTATATTAAGGAAAAAGGACACTCTATAACACTTTTTAAAACAAATAACCCAAGTTTGAAAACTTTCCAAAAAGTGGCCAGTTGGATATACTATTTCCACTTTATAGCTATTTCCTAATTTGGGTCATTTTGGCCCACGTAATCCATAAACAACCCATATATAATACTGATACAGTCTATATACAATACCGATACAGTATTCAACTTGGGCAATTCGGTCCTTTTAAAAATATTTTAATTTTTTTTTCTATAAATTTTTTAACTGATCAAATATTCTACTTTTTTTTTTCATTGTTTAGAAATAATAATTAAATTATATAAAAATGATATAATTGTTAAATAGAATATGTATCTATATAAGATATATGTATAGAAATTGTATAGTTCTATCAAATATGTATATGTATAAAATATATATAAAAAATATATAGAAAGTGTATGAAAATTATATAATTGTTTTATAAAACGTGTAAAAAAAATGTACATTTATTGTATAAATTGTGTATCAAAACTGTATAATTTTCGTATAGAATATTTATATGTATAAGATTTGTATAGAAACTGTATAGAAGGTGTGTAGAAACGGTATGAACAAGCCAGTAAACTGAAATGGCTAGTAAGTGAAATTTAAATTCTATGACCATTTCATGGAAATAGTTTAATTTGAAGTGTCGTTTCTGTTCTTTCCCCGTATATTAATCCCCAATATTTATTTGGGACTAATATATTTTTGAATTTAATATAATTCGAATTTTGTACGGATTTAAATTTAATAAAATTTTATTACTTACGCACTAATTTCCTTATTTATAATCAAATATTAAAAGGTAAATAATTGAAAATTTACCTATTTTAAGTCTTACGTGCATATTAGTTAATCTCTTTGGATTTTATGTTTTACATATTTTCGTGTAGGAGTTTCGAACTGTATTGGAGCGTTCCATGAATTAGGTAAAGATATTTTTATTTAAATTTTGTTTTACATCTAAAATAATTATTTTGCAGACACTAACTATTACAATTACAAGTTCACAAAGTGGCTAGATTGCACTATTTTCACTCTGGCCATTACACACACCTTTCACAGATTACACATTAATATTAATGCTCAAGAGTTGTTTATTAATCTAAGTGATTTATCTAATCATCGATCATATGACTATCTTCTCTGATTACAGGTACCTTCTAAATCAGTTGAATGATCCCAACCCTTTGAGAATGTGTGCAGAGAGCAGAATGCAGTAGATGATAAACTAACACATTTTGCTATATTGATGAATAATAGTAGCACAAAGATATTACCACAGCCTCCGCCTTATATTTTGGCTGCACTTCTAGCAGCTCGATAAGGATATATGAGATCCAAGAAATGACTATAACATGCGTCTGTACTCAAGCAATGTTTTTCATTTCTCTTGTAATAAATTTTTTTGCTCACCAACTTTTTTTAATCTTAACAAAGTAGCAAGGAATAGTACTAATAAGCCTTCTAGCTCAAATCATAAGCAGTTGTTGATTTTAATGCTTTGTATCCCACCAAGGGGACTACTGACTCCCATGTACTTTTCATTTGATCTAATATTAGTCCTATCTTTCTACTAATAAGTAAAAAATAAGTGAGACAATTAAGAGATTACATTCAATGGGCTGAGTATAGTGAATTAAATAGTTGGTTCAAGATTAATTATGCTATGCATGGTAATGTAAATATTTTACTGGATATTAATAAAATGCAAAATCCCAACTTGCGATAAACGGTTCAGCGTTCAAAATAACACGAAATGACAAGCACCCAGCTTACACACGATCAAGAAAATCTACAGATACCTCCTAAACCACCTGATTATCCTCAAAAACCTTTAGAATCTTTCAAATCGAAATTGCTTGCATCGAAACTACTGTCGGATAAACAAATGAAGGATTGTGTTGACATTAATGAGGGGTGTAGTCCCGAGGTGTAACGCCCCGAGAGTACACCCTGGGCGTCACACGGTGCTTACAGTCCCGAAGGACCACAAGCTAACCCATGAGCTGGTACCTGCTATGAGCACTGAATAATATAATCATAAATGCGGAAGAATAACTGATATGCCATAAGGTTTTAATATCTGAAACAAATACTGAATTATGAATCTGAAGAAATAACTATCTGAGTCTGAATAAATACTGAAATCTGAGATAAACTGAATAACTAACTGACATGTCAACTGAAGTATGAATACTGAATAACTGACTGTAGTGTCTGAAAGCTTCTAAACTGAATAACTGTGAGTTGATGGGACAGGCCCCAAATAACTTTAACTAACTACCAGACTGAAAGCATGAAATAAAATAATCTGTCCTCAAAATATGAGGACTCACCACTGCTACTGCTGAGAGCCGGAGAAGTCTAAGAGTGATTCGGGAACTGAACGTTAGAACCTGTGATATAATACATCATAGCGTAAGAAAAGGGTATGCGATCAGTACTTTGAATGTACTGGTATGCTAAATGAGGTAGGCTGATTTACATGATTTCATGAACAGGAATAATAATTATTTGAATATACATGTAAAACATGGAGTACTGAATAAAATGCATGAAAGTTTGTAAATACTGAAGGTATGTGAGATTTGTAGATACTGAGGATGCATGACCAAGCATATAACACGAACTGGAAAAAATCTGTAAACTGAACTAACTGATATCTGTATGCTTTGGTAAAATAATACTAGGACTGAATGTCTGAACTAATTACTGGACTAAGACTATAACTGAGACTGTGACTGAGACTGTGGGAGGTATCATCTAACCGACATTCCCCAATCTGAGCTAATTGGGGGCCAACCTGTAACCCCAGTTAAAAGGGTGTTAATACCGTGCCATGGGTACTAGCGCTGGCTGTGTGGATCCACTATACTGATGTACTGTCCCGAAGGACTAAGGGTGTCAAGCCTGAATTGACGGGTGATCCCTGCGAGCTAGTCAAGCCTAAACTGACGGGTGACTTCTCATATCCTACGCTGACTACGTAGTTCTGGAGTTTAGGGACTGCTACTAGTGACTCTGCCTATCTGATGGGGAAGTCATCATCCCTACACTCGCTCGGTGCTAAATCCTACTTCTAACTGCAAGACACTGAAATACTAGATTGTTCTGATAATGCTCATAATATAATCTGAAGTTATTATGAAGATACCGAAATGAGACCAAGTAAACAGCTATGGTTTTCGGGTATTCAATACCCCAGGACTCAAAACAATAATAGTAAAATGATACTAAAGCTTGGAGGACATAGCATGAAGGCTTTTATTAAATATTTATTCTTGTAAGCATTTTATCAAACACTTGATATACATGGTGTACATTAAACATGAGAATTAGATCAAAACTTGTAGTAAAGCACAATTTCAACACCATTATCACAAATCATGAATTAAATCAGTGGACAATAATATTTAAATATATGAAGTGTAGTAATATAGACTTCAATTTCGCTAAAACATGGTATAGAACAAGATTTATGGAAATTCATGGTTTAATCATAATTTTAAAATCAAGATAACTTGAAAAGATCATAATTTTATAATTTAAATTGGATACTTGGACTTCAGGGATGGTAGGAACCCATGGACAAACATTTAGAATACCTGGATTAATAAATTTGAGAGGATTGATGGTGAGTTCTTGACATTTGGTCTTGAATTTGAGAGCTAGGATTTCTTGTTCTTGAGAAGGGGATCTTTAATTTTGAGAGGAATTGAATAAATAATGATTATTTAGGTCACTTAGGGGTTAAATCTCGTGTTTTTGGTTGATTAGGGTCGTGGAAAAAAACTCAATTACCCCTAAATGAATTTAAAAACTCGGGCTAAAAACTGTAGATCTCGATTTTTGGCTCCGGCGCGACGCGGTGCAATTGCGTCGGGCCACTGAAAATCGACAATCCTCATTTTGTCCATTGACGCGACATGGAGCTATCGTGCTAAGACTTTGGAATGCTATTTTGGCCACCTCCACGACGCGCCATTATCGCGGAGGCTCGCTGAAAATTGCCAAATATGAATTAGGTCATTGACGCGATGCGCCAATATTGTGGTCCCTTACTGGAAATTTACAATTGTCATTTAGACTAGAGCCGCGATGCGCTAGTGACCAAAATGACGGTGTTTAACGACTGAAACTTAAAATCGTCATAACTTCTTTCCCGGTTATCGGATTTGGGCAAATTTTATATCGTTGGAAAGCTAATTGAATTTCCTACAAAATGGCAGGCTCTAAACTTAAAAATAATGGGTATTTCAAAAATTTTATATATGAATACTCATGTATTGGGACTTAAATTATGCTCGGGAAATACGGGGTATTACAATATCTTCCTCTTGGGATCATTCGTCCTCGAGTGAGACTGGTTAAGCTGAGGAAAACTGATGGACTAAGTTTACATACTGAACATGCATATCTGATGCATGGAATGCATGACTAAACTTGTTTGTAAATACACAACTGACATGAACATGATGTGCAACTAAAACTGAGCATGATAGAGAGAAATCTTAAGAAGATTAGTACCTTAAACCGAATCTGAATTCGCAGAGAAAAGATGAGGGTACTTGGTTCGTATATCTGTTTCTGCTTCCCAAGTGGCTCCCTCAATGGGCTGATTCCACCAAAGGACTTTGACTAGTGGAACTTCTTTGTTGCTTAGTCTACGAACTTGATGATCGAGAATTTCAACTGGAACTTCCTCATAGGAAAGACTGTTTTAAATATCTACGTTTTCTAGGGGAACAGCTACAGCTGGATCACCAATACACTTCTTCAATAATGAGACATGGAACACTGGATGTACTGAAGCTAGATCTGAAGGCAACTCAAGCTCGTAAACTACATTTTCAAAACGACTGAGAATTCTCTAAGGACCGACATATCGGGGACTTAGTTTCCCTTTCTTGCCGAACCTCTTTACCCTCTTCAGGAGAGATATTTTCAAGTACACAAAATCACTGACTTCAAACTCGAGATCCTTTCTCCTTACATCTGAATACAATTTCTGTCAGCTCTGGGCTGCTCTAAGCCTTTCTCTGATCAACTGAACCTTCACTAAGGCATCAAACACCAAGTCAGACCCTACTACTATGGCCTCATCCACTTTAAACCAACCAATTGAAGATCTACATCTCCTACCATAGAGATCTTCAAACGGGGCCATCTGAATACTGGAATGATAGATGTTATTATATGCAAATTCAATCAAAGGAAAGTGGTCATCCCTACAACCTTTAAAATAAACTACGCATGCTCTCAGCATATCTTCAAGAGTCAGAATAGTCCTTTCTGCTTGACCGTATGTCTGAGGGTGGAAGGCTGTACTGAGATGGACTTAGGTGCCAAGACCCTTTTGGAATGCTTTCCAGAAATGAGAGGTAAATTGGCTACCTCTATCTGAGATGATGGAAAAGGGAACACCGGGAAACTTAACCAACTCTCTGAGATAGAGTTTGACATAGTCCTTGGCGAATAAAAGGTATGGACTGGTAAGAAATGAGCTGATTTGGTCATCCTATCTACGGTCACCTAAATAGAATCATGCTGATGGCGAGTACGAGGCAGACCTATCATAAAGTCCATGTTCACTTCTTCCCACTTTCAAGTGGAAATACTAAACTCATGCATGGACCCACTAGGTTTTTGGTGCTCGATCTTAACCTGCTGACATGTAGAGCACTTAGCTACAAACTCTGCAATATCACTCTTCATTTCACTCCATCAATAGATCTCCCATAAATCACGGTACATCTTAGTGGCCCTTAGATGAATAGAGTAGTGCGCATCATGCACTTTTGCAAGAATTCGTTGTCTCAACTCATCAACACCAGGCACACATAGCCGACCCTGACAATGCAGCATACCATCTCCTCCTTGGGAAAAAACCATCACCTTCTAATCTCTAACTAATTCTTTAAACCTAACAAGACTGAGATCTCTATCCTATTTGTCCTTCACTTAGAAAACTAGAGATGATTCTGAACTACTCTGCACCCATACACTACCTTCTGCTGAATCGACTAAGTGGATACTTAGTCGGGCAAGCTGATGAACTTCCTGAACTAACTTCTTCTTATCATTCTCAATATGAGCAACACTACCCATAGATAGTCTACTGAGAGCATCTGTCACTACGTTGGCCTTGCCCGGATGATACAGAACACTCATGTCATAAAATTTTAATAACTCTAACCACCTCCTCTGACTTAAATTTAAGTTTTTATGAGAGAACACATACTGCAAGCTTTTGTGATCTGTGAGCACATCAACATGCACCCCATATAAGTAATGACTCCAAATCTTTAAGGCAAACACTACAACTGCTAGCTCAAGACCATGAGTAGGGTAATTCTTCTCATGAGGTTTAAGTTGTTTGAAGGCATAGGCTATGGCATTACCTCTTTGCATGAGGACGCAACCCAAACCTACTCTGGATGCATCACAGTACACAACAAACCCATCTGAACCATCTGGCAGGGTAAGAACTGAGGCGGAGGTAAGTTTAGTCTTCAACTCCTGAAAACTCTTCTCACAGGAATCTGACAACTGAAACTTAACTTTCTTCAGAGTCAATCTGGACATGGGGGATGCAATAGAAGAAAACGCTTCAACAATCCGACAGTAATAGCCAGCTAAACTCAAGAAAATCCTGATATCGGATGGAGAGATGGGTCTAGGCCAGTTTCTCACCACATCGGTCTTTTGAGAATCAACTCTAATGCTATCACCAAAAATAATATGGCCAAGTAAAGCTACTGATCTTAGCCAGAATTCACACTTACCAAATTTAGCAAACAACTGGTGAGCTTTAAGAGTCTATAACACTATTCTGAGATGGTCTGCATGATCATTTTCGTAAGAATGTCATCAATAAAGACTATGATGAACATATCCAAGTACTGTTTGAACACTCAATTCATCAAATCCATGAACGCTGTTGGGCATTCGTGAGACCAAAGGATATGACTAGAAATTCGAAGTGACCATACCGAGTTTGAAAAACTATTTTCAGAATGTTACATTCCCTAACCGTGAGCTGATGATAGCCTGATCTGAGGTCTATCTTGGAAAAGTAGCTGGCACCCTGAAGGTTGTCAAACAAGTCATCGATTCTAGGAAGTGGATATTTATTCTTGACTGTGACTTTGTTCAACTGACGGCAGTCTATGCATATTCTGAGAGAATCATCTTTCTTACGCATGAATAGAACTAGTGCGCCCCACGGAGAGATACTGGGATTGATTAATCCCTTATCTAGGAGATCCTTCAACTATTTTTTCATTTCTTTAAGTTCATCTGGAGCCATTCTGTATAACAGAATAGATATAGGCTGAGTATCTGGAAGAAGGTCTATTCCGAAGTTGATTTTCCTTTTGGGAGGAACTCCGAGAAGATTTTCAGGGAACATAGATGGAAATTCCCTGACTACTAAAACTGACTCAAGAGTTGGAGTTTCTGAGCTAGAGTCTTTGACTCGCACAAGATGATAGACACATACCTTGGATATCATTTCTTTCGCTCTAAGGTATGAAATCAACTGACCCTTAAGCGCTGTAGTACTACCCCTCCATTCAGGGACTGGTTCATTTGGGAACTGAAAATAAACTATTCTATTTTTATAATCAACTGAGGCATAACATGAGTGGAGCCAATCCATGCCGAGAATGACGTCAAAATCCATCATCTCTAACTCTACAAGATCAATTGAAGTACTTTCTGAGATATTATGATCGGACAGTTCTTGTATACCTGTCTGGCTACAATGGAAACACCTACTAGAGTAGACACTGAAAAGGGCTCTGCTAGAGTTTCAGGACTGACTCCAAAATTGATGACTATACATGGAGTTACAAAGAAACAGAAGCTCCAGGGTCTAGTAAAGCATAAACATGTAAGTGAAAGACCTGTAACGTACCAGTAACTACGTCAGGAGAATTTTTCTGATCTTGGCGGGACTGAAGAACATATAATCTATTCGAACGCTGATCACTGGTAGCACTGGAAACGACACCCTGCTGAGTTGGGCGATCGGATAGAACTGACGACTAATGGGACTGGCCCTGTCGGCGCATATCCCAACCTTTTTGAGCAACTACCCGACACTTTTGAATCCGATGACCTGGCTTGCCACACCTGAATCACACATCACTAATCGTACTACACTCTCTCTAATAGTTTCTGCTATATTTTTCACATAGAGGGTTCGTACGGGCATTGTTAACATTGCCTTGGGACTTAGAGCCTGGTGCTCTATCCTTACTATCATTTCTGAATTTGGGTACTGGGGTACTGGATGAAGAGGGTGCTGGGGCTAATGACCTTTGATAAAACTAAGGACGGTTACCACTTGCTGACCTTGGTAGGCTAAAATTAAAACTACTCGTCCTAGCTCTCCTATTTTCTCTCTCTGTCTCTCTTCTTAATCTTATGCTCCTCAATCTGTTGAGCATAGACCATCAGACTAGACAAGTCTATTTCCCTAATCAGCATTGCAGTCCTACACTTCTTGACAACACTATCAGATACACCAGACACAAACTTACTTATCTTGGACCTGCTATCCGTTACTACATGGGGAGCGTATCTAGCTAACTAAGTAAACTTGAGGAAATACTCTTTCACGCTCATGCTGCCCTGCCTCAAGTTAATAAATTCTAACACCTTGGCCTCCCTCAACTCCAATGGAAAGAATCTGTCTAAGAAAGCCGTAGGAAACTCTTCACATTCTACAGGACCTGCATCTACACCCCTATCAACCTTTCACTGCTTAAACCATGTATGTATTACATCCTGCAACTGATATGCAACCAACTCAGCGCTCTCACTGGATGTCAATCCCATAACAACCGTTATCTTTTAAGCCAAATCTATGAATTCCTGTGGATCCTCTTCAGACTTGGATCTCGTGAAGAAAGGAGGAATCATTTGGGTGAAGTCCCGAATTCAGGTTGCAGCAGTATTGGCCACTGGGTTGGTTAGAACAATAGTTGGTCGTTCATTCTAAGCGGCTACAGAATTTGCTAGAGTGGTGAAAGCAACCCTGAATTCTGCGTGAGAGACATGCTCGGCCAGAGGATCTTCCTAGATGGTTGGAGGTGTTGGCTGGTTTTTTGTTCTTTTTTTATTCTTCTTGGAAGGCATGTTCTATAAATAGAAGGAAGAAACAGATTAGACTGAGAGTTTAACATGAGCTCATGCTCACTCGCACGACATGAATACTGAAAGAAGGGAAACTTTTTCTAAACGACTTGTAGCCTCTTGCCCATAAGTGTAGCGCGCTACACACCCATGCACAAGACTCTACTTGACGAGACTTTCAGACTTTCTAGGACACTTTAAAACCTTAGGCTCTGATACCAAGTTTGTAATTCCCCGAGAGTATACCCTGGGCATCACACGGTGCTTACATTCCTGAAGAACCACAAGCTAATCCATGAGTCGATACCTGCTGTGAGCATTGAATAACATAATTATAAATGTGAAAGAATAATTGATATGTTATAAGGTTTTAATATCTGAAACAATACTGAATTATTAGTCTGAAGAAATAAATATCTAAGTCTGTATAAATATTGAAATCTGAGATAAACTGAATAACTAAATGACATGTCAACTGAAGTATGAATACTGAATAACTGACTGTAATGTCTAAAAGCCTCTAAACTGACTAACTGTGAGTTGATGGGACAGGCCCCAACTAACTCTAACTAACTATCAGACTGAAAGCATGAAATAAATTAATCCAACCTAGAAATATGAGGAATCACCACTGGTACTGCTGAGAGTCGAAGAAGTCTAAGCGCGATTCGAGAATTGGACGTCAGAACCTATGATATAATACATCATAGCGCAAGAAAAGGGTATGCGATCAGTACTTTGAATGTACTGGTATGCTAATGAGGTAGGCTGATATGCATGGTTTCATGAACAGGAATAATAATTATTTGAATATAAATGTAAAACATGGAGTACTGAATAGAATGCATGAAAGTTTATCAATACTGAAGGTACGTGAGATCTGTAGATACTGAGGATACATGACCAAGCATATAACATGAACTGAAAAAAAATCTGTAAACTGAAATACTGAGATAACTAATATCTGTATGCTTTGGTCAAACAACACTAGGACTGGATGTCTGAACTGTTTACTGGACTAAGGCTGTAACTGAGACTATGACTGAGACTGTGGGAAGTATAATCTAACCGGCATTCCCCAATCTGAGCTAATTGGGGGCCAACCTGTAAATCTAGTTGAAAGGGTGTTAATACTGTGCCACGGGTACTAACGCTGGCTGTGTAGATCCATTATACTGATGTTCTATCCGGAAGGACTAAGGGTGTCAAGCCTGAACTGATGGATGACCCCTGCAAGATAGAAGCCTAAACTGACGGGTGACTTCTCATATCCTACACTGGCTACGTAGTTCTGGAGTTTAGGGACTGCTACTAGCGACTCTACCTATCTGAAAGGGAAGCTGCTATCCCTACACTCGCTTGGTGCTAAATCCTACTCCCAACTGAAAGACACTGAAATACTAGACTGTTTTGAGTTTAACTGATTTTTCTGATAATGCTCACAATATAGTCTGAAATTATTCTGAAGATACTGAAACGATACTAAGTAAACAGCTATGATTTTTGGGTATTCAATACCCCATGACTCAAAACAATAATAGTAAAACGACACTAAAGCTTGGAGGACATAGCATGAATGCTTTTATTAAATATTTATTCTTGTAAGCATTTGATCAAACACTTGATATGCATGGTGTACATTAAGCATGGGAATTAGACTAAAACTTATAGGAAAGCACAATTTCAATACCATTATCACAAATCATGAATTAAATCAGTGAACAATAATATGTAAACATATGGAGTGTAGTAATAGACATCAATTTTGCTAAAACATGGTATAGAACAAGATTCATGGAAAGTCATGGTTTAATCATAATTTCAAAATCAAGATAACTTGAAAAGATCATAATTTTACAATTTAAATTGGATACTTGGACTCCAGGGGTGGAAAGAACCCATGGATGAACATTTAACATACCTGGGTTAATGAATTTGAGAGGATTGATGGTGAGTTCATAAAATTTAGTCTTGAATTTGAGAGTTAGGGTTTATTGTACTTGAGAAGGGGATCTTTAATTTTGAGAGGAATTGAATAAATGATGATTATTTAGGTCACTTAGAGGTTAAATCTCGTATTTTAGGTTGATTAGGGTAGTGGAAAAAGACCCAAATACCCCTAAATGAATTTAAAAACTCGGGTTGGAAACTAAAGATCCTGATTTTTGGCTCCGGCGCGATACAGTACAATCGCGTCGGGCCTCTGGAAATCGACAATCCTCATTTTATCCATTGACACGACACGGAGCTATTGCACTAAGCCTTTGGAATGCCATTTTGGCCACCTCTGCAACGCGTCATTATCGCAGAGGTTCACTGAAAATTGCCAAATGTGAACTGGGTCCTTGGCGCGATACGCCAATATCGCGGTCCCTTACTAAAAATTGACAATTGTCATTTAGACCGGCTCTGCTACGCGCTACCAAAATGACAGTGTTTAACGTCCGAAACTTAAATCACCATAACTTCTTACCCGGTTATCGGATTTGGGCAAATTTTATATCGTTGAAAAGCTAATTAAATTTTCTACGCAATGGCAGACTCTAAACTGAAAAATAATGGGTATTTAAAAAATTTTATATATGAATACTCATGTATTAGGACTTAAGTTATGCTAGGAAAATACGGGGTATTACACGAGATGACCTTTCATGATGAAGTTGGAGACATGACCAATGGGATTAAAACTATTATCCTCTCTGAATAAGAAAATGACAGACTCTGTTCTACTTGGAAACACTCGTTAATTATTAAGCTACTGAAAAGGAAAGCAACTCGCAAATATCTTCGTGAAAAATTAGTGGCTTTAAGTAAAGTTCCTGAAGTTTTTTTCTTAATTGATCTTGGACTTGATTTTTAAATTGTCAAATTTACTGAAGCGAAAAGCGTTTCCCAGGTCCTTAAAAATAGTCCTTGATTTATTAATGGATATTTTTTGTCTATTAATAACTGGGAACCAAATTTTGTTCTCGAAAATAAAAAAGTGACATATTTTGCAGTTTGGATGTGAATCCCCCACTTACCCACAGAGTTCTATGATGCGATCCTTTTAAAGAAAATTGGCAGCACAATTGGCAAGTTATTGAATGTAGATGCTTGCACAAGTCTAATATTGCGTGGTCGTTATGCTCGTCTATGCGCTCAAATCCTAATAGAAGAACCTGTTCTTAGTTGCATTCAAATAGATAAGCATAAATAATCAATATTATATAAAGAAGAAGGCTATTTGTACACAAATTACGACCATGTTAACATGCGATGCCCACATCAGATGGTCAAGTCACCAATAGAGTCCAACACTCACGACTCGTCAGATTTGAATCATCAAACAACACAAGAATGACACACTGTCAAATTCAGTTGAGGAGAAAAATCAATTTGAATAAGAACCAATCCCCACCTTCAAAGGATAGCGCTAAACAACGGAGCGTGAGAATATGGATAACGACATCAAGGTAAATAATAAGTACAGTATCAGTCCAATTAGTACTCACACACCTTTGTTTAATTTTACTGCTATCCATCCTAATACTTCTACACCGACTACTACCAATTCTAAAAGCAAAAGTATTGCCAAATTCTTTAGGGAACGTGCTCGATCAACCAACCAATGGTAATATCTTAAGCCTTCTTCATTACAATAAATTTAATATTTTGTATGGTGATAAGTCTGTTGCAAACACCACTTTGATCCATGTGCGGAACAAAAATGTGGTAGACCCACCTAGGGAAAATAAGTCAGCCCCAAAAAGCAAAAAAAAAGATTACTTGTAGAATCTAATCATAGCTCTTCTGACACCCTCTCTGCATTTGGGATACGTGGACAAGGTCCAATAAAATTCTTATTTGAGTCCTAAAACCTTATTATCATCTTTTACAACTCTTAAGGCTGATCTGTCCATATCCAACTGCCCCTTCAACAAGAAAATAATAATTTTCTCCACTTGTCTGAACACTTGTCTGATTGTAGTTACATGCAAGAATTGCAAAATCTTACTTCAGATCCTTTAATGCATTCTTCCATGAAATCACTAAATCCTAATCATTATATCACCTCTACTATACTCCTAACAGTTAATTCTTAATCTTCTTTACCCTTGCTCTACACTTCTTCTAATATATTAGATACTAATACTCCCCCTCATAATAAATAGAGTTCATCTACTTTCACTACATCAAAAAGTTCGTTTATCCCCGATCTCTCGCCCCTTCAAAAAGTCAACAATGAATAATCCTTATCCGATCCCTCAGCAAACTGCTCACCACCCCTCGATTTACACAATTCAACCAGCCCACCCCTTGCACCAGCCATTAAATTGGATAGAGAAAGAAATTCAGGGCCATGCAATGCTATTTTCGGTGGATATCAATTGGGTGAAGACACTGGTAGTTCTTCAAAATCAAAACTTCTTGGCTTAGCTGATTTTGGAAGGGATGAAAAAATAATAAAATACTTTGTAAATAAATGTGGCTCTCCAATATAATAAACCAGTTACTACAATCAATAACTCTATAATTCATTCACACCTTGCAGTTATTGTGGAATCTCCAACACCTCAAATCAATTTCTAAAAATGAACGAAATTGCTCAAACTCTGTTCTCACCCCAATGGAGGTAGTAAATGTCAATCCTTTCTTATTTTCTTGAAATTCTCTTTCAGTGCAACAAGGACAATTTGTTAATCTAGAGACACCATCACTAACGGTGGCACAGGTACAAGGAGAACATGGAGCCATGAGGGTGATGCGAACTTCATTCACGAAAATATCAAACTTAAAAAATGTGGCACTTATGATATTTTTCAAAGATGGGGAGAATAAGTATATTTACTTATGTCCAGTGTCACTCATAAAAAGCTCATTCGACCTAAGGCCTGCAATAAATAGTGCCTTGGAGAAATATGTAGTTGTGATGACCCCAACTCTTCATTATAGTCAGTCCCAGCGAGTGATTGCTCTCAATCATCCTTCAATTTTTTCTCTCAAACGAATCAAGCTTTGTGTTTGTCTGAAATACAAAGAGTGTGAATAATGAAAACTTTAGACGTAGTTGTAGGGATCTTCTAAACTCTCATAACCCTTGCTTCGTTGCTCTTTTGGAGACAAAGCTTAGTGACTATCTAGGACTTATGCATGAATTTGGGTTTGATGATTATCGTGAAATCCCAGCTTTAGAAAAATCGGAAGGGATAGTTCATCTTTCGCATACTAACTTTGTTAGTGTTACCCGTAAAAGACAGACTCCCCGGGAACTACATGCTATAATTAAGGTACTCCCGAATAATCTTTTTTGGTATTTCTCTACTATTTACACAAGTACTGATTATGATAATCAAAAATCTTACAGAAAAAACTTATATGTTATGCTCGTTTTATTACTGGCCCTTGATTGGTGGCCAACGATTTTAAAAGAGGAGCAGATTCATTAATACTGCTCATTTTTTTGGGACTCTATAAATTCTTACAATCTCTTGGACTTAGGATATAAGGATTGTAATTATATAAAGAAAATAAAAAATAAAAATCAAAGAAAAATAAAAAAAAAGTTTTTTTTTTTTTTTTATAAAAGTAAACGTTGAGAAGTGTAAAGAAAAAAGTAAGGGTTGAAAAAAACTAAAAAGAATCAAAAAAAAATAAAAAAATGTAGAAGTTGAGAGAGAATAGGAAAAAAATAAAGGTTGATAAAATAAAAAAGATTAAATAAAAATAAAGGTCGCGAAAAATTTAAAAAGAAAAAAAGAAAAGAAAAATAAAAAAAGTTTTTTTTTTTTTAAAAGTAGACGTTGAGAAGTGTAAAGAAAAAAATAAGGGTTGAAAAAAAAACTAAAAAGAACAAAAAAAAAAGGAAAGAAAAAATAAAAAATCAAAATAATATAAAAAAAAAAAGAAGTTGAAAGGAAAAAAGTAAGGGTTGAGAAAAATTAAAAATTAAAAATAAAAATTAAAGTAAAATTAAAAAGAAAAAAAATAAAAGTTGAAAGATATAAATATGAAGTTGTTATTTATGAGGATCATTTATGTAATTTACTTCATTGATTAGGGACAATTTTATTTAAAAAAATATTAATTAATAGGTAAAAACTATTTTAAGAAAAAACAGCCTGTCTAGTTCAGTTAACTAAGACGATATTTAGGAATAAAAGTTGAGATCTTCTAGACTTGTAGCCAACTTCTTCTTCAGATAGCCCCTTGACGTTGCATGTTTCCTGGACAATTAACCGTACCAAAATATCTAAACTCTGTGTTGTCTTTGAAAGATCCTCTCGTTTCTCTCTTGCCATCCAACCGAGTTCAACGGATCCCTTGCCATAATGCCATCCCAAGATTCTGTGCCACACCATTATAGAGAAACTACATTGGAAAAACAAGTGGTTTACGAATTCCTCCTGGGTCTCACAGAGAGGGCGAACATTGTTTAAAACTTTTTCATAATTTTCATTCCTAACATATTACTATTTCTGATCTGAACTTATAATTTTGAGGTTTGTAAAATCTATTATAGAATTATAATCTATTGGTGTATAATGATTCAAATATAATGTTTATTTTTCATTATCTTTTATTAACCGTGCTGGTTTCATAGGTTTTCATTGTCATTATGGTTAGTAACCCTATACTTTATGTCATATGACTCATCTGTAAAGAATTTCTTTGAATGCACCAAATAATTGTTACATCTTGCCAGACCGAAAAAGTATTTGAAGACTTTATCCAAAAGAATTATTTTTCATTAGTTTGATGTGATTTATAAGTTTATAAAATCAACATAATTAATTTAATTTGATAATTGAAAATTTTGAACCAGTCTAACTTATGTACACACCTAATTAAGGATATACTTAATTCCGAGACCAAATAAGCAAATGAGAAAAATGATTATCTCTAAATATTCTCTCCAAAGGTTCTTTAATAAATCAAAATTCAATTGAAAATAATCATATATTTTATATTATACCAGATATACTTTCATTTCTAATCTAATTAACCAATCATTCGTTAAAAGAAATCACCTTATAATCTCAATCGCGAATTTAACAAATCCAGTACTCCATCCATTTCATGTTAAGTGAATTTTTGAGATTTTTTTTTTTATAATTCAAAATAAGTGAATTTTTCAAAGTTCAAAAGAATTGTTGAAACTTTTTTTACATATTTACTCTTTCATTTAATGAGGTTATTAAGTACTTCGCATTTTCTAAAAGAATAAGTTAAGAATAATTAGAAGGGTAATAGTGAAATTAAAGTAGCCTATAATTTATGTCCTTAAATTTTTCTTCTTAAGCGGTGTGTGATACCCCAACAATTTACTTAATATGAAATGAAGAGAGTAATTTTTATTTAATAGTGCATTTATATCATGAAATTCATTAAATGTGTACACATTAAATTAGAAATACGCAGTTATTAGCACTTAACCAGTGTTTGAACATTTGATTTCATGTCATAATTTTAAATTAGTGTCTAGACATGTGATTTGGGATCATAATTTCATATCTCAAATTCTCAAAAAAAAATAAAAAAAATCGTTGATATGAGATTCTAAATCATGAGTTC
Source organism: Capsicum pubescens (assembly GCA_030864215.1). Taxonomy (NCBI): domain Eukaryota; kingdom Viridiplantae; phylum Streptophyta; class Magnoliopsida; order Solanales; family Solanaceae; genus Capsicum; species Capsicum pubescens. The sequence continues at coordinate 116,092,808 of CM061539.1, forward strand.
AACTTTTGAAAATGTAAAATTTGACTCATAAGTTTATATTAATGAATAAGTAGTTACTATTAATTAAATGACTACAACTTTTTAACTGCTAAGTTTTATTCCTGTCTTTTCGCGTCACTCTGACTACCGGCCTTCATCGAGCCGTCTTCTCTCTGTCCCTCCTGTGACCTAACTCGCCGATGAACTTTATAATTTCTGGCTAACAGGTAAGTATCAACCTTTTTCTTTCTTTCTCGATCACTTTTTCTCCCGTTCTTTCTCTCACGCTTTCCCCCCTTTTTTGTCTTCTCCTCTTTCATCTCCGACAAGATCTAATCAGCGCCAAACTTTTTTGTCGGAAAGTGTGGTTGACCCAACCTGAAACAGATCTTGTAAAGATCTGATAGGTCCGGAGCAGACCTGACGAGGTCTACCCATGGATCGCTCACAAACCACCGACGGTGGTTGTACTATTGTAGACGCGGCAGAGACACCTCATCGGCAATGACACCAATAGACTTTAGGCATAATCTTTCATATTCTTAGGGGCAACAAGATTTCAGCAATCAATTTCTACACTTATTTGTCGGAATACAATAAAGTTGACAGGAGAATCCGCCCAAGCCCAAATCCCAGTGATTTCTACCCCTATATCTTCATTTTCTCCCAGTATATGCGTTGAATTTTCTTCACTATTTCTTGCCAATTTACGTCGTTTGTCCTTGATTATTCATTTTCTATAAACTGCCAGATTTCTTGTTGGTTGTATAGTTCTTGTCATTGTTTGTTGTTATCAAACCTACCTTATAGTATCATGGTTTCATTACTTTTAGCATACGTTATCGACTCAGGATTCTTTCCCATAGATTTATATTTGTTTTCCTTAGTATTTAGTTACACAATTTCAAGTTGCATTACTAATTTTGTTCGTTATAACCACTGCTTCTTTTTAACCTCACCTATTTGTGTCCCTTCCCTTATTTTCTCCTTTTTTTAGTAATGACTTTGGTGGTCAATGGTACACTAGGGTCATGTCTTAGGTCAGTGATCTTGGGCATATTTATATGCTCAAAGCACCAATATGCACCCAGATTTAGACTTAGTTCAAGAACTTTTGTATGAATTCTTAAGTATAATTCAGCTTTTATTCTGTTTCATGCCTAATGGATATGATTAGTACTTTCAGGTAAAAAATCATGAAGAATTATGCGCATTTGGATAAAATGATATGGAAGGATTGAAGGAATGCAAGGTACTGAAATAAAGCTAAAATACGAAAGCTGGAAAGTAGGAATCCTCATTTGAAGACACTCCACGTCGCGCTGACCTACAAAATAACATCTTCGAAACCACTGCGTCGCGACGCAGCTCTACTTATCAGATTTTGCGACCTGAAAGTTTAGCGCGTCGCGGAGGATGAATATTTCATAATTGTCTTAATCCAGTAGCTCACCGCGATAGTGGCGCATCGCGGTGAGGGTACATTTACAATTGTCAAGGAATACTTGAGCTCCGCGATTGCCTAGATTTTAATGAAAAATAGCAATTGAAGGCATGGCGCGACATGCCGGGTGGAAGAATCGAGAATATTTTAAGTGTTTTGTCTCAGTTATAAAAGGAAAAATCCAAGATAATTTTGGAGACTTTTTGGCAAGCAGAGGAGCGGCGAAAAAGCAGAAATTCCTCTCTTTTAGGGTTCTTAGGCAATCCTTTAACTTTCTTGACTTTAAGATTTATTTTGGGTATGATTTATTACTTATTTTGGATGATGAATTCAAACATGAGTAGCTAAACACCCTATTTCTGGGGTTGAGGCTAAGAATATGATTACTCTTTAATATTCTTATTCATAGTTTTTTTTGAATTATCATCTGGGTTGTTCTTAATTTCTTGAGCCTCCTATTTTAATGATTGGCCATCATTAGAATAAATCTATATTTCTATGTGCATCTGGGAGGAGAATCATAGGACAGAACGAAGAAATTAGGGAGCAAGGTTCTTATTCTTTTATGAAATAAGGGGTTTGAATTAGCATCTAGGATAGAGATATACCTAGAAGCCTTGCTTGGTTCACTTGCAAGAAGACAACTTCATGAATCTAGAAGAATTGTTGTATCTCTGCGGGAGTTGTAGCTACAACATTCAATAGATAAAAGATTTAAGGTCGGAAGACCAAGATCGTTGCATAAACCTTGTGAAACATCAACCTGATAACCAATTAAAATGTGATAAGAATAGAGAATTGTATAATTGTTCGAAATACCTCAACCCTGGAATCATCCTCACTATTGATTACAACTGTTGCTTGTTTTGCTCTAGTTATCACTAATTATTTCTTGTTTAGTAATTTACAATTTATTTATAAAATAAAAATCATCATGATACCTTCAATCACTTAATACTCAATTGTCTTAAACTAAAGATTTAATAAATTTCTAGTTTATTAATCCTCGTGGGAACGATATCTGACTGTCTAAGTCATTATATTACTTGAACGATCACGTACACTTGCGTGTGCGTAGATACGCAACAGTCAGGGTAGGGATTAGGGTCAAGACTGAGGTCTAAGATGAGGTCTAGTTTAGGTTTGGGTCAGGGTTAGGGTTGGGCATGGGACGAGTTTGGGGTCGCGGGTGAGGAATAACAGGGTTAAGTAGGATAGGAGAGCTTTTAGGTTGGGAGTTGGATTGTGGAATACTGGGACTCTTCAAGGTAAGTCCATAGTGCTCGTGAAGATTCTTAGAAAAAGGAGGATTAGTATAGCTTGTGTCCAGGAGATCAAATGGGTAGGTTCTAAGGCGAAGGATGTGAACGTGCATAAGTTGTGTTACATAGATAACGTGAGGCATAAGAACAAAGTAGGTATCTTTATAGATGTTGAGCTTAGGGGCCAGGTGTTGGAGTTCAAGCGGGTTAACAATCGGGTGATATTGATTAAGTCAGTCATTAGAGGGTCTATAGTAAATATTGTTTCTACCTACACTCCGTAAGCGGGCTTAGATGATAAGGAGAAAAAGAATTTTTGGGAGATTTTGGATGAGGTGGTGATAGAAATTCTGGGCACTAAGAAGCTTTTTGTAGGAGGTGATTTCAATAGGCATATCAGGTCATTATCGAGAAACTATGATGATGTGCATGGAGGTTTTGGTTTTGAAAAAATGAATGAAGAAGGAGCCTCACTTTTGAATTTTGCTAGGGTTTTTGGGTTGGTGGTAGCAAATTCAATCTTTTCTAAGAAGGAGGAGCACCTTATTACCTTTTTTAGTTTGATGGCCAAGATTCAAATAAATATTTCTCTCCTTATAAAGAGAGATAAAGTGTTATGTAAAGACTGTAGGGTCATACCTAGAGAGAGTCTTTCGATCCAATATAAGCTTATTGTGATGGATTTGAAAATTTGGAAGGGTAGAAAGAAAATAGGTAAGGAGGAGTGGCACGGGATTATGTGGGGAAGCTTGACTATGGCTAATGCTTTAGAGATAGGGGAAAAGCTAACATGTAGAGGGGATTGATAGAGTAGAGGGGATGTAGATTATATATGGGAGACGACTGCCAGTTGCATCAAGGAGACAGCCAGAGAGGTGTTGGATGTCTCGAGAAGCCGATCTGGTAAGCATCAGGGAGATCGCGATGGAATAAAAAGGAAGGCAGAGACTAAAAATATGGCTTATGCAAAGTTGGTTGAGAGAAAAAGTGACAATAAGAAAAGGACGAATACAATAAAGTATAAGTTAGCTAGGAAATAGGTTAGGTTAGTGGTTATGACGGCTAAAACAGCAGCTTTTGAAAGCTTGTATGCGACTTTAGAGTAGAAAGGCGAGGATAAGAGGTTGTATTGGCTTAGAAATTCTAAGGAGTAGATGGACCATGATCTTGAACAAGTGAAGCGCATAAAAAAAGAGTATGGAGAAGTATAGGTAGAGCACACCCTTATTTGAAGGAGGTGACAGTCTTATTTTCATAGACTTTTGAATGGCGAGGGGGACAAAGGTTTAGTATTGGGGGACTTGCAGCACTTAGTGAGGTATTTTGATTATGATTATTGTATGCGTATTAAGGTTGAGGAGGTCAAGGAGGCTACTCGTAGGATGCATAGGGATAGGGCGACTGATTTAGATGAGATTCTGGTGGATTTTAGAAGAGCACTAACGAGGTAGGTTTTGAGTGGTTGACAAAGTTGTTCAACATCATTTTTAGGGTGGTGAAGATGCCCAAATTTAGAGATGGAGTAAGATGATCCTATTATATAATAACAAGGGGGACATACAAAGTTGCAACAACTATGGGGGTATCAAGTTGTTGAGTCATACTATAAAGGTTTGAAAATGGGTGGTAGAGTTATGCAACGCCCCAAAATCTTATTCCGGAGCGTCACACGGTTCTTAAGGATACAACTAGCCCCAAGCTAACCCTTTGAGCCTGTTACTACATATAATAACTTATTTCGAGATGAAATAAGCAAAATTCTAGTACTGTCATATCAAATGATAGGAAATACGAAGAAAATACTCTGTCCAAACGACCACAATACTGGAAATCTCAATATACTAACAATCTGCTAGCTAGTCTAACAAAGCCTCTACTACTCCATGAACTAGAGAGCCATTGGGACAGGTCCCCAACTGACTCAAGCTGAACTGAAAGCAATAATATTTCTACTAACATACTAAAATGTCTGAAGATAGGTGCTCGAACCATGAGGACTCACCACTGTGGAGATGTAGACAAAGGTACTCGAAAATCACTGACGAGGCTGGGACTGAGCACCTGAACCTACATTATAAGACACTGTAGCACATAGACATATATGTGGATCAACACTTGGAAATGTACTGAGTATATGGTAGTGTATGCATTTACATAAAACAATATCAATACTCTTTAATCAAATCATGCATGCAATTAGGAATGACTCACATAGCTTGAATAAGTCTAAAATGTAAAGCTTGTAAATCATGTATAATGAAACATGTAACACAAATCTCGTGAGTCATTATACTTAACTTTAAAATCTCTACTCTCATCTTATTCTCAATACTTGAAGGCTAAAGGAACTTTAAACAATACTTTCAAACTGATAATTTTATCTCATGGAGTGTAAAACGTCTTTGAAACTCAAGGACTCAGGACTCTTTGAAATTTTAAGACTTGGGAACTCCGTGACTCTTGGAATTACATAACTTTGGACACTCGAGAGTTTCTTCTAACCGACATAAACCATGTGAGCTACATAGAGTCCAACGTCTTGTCTTCATAAGGAAGAAACCTCACGTTGGGGAAAGGCGTCATACTCTTTTTAGGGAATATAACCTCAACTCAGTGACCACTATCTCAGCCTCGGGACCATAAAACTCAGTCCTACAGTGGCACGTAGTTCTGAGGTATGAGACCTCGAAATCATACCCAACTCGATGCTAAATACTGCTCCCATACTCAGCTTAGAACTCTTAGGAAATCCACCTCAAATAACTCAAGAGTTTATACTAAAGATCAAAATGTATTACTATTTGTTTTAATGGAACATCAATGTGGATTCCAACTCTATTAGGACCAAAAAGGTCAAATATTTCTCAATAATCTCAAAGTACTCAAATCCTAGGTGCTTATAGCACATAAGTTCATAAAATTGCAATTCTCAAGTAAGGCTTAGTGGCCCATAGTTCAATCTCAAGTTAAGACTCATCAAAATACATACTAGAGATCATAAGGATTCATAAATCATATAGAAATCTGGAATTTCAGCATTTTGCATTAAAATCTCAACATACTCATGTATCTCAATTTCTAAAACATGGAAATTATCATAATCTCAAGAACAACAACAAAGGGTACAAACCCATACTCTAATTTTCATAAGAAAAAATGTGAAACCATAAATTCTTGTAATTTAAAACAACTTTTGGGCACAAGGACGAAAGGAGTGTCCTTGTTCAGACCCCACATACCTTAAATTCTGACTTGTAGATGAAGAAGCTTGCTTAAGACTCTTTGTTCTTCTTTGAGTGAGGGTTCTTGAAGCCTTTGTCTTGGGAACCTCGAATCTCAACTCAATTTGTGAAAGCTATGGTGGATTCTTGAGATTCTTGGAAGAGGTTTTGGGTACTTAGAGTTTTTTTTGTTGAGAGAAAACTTGAGAAAAACTTCATAGAATGTTTGTAAATGACTTCAATTTGGTGTTTGTACGGTTTAAGAGGCTTGGAAAAAGTCTAAAGTGTCCTTTTTAACTTTTGTACGAAGCTGGAAAAATTGAACTAGAAAATCCGATTTTATAGTCCACTGCGACGCGCCACTATCGCGGTGACTCTCTGGAATTTGACAAACGGGGATTCTGGGGGTCACCGCGATGCGGTGCTATCGCGTTGCCCTGCTGGTTGGGACTTGGAACTTCAGCGCGACGCTCCGCTATCGCGGAGTTCCACTGGAAATTGACAATTGTCAAATAGACCCTCTCTGCAACGCGCCAAGCACTAAAATGATGTTGTTTTACGATTAGGACTTAAATTATCCATAACTTCTTGTCCGGATATCGGATTTGGGCGAATCTTATACCGACGAAAAGCTTATCAAATTTCCCATGTGATAAAAAGTTGAAATTAGAGAAATTCTATATGGTTAAAATAATACTCACTTAGGAAGTCACTCCTTAACCTTCTTGAGGAGAAATTAAGCTTAGGAAAAATTCGGGGTATTACAAGTTGAGGCTGGAGAGGATCATGACTATTTCTGAGAATCATTTCAATTTCATGCTAGGTCTTTAAACTACCGAGGCTATTCACTTAATGAGGAAACTAGTTGAGAAGTATAGGGAGAGAAAAAATAACTTGCACATGGTGTTCATCGTTCTTGAAAATACGTACGACAAAGTACCCAGAGAGGTTTTGTGGGGTTCTTGAAGGCTAGAGGTGTGCCCGTGGCATACACTAGGTCATTTTAGAATATGTATAATGGAGCAAAGACATATCTGAGAAAGGTAGGAGGAGATTAGGAGCACTTTCTTATTTTGACAGGGTTGCACCAGGGGTCGACACTTAGTCTATTTTTATTTGCCTTAGTGTTAAATGTATTAATACGTGCATTCAAGTGAAGGTGTCTTGGTGTATGTTATTTTATGATTATGTAGTGCCAATTGACAATACTCGAGGAGGAGTTAATAATAAGTTGGAGGTTTTGAATTGGACGCTTGAGTCTCGAAGGTTTAGGTTAAGCAGGACCAAGATAATATACTTGTTATGTATGTTCAGTGATATGATGCATGAGACAGATGTGGTAGTGAAGCTGAATTCTTAGGTCCTTCAGAAGAGAGATAGTTTCAAGTATTTTGGGTCTATAATTCAAGAAAATGTGAAGGTTGATGAGGATTTCACTTACCATATTGGTGTAGGGTGGTTGAAATGAAGGCTTGCTTTGGGAGTTTTCTGTAATAAGAAGTTGCCTCCTAAGCTTAAAGGTAAGTTCTCCATAGTGGCAATCCAACTAGCTATGTTGTATGAAGTGGAGTGCTGGGCAATTAATAACTCGCATATCCAAAAACTGAATATGGCAATGATAAAAATATTGCGATGATGTGTGGACTTATAAGGAGAGATAGGGTTAGAAGTGAGATTATTTGAGAAAAGATGGGAGTGGATTCAGTGGAATATAAGATGCAGAAAGTGAGTTTGAGATAATTTAGACATATGATGAGAAGGTGTCCAGATGCCTCATACGGAGGTGTGAAAGACTTGTTATGGATGATTTCGTGCGGGGGCAGAGGTAGACCAAAGAAATATTAGAGGGAGATGATTAGGCATAAAATGAAGTAGTTGTAGCTTACGGAGGATATGACCTTTGACAGGAATGTATGGAGGACGCGAATTTAGGTAGATGGTTAGTGGGTAGGAGTGCATCCTTACTAGTAGAGATGAGTGTTTTGTGTATTGTGCCTGTAGGCATAGTGTTATGCAGGTGTCTTATAATTTCTTGTATGTGGTGTTTGATATTGTTGGTGATTTTGGATAGATAATTTATAGTATTAATCTATGGGTTTCTTGTTTCTTGTATCATTCTGTTGTGTGTTTTTATGTTTTTTTGTCTGTTATACTAGTGTTTGTCCTGAGCCGGGGGCCTATCGAAAACAACCTCTCTACTTCATATGAGGTAGTGATATGGACTGTGTACAGTTTACCCTTTTAAGATCCCATTTTGTGAAAATACATTGAGGGATCGTTTGGTTGGGAAATAGTTATCACGGGATAATTAATCCTGAAATTAGTTATCCCGAGATTACTCGGGATAACTTATCCCACCATACATATGGGATAACTTATTCCATCACTATGGTGTAAATGGTGGGATAAGTTTTCCCGGTATTAACTAATAACTCCAACCAAACATGAAAGAAAATAATCTTTCATTTTATCCCGAGACTACTTATCCCTTATACCTCACACCAAACGACCCCTGAGTATGTTGTTGTGGTTTTTAATTAGTTACAATTATTGTTGACTATTGGACCTTTATAAAATTATGTGTACTTGAAAGTTCGTAATTACAAGTATTTATTTATAAAGTAACATTGAAATACACAATTTATCAATGTAGTTTTTCAGGATATTACGATATCCAATTTATGAACTATGATTTGCTTATTATAACATTATATAAGAAATGAAATTTTTTTAATAGTTTTCACAATTGTGAGATTTTCATATTTATGAGAAAAAAATACGAACTTCAAAAAATCAAATTGAATGTCCAAACAAAACTTTAAACTGCATATCAAATGATTTCATTTTATGACTTCCTATTGCACGTCCTAGCGACTTTTAAGTCATCCTTATAAAAATTCAAGGGATAATACTCACAAAAATATCTGAACTTTGACCGGATTTTCAGTTGAGCATACTGAACTTTGCGTGGGTCCTATTACCCCCTAGACTTTTTAAAGTGGATGTAATCCCCCCCCCCCCAAACTCTATACCCAGTTTCGGCGGCTGGAGGTGTAATACACGCTCCAATCTCATTTTTACATGTGTATTGACGCGTGTAATACACGCGTCACCTCATATTTACACGTGTCTAAGTGGGCAGATATATTCTATTAAAATATGCAAAAAAAAGTCTAGGGGGTAATAGGATCCACGCAAAGTTCAGTATGTTCAACTGGAAATTCGGTCAAAGTTCAGATATTTTTGTGAGTATTATCCCAAAATTCAAACTCATAAAAAGCCACTGAGATTCATACATATCTACACGCTTTTAAAATGAAAAATCACATGGCAAACATTCCATTTATAGTTGAAAATTTGAAGGAGAAATAGTATTGCTATAACCACTCAGCTTCCCTTTTTAGTTAAACAAACGTGTTTTTCATTCTTATTTTAATATTCATAGGCTAAGTTCACAACGTGCTGAATGTTTCTTAAATTATCATAAGTGTTTGAATGATTCTATATATCTAATTGGAACAAAACATGTTCATGACTTCATGTTCACCCCTAGTTTTAATGCTCTTTTGCTTTGAGAAAGTCATTGAGGCGATGATCTTACATGACCAGTTGTAATTTAAATAGGAAAAACAGTGATCCTATAAAGACTTTGTATATTTTACTTATTCATCTTTCGTGATCAGAGCAAAATAACTAAAAAAGATAATGAAGCATAAAGTCAATTTTCTCTCGAGGTGGCTAAGTTTTTCTAAATCAGAAAGGTAAGTAGGTGTTTAGACATGAATTTGAAATTATTAATTTGTTGGTAGAGGTTGATTTGAGCTGTAAATTTTGTTTGAACATGCAAATATGTAATTGAACTTCAACAATTGCACCCCTTTTTTTTTTTTTCGTAAACACTAAAAATTCACAATTTGTAAAAATTATTTTAAACTGAAATCACAAGTGCAACTGGTACCTACTAGAGAAATGGTGAGGCACAACATTCAACCTAAATTCATTAATTCTATATTCTTTTCTATCTTTCCATGTTTCTTTCTTCCTTTATTGCTCTGTCTACTTTTGTTGTTCCATCTTTCTTTATCTTTTTGTCGTATTTGTTGATTTTTTTATCTTCTTTCTAGTTGGCATACTTATCTTCTTGGTTCTTTTATTCTAGGTGGACTTCTGGGATAATATTATCTTCTCCATTACATCTCGAACATTGATAGTCTGGATATTTGTGTCCAATTATCTTGCAATATCTTGTCAGTAATCCGTCTGAAATAAATCCTATTCTTCTTCTAACTTTAGATGGTAAAATCCTGATTTACAATCAAATTTACTAAAATAATTATATCCTTGTATCTGTCTTATTTTTAATATCTTATTTGTTATTGTGTAATTATAAGTTATTGTTTTTGCATTTAAATTTCTATAATCAATAACCATTCTACTTTTTCCTCTTTTTTGTTCACTATGTTTATTTACTATAAATGTTGGGCTATTATGTTTACTATTACTTTTTTGTATATATTGATTTTCTAATAATTCTTCTATATGCATTTTAAATTCTTTTAAATCATCAAAATTATCTGTTAATGGTTTATGGGTTATTATGCTATTTTTATCTATTAATTCAATTTTTATAATGGTTTTATGTTTTTCCCATCCTTTTAATGGATCTTCACTATATAATTGTTCTAATTTTTTCTTAATTATTTCTATCTTATTTATTGAAAATATAGTTATTTCTGTTTTATTTATCGAAAATACGACTAGTTCTATTGTATCTTCAGTATTTTTTATATTTTCTAACTTTTGTGTAATTTTTTCATTTCCTTTTATCCAATCAGTTTTCTTTCTTATTTTATTATTAACTCTTTTTGCTCTTACTTTCTGTTTACATGGTGTTGTAAACCACCAATCTGTTCTAGTTATTATATGTGGGTATAATTTATCTAAAAACGGCATTCCTAAAAGTATATCTTTTGATGTTAGTTCATAATTATAAATTTCTTCTATTGTTAATATTTTATCCCATACTTGTGTTTTTACATTCTTAGCTTTGTAAGTGATTAAGCTTTCTTCGTTATTAAATCCTTTAACTATTATTGGTGTTTTTAATTTATCCCATTTACTTTCTGGTAAGCAATTATATCTACATAAATTAGCTTCTGCTCCTGTATCTATCATAGGCGTATAATATCTACTGTAATATCCTTCTACTACTATCTTCATTAATACATATATTTTCATTTTATGTTAAAGCTCTTCTTTAGAATAATTTCTCTCTGTTATATGTTATAGTTAATTGTGTATGTTCTATATTATATGGTTTTACTTGTTCTAGCCATTTTATTCCTAATATTATGTCTGTTTTTTGCACTTCTTCTTTTACTTCAAATTCTATTTTTATTTTTCTTATTCCTATTATTATTTCTTTTTTCTGCTATATTTTTAGTATTTATTAAACTTCTTGGTAGATCTGGGCATATATTATTATCGGTTTTTATTTTCTCATTTTTTACTAGATATTTTGCTATATAATTTTCTTCTTGTCCTGTATTTAAGAGTATTAAATATTCTTTTTCATTTACCTTTCCTGTTATGTAATATTAGTTTGAATTATCCATTGAACTTGTTTCATAACTTATTCTTTTTGATGAGCTTGATGATTCTGGTTTATCATAAGTTGTTCTTTTTGTTGTACTTATTCTGTCATTTATTATTTCTAGATTTTCTTCTACATCTATGTCTCTACAGCTATAATCATTATAATCTATTGTTTTTACAAATTGTTCGAATGGGCTATCTATTTGTATCTTGTTAATCTTATTTTTTCCTGTTATTTTATGTTTTGTTGTTAATACATATAAATTTTTGCATCTTGCTGTAAATATTTTACTTCCTGGGGTTAATTCTATTCCTGATATCTTCCAATATAATACTAGTGATTTATCTATATTTCTATCTGTTACTGCTACTGAATAATTTGCACTTATTATAAATTTAAATTTTTGGTATATTAAATTTCCTTTTATGACAGTTATTATACTTTTTTCTATAGGTTTTATAATTCTATCATCTGCTAAATATAATTCTATTGGTGTATCTATTCCTTCTCTAAAACATGCTTTTATTAATATTTCTGTACGTCCAAGGTGTACATATTTTATTGGGTCTCTACTTTTTATATCGTTTATCTCTTTATTAATTATTCTTTTTGTTACTAGTGGTATACTAGCTTTACCTTTTGCATATCTACAGTCTATTACATGTTCCTTTTGGCTTACTACATAATATTCTTCCTTTTTTCTAGTAAATATATTTTTTATTGTTGGTATTTTAAATATTTTTTCTACACTTAAGTTTAACTCTTTTCCTTTTATTTCATCAAATACATTGTTATCAAAAATTATTTTTTGATATGTTCCTTCGTCATTTAAATATTCTTCTTTTGTTAATATTTTTATATCTTCTTCAGTCATTTAATTCGTCTAATTCACTATCTATTTCGTTATCTGTTTCATTCTCTGAAATTTCATATATACTGTCTTCACTTTCTAATTCGTAATCTATGTAATCTATCTGCATATATTCTGTGTTTTCTATTTTTATTTCTGATATTTGTTTATTTTTTGGGTTTTTAGGTAATTTACAATCTCTAGCTAAATGTCCTATTTTTCCGCAATTATAACAAGTACATTCCTTTATAGATTTCTTTTTCCTATATGGTCTTTTATGTTTATAGTTTTTTACATAATATCTTTTTCTTGGTTTCTTATACTTATATTTTGATTTTTTGTATTTCTTATATTTCTTATGTCTTTTTCTTTTCTTATAATATCTTTCTTCGCATCCAAATTGAGGTGCTATTTTATCTTTGCAACATGCTAAATTTCTTATTAATGTTTTTTTCATTTTTATTTCTTCTCTGTATTTTTCACATAGGTTTCTATAGCATTGTTGTAAAAATTTTATTCTTGCTCCTAGAGTATCTACTATTTTTGTTTCATCCCAACTTTTTATTATTTTTGAACTAAATGGTTCAGGTAATTTATTAAAATATAATTTTCTTATTTCTTTACTTTCTTCTATATTATATGCTCCTTTATAATAATATTCTTTAAATGCGCAAGTATATTCATCTATGTAGCACATATTACATATTGCTAATTTTAACATTAAATTCCTATTTATATCTTTCTCTTCATTTTGTTCTTCTTCTGTTGTTGTCATGCTACTAAATTCGTCTTTTATAGCTGTTTCATATTTTTTTAATAATTCTATAGGTGTTAATTTTGTTAATATTGTTCCTTCTGTAGGTTTGTCAGTTCTTAATATTCTTTTACTATTTTCAGTTAGATTTAAAAACCATAATTTCACTGTTCCTATTAGTGTTCTTTCTATATATTCTGGTGCATCTGTTACACTTATATTATTATCTAATAATTGTTTTGTCATATATCCTATCCATAATTGTATCGTTTTTTCTGTATCTATTACACAATCTAAGTCTAAAAAGTTATAATTTTTATTAACTATTTGTTTTGGTGTCCATTTGTCATATTCATTCTTTAGATTATATCTTTTAAACTTATTCTTATAATATGTAGGTTTCTTTATTTCTGATGTACTAGGTATTATATTTTGATCTCCTTTTTTATCAAGAGTATTTATTTCTGTGTTGATATTTTCTAAATTTTCTTCATTAATTACTTCTTGTTTTTCATTGATTTCTAAATTTTTTGTATTTGTTAATATTTCTGTATATGTTTCACTATCTTCTGAATCATATTTGTTTGTCTCTTCAACATCTATATTATTTATTTCTAATTCCTTATTTTTTATTTCTTTATTGTCTATTTCTAGTTTTTCTTTAAATTGATTTATCTCGTTTAATAATTTTTGTTCTTTATCTTTTTCTTCTTTTTCTTTCTGTCTTTTTTCATACAGATCTTTTAACATTTGTAATTCTTTTTCTAATTGAGCAATCCTACTATTTTTAGTTTCTTCTATTTTTCGTATTTCTTCTGTAGTCTGTTGTTTTATTTTTTCTATCTATTTCTTCGTTTTCTCTTTCTATTCTTACCATAGCTGTCAATTTATCTTCTAATTTTAATTCTTCTTTTTCTAACATTAAATATAAATGTTCGCCTATTTTCTTATATCTTCTTCCTAGATTAGAAAATACTATTCTTATTTTTAATCCTTCGTGATTTTCATATATTTTTTCGTCTATTATAAATTCTTCTTTGTTCATTTTATTGTAAATAGTTCATGTTGATATATATATTCTAAACTATCTATTTGTGATTTTAAATTTGATATTTCATCTTTTTGTGCATTTATTGAGTTTTTACTAACTCCGGCAAATATATTATAATTTAATCTTTCTATTCTTATTCTTAATTCTTTACGTTTTTCAGAAATAGTTTGTTTTAGTTCTTTGTATTTCTGTATTTTATTCATTTTAACCGTATTTATAGTATTTTGGCGGATATCTAAATCTAATTTTATCATAATTAGGTGGTATATGTCTCATTCTTCTAGATTTTAAATGGATTATAAATTTTGCTTCAATACTAGATATTAAGGTAATTAGGTAAGCTAATCTTTGTGGGTTTTCTTTTGTTTTATTTAGACTTATATATTCTGAATTATTACTAATTAAATATTCTTTTATTTTTCTAAAAGCTTCTCTGTTTTTAAATGGTCTTCTCATAATTAATATTGATTAATTATTGTCAAGTAAATCAATTCTAAATTCATAAACACGTAAATTTAAACATGTATACTACTTCTGTATTTTTTAAATAACTGGGCTTTGATACCATTTGTAGGGGGGTGCGGATTAGGTGCGTAGATTCAACTAGATAATAAATACGTAGTAAAGACAAAAAAGTAGGCTACTATATACATATGGCTACCTAACATATATATCTTTTCTTAAAGTTATCTTTTTACATGTTTCTTTCTTCCTTTATTGCTCTGTCTACTTTTGCTGCTCCGTCTTCCTTTATCTTTTTGTCGTATTTGTTGATTTTTTTATCTTCTTTCCAGCTGACATACTTATCTTCTTAGTTCTTTTATTCTAGGTGGATTTCTGGGATAATATTATCTTCTCCATTACATCTCGAACATTGATGGTCTGGATATTTGTGTCCAAGAGTATTTATTAAACTTCTTGGTAGATCTGGGCATATATTATTGTCGGTTTTTATTTCCTCATTTTTTACTAGATATTTTGCTATATAATTTTCTTCTTGTCCTGGGCTCTGATACCATTTGTAGGGGGGTGCGGATGTACTTGTTATAATTGCGGAAAAATAGACATTGTAATATGCATTGACGTCTTTTTGTGTTGCGTATAAATTCTTGTACTAATTGATCCATAGGTGCACAAAATTATGTTTCTGTATAGATGGAAAGTTTAAAAAAAATTCAGTAAAAAATGTGGTGATATGAAATAAATAAGATTCTTCTATTCTAATTAATTAAAAATATTGAATTTTAGTCTTGAGTATGATAAATTCTGCTAGCAGACTTTCTCGTAAAATAGATCTCACGCGTCGTGAGACTAAATTAGTTGGGACCTAACGCAGGTATCGGACAGAAAATACTCAAAGTATGGGTGTCAAGTGGGCCGGGACGGGTCAATCTGGAATCGGCCCGTTAATTTTAATTGGTTTGTGGGTTGGGCTGGTTCCGGGTCCAACAGTATTTTTTAAAAAAACAACTCTGAATCGGTCCACTTAGCCCAATCCGGTCTAACCTACCTAAATCCGATCAAACCCAGTTAAAAATTCGATCAAAACCGGTCAAAATACAAAAAAAAAAATAAAAAAATTTCCCAATATACACTATATATACCCACCTATATACCTTTTAAATACGTTAAATAAGATATATATGCACTATATATATAGTATATACTACATTAGAATTTAAAAAATATATACACATATACACAATTACACATATATACATAACATTCAATATATACGACTATACGTACTACTTTAAATAAAATATATACTACAATATATATATACACTACAATATATATATAGTTATATACTAGTTTATAAAACATATACACATGTGACATCTATACGCTAAATATATACGTCTATAGAAGATATATACACATATATATATACCATTCAATATATGTACTACTTTAAATAAAACATATACTACAATATATATACACTACAATATTTATATATATATTTATATACTAATTTATAAAATATATACACATATATACATTAACTATATACGTCTATAGAATATATATACACACATATATATACCATTCAATCTATGTACTACTTTAAATAAAATATATACTACAATATATATACACTACAATATTTATATATATAGTTATATACTAATTTATAAAACATATACACATGTATACATTAAATATATACGTCTATAGAATATATATACACATATATACGCACCATTCAATATATATGTACTCCTTTAAATAAAAAATACTACAATATATATATATATATATATATATATATATTTATATATTTATAAAACATATACACATGTATACGTTAAATATATACGTCTATAGAAGATATATACACACATATATATACCATTCAATATATGTACTACTTTAAATAAAACATATACTACAATATATATACACTACAATATTTATATATATAGTTATATACTAATTTATAAAACATATACACATGTATACATTAAAAATATAAGTCTATAGAGGATATATACACATATATATACCATTCAATATATGTACTACTTTAAATAAAACATATACTACAATATATATACGCTACAATATTTATATATATAGTTATATACTAATTTATAAAACATATATATATACGTCTATAGAAGATATATACACATATATACGCACCATTCAATATACTACTTTAAATAAAATATACTACAATATATATATATATATATATATATATATAGTTATATACTAATTTATAAAATATATACACATGTATATGTTAAATATATACGTCTATAGAAGATCTATACATATATATACGTACCATTCAATATATGTGTACTACTTTAAATAAAAAATACTACAATATATATATATATATATATATATATATATATATATATATATATATATACACATATCGTGGGCACCTACACCTAAAGGTACACCTACTTCTTCCTCAAAAGGTTGACTAAGCGGTGTCGGAGGCACACATGTATATATACTACTTGAACTACCTCTACCGCTAGTAATTCGCTTTTTACTACCACTACCGTTTTCAGAATAATTTTTTTTAACACCTTGGGTGGCGAGGTTTCTTAATTTATCCATAATATAAATTAAACTACAAAAATTCAAAATACACAACTATAATAAAATTAAATATTCAACAATTAATACACAAATTAAAAAATAAACGTAAGAGATGGAACGACAATAACAATTTTGGAAGTATTCGAAGGTTGCGACTTTAGAAAATTTCATTCGTACTTTGTAATCGCAAAATTAAAAAATTAAAGTTAGCACTTTAGGAAATTAAATATATAGAATGTTTGAGAATTGAGAATTGAGATCTGAGAGAGAATCAGAATTGAGAGAATGAAAAATTGTGTGAAAAATAATTTGAAAGTGTAAGGTATTTATAGGAATTTTTTTGGGGTTAAAAAATAATTTTAAATGTATTTTTTTTTTTTTTTTAAAAAGGGCCAAACTAGCCGTTTGGACCCAAAAACGGCTATATAACCATTGGGCTAACGGCTAGTTTGGCCCAATCTCCAAATTTAAAAAAAATAAAAAAATAACCGGACCGATTAATCGGTGGGCCCTGACTGGGCTTGATCCGAGCCAGGTTAATCAGGCCCAATAAAAAAAAAAATCGACCCGGAACCTAGTACCTTACAATCCGTGGGCTGATCGAGCCGGATCAAACCTAATCAGTTTTTGTAAGTGGGCCGGATCGGATCGGGTCAGCCCGGCCCGTTTGACAAGAGAGATTGGAGTAAGAAAAATTGGGAATGAATAAAAACATAAAAAGAACTATAGGTTGGGGCACAGTTTTAGGGGAATTCCATATATTTACCAGCATTGAATTGATTGACAATTTAGAAAATTGCAGGCCACATTCACTTAGATGTGACCTCTAAATTTTGTAGGACCACTTTCAAAACTCAAGAAAGTGCATTGCCCTTTATTCCCATAAAAAATAAAATACGACTACCAGTGGTCCTCAATTTGGATGTCGCCTCTCTTTCTAGTTTCTCCCAGGCACATTTAGGTTGTGTTTGTTACCAAGGGAAACTTTTTCTAAAAAATATTACAGTAATTAATTGATCGCAATATTTGAAAAACATTTTCATTCACCTACATGGTTTTTAAAATTTATGTAGAAAAATTAGTAACGTTTTAGTGAAAGTAAAAATAGCTAAATAAGTTTTATAAATGATATTCTATGGTGATAGTCACCTTCTACCTTTGAACGCTCTCCCTCACCCCCCAAATCGCGACTCGTATCCAGCCCCAGTTGTTTGATCTAAATGGGTGGAAGGGGTTTATACGAATCTTCTCCAACAAAAAATTATAACGTACATATAAGATTAAAATTATTTTTTTCATGTATACCTCCTTAGCAAAAATCTTGATTCTAACACCGCCTCGATGCCCCCCACCCCGCCACACACACACAAAAAAAATCCCCTTCAACCTCTCCTTCCCTTTCTACCCTTGTGGTATTTTCTTAGATTATATATAAATATTATTTGGATAGTATGTTCAACTTATTTATCAGATACTCATACTAATAGATAAGAAAATCATACTCTATTTTTTCAAAAAACATTTTCATTCAGACCAAACACTCTCATTGAGTCAGTCGGTTCAAGTTTAGCATCATATATTATTCTTTTCGTTTAGTATTTTTTCTTATATATGGGCATATGAAAGCCATTGAGACTAGTTGAATAGGTAGAACTTGTCTTAGATCCGCCTATGCTCTCTATCTTTAATTAATGTTGCTGCAGGCCAGATAAGTGCTTCTAAGTTCTCTCTCTTTTTTTGTTTTTTTTTTGGTGAGGGAAAAGTGAGTGTAAAAATATAATTAGGAAAGAATATTATGGCTTTTTCGCCGTGATAGAACATATTTGCTCATTTCTAACTTTTTGGTTAATGTTGCAACTTGGACACATGAAAATGACTTGAGGGTGGCCTAGAATATGACTAATGTTCTCATCTCGCTTTATTTACGCAACCAAATCAATTATTTCAACGGAGCGATGTTTTTTTTTCATTTAATATTCGGTACACATATTAGAGTTTGACTACACTGAATTCGCGCAATATAAGGAGCATTCAGAAAGACGCTTTCAACCAAGGATTTTTTATTTTCAAAATTCAAATCCGAGATCTCTGATTAAAGAAGAAACAACCCTATCCATTGATGCACTACATTTGGCGGTCTTATTAACAATAACAATGCAGCTCTTTTTAACTTCACTAATTATTGTGAATTCATATATATGTGATGTAATTATCTTCTACTTCTAGAATCTTATTCTATTTTTGTTGATGGAGAAGAAGTCCCATATTTTGGGATGGATGGACAGTAGGCAAATCACCTCAACTTGCAAAACACTACAAGTTGAAAAGACTAAAAATGCCCCCCACCATGTATGTCCTACTCCAGTACTAAAAGATCACAGACTCCTTAAACAACACAACCAATTATAGTCGCACAATGTTCATTTTTATAATTAAAAGGAATTTAATTTCAATTTTCCCTTTTTATCCCAATAAATAATTTATAGTCACAATATCTAAAGTTTGTTCTAGCTTACAAATTTCAAAATGTTTCGTTTGCTTCCTTAATTGTGTGTTAAGTTAAATAATGTCACATAAATTGAGATAAAGAAAATAAATATAAATTAATCATTTAAAATACATAAAATTCATCTAAAAACCTTAAAAATTAAACTTCTGAAGCTTAAATTTTAGTGATGCATCTCACCCACTTCGGGTCATATATGCTGAATACTTGGGTAAAATCCAAAATATCTATATTTCAAACTCACGTAACAGTAAATTATCAATGTTCATTGATTTCAAATTCACATGTGAAACTTCAGTATACTGTCACAGAGAAATGTTTTAAATTACAGAGTTTGATAAGTACTTCTTAATAGCAATTATTTTTTAAAGATAAGATTGACAAATAAAGCTATTTTTGGTTACTGTATATGTTTTGTTTTAAGGTGCCCTCAATTATCAGTTTTCACACCGACTAGGACAACTCATCTTCTAATTATCATCCTTTCCACTTAACCACTTTTCTCTCCTTCAGACATTACCATGTGTGATTTATATAAATAATTTTATAAAGTACTAAATTTTATCAAAATTTAAGGAATTGTTTTGTAATCTAACTATTATAAGTATATATTTCGTCATTGTATATCTTATCCATTAGATGTAGAAAGACAATAAAAGTGATGATTAGGATTAGAATAAAGAAAAAGAGTGAATTCATAGAGCCTAGAGGACAGCTATGCCTATACTCGATCTCCTCCTCGAGTCAGCATTAATGAAAAGGGCTAAAGTGACCCATATGCTTAGCTTGTTAAATTGAATTGATACACAATTCGAGACAAACAAGATTACTCACTTTTTATCAAATTACTCCCCCTACTAATAGTAGTATGCACACAACCTAAATAAACTAAAATACACACCTTGTGCTATATAGTCGTACTTAGGTGATGGACTCGGGCCGTATTCTTTCGTCACCTCCTAATAATTTCTGTTTGACCATAGGGTACACCCTCTTAAAACATAATGAATAAAATCATTATTTCTATTGAAATCAATCACACGTATACAAGTATAAATTACTTCATTAATGATATAATAAAAAGTTAAAATTAAATTATTTTTAAATATAAAGTAGTGTATAGTAGTAATTCTTTCAGTAATTATAAACTAAAATACAAATATGCACATAAGATGAAACAAAGATTTAGCAAAACTTGGGTGAGCTTGTGAATATTTTTTTTTTACCCTAATTCTTTCAGTATAATCTAAAAAACAAATATACACATAAGATGAAACAAAAATTTAGCAAAATTTGGGTGAGCTTGTGAATATTTTTTTACCTCTCGATTGGAGCTCTATCCCTTTTGAGAGTTTGGTAATTCGAATTCACAATCTCTCAGGATTGAAAATAAGAGGTTCCTACCAACCGAACAATTCTCTTTTGTCAGCGTTTGGATATATTATACATGAAAAGTAGATATGTCAATCAAAGCTTAGTACGAGTTTGGTCATGAAAACTATTTTTTTTTTTCGGAGTTGGAATTAAATATAGAGTTGAAGTTGGAATTGGGAGTTGTGTTTGACGATGAATATAAATTGGAGTTGTTTTTTCCTTTTTACGAGAAAATTGAAAGTGATTTTTCAAATATAATTTGAAATTGTATTTGGATTCTTATAATCAAACACTACAATTTTCACTAAAGTAAAGTAATTTTTTAGAAAAAAGTGAAAAAATTTCATGTAAATTTTTGAAGATTATTTGTGTTGAGTTTTTAAGAGGTGTGAATGAAAAATAAATAGACACGTTGGGAAAGGATGCATGTTAGAAGACACTTTTTCACTTTGAATGGTTGTAACCTTTTCAATGGGTTGTGATTCTTCAGATAGGTTGTGACTTTTTCGATAAGTTGGAGCATTTTTGATAGGTTGTGACTTTTTCAAGTACCACTTCATTGGCTATAAACTGAGAGGATATCCTCAATTTTAATTAATGAAAATTTCTAAACTTCATCTGCATATTTTTCTTACAAACAAATATTGAGTCTTTGTGTGATTAGTTGCTTACTGTGAGTTCGATGAATTTATTGGTGTTTGAGGTATCGTTACATCAAAAATAGGTCTATTAATTTTATCATGGGAGAAAGTAATCATAAATTTAATTTCTTAAGAACACACACAAAAATTATAGACTAAAATATTTTAATAAGTTCATTAATTTTCTGTTTTTCAATTTTACTTTTTCTGATTTACTATTAAGTTTAGAATATAGGGTAACACCAAACTTAAGGAATTCATACATCAATTGTTCTTTGTGTTCTAATGTGAAAAAAAAAAGAGAGAAGAATCGAATTGTGTTCAAATCTGCATATCTCAACTGAAGTGTGGTAGTGAAAAGAAAAAAAATGGGTGAAAATCATTTTTCTTCTCCAACTTTGTCTTACAAATCAAACTCCTCCCTCAACTTTGAACAATGATCATATTCCCTCTTTTATCTTAATTGAATTTTCAAAATGCCTATTGTACCCTCTCGTCGTCAACTTTTTATTTTTCTTTCAACTTTTTTAAAATCATCATATTTTTTTATTTTATTTTTAGAATTTATGTAACAAATTTTTTCATTAAAACATGAACATTATCTTCCGGGAGAAAAAAGTGAAATACTAATTAAGTATATAAGCTAATGATGATCTATTATAAAGTAAATTAACATAATAAAAAAATTAATTTTATTAATAGTAATAAAAACTCTAATATTTATTTTACAAGTGAAAATACTAAGTTATATTAATTTTATAAATATATTTCAATGCAAAAAATATAAAAGAGAAAATACTCAGTTTCCATCCTGAACTATACATAAAATTGCTGAGATACACCCGAACTTTAGGAGGGTCCTATTACCCCCTGGACTAATTAAAATTGTATTTTTGACAACCTTAGTGCCTACGTGGCATATCAGTGAATCAACACCCTGAAGGTCCACGTAGGCACTACGGTTGCAAAAAATACGATTTTAATTAGTTCAGGGGTAATAGGATCCTCCTAAAGTTCGAGGCTGTCTCAGCAATTTCGTGTATAGTTCAGGATGGAAACAGAGCATTTTCCAATATAAAATAATGATTAAAAATAAGACCAAATTTTAAAGTTTATATTTTAAATTATAATTTATGTAATATTCTATTAATGACAATCACAACTTATATTATTTATATAGACAATAAATAATAGTTGTCTCTTATCACTTGACGCTCATACTCAAAATAGTTATTTTAATTTAGAGTAAATGCACTGTTTTCACCCTGAACTATAAACGAAATTGCTGAGACATATCCCAACTTAAATGGGGTCCTATTACCCCTCTTGACTAATTAAAATCATATTTTTGGAAATCTTAAGTGCCTACATGGCACATACGTGTGCCAACGTGAACCTTCAGTATGTTGATTCACACAGTGTGCCACGTCGGCCTTAAGGTTGCCAAAAATACGATTTTAATTAATCTAGGGGGTAATAGGGACCCCTTTAAGTTGGAGTGTGTCTCAGTAATTTCGTTTATAATTCATGGTGGAAATAGTGCATTTTCTCTTTAATTTACTTGTCCAATATATAAAATCAAGAGAATTTTATTATGTTTTTTTTCCTTTTTACCCTCTTAGTAATAAATAACTACATAAAGTAGTAGTATGGATAAATTTAAAGTTTCAAAGTATTATTAATAAGTTTAATTCAGTAAAATACACCTCTTAAATAAAATTTTCTTAAGCATTGTATCATGTCAATAAAAGTCAAGTAATATGAAACAAATTTAGTAAGAAAGTGGTGAAACACAAAAAATATATGCACATGCATGTACATACATATACACACACTTAGGGGTGGCTTGGTTGCGAACAGGTTATCTCAGGATTGGATATCCCGAAATAAGTTGTACCAACATGTATATATGGTAACTTATCTCATCTCCGTGATATAAATAGTAGGATAAATAATTTTAAAACTAACAAATATCTCTAATCAAATGCTGGATAAAATAATCCTGAATTTTATCCCCAAAGTCGAAGACACATTTAAACTATTGATGTGACCTATTACACACCTATACTATATAAAAGTGAATTTATTTACTCCCCGCGACACCAATGTCTATGTTTAATGAGTGGAGTGGAGTACACTCGCCCTGGGGTGATGTCACGTTTTTAATTCAATATATTCCTATCAAATTTAACCCTAACCCGACCCAATCTCATAATATTTGACCCTAATCCGATTCAACCCAAAATATTAGACTCTAACCCGACTCAACCCAAATTAATACACCCTAACTTGATCTATTCGGGTAGAATATGAATCGACAGACCCAATTTGAAGAGCATCAAGGATCGACGAAGGCAAAATACAAAACCATTTCTCAGTTTTCATTCCAAGTTGAGTAGCAAATTTGAACCTGATCGAAGAGATGAAGAAACACTTGGGGGGGGGGGGGGAGAAATAATTATTAAAATTTGAAAAAAATTAAGAGAAAAGAACTATATTTTCTTGCAATATAGTAAAAAATCAAGAGATAAAAAGAATTTAGTTTCCAATTCTTCAAGGAAATGAGTTTGAATTTTTATTTTCGATGACCAATTCGAGAATTAAGGTTCTTGAGTTTGGAAATCCCAAATTGACTTAAATGGTTTTTTTCGGTCAATATATCCATTGGGGGCTTCAATTTATTAAATTTTTAATTTTTTTTACCGTTTATTTTTGAGTTTTAGAAGGTTGGACGTATTTTTTACAAGTGTAAGAAACGCGCCTGGACATGCGTGTCACGAAGAGTAAATAAATTCACTTTTATATAGGATAGGTGTGCAATAGGTCACATCAATAGTTTAAGTGTGTTTTCGACTTTTCATGCATAGTATAGGATGTAAACGATGACTTTTTTCTTAAATGTTATAAATACCCAAGTTAAAAATATATATATTATATATAATATAAAATAGATATTATATAAATATGAGATTAAAATTATAAGGGTAAAATGAACATTACATGAGATAAAGGGAGAGGGGGAGTATGATTATTTTTCAAAGTTGAGGAGGGAGTATGATTACTAAGTACTACATTTATTTAGTAATTTATATGCACTGTTTTTAGTAAGTTTTCTAATTTGAATACATAGTCTAAGTCAGAGAAAGTATGATTTCAGAAATCAAGAGTTATTAATAATTTATGCTCCATCTTTTATTCTGATTTAGTTGGAGATTAAAATCTTACGATTTTCTACTTCATATTTAACTCGATTCAAAAAATATAAAAATTTATCGAGTTAAAAAAAAATTCTGTTGATTCAAAGAATATAGAAACTTCATCAAGTTAAAAAAAATTTCTTTCGATTCGAAGAATATAAAAACTTCATCGAGTGAATATAAAAATCTTTTTTTTGTTAATCAGCTTGTTAATTCTGTTTGTGTATTTTCAAACAGAAATGGAAGAACCAACTAATACTGTTATGACTTATGCTTCTGGAGCAATGATGTTGTTTCATCAAGTCGTACTACCCCTGCAATCTGCAATGATTGTGGTAGAAAAGTCAAAAAAAAATTCAGTGTTAATTTAAAAGATGACAATAAAAGATGTTTTTCTATCTGACCACTCTTAGTTTGTAGAGGTGTATCGCCGATAACGTTTTAACCTTGTCGGATGACACTCCTGAGAAAGAGCGCTTTTTAGTAATGGAGGCATGAAATCATTCAGATTTTTTTGTAAGAATTATATTCTGAATGAACTGAAAGATGATTTTTATAATGCTTATAGTGTTTTCAAAAATCGAAAGAGTTATGGGAGGCTTTGGACAAGAAATACAAGATCGAAGATGTTGGACTGAAAAAATTTGTGGCTGTCAAATTTCTAGAATTTAAGATGATTAACAGCAAGTCTGTTATGTATCAAGTCCAACAATTGCAAGTTATCATTCATGATTTACTTGCTGAAGGCATGATCGTAAAAGAAACATTTCAAGTGGCAGTCTTTATCAAAAAGTTACCTCCTTTGGAGAGGGACTTTAAGAACTACTTGAAGCACAAAAGAAAAGAAATAAAGTTGGAGGATTTGATTATTCGTCTGTGAATCGACGAAGATAATAAAGCTACAGAAAAGAAAGCTACTGCAAAATCAACATTATCAGGTACAAATAATATTGAAACTCCCCCAAATAAGAAGAAAAGAAAGAAGTCTAATGAAGATAAAAAGGCACTAAGGAATAAAAAGTTCAAGGAAAATTGCTATAACTGTGACAAGTTTAGCCACATGTCTTCAGAGTGTCGTACTTCTAAGAAAGATAAGAAGAAGGACCAAGAAAACATGAATGAAGACATAAGCACTTGTGTGCAATGCCATCAAAATGTAATTTGGTAGGAAATCATAAAGCATGGTCGATAGATATGGGTACAATCCACCATGGTTGTTCTAATAAGGAGTTGTTTTGTTCCTATACTTCATCAGGACCCGGCAAAATTATTTTAATAAAAATTCTACAATGACAAAGATAGAAGAAACTGACAAAGATAATCTGTAAGATGACTTCAAAAAAGATTGTGACTCTTAACAGTGTCCTTCATATTTTCGAAATGCAAAATAATTTGATGTTGATATTACTTCAAGTCAAAAATGAATTTAAATGTGCGTATGTCTTTGATAAAGTTGTAATTAGCAAGAATGGCATGTATGTGGGAAAATGATACCTTACTATGAGCCTTTTTCAAGTTAAATGTAATTGTGATTGAAATGCATAAAAATTCTATTTCTTCTTACTTGCTTGAGTCAAATAGTTTATGACATGCACGTTTAGTTGCAAAAATGATTAACTTAAAAATATTGCCTAAATTTGGAAGTAATAATATGAAGTGTCAAGTATGTGTAGAATTTAAGTATGCTAAGTATCCTTATAAGTCGATTGAAAGAAACTTAGATTAAGTCGCTAAGCATCCATATAAGTCTATTGAAAGAAATTCAAAATTCTTAGACTTAATCCATATGATATTTATGATATGAAGTCAATACCATCTTATCGTGAAAAAAGATATTTCATAACTTTCATTGATGATAACACTCGATATTTCTATGTTTATCTGCTTAATAGCAAATATGAGACAATTGATGCATTCAAGCAATACAAAAATAAAGTTGAAACACAATTCGATAAGAAATCAAAATGATTAGAAGTGATAGGAGCAACGAATATAAATCTCCTTTTGAAGAAATATATTTGGAATATAATATTATTCATCAACAACTGTTCCATATTCAATTTAGTTTAATAAAATTGTAGAAGAAAATAGAATATTAAAGGAGATGATGAATGTTATGTTGATAAGTTCTGCTTTACCCCAGAACTTGTGGGTGGGGGGGCGCTTATTTCGACAAATAAAATATTTAATAGAGTTTTCCATAGCAAAACACAATTTATTTCATAATAGAAATGAAATGGATGAAACCTCAACTTGAAATACTTTAGGGTGTAGAGATATTTGGCTAAAGTACAGGTTCCTAAATTCAAAAAGGTCAAAATAGGATTGAAAATAGTTGATTATGTTTTCAATGGATATGCTACCAATAACAAAACATAGCTCTTTCTGATTCATAAATCAAAAAATTTAAATATTCATATGAATACCGTAATTAAATCAGATAATGTTGAATCTTTCGAAAACATTTATTAGTATAAGAATGAATGTGAGTCATCGAATGAAAGATCTAAACGACCTTGAAAAGAATCAAAGAAAAATGTACCTAATAAGGAGAATTCAAGTCGTGGTAAACATCAAAAGACACATTTTCTTTTGTTTCGATCCTTCGATATTTTTAGTGAAAAATGAGCCCCAAATTTTTAGAATAGAAATGTATTCAATAGAAGCACAATAATAAAAAGAGACATTTAATAGTGAAATAGAATTCATATTGAATAATCATACATGGGAATTGATTGATCATCATTCAGAAAATAAATCTTTGGGTTCTAAATGAACCCTTAAAAAAAGAGAAAGACGATGGCACAATTGATAAATATAAGGCAAAACTGGTTGTCAAAGAATTCAGACAATGAGAAGGTCTTGATTATTTTGACACATACTCGCCGGTAACAAGAATCACTTCGATCATAGTGATAGCATTTGTCGTTGTGTATAGTCTTTAAATTCATCAAATAAATGTGAACACAACCTTCTTAATTGGAGTACCGGAGGAAAAAATATAAATGGATCAATTCTAAAAGTTTATAATCCCAAGAAAAGAAAAGATGACATGTCGACTTGTCAATTCACTTTATGGAATAAAACAAGTACCCAAACAATGCCATACAAAATTTGACCGAACAATATTGTCAAATGAATTTAAGATTAATGAGTTTGATAAATGTGTTTACGTCAAGAACACTCCAAATTTTGTAGTCATTTTATGTTTATATGTTGATGATATGTTAAATATGAGTAAGGACATTGTTGATATAAATGCTACTAAGCATATACTTGCTAGAAAGTCTGATATGAACGACTTAGGAGTTGCTGACTTAATGACACAACACGACCCGGGGCCTTGTCGTAACGAGCGTCCCAAGTCCGACCAGGATCGGATACCACCCCCGTTACCCAAATCAACCTCCAGCCTTCTGCCCTGAGTTGGATGAATTTCGAACATATAACAAGATAGTGTAACTATCCAGATTACAGACTCTTGGATAGGACTATTACCGAGACCTACCCAATCGAGTCCGACCATCCCATACCAACTGTCCAACCATACTAAGCCAAATCAAACCATAGTTCTAAAATATAATATAATTAATCACAAAATAAAATACGATGGAACAGTGAGAAATTATGTTCAATGATGTCAGCCCCAATATGAATTCCAATATTAAGGCTGACACTAATACAAATCCCACCCATACCAACCCATAGAAGTACCACAAAGCCTCTAACCAAAGAAATATCAAAATATGGTAGGGACATGCCTCCAACCATAGCCAAAACCAATATCCATAAATAAGTCAAGGTATGAAATAACATCCATGAAATGGAGCCTTCCGAAAAGATGAAAGCTCACCACTTCAATCCAACAGCTGTCTCCGAATATCTGAACGCTAAGTAGGAGGAGTAGAACGACCGATTCCTGCATCGCATGGGAATACAACGACCGAAGAAGGGTTAGTGGGTGAACGCTAGCATGAACTCAGGATAAGGATAAAACATGTCATTTATAAAACCAAGTAAAAACCATCCATATGTAAACAACTATACATAAATATATATGTATATATATATATATAACCATGCCGAGAAAAGGGAACGGGTTTAGCATGCCAATAAAACCTTTACCTGGGTTGTTTAGCTCTGCTGTCCTAAGCTCCCCTCATAAGCATCCGACCAAGAAAACTTTACCTTTTTCTGAGTCAACTTAGTCAAAGGAGCAGTTATCGTTGAAAATCTCTCCACAAATCGTTGATAATACCCAGTCAAACCAAAAAAACTCTGAATGTCTGTTGGAGTCATGGGTCTAGGCCATCTTTTAACCACAAACACTTTTTGCGGATCGACCATGATCCCCTCGCTAGAAATAATATTACCAAGAGAAGTCACAACGTTCAACCAAAACTCACTCTTGGAAAACTTGGCATACAACTGTTGTTCCTTCAAGGTCTGCAATACCACACGGAGATGATTAGTATAATCCGCCTCACTTTTGGAATAAACCAGAATGTCATCAATAAACACAATGATGAAGAGATCTAAGAACTGCCTGAAAACCCTGTTCATCAAGTCCATAAATACCGTCGGGGCATTAGTCAAACCAACTAACATCACCAAGAATTCAAAGTGCCCATACCGAGTATGAAAAGTCATCTTAGGGATATCCTCCTCCCTAATCTTAAACTGATAATTCCTAGACCAAATATCTATCTTATAATAGAACTTAGAACCTTGCAACTGATCAAATAAGTCATCTATCCTTGGAAGAGGATACTTGTTCTTGATCGTTACCTTATTCAACTGCCGATAGTCAATTCATATCTAAAGGTACCCATCCTTCTTGCACACGAACAACACCGGTGCACCCCACGGGGATACACTAGAACGAATAAATTCCTTATCTAGAAGATCTTTAAGTTGCTCCTTGAGTTTTCTCAACTCGGCTGGAGCCATTCTATAAAGTGGAATAGATATTGGATGAGTGTTCGGAACCAAATCATTACCAAACTCTATTTCCCTATCCAGAGGAACACCTAGAAGATCATGCAGAAAGACCTCATAAAACTCATTTACTATTGGACCTGACTGTAAAGAAGGACCTTCCGAGTTAGAATCTTTAACCTGGACCAAGTGATAAAGACAACCTTTAGACATTAACCTCCGAGCTCTAAGATAAGAAATAAACCTCCCCCTAGGAGCTAGAGAATTACCTTTCCATTCTATAACTGATTCACGGGGGAACCTAAAGACAACTTTACGGGTGCGATAATATAAGGATATGTAACTTGAGTGTAACCAATCCATCTCCAGAATAATATCAAAATTCATCATATCAAGTTCAAACAAGTCCACCAAAGTTTGCCTACCACCCACAGATACCACACACCCCCTATAGACTTTCTTAGTAATAACCGAGTTACCTATCGAGGTAGAAATAAAAAAGGATTCAAAACAACCCCAGGATCAAAACCAATACATATAACCACGAATGGGGTCACATAAGAAAGAGTGGACCCCAGATCAAGCAAACAATACATGTCACGAGAATAGAGTTGTAACGTACCAGTAATGACATCAGGTCATGCCTCAGATTCCTGCCGAGATACAAGAGCATACAACCTATTTCGGCCAGTGCCGGTACCAAAAGCAAGACCAGACACCAAATCCGCACTACTAGGCGCAGGAGCAGAAGATGAAACAATCAGAGATTTGACCACTCTTAAAGCTTCCTTACCAACCAAACAATTCTTGAGCATATGTCCTGGCTGGACACATTTAAAATATTTGTCCCTTTCTTTGTCACAGTAACCCCGATGAAGACGACCACAGAATTGGTAAAGATAGCATGAAGAAGCTGGTTGACCCTCACTCGCTTAAGCTTGGGCACCTTGTGCCCAGAAATTATCACCACCTTACTGACGCCAATCACCCGACTACCTTAGGTAAGGAGCTCTAGCAGAAGAGAAGAAACCAGAACTCCCGCCTTTTTTTCCGACCATTTACCTCCATCTTGACCACCTTGCGACTGAGTACCTCCTTGGTCAGAAAACCTGTTCCTCTTACCCTGCCTATCTCTGGACTCCGCATGTTTTCTCTTCTCATTCTCCACCTGCTGTATGTGGACAACTAACCTTTAAATGTCCATATCCTTGAGAAGCAAAGTAGTCTTGCTTTCTAATATCAAATCCCAAGATAGCCTAGAAGTGAACTTTCTCATCCTCGCTCTCATGTCAGCCACCAAATCAGGAGCATACCTTGACAACTGATGAAATTTCAAGGCATATTCCTTGACAGACATTCTCCCTTGCTTAAGATTTAGAAAATCCTCCATCTTTCTCATCTCTTGAGGAAAGAAATGAGCCAGAAAAATGCCAGAAAAGGCATCCTATAAGGACAACTCCTCCACATCACCTGTATCCCTATCCCACTTTTTGTGCCATTAGTACACAACATCCTTGAGCTGATAAGCTACAAAGTTTACATCTATTATATTTGTGGCCTGCATCACCCTGAATATCTACTCCATTTCACCTAAGAAACCTTGAGGATCCTCCTCCACCTTAACACCCATAAAAGTCGGAGGATTCAATTTTATAAACTGGCCAACCCTTGTGTTCTCAACAGACAACCCACCAGACGCATCTCGCTAAGCCTGGGCAGCAACCAACTGAGCAATAGTATGAATAGACTGGCAAAATTTTGCATTATTCACCTCACCTTGGGGAGGAATAGCAGCAACCAAATGAGCTCTAGAACAATCAAGGATAGGACTCTAAGATTCAAGAAGAACTCCAGACGTAGGACGTACCCCATCAACATTGTCCCCAGATGGGACTAAAGAGTTTTCTTGTGTTCCAGATCGTCAAGGCATGATCTGAAAAGTGATCAACCAAGGATTAGAGAAGAATTTCAATACTTAGACTCTCATCTTAAAAATAGAATACCAAGAAAGTGAAACATTCCTAAATGCCTTGTAGCCTCTCTCTTATGAGTGTGGCGCGCTACACACCCTTATAAGAGACTCTACCAGACACGACTTTATGGAATCCCAATTGTCCATGAACCTAAAGCTCTTATACCAACATGACCCAACCTAACTCGACCCGGGGCCTTGTCATAATAGGCATCCCAAGTCTGACCGGGACAGGAGACCACCCCCGTTACCCAACCCAACCTTCAGTCTCCTGCCATGAGTTAGCTGACTTTCGAACATATAATAAGATAGCGTAACTATACAGATTACAGACTCTGGGATAGGCCTATTACCGAGATCGATTGTCCTATACCAACCGTCCGACCATACCAAGCCAAACCAAACCATAGATCCAACCATAACCAAATAAGTTTCAAAACATAATATGATTAATCCCAAAATAAAATATGATGGAACAGTGAGCAATTATGGTCAATGTTGTCTGCCCCAACACCAATGTCAATATTAAGGCTGACTCCAATACCGATCCCTCCCATACCAACCATAGTAGTACCACAAAGCCTCTAACCAAAGAATACCAAAATCCAATTGGGACATGCCCCCAACCATAGCCAAAAACCAATATTAATAAATAAGTCAAGGTATGAAATAATATCCATGAAATGGAACCTTTCAAAGATAGAAGCTTACTACTTCAATCCAACTGTTGTCCCCGAAAATCTGAATGCTATGGAGAAGGAGTAGAACAGCCTGTTTCTGCATCGTGTGGGGATAAATCGCACAAAAATGCTAGCGGGTGAACGCTAGTATGAACTCAGGATAAGGATAAAATAATGTCATTGATAAAACCAAGTAAAAACCATCCATATGCACACAACCATACACATATATATATAACCATGCCGGGAAGGGGACCGGGTTTAGCATGCCATTAAAATATTTACCTGGGTTATATAGCTCTGTTGTCCCAAACTACCCACAAGCTATATGGGTTCAGCTTCCCCTGCTGAAAGGGCCCCAGTACGTTAAGTCGCATGACCAGGGAAGAAAACCTGGGATGACTAGTACATCCCCCAAAATATATAGTGTGACATCATACATACGGTCACTAGGACCAAACCTCACATTGGAAAATATGAGTTTCTAGATTTGATCCCCTCGAGACCTCCACCTTCCACGGCTTTGTTACACCCCCCCCCCTTAAGCCCAATTAAATCTATTTTCCAACCAAACCATTATTCCATTGTAGTTAACTAAAGCTATTAGTAGTGGTTTCTTCATACTAACTAAAACTTGCAAGTATTGTCCTTAGTCAATCCTTAGGGGATTCTCATATACCCCACATGATTTCAAATTAAACAAAAACCGTGGCCACCAAGGCCTTTCAATCCATTCAAAACCATTTAAACCATTCGTATAATTTAGGGTTCTATTACCAGGTTTAAACCATGCATAAGTTTCATTGAAAAACTAATATTATAGTGAAAACATTGTTATACACATTTTATCAAACACATTGGGGGCATAGTATTTCCAAATCCAAAGTTCATTACCAAAGAACCATTCCCATGCAACCAATTATCCAAAACCACCATTAATGCATATAAAAGAATAATTAAAAATATGGGAAAACCATAACCAAGCATTCATAATCCAAAACCCCCAAATTATATTTGAAAACTCAAAATCATACAACATTCAAATCATGAAAACATTGTATAAAACCATTCCTTTAGTTGGAACTAACAATGTAAGAAGAGAACATTCCTTAAACTAAAATGATGATCGACAAAAATCACCAAGACAAGCCCCAATTTACTCAAGATGAAACCCTAGCTTCCTTTGCCCAAGAACTCTATAGAGGATTTAAGAGTGTTTTTCAAGTGTTTAAGAATAAAATAATAGGGAAAATAACCTTCAAAGTGAAATATAAATCATGGGACCTCATTAGGATAAGTGGGGAAATATCCAGATTGCCCACACTTAAACTATATTAAATTTTTGTCATAGGGTATGACTGACCCTTACGAGTTGTACCCATCCTGTACGAGTGGTGCCCACCTCTTGTACCCTAGACTTTTCCCCTTGGACCAGCCACTGTCCAAGATACGACACACCTAGTCCCAAGCCGTATTCAAGTGTACGATTGGTAGCCATAAATCGTACCCCTAGAAGAATAGAATCCAGGAGGTTTGAACACTGACTACCATACGAGCCCTGGGTACGACTCATACCTTGGCTTATGGTTGGTGGTGAGCCACTCATGCTCAGATATAACTTAAGTTATTAAGTCTAAGGTTATGTAAAGTAACCAAACAACCCAAACCTAACTATACGACTCGTACCACCCAAATTATACCTACTCCAGTAACTACATTCATCCCATAACTAACACTAGTCAGCATACGACTAGAACAGACCATTCATACCCCAAGTGTACGATTCGTTCCTGTAAGTCGTATCTTTCCCAGAAACCAAAAATCAAGGAAATTTTCTAAGGTCTAGAAACCAGGGTGTTTCACTTAATCTTAGGAATTAAAATTCACAAGACTCCTCAAGGTATAGCATTGTCATAATCTCGCTATACTAACTGGTACTTGAAAAGGTTGAATAATTGGACTTTAAAGTAGCAAGAACTCTAATTAATTTAAATCAATTCTCTTGTGAAAAATAGGGCATAGCAAGTCTCTAATGGAGTATACTGGAGTGTTGGGAGTTTGATATATATCAAGAATTGCACACGGCTAAATACAACTTATGTCGTAAGTAAATTAAGTCGATATACAAGTAATTTCAATTAAAATCATTGGATGGAAATGAAATGAGTATTAGGATATTTGAAATATTCCCAAGACTAAACTTTGCATTATAATTCATATCCTGTGGTTATTGAAGGATATACATCCAAACAAACATACATCGCTCGCTCAATAATGGAGTCGGAGTTTTTAGCTTTAGGCAAAGCTATGGAAGAAGTTGAATGGCTCCAAAACTTCTTATAAGATATTTCATTTTGGCCCAAATCACTAGCATAATTTTTCATACACTGCGATAGTCAAGTAGTAATAGAAAGGGCTGGGAGCATTATGTATAATGAAAAATCTCACACATTCGACGAAGACATGATTCCTTTAGACAACTACTTTCTAGTGAAATTATCACATATTATGAACCATTTATAAAAGGCCTAACTAGAGAAGGAGTTTACAAATTATTAAAGGAAATGGGACTATGACCGAGGACAAATCAACTTGACAGTAATTCTACCTAAAAAACTGGAGATCTCAAGATTTAGGTTCAAGGTGAAAACAAAGTTGTGTTTGACGGTTCAGTATTATCAAAATAAAAATGTTGGTCCATTATCAGATGTAGATAATGTTCAATACCAAGATAAAGTATAACTACTTTTAAACAGAATTACATACTTAGGAATCACCTATATGTGTGAAGTGTAAGATGATTCAAGGAGGATTTTATTAGGCCAGTTCTCTATGCACTTATAATATCAGGTTGTGTTCATGGCTGAAAGAAACAAAACAATAGTGTTGATTATGTGACATATGGTTTTCTAGGTATGCACTAAAACTCGACGGTTCAAAGATATCAAATCTACAGATTGACCGAGTATATCCAACATATGTTCACTACAAAAAGTCCAAAGAAAAACCTACTTATCCATATGCGATTAATCTTTAATTACGAATCACACAGGTTTATGCATGTTTTTTTATTATAAATCCATTCCTCATTCATATGAGGAATATCGAGTTCTTAATAGGTGTGAACGAAAAATGAATAAACACGATGGAAAAAGGTGCATGTTAAAAGACACCTTTTCACTTTGAATGGTCGTGACCTTTCCGATGGATTGTGATTCTTTCAATATGTTGTCACTTTTCTGATATGTTGTGACTTTTCCAAGCACCTCTTCACTGGTTATAAATTGAGAGGACTAGTTTTTTTAAAAAATTAAAGGTGGGCACCAACCCATTTATTAAAACCAAAAACAATACAAACAGACCAGAAACTCGGGTCTTAGACACAAAAGAAGTCAAGGATCAAGATTAGGAAAGTTTTACCCATTTTCTTCTCAATAGATGCTCCATTCTTCTAAAAGATTGAATCTTCTACAAGCTACATATTTCTTCGCTTCAATCTACAGAAGTTCAATTTTGTTGAAACCATTGAAGCTAAGCTCCTCTATTCCTTTTTATTTCTTTTTAGTATTATTTATTTCTTTTTCTCATATCGATAGAATGAACTTCTATAGAAGTGTATACCACCATCAGATCTGAGAAATCAGAAGTTCATAGTACTGATTTTTGAATTGTTTTTGATAACTTGAAATAGATTTTTTCTAACTAAGATCGAAGTGCTGACAAATCTCAAGCAGCATACCAAAGTGTGGATATTCATGCCAATCGCCACCCCCAAGCTCTCAACTGGTGAGGTACTCTTATCCAAAGAAAAAAAGTTTTCACTTTGGTATATTTATGTATTTGACTCATCTGCTCCTCAGTGCTTGTTTTCTTATTTGCTTAAGTTATGTAGAACCCTTTTTATCTGGCCTTAGTTATGTTGAATGCCTCTCCGAATATGAGGTGTACCTTTTTTATCCAATTCAAGTATGCTCCTTCCGATATTTCTGAGACGTTATGAAATATATAATTCCTTAGAAAATCAAACACTAGGTTAGTTAAACATCGGCTAGAGTATTACCTTCCTGAAAGGAATGTAATACTCTTACTCACATACCTTCCTGAAGGAAATGTAATACTCTTGCTAATATTTTCTCCATAAAATCCTTAATGATGTTGACCTCCATTGTCACAAACCATGGTATCTCCCAATTTCCTTGAATAATTTGGCACATACTCCATGAATCAGTTTCCATAATCAGATGTTGAACGTAATGGCTTTTGCAATAAATTAGGCATTCCTTTATTGTTGTTGCTTCGACTACCAGACTTGTTGTATCAGGGATTTTCCGACCCCTAGCCATAACAAAGCTACCTCCTACATCCCTTAAGAAAATGCAACTGTGCTGGGGCATGGGCTTCCCTTAGAAGCCCCATCAATATTAGCCTTCAACCAGCTTTGAATGAGTGGACACTACCTAATAATTATTGTCTGGTAAATGGGTCTATAGCCCTGTAGAACATGAACCATATAAGGCCAATCCTTACCTGCAACCTCCACTTTATATCTGAATTTCATTAACTTTGCAATTGAGTAATTTATCTCCCAGAAAATATTTCTCCAACTGTAAGACCCACCATGTATTTTATTGTTTCTTCTTTTCCACAAAAATTATATGATAATTACAGGAATCGCCTGATAGATAACTTTAACTGTAGAATTATCGTTTCTCTCTTTCCATAATCTTATACATTGCGTTATATTTAACCTATTGTTAATTATTTCTGCTAATTCACAATAATGCTACCACACTTTCCGCTGCCTCCCTTTTTAGAAAAAAAAAAGATTAAAAGTTTCCCTTGCCGAAGCATTACAACATACACAATCTTGGGACTTGTTAGGGTCCTACTGATGCATAACAGCTGCTGGTACCTTTCCCAACTAGACCCTCCAAGTAAGAAAAGAGAATTTAAAAGGAATACCTTAACACCAAATGTCCTGCATATTTTCTGAAATTTCTGATCTCTGCCTTAAAATATCCCAATCACTCTTAACAATGAATTTTCCACTATTGATTTTGGTCCACCAAGGTCTGTCACTTTTACTCTCAAATTGCACCAAATTCATGTTAGTTATGATATGAGAAACCCTTTCTCTAGGACTACTTCTTGCATTTTCTTAAAGTTCCCCCCTTCATCATTTAAGAAATCTCCTATATCCCTCAAGGGATGACAAGTCATCATATTAGAAGGCTTCATAAACAAAGAGCCAGTGTTTGTCCAATTATCAAAACAAATTGTAGATGTAATACTTTTAAGCTCCCAGCATATTGAATTTTCAATCTTCTCCCTTTTTTCCAGCATAGCTTTCCACACCTGTAAACCACCTTTTCATTAGAGTAAAGATGGAATTTGATTCTTACAGTATTTGTTTCATAAGAAATTAGTCCACAAGTTGTTTCGAGTCCTAAATCTCCACCATAACATAGCATACATGGACTTAGAGATATCATTCTGGGCTTTAAAACCTAGCCCCCCTTCATTCTTTGGTAAGCACACTTTATCCCATTCAGACCAATGCTTGCTCCTACCACTTTTCTTAGTACTCCAAAAAAACTTTGCAAATATCCTATGCAACTCTGTAGTAACACTTAGCAAATATCCTATGCAATTCTGTAGTAACACACTTTGGAGGACCAAATAAAGATAGGACATATATTGGTATGCTTTTCAATACACTTGTCAAAAGAACTTCCTTCCCCCTATATGAGAGCATTCTACCTTTCCATGATTTGAATTTTCCTCTAACTTTGTCTAGTAGATTTGCATAGTGCTCTTTACTCTTCTTGTGTGGAAAATGGGACAACCAAGATATTTCAGAGAAAAAGATCCCTTGGTCATTCCTGTACATTGCTCCTCCTATTGCACCACATTAGTAAAAGTATTTTGATGCATATAAAAGAAATTTTTGTCTTTGTTTAACTTCTGCCCTGATTGTTACACATACTCATGTAAAATCTGCATAATCCTCTCAAGAGAGTATTTATTAGAGGAAGAAAAAATTATGTTATCATCTGCATATACTAGATGATTAAGATAAGAGCTCCATTTAGACATCCCATATCCAACATAACAAGGGTTCTCAAATAAATCATTCAGAGACCTTGTCAACACCTCAACAGACAATATAAAGAGAGACGTAGATAATAAATCCCCTTGTTTAACCCCCTAGTGGAGTGGAAAAAACAACAACCTGCTCATTTAACAAGATAGAATAGTAATTATTAGAGATCAATCTCCAAATTACATCCACCGTCCTATTAGAAAAACTCATTTTCCTTAGCACATTCATCAAGAAAAATCATGAAATTTGTCATGTATTTTGCGGAGAAATGACTTTCGGTGTTTTTCACAAGTTTAAATACTTTTGAAAAGAAAAAATTTTAAACTCGAGAATAGAGTCGCCACTTAATTTATTTAGTAAAATCAAGAAAAACCTTTAAAAATTACTTAAATAATTCAAAACAGAAAAAATCATTTATGTTTAGAAATTTCGGGTAAACGATTCCTATTAATACTCTTGGAAGGTTGTTAAGGCTCCAAGAGTATCCGCTAACTTGCGGTTATCCAAACTATTTGAAAATGATTCCTTGACTAACTTTTAAGGTTTATGCAAAATCTATTTTTTAATGACTTAGTAGGGAATTTAACTAGTTCTAAGCAAGTTAAAGTCAAATAACACGTAAAGGGGAAAGGGGAGAGCTAGAAGACTTAGGCTTGCAAGCCCAAATATCCTAATTTAATTGAGCTTTTGGCCCACCTGCACCTATCCTAAACTATTCATTTAGACTTTCGGCCCATCATCACCTGTCCTAATATAAATATTGGGCTTTTGGCCCATAATCTATCCTAAACTATATTTTTTGGGCCCTTTACCCCAAGATTTACTTCACCTATATTAGTTAACAACTTTGGCTTCGAAACTCAAATGAACGAATAGATAAATAAACAAACCAAAATTACAAAAAATAACCAAAATAGAGACTTTTCGAGTCTCCTAGCATCTTCATCAATGGGGTTTTAGCCCTCTTTTTCTTCTTCCATCCTTTTGCACTTGTACGACTTTTTGGGCCTTCGAAATTGACTTAGGGGTAATGGGCCTCAATGACCCATATCGATAATGCAAAATGGGAAAGAGTTTATTTAGGACTCGAATGTATCCACATGCAAAAAAAGTAAAGAAATTAATATATGTTTCAAATGTTAATATCTAAAACAATGACATGAAAAACATAACTTATTATCAATCATTTAGAACGACCAATTTTACCACTGCATTAAACAGGTTAGAACATCCTCTCGTACATAATTAGCCTTGCAAAACCTTTAAGAGTTTTAGGCCAATGAACCAAAGTCCGTCCATGATGACGAAGTATTAATGAACAACCTACTCAAGTGACATACAAATTAGCTTGAAAATTTTATTTCCCAGATAGATGAGATGAGGACCTATCATTAAGCTCGGATGACATACGAACTAGAATCTATAAAATGCAATAGTGATAGGCCTAAAATGGCAAGATCACATATTATATCTAGACATGACAAAAATTTGACATAGCTAATAATTCTAAGACAAGGCCAAATGAAGAAATAGATGGGGCAACCAACAAAAGAACAAGAAGATCTTGCTCCCAGTTATATCAAGAATACATATAGAAGTCAAAATAACAAGACAAAAATCGAGCAAGAAGAGTTGTCCACTTTCTAAAATAAGATGTTACTTATCTAAAAACCTTTTAAAATCATTTTAACATGCCAATTGAAATTTTCAATCCTAGAAGAAGTCTCTCCCTATTTCAACAATCAACTAGGAATATGATTTTCAAATTGTCATTCAAGAGAGACCTTCAGGATTTCACAATTAATGATAAGACACACCTCAAAAGGCTAGGCAGTGAGGCGCCCAACAAACATAAAGAACTCGTCACATAGACTTAAAAATAATTTTGATTGGAAAAATCCTTAGGATTAACAAGAAACCTATGCCAAAGGAGCAATCTTTAGGAAGAATTATTCCTTTCAAGGCCCCAAAAAATATCGCAAAGAGGCAAGATGTTTATTTTTTCAAAATTTTGTCAAAATAAACTAACACCATGCAACCATGATCAAGCAAATATACCAAATCATTATCTTTTAGCTACTGTTAGGATCAAACACAAGATAACCAAATCGATTTATGAAGCTATTTTATGTATTAAAAAACGACAGTTATGTGGATGCAGGAAACATGTCAAAATAGTGTTAAACAAGCACAAATTAACATAAAGACAGGGAGAGACACAAAATACTTCATCTATTACACAGGAAACCAAGGAAGTATTGTCATTAAACGAAATCATTCAAAGATTATATAAGTCCAGTTAATACACGCATTAACGAGTCATATACTTTCAAACATCTCCATTCTCACAGTGAATGATATTACATGAACAATGATTTGAACTACAATATCTTCACAGATAATAGACTTAAACGAACAGGAATCATTAAATATTAAAATGACCCACTACAACAAGATATAAATTTCGATTCAACAAGTGACATAATAATAACTTTCACATGCAAATCCTATGGCCATCGAGGCTTATACAACCAATAATTCCAGCATTATCACATTTGCAGGTACATAACTACTTCTAAGAAATGAAGAAGAAATCGACAATAAAAATAAAAGGGGGGACGTGTTTACCTTTCCTTGGGCAGTAAAATGAGACTTCAAAGCTATCGTCGGATTCTAGACCACCAGAAAACTCCACAACCACTGCTAATCAACAACTTTCTAGAAAAAATTATTTTTACTAAGAAAAATTGAACTCTTTTTCATAAAGCCTTTTTTTTCCTTTTCCTTTTTTCCCCGAGAGCCTCCTTTTTTCTACTCAGTGATAGGCTTATATATAAGATAAAATTGAAGGAGACTTGTTGCTTACCTCGATGTGGGATTTCTTGGGTAAAAATCCAAATCCCATGGCCTTAAATCAATCTCAA
Organism: Capsicum pubescens; assembly: GCA_030864215.1. Lineage (NCBI taxonomy): Eukaryota > Viridiplantae > Streptophyta > Magnoliopsida > Solanales > Solanaceae > Capsicum > Capsicum pubescens. Next base: position 116,134,366 of record CM061539.1, read on the forward strand.
CAAATAGATGGTGAGAGATGGGTTCTCGTCCTTTATCATACCATCGATGAATGGGAAGGATCCAAATGGAAATTCTTAGAATATTCCACAGATTCCAAAGATTTTGGAGGGAATTAATTTGGATTTTAAATTTCAAACAAAATTTTTGGAGGATTAAAGTGATTGAAGCCACATATTGTACTAATTCGAATAAGAAAGGACAATGGACGATGTGTCGTCTAAGGTGACCTGGATTCAACCGTTATTGGGTTGGAGATGTCAGATTTCAAGAAGCTTCATCGAAGTTACTGGATGGGTTGAAGTCGGGTTTGGGCTAATGAATTGAGGCTGCTGGATTATTATTCATCGAGTTCGGGTTTGGGTTATCGTTGTTCAGGTGTTTGCTGAAGTTGTCGGTGTTGGCTTGTTTGTTGATATCACTGCTTGTGTATTATTCATGTTTCTGTCTATTTGTTGTATGGTTAAGCTGAAGGGGAAAGGTAGAAATGGTAATGGGTTAGGTCGATTCTTAGCTGAGTGGGCTGGTGGAGGGTTTTGTTGGGCTTGATCTGATAAGGTGTTTGGCTGGTGGGATGATGAAATAAATAAAAAGGGAATGGGCTAGGCTGTTGGGTTGAACGGGTTAATTTTGAATTAGGGAAGGGATTTTATGGAGTTGGAAATAGGCATTTATTAAATAGCCCATTGATTGGTATTTTGTCCATTTTATTTAAATTTTAGCCAAAATTAAAAATCAATTGACCAATTGCAATTGTAGTTGTGGTCATTTTGATTTCAATCATTATTGAATTCAATATATTGACTAAATTAATTTGAGGTTTGATACGAAATAATATCCAATTCAATTTCGAGTTTCTTGGTTTGACAAAATCAAATATATATTTTTCTAAATAAATTAATTTTGAGAATAAATTATATTTATATCAAGACTTTATTAATTTGAATTAATTTTCAAGACGGGCTTTGATTAAAACATAATTTTTCATAAAATAATTATTTGCATAAAAAAATTATACAATATCTTATATATGAATACAAAAATATATAATCACTACTTAAAATGATGAAATTACGCATATAAATATTTTTAAAAGTTTTTATTCCGATAAAATAAATGTTGTAATTTTATTTAAAATTAAAGAAACATAGAATTAAACTTAGACATGGAGGGTGAAAATTAGGTGTCAATAGTCGCTCCCTCCCTTTGGGTAGGATGGATGCAAGTAACTCTGGGCAAAGGGAGTTTGACGTTCCTAATTTTTGTCCGATCATAAATTTATTTTCGAAAGAGATTGGCTTTCGCACAGATTATTAGGGAGATATGGCCGGACCTTGGAATCAATTTTCCTACATATCTCAAGTTACATGAAAATTCAGGCCACTTGTAGTTCATAAAGCTTGATTTTCAAAAAATTCATAAACCTTCTCAATTTTCGAATTTTGATGAAACCAAAAAGTTAGAGAATAAAAGGAGTGGGGTGATAGGTTGGAATGCATTTGATTTTTCAACATGGTTCCCAGCCTACATATCCCAAAGACTTAAAGAATCAAAATGCTTGTAGTTCGACTCGATTGGTAGAAAAGATAGTCCTTTATTTTAGATAATGTTTGGCTTAGGATGAGTGACAAGCCAATTGAGTTATGAAAAAGAGGTTTGCAATCTCTTAAACATGAATGTGGGATCCTTCACATCCACAGACAAGAACTTACCTGGACATAATTTCCAAAACTCCAAGTAAGTTGTCACCAGAATTTGAAAGAAAGAGAAGGTTACCCTCGGTATGAGTTTAGAATTATCCCGAACGTGAAGTAGGAACAAGAATATCCCAAAATACCTATATACCTTGTAATAGGGTTGTGATTTGATGGTGGTGACAATTATCCTTTAGCTCACGTCTAAGGAGTTTGACGTTACTCTTTAGGCTATGTCCTGTTTTGCTGCTAAGAAAGAGTTCCACATTATGTTGTATCCTTTTTGGAGTCGTCCGCACCTGTGGTTTTGATTTGAGATATTCATCCTATCGGATGCTGTCAACAATATTTCAAAAATAAATTATTAGTAATAAACATGATTCATGAAAGAGGTATATAGTCATTTTACTATATCTCCATGTGATTTATTATCTGATAAGTCCAATCGCCCTCTCATGTACCAGTTCAGAGGAAAACAACATGCAAACAAAACAACCCTCTTGTTTGTCGACTAAAATAGCTCCTTTGTTGATTGAAAATATCTTCAAAGTGGGGTAGCCCTCTCGAACACCGACGACACTTTATGTTGAACGATCTCGGCAATCATTTGATCTTATGTTGATATGGAAACCCTTTTGATCATCTATAATTCTTGTTGTACGTGGAATGATAACCTCTTCAGCTATTGATAATGATCTTTTACATATGACTTCAGGTAAGTCTTGCGCATCTTTCGTCTCGATACAACTTATAAATTTTCCTTGAATTGTCAGTTTTTTGACAATCTTGCGCATTATTTGAGGTTGGATACGAGGCAACTTACAGATATCCTTTGAATTACTATCTTTTAGGTAATCCTGCATATTATCCAACCTTGGATAAGAGATGGCTTACAGATATCCCTCTAGTCACTTGTTCTCAGGTATTCTCATATATCATCCAACCTTGGATACAATATAACTTATAAATGTCTCTTAAATTGCTAGGTTTTGGGTAATCTTATGCATAATCGATCTTAGATATGACGAGAATTATAGAAAACCCTTAGACGTACCAATTTGGTGCTCTTGCATATTCTCCGGTAAGGATTTAGTTGTGACTTATGGATAACCTTTGAACTATCGAATTTTGGGTAACCTTACATACTATTCGATTAAAATATTGTTGCGGCTTACGGATGACCTGTGGATTATCAGCTCATAGGTAATCTTGCACGCTATCCTATTTTAAATAATATGACTTATAGATGACCTTCAAATTGTCAATTTTTAGGAAATCTCATCTGTCGTCCGTCTTCAGATAGAGACATAAAGATGTCCCTTTAAATCACGTGTTTTTTATGCATTCAGATGCTGATTCATAAAATGGTGAGATATCCTTGATGCCAGAGTATTCTATCTTCGCGTGTCAATGAATATTGATGTTGAGATATCCTCGATGCCAGAGTATTCTATCTTCGCGTGTCAATGGATATTAAATGTTGAGATATCCTTGATGCAAGAGTATTCTATCTTTACATGTCAACGGATATTAAATGCTAAGATATCTTTGATGCCAGAGTATTTTAACTTCGCGTGTCAATGTATATTAAATGCTGAGATATCCTCGACAACAGAGTATTCAATCTTCACATGTCAACGGATATTAAATGTTGAGATATCCTCGACGCCAAATAATTCTCTCTTCGTGTGTCAACGGATATTAAATGCTGAGATATCCTCGACGCCAGAGTATTCTATCTTCATGTGTCAACGGATATTGATGCTCCACAACTTCTTCCAAGGACAGATCCTATCGTCTTGCATGACGAGCGATTCTGGAGACTTTTTTGAATTGCATGATGGACCTCTTGGCAATGACGTGGAATGAAATGATCCTCTTGGCAATGAAATGATATGCAATAGCCCTCTTGGCAGTAAAATGAAATTCAATTGCCCTCTTGGCAATAAAATGATATGCAATGACCCTTTTGGCAATAAAATGACAAGAAATGATCCTCTTGGCAACTAAAAAATATGCAATGTCCCTCTTGGAAATGAAATAAAATGCAATGACCCTTTTGGCAATTAAATGGTATGCAATGGCCCTCTTGGCAATGAAAACAATTCACCTGAGTCTGTTTGTCTGTGTTATTTGCATTCTACATGTACCATTTGCGTCGTATCATGGAGAATGTGAGGAGGACTTTTTTGCTCTTCCTTCTCTTGAGAAATCCTTCGACTGTGGCCTATAGGGTTGTTTCCTTTGATCGTACCTGTACTCAAGGTAAATATTTAGTAAAAAAAAATCATTTTTACTAGCGACTATTTTTTAGAAAAATTCCAAATACAATATTTATAAAGAAGATAAGGCGTCTTTATTTGTCCTTCATGGTCTCAAGAAATGATATAGATGATTCAAAAGGTCCTCAATAAATGGGTATTAAACCCATCATTGGGACAACCCAAAAATACCATTCTTGAGCATTATATGCTTTGGTGTGGCTCCTAACTCATTTGGGGATTTTAGAAAAACATTCCCATATTCGTGTCTTGATCCCAGCTTCCGTAGAAAAATGATTTAGTTTTGAGTGAAACTACTCCGTGTTGACCTCCTTCGATCCCTCGTTTGCTCCTCGCCATCTTTTGGGTGCTCCATTATGTTGGAACTTTTACCCTGACTCCCTATACCAATAGATGCCTAGGTAATGACTAAGTAAAATGATTTTTATAGATTTTCCAAAGTAGTCTTAATTTTTAAAATTACTTTCAAAAACTTTTGTAAAAGCTTTTAGAAAATCACTGCAAGTCATATCATGTATTAGCTTAACGAATGTATTCCTCTTAGTTCTGATTGTATCCGACGTTTGACGGAGGAATTCCAGGGATTCATCATCGTCATTGAGGTTTTCTATCAGAAGTTCTATCATAACCGAAGATTTAGTCTACCAATACTTTTGCAAACTGGTGATTTCTAAAACTTGACTTTGACCTCTGGTGCTGGGGGATTTGAAACATATTCTAGAATTTAGTGGAAATATTTGAGGCCCTCCTCAAAATTTCTGCCCCATTTTAATTCTATTTGAGATGATCTTGGCTAGAGAGGATCCGAAGTCTTCACGTGTCTTCATCTTCTTCTTTATTGGATGATGATCTTCCTCTTGTGAATTTTTTAGATTCCTTCTCAAAAATTCTGCCCATTTTCCATTCCCTAGGGTTATACGACCGAGTTGTTGGGGTGCCTACATATCCCATTGAAGAAGGAATCAAGTCAAACATAGTTCAAGACTACGCTAAGGATATCTAAAAAATCTAATGGGTTGACCGAAGCCGACATAGGCCACCTATGTATCCCTTTCTTGGGAATTCAGGTCATCACATAACATACATAAAAAAGAGGATAAATTCTCGTAAAGGGTTGTCGAAGATGACATAGCCACCTATATGACATAGGCCACCTACATATCCCCTTCTTGGGAATTCAGGTCAAACGTTGTTCGTACATAAAAGGTAAAAGATTCTAGGAAATTACACATCATAAAACAAATACTATCATATAGGTAATTAGAAATAAACCAAGGAAACAAAACCTAAAAATATCTCTCAAACATAGTATCTCTTTACCGCATCAGAATTGACTAGTTTGGTCCACTCTTGACCATCCATCTCATATAAAATTAGAGTTCCTACGGATAGTACCTTGCGAACTATGTATCGTCCTTGCCAATTCAAAATGAACTTGCCTTTGTACTCTTCTTGGTGAGGAAATATGTATTTGAGAACCAATTTCCCAACTTCAAATGTTCGAGCGCTTACTTTCTTGTTGAAGGCACGAATCATCCACTGTTGGTACAACTGACCATGACACATGGCAACCATTCTCTTCTCATCAATCAACATAAGTTGTTTATAGCGAGCGCAAACCCATTTTTCGTTACTTAATCTGACTTCTTAACTAATCCTCAAGGAAAATATTTCAACTTTGGCACGTATCACAGCTTCATTTCCATAAACAAGTAGATTAGGGGTTGCCCTAGTTGAGGTTCGATTTTCTGTGCGATAAACTAGAAGAGCATAATACAACATCTCATTCCATGATCTGTGATTTTCAACCATTTTCCTCAATATCTTCTTGATATTTTTATTGGCGTCTTTCACTACTCCATTCATCTATGGATGAGATATGGTTGAATTATAATGAAAAATCTTGAATTGATCAAAAATCTCATTCATCAAGTGACTATTCAAGTTAGTCCCATTATCAGTAATGATCAACTCTGGCACTCCAAATTGGCAGATCAAGTGATTCCTGACAATAATTGCAACCACCTTCTTGGTGACAGCTCTATATAAAGCTTCTTTGACCCACTTAGTGAAGTAATCAATAGCAACCAAAATGAATCTTTTCCCGTTTGATGTCGGTGGCTCTATCGGTCTGATAACATCTATACTCCATGCTATGAAAAGCCAAGGTGGACTCATCACATAAAGCACATGTGGAGGCATTCAAATCAAATTTCTGTGCATCTGGCATTTTGGGAATTTCTACACATACTTGTTGCAATCATTTTCCATAGTCATCCAGAAGTAACCAGTTCTCAGAATCTCTCTAACAAGGGAAAACCTATTCATATGGATCCCGTAAACTCCTGCAAGTACTTATTTTATTAATTTTGTAGCTTCCATAGCAGTGACACATCTTACGATTCCTAAGTCTAGAGTCCTTCTAAAATGAATTTCCCCACTTGAAAAACAATTATTTGCTAAACGTCAGATTGTCTTTTTCTGACTATTGTCGGCCTCTTCAGGGTACGTTCCAAATTCTAAATACCTTTTAATATCATGGTACGATGGATTTCCATCAAGTTCCTCTTCAAAGTGCGTACAATGTGCGGGTTGTACCTTTAAGCTTATTTATAAAGGATTAATGAAGGATATAGTAGCCAAAGTGTAAGCAAACTCATTTTGTATCCTCGGGATATGTCTGAAATTAACTTTCTTAAATCTTTCACACAAATCCTGCACCAGCTCTACATAACGGGTAATCTTGGAGTTCTTTACCGCTCATTTCTCTCACACTTGGTGAATCAACATATCTGATCCTCCAATGACTAGCAATTCACGAACATCTATATAAAGTGCTAACTTGAGACCTACGATGCAAACCTCATATTCAGCCATGTTATTGGTGCATGGGAGGCATAATTTGGTGGTTGCTGGATAGTGTTGTCCTGTCTCTGACACCAAGACTGCTCCAATTCCTAAGCCTTTGAAGTTGACCACTCCATCAAAGAACAATCTCCATCGGGGGTATATCTCTCCAATGTCCTCTCCCATGAATATAATCTCTTCATCTTGGAAGTAAGTTCGAAGTGGCTCATACATAATATCAACTAAATTCTCATCTAGATAAACCGCTAAGACTTGCCCCTTGATTGCCATTTCAGTCACATACACAATGTCGAACTCACTTAGCAACATTTGCCACTTGGCTAACTTTCCCGTGGGCATGTCTTTCTGAAATATATACTTCAGTGGATCCATTCTAGAAATGAGATATGTTGTGTATGTGGATAGATAATGCCTCAACTTTTGTTCGACCTAGGTCAAAGCACAACATATCCTTTCTACAAGAGTGTAGCGAGCCTCATATGGCATGAACTTTTTACTCAAGTAGTAGATTGATTTTTCTTTCTTACCGGTCTCATTATGTTGCCCGAGGACACACCCAAAAGCATTTTTTGAGACTGATAGGTAAAATAACAATGGACTTCCTTCCCTTGGTGGAACCAAAATAGAAGAAATAGATAGATAATCCTTGATTTTGTCAAAAGCCTTCTGACATTCTGCTGTCAACTCATTCAATGCATCTTTCTTCAAAATCTTGAGAATTGACTCACATATGACTGTTGATTGGGCAATGAACCTGCTAATGAAATTCAAACAACCCAAGAAACTCATAACCTCTTTCTTGGTTCTTGGCGCTGGTAAATCCTAAATTATATTGATTTTGGATGGGTCTAGATCGATACCCCTTCTGCTGACTATGAACCCTAGTAATTTCCTGGCTGTCACACCGAAAGCACGCTTAGTAGGATTCAACTTCAAGTTGTACGTCCTTAATCTATTGAAGAACTTTTCTAGATGGGTCAAATGATCTGAAATCTTATGGGATTTGATAATTACATCATCCACGTACACCTTAATTTCTTAATGAATCATGTAATGAAAAATCACTGTTGTATCCCTCATGTATGTCGCACCATCATTCTTGAGACCAAACGACATTATCCTGTAATGATAAACACCCAAGGGTGTAGTGAAAGCCGTCTTTTTTGCATCTTTCTCATCTACTAATAGCTGATGATACTCGAGGAAACAATCCATGAAAGACTATATTTCATGCTTTGCACAGTTATTAATGAAGATGTAGATGTTGGGTAGACGGAATTGTCACGATCCGAGGCTACCCCCTGGTTGCGACACGGTGCTTAAGGCCATAAGTGACCCCAAGCTAACCCATGGCCTGGTACCTATTGTGAGCATTGAATTAAATGATAATAAAACAACATATGGGGAAGGTAAACTGATAAAGTGTTATTAACTGGAATACTAAAATATATAAAATGACATGTCTGAAGTATCTAATAAAATACTGGAAACTAGATTGTCTGTAAGCCTCTAAAACATACGGAATTGATGGGACAAACCCCCAACTAACCCCAACTAACTAAATCATAAAAAATACTGAAATAACATGTCACATCTTCGATGGATGAGGACTCACCACTATTGCTGCAAGAAGCTACAAATCGGTTCAGGGATGGTCAGGAAACTGTACGTCCAAACCTCTATTATAAGACAACATAGCGCAAGAGAAAAGTATGTGGTCTATACTTTGAATGTACTAGTAGGTGAGGTAAGGACTAACTGAAACATGTATAGCAACTGAGCATAGATATATGAACATGTAGGGCTGACAGTGCCAGACCAAGTATAGTATGTACTAAAATGATTTGAATAACCAAATAACTTAATATATGTTTAATGGGTCAAGCAAACCTGAACATGTATAGACTGAATATTGACTGAAACTGTGGGAGTTATCATGTAACCGACATGCCCCAATCTGCGTAGATCGAGGTCCAACCTGTAACCCCAGTTGGAAGGATGTCAATACCTTACCATGGGTACTAACACATGGCTATGTGGATCCACTAAACTAGTGTCCCGAATGACTAGGGAGTCACCCTCTACTGGCAGGTGCCTCTAAAAGAGTGTCTACTCTTTACTGTCCGGAAAACCTCTCATACCTACGTTGACTAAGTAGTTCCGGAACTCAAGGACTACTACTAAAGGTTACACCCTCTACTGGCAGGTGAGCCTCCATCTCTGGGTTCACTCAGTGCTAAATCCTACTCCAACTGAATAACACTGGTATTAGTATGGGCCTAACATGATGTGGTACTGTACTAATAAATGCTCAACATAAATATGGTAGTCTGAATAAAGTAATAAAACATGGTTTGTCTGACTTGTTACTTGAAAATAGAAGCATGTTAAAATGCATAGGTATCGGGTGTTCATAACCCGCAAGCGCTGAATGATGACAAAAGAGTGATAACAACATTTAAACAATTGTATTAAGTTATAATTCAGAGACCCAAAATGATAGTATATTTCAATAACTGTTAGAATACATGAATTTGAACATGAGGATGTGCTAAACATGGGAAAACAACATATTTACGTGGTTAAATTCATAACTTGAAGATTTATCATGAAATCATGGAATTATGACAAGGGAAATCAAAATCCAAACATGAAGTGAGTAGAATATTATGGGGACACATATTGACATGAATTGAATTTGATTTACTAAGAAGTTCATGGATTTGATTCGTAAATTATAAGGATAATTCCATAAAATAGAATAAAATTCATACTTTTAAAACTGCAAGAGGGTTCCTGGGCTCAATGGGTAAAAGGGATTCATTGGTGAATACCCCACATACCTGTAGTTGAAGCTTTAGGAAAGAATCCTTGTAATTGTTCTTGGCTCTAAGAAACCCTAATTGTTGTTCTTGAGTATGGGAGAGAAGATTAACGTGTTAAGTGTTTGAGATTTGGTGGTAAAATAAACCTCCTTTAGGGTTATAGGCCATGGGTTGAATTTATAAGAGGGGAAAAGACTAAAAAACCCTTTAAGTGAACATTACTGAATTTGTCTTCAGTCTATACGAGTCAACCATATGACTGGTATGCTAGGGTACGACTGGTCTCATGACTCGTAAGCTTGGCAGAAGCAAAGAAGCATTCACTGGTCTGGATACAAGTCGTTCTTACGACTCGTATAATGTCTATACGATTAGATTCAATCACTCGTAAGATGACCAGGCAACTTAGGGAACCAACACTGTTAATTGTACAACTTCACACCATACAACTCGTACTATCTCATACGACTAGTATTCACCCTCTCGTATCCTGGGAAGAATTCACCTTAACTCACACCGATTTGGTTATGACTTACTATGTACAACTCATATGATCATCTTACAACTTCTAAGGGTTAAGTTGTACCTTACACAAAATATCACCCATCACACATTGTCATGGGTATGAGTTGGACATATGACTCGTATGGTGTGGATACGACTCAAGGCCATAAGTCGTATGTTGCACAGTAAATTTAAAATACGGGTTATTGCAAAAATTATCTTTAGGACTGACTCTATTCAAATCTTTGTAGTCAAAACAAATTCTCATCTTGCCATATTTTTTTGGCACTAGAATAATGTTGGCTAGCCATGTTGGATATCTTATGACCTCCACAACCTTAGACTGAATTTATTTCATCACTTCTTCCTTGATCTTCAAACTTAAGTCCGGATTGAATTTTTGCATTTTTTGTTTAATCAGATCAAACCCAGGATTGATTGGTAACTTATGCGACACGATGTTGGTGATCAACCCCGCCATATCATCGTAGGACCAAGCAGGACCAAGAAAATATGTCAATGTACTCCCGTATAAAGTGAATGCGTTCTCTTTTTTGTGCTTCTACTAAGTGAACACTAACACTTTTCTCTTTGATTTCATCGTGGTCGCCCAGGTTGACTATTTTAGTTTCTTCCTGGTTGGGCTTCTCCCGGTTTTTAAATTCTTCTATATATTCCATAACCGCTCCTTATCATATTCTTTTCATTCATCGTCATTCATCTCGCTTTGTTCGTCTAACCATTGACATGACATGACATTGGCTGGTTTTGAATTACTACTACTAAAATAAACAAACAAACCAAGTTAGATGATAACAAGATAATAAAATATGATAATCTAATCACATTTCAAAATAACTTCTTACATAAAAAGAGGCCTTTTTATTAAAATTTGAGAAATAATTACAAATAATGGCTCATGACCCGCGCAAATACGGGCCCATGCCTTTTTGAAAATAGTAAAACACGAAAAAAATTTAAGACATAAAAGGGTGGATCACGGGGCCTCCCCCATATCATCACCGATTTTTAAAACTATTAGTAATAGCCCTTTCGTCTACCACGACGGGCGACGTGTTATGAGTGGAGTGGAGGTCTAGTTCTACAAAGCCTCTTCTAGTGCTGCCCTCCTCACCCAACTAGAATTAAAGCAGTGCATCCCTCGAACGAATTTCCTATCTATCCTCAGAACAATCATTTTTTGACACCTCACGCTAACGAATAGTATAGGAATGACAATTGTTTGGATAGACTCATCTTTGACTTATCTTCAATCTCATCTTTCTTTGTTGGTTGGTATCCTAACCCATACTTAGATATTTTTTCTAGGATCATAATAGGCTCAATAATTCCTTCTAAATTCTTACCCAATCCCGATCGGGCTCAACCCACTTCTTAACATTCCAGTCGCAATTATTTTGTAGACAGAAGGCATTGGCGCTTGTTGAAGTTGTTGATGTTGGCTTGTTCGTTGGTATCGCTACTTGAATATTATTCATGTTGTTATCTATTGTTGTACGGTTAAGCTGAAGGAGAAAGGTAGAAAGGGTAATGGGTCGGGTCGGTTCTTGGCAAATTGGGATGGTGGAGGGTTTTGTTGGGCATGATCTTATAAGGCATTTGACTGGTAGGCTGATGAAATAAATAAAAAAGAAATGAGCTAGAGTGTTGGGCTTAACGAGTTAATTTTGAATTAGGGAAGGGATTTTATGGAGTTGGGAATAGGCATTTATTAAATAGCCAGTTGTTGGTATTTAATCTGTTTTATTTAAATTCTAGCCAAAATTAAAAATTAATTGACCAATTGCAATTGTAATTGTGGTCATTTTGATTTCAGTCACGACCGAATTCAATAAATTATCTAAATTAATTTAAGGTTCGATATGAAATAACATCCAATTTAATTCTGAATTTCTTGGTTTGGCAAAATCAAACATATATTTTTTTAAATAAATTAATTTTGAGAATAAATTATATTTATATCAAGACTTTATTCATTTGAATTATTTTTCAAGACGGTCCTTGACTGAAACATAATTTTTCATAAAATAATTATTTAAGTAATAAAATTATACAATCTCATATATATGGATACAAAAAATATAATCACTACTTAAAATGATAAAATAACGTATATAAATATTTTGAAAAGTTTTTATTCAAAAAGAATAAATGTTGCAATTTTATTTAAACCTGAAGAAACTCAAAATTAAACTTAGACATGGAGGATAAAAATTAGGAGTCAACATCATATGTTTTAGTCATATGTAATTTCAACACCACATTAGCATGATTTTCTCTTTTACCAATGTCTGTAATCAATTCCTGAGCCATGTATACCAATTCAATGATACTTCTTCCTATCCCGATTTATTATGGAAAATCAATCTAGGAAGTATTATGTCTAGTCTGTCATGAACAGTTCTTGAGAGAATCTTGTTCACAAAATTATTTTGACTAATAGGCCTCAAATCTGAAAAAGATTGTACAATTCCTTTCTTAGGAATGGGGACTAAATTAGTATGAATAATATATTTATGAAGAGTGCTTCCGTAAAAACTCTACTACCATACTACAAATGTCAGGTCCAATAACATCCCAGCATAATTGATAAAAAATTACAGTAAAACTATCCAGGCCACAAACACTGTCACCATTTAGGCTAAAAACAGCCTACCCCACTTCTTCTTCTGCAGAAATAGTTTCAATAGCTATGTTATCCTGTTCAAAAATTAATTCTAGAATGTGATTCAACAAAGAAAAATTATTACCTTCTCTTCCTTGAGTAAATTGCTTCGGATAGAAATCAATGGCAACATCTGTAATCTGTTTATCATCCTCCAATCAGCAGCTATGTGCATCCAAAATCCTACTTATCTTCAATCGATTCCTTTATTTAACTAAACTATGAATAATTTGGTGTTTCTATCACCACCTTTAAACCCATCATATCCAACTTTTTGTTGTCAATAACTCTCTTCCAATTGAAGATATTTGGCATATTCAGCTTTAGTCCATCGCATGACAACCTTATTTTCAGGAGTTGGGAACTCTTCAAATAAATTTTCTTTGACTGTGATAATTTCTTCTCTAATTAATAACTGCTAAAAATATCCTATTTGTCTCCCTACTTCACACAGACAGAGTTTTTTTAACTTGATTAATCTTCCTGTTGAAATCTAGAAATGGATTTTCTGACATGACTGAATCCCAATTCATTTTAAACATCTCTTTAAAATTCTCATTCTTAGTTCAGAATTTTAAGAATTTAAAGGACCTCTTCTTTTTATGAATACTATTGTTACAACTCATAAAAAAAGAGCATGATTCGATCCATCTCGTGGTAAATGCACTACTTTAGAAATAGAAAACAGACCCTTGAACTCCTTATTAGTCAACACCCAGTCCAACCTCTCAAAGATGCAATCATCCCCTACTTGACCATTCTACTAAGTGAAAGGGATACCTTTATGTTGAACTTGAAATAACTCACAAGTTTCAATACAATCATGAAAATCTTCTACATCTGATGCAGTAACAACTCCACCTATCTTTTCTTCTTTGTTTAGCACAACATTAAAGTCACCACCTACAAGCCAAGGGATTACATTACCATTAGAAATAGACATTATTTCATCCCATAGCTCTACCCTGTCACTCCTATCATACTTTGCATACACAATAATAGTTAAAAAAATCAAGAATAGGGCCTGATTTTTTAACATCAATGAAAGTTGTTGTTCTGAGTTACTGATTACTGTACCTTCCCAACATTGATTGAGAAAGAATAAGGTTTTACCATTTATGTTATGAAACACAAAAGAAACTTTTAATCTAATCTTGTACCTCTCAATAGTTCTAACATGTTGAAATAGTTCCAGAAGAGTTATAAAAAAAATATGAAAATTATGTAATAACTGCACCCTCTGTAAAGTCTTTTGAGACTTAACAAATCTTATATTTCAAATAAGAGCTTTAATCAGCATTTAGTATACTGGGACACCACATTTCTCTTTGGTTGCACTCTTCTAGGTTGAACAGCTTCCCCGTTACTCTGGTTTTTCCCTTTCCTTGCTGATTTCAAAGCTAGCAAAGCCCTAGGTGACAAATCAACATTTCTAATTTCACCTTTTTCTTAATATTCAAAACTACTGAACCCTTCTCCCCCTTCTATACCTTTCAATTCCTGAGCAGCTTCATGTAAATTATGTGTGACAATATTATGCAACACCTTATTAGGAGACTCAACTTGCTCACTCCATAAATGTGTATGATCACTTTGCATTACTGTAGGGACCTCTACTATTGCTAACTCTTCTACATTAAGATGTTGTACCTCTATCTGGTTATTTTCATCTCTGTACCTTGTTTGTATAATACTTTCTACTTCTTTATTAATATCTTGACCTGACTTGATGGATTGAATAATTTTGGCTTAAGTCATCGATAGGCCCTCAAAGCTGTCCCGAAAATTCACTTAGACCCATTAACTAAGGCATGTACCTATCATGCCCCTAACCCACCCAAATTTTGATCTAATCAGGATTTTTTTGCCTACATGGTACACCGCGTGTTATACACTCCCTTAGGGCGCGTGAGGAGATATTTTTGACTAAATCATGAATGAAAACGTGCCAAGTGGCACTGAGGGTCCCAAAAAAATATTAATTAAAAAAATTTATATTTAAATTATTTAATTAATATAATTTTTAATTATTATAATTTTTTAATTTTTTTTTTAAAAAGCAACCCACCCCTCGTGTCATCTTCTTCACAGCACCCCACCCTCATCCCTACCCCCACCCCCGCGTCTTCGTCGTCACTGTCAAGGACATCAAAGGGAAAAATGTAGACCTAAGTATCTACAAGGGCAAAGTGCTTCTTGTCCTTAACGTTGCCTCCAAATGTGGACTCACAAGCACCAATTGTACCCAATTGACTCAACTCTACAACCAATTCAAGGATCAAGGTTTTGAAATGACCTGAAAATGGAGAAGAAGATTAACGCTGGGGGGCTGGGGGGAGGGGGACCTGAAAATGGAGAAGATAAACGCCTGGGGAGGGAGGGCTGGGGGAAGGTGGGGATCAATTTTTTTTATATATAAAAAAAATTATAATTTCTTTTTAGTAATCAGTTTTTTATTTTTATTTTTTAAATAATTTTATAATTATATTTTAATAATTTGGATCCTCAATGCCAAGTGATTTTCATTTTTTTTTAATTTTATAATTTCTTTTTAATAATTAGTTTTTAATTTTTATTTTTAAATAATTTTATAATTATTTTTTAATAATTTGGATCCTCAATGTCAAGTGTCACCTTTTAATTCGTCGTTTTTGCCACATCAGTGCGTGTATGCAACACAAACTTTAACTTTTAGCTGATTGACAAAAAATGCGTGATTGGATCAAAATTTGGGTGGGTTAGGAGTCTGATAGGTACAAGCTTTAGTTGAGGTGTCTAAGTGATTTTTGGGGAAAACTTTGAGGGTCTGTCGATGACTTAAGCCAATAATTTTTTGTACATCTGCAGGTTTTGCTTTGGCATCAGCAACTGAAGACTTCACCTGTTCCTTGAGCATTACTTTAGTTGTAAGACATATCCCATCATCTCCTTCATTAAATATTGCTTTTGTACATATTTTGTTGAACTTCTCAGATTTCTGAGTATGTTTTGTAGGACTACTGCCATCGTTATGCATTTGATGATGTTGCCTCATTCCCTTGATTGTTATGAAATGCTTTGGATATCCACTCCTTAGTTTTATTTTCAGCATTCTTAATTTCTTCATCCACATATGCTAGCGCTCAAAAAGTTCTTATTTGGTGGCTAGATTTAGTATGTGGTGGTGACTGGTTGTTAACAAAGTTCTTATTTCAAATAGTTCATTGCGAGAGGACGAGCTTCAATTTTTAATTAGTCGATTTTTTTTTAACTTTATCTACATATTTTTCTTACAAAGAAATATTGAGTCTTTGTATGATTAGTTGATGACTTTAAGTTCGACGGAGTTATTGGTGTTTGAGGTACCACTACACCAATAATAGGTATATTTATTTTATTCCGGAAAAAATAATTCATAATCTTAGATATAGTGAAGGGATTAAATTCCTTTAAAATACACAAAAAGTTATAGATTCAAATATTTTTTAATAAGTTTATTGATTTTACGTTTTTCAATTCTATTTCTTCTAATTTACTGTTAAATTTTGAATGCAGAGTAACAACAATTTGTATATTCTTGTTCAATTGAAATTTGAAATCTGGTTCTTACAATTAGTACTCAGTTTGTTGATAGCTTATGTCACACTCTTGGATTCCTTTAATTACCTCTTAAGCATACATTCGTTAGTTAAAATTATCTTAATGGATAGAGTTGTGTCCGTATCAAGACCAAAAAATTATACTTTGCACATAACCCAAAAATGCTTAAAAGCCAAATTCGATGGCATGCACGGAGTATCTTTATTAAACCTTTGCAAAGTACTACCAACCGTTAAGGGTTCCTTTGGTGTGTTAGACCAACATCTGGATTTGTTTGTTCGGAAAGAAGTTATGCTGAATTAATTATCTCGAAATAATTTATTTTATGCATTTTAATTCAATCAAAATGGTCTGGTTATTTAAAAATTAATTTCGAAATTAGTTATTCTGTATCTAACACTTGATTACTACTCTCTTCGTCTCTAATTAGTTGGCATATTTGCTAAAAGAATTTATCTCAAATTAGTTGGCATGTTTAAAAATTCAAGGGATAATTAATTATTTTTTCAGTTATATCCCTATTAGTTGAAATAGATTTATCTAATAAAGACTAAATAAGATCATATAAGTCAATCTGCACTCCTTATTAGTTTCTCCTTAAGATTTGTGCAAAAAGCAAACATGCGACATAATTTGAAACGAAGGAAATAATATTGAGATTAATTATATCAAAATTAGTAATTACTCCACCTGTCTATCTCTACTTGTCCACATACTAAAAGTAGATGTTCAATAATACTTGTTCATTTAAAAAAAAATAATGAATAATTTACTTTTTAGTGCCTATTTTATCTTTACTATTAAATGCTATTTATAATGCAATATATTTTTCAAAATATTAAATTTATAGTCAAGGAATAATATGTAAATTATCCCTATTATTGATTATTTTATAGGTTGTGTGTCAGTCAATAGCGAACAATTATTACTAAACGAAGAAAACGGTATCTAAATATCGAATAATAGTGTCGAAATTAGTTAGTCCATAATAAATATTGAAATAAAAAATCCTTGAAACCCCTCAAAACTCGTTTTCTACTAAATAAGGTCAATAATATTTTTGCAAATGATGTCTTCGTAGAAATTAACAATGCATGTTTATTGATAATAGGAAATAACAAATCAAACAATCAATAAAAAATATCAAACAACTAATTTAACACAAATAATTTCAATAAATTAATCTCATCATAACTCATCTACAAACCGAACGACCCCTTAAATATTAGTTAGGAGTGCAAGATTAGTTAAACTAACAATTAAGTCATCAATTGGCTAGTATACAATAAAGACTTCCAATTAGACAATTCAATAGGGGGCCCACACATCCCAAACTATGAGGACTACACCTTTTACCGCAGTTGACACATATGACGAATCCGGAATCAAAATATGTCATGAAATTAAAAAATATATCAAAATATATCATGTATTTAAAATATTATCATAATATGCTTAATTCTCTTTTTAAGAAATTTATATGTGTAGACACCTAATTTTGTCCCCCCCTAAGTCCAATTTTATTTATTTTTACCTCATTTTATCGTACACCTTTACCCATGTGATTATACCCTACAAAAATACAAAATAACAAGATTTCAACAAACTCCTAACAAACCCAATCCCTAATTATTTTTTTGGTAACAAAATTAACCACTCCCTCTCTCAATTTTTGACAACACATCACCACCCCATACACCTCACACCCTGTAGACACGTAATTTTTTATCCTCCATCGATTTTAAATATTCAATCATATATTATTTTGATTATTGATTTTTATTTTTTTTTTAATAAATTTTTAGTTAAAAATAAATAATTAAGTAATATTAATTTTGAGATATTAAAAATAATAATAAAATAAAATATATATCTTGTTTTCTAAATTTTAATAAAATTGACTATTTTGTATTATTGTATTTATTTTGACTATTTGTAAATTTTATTGTATTTTTCTTAAACATAAAATTAATTAATTATTATTATATATAATAAATATATATATATAAATATATATATATTATAATAATGATAAAATCTGAATTTAAAAAAAACCTCCCTCCCCTTAATCTGCCTAAAAACTACTCCCCCCTAAATTAAAAAAAAAAAAAAAACCGTTCCCCCCAAAGAATCCCACTATAAAAAAGACTCCTACCCCAGAACCAAAAAAAAAAAGGAAAAAAGAGAACATACATTCTACACCATATCTGAGATCAGATTAGAAAAAAAAGAAAGTCAAAGAGAAAAACAGAAAGAAAAAGTGAGGAAACAAGTGAAAATAAAAGAAAGTAATCAAACAAAAGGGAGAAAAGAAGAAAGTTGAAGTTGGAATTCCATTCAAAAATTTTGGTGACAGATTTTTTAATTTATTACTCAGAGTAATTCATTACAGGTTCTTATATAATCTTGTACCATTTTTCTTATGAATTTTATTGTGGAAAGCATGAAAGAAAAATGTTAAAGTCATTTCAAACATTATTTAATTGATTATATGAATGTTATGTCATTGTATGTTATATGATCAAGATTACAGAATATATATATGCGTTCGTATGTATAATGTGTTGAATGTTTTAATACTGGGTGTTAATATCACTTTGTAAAAAAAAATAAAATGATTTCACTGTACACACTACTACACACACTGTTGTACATTAATTTCATACCTCCGCACAGATATATTCATCAGATGCACAAAAAATACTTACAACAAAAATTCACAAACTGAACATACATTCACTGTAAATCACACACACTCACAGACATAGTAAAACGCATACACCACACACTATACACAGTCTTGATCGAAAAAACAGTTTAAAGAAAAAAACCAGCAAGAAAGAATAGAAAATCAAAAACGACACTCAAAATCTGAACTATCGCCGGAACTGGCCGGTGCCGCCATCGCCGTCATCGTCCCTTCTCCCTCTTCCACGCGACATTACCCCTTTCCCTTTCGCCGCCGCACCATCCCTTTTCCTTCTACCCGTTGCCGCGCCACCCCTTTCTTTTCCCCTCCCTCTTTCCCGCTATCAACTAGCCACTGTCGCCGGCAAAGTGCCGAAAAACCGGCTTGTACACCAGATCCGGCGAAAACGCCACTCCCGCACCGCCGCCGCCCCTATTTTCCCCTCTCTCCGCACCGAATCTAGCCAGATCCACCATCACCGACGAAGCCTAACCAACGCCGGTCACCACGTGCTTTGCTCCGTCGAACCAGCCTCATTACTGTCTCCCCTATCTCCGTTGAAATAAAAAAAGGATGTTATCTGCTTGTTCTCTTAATAATGTTTTTATTCATGAAAACTTTTTACAGAATATATAAAGGTTAATTTTAAATATCTTTAAAAATTGTATTTTACTTAATTAAAAATTATATTAATTTCTTTGTTTGACAATGTTCCATTATTTATCAACTTATAATTAAAAATACTATATTAATTTAAATCCTTGTTATTTTAAATAATTATATTTCATTTAGATTTCGTATATATTTTTTGTTTTTGGGTTGTTCAATTTTTTCTTTCATGAATATATGTTTAAATCAGATTATTGGGATTTTTGTGTATCATTTATCTTATAAAAATATGATTTGAAGTTTGCATGGATTTAAAGAAATTAAATTTTAAGGATAATATTTAATTTAGTGTAATATAGATAGGATTGTGTATTTTATTTATTTCATTATTATTTCAACAAGATTTGAAAATTAATTTATTGATTAAATTAATTATATATAAAAAATGAAATTTTGAATTTAGTCAAATTTTAGGTACGTTTATAATATTCATCTCAATTAAGAATGCGACGCACACATCTTTTTGAGATATTTAAATTTCAAGGATGCAATAATGCACTTTGATAAATATTTTCTAAAATTAACTTTTCAATGATTTATTTAATATAAGATAATAAAACAAGTTTTAGTATAATAAAATGAGCGATTTTAGGCCTTAATATAATTTATCAAAATAGTTTAAGTCAAGATAAGTCAATAAAAGCGACCTTTTTAGAACCACGAGACTCGAGGGGTGCCTCACACCTTTCTCTCGGTCAGCAGAATTCCTTACCCGATCTTCTGTTTTCGCAGACCATAATAAGAGTCATTTCTTTTTTATTAGGGATTTAATAAGGTGACTTGGAACACCATAACTTAATTCTAAGTGGCGACTCTATAATTAAAAAATAATCCTTATTCAATATTGTCACTTTAATTGAAAAAATCCTTCGACTCGATCCTTCTAGCGAAGAAGGGGTGTGACATCTCTGGCGACTCTACTGGGGACTAACTAGAATTCGAGCTTTGGATATTGGCTTTTACTTGCTTTAAATATTTTGATATTGTGTTTGCTGGCCTTATGTGCTACTTGTCGCTTATTTACTGCTTTGATATTATTTGAACTGTATTATATATTGTCTTCTCTCGCGTACCCCCTCTGAGTCTCTGAAATAGGATAGAGGGAATGCAGCATATGCATCCCACCTTACTTTTGAGATAGCCGGAGTGTCAAGGCACCTGGTGAAGGATATAGTCACACATGTTAGACGGGATTCGGATCGACAAGGAAGGCGGTGTTGTCCTGATACCGACCAAGTTGTCCCTCTCCGGCTCGAGTGTCCGCTCGAGTAAGTCAGTCTAGACACCTATCCCTATTAGGTACCGCTTTATTTGCATCATATGTATTTGACTTAGCGGGACTCGGTACAGGGGCCGGGTCTGTCTAGGACAGGTGACCTAATTTATAAAGACCAACATGTGCATCCTACGTGCTCTTTGACATTTGCTTGGAAGACTATTTATTTATTAACTGACTTTAGGCAATTTTAAAATACGAGAGATTAATTTATTCTCAAATTTAGTTAATCATTTTTGAAAGAAAAATTTTATTTTTAAAATAAAGAAATTTTTTAAATATACAGCAACATAGTTTTTACAATCTTCATGAACTATGAGGGTCTGATTCTCACTTTTTGTGAGATACGTAGGAAGTCTTACCCAGGATAAGACCATTTATTTGAAAAATAATAATAATATATTTATTCACAGATTTATCGAAGGATATTTTTAGAAAAAATAATAAAAATAATAATAAGAAGAAGAAAAATGATTGTTTTCATGAATATTATTATCTTTATTTTACTTTTTATTCTTATTTTTAAAATTAATTTTAACATAAAAATCATAATAGCCTGAACCTTTAGGGGCCGTGAGCTGAATTTTTGCAAAGTAATAAACTATCCAAACATATATTTTAACAGTCCTGAACCTTTAGAGGTCGTGAGGCTGAAATTTTTATACTTCATGCATAAAACAATCATTCTTCTTTTTCTTTATTTCTAAGTCATTTTATTTTATTTTTATTCTTTTAAGTATATTTAGGAGTATTGTCTTCAAACATATAGTTTAAATCTGTCTAGAGGTCTGTTATTGCAAAATTTTTAGAACAATCAATTTAAATAAATGATTTTTCTAAAAATATTAGCAGTCATATTTCTCTCACTTTGATAAAATTGTTCCTTACAACTAAGTCCCAATAATGGCCCCATTAGGTCTCACGAGTCAAGATTAAATTCTTTCAAAATTAATAAATCAAGTTCTGCCTAAGTCTAGACATTTATTAATCTCACGTCCTTATCAATAGGTATAAAATGTCTCCTCCAGTTCGTGGAAAGCGTCAAAAAAGAAAGAGGGATGGGAGTGTACCACTTCAGGTTGTTGATGAAATCCCTCTGCAGCTTTGGTTATGGTGGAATGCAATGGATACATTCGATTATGGCGAGATACATAAGTATTTGGGTTTTTTGACGAGTATCATGAGAATCAACCCTAATAGGGAATTAATTGTTGCGTTACTGAATTTCTGGGACCCGAAGAATAATGTATTTCGCTTTTCAGATTTTGAGTTGACACCTACTTTAGAATAGATAACGGGCTATGTTGGATATGGGGATATGCATCGAAAGAAACTTATAGCCCCAAGACTTATTTCAATAAACAGATTTTGCAAGCTCATGAACATACGGAATACGAAAGAAGAATCAATGAAAAAAAGTTGGGTTTCCTTGCAATTTTTGTATGACAGATACGGAAGGCAAAAGAGGTTTGAAAAGTACGGTAAATAACTTTGTAATAAGCGGAGTTTTGAGGATTGGAAAATTCACAGACGATTTGCATTCATGGTAACCTTTTTAGGCACTATGGTCTTCCCGAGAAGAGAAGAAAAAATTAATATTCGTTTAGCGAGAGTGGCACATATACTGATTAAGAAAGATTACACTATGATACCAATGATCCTAGCTGATATTTACCGTGCTCTGACTGTTTGTCTGAAGGGAAAGAGTTTTTTCAAGGGATGTAATATCTTGTTACAGATGTGGATTATGGAGAATCTTTATCAACGTCCTACATTGACAAGGTTCGATCCTGAGCGATTTAATCGCATCAGCGATTATGAGGAAAGGATGAAGAAATATAAATGTCCAAAGGAAATTGGAGATTGGGTTAAGCTTTTTCGTTCTTTGACAGCAGATAAAATCACTTTGAATCTCCATTGGTTCCCTTGGAGACAAGTCATACATAGTTCTGTCATTCATCCGTTCTTGTTATTAATGGGTATTAGAGGTATTCAACCATATGTTCCATTGAGGGTTCTACGTCATCTAGGCAGGCGTCAAATAATTCCCATAACGGAAAACATGACTGAGTTTGTATTTGAGATCAGACCAGAGATTCCACTTCCAGAAGATTTGGCCCGACAGATTTGGGAGGGTTGCCGTATTATGGGGATTGAAATGATGGTCATAGAGCGTGAGAAAGAAGAAGTGCACCTAGATTATCGTGAATGATTTGAAGAACAGTCGAGTCCGCCAGTCAGACCAGAAAGATCGGTTAGGGGACCTATAGATTAGGAAGCTGCAATCAGGATAGGAAATGAGAGAGCCATGCAAGAACATCATAAGGCCAACCAAGCTTTAAAAGAAGAATTAGAGCATGCCAAGGCAAAAATAGACAAACAACAAAGGGAATTTACTGAAGAGAAAGCTAAGTCAGCAGATATTGAGGTTGCACTTCGGCGACAAATCAAGCTTGCTACCACTAGGGGGTCACACGTTCCAGAACTTGCCGCATCTCGCCAACAACAACTTCAAGAAGTTGAAAAGAATATGCAAGAAAAATTTGATCGAGAGAGATCTCAGTGGATTCGTGAAAGAGGAATATGCGAGAAAAGTTGGAGGTTGCTTCTGCTCGTTAACAGCGTGCAAGAGAGATGGTTTATTTACGAGATTGATAGGCCTAGAAATGGGATCAGGCTTTCAGTTCCCTTCGAGGGAAGGTCTGCCGTATAGCACAAGATATTGCCAGAATGGGTTTGGATTATCAGTAGTTGGATCGTGAGGACTTTTTCGCATAAGTATCAGCTTTCGCACAGCGTCTCACTACTTCATTGAAGGACACATATTTGAGTTTGGGAGGACATATTAAACTGAAGTCTCCTTGAAGGGATAGTTGTTTTCTTTGTCATAATTTTTCATTTTTTTAGTTTTAAAACTTCTTGTTTAGATATTATGTATTTTAGTTTTCAGATGTCAGTTAGTAGGTTTTATTTTAGGAGTTGGGTCAGTTATTTTGTCGTATTTATATTATAGAATGTAATGAAGTTGACTGTTTATTTCTATATATATTACATATGTTTTACTTCACTTACTTTAAATATTTTATTCAATAAATAAATAAAAAAAGACAAAACAATTTTGATAAATTCCTCCCGAACTACGCAAGATCTGATTTATGTTCCGGCATGATACGTAGGAAACCCTCCAAAGGGTTTGATCATAACTTTTGAAAAAATATGCCTAGAAAAGCCGGGATGAAACACAAAGCCTTTCATGATAGGTTGGAAAATGCATATAGAGGCATGACATATAACTTGGCATTGTAATGTGTTAAAAATATAACACTCACCTATTTGCTACTTGATTACAGAAAGATAAAGTAATTGGTGGTTGGTTTGTGGTTTAAATTGGCATCACATCCGTATAACACCAGATACAAGGGTAAATGAATAACCCGCAGAGAAGGTATAGGGTCTGACAATGAAGAAGAGCAAAATCAGTTGATTTCGCAGGAAGTAGCATCAATGGAAGAAATAAAGTCATTGAAACAACAGATGGCAGAGATGTACCAAGCTTTGTTGAATAGAAAAGCTCCGCCCTCTTCAATCCCTGGACTTTCGACTTCAAATGATCCAAATTCTGACCCAGCTCAAACTAGTGATCCATTTTACCCACCAGGATTTGGCCCATTTGCTAATATATCTGGAGTTGCTGGTACTTCTACCATGCGCCCACCAAATCCATCTGTCGCAAATAACCCACTTTTTACTTCTGTAGCGCCAGCTACTGCGGGAACTCAAATGACAGTACCGAAGAATATGGGAAAACCAAATCATGATATGTTATATCCTCTTGAAATGACTTTCAAATCCTAAAATCCACCTTATCATGTTCATTAACACGATACACCTATCGTGATTGAGAAGATTGCCAAGAATGAGGAACAGGAGGAGATGGCTAGAAAAGTTAGAAGTCTAGAGCAGAGTATGAGAAATATCCAAGGGTTAGGTGGACCAAAAAGTGTTTCTTACAAGGATTTATGTATGTTTCATGATGTCCATTTGCCGATAGGGTTCAAAATACCAAAAATTGACAAATATGAAGGACACAACGATCCTGTAGCTCATTTGAAAAAGTTTTGCAATCGATTAAGGGGAGCAGGAGGAAAAGAAGAATTATCGATGGCTTACTTTGGAGAAAGCCTTACAGGGATAGCTTCTGAATGTTTCATTGACCAAGACATTTCCCATTGGCACGTATGGGATGACATAGCTTGAGATTTCATTCAATAATTTCAGTATAACATTGAGATAGTGCCAGATCGCACTACGCTTGCCAACATGAGAAAAAAGATGACCGAAAGTTTTCGAGAATATGCTGTCAGATGGAGAGAGCAGGCTTCAAGAGTCAGACCATCAATAAAAGAATCTGAAATGATTGATATTTTTCTGCAAGCACAAGAACCTGATTATTTCCATCATTTGCTCTCTACTATCGGAAACACATTTGCCGAAGTTATTAAAGTTGGAGAGATGGTAGAAAACAGAATCAAATCAGAAAAGATCATCAGCTAGGCCGCTTTGAAAGAAAAAACACAGGCAATTCAAAGTGGTGCAGGAAGTTTCGAGGGAAAGAAAAGAAAAGAGGATGTAGCAACTGTCGTGGCAGGTCAACGACAAAATTGGAGAGGTGCGCGTCAACCATACGCACAGAATCCATTATATTTCGTTCCATCCCCCCAATATCCTGTTTACAATACACAACCATATGTTCAGGCTCCTTCTTACCTTCAGTGGCGTGCACCAGCAATCCAAAATCATCCAATGGCCCCGCAAGTTCAAAGAGGCCCTCCGAGGTCTTAATTTTGGCCTAGAGCAGAATTCAAAAGGGATAACATGGTGAAAGATAATTTCACTCCTATTGGAATATTTACACCAATTTATTTCATAGGCTGAAAAAAATGAATGTTCTAATCCCAATTGAGAGAAGGATCCCGAATCCTCCTCCGAAGAATTTGGACTATTCTAGAAGATGTGAATACTATTCTGATGCCCCAGGGTACGACACAGAGAAGTGTTGGTATCTAAAAAGAGCCATTCAAGAGTTGATGAAACAAACATGCTCGAAGTGATACTCAGTGGTAAAGATGTTATGATTTATGTTAATCGGATCATTAAAATTAAAATTGATTCGGAAAAATCAGCAAATGTTGTGGATTTGACGAAAGAAAAGCCTGCAGAAGCGGAGGTCATGATAGCAAAACCTGAATTATCGAATGATCCCTTGGTGATGGGGAAAGAGATTTCAGAAAATATTGGGTCAAGTCAAATAAAGCCGAAACTCATTATTCCCGGAAGATCTAATAAGCCTCTTTTAATCATAAAAGGAGCTCCCGTAGCTCCTATTGTTATTAAACCAGTGTCACAGCTGCCTATGGTTGATACCAAGACAGTTCCTTGGAATTGTGATCGCGTTGTGGTGATGCACAAGGGGAAAGAAGTGATTGAAGATGTAGATAAAGTAGGGGGATTAACTCGATCTGGAAGATGTTATGCTCTAGTAGAGTTAAGAAAGAATAAACAAGGCGGTGAAGAATGAATGACAGTCAAGAAGCCTGTCACTGATGAAGAAGCTGAAGAATTCTTAAAGAAAATGAAATTGCCAGAATATTCTGTTATAGAATAGTTGAAGAAGACACCAACACAGATTTCTTTGTTGTCTTTATTGGTACATTCAGAGAAACACCGCAAGACTGTAATGAAGATTCTTAATGAAGCATATGTTCCTAGTGAGATTAGAGTAAATCAACTGGAAAAAGTTTTTGGAAGGATCCTTGAAGCAAATAAAATTACTTTTTCAGATAATGAATTGCCTATGGAAGGTACGGAGCATAACAAAGGTCTGTACATTTATGTGAAATGTGAACATTCCATCGTCACTCGAGTGTTAATTGATGGAGGATCAGGCGCTAACATTTGTCCTATGTCAACTTTGGAAAAGTTGAATGTTAATGTGAAAAGAATCCGACCTAACAATGTGTGCGTCAAAGGTTTTGACGGATAAAAAACTGATGCCATTGGTGAAATAGAACTCATATTGACAATCAGGACTGTAGATTTTGCTATGGATTTTTAAGTGCTGAACATTGATGCTTCGTATAATATGTCATTGGGAAGGCCATGGATTCATAGGGCTAAAGCTGTCGCATCAACGTTGCATCAAATGGTCAAATTCGAATGTGACAGGAAATAGATAGTTGTTCATGGTGAAGGAGACTTATCAATGTATAAAGACTACTCTATTTCTTCCATCGAAGCAGACACTGCCAATGTGTTAATTCATCAAGCTTCTGAGGTAGTGGTTGTTGAGCATATCCTCGAGGGGAATCTCATCGCAAGACCACAATTTTCCTCTGCATCGATTATGGTAGTTAATGAAATGTTGAAGCATGGTTTTGAACCAGGAAAAGGTCTAGGGATGTTTTTCCAAGGCATAGTTCATCCGGTAAACCTCTATGAGAACTTTAGTTCTTTTTGTTTGGGATACGAGCCTACTGCTGAAGATATAAAGAAGGCTAAAAAGCATAAGAAAGAGTCATGGTCACTTACCAAGCCGATACCGCTACTTCACGAGTCTTTTATCAAATTCAGTGTTGTTGGATCCTCCAGGTTACCTGCTGCAAAATCAATGAATGATGATGCTACCGAGTTGATTGGCCTTTTTTAGAATTTGTTCATTGAGGCTGATATGGTTGAAATTGGGGAAGGTACCAGCAATGCAGATATGCATTTTGTCGTCCCTGATGTCCAGCTTAACAATTGGGAGGCCACTCCTCTCCCTATTATAAAGGAGTCTTGGTAGTTTGTTTTTCTTACAGTCTTAGTAGTTTGTTTGTTTTACTCCTGCAATTTAAGTCATTCTAGGATTGTAATTCAGAACTTTAAATTTGGTATTTTAGTTTGAAACTCTTTCTATCTATGTTTCTAATAAAGCGTAGTTTCCCTTCATTTTTATTTTGAGTCTGATTTTTATTTATTTTTTTTCTATCATACAGTTCTTTCTATGCCGATTCTAATGAAATTATATGCATGAAGAATTGTCAACCAAATTTAAAAACCCAATTTAATTTTGAAATAACAAATAAGGAAGTTGAATACGATGAATAGGAAACTTTTGAGGATATAAGCAAAGATTTCAAATAGTTTGAGAATAAATCAAATCCCAATTTGGAGGAAACTGAAGCAATCAATTTAGGATATCATGAAAATATTAGGGAGACTAAGATAAGTGTGCATGCTCAACCGCGACAAAAGAAAGCTATAATTGGAGCTTTGCGTGAGTATAAAGACATCTTTGCTTGGTCTTATGATGATATGCCAGGTTTCAACACCGATTTGGTAGTTCACAAGTTTCCAATTGATCCTGCTTTTCCTCCTGTCAAGCAAAAGATAAGAAAGTTCAAAACTGACATGAATGTAAAGATCAAAGATGAAATCACAAAGCAACTCGAGGCTAAATTCATTCGAGTGGCCCAATATCCTACTTGGTTAGAAAATATTGACCCTATTCCAAAGGACGGTAAAGTTCGAATGTGGGTTGATTATCGTGATCTAAATAAAGCAAGTCCGTAAGATAATTTTCCACTTCCCACTATTCATATTTTGTTGGACAATTGTGCCAAACATGATCTTTCTTCTTTTGTGGATTGTTATGCGGGGTATCACCGGATCATTATGGATCCAGAAGATGCGGAAAAAACATCATTTATTACTCTATGGGGGACATATTGTTATAGAGTCATGCCTTTTGGACTAAAGAATGTTGGGGCAACTTACATGAGGGCAATGACCACAATGTTTCATGACATGATGCACAAAGAAATTGAAGTTTATGTGGATGACATGATCATTAAGTCGAGAGAGCAATCTGATCATATCAAAGATTTGAGAAAATTCTTTGAAAGGCTTCGGAGGTATGATCTCAAACTTAACCCAGCAAAATGTGTATTTGGAGTTCCATCAGGAAAACTCTTGGGTTTTATAGTCAGTCGACGTGGTATTGAGTTAGATTCTTCAAAAATAAAAGTTATTCAAGATTTGCCTCCACAAAAAAAAATGAAGGTGATGAGCTTACTTGGAAGGTTGAATTATATCAGTAGATTCATTGCTCATCTTACAACAACCTGCGAGCCAATATTCAAGTTGTTGAAGAAGAATGCTAAAGTTGAATGAACTGAAGAATGTCAAGAGGCATTTGACAGAATTAAGTACTTGTTGAATCCGCCTATTTTGGTTCCTCTAGAGCCAGGCAGACCTTTGATATTGTACATGTCTATGTTAGACAATTCTTTTGTTGTATATTGGGTCAACATGATGTCACGGGTAGAAAAGAACAAGTCATCTACTACCTCAGCAAAAATTTTACCACTTATGAGGTTAAGTACACTCTTCTTGAGAAGACGTGCTGCGCCTTAACTTGGGTAGCCCAAAAGATGAAACATTAATTATCATCTTATACTACTTACCTCATCTCTCGTATGGATCCTTTAAAGTACATTTTTCAGAAGCCTATGCCTACAGGCAGATTCGCGAAATGACAGATGTTGCTCACAGAGTTTGATATTGTTTATGTGACAATAACTGCAATGAAAGTTCAAGCCTTGGCGGATCATTTGGCTGAAAATCCTATTGATGAGGAGTATGAGCCATTGAAGACTTATTTTCCAGATGAAGAGGTATTGTATGTTGATGAGTTTGTTACTGACGATTGCCATTCGGGCTGGAAGTTGTTCTTTGATGGAGTTGCTAATATAAAAGGAGTGGGGATAAGAGAGGTTCTTATTTCCGAATCAGGACAATATTATCCTATAACAGCCCAACTTCGATTCTACTGTACCAATAATATGGTAGTATATGAAGCTTGCATCCTGGGATTGAGATTAGCCATTGACATGGGGGTCCAAGAATTGTTGGTATTAGGAGATTCAGATTTATTAGTCCACCAAATCCAAGAAGATTGGGAGACTCGTGATTCAAAACTCCTACCATATAGAAGTTGTTTGCAAGATCTTTGTTAACGATTTGTATTAGTGAAGTTCAAACACATTCCTAGAGCGCATAATGAGATTGTTGATGCTTTGGCGACCTTATCTTCGATGCTTCAACATCCCGATAAAACTTATATTGACCCTTTGCATATATAGATTCATGATCAACATGCATATTGCAATGTGGTTGAAGAAGAATTTGATGGGGAGCCGTGGTTCTATGATATCAAATAATATATTCAGACTGGAAAATATCCTGTACATGCTGATGGTAATCAAAAGAGAACCATTTGATGTTTTTCTAGTGAATTTTTCTTAAGTGGAAGAATCTTGTATAAGAGGACTCCTGATTTGGGACTTCTGAGGTGTGTAGATGCTAAAGAAGCTTCAAAATTCATGACTGAAGTACATTCTGGGATTTGTGGACCACACATGAGTGGGTATGTTTTGGCAAAGAAAATACTCCGAGTAGGCTATTATTGGCTCACCGTGGAGCGAGATTCTATCAATTTCGTTCATAAATGTCATGAATGCCAGGTACATGGAGACTTGATACATTCCCCTCCATCTGAGTTGCATACAATGACTGCTCCATGGCCTTTTGTGGCTTGGGGAATAGACGTAATTGGACCAATTGAACCAAAAGCTTAGAATGGACACAGGTTCATCTTGGTAGCTATTGATTATTTCACAAAGTGGGTGAAAGCTGCGACTTTCAAGTCAGTGACCAAGAAAGTGGTGGTCAATTTTATTCACTCCAACATCATTTGTCGTTTCGGCATTCCAAAGATAATTGTCACAAATAATGCTGCGAATCTCAATAGCCATATGATGCAAGAAGTGTGCCAGCAATTTAAGATTATGCATCGGAATTCAATTCCTTATCGTCCAAAGGTGAATGGAGTTGTTGAAGCTGCCAATAAGAACTTAAAGAAAATACTCCGTAAGATGGTGGAGGGTTCCCGACAATGGCATGAAAAGTTACCTTTTTCTTTGTTGAGTTATCGTACTACAATTCGGACTTCAATTGGTGCAACTCCTTACCTGTTGGTGTATGGAGCTGAAGCAGTTATACTTGCAGAGATTGAGATTCCATCTCTTCGAGTAGTTGTGGAAGCTGAAATTGATAAAGATCAATGGGTCAAGACTCGTTTGGAGCAATTAAGCTTGATTGATGAAAAAGATTGACGTCAGTATGTCATGGACAACTATACCAGAAGAGAATGGCACGAGCATATAATAAAAAGGTGTGTCACAGACATTTTGAAGTTGGTCAGTTGGTACTAAGACGCATTCTACCTCATCAGATTGAAGCCAACGACAAATTTTCTCCTAATTGGCATGGGCCACTCATGGTGAAGAAAGTGTTACCTAATGGCACATTATATCTGACTGATGTAGAAGGAAAAATAGAAGGAATGCCGGTCAATGCTGATGCAGTTAAAAGATATTATGTATGATATTCATGTACAATTATGTTATGTATGTTTTGTACTTACATTTTTAAAGATTTGAAATGATGAAGGCATTTTGTTCTACTATCTGAATAATATATCAACCTTTGCTTACCCCTTTGAGCTTTTATTTTTCTTCATACCCCTCTTTTGGAATCAAATTAAAGTCAGAAAAAAGTTGAAAAAAAAGAAAAAGAAATCAATAAAAAATTAAAATCAAACAAGAGAATGATGTTTCCTGAACTACGTTTGACCTGATTCTTGTTATGACAAGATACGTAGGCAGCCCTACTCCGGGGTTCGGTCCAACCAAAAGAAAATTCAAATTACCCAGAATGAGATAAAACTGGGGCAAAAAGTTTTTTTCCTTAATAAGAGTCGATTCCAAAAGTTGTATGTTTCACCCAATGTTATATAAATTTTGTAGCCTCATGCTGACCTTTTTTTTTAACCCTATCCAAAAGCCAAATTACAACCAAAGAAAGACCTTCGAATCAATATTTTAGAATGTCAAGGCTAAACATGTTATGAGTACATGATATGTCATATTTAGGGTGTTTATCAAAAAAATAAAAAACAATGATGAAAAAATAAAAATGAGAGAGTCTTATTGGTGAAAACCCTTTCGGGCACCATAAGACGACTGTGAGCTGAGACAGAAATGAAAAAGAGATAGGCTCATTGGCAAAAACCCATTGAGGTGCCACAAGCCGAAGAAATGTTGTTATCAAGAAGGAACAAGTTCAAGAATGACTTAATTTCAAGCTCAATTAGTGGACAAAAGTTGTAATGATTGGTGTGGGTAGATCTGGTTGTTTGATTCAAAATGCATGTCATAATCACCAGAATCGATTTCCATATTCAGATAAGTTTTCTCTTTGTTTTGAAAAAAAGAGATGTCTATTGTCTTTTTCTTTTATTTTATTTTAATTTTTTATTTTTTGTGTCCTTGTCATCAAACGAAAATTTTTTGTTGCCTTTTGAGTCAAATTCACGCCAGGTCGAGTGAGAAAGGACTTCAAACTCGCTACCAACTCCTTTAAAGGTACAAAGCAAGATCAAGGGTTGATGTACAGAGACAAAACTTCAAAGTAAAGGTAAGGTACTCAAGATGATTGTGATTTGACCATTTTAAACTCGAAAAAATCTAAGGGATGTATTGGAAGCTAAACTCAGAAGCATCATACAACAGAAATATGATTTGAGTTGAGGATCTCAGTAGTCAGAATTCTGAGTCAGAAGTATGACAATTCAATGAATATTATCATGGAATGGAAAAGATTTGAGCATGACAAGTGCGAGAGCGGCCACTTCAAAAGATGAATGCCACAAACCAACCACCACATGTTTTAAAACTCACAATTTTTCTTTGTTTGGAATAGAGATGAAATAATGTTTTCAGATAAAAAATGTGATTTCACACTTATCAATGCAAGAAGCATGGTTATAGCATCCGATGCTGGATCTCGTTCATGGTAAACTTTATTCTTTACAAGATATCTAAAGATCCAGTGACAAATAATTTTTTCAGTACAAACTGGGGAAATTTTTTATTTATGTTGTATGAGAATTTAATTTTGCTCAGGACCCTACTGAAGAATAGGAATTTACTTTTTCTCAGGACCCTACTGAAGAATGGGAATTTACTTTTGCTCAGGACCCTACTAAAGAATGGGAATGTGTTTTTGATCAGGACCCTCCTGAAAAATGAGAATTTAAGTTTTCTCAGGACCCTCCTGAAGAATGGAAATTTACTTTTTCTCAGGACCCTCCTGAAGAATGGGAATTTATTTTTGTTCAGGACCCTCCTGAAGAATGGAAATTTATTTTATGTTTAGGACCCTCCTGATGAATGGGATGTGATTTTCTATTTCATTGTCTACTTGTGAGTCCAGGAGCCCGCCTGAAGAACAGGGTGAAGAAGTTGTAAGTCCAGGAGACCGCCTGAAGAACAGGGTGAAGAAAAAGGAAGTTCAGGAGTCCGCCTGAAGAACAGGGTGAAGAAGTTGTAAGTCCAGGAGCCCGCTTGAAGAACAGGGTAGAGAAAAAGGAAGTCCAGGAGCCCGTCTGAAAAATAGGGTGAAGAAAAAGGAAATTCAGGAGCCCGCCTGAAGAACAGGGTAAAGAAGTTCTAAGTTCAGGAGCCCGCCTGAAGAACAGGGTGAAGACAAAGGAAGTCCAGGAGCCCGCCTGAATAACAGGGTCAAGAAAAAGGAAGTTCAGGAGCTCGCCTGAAGAACAGGGTGAAGAAAAATAAAGTCCAGGAGCCCTCCTGAAGAACAGGGTGAAGAAAAAAGAAGTTCAGTAGCCCGCCTGAAGAACAGGGTGCAGAAGTTGTAACTCCAGGAGCCCGTATGAAGAACAGGATAAAAAAAAAAAGTGCAGGATCCCGCCTGAAGAACAAGGTGAAGAAAGAGGATGTTCAGGAGCCCGCCTGAAGAACAGGGTGAAAAAAATAACAAGTCAGGAGCCCACCTGAAGATTAGGGTGACTTTTTAAGTTCAAGTCATGAAGATTTGAATCAAGATTTTAGAAATTGCAATTTTTATTTCATTTTTGATTTTTTGTTAGTCAATTGAATGTAAAAGCAGAAGTTGTAAACCGGAAACTCGACGGAATATCATTCGATTTTTAACTTTTTTTCTCACCATATTATCTTTGAACTACTCGTGACCTGATTTTCTTATAACCCGGGATAGGTAGGATGTTCAAAAATAGAACTCGGTCATATTTTTCCTTTTTTGTTTTTATTTTTATTTTTACCTTTCAAATAATCGGAGGTTCAAAAATCATATCTTGTCTACTTCTTTGTATGAAAACTCTTCGAGATTTCACACAAAGAGAGGCAAAAATGTAGACACGTCATTTTTTATCCTCCATCGATTTTAAATATTCAATCATATATTATTTTGATTATTTTTTTTATTTTTTTTGTTAATAAATTCTTAGTTAAAAATAAATAATTAAGTACTATTAATTTTGAGATATTAAAAATAATAATAATAAAATAAAATATATATTTTGTTTTCTAAATTTTAATAAAATTAACTATTTTTGTATTATTGTATTTATTTTGACTATTTGTAAATTTTATTGTATTTTTCTTAAACATAAAATTAATTAATTTTTATTATATTATTATTTTATATAATAAAAATATATATAAATATATATATATATATTAATAATGATAAAATCTGAATTTAAAAAAAAAAAAAACTCCCTCCCCTTTATCTGCC
The DNA here is from genome assembly GCA_030864215.1 of Capsicum pubescens. Classification (NCBI taxonomy): domain Eukaryota; kingdom Viridiplantae; phylum Streptophyta; class Magnoliopsida; order Solanales; family Solanaceae; genus Capsicum; species Capsicum pubescens. Next base: position 116,169,155 of record CM061539.1, read on the forward strand.
TAAAAACTACTCCCCCCTAAATTTTAAAAGAAAAACCGTTACCCCCAAAGAACCCCACTATAAAAAGGACTCCTACCCCAGAACAAAAAAAAAAGAAAAAAGGAGAACATACATTCTACACCATATCTGAGATCAGATTAAAAAAAAAAACTAGTCAAAGAGAAAAACAGAAAGGAAAAGTGAGGAAACAAGTGAAAATAAAAGAAAGTAATCAAACAAAAGGGAGAAAAGAAGAAAGTTGAAGTTGAAATTTCGTTCAAAATTTTCGGTGACAGATTTCATAATTTATTACTCAGAGTAATTCATTACAGGTTTTCTATAACTTGTACCATTTGTGTTATGAATTTTACTGTGGAATGCATGAAAGAAAAATGTTAAAGTCATTTCAAACATTATTTAATTGATTATATGAATGTTATGTCATTGTATGTTATATGATCAAGATTACAGAATATATATATGCGTTCGTATGTATAATGTGTTGAATGTTTTAATACTGGGTGTTAATATCACTTTGTAAAAAAAAAAAAGAATGATTTCATTGTACACACTACTACACACACTGTTGTACATTAATTTCATACCTACGCACAGATATATTCATCAGATGCACAAAAAATACTTACAACAAAAATTCACAAACTGAACATACATTCACTGTAAATCACACAAACTCACAGACACAGTAAAACGCATACACCACACACTATACACAGTCTTGATGGAAAAAACAATTTAAAAAAAAACCCAGCAAGATAGAATAGAAAATAAGAAACGACACCCAAAATCCGAACTATCGCCGGAACTGGCTGGTGCTGCCATCGCCGTCATCGTCCCTTCTCCCTCTTCCATGCGACATTACCCCTTTCCCTTTCGTCGCCGCACCATCCCTTTTCCTTCTCCCCATTGCCACGCCACCTCTTTCCTTTCCCCTTCCTCTTTTCCTTTATCAACTAGCTACTGTCGCCGGCAAAGTGCCGGAAAACCGGCTTGTACACCAGATCCGGCGGAAACGCCACTCCCGCGCCGCCGCTGCCCTAATTTTCCCCTCTCCCCGCATCGGATCTAGCCTGATCCACCATCACCGGTGAAGCTTAACCAACGCCGGTCACCACGTGCTTTTCTCCGTCGAACCATTCTTATTACTGTCTCCCCTATCTCCGTTGAAATAAAAAAAGGGATGTTATCTGCTTGTTCTCTTAATAAAATTTTTCTCCATGGAAAGTTTTTATAGAATATATAAAGGTTAATTTTAAATATCTTTAAAAATTGTATTTTATTTAATTAAAAATTATATTAATTTCTTTGTTTGACAGTGTTCCATTATTTATCAACTTATAATTAAAAATACTATATTAATTTAAATCCTTGTTATTTTAAATAATTATATTTCATTTAGATTTCGTATATATTTGTTGTTTTTGGGTTGTTCAATTTTTTCTTTCATGAATATATGTTTAAATCAGATTATGGGATTTTTGTGTCTAACTTATCTTATAAAAATATGATTTGAAGTTTGCATGGATTTAAAGAAATTAAATTTTAAGGATAATATTTAATTTAGTGTAATATAGATAGGATTGTGTATTTTATTTATTTCATTATTAATTCAACAAGATTTGAAAATTAATTTATTGATTAAATTAATTATATATAAAAAATGAAATTTTGAATTTAGTCAAATTTTAGGTACGTTTATAACATTTGTCTCAATTAAGAATGCGTCTTACGCATCTTTTCGAGATATTTAAATTTCAAGGATGCAATAATGCACTTTGACAAATATTTTCTAAAATTAACTTTTCAATGATTTATTTAATATAAGATAATAAAATAAGTTTTAGTATAATAAAATGAGCGATTTTAGGCCTTAATATAATTTATCCAAATAGTTTAAGTCAAGATAAGTCAATAAAAGCGACCGTGTTAGAACCACGGAACTCGAGGGGTGCCTCACACCTTTCTCTCGGTCAACAGAATTCCTTACCCGGTCTTCTGTTTTCACACACCATAATAAGAGTCATTTCTTTTTTATTAGAGATTTAATAAGGTGACTTGGAACACCATAACTTAATTCCAAGAGGCGACTCTATAATTAAAAAATAATCCCTATTCAATATTGTCACTTTAATTGAAGAAACCCTTCGACTCGATCCTTCTAGCGAAAAAGGAGTGTGACACACCCTTATCCCACCCCCCACCCACGTGACCCAATCCTTTCTTTATACACGTGATTGTGGATATTTTTGAGGGGAAATAAAAAAAGGGGACCACAATATTCACACACACAATTCAGTTGGGGAGCTTTCCTTCTTCTTCAACAAACTCACCCTCACAATTCGGACCCTCGCGCACAGCACACACACACACTTCATTCGTCTCTTCTTCACGTTATACACACATGCAACAAAAATATATTCACATACACATACACGTCAATTTAGTGGGGATCAGGTTCGTATCACACACAGAACACGCACAGAGAGAAAGAGATTAAGAGAGAAGCTGGGAGAGAGTAAAATAGTGTAAAGAATTGAGAGAAGGCAAGAGAGATTTGGGAGCTGAATATAGTGAATAATCAGAGATAAACGTAGGAGAAAAAAGAGAAATGGGTAGAAATCAAGCAAAAACGAACGAAAAACCGGCGTGGGTTGAGTTTTCCGGCAAATTTTTCGCTGGAATCCATTTTTCCCATCGGATTCAAGCGCGAACGACCAACATCTTCCTCCCACCGTCGAGAAACGCAAAACCAACAACTAAATCACTCGAAATTGGCCTGGTTTTTTGAGTTGATTTCGGCGGAGCTTCGCTGGAAATCGTGTACGGGTTCGGATCGTGTGACTTCTATTTTGGGTTATCCATTTGGGTTCGCAGAATTTTGTTCGAATCAATATTTAAGGAGGTTTTGAGATTGAGTTGGTTGATAGTCGGTTTTTGTTCGTTTGCCGAGGTTCCGTTCGAGACTCCGATTGCGGTTCTAGTCGAAAGGAGCAATTTCATTTGAAAAGCATTGAGGTGCATTTCTCATCTCATTCTCTATTCTATTTTGAAATTTTGGTTGTTTTTTGTGGGTGTGAATAACTTGTTTAGCATATTTGAATCTTTGTTGTGTGTACGTGGTTGATGTTGGATTTGATAGTCGAAGAATTGATTAGTTAGTTTGACAATGGAATTGGGGAAGACGGGAATTGAAAGTTGATAAAAAATGAATATTGTTATATTTTTATTCATGGTTGATGTTAAACATGATATGTCGTCGAGCGGGTAGGCAAACAGTAGGCGGGTAGGCAAATTTAGAATTGTTGGATTGTTGGAAAGTTTTGAATATTTGTTGAATATTTTATTTATCGTATTTGAAAAGAGTATTCATTTAGCCGAGGAATGCCCCGATGTTTTATGTGTTTATTCACCGGGGAATGCCCTGACGTATTATGTCTTCGAAGGAGGTTCTTGATCAAGGCTCGAGGCATCGGGTAAAGCGTTGGAGTGTAGTTTAGTATTAGTGTAGGTTAGAGTAGGTTTACATTTTCGCATTTTTCTATTTTGAACTATATAATTAGACTGGACACTATAATTTTGGATTTGTTTTGTTTGTTTGATTGATTGATTGGTTGTGTGTTTATGTGTGGTTTATACATTCATAGTGTCAAATTAGCCGATATGTTCCACCGAGCGACCGTGGTCGAACCACGGGATCGAGGGGTGCCTAACACCTTCCCCTCGGTCAACAGAATTTCTTAACTGGAATCTTTGTTCGTGGATCAGTTTTAGAGTCAAACCATTTTGAAAAAGGATTTCCAAAGGAGACTTGGCACACCCGATTCATGCCAAGTGGCGACTCTGAGTTTTGAATATAAATAATCCTTTTCGAATTTTTTTTTCATCTTTTGTCACTTTGAAAATGAAAACCCTTTCAAACTTAAAATTTGGATCTTTTTGGAGTGAAAAGGGGGTGTGACTGCTCTGGCGACTCTGCTGGGGATTTTTCAGAATTCGGGCTTATTTTGGGAGTTGTATCGGCTTAGTTTGACATTATGGATGTATAAATATTATTTGTGTTATCGTTTGTTGTTTATTTTATCATTGTTGAGTGCTACGTGTTTACAGTTTTTCTCTTGTGTGTTACCGCTTTATATCTGGCATCATGTGCATAACCCGAGTCAATTCTTTCAGCAACAAGTCCCAGAGTGCGCGTAGTGCGCACGAACTCTAGTTGAGTCACCCTTATTTTAAGAGGGGGAGCCGTTGGATATATGGAGTAGGTGAAAAGCAAAACAACCACTATCGACTATATGCTCCCCCGAACGGTCTTGTTAGTAAACCCCAACGTAGGTCAGCCTTTAGGTCATGCTTATGTGCATTATATTGAGACCTAGCGGGGCCAACTTGGTCCTTTGTAGGAGACTCTCCTCTAAAGCATCCTTACGTGCTAATGTTGCATTTTTAGGGTAACAGGGTCATGTGACGGACTTATTTGGGAAAGCATGTGTTAGAATTAAAGAAACGTGTGTAGGCATGGAAAAATTAAAAAAAAGGGAAAAAAAAGAGAAACGGTGAATGAAAAAGAGTTTCGTAGTTTTTATGTTCCTTATGACTTTTGTTTTCCACAATTCAAAAATGAAAAAAAAAAGATTTTTTTACTTTTTGCACTCATTTTTCAAAAATAAAAAAAAAACATCAAAAAGATTTTCCTTTTGTTTCCTTTAACAAGCATTCACAATTCGAAAACTCAAAAAAAAAATTCAGGAGCTTTTTATAAAAAAATAATTCAAAAAAAGGGTGGTAGAAATTTTGTACATTTCATATAACAAAAATACCAAAAAGATATTCTTTCATAGCTGGTAGTGTCGTTTTTTATGTGAAGTGTCAAATTGAAAACTCAAAAAAAATAAAAAATTTATGTTGTTCGTTGTGTGTCTTTGGTCGTGTTTCAAGTTAGGGTGCAATCTTTTATTTAATCATTAATTGTCCAATCTGGACGAACTACGCACTCCTGATTCTTCTCTCGAGAGAGTGAGATACGTAGGCAACCTATTATTAGTTCGGAGATCTTATTTAAAAAATCCAAAAAGATTTTCTTCACTCTTCATTTAGAGTAGGTGTTTCATAAATGTCTTGAAAAGAAAAAAAAAGATTTTCCTCAACGGTCATAGGTTTCATTTTTGGTTGATCTTATCTCAAAAATTCAAAAAGATTTTCTTCACTCTTTATTTAAAGTAAGTGTTTTATAAACATCTTTGAAAGAAAACTACAAAAAGATTTTTCTTTAATAGGTTCAAGTTTCATTTTCATATAAATTTGAAATTGAAGATCCAAAAAGATTTTTCTTTGATAATCATAGGTTTCATTTTGTATAGAAATTTTAAACGTGAAAAATGCCAAAAGAGTCTATTCTTTTGACAATTTGTTATTTTCTTCTCTTTTTAAAGTTTCAAGAAAAGAAAAAAGAAAGGAAAAAAGTTTAATTATCCATTTTGGCAAAACTTCACGAACTACGCACACCTGATTCTCCTCTTTCGGGGGTGAGATACGTAAGCGCCCTACTTGGGTTCGGTGATCATTTCTAAAAGAAAAAAAAGGTTTTGAAGAAAATGTTGAACTCTAACATATTTGTTGCCTCTTGTTCAGTTAGTTTAAGGTGGTTGGTTTGTGGCTTCCTTGTTGGTCCTCCATATCACACCAAATCCAAGAGAGGGTTAGGTGTGTTCAACAAGGATATAGAGAGTGGCATTATGGATGAAACAAAGAGTCAGGAAATTGAGAGTTTAAATAAAGAAAATTTGAGACTGAGACAACAAATGATGGAAATGTACCGAGCTTGGGCCGGTGGGCTGTCTCCACCTCCGTTCCCCACTTTTGACCCTACAAATACCTTTAATCTTTCACTAAAATCGCAAAGTTAGTTTCCTTCTGTTGTTGATGCACCACAACATGCCTCAAAATTCATTCCACATCAAATGCACCTCAATACTTTCACCACTCTTTCTTTAGCTCCTCAGTAAAAGTCAACCACATTCACAGCACCACATATCGTTTGTGCTTTTGTTGCTCAAAACCTTCTACTAAGGCTTCCACTTTGGCTATCAATCCAACGATTGTGCTTCCCAAGTCCGCTAGTGAATCCACGTTCAATACTCTTGATGATCATTGTTATACTCTTGAGCCTACCGTTGAATTAAGTAGACCGCTAAAATTTCTTACTAAGAAGCCTAGCATGCTAGAAGAGCCAGAGGAAATGGTTGGGAATGTTAAGAGTGTAGAAAATGATATGTAAAGTTCCTTGGGACTTGTAGGATATGAAGATGTTTCATACAAAAATTGGGGCATGTTGTCAAGTGTTAACCTTCCTCTAAGCTTTGAGACATCAAAATTTGAGGAGCTTGGTGGATAGCATGATTTTGTGAAACATTTAGGACAATATTGCAATCAATCAAGGGAAACTGAAGGAAAGAGGAAGTAAAACGCACCTATTGTTGTGCTAGGACCAAAGCAGAGTTTAAGAGGTCCAACTCACCAATACAGTCAACCACAATCTCGACCTTACATATAAAATCCACTTACTCATCTGCAACAAGGTTCCTCTTTTTAAAATCCAAGGAGTTTCATTCTACTTCCTCAATGTCCTTTGAACAATGCACAATTGTGTACCCATCCGTCTTCTTGTCCACAATGGCATGCACCTGTCCCTCAACATCATCCTCGAACCCCACAAATTTACCAAGGAACCTATAAATCCAAGTTTCATCCGAGGCCAGAAAAATAAAAATAAGAGTCTCATTGGTGAAAAACCCTCGCGGACACCATATGAAAATGGTGAACTGAAAGAATGAAAATAAAAGAGCCTCATCGGTGAAAAACCCTCATAGACAACTTAAGACAATGGTGAACTGATAAAAAGAGAATGAGAGAGGCTTGATGGTAAAAACCTTTCAAGGTGTCACTAGCCGAATGAGGTCTTAAATGTAATTGACCTAAGGAAACAACTCAGTTTCATGGCCATTAACTCAAGAACAATTGGTAGAAAGTTTGGATGGAAATATCAGGCAGCTTAATCCAAAATGCATAGCTTAATCATTAGAGTTTACTGTCATATCTAGATAAATTTTTCATTTCTTTATTTAAAATCGGGACATTCATTGTCTTTTCTTTCTTCTCTTTACTTTTATTTTATTTTTCTTGATTCAGTTGTCCAAACAAAATCCATTATTATTTTTCTCTTGTCTTTGAGTCAAGTCTATATTAAAACAAGTGAGAAAAGATTTCAAAATTGGCTACCAGTTTCTTCAAATACACAAAGTAGGACAAAAGGACAACAAATAAAAGAGACATGATTGTGAGCCGAAATAAGGCATGCAGAAAGTTTTGTCAACAGACAAGTCTGTGAATTTATGGAAATATCCAAGTTCAAAGGGTTTATCTGAGAAGCATGGCAAAGCAGAAATACTATGTTTGTTTCAGAGTCACTCTTAATAATCTGAGTTCGGATCAATGATTCAGCGAGTCAACGACATATGCTAATAGTTGAAAGCAAGATTAAATGTGACAGGGGCAAGAGTGATTGCCACGAAAGCTAAGGCCACAAACCAACCACCATGTTTTTAAGCTCACAAGATTTGTTTGATGAAACAGGAAACATATTACCTTCAAATCATGGACTTCAGAGTCAAATATCAAAGGTTGTAATGCCTCACTTCCACAAATGCAGGAGACAAGGTTATTGCACAGGTTTGGTAATCAAAACCATGGTAAAAATTCATCATCCAATATATCTAGGAGACACACTTCCTTGTTCGGATGATTCAGGTCCATTTATTAGGTGATGCACTTCCTAAATTGAACCTTCACTCCTAGAAGTCACACTTTCTTGTTTGGGTAATTCAAGCAATATTTTTAAGGAGACGCACTTCCTTGTTTGGGTAATTCAAGCAACATTTGTAAGGAGACCCACTTCCTTGTTTAGTTAATTCAAGTGGCATTTGTAAGGAGACGCATTTCCTTGTTTTGGTAATTCAAGAGACATTTGTTAGGAGACGCACTTCCTTGTTTGGTAATTCAAGTGGTATTTTTAAGGGGACGCACTTCCTTGTTTGGACATTTCAAGCAACATTTGTAAGGAGACGCACTTTCTTGTTTGGTTAATTCAAGTGGCATTTGTAAGGAGACACATTTCCTTGTTTGTGTAATTCAAGAGGCATTTGTAAGGAGACGCACTTTCTTGTTTGTGTAATTCAAGCGGCATTTGTAAGGAGACGCACATCCTTGTTTGGTTAATTCAAGCGACATTGGTAAGGAGACACACTTCCTTGTTTTGGTAATTCAAGAGACATTTGTTAGGAGACGCACATCCTTGTTTGGTAATTCAAGTGGTATTTGTAAGGGGGCGCACTTTCTTGTTTGGACATTTCAAGCAACATTGGTAAGGAGACGCACTTTCTTGTTTGGTTAATTCAAGTGGCATTTGTAAGGAGACGCATTTCCTTGTTTGTGTAATTAAAGCGGCATTTGTAAGGAGATGCACTTCCTTATTTAGGTAATTCAACCGGCATTGGTAAGGAGACGCACTTCCTTATTTTGGGAATTCAAGCGACATTTGTAAGGAGATGCACTTCCTCATTTGGTTAATTCAAGTGGCATTTGTAAGGAGATGCATTTTCTTATTTGTGTAATTCTACCGACATTTGTAAGGAGACACACTTCCTTATTTTGATAATTCAAGCAACATTGGAGCCCGCCCGAAGCACAGGGCGAATAATTGGAAAGTCAAACAACAAGGTGAAGAAATTGAAAGTCAACAAATTGAAAAATAGCAAGTTAGGAGTCCATCTGGAGAACAAGGTGAAGAAATTGAAAGTCAGGCAACAAGTTGAAGAAATTGCAAGTCAGGAGCCCGCCTGAAGAATAGGGTAATGAAACTCAAGTCAAGAGTCCAAAAGAAGCCGCATAGATAGGACTTTTGTAATTTTATTTATGTTTTAACTTGTAATTTTTGTTTTTGATGTAATGACAGAGCCGCAGACCGGAACCTCGACAGAACCTCGCTCTACTCTCCAACTTGGTATGGTCTCTCTTCTTTCAGTCCTTGGAGATACCTGTTACTTGATTCCCTCATAACTAGGGATAAGTATGATGTCCAAAGTCAAGACTTGGTTTCCCTCCTTCCTTCTGTTTCATTCTGTTTGAATAATGGTCGGGATAAAATTTTATCTCGTTGTCTACTTCTTTGCCTGAAAACACTTCATGTTTACAATTAAAGGTGGCATGCTGTAGACACCTAATTTTGTCCCTCCCAAGTCCAATTTTATTCATTTTTACCCCACTTTATCGTACACCTTTACCCATGTGATTATACTCCACAAAAATACAAAATAACAAGATTTCAACAAACCCTTAACAAACCCAATCCCTAATTATTCTTTTGGTGACAAAATTAACCACTCCCCCACTCAATTTTTGACAACACATCACCTCCCCATACACCTCACACTCTTATCCCACCCCCCACCCATGTGACCCCATCCTTTGTTTTTACATGTGATTTTGGCTATTTTTTAGGGGAAATAAAAAAGGGGACCACGATATTCACACACACAATTCAGTTGGGGAGCTTTCCTTCTTCTTCATCAAACATCACCCTCACAATTCGGACCCTCACGCACAGCACACACACACTCTATTCGTCTCTTCTTCATGTTATACACATACGCAACAGAAATATATTCACATACAAATACACGCTATTTTTTGGGGGATCTGGTTCGCAGCACACACAAAACACGCACGGAGAGAGAGTTTTGAATATAAATAATCCTTTTAGAAACAATTTTTCATCTTTTGTCACTTTGTTAATGAAAACCCTTTCAAACTTACAATTCGAATCTTTTTGGAGTGAAAAGGGGGTGTGACAGCTCTGGCGACTCTGCTGGGAATTTTTCAGAATTCGGGCTTATTTTTAGAGTTGTATCGGCTTAGTTTGACATTATGGGTATATAAACATTGTTTGTGTTATCGTTTGTTGTTTATTTTATCATTGTTGAGTGCTACGTGTTTACAGTTTTTCTCTTGTGTGTTATAACCCGAGTCAATTCTTTCTGCAACAAGTCCCGGAGTGCACGTCGTGCGCACGAACTCTAATTGAGTCACCCTTATTTTAGGAGGGGGAGCCATTGGATGTATGGAGTAGGTGGAAAGCAAAGTAGCCACTATCGACCATATGCTCCCCCGAACGGCCTTGTTAGTAAACCCCAATGTAGGTCAACCTTTAGGTCATGCTTATATGCATCATATTGAGACCCAGCGGGGCCCACTTGGGCCTTTATAGGAGTCTCTCCTCTAAAGCATCCCTACGTGCTAATTGTTGCATTTTTTAGGGTAACAGGGTCATCTGACGGACTGATTTCTGGAAAACATGTGCTAGAATTAAAGAAAGGTGTGTAGGCATGGAAAAAAAAAAGAGAAAAGGTGAACCAAAAAGAGTTTCGTAGGTTTTAGGTTCTTTATGGCTTTTGTTTTCCACAATTCAAAAATTCAAAAAAAAAAAGATTCTTTTTACTTTTTGCATTCAGTTTTCAAAAATAAAAAAAAACATCAAAAAAAATTCCTTTTGTTTCTTTTAACAAGCATTCACAATTCGAAAACTGTAAAAAGATTTTTTCAAGAGCTTTTTATAAAAGAAAAATTCAAAAAAATGGGTGGTAGAAATTTTGTACATTTCATATAACAAAAATACCAAAAAAAAATTCTTTCATAGCTGTTGGTGTCATTTTTTATGTGAACTGTCAAATTGAAAACTCAAAAAAAAAATTGTTATGTTGTTCATTGTGTGTCTTTGGTCGTGTCTCAAGTTAGGGTGCAATCTTTTATTTAATCATTAATTGTCCAATCTGGACGAACTACGCACTCCTGATTCTCCTCTTTCGGGAGTGAGATACGTAGGCAGCCTATTATTGGTTCGGGGATCTTATTTAAAAAATTCAAAAATATTTTCTTCACTCTTCATTTAGAGTAGGTGTTTCATACATGTCTTGAAAAGAAAAATACAAAAAAAAAAAAAGATTTTCCTCAACAGTCGTAGGTTTCATTTTTGGTTGATCTTATCTCAAAAATTCAAAAAGATTTTCTTCACTCTTTATTTAGAGTAAGTGTTTCATATACATCTTTAAACGAAAATTACAAAAAGATTTTTCTTTAATAGGTTCAAGTTTCATTTTCATATGAAATTCAAAATTGAAAATCCAGAAAGATTTTTCTTTGGTAATCATAGGTTTCATTTTGTATAGGAATTTTAAACGTGAAAAATGCCAAAAGAGTCTATTCTTTTGACAATTTGTTATTTTGTTCTCTTTTTAAAGTTTCATGAAAAGAAAAAAGAAAGGAAAAAAGTTTAATTGGCCATTTTGGCAAAACTTCACGAACTACGCACACCTTATTCTCCTCTTTCGGGGGTGAGATGCGTAGGCGCCCTTCTTGGGTTCGGTGATCTTTTCTAAAAAAATAGTTTTGAAGAAAATGTTGAACTCTAACATAATTGTTGCCTCTTCTTCAGTTAGTTTAAGGTGGTTGGCTTGTGGCTTCCTGGCTGGTCCTCCATATAACACCAAATCCAAGGGAAGGTTAGTTGTGTCCAACAAGGATATAGAGAGTGGCATTATGGATGAAACAAAGAGTCAGGAAATTAAGAGTTTAAATAAAGAGAATTTGAGACTGAGACAACAAATGATGGAAATGTACCGAGCTTGGGCCAGTGAGCTGCCTCCACTTCCGTTCCCCACTTTTGACCCTGCAAATACCTTGAATCTTCTACCAAAATCGCAATGTCAATTTCCTTCTGTTGTTGATGCACCACAACATGCCTCAGAATCCATTCCACATCAAATGCACCTCAATACTTCCACCACTCTTTCTTTAGCTCCTCAGTATAAGTCTACCACATTCACAGTACCACATACCGTCTGTGCTTTTGTTGCTCAACCTTCTACTAAGGCTTCCACTTTGGCTATCAATCCAACGATTGTGCTTCCCCAGTCCACTAGTGAATCCACGTTCAATACTCTTGATGATCATTGTTATACTCTAGGGTCTACTTTTGAATTAAGTGGACCGCTAAAATTTCTTACTAATAAGCCTAGCATGCTAGAAGAGCCAGAGGAAATGGTTGGGAAAGTTAAGAGTGTAGAAAATGATATGAAAAGTTCATTGGGACTTGTAGGCTATGAAGATGTTTCATACAAAAATTGGGGCATGTTGTCAAGTGTTAACCTTCCTCCAAGCTTTGAGACATCAAAATTTGAGGAGCTTGGTAGACAGCATGATTCTGTGAAACATTTAGGACAATATTGCATTCAATCAAGGGAAACTGGAAGAAAGAAGAAGAAAAACGCACCTATTGTCATGCTAGGACCAAAGCAGAGTTTAAGAGGTCCAACTCACCAACACTGTCTGCCTCAATCTCGAGCTTACATATCAAATCCACTTACTCATCTGCAACAAGGTTCCTCTTTTCAAAATCCAAGGATTTTCATTCTACTTCCTCAATGTCCTTTGAACAATGCACAATTGTGTACCCATCCTTCTTCTTATCCATAATGGCATGAACCTGTCCCTCTACATCATCCTCGCCCCCCACAAATTTACTAAGGAACCTCTAAATCCAAGTTTTATCCAAGGCCAGAGTTTGCAAGGAGGAGGAAGGAAAAGGATAATTTCACTCCTAATGGGGAATCCTATGCCAGTTTGTTCCAGAGATTGATACAGAGGGGCATGATTACTCCTCTCCTTGGGAACACTCCTAATTGTCATTTAAGAAATTTTGATCATAATGCACGATGTGCGTATCATTCCGATGCTCAAGGCCATAGTATTGGAGATTGTCGAGATTTGAAAAGAGAAATTGAAAAGATGATTCAAGATGGATCAATTATGGTGCAGAACATTAACAGTGAGGGAAGCTCCAGTCATGTTGATATGCAAATCAGTGGCTAAGTTATCAGGCTGAGCAATTGAGAAGTCACCCCTCTCCCTACTAGGAAGAGGTCTGGTAGTTTGTTTTATTTTCTTTTCTGTTTTCCAAAGTATTTCAGGGTTGTAGTTCGGAATTTATCTTGTTTTGTCCCTTTGTCGTTTATGTTTGAACCCTCTATCTTTTATTTCAATTAAATAGAGTGTCCTTTTTTCCCTTTGTGTTCAACTGTATGTTGTTTGTTTGTTTTCTTCACATAGTGCATTTTATGTTGATTCTAGTGATATGACATGCTAGCGAAATTTTCAGTAAGATCTTAAAATCCAATTTAACCATGAAACATTGAATCAGAGGTTTAAGTTAGTAAAAGAGAACATCTGAGGAAATAGGTAGAGTGCTGAGACATTTGGTGACAAGTTGAAGCCTTCTTTGAAAATTAAGGCACCTATTTTGAAAATCACAAGAATAACTTGGTCATCAATTGTAATATATGTCTCAATTAGGTCAAATAGTGGCTGCGTGAACAGAACGAAAATCATCTCCACAAAATCATGAGTCATTCAATGTGAGGAATATGCAACAAAAGTGGAGTTGTACGCTAGAAAAGTGCAGAAGAAATAGTTACGCACAGACTCAGTCAAAGTTAATGCTGCAAAAGGTGTCACAAATGATCTTCTTCTTTCACTTCCATATTGCATGATATGTACTTTAATTTTTAAGGATTGATATGACGAAGGCATTTCATTCTGCTATCCAAACATTGTGTCATCCTTTGTTTACCCCATTTGAGCCTTAGTCCTATTTTCTTTCATACTCCTCTTTTGGAATCAAGATAGAGTTAGTAAAACTCAAAAGAAAAGTGTCAAGAAAAAAAATGTTTTCAAAAGGAAAGAAAAGAGAAGAGTATCAAACATAGGGTCAGAAAAAAATCCTAAAGAGAAAAGAGAATAAAAGAGAAGAAGAAACAAAAAATCAGAATCAATTAAAAGAACAAGCTGTCAGAACTACGTGTGACCTGATTCTCCCCTCTCGGGGGTGAGATACGTCGGTTGCCCTGCTTCGGGCTCGGTGAAAAACCTCACGGGCACTGTAAGACGACTGTGAGTTGAGAAAATGAAAATAAGAATGAAAATAAGAGTCTCATTGGTGAAAAACCCTCACAGACACCTTAAGACAATGGTGAACTGAGAAAAAGAGAATGAGAGAGGCTTGTTGGTAAAAACCCTTCAAGGTGTCACTAGCCGAATGAGGTCTTAAATGCAATTGACCTAAGAAAACAACTCAGTTTTACGACCATTAACTCAAGAACAATTGGTAGAAAGTTTGGATGGAAAGATCAGACAGCTTAATCCAAAATACATGGCTTAATCATTAGAGTTGACTGTCATTTCTAGATAAATTTTTCATTTCTTTATTTCAAATGGGCAACTTTTTTATCGCCCATAGAGAAAAGGCTACTGAATTTTGCAATAAAAAAATTTCAAGTTCAAGTTAATACTTCCATCTAAATAACACTATTTTATGATATACAAGTTTCTATTTTTTTATATACTAATGTATATCTGACATTTTATTTAAATGTGATTTGCGTTAGCAAATTTATAAATGACTAAAATTGAAGTCAAAATTCTGAAACAATTTGAAATTTATAATTATTTCAGAATTTTATTCTTATTAAATTACGTACTGAGTTACATATTATTTTCACAATAAGCAAAGGCCAACTCACTTTTATAAGTCTACAATACTTGAAAAAAACTAGACGACGATAGTTCTATTTTATAAGGCCTTTGTTATGCATTTTGTTCTCTTTTTAAGTTGAATTATATAAAAAAAAATGCATAGCTCACTTAAAAAGAGAGTTATGTATTTTTTTAAAATTTTAAGTGAGTTATGTAAAAAAAAAAAATGCATAACTCCCTAAAAAAAAAAAGAGTTATGTACTTTTTAAAAATTTTAACTCCGTTTCTGAACTTTCGTTAAAAATAATACATATAACTCTCTTAAAAAGAGAGTTTAAGAGAGTTAAACATATTATGGTAACATTTTAAATATATCGTGAAACTAAAAAAATACCAAAATATGTCATGTATTTAGATATTTTGGTTCCAATAATCTAAAAGACGAAAAAAGAAGGAAGATCAAAGATTTTAGATATTGTGCACCAATACCCGTATATTTACTAGATCCAATAATTAACATGTTTGTTTAAAATAATCATAATATGGTAAATTTAAGAAAGGAGAAATTACATAGCAAATAATACAATGTCAATAAGTTCAGCTTTAACCCACAAAAGGAGGTCTAAATAATAGTAATGTATGAAGAAAATGCTAGGGAAAAAGAAATCATTTCCACTCTAAATTATACCTGAAAAATCGAAGCCATATCTAAACTATACTAGTGACCTATTACACATCTAAACTATAAAAAAGTGAAACTATTTACACTCTGTCAGGCTACCACCACTTGCATATGGTGTAGTGTTTTACATGCGCTGCCACGTCAATAAAAAGTATCACTTTTTTATAGTTAAGGTGTGTAATAGGTCACTTATATAGTTTAAGTGTGGATTCGACTTTTCGATTATAGTTTGAATGGAAACGATGTCTTTTTCCTTAATGTTTTTAGCCGTTACTTTTGTTATTTAATAGGCTGAACGCGCCTAAAATAAGTGTAACACACGCGTCTTAGAATGGAGGTCGCGGAGAGGTAATAATATCACTTTTATATAGTTAAGGTGTGTAATAGGTCACTTATATAATTTAGATATGACTTAAACTTTTCTTGTATAGTATGGGTGAAAATGATGTTTTTTCCCAAAATGCTACACTACTTCAAAGAGGAGATGGAACATCAGAACTGTATAAGCATATAATTAAAAACTTAACGACATTCATTTTGCCCAATAATAAATACACTATGCATATCTTAAGTAACACTTTTTGGGCTCGTTACCACTAATCGCGAGATTAATTTAGACTGAATTTATCCTATATTTAGTTGGATAAAATGTATGAGATAAAATCATTCCGCAATTAGCTACTCTAGAATTGTAATGTTATTCTATCCCAAGTTGAGGGCGGAATAACTAATTCGGAATAAATTATTTCCAACCAAACAATCTCTTATTAACTTATATATCTTTAGTGTAAAATAATTAATTAATCAACACAAACTTTAACCTTAATGACAATAGATTAATGCATGTTAAGTCACTTTGTGCTTCTTAATCTCAGACAAGAATCGAAATGGAACACTGCCTGACCCCTCAGTCCATAGTCCCTAGTCCCTACTGCCCCCTGCCATTCCTCTCTTTTTTTCTCTGACAAATAGCCACAGAAATTTATAGACAGTACATGCAATTTTTTCAAGAACTTAACAAAGCAAAACAACAGAAAAAGGTGAAAAAGAGAAAACAGAAGGCAAAGGAATCAATGCTCATCAGCTATAGATTTCTTAATCAAATGAGATGTACTAATTAAGTAGTAGCATAATAGTAATTTACAAGGCCAGTAGCAAGCGGAAAAAAAAGAAGAGGAAAATTAACAAATTAAATTGCTCATTGGAACAATCTTAGATTTCCATTGTTATCCTCATCAAGATGAGCACTAATCCTTACGAACAAGGCATAAAACAGTTCTAACTAAAAAAAAAACAAATAAACGTGACTAATAGTAATTAACCAGCCTCGATGTTTTTCTCTTCCTTGCACTAATTCTAGTTAAAACTTTATTTGTGCATATTTTTGTTTTAGATCAAGATGATGAAGAAGAGCCATTAGTAGCAACAACACTATCACTTGTGTGTAGTTGATGGATTATGCCTTGGATGTCTTTTTTGTTGTCACTGTTGCTTTGACCATGATGATGATGATGATGAAATTCTGAGTTGGTGTTGTTATGACTGTTATTTCTACTAACAATGCAAAAACCATTAACGTTGTTATTAGTACTGTTACCATTGTTGTGGCTGAGGTGGTTGTTGTTGTCTTCTCCAGAAGTGTGTTGATCTGATTTCTTCCCGAAGGTGTTCTTGTTATTGTGCATCCATACCTTTAGAACCCCCTTTTCAATTCCAATTTCGTTGCAGAAATTGTTCACCAGATCTTCATCTCTTTTCTGCATTTTCCACCCAACACTTTCTGAGAATTCCAGCATTTTCACCTTCTGATCTGGAGTGAATTTCGTCCTGAAACGCTTCCTCCCGTTAGAGTTTGCTACTAACGGAGCTGATGTAGGGTTGGGGTTCTTCTCCCCAGTAAACCCAGCACTGAGAGCTAAGAGCATGTGAGGTGCAGAAGCTGGGTAATAAGCAGAAGAAATGGGCGGTGGAGATGCGGAATTCGGACTACTGTGGTCCCCGCCACGCGGTGGCAGCGGCAGCGGCAGCGGCGGAGGTGGAGGAGGATGGTGGCGGTGGTGAGGCTGGTACTCAAGAACGGCGGTGGCGATGGGCGGAGGAGGAACCACAACGGGTTCTTCCGGTTCACGGCGGTGAAAATTACGGTGACAACCACAAGCAGCACATTTAAGAGAGGTAGGGTCAGCTGGGTTAGAAGAAGGAGAAGGCAAAAATTCACCACAGCCATCAACAGCATGAGTACCTAAACTAGCAGCATGGTTCTTGAGACATTCTTTGTAAATAACAACAACAGGGTGATGATGTTGATGATGCTGATGGTGGAGTGGATTTTTTCTTTTAAGTACACCATTACTCAAAGGGAAAGGCTTCACTTTTTGGATCTGAGTAGGTGTTTCAATTTCACCTTCTGGGGTTTTAACTGTAGTAGTAGTTGTAGTTGTAGTTGTTGTTGTTGTTGTTGTGTTGTTGTTGTTGGTTAAGTCCATGGCTGAAACATCTAACACTCTTGGCCTTTTTATCTTTTTGTCTTAAGAGAGTTAGCTAGATGATTAGATTTAGGGTCAAGATGATTTCATACAAAAAAGGAACCATCTTTATTCATGGGGAAAAGGTTAATAAGGAAGGAAGAAAAAATGAAAGGGGAGACTTTAAGTGAGAAGACAAGGGATGAAAAGAGACATCAAGGGTGTTTTTAGGTTTTTGGTTATGGTTTTGGGTTGATGAAGATGATGATAATGAAGATATGACTAGTGATGACCATAGATAATAAGATGGTTCATTGTTCTTTTGATCCCTCAACTTTTAATATACTTTCATTTTAGTCCTTATGATTAATGTATAATTATTTTCTTATATTTGTAGTGTTTGAGTTCATTATAGATGTCAACTTTATTAGCTTAAATATCAAAGAACTTTTATCTACTACGGCATAGACATACACATAAAAAAAAATCATCAAATATTTTCGTTTTTAATAAAATTTGAATTTAAAACTTCACAAAACTTAGCTCATTTTAACAATTACAATGCCCTTTAAGGATTTGAGATTATAATCAATCTTAAATAAATTAAATTCTCATCTCATTTAGATAAGAGAAATGTTATATTTAAATTATTTTTATAATTATACTTGAACTATAAAATATTAGTGCATATTTAACATAAACACTTGCAAAATCAAATATTCCAACAACTAGTGATTTACAAAATCTATGAAGATTCACAAACAGAATGATCAAAAGTGACATATCAACTAATTAAATATTTAATAGGAGTATATTTGATTAGATGCTATAAAGATTGAATATATCAATAGTTTGGGGACTAATAGGGTAAATTTTTGTAATAGAAATCTTGATTTTGTGGTTGTCCTTGTTAACCACTGGTGTATTTTTTGACCTTGGTTCCTAATCTAATCTATGGTTAACCTGCAGCTGCTGTCCCCACAACCCCACTTGCTTGTATTAGACTTGGGTGTCATGTGTGTAATAAATACCGCTGATCAGTTAAATGCCTATGGCAATACTCTTGTCTTCTTCTCCTTTGGATAATGATTCTTCAGCAATCAATTATTTAAGCTGCGAGGAATACAAATTAATCAAGCTATAACCAAATCATGATCCAGAGTATTAAGATACTAATTCTATTATAAGTAATTGAGAAAAAGAAAGGATTAGAGGATTCAGAAGGAAAATTTTGAAGTAACTGATAAAGTTATTGTCATCTCCTAGAAACATGTGGTAAGGTTGCATATAATAAATTTCTGAGATTAAATCCTTTTTTGACGCCGCACATGACATGAGCTTTAGTGCGTAGAATTTTCCTGTTTTTTTAAAGGACAAGCGTATTGAATTTAATCAATTTGGATTCCATAGTCGAGTTAGGTCATATTAGGGGAGTAATTAGTGTCATCGTTTAATTACAATGTGTCCCATCTACTGACTTTAATTTAATTGATACAGAAGACCTACTAGTGCTAGTTATTGTTTTACTTTGACTAATCTCTCGGTTGGGGGAAGCATTGGGAGGAGCCAGCAGTAGGCCATTAACAGGACATAATAAATGTGTACACTAATCAAGGGAATGGGCAATTGTTTTCTTGTGATTGAGTTACATCTTGTGTTCAAATCTTTCAATTATATTGCTGACACACTAGTTATTCAGATTTAAGAGAGATTAAAGTTGCAAGTTGTTATCTTGTTATACTATTTCTACACGAATTTCACCTCATGATAAGCTAACTTTTATAATTAAATTAGGCTCAATGTTCACTGTTAAATTGATGGTTGGCGCAAGAGGTTTGTCATTTTTGAGTTGATGATGTACTTAACTGATTTTTGGTTACAATGCTACTTCTGTTGAGGTTATTAATTAATCAGCATCATAATTAGCTTGTTAGGACATAATTATGAATGAATTAGGTAGAGATAATAATTGATTTGAGTAACTAAAAAATTAATTGAAACATAGAAATGGAATTTACTGCAAGGTGTCTGAATTCTGATTCATTTAGTGAAGGAACCTTATTTGTCAAAGTTACAGTTGGAAAATCAGAGCTACCCAATTTTCCAAGACTAAACCTTGACATACTCCATGGTTAAAATTAGTATACACGTTTACTCCTGGATACTTTCTACTCTCTGCCGGTATAATCGTACCTTTTCCTTCCATTGCAACATAAAATACTATTTTTGGTATTATTGAGTTTCAAATATTTGTATATATATTTTGCTGCTTATAAATATTCCTATTTTTCTTGTGACAAGCCAATGAATAATTTCAGAAAATAAGGGAATTTTCATATTAATTTTTTTTTTTTTTTTGGATTTCACATTCGTGGTCCAACACCCACTTGATATCAACTAATTTAGATTTGTGCCAAGTAAAGTCCATTTAAAGAAAGGGACTTTCATATTTAAGATTCAAATTCAAAATCTATGGGTAAAAGAGAAGCAATACATCTTTTGGTGGTTAATCGATAATATTTAATCTTTATATATCATATAATGTTTTGATAAATGGTTAAAGGGCGTATACCAAACCACCTTTCACTTAAAATGATTCTTTTCGTAGAGTCATGTTAGAAAAAACATCTCCACCTCTTAGATAGGAGCAACATCTATATACAATCTACCCTTCCAACCTCACTTTGTAATACTACACTAAATATATTATTATTGCACATTTCTACTCTATAATTTATTTCACATAATATAATTTACATACTTAGCAATAACTTATGCGACTATTAGCAATACCCAAAGGAAAAGAGTGAAAATGTGTTATCACTAATCTAATTTTTTGTACAAATATCCATTAGTATTTTTTTGGGGTGGGGGGGGGGGGTGAATACAGAAATTCTGTAACGGTTGAGGTTTGTCCAGGAAAGAAACAATAGACCTCCTCACATGGTAGAATAGCCTGACAAAAACCACTGTGCAAACCTTACGTAAGAAGAGTAGCGTACAAACCTCGAACTTAACCTTTTTTCGCTATTGGAGTTTAGTGCATGAAAAACGAGTACTTAACAATTAAATAATTATGATTAACTCTTCCAAACCCTGCCACGTGTACTTCCTAACAACACGTGGATCTTATTATTTAGCTTGAAAAGCTTGCCACGTACTACTTAGTTTCCCATTATTTTACGTCTTTCTATTAACACAAACAAAGTATGATTACGTACTAAGTTTGAATTTCCTAATTGTCAGCTTGTCATTTTCTTGATTTAAGTCTATTTATAAACAAAGAATAAGAACAAAAGGCATCACAGAATCTCAAACTCACATCTCATCATTGTTAATTTTTTTATTTGCTCTTTTGACTCTAAAAGGTTGAAACCGTTGTGTGCACTGAATACTGAGCTAACCTATTTTATATATTTTTTGTTAATAGTAAACAATTGTAGAATTAAAAATTAAGTAATATATTCCTCCTCCATTTGGTATTTTTTTAAAACAGTTAATTTAGCTAATTTAGAATTATACTATATTATATTATTTTTATTTTAAAATTTTAATTTATTTATTCAAATCTCAAAACAACAACAACAACAACAAACTCAGTATATTCCCACATAGTGGGGTCTGAGAGGGTAAAATATATGCAGTCCATCCACTACATCCGAAGACATAGAGAAGCTGTTTTCGATAGACCCCTGCTCAAAACAAAGGACCGAAGACAAACGTCGCAAGCATACAACATGATAAAAATAACAGAGATACAACAATCACAAAAATAAAGTACATTAACCAACAAAGGACACCCCCTCCCCCCAACCCTAGCATTACCAACCAAGCTACACCAAACTCTTCTAACTACAACCTATGACTTGACCACACACCTTAGCCCTCTATCCTAATATTCTTCCTCCAAACCTTTCTATCGAGGATCATGTCCTCAGTGAGCCTTAACTGCTCCATGCCACGTCTAATCACTTCTCTCCAGTATTTCTTCAGTCTACCCCTACCCTGCTTGAAACCATCCAAGGTCAACCTCTCACACCTACGAACTAGGACATTCGTGCCCCTTCTCATCACATGACCAAACCATCTCAACCTCACTTTTCATATCTTATCCTCCACCGACGCCACCCCCTTCTCCCAAATAATCTCATTTCTAACCCTGTCAGCCCTCGTGAATCCACACATCTAACGCAACATCCTCATTTCCTCCACCTTTAACTTCTGGACGTGAGAATTCTTAACAAGCCAACACTCCATTCCGTACAACATAGTCGGACGGACTGCAACTCTGTAAAATTTGTCTTTAAGCTTGGGAGGCTCCTTCTTATTGCATAAAATTCCCGAGGCAAGCCGTCATTTCAACCAACTTGCCCCAATACGATGAGAGACATGCTCATCAATCTCTCGATTCCCCTGAATCATAGACCCAAGGTACTTAAAACTATCCCTCTTACAAACTACCTGAGACTTCAACTTCACTACCACCCCGTCCTCTTGCCTCGAGTCACTAAACTTGCACTCCGGGAACTCCGTCTTGGTCCTACTCAACCTGAAACCTTTAGCTTCCAGGGTTTGTCTCCAAACCTCCAACTTATCATTAATACCTCGACGTGATTCATCAATCAAAACTACATCATCCGCAAAAACATACACCAAGGCACCTCACCTTGAATACTCTGTGTCAACACATTTATCACCAAGGCAAATAAAAATGGACTAAGAGTCGATCTCTTGTGCAACCCTGTCAAGACCGAAAAATGCTCGGAATCTCCTCCCACAATCCTTACCCGAGTCTTCGCCCCCTCGTACATGTCCCTAATCAAACGAATGTACACCACTAGGACCCCCCTCGCCTCCAAGCATCTCCAAAGAACCTCCTTAGGGACTTTGTCATATGCTTTTTCCAAGTGAATAAACACCATGTGCAAATCCCTCTTCCTCTCTCTATACTGCTCAACTAGTCTCCGCACTAAGTGAATTGCCTCAGTCGTCGAATAGCCAGGCATAAATCCAAATTGATTCTCCAAAATAGACACTATATTCCTCAACCTCCGCTTCACCACCCTCTCCCAAATCTTCCTCGAGTGAATCAACAACTTAATACCACGGTTGTTGTTGCAACTCTGAATGTCACCCTTGTTCTTATATAAAGGAATCATGGTGCTCCATCTCCACAATTCGTACATCTTAGCGGACTTGAAAATCTTGTTGAACAAATTGGCCAGCCATCTTAACCCTGCCCTGCTAGCAAACTTCCAAAAATCCATTGAAATCTCATCGGGACCCGTCGCCCTTCCTCTTTGCATCTTGCGGATAGCCTCACAAACCTCCTCCACCTTAAAACATCGATAATAGCTGAAATCGCGACATTCTTCGGTGTGCTCCAACGCCCCTAACACAATGCCTTTGTCCCCCTCATCATTCAAAAGCCTATGAAAATACGAATGTTATCTTTTCTTAACAAGAACGTCTTCTACCAAAACTCTGTCATCCTCCCCCTTAATGCACTTAACTTGGTCCAGATACCGACCCTTACGCTCCCTAGCTTTGGCAAACCTATACAACCTCTTTTCCCCGTCTTTCTCCTCTAAACCTACATACAATCTCTCAAACGCTGTTGACTTAGCAGTTGTGACTGCTAACTTAGCCTCCTTTCTAGCTAACTTGTACTCCCCCATGCTCACCCGTCTCTCCTCTTCATTCTTATTCTCAACCAACTTAACGTAAGTCGCCTTCTTCGACTTCACCTTCTTCTTAACTTCTTCATTCCACCACCAATCCCCCCGATGCCGGCCAGACTAGCCCCTCGAGACACCCAAAACCTCTCTAGCAGTCTCCTTAAAGTAACCCACAGCCGTATCCCACATACTATCCACGTCCCCCTATACTCCCAAGTACTCATCCCCTCCAACTTTGCCTCTATCTCTAAAACACTAATCGGGGTCAGGCCCCCCACCTAACTCCAGGGCGACCCTCCTTATCCCTTCTCTTTTTTCCCTTCTTAATAACCAAGTCCATCACCAGAAGCCTATGTTGGGTTGCAAGAGTCTCACTCGGAAAGACCTTACAATCCTTACACAAAGCTCTATCCCCCTTTCCTAAGCAGCAAAAAGTCAATCTGATTCTTGACTAATCTACTATAGAAAGTAATCAGATGCTCCTCCTTCTTTGGAAAGAAGGAATTCAGGACCACCAACCCAAAGCCCCTCGCAAAATCCAAAAGAGTAGCTCCTCCATCATTCCTATCCCCAAAACCAAAGCCACCATGCATATCCCCATAACCTATCTGTAATGCCCCGATGTGCCCATTGAAGTCCACTTCGATGAAAATCTTCTTCGAGCTAGGCACGCCACGAACCACCTTGTCCATAACCTCCTAAAATCTCCTCTTTTCCTTCACGTCCAGGCCCACCTGTGGCGCATAAGCACTACTGATGTTCAACGTAAACACTGTAGTTTCTCATTCCTACGTCTCTCACTACCTGAGTACCATAGTTTGTACCCATCCACATCCTTAGCCTTCGAACCTACCCACTTAGAATCTTTACCAGCTCTATCGACTTACCCTGAAGGGTCCCTATGTTCCACGACCCTAACCTCAATCTATCCTCTCTCGAAACCCCTCCCCTAATATCTCGTCCTCCGCCTCTCCACCTTAACCCAACACCGAACCCCCACCCCATCCCCATCCCCCAGGACATGGCCCTATTCTACCATTTACCACCAAAGTCACTATTCAACAAAGGATGACAAGAAAAACAGGTATAAAAATAACACAACAGTAAAAGGCGCATGCAAAGCACATAATACCACCAAAATTCAAGAACAACAGATGCTAGGCACCAAATTAATAGACAGATTAATCCACACAAATTTCAGGCAATAAATTCGATGACAAAGAAAAATAAAAACCAAAATCATATTATTAATATGGTTTGGTCAAATAACCTACATATTAAAAATAATATTAAAAAAAAAAACTTAAAACCTATTGAGAGAAAATCTTCCCCTAAACAAAACTCTTCAAACAACTACATTGTGAATTTTATTGTGTAATGGAATGAGAAGGGGGTCTTCTATTTATAGATGTCCAAAACCCTTACTCTAAGAAATAGGTTAGCCAAATATGAAAAAGAATTATATTTTCCTTTTAGAAAAAATAAAAGTAAATATGGTTACTTTTATTTTTCTTCCAAGAAAAAGTAAAACTTAATTTTGGTAAGAAAATCAGGGCAAAAACCCTAACAAATCTCTCCTTTTTGGCTTGATTTTCTACAAAATATTCTTGATCCTCCTTCCTCTTGTGCATAGTTTTAGTTCTTCTCATATTCTTCATATATCACTGCTGTTTGACATGCTTTAAAAATTGAGCCTTTTTGGGTGCCCTTTTCGGGTTAAAAATATTGGAGCCCTTTTGCAGGGTTAAAAGTGAGCTTTATTTTCAAATATGTGACAACAGGATTGTTGAAAATATGATTGACAGTTATCTCCACATGTAGTTTTATTTTGACAAAATATCTTCATTATCATCAAATTGATTGCAACTTTGATCTCAATATGTCCTCAATCTGAATCATCGGACCATTAAATCATGAGCTCTAATATCACTTATTGGGTTCGAACTAGAGAGGGCATCATGCGGAAGCTATTAGTTGCAAACCATGAGATGATAAATCCGATGACAAAGAAAAATAAAAACTAAAATCATATTATTAATATGGTCTGGTCAAACGAGCTAACATATTAAAAATAATATTGAAAAAAAAACTTAAAACCTATTGGAAGAAAATCTCCCCTTAAACAAAACTCTTCAAACAACTACATTGTGGATTCTATTGTGTTATAGTATGAGAAGGGGGTCTTCTATTTATAGATGTCCAAAACCTTTTCTTTAAGAAAGAAGTTAGCCAAATATGAAAAAGAATTATATTTTCTTTTTTGAAAAAATATAAGTAATTATGGTTACTTTTATTTTTCTTTCAAGAAAAAGTAAAACTTATTTTTGATAAAAAATTAGGACAAAAACGCTAACACTTACATCATCACATAGACATTCCATGTGTATTTACATCTTACATCATAAGTAGTTATAGGCCAAAGGCATCGATAGACACTCAAACTTGTTGCCAAAATTCACTTAGACACCTCAATTATGGCCTGTACATATCAGGCCCCTAACCCCCCCGAATTTTGATTTTATTGGGCATTTTTTTGTCAATCAGCAAAAGGCTGAAGTGTGTGTTGCACACACGCGATGATGTGAAAAAATTAACCAATTAAGAAAAACATGTGGCAAAACAAAATTATAAATGAAATTGTTGATATTTTCTATTTTTATTTAATTATTTATTTAATAATAATTTCTTAATTTAAAAAAAAAGAAAGAA
The DNA here is from genome assembly GCA_030864215.1 of Capsicum pubescens. Taxonomy (NCBI): domain Eukaryota; kingdom Viridiplantae; phylum Streptophyta; class Magnoliopsida; order Solanales; family Solanaceae; genus Capsicum; species Capsicum pubescens. The sequence continues at coordinate 116,195,326 of CM061539.1, forward strand.
AAAAACACCCCACCCCCGTTGTCGTCTTCTTCACCCCCTCCCCCGTCGTCTTCACACACACACACATAGTCGTCGTCATCACCCCATCCCTTTTCACTGCAAACTTTCATTTATTTTTGTTGTTGTTATTTACATGAATTTACATACATTGACTCTTGCTATGAATAATATGTTGAAAATCCAACAATTCAAATGTAGCAAACTTTCATTTTTTCCGGCACACTAATGGCTGAAAAGAATAAGATTAACAACAATTTTTTTTTAAATCAAATTCAAAAATAAGAACAAGAAAGGAGAAAAAGTAGAAAAAATGGTAGGAGAATGAAGTTTAGCAAAAAAAAATAAATGAAGAAGAAGAATGGTGAAGAAGATGAAATAGGGGTATCGGGGGGGGGGGGGGGGGGAGGAATTATGTTGGAGGTTTTTTTTAAAAGAAATTTGTTTTATTAAAAATATGTTGGAGGTTTTTTTTTTTTAATTTAGTTTTATAAAAAAAAATATTTGGGGCCCTTAGTGCCACTTGGTACTTTTCTATTCGTAATTTAATAAAAAAATTACTTTTCACGCGCCTTTCGAGATTAAACAGCACACGCAGTGCCATGTAGGTAAAAAATACCCAATTGAATAAAAATTCGGGGGGTTTAGGGGCCTGATAGGTACAAGTCATAGTTAAGGTGTCTAAGTGAATTTTGACAATAAGTTTGAATGCTATCAATGCCTTTGCCTTACCTCTATAAATATTATTAGTGCATAAAACTTTTGGCAAATCCTTATTTTTAGCAAACACCCGAGAAAAGAACTTTAAATCATTTATTTTAAAAGAAGATATTCAAAACAGTATCAGGAAATTAAATTGAATCAAACAGTCTACATTATAATAATTTTTTTTCTAAGACTTTTCTGAAAATAAGTACTCCTAATTCCGTGTGTGATCGTATGTACAAACAAAAAGAAAATAGGGGGAAAAGGTACGTACTATTTTTACGTGATCAGAACTCAGAAGGCCTTGCAATAAATTCAAACATTGGTTTAATAGTTTGCATAAACTCTCAAAACACGACTGTCATAATTCCGAAATTATTCAAATAATTTTAGCTTATAATATGGTCTATTATTTTAATAAATTTGAAAAAACAAGTTTAAGGATCGGAGTATCTGAATCACAAAACTTCATGTTTAAAAATATAAAAATTGACGTCTAAACAAGGGCTAAATCACATTCCGAATAGCTTTTTTCAACTTTAATTTCGTAGACACCTTTTCAAACTTCAATTAAATCATGTTCAAATCAATTTGTTAATTAGGTTCATATCTCAATATCTCGTGTTAGTTGTCCATAGCATAATTTTTACTTGTGCTATTCATGACTGCGTTTTGAAGTATTCTGCTGTGATAGAATTGATTTTATTATCCATTTCTAATTAATAGCAGTAATTAAATATATATAAGACTAACCAGTAGAGGTGATTATGGGTTTAATATTTGCATGCTTTGATAGTGCCTCCATGCATTCTTCTTTAGTCATTTGGAAAATCAAGCACTTTTCTATCAGATGGTGTACCTATATTAGGGTTAAGAAACAAAAACAAGAAGCAATTAAGAATAGAGAATAAACAATCATTTATTTTAATTTGCACTTTTCATCAAGGATTATAGCGCAATGAATAAGATCTGGTCTGATCTCTTCACCCTTAATCAGATATCTCGAGTTTAAAACTAAGAATGAGAGGGAAAAAAATCCTAGTAGGGAGCGCTAGTAGGCCTTACACGACGCACATCCAGATTAGTTGGTAGGGTTAGATCTATTAGTATAAATATGGGTTAATTTGAACTTTTGAACATTGAAATCACTAAAAAATATTGAACTCTGAAGTCTGTACTCACAACTCAAACAAGGTATGAGTTCAGTAGAGTTAAAATCTTGAAGTCTGCTCTGATAGTTGGAATCCCAAAATAGATACTGGACACTGAATAAGTGAAAATACGAAAAAAGAAGAAGAAGAGAGTTAATCGACAATAGTATAAATAACATAAGTTTTTTGAATTATACACGATCACTAAATAAATAACGAGTAGACCATAGATAATATTTAATTTACCAAGTGGATGTATGAAACAAATGAATGATCAGTGCTCATGATATGTAGATTTAGCGTTTTTTTTCTTTTTTGGATTTTCAAACTGTTTCAAATAAATTTTATCCAAAAAAATAAATCTCACCGATCGAAGCCAAAGCTGAGTGATGATAGCGCGAGGCACCTCTTGATTCTTGCCTCACTTACCATGTGGAGTAAGTATTCCTTAATGTAAACACTTAAAAGTTTCTTTCTCCCACCAATATGGAAGAATGAGCAGACTTTTCCATTTTAAATACACTTTCCATTTTGAGTGTTATCTTAATCTATTTGGTTCCTCTATTTTCTATTCACCCTTTAATCTTGAACCCAACACAAAGCAATTCATATTCACAAATGACAGAGGTTAACAAATATGAATCCAAAATAGTAAAATATTTAGGTCCCCCATTCTGACAACAGAAAAGGAGAAAAAAAATTGCAGGTCTAACTCTCTCGTCTTGTACAATATACTCATTAAATTTAGACTAAAACATGGGTCCCAAATTACAAAAATGAAAACCAAATACCAGTAAAGTCCACTACACACCCATAACTTTATAACATGGATGAACTCATGGGCTTACCTTTTTTTTAAAAAATAAAAATAAATTATATAGCTATATGCTATTCAAAGTACTTTATTTAATCTGTTTAGCATAATTATATTATTGAGTGAATGAAAATTTAAGCTTTATGTCTCCATCAATTCATTTCTTTTAAAAAAGAAAAGAAAAAGAAGAATACCCCTTGATATAACAAAACAGAAAGCAAATTGAATTTTTTTGGAAACGACGACCAGTCACATTCAATTCGTGGTTAATTCTTAGATTTAATATCAAGAAGCACCAAATGATATTGACAATAACATATATTTTTGTGTTTTAAATGTTTAGTTTGCTGGGTTTTGTTATTTAAAGATTAAGCTATAAAAATAAAGTGTACTGTGAACTGACGAAAAAAAACAGAAATTTGAAGAAAGTTTAATTCTCCCTTCACCCACATTAGTTAATGAAGAGGAGAATTTTTGTGTTTATATATAAAACATTTCTTTTGGCCCTTAAAAGTTTGAGAATAGGGTCTCTCTTCGTGCCCTTATTTGGCTTTAGCTTTGGCTAATGATTGATTAATAAATTTTCTGCATCTTTTTTAAGAAAAACAATAGGTGTTAGTGTTATTTAAAATGTTTGTTGAGTTCGCTGAAATTCTGCAATTTTGATTGTCACTATTATAGAATAATGTTCAGTTCTATGCTGGAAGAAATTAATCCAAATCTTGAATAATTATAAGGAAATTAAATTCTTTAAGAAAATAAAAATTTCTATGGTTTTAATCCATAAAATAAACACGTTGTTGAATATATAATTTTGATAAATAAAACGAAGCAGTGGTTTGGTTTATTTACCAAAACTAGCACATGCTATATTTTTTGTTAAGTCAAGTCAGGAATGGAGCTCAATTAGCAAAATATGACCAGTTAAATACACTTCATAAAAAATTTATAATATATACTCCTATACTTGAACTCCACTAACGAAATCTCAGATTCGCCACTAAACCGGCAATACAAAAGTACTATATTAAAGGTATTTCGACTTTGTTTGTTGTACAACATTACAATGTTTCACTAGCTAGCATTAATTTGCCTTTTCTTTTTCCATTTGTAATTAGTTGACAAAGGAATCTTAAATTTGAAATTTGAGCATGGCAGATCTATTAAATGACCTGATGAAAAATAGTTTGGAACTCGTAACAAAAGAATCCTTACATTAAACTACAAAACATTTTGAAAAAGAAAAAGGGATACTGCTATTACAGTAATCTCCAGTTTTCAGAAAAATAAAATAAAAGGTGACGAGCATTGGGAAGCAAGGTGTGCAGTCAATATTACTGAAATTTTGAGAGCTCATCCGCCTAATCTCCTAAACAAAATTATAATTAAAGAATGATTCCTTTTAGGCACCAATAGGTGGTTAGTTGCAAATGTTTGTACAATATATTATTAATTTACCCAATTAGGTATTAGTTTGACATCTATTACCAAAATAACTTTATTTTATTCCAACTCTCACCAATTCCCTTGCTTCACGGGTTTCCTATTTTGGATTCTCTCCCTTCGCTCATTTATTATTTTTCTTTACAAGCATATATACATTTTTTAAATCTTCAAGGCTACAAGTTTCTGTCGGAAAAAATTTCTCGATCTTCACAAAGTAGGGGTAAAGTTTGTATACATATAACTCTTTTCAAACCCCTCTTATAAAGTTATAATGAATTTATTATTGTGTGTCACTGTACTTGAACTTATTATAGCGATGGAAAATGGTAACACTTTAAATATTGTTAGATTTGTAAGAGGTGCAAATGAAAAATGAATAAATATTTTTTCTGAAAAGACACCAAGAGAAATAATGCAATTTGAATAGACATCTTTTCACTTTGAATGGTTATAACCTTTCTAATGAGTTGTGACTTTTCTGAAGAGGTACACCTTTTTCAAGAGTTACACATTTATGAAGAGGTGCACATTTCTGAAACATTACTTCTTTTCATGAAACAACATATAAATGAGAAATTTGAGTTGAAAACAACTTCTTCTTCTTCTTCTCCTCCTCCTCCTCCTCCTCCCCCCCTCCTCCTCCTCCTCCTCCTCCTCCTCCTCCTCCTCCTCCTCCTCCTCCTTCTTCTTCTTCTTCTTCTTCTTCTTCTTCCTTCTTTTCTTTCCTCTTCCTCTTCTTCCCCTTCCTCTTCATCTTCTTCTTCTTCTTCTTCTTCTTCTTCTTCTTTTAATTCTTCTTCTTCTTTTAATTCTTCTTCTTCTTCTTCTTCCTTCTCTTCCTCCTCTTCCTCCCCCTCCTCCACTTCTTCCTCTTCCTCTTTCTCCTCTTCTTCCTCTTCTTCTTCCTCTTCCTCTTCCTTTTCTTCTTCTTCCTCTTTATCTTTCTCTTCCTCTTCCTCTTCCTCTTCCTCTTCTTTCTCTTCCTCTTCTTCTTCTTCTTCTTCTTCTTCTTCTTCTTCTTCTTCCTCTTCCTCCTCTTTCTCTTCCTCCTCTTCCTCCTCCTCATCTCCTCCTCTTCCTCTTATTCCTCTTCTTCTTCCTCTTCCTCTTCTCTTCTTCTTCCTCTTCCTCTTCCTCTTCCTCTTCTTCTTCTTCTTCTTCTTCTTCTTCTTCTTCTTCTTCTTCCTCTTCTTTCTCTTCCTCTTCCCCTTCCTCTTCTTCTTCTTCCTCTTTCTCTTCTTCCTCCTCCTCCCCCCCTCTTCTTCCTCTTCCTCTTCTTCCTCTTCCTCCTCTTCTTTCTCCTCTTCTTCCTCCTCTTCTTCTTCCTCTTCTTCTTCCTCTTCTTCTTCTTCCTCTTCTTCCTCCTCCTCTTCTTCTTCCTCTTCCTCTTCTCTTCTTCTTCTTCTTCCTCTTCTTCTTCTTCTTCTTCTTCTTCTTCTTCTTCTTCCTCCTCTTCTTCTTCCTCTAATTCTTCTTCTTCTTCCTCTAATTCTTCTTCTTCCTCTTCTTCTTCTTCTTCTTCTTATTCTTTTAATTCTTCTTCTTCTAAAATCTCTAGTGTGATCTTCAAACTATTGAGTGGGTTCGTGGTTCCGAAAACTTGAGGTACCACTATTTTCTAAAGTGAACCATTTTATCCTAGGAGGAGATATTCCATTAACCTTGAGTACTTGAGGGGAATAAATTCCTTAAGGACACGCTGTGAATTCGGTGGACTTGATTCCATCATTTGTTTGTCTTCATCTTGATTTCTTTAAGTTGGTTTTACTGTTTTTTCAAAAATAATGGAAACTTCATTTTGATAGTTCATTTGATAATTCATTTGAACTTGTGTTTGAAGTTGTCGGAACTTCTTTGTAGTTCTTGAAGTTGTTCTTGAACTTAGTGTTTATGTTCATATTGTTAAATACAAATTTTGTACCCGGAGAATAACAATCTTAAGAAATTTATTATAATCTATATTTTTGAGTTTCTGAAGATTAAAACTTTTGGATTTCTACTCTGTTTGAACTTAATAGTGATTTGAAAATATAAAACTTCATCACAAACTAAAGTTCATTCGATTGTCGATTAGAAGAACATAAAAATTTTGTCGTTAAATTAGAAATAAATTATTTAATGTTTTAAACTTTATAGTTAATACTTTGACATACTAAATTAGTTGTCTCTTTGTGATAGCAAAATAACTGTTGAAAATCAAGTTAATGATGGAATGATAAATGTCACAACAATAAATATTGCTATTTCAAGCCATTCAAATGCTGCACCCACCATGGCACTGGTGAAAAATTTAAAAAACTTTCTGGTGTGGATTTTAAAAGGTGGCAGCTGAAGATGTTCCTTTACTTGACTACATTAAGTCTTCAAAGATTCATCACAGAAAGAGTACCAAAGTTTCCGGAGAAAACATCGAAAAAGAAATGCTTTATAATAACTAAAGTTTGAAAGCACTAGGATTTCTTATGTAAGAACTACATATTGAGTGACCTTCAAAATGATCTGTACAATGTGTACAACAATATGAAAACCTCTAAAGAACTATGGGATGCTTTGGAAAAAAAAATATAAAATAGAAGATGCAGGAATGAAGAAATTCATTGTTGCAAGATTTCTAGACTTTAAAATGGTAGATAGTAAAACTGTTGTTGCCTATGTTAAAGCACTGCAAGTCATCATTTATGATATCGTAGCGGAAGAGTTGGCTGTGAACGAAGCTTTTTAAATAGCTGCTATAATCGAGAAGTTACCACTTTTGTAGAAAGATTTCAAAAACAACTTAAAGCACAAGAGAAAGGAGATGTCTATTGAAGATCTCATTGCGAGGTTACAGATTGAAGAGGACAACAAAAAAATGAGAAGAGGTCTAGAGGAAATTCTCCAATAAGTAGAGCGAATATTGTGGAGGACGACCCTAATAAATCAAAGAAAATAAATAAAGCGTTAAGACAATAAAGCAATTCCCCTAGGAAAAATTTAAAAGAAATTGCTTTAACTGTGAAAAGGTTGGCCATAAGTTGACAGATTGTCGGGGTCCCAAGAAAGGTAAGAAAAAAGATCAAGCTAACATGGCTGAATCTACAAATAAAGTGGACGATCTATGCGCAATGATTTTGAAATGCAACTTGGTTAGAAATCCTAGAGAATGGTGGGTTGATTCAGGTGCCACCCGCCACATATGTGCCAAAAAGAAATTATTTATATCGTACGCTCCTACTCAAGCCGATGAGAAGATATTTATGGTTAACTTTGCGTCAACAAAAGTTGAAGGAACATGCAAGATTTGTTTGAAGATGACATGAGTCAAGGTGGTGATACTCAACAATGTTCTTTATGTTCCAAAGTTGCGAAAGAACTCAGTTTCTACTTCACTCCTGACTAAGAATGAATTCAAATGTGTATTCATTTTTGAAAAAAGTTTTAATTAGTAAAGGAAAAGTATATGTAGGTAAAGGTTACCTCACTAAGGGACTTTTTAAGATCAATGTAATGAATGTTGAAATCAATAAAAGTTCTATTACTTCTTACTTATTTGATTCAAATAAATTATGGCATGAACGTTTAGGACATGCCAATTACAGAATCTTGTGAAAACTGATTAATTTAGTAGTTTTTCCTAACTTTGAGTGAAATAAATCAAAATGATAAATATATGTGGAATCCAAGTATGCTATGCATCCATATAAGTCTGTTGAAAGAAATTCCAATCCCTTAGACTTAATACATACAAACATTGGTGATATGAAGTCAGCACTATCTCATGGTGAAAAAAATATTTCATAACTTTTATTGACGATTGCACTAGATATTGTTATGTTTTTTTTGCTAAAGGGTAAGGATGAAGTAATAGACGCGTTTTGGCAATATAAAAATGAAGTTGAAAATTAAAAATATTAAAACAATAAAAAGTGACAGGGGTGGAAAGTATGAATCTCCATTTGCAGAGAAATATTTAGAAAATGAAACTTTTCCATCAAACTACTTCCCTACTCACCTTAATCAAATGAGATTAATTAAAGAAAACATTGATCATTAAGAAAAATGATGAATGTCTTACTCATAAGTTAAGGTTTACCACAAAACTTGTGGGGGGAAGCTATCCTTGCAATAAATCGAATACTAAATAGAGTGCTCCATAGCAAGATACACTCTATACCTTATGAAAAATAAAAAGGAAGGAAATCTAACTTAAAATATGTAATGACCTGATTTTTGGTGATTTACGTGAGATATTTATTTCTGTATAAATTTGATAATTTTAACAGTCCCCGTTGTTGATTTGTAGTATTTCTGGGGGTAAGGGGATGATTGACATGATTTTTGGTGTATTTCGGTGTGATTTATGCGATATTGTGGTTGGTGGCTAGAGAAGTCTTATTGTTGAGTTCTGTCAACATTCATTGATATGTGCATCGAATGACAAAACAGAATGCACCGGCAGATTCAGAATGTTAATTTTAGGTTGGTAACATAGTTGGTGTGTATTTACAAATTTTATATCTTATTTTGATCCTCAGTTCAGAAAGTAATGAAATTGGGTTTCGGGGGGTCAATTTTGTAAAAATAATATTTTTTTTGAATCTGATATTGCCATTGAGTTTAGATTATCTAATTTGATAGGGTAGCATATTTTGTTTGCATTCATAGGATTTTGGATGAATTCCAAGAGATTCGTGGAGACTTGGAGAATTCCAATTTTCCAGTTGGTGCTGGTGCACTTGCGATCACGATTGGCCAGTCGCTTATGCGACTCAGCTGATCAGCCCTAAGTGTCGCATACATGACATCTTGGTCACGATCACGAGCCCTATAAATGCGATGATAGGATTACATATGCGATACCTGCCCTCAGGCTAGGTATCACATATGCGACCCGGATATCGTGTATGCAATGCCTGGGTCCTTTATATACCCATGTTTTGTCATTTTCACCATTCTTTGAGACTTGGAGCTTAGGATTTAGTGATTTTGAGCCATTTCTCCCTCCTTTAAGCTTGTGTAAGCTCTATAACACCTATTTCGACTACTTTGTCCAAATTTTAATGGAAGCTCCATAATACCTATTTCAACTACTTTGTCCAAATTTTATCAAGTAATTCTTGTTTAAACGCGAATTTAAATATAGACATTGGGGATTTTGGCCCGTAAAGCCTAAAAATTGTAATTCTCTAGTTTAAACTCTGATTGTAACCCATTTTCACTTGGGTGAGTTTCTAATCTTATAATTATAACTTTTCTTAGAATTTCATCTTTAGAACAACTTCAATTCTCAATTTTAAAAATGAATTTTTGAGATTTTCGTCGATAAAGCTTGAACATGATTTTTTCTTCAATTTGGGCCTTGTTTGTAACTCATTTTTCTGTGGGTTTTCAATCGTAGACTCCTAAAAATATGGAGAATATGTTTAAAAACTAAAATTACAATTTTTATCTTTTTTTTGAAAAATCTATTTTGGGGGGCTCGTTTTGGCCCCGACTTGAAAATAGGCAATATAGGTACCATTGGCTTTTTTTGACACATAGATTCTATATTTCTATGTATTTGTTGATTTTGGGTCTGTTCGTTATGATAATGACTTTGAATTGAAGGCTTTCAAATTAATTTTTGACATTCGAGGTAGGTTATGGCTTAACTTTTTCAGTCTGGGTTGAGCAGTTAATGTCGATACAAAAGCATGTTGAGGGTGTGGAAACTGATCACAAAAATGGATATAATTATTATATTATGCCCATGTGGGGGCCCTATATATTGCTGTGTTTGGTGGATTTGAAATATTATTTGATATGTGTGACCGTGTGGGTCTTATATGACAAGGTTGGCAATAAATACGTGAAATTAACTATGTCTTGTATAATGAAAAAGCCTAATGTGGTTTAATGGTGTATTTAATTATATCCTACTCTCTTTGCATATGGTTTATATTGACATTCATGGATGGTTGAAAATATTAAGTGGATTATTGTCTCATTTGGTTGGTATATTGGTTGGATATGAAAATACTCATTCTAGTTGATTGTGAGCATTACATCCTCATATCATACACATTCATAAAACATTGGTACCACCTTGGAAATTCTAAAAATACTGGAAAAACTGGCTTTTTCTAACAAAAATGTGACTTCTGTAACATCCTCTACCGATGAATGTGTCAGAGAGAAGTTATAGATATTGGTTATATACAGGTTGACGAACCCTCTATGGGTCCTACGTTAGAAGATTTAGCTCTGTAGGTGTATACCGAGGTTGTGCGACAACCTCAAACACCATCATTATCATCATTATCATCATTATCATCATTATCATCATTTCCATTTCATTTGTATTTACTTTGTTCATTTCTATGACGTATTATTTTTCTTGATGTGATACCTGTCTATGTGTATTTTTTCCCTCGTATTCGTATGAGTAATACCTGTATACTTGTCTTTATAATTCATATTGCTGTGGTGTATGTGAATATTATAGAACTGTTAGTGGAGACGGTGTGGGCTACCATTTGGGATATTTTCTGGTTGCAAGTGATGTGCCCTTAGTGTGTATTTTGTATGCTTTATTTTCTGCTTTTCTTAGTCAGCCTATGATACCTACTAGGTACAAGTGGACTATACTCACTTCCACTTTACCCTTTCAATCCAGATCCAGGTTTGAGTATGCCTCACGGTGGTTGACTTCGAGCAATATTTTAGAGCTATTCGAGGTAGCCGTTGGATTATTTATTCTAAAGTCTACTACTACCTTTATTTATTTAGACTATGTCTTTATTTTGCATTCAGAGATAGAGTTGTTCCTGTTTGAGATATCTAATGTATTTTTATCTCGAGTTATATCAGTTAGTTCATTCACTGTGACACCAGGTTTTGGGCTTATGGTATGATATCTTTGGTTATGTTCTTCCTCTTCTACTATATTATGTGTTTCTGCTTCATTATAAAAGAATTACTTTGGGTTATTATCATTACTTTCCCTTTTGTATCAGTTTGTGTGATAGATTTACTTGTCTATGCTTGACCCGACAAGTGCCATCATGATCCTTAGTTTTTAGATCATAACAAATTGGTATCAGAGCAGACAGGTTCATTAGTCTCAATAGTGTAAGAACAGGATATCTAATAGAGTCAATTGGACTAGTACATAGACGTCCGTATCTATTTTTGAGAGGCTATAGGTCGTCCATAAGAAATTTCCCTTATTTTGTTCCTTATCATGCGGTTTCCAATTATATCTTATGTTCTATGTCAGATTTTACTCTTGTCTATGTAGATGGTGATGACTAGGTCTCGTGAGGTTAGAGATACTGAGCCTTTATCCGACGAGAGAGCCTAGTTTAGAGGGTGAGTTGTAAGTCATGGACGAGTTCGATGTAATGGACGAGCACAAGGATATGCCCCATCTAGGAGTAGTGCTAGGGGACTCTCCCCTGAGCCCTGGGTTGACCATGTTGGAGATGTGGTTCCTACTTTGATTCCACCGAGTTCTTCTATCCAGTCTTGGAAGGGTTGTTTTATTCACTTGTTGATCCGTTTGGAGGGTGCTCCATTGAGTATGCCTGGTGTTCCTTCAGCTTAAAGTATTGTACCTCTATCTGTGCCCTAGTTTTCTTATGGAATTCCTCTAACCCCAAGAGTGGATCCTCCAGTAGTACCTACTTCTGATTTTGGTACACCATAAATTTTGAGTTTTATTCCCTTTTTAATACGTATGCCTGAGTATGGTATTCTGAGATCAGGGGTTCAACCTTTATCTATGTTAACTCCTTAGGTAGGATCTCAACCTGCTAGATTCACCATGCCTCCCCTTATTGTGAGTACAATTATGTCTTTTAAGTATTAGAGGAGGTTTGAGAGATTCACTCATTTGGGTCCTCTTAGTTTCAATGGTGTTGTGGGAAAGGATACTAATGAGTTCTTGATTGACTGTTGTGAGAAGTTATATAACCTAAGTTTACTTGAGTCGCATGGTATTGCGTATACTACTTATTAGTTGAGGAACGTCGCTAGGGATTGGTGGAGGTTACTTATTGGTTGCAGACCTCTCTATTCTTCCAAGATGACTTGGGATCAGTTTGCTGAGGCTTTTATGGAGAGGTTCGTGCCTTAGTCTAAGGGATCGGATAAGGGATGAGTTTAATCAACTAGAGCAGGGCTCTATATCTAGTGTAAAGTATGAGGAACACTCTCATTCCTTGTATAGATATTTCTATGCTAGCATTGCCACTAAATCTGAGAAGATTTGAAAGTTCGTGAAGGGGTTAGTTGTTTCTCTTCAGCTAGCTACATCTTAGATGATAGTTCTTGGATCATTGTTTCTGAGTATAGTGGATTATGTTAAGATGACCGAGGGTGTTCTTTGAGCATCTCAGGGAGGCGCTAAGAAGGTGCGCCACTTTGGCATGTTTAGAGGTCACACTTCTTGAGGTAGGGATTCTAGTGGTTTTCGTGGTTATCATGGTAGACCCATACAGAAAGCCTTATAGAGTTCATGAAATACCCCAAGCTTTTGACCCTTAGAAAAATTCCCTTAGTTGAAGTTTATGGGTATGGTACGACTCAAGGGTACTAGTCGTACCCTAGGATATGATTTGGGGTCCTCTCACTCATATGTCAGGCAGGGTAGTGGGGGTTATGTTCTATCCAAGGTACGTTTTAGCCTCCTCCAAGTCGTATGTTAGGGTACGGGTCATATGTTGCCTAGTCGTATAATGCCATATGCTTAGCCTAGTTGAATCTGTCTGAGGTACGACTCCAGGCATGGTTTAGGGTAAGATTCATACCCTAAGTTATGAGTTAGATTTTCATGGACATATGTTAAACAATTTAGGGGTCCATGGTAAAACCTAGGGTACTAGTTAGGGTAACACTTGTACCTTAGGGTACAATTTAGGGTAGAAGTCGTATCCACCTGTAAAGTGGATTTTCATCTTTTGGGCTGAGGGCTTTCTGATATTTCCCACCCAAAACCCTTATGTGCCCATGTTAAATAATCCTTTATGGCCTCTCATAACACTCATTTTGGTGGATTAAACATTCCAAAACACTCTTCAAAACTTCTCTATCAAGATTGAAGCTAGGGTTTTAAGAGGTGTCCTTCTAGAGGCTTGAAGACCAAGAGTCTTTCCGTGAATCTTCTTGTATAAGGATAGTATTCTTCCCTCATTGTTAGTTCCAAATAAAGGCATGCTTTAAGGTATTTTAAACGTTGACTGAGAATCATAAATGGTGGTTTTGAAAACCAATGTTGAGGGTTTTATGCATATTGGTAGGTATTGTTTACTATTGGTTTAAATTATGCTTTCACATGTTTTTCGTAATTTTTTGCATATATGGGTGCTTGTTGGTTGTGGTTTACTAAATGGGTTATGGGTAACTCTAAACTTGATGGTTTATGCTTTAGGTTTGGTCTTGATAATAATATGCCCTCAAGGTGTTTGTGAAAATGCCTAAGTGAAGAAAATAGTCTTATTGTTTGAACTAAGGATTTGCCTAATGATTATGAATGGTTGGTAAATGATTTGAAAGGCCCTTTTGGCCATGTAATGGACAAAATGGTAACCTTGGTGGTTTAAATTTCTAAATGGGATTGAGTCCCTAAACATATAATTGATTTATGTCCTATTTAGACAATAGGTTCGAGTCCGTAAACTTTGAATTAAACAAGTGTCTTTGTTAGACAATGGGTACGAGTCCCAACTTCAATTGATTGAACAAACGGTTGATAATGTAATGGCATGTGGTATACTTGCAAGTAATGTTGGTATGACGATACCAACGAAATGCTTTTGGTAAGTAATTGACTTATTGATTGTGTATGTAGAATAATGGTTTCAAATTAGGCTTAATAGCAGGATGTGTAGTCGGACCGTGATGGTGGAGTCCGAAGGACTAACACTGGAAACCACTCTAGTCGGTGCGGGTACCGAGTGGTTTGAGTCCTCTGAATGAGTACATGTATAGGAGGTTCGAGTCCCTCTTATATGAATGGGAGGTTCGAGTCCCCCTTGCTACATGTATTGGTGCTTAAGTCACCTTGATTATGCCGGGAGGTTTGAGTCCCTCATATAGGCATTACAGTTATGAATATTCTTTGGGTTGTGCGACTACACGTACTAGGGCCCTTTCAGCTAGGGTAGAGCTAGGCCCATATAGCCCGTGGATGCCTTCTTCTAGGATGGTCATGCTACACAACCCAGGTTAATGGTTTTCAAAGTTCATGCTAATCCCGGTTCCCTTTCCCGACATGGATTATATATATATCTACTTATATATAGATATTCATGCATATAGTTACTTACCTGGTTTACTTGGCTTTAATGGTTGGCATTATTTATCCTTATCTTGAGTGCTTGCTAGCATTCACCTGCTAACCCATCTTTGGGCGGCTGTATCCTCATACAATGCAGGAACTGTCCATACTACTCCTCCTGCTTATTGATCGAACTCGGGGATCGCCGGTGTTGGATTGAAGTGGTGAGCTCTCGTAGTTAGGAAGACATCTATTTCATAAAATAGTTTACTTTACATCCTCTTGTCTTTCCATAGACTTCATTTTTGGCTATTGTTGGGGGCATGTCCCGACTAGATACTCATTGGTTTGGTTTAGAGGCTTTGTATGAAAAACTGTGGACTTGGGTATGGATGGATTATGTTATATATATATATATACATTGGGTTATCAATTTTGGTTTAGTTGGTTAGTTATTAGATGGATTATTTCGATTGGGTTGGTCACGTTCGTGAACCTATCCCAGAGTTTTAGTGTTGTTAAACACGCTATCTTGTTATATGTTCTTAATTCATCTGACTCAGGCTGTATGCCTGGTTGGCATAGGAAACAGGATGGTCTCCGATCCTCGTTAGTCCTGAGATGACCATTATAACAATGCCCTAGTTCGGGTCGTGTTAAGATGGTATCAAAGCCTAGGTTTCGGTATCATGGAGTGTCCACAAAGCCATGCCTAGTATAGTCTTTATTATGGGTGTATTGTACACCACACTTATAATCAAGAAGCTACAAGGCATTTACAAATGTTTTACTTTCTTGTTGTTCTACTTTTGAGCTATGGAGTCTAAGGTCTTGAACTTTTCCCTAAATCTTCTTTGGTTCACCTTTTCAGATTCTTGTCCTCTCAATGATCTAAATTTCATGGAAACTTATCCCACTTGAGGACGACATGGATGGATCTTGTCCGACTCATGGGGTACATACCTGGTCAAGGGTCGTTGTTTTTGATTTTCCCCATAGAATTCCACTAGTATCAATTGGCCCTACTTTAAAAAGTGTTACTCATACTTAGTTAACTCAAGGAATTGTTACCAATGTCGAGTTTTGACATTCTATTAATCAATTGACCCAGATAGGGACAACATCGTCATGCCTGTTTAGTCCTATTGGTATGAGCGATAATGAGGCAAGGTCGGGAAATAGGCTGAGTAAGAGGTCTCAGTTTTCTTAACAAAGGATAGGCCAATAATATTGTGGTATGTGGTCTAAGAGGAAGAGTTGGGTGGGTCCTAACTCCTAGTCTTTGGCCAGTGCTCCCTACACAAATTTGTTGGGAGACCGATATTTTATAATTGGTAATGCTTCTAGGGCACAAGGTGCCCAATCCAGGTTGGTGGGGCCTAATCTATGCTATTCTATCCTCCTTGTCAGTTTTGTGGTTGGTCGCACCTTAGTTATTGTGAGAAAGGGAGGAATCATTATTTTAATTATGGTTAGTTGGGTCATATGCAATGAGAGTGTCCCATAATGATTACCGCTTGGGAAAATAGGACACTGGTTACCACTTTTATAGGTCTCGCATCTAGGGATGTTGCTTCTGGCTCTGACACTAGTCGGGATTATCTCAATGCCCTTACTATCCCTCAGGAGTTCGAGGCTTCTTCTGATACTAACACTGGTATGTTGAAAATACTTTCCTTGTTATTTGTATGGTTTACCTATTCCCGAGTCCACTCTTTCTCGTATGTGACCCTATTAATGGTTATGTGTTTTGGTTTTGGTCCGGAGTGTGTTCAGACTCTTTCTCTGTTTCTACCCCGATAGGTGAGTTGGTGATTTTTGAAAGATCTACAGAGTGTTTGCCATCTCTATTAGTGGTAAGGATACTCTGGCAAAATTATTGAATCAAATATAGTAGATTTTAATATTATTCTGGGGAGGGATTGGTTACACTAGTGCGGTGTATCATCAGATTGTTGGACCCGTGAGATTGTCTTTAGACTCTCGGGTGAATCAGATTTGGAATGAGAGGATGGCTCTGTCCCCTAGCTTTTAGAGAGAAAGGTTATATCATATCTTAGAGCTCGGAGTAATCTCCAAAAGGGGCGTCTCTAACTTTGTTTGGCCTGAGTTAAGATTCTAACTCGGGGGGTCCTTCCTTGCATTTGGTTTTGGTGGTAAATGAACTTCTTAGGGTCCTTCTTTATAACCCTCATGATGTCTTTCTAATAGGGAGATTGAGTTGTGGGTTGTCCTGATTTTGGACATTTATCCAATTTTAATTCCTTCTTTATTGAAAGATTCTGGTTGAGTTAAAAGAGCTAGAAGAGAAATTATGGGATCTCATATGTAAAGGTTTCATCCACCCTAGTGTTTTTCCATGGAGCATTCCCTTTCTTTTAGGCATAAGGGGGTGGTTTCCCCTGGAAATGCATAGGTTGTCAGTGGGTGAATGAGGAATTTAGAGTGTCCTCTTTGTGGGGTGGACCATGTATGTATATTTTATATGGGGTACTTTGTTAGTACTGAATGGAGGTTGATAGATACTAGGCTTGAACCTAGATATTAGATCTTGGTAAAGAGAGTATGTTAGCTTGGGAATAACAATGTGAGAATTATGGAGGTAGATTGGTGGGTTGGATAGGGTGTGTGGAAGGGGCGAGATTGTTAACTTGGTTAAAGTTGTGACTTATAGGCTGAAGTTTCAAGTTGAACGGATGGATTAGTGGTTAGATCATTGAGTTGGTTAGAGCATGGAGTTTGTAGGTCTATGTTGGGTTCTAGGTAGCATATGGATGGATGAGGTTTTAAGTATGAGAACTGAGCATCCTTGGTGATACCTTTTAGATCGGAGTGTTGTGCTTCTAGGTGTCATGGGATTAAGGTCGAGGGTTAATCTAAAATTTTCATCTAGCAGTGGACTTTAAGGGAAGGTCGGGTTTCATATTCTATTGGTTCTCTCCTATTTCGTTTAAGAGAATAATCTACTAGTGTGGCATGCATTCCTATGGCGCTTATGCCTAAGGTTCGCACCTTGCATTCGCCTTGTTCCCTGGATATGAGTCTTGACCTTATGTTACATTACCTGTGGTATATGCAGTTGGTTTTCTTTCGGTGTCCAGTTCTAAAGACTCCTACAATAGTATGGTTTTGTCGGGATGAATCTTCATTTATGACCTGGGTGGTTTCTATGAAGTACCTTCTGCTTATTGTATCATGTCCCATTTCGGAGGTCTTGCCTTGAGTAGCTCGTGAGTAACTTTGGTACTTTAGTTCCTTAATGAACCCTCTTATATTAGGGTAGTAGTGGCTTGGGGAGCATGGTGATGTTTTGAAATAAGGGATGTAAGAGTCTCTACGTGGGGGAGAGGCTGGGTGACTACTAGAGCTAAGGTTTTAGAGGGTGAGGTAAGGTTGCAGCCTTGAGGATTAGTTAGGAGAGGAGTAGGAGGTGACGGTCTTTGTGGTAAAATGATAGAGGGTGCTAGATCTTCGAAAGGATAGATCATACCACGGGTATATAAGCGGTAGGCTTGAATGTTGTGATTAATAGATATACCAATAGTTGTGTTGGGTATTTAAGAGGCTTGGTGAGGCATGATGCTTGGATATAGTGATGGAAGTGGAGTTGTGTTTTGGGTGGATGTAAGGAATAGAGCCCAATGGATTAAGTTAGCTTTAGGTAGGTTTGATCATGGAAGTGGTGTATATCTAGATTCAAGCCCTTGTAGTGATTTGTCTCTTAGAAATTCCAAGTTGAATTGGACTTGCTATTTAGCATGAGTTCCATTCGTCCGGTATTCTATGTGTTTGTATTAAGATAAGGTGTGGGTGGTCCTTCGTTAGTTGTTTTCTTTGGGTGGTGTTTTTAGCTTGGATTCTTTGTCCTATAAGGAGGTCCCAGTAAGGATCTTAGGTGGTTAAGTTCACCGGTTGCGAATGAAAAAAGGGTGGCTTCAATGAAGGTTCTATGATGGAACCAAAAGTCCGAGGAATCCGTTTGAGATGCAGAAGAGGACATGGAGTCCAAGTTACCACATCGGTTCTTTGTTCCGGAAACTCATGCATAAGGTATGTGTTCTTTAAATCATCTTGGGTTTCTAAGCTTGTCCAAGGAAAGGGTTAGTTTCCTTGCATCTTTGTTTTCTAATTTAGTTAGAGGCCGGGATAGAGGTGTTGAGGTGTAAATTGTGTTTGGAGTGTGTTATGATCTTATCTTCTTGATTTATTTCTTTGTCTTCTAATTTGGTTGTAGGGAAGTTTGACGTATGTTAAGGCGTTTTCTCATGATTATGCTTGCCCTTACCCATCGTTCGAGGACGAATGATTCTAAGTGGGGGAGAATGAAATACCCAAGCTTTGGACCCTTAGAAAAATTCCCTTAGTTGAAGTTTCTAGGTAAGGTACGACTCAAGGGTACTAATCGTACCCTAGGATACGACTTGGGGTCCTCCCACTCGTATGTTAGGCAGTGTAGTGGGGGTTACATTCTTTCCAAGGTATGGTTTATCCTCTCCCAAGTTGTATGTTAGGGTACGGGTCATATGTTGCCTACTCATATGATGCCATATGCTTAGCCTAGTTAAATCTGTCCAAGGTACGGCTCCAGGTATGGTTTAGGGTACCATTCGTACCCTAAGGTATGAGTTAGCTTATCATGGTCATATGTTGAACATTTTAGGGGTCCATGGTGAAACCTAGGGTACGAGTTAGGGTACCACTCATACCCTAGGGTAAGGTTTAGGGTAGAAGTCGTATCCACCTATGAAGTGGATTTTCAGCTTTTAAGCTGAGGGATTTTCATACATTTCCCACCCCAAAAACCTTATGTCCCCACGCTATACAACCCTTGGTGGCCTCTTATAACACTTATTTTGGTGGATCAAACATTCCAAAACACTCTCTTAAATTTACCCTATCACCTCATAAACTCAAAATCATTCTACACTTAGCCAAAAGAAATAAATTTTTTTCTCCAAAGCAAGTTAGGGTTTCTCAAGAACAAGGTCAAATTCCAAATGATTTCTCTAAGGCTTCCATTTCAGGTATGTGGGATTTCATCAATGGGTTATTTCCACTTATTGAGTCCTGAAGATTTTTCAATCCCCAAATTTACTTTCCCCTCAAGATTGGATTCTAGATCAAATAAGAGTTTTATGTTATTCCTTCACTTTATTTTGTAACTATACCATGAATAAGTGTCCTTCCATTCAAGTGTCATCTTCCATGTTCAAAAATCATGAATTTCCTTATTGTTGATAAATTACTGAGTTTGGGACATGTTTGTAAAATGCTCTACTATGATCAACTTTAATTATTATCATGTTCAGTTACATTAGATAAAGCTGATGGGTTATGAACACCCGATACCTAGGAAGTCAGACATACATCAGTTTACATATTTTGGAGTACTTTAAGTGATGCATGCATTACTATTTTCAAAATGATTATGATGAGAAATTCAACGTATGCTTCAGTATCATTTATTTGGGAGTCATACATATCACCGAGTGAACGTAGAGATGATGGTCCCCCGCCAGTTACACAGAGATAGTAGTAATAGTCCCTAACTTCCAGAACTACGGCGCCATCATATGTTAAAATGAGCCCCCTTTTAGTTGAGGAATGACACCATAGTCCTTCGAGATGTCAGATTAGTGGATCTTCGCTAGCAGTCTTGGTGCCTTTGGCAAGGTGTTGACACCCTTCCAACTAGGGTTACAGGTTGGACCCTAATTTACACAAATTGGGGTATATCAGTTAGTATTGAATCCCACAGTCCTCAATTTATGCTTCAGTTTATGTTCTTTTTTTAGATTATGCATGACCTTGTATTCGGTATTCAAATATTCTATTTTCATTCAGTACATGAAAATACTTGGTCTTGCATTCAATTTACATGTTCATCTTATACTAGTTAGCTTTCCATCTCATATACTCAGTACATTTAAACTACCAATCGCATACTTTTTGCGCTATATTGTCTCATAATATAGGTCCGAACACTTAGTACTCGGACCGCTTTTAGCACGATCCCGTGGCACATTCATCAGCAACTTTTGGTGAATCCTCATTATTCGAGGATTTGTTATTAGTTCTTTATTTTTTCGTCAGTTTATTTTCAGTTTTAGTCAGTTGGAGTTAGTTGTGGGCTTATCCCAACAACTCATTTTGAGTAAGAGGCTTTCAAACAGATGTTTATATTTTTAGCATGATTAGTTGTCAAATAGTTCTTTATTCTATTTCTAGTTAATTCTATAGCCCACACATTGTTTTGTCTCTTGATTCATTAATTTATTGCATGCTAGGCCATTGGTTAGCTTGGGGTCCCTTGTGAACTTAGGCACCGTGTTACGACTAGGGGGTTGTCTCGGGTCGTGACAAACTTAGTGTCAGAGATAGGTTTAAAGTGTCCTATGGTGTTTGAAATCCATGTTAGGTAGAGTCTTGTTCATGGTTGTGAATCACTCCACACTTATAGGCGAGAGTCTACGAAACATGTTAGGAAAGTTTCACTTCTTTCATGATTCATGTTGTGAAATAGAGTGTGAACTCTATTAAAATGTTTCTTCAAACCTGTCCTCTATCCATTTACGGACAATGATTCTTAAGAAAACTAATGAAAGAAGGAATGGGACCCAACAAGTACCATCGCCAGTTCTTGAAGACCCTTTGAATAAATAGGTATCTTATGCTAAGTTCAGGGTTGCTTTCATAACGCTAGCCCAATTTATGAATACTCAAAATAACTAGAAGGTTATCTCCCCAAATAACCCAGTATTGAATACAACGACAGCTAGAATTTGAGATTTTACTTGGATGAATCCGCCATTGTTATTTGTGTCTAAGTTGGAGGAGGATCCACAAGAATTCTTAGACAGTGTTCAGAAAGTGACTGATATCATGGGTGTTACTTCTACTAAGGGTGTTTACCTGGCTACTTACCAACTGCAAGGAGTGGCTCAAACTTTGTTCAAGTAGTGGAAGAAATATAGAGGTGTAGATGCAGGGACAATATAGTGGGATGAGTTTGCTGCGGCATTGCTAGATAGGTTCTTTCCATATGAGTTGAGAGAGGCCAAAGTGCTGGAATTCATAAGTCTAAGTAGGGTAGTATGAGTGTTAAGGAGTATTCACTCAAGTTTATTCAGTTTGTGAGGTATGCTCCGACTATGGTGGCTGCTTTTAGGACCTGAATAAGTAAGTTTGTGTTTGGTGTTTTCGAAGAGGTGGTTAAGTAGTGTAAAATAGCCATGTTGATTAAGGAAATGTAAATCTCCAAGTTAATGGTCCATTCTTAAAAGATTAAGGAGAAAAATCTCAATATGAAGGAAAGGGAGAATAAGAGAGCCAGATCTGGTAGTTTTAATTTCTCACAGTCGAGGTTAGATGGTGGGAATCATTCTCAATTCTACCTGAAATATTCAGTACTAACCCCAACTTCTACTGTACTCTCGTGCCCAAGTTCATATAGGATACTCGTGATAAGGTGTCGAGATTTAAGTCCTAGGGTAGCATGAATAGTGGTCGCACCAAACCAGCTTGTAAGAGATATGGTAATAACCACAAGGGTAAGTGCATAGTTAGTGACGATGCTTGTTTTGGGTGTGGAAAGTCAGGCCAAAGTATAAGGGATTCCCCAACTGTTACGCAGAAAGGTAGGAATGGTCGTCAATAGGGTCAAAATGACTTTTAAATAGTTCCAACCGACTTAGTAGGGTGCTATTTTTAGTGCCACTAGTGAACAATGTCAAAATTAGTTTTATTCCCTTTAGAATCAACAAGATTATGAGGGTTCTCTTGATGTTATTTCTAGTATGTTACAAGTCATTCACTTTCATGTGTATACATTATTAGATCCTGAAGCCACACTATCCTCCATGACTCCCTATATAGCAGTAGATTTTGGCGTCATCCCCAAAATCCTTGTAGATACTTTCTCGATTTCTACTCCAGTCAGTAGTTATAGGTTTACCAGTTATAGTATAACAAAAAGTCACTTTAGTCAACTTGGTGGAGTTAGACATAACTGATTTCGATGTCATTCTTGGCATGGATTGACTTTACTATAGCTATGCCTTGGTTGACTGTAAAGATAGAGAAACCCAGTTTTAGTTTTCAAATAAGCCCGTCTTAGAGTGGAAGGATAGTACCTCAATGCCTATAGGATGGTTTGTCTCCTTTCTCAAAGCGAGGAAAATGATCTCTAAAGGGTGCATCTACCACCTTATTCGAGCCATAGACTCAAGTTCCAACATCCTGAGTCTTGAGTCATTCTTTTAGTGAACAAGTTTCCAAAAGTATTTCCTGAAGAACTACCCAGAGTTCCTCTCGAAAAGGAAATTGACTTTGAAATAAATCTCCTTCCATATACCCAGCCTATTTCAATTCCTCTTTACAGAATGTCTCCAATCGAGCTTAAGAAATTATAAGAGAAATTAAAAGATCTTTTAGATAAGGGTTTTATTAGGCCGAGTGTCTCTCTGTGGGGTGCTCCAGCTCTATTTGTGCTAAAAAAATATGGTTCTCTCAGAATGTGCATTGACTACCGTTAGTTGAACAAACATAAAATCAAGAATAAGTATCTCATCCCCAGGATTGATGACTTATTTGACTAACTTTAGAGTGTACACTGTTGCTCTAAAATTGACCTCAGATAAGGCTGCCATCAGGTCATAGTCAGATACCATGATATTCTGAAGATAGAACTTACAATAAAAAATAAGTATCTTATCCCAATGATTGGTGACTTATTTTACCAATTTCAAGGTAACTCTATTTCTCTAAGATAGACCTCAGATCTGGCTATCATCAGGTCAGATTCAGAGATTGTGACATTCTGAAGACGATCTTCAAAACTCGATATGGTCATTTGAACTTGTAGTTCTGTCTTTTGGATTAACGAATGCTCCTATAACTTTCATGTACTTAATGAACAGGGTGTTCAAGAATTACTTGGACATATTCATTATAGTCTTCATAGATTACATCCTCATTTATTCTCGGAGTGAGGATGAACATGCAAATTATTTGAGGATTTTCTTGTTAACTCTTAAAGATCATTAGTTATTTGCTAAGTTCAGTAAGTGTGAATTCTAGTTGAAATTAGTAGCGTTCCTTGGTCATATCATTTCCGACGAAGGAATTTGGATTGATCCTCAAAAGACTAAAGCAGTAAGGAACTGTCCTAGACCTATCTCTTCCCTTGAGATAAGGAGTTTCTTGGGTTTAACCAGTCACTACAGATGTTTTATTGAAGGATTTTCCTATATTGCTTCTCCCATGTCCATATTGACTCATAAGAAAGTTAAGTTCCAGTGGTCTGATTCTTATGAGAAGAGTTTTGAGGAGTTGAAGACTCAACTAACCTCTGCCCCAGTTTTTACTCTACCGGAGAGTTCAAATGGTTTTGTTGTATACTGTGACGCTTCTAGAGTTATTTCGAGTTGTGCGTTGATGCTGCAGGGAATAGTTATAACATATGCCTCTAGATATCTTAAACTTTATGAGAAAAATTACCTGATTCAGAGCCGTTATCTCTGTGGGGTTCATATTGATGTGTTCACTGATCACAAGAGTCTTCAGTATGTTTTCATCCAGAAAGATCTAAATCTTTGTTAGAGAAAGTGGATAGAGTTGTTGAAGGATTATGATATCACTGCCTTGTATCACCAAGGTAAGGCCAATATGGTGGTCAACACCCTTAGCAGATTGTGTATGTATGGTGTTGCTCACGTGGAGAAAAATAAAAAGAGTCAGTTCATGAGGTTCATCAGCTTGCTAGATTGGGGGTTCAAGTTGTTAATTAGATCAAAGGTAGTGTTTGGGTTTAGAATGGTTTAAAATCTTCTTTGATTGCTGAGGTAAAGGAAAAGCAAGACATATAAACCATTTTTCTTATGTTAAAAAAGGTGGTTCAAAATTGGAAGGTTGAGGTTTTCTCCCAAGAGAGAGATGTTGTTTTTCACTGTAAGAGTAGATTACATTTCCAAATATGGATGGCTTGAGGAAGCCAATGTTGGCATAAGCTCATAGTTCTTGATACCCTATTTACCCAGTGGCTACTAAGATGTATCGTGATTTGTGGGAAGTCTACTGGTGGAATGGCATGAAAAATGATATCATAGAATTCATGGCCAAGTGTCCCAACTGCCTGTAGTTTAAGGTTAAGTACCAGAGTCATTATGGTATGCTTCAAGAATTTAGTATTCCTACCTATAAGTGGAAAGTGGTGAGTATGGACTTCATCATAGGGTTGCCTCATACTCATTATCAGCATGGTTCTATTAGGGTTGGTGTGGATCGAATGACTAAGTAAACAAATTTCTTGCCAGTTAACACTTTAGATTTAGCTGAAGATTATGCTAGACTATATCTCAAGGAGTAGGTGAAGTCTTATAGAGTTTCTTTGACCACTATTTCATATAGAGGTCCCCAGTTTACTTTCACTTTTGGAAGTTTTTTCATAAGAGCTTCTTTGAAGACTATGCTCTGGAAATCCAGGATATCCCAATGGTGCCTAGGACCGTGAATGCTTTGGGGTTCATTTGGTCCAGATACCTAGACGTAACTGTACTACATTGATGCAATCCACCAACATCCTCACAACTCAGCTCTCTTCTTCATCACCAACTTCTTCATAAACTTAGCGTAACCAGGGATCCCATATTTCTTTTTTCTGCTTTATCCTTAGAGGAAAAGGTGGGGTATATCGTGGGATTGTCTTCACTAATCATCAATTGTTACCTTACCTTTGTCATTCTCAACATTAGCATCAACACTTGTCGTTTTCTCCAACTTAACTTCAAGTGTCTCATCTACCACAACACTATCATTCTTCAATTCATCAACAATAGCCAAAGTGGGATCAATAGTAGACTTACCACTCTGAGTGGTAATAGCTAGACAATGACCGTTATTCTTACCATTCTAAAATGTGTTTTTCGAAAGGGTACCCGACTACCTATGATTCAAAGTTGTATATAATTTCCTAAACTGCCATTTTAATTACTTTATCGTAGTAGCATGCGATTCCACTTTTTGGGTCAATCCTGAGATATCTGCCTTGATCTCCTTAAGGTAAGTTTCCTAACTTTCCTAAGCCTCAACAAGCTTGGACAACATAGCCTCTATTCCCGACTTAGTATAACGACTGCCTCGCGAAACATACATGTCTTTCTTTTCTTTGTAGTCATTCTTTCTTCTCTAGTCACCATCACACTCTCTACTTTGATCTCTATACCTATCTCCATAATAGTTTTGACCTTAGTTTCCTTTCCCCTTGACTCAATAACCCACCAACTCGCGATCTAGGTACTTTGCCTCTTCGTTTAAATCAGAATTATAATATTTAGAGGCCTTACCCTATGATCCTACCGCATTTACCTTCTTAGAATTCATTATTTTAAACTACTTTATCAAAATCCCAATATTAATTCTAATTTGTGCAATCCTTACACCAGAAAATCATCAATTACTCTGTGCTTGCTGGAATCCCCAATGGAATAAGTGCTAACACCTTTCTCCTTCTATCAAGTATGCCATCCTCGATTGGTGATAGAGATTTAGTCTAAAATCTCTGATGCTACTTCCCAGTGTAGATGAATAAATGCTTCATCAGTGATCGTATCTGCCATAGCTCAGGAATTGATAAAATATCTCAAGAAAATTTGTCTTTGAAATTCATTGATTGGGTACCATGTTTAACTTCTTCTTAAATTAGAACCATGCCTCATACATCGACTCGAAATGTAGTTGCCTAAAGTTATATATCTCATCTTTCAATTGTAATATTCTGGTTGGAGGGAAGAAATATTCTAAAAATTGCCTGTGCACCTTATTCCAAGTAGTATTCGATCCTCGAGAAAGTTTCCCCAACCATAATAAAGCTTTACCAGTCAACCAAAAAGAGAACAAACTGAGTCTGAGCGCTTCCTGATCTACCCCAGGTATAGTATATGAAGTACAGATCCCAATAAAGTTTGCAATATGCATTTTTGCTTCATCTGTATCCAATCCCTCAAACACACCTTTTAGTTTCAAAAGACGGATCATAGCACTAATAATGTCAAACTTCATACCTAGTGGAAGAGCAGGAGGAATGATGGATCCTATCTAGATAGGCCCAACGTATCCCAGATCCTCCTCAAATCATCATATAAAGGAAACTACTAGTAGGCTGGGATACTTGAGCTCTACTACCTCTAGCTCTATCTTGATTTCTTCCAAGTGCTCCTTGATGATTTGCTTCTTACCTCTGCCTCCTGATCATCTGCTTCTCTTCTCTATTTAGAAACTCCTGCTAGTAACTTCTCAATTCGTAGATCAACAATGTTTTTGAACATTCCCAGATGGAGGAGGCGCACCATTAGGATCATTCTGAACCACTTAAAGATGTCCTTTACGTTTGAGTTTTGTCATCGTACGATTCGACTGTAGAATTCTCTATGGGTTAGGATGTAGTGGGAGTAAGGGATTTTCTTAAATCCTGGTGTTAGGCATACACCAGCATACACCTAACTAAAAACATAAAACAAAACCCCAAATACTTCAACAACCTTCAATCGATGATCATACCATATTCCTCGGCAATGGCGCCAAATTTTGATGTCATCCTAAGTAAACATCTAGACAAGGCTAAAGTAGTCAAAGAAAAATATAGTAACCCAACCCAGGTTGGGTTCGAACACAATGGAAATACATGAATTTCTCTCTAGTTTGCTGAAGTCAACAAGCGGTACAAAAAATTGAATAGGGGGATTATAATAGTAATTTGTGGAAAGTAACAAACAGTGAGTGGTTTGGTTGTAGTCAATCAGAAATGAACTAGGACTGTGTTCCCTCTGGATTCTCAACTACGTAGGTTTATCATGCTTTTTTTAACCAACCCACTATCTTGTATGCAGAATCTGATAAGTTATTTACCATCAACTATCTTGTGGACTCATTGACCAATTTCACCCTTTACCTTTCAAGTCTCAGGATGTCGCAAAACTAACACTTATTCTAGATCCTAGATTAACTATTACTTTTTAAGTCTTAGGTATTATATGAAAGATAATCATCTTAAGTAGATAATACAGATAAGCTTATTTCGATAATTAACTTTAACCTACTGTTGTAATTATCTTTTCCTAATATCTACTCCTCTTGTGAAGTAATTAGTAAATATACAGTGAGATCCTAACATTTTCAATTGTTAAGAAGTCTATTAAACTTAAGACAACCACAATAGATGCAAGAATACTAGTTTAGAACAACTTAGCACTTTCCCTTTATCGTTAATCCGCCAGAGTTCCCACAACCCTAGCTAAGGGCTTTAGCGGATAATCATTGTGAAATAATCAATGGAATTTCTGATTGAAAGCATCAGTTTCACAATGAATAATGAAAAAACCCAAATTCTAGAATTAAATTATAAACCAAAATCAATAACAAAGCAATCCTAAGATCAAAATCGAATCCGATAATCACATATATGTTTGTAAATATAAAGAGTGCATAACCTGACTATAAACATCAAAAGGGAATATACATAGTATTAGAAAACCCTAGAAAATAATCCTGAACAAAGAAGGAAAACTGAGGTCGGTGGCTACTTACTGGGCCACCTACGGGCTGTAGGTGGCACCTACGGGTTATAGAAGGTCCCACATAGGTGCCCTGGCCTTAAAATCTTCTGAATACTTACTTGACGTAGATCTTCCACAACATATTCTAGAACCTAATGGCCGTAGGTGGCACCTACGGGCTGTAGGTGCCCTCCGTAGGTTGCATGGTCTTTTTTTCTAAACTTTTGTGCCTTTGTTTCACAAGCTCTAACACATACTCTGGCACCTACGCCCTGTTGGTAGTACATACGAGCCATAGGTGCCCACTTTAATGGTCTAAAACTTCTATTTTCACTCAGTTTCTTCAAAATAGTTCTAAAACCTAATTTCCTGCAAAACACATCACAAAACACATCACATCTAACAAAAAGACCCAAGTAACTTTCATATTTTCATTATTTTAAGCATCGAAAGTTCTATGAAACCATAAAACATCAATAAACTTGTGATTATTGACTATATATACTTGATTTTCATTGATTTTAAGTTATTTTTTTCGTTGTTGCTTGCATCCAATTTCAATTGGGTGTTTGCAAGTTGCCTTCCGATATTACTCATACCCATTGATTGTATGTTGCATTTACATTGATGTTGGTTGTGATGATATTGAGCTCATGATGTACATGATACTGATATTATTGATGATGATGATACAATAATGATGTCCCAAGTACCATTTTGTTACATAAATAATATATAGCCTGAGCCGTTATGACTGTAACCACTAATTTCCTACACAATTTCAAAAGGACTCTTTGGTCAATTCCCATTCTTTTAATACCAAATAAAAATTGTTTGGGCACTTCGACATCAGTTATTAGGGGTAGATTTTACCCTAACTTCTCGTAAAATCATAATCATTCTACACTTAGCCAAAAGAAGCGATTTTATTTTTCTCCAAAGCAAGTTAGGATTTCTCAAGAACAAGCTCAAATTCCAAAGGATTTCGCCAAGGCTTCCACTTCAGGTATATGAGTTTCATGAATGGTTTCCTTACACCCATTGCAGGGATAAAAATGCCACTGCAATGGTACACAGATGCAACCGCCTTGCTATCTCAACTATCATCTCAAGTGTTCATGCACTGGAATATCATGTGGTATTTTTGGTATTATAGATGACCCATTATATAAATTTTATTAATAATTGTATTCCTTGAGTTATAGTGGTCATGCTTTGTGCCAAGAGGTTTGTGGCCTGGGGTGCATAGACTAGTTGAGTATTCTAAGTTATGAAATTTGTGCTACAACATCTCGCACCAATGACGTTCGAGGAAGAACGATGGATAAATTGGTATCTAATGTAATGACCTGTTCCATCGTTATTTAAAATATCTATGGAAAAATCATAATAACCTTGTCATGGTAAGATTAAGATCAACTCTGTAGTAACATAGTGCATTGGATATGTAGTAAGGTTATAAAATACTCCTAGCACAAAGTTAAGTTAAACTATACTTACTGATCATATCTCCTTGAATATAAAGAGTTGTGGGGCCGAATACCTACAAAATGAAATATCTTTGAGTCTTTTTTCCAATGCATCCAATCATTTATTAATTTGTCTTTGGAGTAAAAAGGTTATGACTGTTTTGCTTAATATTATCAAGCTGAGAAATTTGTCGTTCCAATGGTACTGCTGATGTGGTAACAGATAGTATTTAATGCTTATTTTGACATGTATCAACCTCAAAACTCAATATTTTATATATAAGCCTAGAGGTGCGACTTTCTCATGGTTTTAGAGAAATTCTTCGTTGAGGTAAGTTTTTTCCGTCCTGTTCTTCATATTTCAATCCTTAAACATCCTAGAATTATTAGAACGATCTTAAGGGGTGGAATTATTGGGGATTTAAACCCTAAGTTCATAGTATTTTAGGGATATGGGTGGGGGTAATATCACCTAGAATGACTTTCAAGTTATTAATTAGTGATTACTATCATGCGTTAGTGATTCTAACATATAAAATTTATGGTTAAGGAACCTTGAATTCAATAAAAATGCAATATTTAGCCTTGAAACTTAATTTGAGATAGATTGAATATGATAGAGCTAGTTAATGGGTAACTGATCCATGGTTATTGTTATACACCATGATTTAGGGTAAAATTAGGGATATTGAATTACCAAAGTATTTATCTGAAGAGTACTTGATTAATAACTCTTATAACTACTTGTTTGTTAGATGCTTGAACATTCTAAATCCTGAAAAAAGGGAAGAAACATCTGTGGTGTGGATTACTTGTTCAAATATTATCGATCGAGGTAGGTTATAGTTTAATAGTTAGTAGACTAAGATTAGTTACATGTAATAGCTATAATTAGAGGGAGATTTTATGTCTAGGCCTACGAGCATAGTGTTTGGGTAGATAATACATGAAACTAATGTAATAATATAGCTGTGTGATATAGTGTTTTGTATGTGATGATTGATAGAGTTTAATGTATGAAGGTGTGTAATAATATAAGAATTAGGTGATCTTCTATTCTATAGAGCTAGTCTTACTACCTTAAAAAGGGTGAACTCGATATTATGTGTAGTTGATGTTTGAGATTTCATTGCTATTAAGTAAGAAGTGTAAAGGTGTATGATTCTTGATAGAATCGTAAGTTGAACAAAACCTATTAGTTGAATGATGACTAATGGGGGATAGTGCCTTTAATTTAGTGATGACTTAAGTTTAGAGGTTACTAGTTAATCACTAAATTTACTTGATTCAATATAAATAAAAGTTATTTAAATTGGTGAAATATATAGGAGTCTGATTTAGAGTATAGATATCAATCTTGGTGGAATGTGAACTCCTAAATTGATACTTTGATAGATTGGTATTCAGATATTTGTGATTGAATATTAAGTTTGATAATGCTCAATTGAGCAATTGGTGAGTTGGCCCTCAGGCATACTCGTGATTTCCTCTATAAGTGGATAATTTGTGTACTTAAAATGATAAATGATGTCACCCAAAGCTACTCCTCTGAACAAGGCTAATGTGGTCGAAGTAAAATATAGTAACCCAACTCAGGTTGGGGTCGAACACACAGGGAATATGTGAATTATCTCTCTAGTTTCTTGAAGTCAACAGGTGGTACAAAAAAGTAAATGGGGGGATTGAAGTAGTAATATGTTGAAAGTAATACGCAGTGAGTGTTTTGGTTGTAGTCAATCAGAGATAAACACTAGGACTGTGTTTCCCCTAGCTTCTCAACTACGTAGGTTTATTGTTCTTTGTTGAACCAACCCAATATCTTGCATACTGAATCTGATAAGTTAAGTATTATGAATTATCTTGTGGACTCATTGACAAATTTCACCCTTTACCTTTGAGTCTCGGGATGTCATATTACTAAACCTTATCCTAGATCTCAAATTAACTATTACCTTTTGAGTCTTAAGTTATTAGATAATAGAGATAATCATCTTAAGTATATAATACAGATAAGCTTATTTTTGCAATTAACTTCAAATTACTGTTGGGATCATCTTTTCCTAATCTCTATCCTCTTGTGAAGTAAGTATTATTTATAATGTGGGACCCTAACATTTGCATACATTAAGAAGTCTATTAAAATGAAGACATCCATAATACATGCAAGAATACTGGTCCAGAACAACTTATCACTTCTCCTACTTCATCAATCTTTCAAGGTTCCCACAACCCTAGCTAAGGGCTTTAGCTACTCATCATTGTGAAATAATTAATGAAATTCCTGAATGAAAGCATTAAATCAATATCACGATGAATAACGAATAAAAACCAAAGTCTCTAATTGAATTATCATCCAAAATCAAGAACAAAGCAATTCCAAGATTAAAATCAAATTCTGGAATAAAATATATGTTTGTAAGTATCAAGAGTGTATAACCAAACTACATTGTGTCCAAAGGGAATATATAGAGAACAAGGAAACCCTAGGAAACAACTCCTGTATAAAATTGGAAAATTGAGGTCAGTGGACACTTACTGGTCCACTTATGGACCCTAGGTCATCCCACGTAGGTTCCCTAGCCT
Organism: Capsicum pubescens; assembly: GCA_030864215.1. Classification (NCBI taxonomy): domain Eukaryota; kingdom Viridiplantae; phylum Streptophyta; class Magnoliopsida; order Solanales; family Solanaceae; genus Capsicum; species Capsicum pubescens. The sequence continues at coordinate 116,227,278 of CM061539.1, forward strand.
CAAATATATTTGAATATTCTTTGGACTTGGCTTTTCTGCAATATATTCTGGCACCTGTGGACTATAGATGACACCTCCGGGGCATAGGTTCCCTCCGTAGGTAGTAGGGTGTTCTTTTCTCAGCTTCTGAACCTCCGTTTCTCAAGATTTATCACATTCTATTACAACTATGCCCCGTAGGTAGTACATACGGCCGTAGGTGCCCACATCAGTCATCCAAAACTTTAATTTTCACTCTTTTTGTTCAAAATGGTTCCAAAACCTGATTTTCTACAAAACACAACACAAAACACATCACATCTAACAAAAAGACCTAAGTAACTTGCATATTTTCATTGTTTTAAGCGTTGAAAGCGCTATGAAACCATAGAACATAAAGACCCTCAACTTATAATATTTGTATATACTCAGGAAACATAATACAACTAAACAAAACTATGATTCTTAACTAGGAGAAACCTAAGCTATCTTTGATGGTCAATCAACACTTTAAGCTCAATAGATTACCGCCTCTTATTTCAACACATCAAAACCAAAATTTTGTATCAATGAATCACAACAATGTGACACAAGGGAATCAAGATATGGCATTAAATTAGCAACAAACTACCATACATATGTACAAGTTACACTATCCAAAAAAGTAAGCAACTAGCAATACAACTCGTATGCCCTCCCTACAAAGAAGTTCCACTCAGTCATTCGAAATCATGCATTTTAATGCAGGGATAGGCAAGAGACAACCACTCATAAGAGAAGTTCAACCAATGTGTATCAAATACCATAGGCTTGCCTTTATTTTTCTTTACCTTATCTCTTAGACAGTTAGGATAGGATCACTATAGGGATCTTTTCGGCTTGAAATGTAGGCTTGGGGGGCTGGTATGATACATATCGACATTCTTAGTGACTAATACTCCTAGGAACTGTACTTAATTTGGGTTCCACTTATCAATCAATTTTCTTTTATTCCACCCTTATTTCTCCCCTTTTTATTCTTTTATTGCACATGCAGCTTGGGGATGGTTAGCTTTTTCATAATTTTTTTCTTTTATTTTTCTATAGATATTTCTACCATATCCAACCCTACTTTTTTTTATCTTATTTAAACTTCTCTATACCCATTTCATATTACGTACCCCTATGATAGCCATCCTTAACTTAGGCAATTTGTCTGAGTTGAGATGCACAATATCAAAAGAGGACCAGGGCCAAAATAGGTTCATTGTAACAAAAATGGAAAGGTGAAAGGTGTAACAAAAAAAATAGGTTATAAAGTCTCGAGGGAGGTCCTTTGGATATGCTTGAAGGACATGTACGATTGAGGGAAGACTCGAGTGAGGATAGCGGGAGGTGACTCAGAGCATTTTCTGGTCGAGACAGGGTTGCATTAGGGATCGACTCTTAGTCCATTCCTTTTTGCATTTTTGATGGACGTGTTGATACGGAGTATTCAAGGTGAGGTGACTTGGTGTATGTTATTTGCAATGATGTAGTGCTGATTGATGAGATGCGAGGCGGTGTGAATGACAAATTTGAGGTTTGGAGGCAAACCTTTGAGTCTAAGGGGTTAGGTTTAGTAGGTACAAGATGGAGTATTATGAATACAAGTTTAGTGACTCGAGGCAGGAGGACGAAGTAGTGGTGAGGTTAGACTCCCAGGATATTTGTAAGAGGGATAGTTTTAAGTATCTTGGGTCTATGATCCAGGGGAATGGCAAGATTGATGAGAATGTTTCTAAATGTATTGGATCAGGATGGATAAAGTGAAGGCTCAACTCAGGAGTGTTGTACGATAAGAATGTGCCCCTTAAGCTTAAGATAATTTCTATAGAGTGGCAGTTCGTCCGGCCATGTTGTATGGAGCAGAGTGTCGGCTGATTAAGCACGTTCATATCCAAAAATTGAATATGGCGGAAATGAGAATGTTGTATTGGATGTGTAGGCTTACTAAAGGGGGACAGGTTTAGGAATGAGATTATCCCAGAGAAGGTGGGAGTGGCTTCAGTGGAGGACATGATTTGGGAAGAAAGACTGAGATGGTTTGGGCATGTGATAAGGAGGGGCGCGGATGCCCCGGTTCGTAGGTGTGATAGGCTAGCGTTGGATGACTTTAGGAGAAGTAGAGGTAGGCTAAATAAATACTGGAAGGAGGTGATTAGACATGACATGGAGCAACTTTATCTTACTGAGGACATGACCCCAGATAAGAAGGTGTGGAGGTCGAGGATAAGGGTAGAAGGCTAGTGTTAGTGTGTGGATTGTAGCAAGTAGTTAGGTGAGTTCTTGTGTAGCCGGGTTAGTAGTCATAGGACAATCTACATAGGTGTCTTTGGTATGTGAGTGTATGTTACTACTAGGTGGGTGTCCTATTTCTTATTTCTTAGTTCCTATTTTTCTTATTTCGTGTTGCTCTTATTTTTGTATCTCATATTTCTCTGATTTTATTTTATTATTTCTTATTCTTTATTTTGGTTATGTCATCCATCCCCTTGTTTACTATCCTTTATCTTGAGTCGGGGGTCTATCAGAAATAGTATCTCAACCTCTTTGGAGGTAGCGATATGGACTGCGTACATCTTACCCTCCCTAGACCCCACGCTGTGGGAATACACTGGGTTTGTTGTTGTTGTGTAGGCTCAATAATAGGTATCAAGGTTTACTTATCCATATATTGAAGGTCATTTAGGCTAAAAGTAGACTTATTTCAAGAATGGCCTATGATCCATTCCTAACCGACTATCCTACAACCTAGCTAAGACTAACCGAGCAAGTTCTGGATTTAACACATAAAAGGAATTAAGTAGTATCTTACACACACATAACAAAGGGTCACATCACAAGTAACTGCCTATTTGGTTCATGCAATTGTTACCTAATGATTGTCATGTCCCTAATCCTAATGTCATAAATAGATTCACAATGGTCTTACATATATAGACATTATACAGTTTTAAAATAAATTATTTAAGGGGTATCACATTTCTTAAAAATCAACAAAAAAATATATCAACTACCCCAGATACTGAAAAATCTCCTAATTACATAAAAACACATCATAATATAAAATAAATCAAAACACAATGCAACACAAAATTACCCTAGACATGTAGGTTCTATAACCATGTTGCGATCGATAGAAATTGAAGTACAATAACAAAATCCCTCTGCAGTTATGGTATACCCCACCCTCAATAGAAAGACTGTGCATTATCCTAGTGAGTAACAATAATATAAAACAAGAGAATGAGGATATACCTGGGATGCACTAGGCTTCCATGTTATACTCGTCCCATGTTGGGTTATCTAGAAAGATGGAGGTATTATTGGTAAAGGTTCACTGCTAGAGGATTCACCCACAGCTAGCTTAGCATGCCTTTGCCTATCAACAAATATAGTCTCTTTGAATTATGTGTGGCCCATTTCAAGTCTTAGTAAAATGACATGTCAAAATCCTTTAACTTCATCTTTCTTCCTCTCTTGGTCCCAATATGGGGACCGACTTCTCATCCTCCGTGAACAAGTTAAAATATCTTGGTATTTATGAAGGTACTGGCTGAACAACTGGAGGGACGATCAAATGTGGCTCTCTGCGAGAGAGTGTATCTCTTCTCACAGTATGGCCACTTTTTACCTAATCTTACCTTAATTGGGTTCCTCAATGTCACTAAACTAGGCTAATACTTCACTCTCAAAATCATTTATACTGGCATGCACCTCAACTCAAAACTCTGACATCTCAGCCCTGTGTGCAACCTATAATCTAGTCTCTAACGCCTCTAGTGTCGTCAAGACCCAAGATCGGATCTTTCCATACAATGATGCCACCTCGACCTTAATATTCTCTAAATGAGTGGTAGTTGTATGCTGACTCTCTACAAATATCTATAAAAACTCTCAGGATACTAACATTATACCTGTGGCAACAATTGTAGTAGAGGGATGGGGGAGGAGGGGAACTGAAAATGTCCCCACTAGTTTCAAAGTGGAAGCTAGGAATGAAGTAGATATAGCCACAGTACCCTCACCCTGAGTGATTATATTAGGGTCCTCTCTCTGCTTCCCTATCTCAAAATCCATACCTATATCAACATCTCCACCCTGTCTGTTACTTAGCTTTGCAAGAACTGATGGGCGGTCAGACCAATCTATAATCATTATTGGAGGCACACAAAATCTCTAGAAAATAACTGACTTTGATGGATCCTCGATCAGATGAGCCTGGGCCATAACCATCGCCTCTATGCTATGGTCCACACCTAGAATCTCAGGCATACCGACCTCATCATAAATGAACTATACAAGGTAAGAAAAGGGAAGTATAATCATATCACCAAATTCCTACTCATAATTCTCATATCTAATAATGGCTGCAAAATCAATATCATAACCATCCATCGTGTTCGCAATCAGTGTTGTACCATCCTATGTAAGTAAGTTGTCTACTACAGTAGGACATAAACGATAACGCACTACCAACTATAAAAATTTTATGGTGAAATTTAGCACCGCTTTATTAATCAGACCTTGCCCCTTAACCCATGGGGTAGCTACACCAAAGGGTAAAATAAAATTGGCAATCTATATCGTCAAACCTACTCTCTCACTTCTATGCTCAGCATCTCGCATAATGCATCTATACCGTGCCAATCTCAATCGATGATCACACTCTACTATAGATATTGGAGCTATATAATCTGGGCCACATAGAACTTGGTGGATGACCACTACTGAAATATCAACCATGAACCTTCTCGCAGTCTCAGCTCTAACTGAGTCTTCTTTATATCCCTTCCACTTCTATTAGTAGTCAAAGATACTGTCTCATCATAGGAATCATAAAAACCACACACCAATGCTTGACTCTATGAACCCTAGGGTCTAGTCATCCACCCCAGCCAATACCTATCAAATGCAACCTGTAAAAGTGGTGCTCAAGCCAACTAGATAGCTGGATCCATTTCTCCTCCCAAATAGTCCTCTTGGGTTGGACGAATAAAAAGATGTCCTACTCTTAATCAGTTCATAGACCCTCAACATACCAATTCGAGTTCACTTCATAAATAGGCTAGAATGAGATATGAGTAGGATCAGAAACCTGGGTTGTCTGGGTTGGTGGATCCTGATGGGATATCTGTGTTGTACCCTCTTTAGACTGGGGTACTATAGATGATGGCTCAGAAACCGGTGCTATGGACTCATCATGGTCACCCTACTATGATTGAGGGTCCTGTGTAGCTACATCTGGAAGTGGCTCAGACTCCTCCCCCTCATCATCAGTCTCTCTCTCCTTAAACTATGGTGAGTGTTGTGGTGAAATCTTTCTTGACTTCATCCTAAACCTGGTTACAGGTATGCTAACCTTTGGAGGAGCATTAGGATGAGTACAAGTAGGTCGCCTACCCTACTGTGACACTTCTGGGATCTAGATGCCCAATGTAGCTCTAATAATCGTCTTTACTGCATCCTACTTCTGAGCCCTAGTCTGTGGTCTTGCAGCCTTGATCAGAGCAATCAGGTACTTCTTTACCAAACTGCTACTCTCGAAGGATTTATCCTATTTCCTTGATGGTCCTGCCTTTTTTTTGAATCCTTTGGTGCCATGTGTACCTGAAAAACTAAGTGTTAGTCCCTGAAAGATAGTAAGAGATTGCGAAATTTGAAGAAAAACTCAAAATTGTGAGACTTCACATTTTTGCTAAATTATACATCCATATAACTTGTACTCAGTCCCAATAAGCCCAATTTTCACACATTCAGTTAGGATTATTTTTTAAACACAACTATGGAATATAAAACTTTAGGGATTCCTCGACCTTTTTGACTTCTACTTCCATTTGAGGCATGATCATAGAGTTTTAATATAAGAACAATGCACTAATTTAATCTTTTAGGCAAATTCTGGGCTCCTACATACAAGTTTGTTGATTTCTACGCATTTTGCATGAAAATAAACATACCAACTCACTTATTTCAAGTTTAGCACAGTGTAATATTTTTAGGAGTCAAGAAGTTTTACCTTTTGTTTCAAGAACCAAAAGTGAATATTGAAAAGATGAAGAAACCCTAGCTTTAATCCACAACACATGCAATATGGACAGGTTGGTACCGAGCCAAGGTAGTGTTGTTTCTTTTTATGAAGTGTGGGGAAAGTGAAGAAGTTTAAATTTAAGAAGGAAAGACATGTTTTGAGGTTTAATTGGGTTAGGTCACTTAAATAGGAATGGGGTATCAATTTTGGGTCGGGTTGGGCCTAGATTTTTTTAAAATTTGGGCCCCAAAACTGTCACTTATAACACGACCTATTGGGCATAGGTGGTACCTACGCCCGTAGGTGGTCCCAATTTTCAGACCTTTTTCCTGCTCTTTGGACTTCTTGTTCTGATATACATTGTACTACTTACGAGATCGTATGTGGTATTTAGGAAATCATAAGTATTTTCGTAAGTTAAATTCTAGACATCCCCAAAAAATCCTCAAAATTTCCTTTTGACATTTAATGCTCAACTTACCTGGTCCACATGGGGCTTCTGACCTTCATTAGTTGGTCACAAAGTCCCCTTACCTGGTTATTCTGAATTAAGCAATGTATTACCATGCTCTAGGTTGCCCTTATGCTATTTTACCTACAAAAAAGAAAAAATAATGTGAACACTAAATTAGTGTGGTGCCTTTCACCCAGCACTTAAAACCAAAACACACTAATAAAAGTGTGATTATTGATTAGATATACTTGATTTTGACTGAATGTAAGTTCTTTTTTATCGTTGTTGCTTGCATCCAATTTCAATTGGGTGATTGCAATTTGCCTTCTGATATTACTACTAATCATTGACTATATCTTATATTTACATTGATGATGGTTATGATGATGTTGAGCTCATGATATTCATAATTCTGATATTATTGATGGTGATGATACAATAATGATTGGGCCAAGTACCTTGTCGTTACATACATAATAAATAGCCTAAGCCGTTATGACTGTAACCACTAATTTCCTACATAATTTCAAAAGGGCTTTTTGGTTAATTCCTATTCTTTTAATCCCAAACCAATGTTGTTTAGGTACTTTTACATCAGTTATTAGGGTTTGAATTTACCCTAAAATATCATAAAATCAAAATCATTTTACACTTATCCAAAAGAAATGATTTTTTCCCTCAAAGCAAGTTAGGGTTTGTAAGGCACCGTAAGATCCTAGCTCATTTCAGCTTACTATTGCATGTTAAAGGGGTCCAAGACTTAGAAAATTTCACTAAGGTTAAGTCTTAGTCTTCTGCAAAGCCCCTTAAATTTTGATGATTTTATTTTTGACCTTCCCGACCTCAAAACATTTATTTCTTAGTTGATTCACGATCAGGGATGTCAATAGTTCATACATGTAATACCCCGTAACTTTTCCTAGCTTGAAATCTTCTAAAAAATATTAGGATCTTTCTTTGAAAGATGAATCCACTTATGTACATGTGGTATTTTTAAGATTTTCATTTTTTTTCATGTGAAAAATTCAATAAGCTTTCCAACGATATAAAATTCGCCAAAATTAGATAATCGGATAAGAAGTTATGACTATTTCAAGTTTCCATCGTAAAACAACGCCATATTGGTTAGTCACGCGCCACGCCACAAGCTAAAATGGAAATTGTCCTTTTCCAGTGTCTCAGCGTGATTTCCTCTGCGTCACGCCAAAGTTCCAGGTCGCAAAAGAAGGGGCAACGTGATGGCTCAGCATCGCACCATCCCTCAGTTTTCCAATTGTCAAATTCCAGTGACACGACGCGATAGCGCCGCGTCGCGCCAGGGGTCCAATTCAGAAAATATTTACTGAAATTACAAGACGCAGAGGGTTAAAAGATTCAATTTCCCACCCCTATTTAAGCCCTTTAACACATTATTCAACTACTTTTCACCCAAAATACACTCTGTTCTCTCTAAAATCTCTCAAGAACAACCTAGGGCTTTTCATAGAAAATTCAGAATCAAGATTTTCCTCCGTCAATATTTGTGTATTTATGAATCAAGGTATGCATAGTGTTCATTCATGGACTCCTTTCGTCCATAAAGACCAAGAATCCCTTTTTAAAATTCAAGTTTATGGATTTTCTTATGAATTTCATGATTGGGCTGCTCTTGTTCATATGGATAATCAGAAATTGAATTCTATTCCATGTTGGGTGATAAATTCTATGTGGGTTAAATTATTATAGATATATATTCATGCAAACCTATGACTAAACCCTTGAATGATGAGATTAGAATTGAACCATGATGTTTAATTATTGTACAATGATGTTTACATGTACCATGTCTACAATATGTTTGATTAAATTCCTAGATGAAGGAAAAGTGCCTAACTAGAATGATACCATGAAATACTCATGTATGAACAAGTTATGCCTATCACATGTTTTGATGAAATGCTTCTATAAATGTATTACGGATTATGATGTTAGTTATATGTTCAAGTAAGTTATGCTTGGTTAGTTTCCTTCCATCGAGTCCTAGGGGTACTCGTACCCAAAATATTAGCTATGTGCCTAGAGCCATGTCATGTTTTCACGATACTCTCTTTCAAGCTATGAATCCTTAGACTTCAGAAAGTCTTATTACTCGGGAAATCTCCATGATCTCATGAACTCAGTTAGTTGTCAGATATCAGTAGTATTCTGTTAGTCAATGAAATTCAGTAACTCAGCCCATGTTCAGTTCAGTTAATCATGTTTAGAGTTTATTCAGATGGGAGGGGAATTAGCACCGAGTGAACCCAAGGATGGGAACACACACTATCAGATGAGGGTGTGATTCTTAGAAGTCATCCTTACATTTCAGAACTATGTAGCCATCATAGGTTGAGACATCAACACTGTTTGATGAGGGTTGATGAGGTGGATAAACACTGCCAGATGAGGGTCCCACCATTCTCGTTTAGGGGACACTATCAGACGAGGGTCACCCACAGTTTGTCCTTACCAGTGGTGCGGTATTGACACCCTTCCAATCGGGGTTACAGATTGGACCCCAACACAACTATAATAGCTTGTTAGGGGCATATTTTTTAGATAACTATATGCCATAGTTTCAGTATCAATCTCAGTAAAAGAACTTAGATAGTTTTTCAAATTTCAGAACTGTCAGAATACAGTCAACTCAGATACAGTATGAAACTCAGTTAGTTCCATCAGATTCAAGACTGTTAGATACATTCACTCATATTATCAGTTATACCAGTTATCACTATGTCATGTTATCAATATTCAGATTTAGTAATAATGTTATCACGGTATCTGTGTCAGTTATTATGTCTCATATATGTATTCTCACACTTATGATATTCAGTCTGATATTGTTATTGTTCACACATATGAACCCCATGCATTAAGCCTACCTTACATGCATACCGGTACATTCAAAGTATTGACGTATTTGCGCTATGGTGTCTTATACCATTGGTTCAGAGACACGTAGAGCAACAGTAGATTCCAATCTTAGCTGTCAGAGTTAACAGGGAGTCCTCGTCTTTCGAGGACATAATCATAATTTTATTATCTCAGTAATTAGTTTTTTTAGTTGTAGTTAGTTGGGGACATGTCCCATCAACTCATTATACAGACAATCATGTTTTAGCGGCTTTCCAGACTACAGTATTCTCAGTTAGCTTATTTCAGTTGTTTTGGGTGTTTCATAGCCCTCCCAGATATTATATTTTTATCAGATACTATGTCTTAGCTTTGAACCTTATGGCCTTTCAGTTCACATTTCCGTATTATAAAGTATTTTATGCAGTATACAGGTACAAATATCAGTCATGGGTTAGCTTGTGGTTTTTCGGGGTCATGATCACCGTGTAGCATTCCGGGTACCAGATTTGGGGCGTTACAATATCGGGTGAGTTTTAGATATTTCGGACGATATTTTAGACCTTTTTGGATGATCAAAATACTGAGGCTTTGTTATAGGGCTATAGTGCATCATATTTCGCATTGATAGGGAGCCCCATAGTGTGCCACGTATCGCGTCGATAGAGCCTCGTGGTGTGCCACATTTCTTTTTGACCGATCCAATTCAGTTTAATTAGTTTCGGGTCAAGGAGGGTATTTGAGTTATTTTTCTCACCCTAATCTAGCCATAACATGAGATTTACGTTCCCAAAATCATTATTTGTCATCTTTTACCCAAAATTCTCTCAAAATAAAGCTCTCTCTTAAGAACAAACCCTAGCCTCATAAAAAAAAACAAGGCATTCAAGCTTAATTTTCAAGAAAAACTATCAAGAATCTTAATGAATTCTTCAATTAAGGTATGTTTGATGTTCATCCATGGGCCCTTTCACCCATGAAGTCCAAGAACCCATTTTCAATTTAAAGTTATGATTTTTACATGTTATTATAAGTTATCATCATAAAACTATTATGAACTTTGGTTACATATTATGTTTACCATGTGTTTTCATTGGAAATGACACTTAACACATTTGAATAGTGATATTCATATGTTAAATCCTAAACCCATGTCATAATATTGCAATTATGTTGTTATCACATTATTTAACTATCCCCAAGCTTTAACTCATGACCCATATGTGTTTAATAAAATTTATAAAAGGTTGGTTTTTGAACAATGACTACTTATTATGTTTTCTAAAGCTTTAGTATGATCTTATTATTATTGCTATCGAGTCCTGGGGGTTATGAATACTCAAAAACTTAGATGATTACTTAGTCTCAGTATTTTTAGAATAGTTTCAGATCCATTTGAGCATTATCAGTTTAGTCAGTTCTCATATTTGTCAAACTTAGATCAAATCAGTAATTCGAGTCAGTTCAGTTGGGAGTAGGATTTAGCATCGAGTAAACCCAGGGATGGGGGTCACCTACCAATAGAGGGTGTGATCCTTAGTAGAAGTCCATGCATTTAGGAACTACATAGCCAGTATATACTAAGATATCCACCTGCTAGTTGAGGGTTGACAGCTATCCTATTAGAGCACCCGCTAGTTGAGGGTGACTCATTAGTCCTTCGGGACATTAGTTTAGTTTATCCACACACCCATTATTAGTACCCGTGGTATGGTATTGACATTCCGAAAATAGCTTCAGAACCCGATATGGCCACTTCAAATTTCTAATTATCTCATTTGGTCTAACAAATGCTCCAGCAGCTTTCAAAGACTTGATGAACTGAGTGTTCAAGCAGTACTGTGATAAATTCATCATAGTCTTCATTGATGATATTCTTGTCTATTTCAGTAGTAAAACAATCATGCAGACCACCTTAGAATTGTATTGCAGGCTCTTAGAGCCCATAAGTATTTTTCCAAATTCAGTAAGTGGAAGTTTTGTCTATGTTTAGTATCTTTTCTTGGCCATATTATTTCCGGTGATGGAATTAGAGTTGACCCTTAGGTTTAGCTGGCTATTATAGATAGTTTGTTGAAGGATTTTTATCTATTACGTCCATCATATCCAGCTTGACCCAAAAAAAATCAAGTTTCAGTGGTCAGATTCTTGTGAGCAGAGTTTTCAGGAGTTGAAGACTCGAATCACCTCAGCCCCAGTTTTGACATTGCCAGATAGTTTAGATGGGTTTGTCATTTACTGTGATGCTTCCAAAGTTGGTCTTGGTTGTGTGTTGATGTAGAGGGGTAAGGTTATAGCCTATGTCTCTGTACAACTCAGGCCCCATGAAAATAATTATCCTACTTATGATCTTGCGTTAGCAGCTGTTGTGTTTGCCTTGAAAATTTGGAGGCACCATCTTCATGGGGTGCATGTTGATGTGTTCACGAATTACAAAAGCTTGCAGTATGTGTATTCTCATAAAGATCTGAATCTTCGTTAGAGAAGGTGGTTGAATTATTGAAAGACTATGATATGAGTGTTTTGTATCTCCCGGGCAAGGCCAATGTAGTGAAAGATGCCCTTAATAAATTGTCTATGAGTTGCTCGCAGATTTGGCATACGTTGACCCAGTATTCCATGTTTCTTTATTAAAGAAGTATATTGGTGATCTAGAGTAGTTATTCCTTTAGAAATTACAGATGTTCGGGATAGCCTTTCTTATGAAGAAATCCAAGTCGAGATCCTAGATCGTCAGATTCATAGACTAAGGAACAAAGAAGTTCCCTTGGTCACAGTTCTTTGGAGGAACCAGTCTGTTGAGGGAGCCACTTGGGAAGCAGAAGCAGACAAGAGAAACAAGTACCCTCATCTCTTCTCCGCAAACTTAGGCTCAACTTAAGGTAACAATTCTCCTTAGATTTTATCTTTTCAATTCTCAGTTCTATCCATGTAATCATCTTCATGTAATTGCATACATTTACGAATCAGATAAGTTATATATCATGTTTCAGAGTCAGTCATGTTTCAGTTTCATTCAGCATGTACTCTTAGTACCTCAGTATTCTCAACTTAATTAGTCTCATTCGAGGACGAATGTTTCCAAGGGAGATATATTATAATACCCCATAAGATCCTTGCTTAATTCAACTTACTACTACATGTTAAAGGGGTCCAAGACTAAGAAAATTTCACTAAGTGTTAAGTCTTAGTTTTCTACAAAGCCCCTTAAGCTTTGATGATCTTATTTTTGACCTTCCCAACCTTAGAACGTTAGTTTCTAAGTTGATTCATGATCGATGTTGTTGATAGTTTATCTCGGGTGAGTTTCAGATTTTTCAAATGACATTTGAGACCTATTTGGATATGCAAAATAGTGAGGCTCCGCAATAGGGCCGTGGCGTATCCCATTTTGCATCGGTGTGGATCCCCGCGGCGCGATGCCTATCTCATCAATAGAGCCTCGCGGCATGCCATATTTCTCATTGACCATTCCAATTTATTTTAATGGGTTTCGGGTACAGGAGGGTATTTGATTCATTTTCCTCACTCTAAGCTAGCCATAATACGGGATTTAGGGTCCCCAAAAGCATTATTTGTCATCTTTTATATAAAATTCTCTCAAAAGAAGGCTCTCTCTCTTAAGAACAAGCTTTATCATCTTCAAAAGAATCAAGAGATTCAAGCTTAATTTTCAAGAAAAATCATCAAGAATCTTAACGAATTCTTCAATTAACGTATGTTAGATGTTCATCCATGGGCCCTTTTCACCCATGGAGTCTAAGAACCCATTTTCAAGTTTAAATTTATGATTTTTATATGTTATTATGAGTATCATCATTAAACTATTATGAACTTTGATTACAAATTATGTTTACCATGTGTTTTCGTTGGAAATGGCCCTTAACACATTTGAATGGTGATATTCACATGTTAAATCCTTAACCGATGTCTTAATATTGAAATTAAGTTATTATCACATGATTTAAATATCCCCATGCTTTAACTCATGACCACATGTGTTTGATAAGATTGCACTGTTGGCAACGACGCTTTTGAGTGCCCCAACTGGTTTGGTCTTGCGCCTCTGAGGAAAGAAGTTGAATTTGCTAAAGAATGCCTAAAAGGTTGGGTTTTGAACAATGACTACTTATTATGTTCCCCAAAGTTTTAGTATGATCCTATTGTTATTGCTATCGAGTCCTGGTGGTTATGAATACCCAAAAACTTAGCTGATTACTTAGTCTCATTAATCTCAGAATAGTTTCAGATATATTTAAGCATTATCAGTTTATTTAGGTATCATATCAGTCAAACTTAGATCAGATCAGTAATATGAGTCAGTTCAGTTGGGAGTAGGATTTAGCACCGAGTGAACCCAGGGATGAGGGTTCACCTGCTAGTAGAGGGTGTGATCCTTAGTAGAAATCCCTGCATTACGAAACTACGTAGCCAGCATAGGCTAAGATGTCCACCTTCTAGTTGAAGGTTGACACATATCTCATTAAAGCTCCTGCCTGTTAAGGGTGACTCGTTTGTCCTTTGGGACATTAGTTTAGTGGATCCACACAACCATTGTTAGTACCCGTGGAACGGTACTGCCACCCTTCCAACTGGGGTCACTGGTCCGAATCTAATATCTCATATTAGGGCATGTCGGTAAGATGATAGCTCCCACAGTCTCAGTCCTGTATTCAGTTTAGAATTCAATTTCAGATTTGTTTGACTAGAGCATACAATTATCAGTTATTTAGTTATCAATATTTCAGTATTTTAGTTTACAGACTATTTCATAATCAGGTTAAATACTTGATTATGCATTCTCAGATTTTACACCTTTCATGTATTTAAACTCATTCATCTCATGCTATTCATTCAATTATTATTTTTTGCACATAAACCTATGCGTTACAACCTAACCTCATCTCGCATACCAGTACATTCAAAGTACTGATCGCATACATTTTCTTTGTGTTATGATGTCTTGTATTATAGGTTTGAACCCTCAGTTTCCTGACCGCTCTTAGATAGATTCACCTATTAGTAGAAGTAGTCGTAGTGATTCCTCATCTATCGAGTACATGGTTATTTATTTCAGTTATTTTAGTAGTTCAGTTTTTCATTTCAGTTAGACAGTTGGAGTTAGTTAGGGTCTATCCCATCAACTCTTTTATGTTAATTAGAGGATTTTAGACAATGGGCAGTTACTCAGTTTATTAGTGTTTTTATTTAACTTTTAGTATGTCTTCAGACTTATGATTTAGTAATGATCTCAGTGTTTAAACCTTTGGCCTTATTTTATTATTTCTGCACATATGTATTTTGTTACTATACTATTCAGTGCTCATAGCAGGTACTAGTTCATGGGTTAGCTTGTGGTCGTTTGGGATCATATGCAACGTGTGGTGTTCATGGTGTATTTTCGAGGAGTTACAGGGTTTCTTAAGAACAAGCTTAAATTCCATTGGATTTCTCCAAGGCTTCCAGTTTAGGTATATGGGATTTTATCAATGAGTTCATTCCACCTATTGAATCACAAAGATTTCTCAATCCCCAAGTTTACTTTCCCATCTAGATTGGATTCCAGGTCAAATATGAGTTTTATGTAATTCCTCTAGTTTATTTTGTAACTATACCATGAATACGTGTCCTCCCATGTAAGTGTCATCTTTCATGTTCAAAAATATAATTTTTTTATTGTTAATAAATTACTGAGTTTGGGACATATTTGTAAAATGCTCTACTGTGATTAACTTTAAATTATTATAATGTTCATTTGCATTAGACAAAGGATGGGTTATCAACAGCCGATAATTGGGAATTCAGACATACATCAGTTTATATGCTTTAGAGTACTTCAAGTGATGTATTGTAGTTGAGTTAATATGGTTGGTGAAATAAATTAGCGTGGTTTTGTTGGTGATCTTTAGTTACAGGTTCGATCAAGGGAGTAGAATTATTAGATTAGTTTTGCTTATTTATATCCCTCTTGAGGTTAAATAATAACCTTTGGTTGGTATTGCCCCTAGAGTGGTTAAGGTATGTTGTGAGGTCGAATAGAGTAACATGAGTTGTGGTGGAGAATATATGTGATAGTGAAAACCAATAGTGGTGTAATTAGTGTTGTTGTTATGTTATAGAATTGGTTTTTGTGTAAGTACCCCACAAAATTTTTTCCTAGTATAAGGATGACAACCTCAGAGTAGTGTGGTTTTAGTTAAAAATATGTAATTATTTGAATTAGTGTGGAATAATAGATAAGGGTGTATTGATTGGTGGTTTTTAGTAGTTAATATGTTAGAGGATGAATTTAGTAAGTCGTAGAAACCTTTGGTGCATAAAATGAGTTGTTAGATCTCTATTTAGAGCGAATGTCTTGAAAAGATTAGCTCGTATGTCGAATTCCTAGAAGTGTGAAATGGCCTGAACAGGGACCAAGTCCCAAGTTACTTCCTCAAACCACTACAATAAAAAATTCACCACTGCAGGGGTAAAAATGCCACTGCAATGGTACACAGATGCAAAGGCCTTGCTATCTCAGCTATCGTCTCAAGTGTTCGTGCACTGCAATATCATGTGGTGTTTTTGGTAATATAGATGACCCATTATATAATTTTATTAATAATCGTATTCCTTGAGTTATAGTTACCATGCATTGTGCCAAGAGCTTAGTGGGATGGGGTGCATAGACTGGTTGAGAATGCTAAGATATGAAATATGTGCTACAACCTCTGCTACCCACCAATGACCTTTGAGGAAGAATGATGGGTAAATTGGTATCTAATGTAATTACTCGTTCCATCATTATTGAAAATATCTGTGGGAAAATTACAATAACCTTGTCATGGTAAGTTATAAGACCAACTCTTTAGTAACGGAGTGCATTGGATATGTAGTAAGGTCATAAAATACTCCTAGCACAATGCTATGTTAAACTATACTTACTAATTGAGTTTAGATCTAAGTTTAGACTAGGGTCAATTTCAAACGATCATATCTACAAAATAAAATATCTTTGAGTCCTCTTTCCAAGACATCCAATGATTTATTAATTTGTCTTTGGAGTAAAAAGGTTATGACTGTTTTGCTTAATACTATCAAGATGATAAATTTACCATTGCAATGGTATCGCTGATGTGGTAAAAAATAACATTTAATGCTTATTTTGATATATTTCAACCTCAAAACTCAATGTTTCATTTCTAAGCCTTAGAGGGGAAACTTTCTCATGGTTGGAGAGAAAATTCTTCATTGAGGTAAGTTTTTGCCGTCATGTTCTTCATATTTCAATCCTTAAACATCCTAGAATTATTAGAACGATCTTCAGGGGTGAAATTCCTGGGGATTTAAACCCTAAGTTCATACTATTTTTGGGATATGAGTGGGGATAATATCACCTAGAATTAATTCTATATTATTAATTAATAATTCCTAGCATACGTTAGCATTTCTAACATATACAATGGATGGTTGAAGAACCTTGAATTCAATAAAAATGCAATATTTAGCCTTGAAACTTAATTTGGAGATAGATTGAATATGATAGAGCTAGTTAATGGGTAAATGATCCATGGTTATTATTATACACCATGATTTAGGGTAAAATTAGGGAGATTGAATTACCAAAGTATTTATCTGAAGAGTACTTGATTAATCACTCTTATAACTATTTGTTTGTTAGATGCTTGAGCATTCCAAATCCTGATAAAAGGGAAGAAACATCTATAGTGTGGCTTGCTTGTTCAAATATTATCAATCTAGGTCGGTTATTATTTAATATTTAGTAGACTAAGATTAGTGCATTTAACAACTATAATTAAAGGGAGATTTTATGTCTAGGCCTACGGGCACAATGTTTGGATGGGTAATACATGAAATTAATGTAATAATATGACTGTGTGATATAGTGTTTTGTATGGATCCCGTGATGGGTTTTTGTGTATATAGACTTACCCGATGATTGATAGAGTTTAATGTATGAAGGTGTGTAATAATATAAGAATTAGGTGATCTTTTATTCTATAGTTCTAGTCTTTACTACCTTAAAAAATGTGAACTCGATATTATGTGTAGTTGATGTTTGAAATTTCATTGCTATAAAATTAATAGGCGGATTGTTTATGATAAGAGAAGGTGATGACTTAACTTAAGAATCTAAGGTTTTTTTGGGATAAGTGCTAGGAATTAAGAAGTGTAAAGGTGTATGATTCTTGATAGAATCGTAAGTTGAACAAAACCTATTAGTTGAATGATCGACTGAAGGGGGATAATGCCTTGAATTTAGTGATGACTTAAGTGTAGAGGTTACTATTTAATCACTAAATTTACTTGTTTCAATATAAACAAAAGAGTGTTAAATTGGTGAAATAAATTGGAGTATGATTTAGAGTATAGATATCAATCTTGGTGGAATGTGAACTCCTAAATGATACTTTGATAGATTGGTCTTCATATATTTCTGATTGATTATTGAGTTTGATAATGATCAATTGAGCAAGTGGTGAATTGCCCCTCAGGCATACTCGTGATTTCCTTTCTAAGTGGATAATTGTTGTACTTGGAATGATAAATGATGTAACCCAAAGCTACACCTCAAAACAAGGCTAAAGTGGTCTAAGTATAATATAATAACCCAACTTAGGTTGGGGTCAAACCCACAGGGAATACATAAATTATCTCTCTAGTTTCTTGAAATCAACAGGTGGTAGAAAAAAAAATATGGGGACTGTAGTAGCAATCTGCGGAAAGTAACAAACATTAAGTGTTTTGGTTGTAGTCAATTAGAAATAAACGCTAGGTCTGTGTTCCCCCTGGCTTCTCAACTATGTAAGTTTATCGTGCTTTGTTGAACCAACTCAATATCTTGCATACAGAATTTGATAAGTTATGTATTATCAACTGTCTTGTGGACTCATTGACATTTTCACCCTTTACCTTTTGTTTCATAGGATATCACATTGATAATCCTTATCCTAGATCCGAGTTTAATTATTACCTTTTGAGTTTTAAGTTATTAGATAATAGAGATAATCATCTTAAGTTGATACTGTTATGATCATCTTTTCCTTATCTATACTCCTCTTGTGAAGTAAGTAATGAATTTAAGGTGGGATCCTAACATTTTCAAACATTAAGAAATCTATTAAACTGAAGAAAACCACAATACATGCAAGAATACTAGTTCAGAGCTACTTAACACTTCCCCTACTTCATCAATCTGCCAGGGTTCATATTACCAAATGACCACTCATGAATCTTATATCTAATAATGGCTGTAAAATAAATATCATAACCAGCTATCGTGCTTGCGAATAATGTTGCACCATCCCATGTAAGTAAGTTGTCCGCTGCAGTTTAAAATAAATGATAACACACTACCAGCCACAAAAACTTTATGGCAAAATTCAACGTCATTTTATTAATCACACCTTGCCCCTCAACCCATGGGGCAGCCACACCATGGGGTGAAAACCTGCGATCCATCTCACCAAACGTACCGTCTCACTCTTATGCTCAATATCTCGCATAACACATTTGTCATACACCAATATCAAACAGTGATCATACTCTACTATTGACATAGGAGCTATATAATCTGTTCCGAATAGAACTTGGTGGATGACTGCTACTGAAATATAAACCATGACCCCTTTCACAGCCTCATCTATAATTGAGGCTGCTCTATATCTATGTTGGCTCTATTAGTTTTCAAAGATACTGCCACAACATAGAAATCATAGAACCCACACACCAATGCTTGACTGTATAAACCCTAGTTTTTAGTGATCCACCCCAGCCTATACCTATCAATGCAACCTACAAAATTAGTGCTCCAGCCAACCCAGATAGATGAATCCATTTATCCTCCAAAATAGTCCTCTTGGTTCATCTGGACACAAAGCTGTCCTACTTAAAAATAGTTTGTATACCCTCAACACACTAGCTCGGGTTCACCTCATCAATAGGCTGGAACATGATGTGAGTCGGTTTAGAAAATTGGGTTGTCTGAGTTGGTGGATCTTAATGGGATGTCTGTGGTATACCCTTTTCACACTGGGGTACTGCAGATGATGGCTAACAAATTGGTGTTGTGGACTCATCCTGGGACCCCTTCTTAGATTGGGGGTCCTGTGTAGCTGCCTCTTGAAGTGGTCGAGACTCCATCTTCCCCTCATCATCAACCTCTCCCTCCTCAAATTAGGGAGTGTATGGTGGTGAAATCTTGGCCGACTTCATCCCCGACTTGGGTACAGGTACGCTGGCCTATGGCTAAGTCCTAGGTTGAGTAGAAGTAGGTCGCCTTCCCTACTGTAACACTTTTGGGATCTAGACGCCCAAAGCAGCTATAATAATCATCTTCACTGCATCCTACTTCTGAGCCCTAGTCTGTGGTCTTGCTACCTTTGTCGGAGCAATCAGGTACTGCTTCGTGCCATGTGTACCTGAAAAACCAAGTGTTAGTCCCTGAAAGATAGTACAAGGTTGCAAAATTTGAAGAAAAACTCAAGATTGTGAGACTTCAATTTTTTTTTCTAAATTATACATCACTATAAATTGTACTTTGTCCCAATAATTCCAATTTTTACACATTCAGTAAGGGTCAATTTTTAACCACAACTATGGCATATAATACTTTACGGATTCTTCGACCCTTTCAACTTCTACTTCCATTTGGGGCATGATCTTAGTGTTTTAACTTAAGAACAATGCACTAATTTAAGATTTTAGGCTAATTCTAGGATCTTACATACAAGTTTGTTGATTTCTACACATTATGCATGAAAATAAACATTCCAACTCACCTATTTCAAGTTTAGTACAATGTAATATTATTAGGAGTTAAGAAGTTTTACCTTTTGTTTCAAGAACCAAAAGTGAATATTGAAAAGATGAAGAAACCCTAGCCTTAATGAGAAATATGTGCAATATGGACAGGTTGGTACCGAGCCAAGGTAGTGTTATTTCCTTTTATGAAGTGTGGGGGTAGTGGGTAGGTTTGAATTTGAGAGGGAAATAGAAATTTTGATGTTTAATTGGGTTTAGAAGCGGGTTAGGTTGCTTAAATAGCATTGGGGTGTCGGTTTTAGGCCGGATTAGGCCTAGAATTATTTTTAAATCTAGGCCCCAAAACTGTCACTTACAACACCACCTACGCCCGTAGGTGGTCTCAAATTTTTAGACCTTTTTCCTGCTCTTAGGATTTCTCATTCTTACATAAATTACACTACTTACGAGGTTGTAAGTGGTATTTACGACATCATATGTATGTTTGCAAGTTAAAGTCTGGAGATCCCCAAAAAATCCTCAAAATTCTTTTTTGATATTCAATGCTCAACTTACCTGGCCCGCATGAAACTTTTGACCTTCATAAGTTGGTCACAAAGTCCCCTTACCTGGATTATTCTGAATTAAGTAATGTATTACTATGATCTAGGTTTTCCTTATACTATTTTATCTACAAACGAGAAAAAATAATGTGAACACTAAAATAGTGGGTTGACTCTCATCCAATGCTTGATTTAACGTTGCGGCATGACATAACTAAGTTGGTTACTCAAACTTCACCAACAAGCCCATGGATTTTCTCCCATGCAGCGTTTGATTTAACATCGTGGTTCGACACGGGTACCTTGATTATTTATAATTCATCAAGGTACCCAAAGGAGTATCGTCCTGGGTCATCAACATAATGAATAATAGACACCACTCTCATGTTGGTTGGTTGCTTCATAGTTTTGTGGACGTTAAATGTGACTTCCTCAATCTTGACTCAAAACTTAAGCTCTCCCTTCTCCATATCAACCATCGCTCTACTCATGGCCATAAATGATCTTTCTAATACGATGGGCATCTCGAAGTCAACGTTACAACCCAAGATGACAAAGTCAGTCGAAAAAATAAAAGTTGTCAACTTTTACCAAAACATCAAATGATATGCCCACGAGTTTCTTTACTGTATGGTATTCCACTAACAACATTGTTGTTGATTATGGAGGGATCAAGCCTAACTATTTGAATACAGCCAAAAACATTAAATTAATGTTGATCCTAAGTCACACAATGCTCTGGCAAACCATGATATCCTAATGGTGCCTGGGATTGTGAATGTTTCGGGGTCACCCTTCTTTTGGGCCAGAAATCTAGACGTAACTGCACTACATTGGTGAAATCCACCAACATCCTCAAAACTCACTGCTCTCTTCTTCATTACCAACTGCTTCATAAACTTGGCGTAACCAGGCATCTGCTCAAGAGCCTCAAGAAGAGGGATGTTCAAACTCAACTCATTTAGCATATCAATAAACTTTTTAAACTTCCCATCTTCCTTCTTCTACTTTATCCTTTGAGGAAAAGATGGGGTAGGTCATGGGATTGTCTTCACTACTCATCAATCATGATCTTACCTTCCTTCTCAACATTAGCATCAACACATGTCGCCTTCTCCGACTCATCTTCAAGTGTCTCATCTACCACAACACTATCATCCATCAGCTTATCAATAGTAGGCAAACAATGATCAATAACAGACTTACCACTCTGAGTGGTCATAGCTAGACAGTGATCTTCATTCTTAGTATTCTAAATTGTGTTGCTCGAAAGGGCACCCAACTTCCTCTGATTCAAAGTTGTAGACATTTGCCTAAACTTCTACTTTAATTGCTTTATCGTAGTAGCATGAAATTCCACCTTTTGGGTCAATCCTGAGATGTCTACCTTAATCTTCTTAAGTAAAGTTTCCTAACTTTCTTGACCCTCAATAATATTGGACAACATATCCTCTACTCTCGACTTAGTATCACGACTGCCTAACGGAACATACTGTCTCCCTTCTCATTGTAGTTATCCTTTCTTATCTAGTCACCATCAAGCTCTCTATTTTGATCTCTTTACCTATCTCCATTATAGTTCTGACCTTGGTTTCCTTTTTCTTTGGCTCAAAGTAGGTGATGCACCTATTTGTCACCTACTAGCTTAATTAATTCATGCAAAGCACCTTACTTATTTATTTCCATATTCCAAATCTTGATCCCTTTACTTTAACTTATCAGTTATAACATACACTTGGTTATACTTTAAGATTATCTTCCACCTTTTAATATATCAGGTTCACTTATACATATATGTGTTAAATTATACACTGTGTTATGTCATCCCTCATTTGGATCTTTCGGCCTTGAATGAGAGGTGAAACGCAAAATAATGTTGACTCTAGAATTGTTCCAAAAATGTTGCCTTAGTTTCCATTGTAACCAAGAATTTTCAAAATATGTCAGTGACTACAATACACATATAAAAGCCCTACATGATCTTTTAACAGGTATAGAATATTAAAAAATCTAATAAAAAGTAAGACTCCTCTCGGTCACTTATAATCAAGGGAAACAATTTGTATAGAATGTATTGCCTTTATTTTTTATACACTAGCTTGATGTGGAACATTAGATATTTGGGAATCCCGAGTATGAACTACACATTTGAATATTTCACACGTGAGAAAGATAACAAGTGAACTAACAGGCTGGGAACTGATCAACAAGTGAATCGGTACATGGTGAATTTATAATTATGTAAGAAGAACCTCTTACAACTTTTTGGTACAAATGTGGATTCTTGAAATTAATGGAGTCTGAGGATTTTCAAATATCTTTTCAACACTCTAACTTTTTCACAATACTCTTATGGCTACTACATTGGAATGAGGCAGCCATATATCTATGGGTAAGGGCTACGTCAAAATTTACTATGTGCCTAAAATTTTTATTTTTTTGGGGATAAACTCCTCACTTGATCATGATTTGTGGAAACTTTATCCCTTCATGTTTAATACGTAAGTCCACAAGCATGAAGGGGCGTATAACACATGAACAAATAAGTCAGATAGAGCCTATGATACATAAGCCAGCATCCACAAAAAGTCGCCTAATATATGAACAATAAACCAAAAAATTGCATTTAGCATATGAGCAAGTGAACATAAGAGGTATATATGTAGACATTTGAGCTATAAGGACATTTGATATATATGTAAGTCAGTTGTATATCCTATAATATATGAACATGTGAACTAGGTAGTATGTGAGAAAGTTTTATAGGACATATAGATTATGCAAAGATAAATTACAAAATGTTAGTACATGAGCAAGTGAACCGCAAAACACAGTGAGCACATAACATAAGAGAACTAAGGCCTTTAAAGCATATAACATGTAAGTGAGTAGACTATAGGTGTAGTCAAAATAAAATGTCTATGAAATATGTACTACATGGGCATACATGGTTAGGTAGGCTATATCATATGTACAAGTGGACTAACACATGAATAAGTATACTTTATGATATATAAGCAAGAAAGTATATGATACATGGACAAGTAAACTATGGAGATTTAAATGCTTAAACAAGTAAGTCGTGAGGCATGCGATATATAGGCAGATGTTTTATGAAGCAATGATGTAAACAAGTGACTTATGGTACATATAACCAATGAGAAAATACTTATAATGTCTATAACATATGATCATTAATCTATGATAAATATAAAGTATGGTTAATTTATATGTGGTAAGTAATCGGTGAATAAGGCAAGGTCCTGTTAAACGCATAGCAATAATGAGGTTTTATGAAGCAAATATCACCTACATGCTAGTGTTCTATGACATATGTAACATATGTGAAAATAATCCACAAAAGAAATATTACCTACAAATAGATGGGATATATAACATGTATAAATATATAAGCAAGTTGATCCTTTGAAAACTATGTGACATCTTATAGAAATACTCTGCCGTATGTTTAATTTAAGCATACTGTCACTGATCCTAAATCATGGGTAGTTAATTTCTACTCATGTTTCCTCACTCACCTTGAAACATAACAATTGATTTCCAATGTAGTTTTTTAGCTCCTAAAATACTTCTCAGAAGTGGTTCACCCATTAAAACTAAACAGTATTCAATGTATACAAACATTGGGATACAGGTAAGAGAAGCCCCTATAAATCATCTATAGTAATTTTTGATCAACGCTTCTATGTCTTTGTTATTGGACAACAATACAAAATTAACTAGATCTTTAAATAAGAATCAACAAATGAGGTTTAAGGGCATCATGACCAGTGAGATTTTACATGTCGCCATTTACACATTATTCCAAGTACATGAGAACTCATCTTGTGGTTATGTAGCATGTGAGAAAAACATTTTAGCTTAACAAGTAAGGTCTATCCATGCTAATAGATTTTCCATAGCGGTATAACAAGTTAGGATGCTCCAACCCTCTTTCCATGCAAAGAAATCAACAAGAACAACTAGTATATAATTAACTCTCCTCCCTTTATTCAAGCTATGATCGCAACTTTATTTAGTTGACTTGGTACATATGCTTAATGAACCATACTTATTTCATATGAACGATGTACATGCATTCTAGGGTATCACACTAGTCAATGTATCTTCTATCAATGTGATTTTTCAATTTCCCTCTCCATTCTTATGGCTATTAATATTGGGTAATTGAATTCACATCGATACTAAAATGTTTTGTTTGTCTAAAAAAAGTTCAAAAGTTGTCTAGGGAGTGCTTCTAGTGTGCCTTTACAATTGGTTAGGATTGAAGAGTTAATATCTCTGTCTTTTTCTATCACATGCTAAATAAGCACTCTTTATCATAAGGGGACAACCTATGTCACATTTTTTTCTAATATTCATATATGTCACCTTCTTATACTGTCAGGGAACTTTACTCAACTTATCTCTCGATTCTATGATATTCATTGTCATTCACCTTTATTTCACATATAATCCAATACTTTCCTACTAGTGATTAGTTAACACTATGCCTTTCTCAATACTTCATATTCTAACAAATCATAACTTATGTCAAATCCGCAATATTTTTAATCTTAATCATTATTCATATTATATTTTATAAAAAAGATATAAATCATAACCTGTCACTATAATACATATACTCTTATATGAAACAATTAAAACACTAATCCTCTGAGTTTACTGTCCATAAAAAGGATCACAGATTTTAACCTATTTAGGTGGTCATATACAAATATCTTATACTTTCAAATACTAACATACTTAGGATGATGAGTAAGCATCTGGGATCTATTGGCCAACCAGGCATATCTTTAATCAATATCATCATGGTATATTGTCCTACCGAAATATGCTACTCCTACATTTTTTAACATTTACAAGGATAAATCAACAACTTCTATTTCTAATACATGCACCTCCCTAAAGATTATTTATCTATTCCTGATAAAGTACTAAGTGCACTCTATAAGATTAAAATCCTATAACTACTAGAGGAGTTATGTGGAGGAAATCTCAAGCTCAAGAACCAATCACATTCTCTTAAGAAGTATTAGAAAATATTGCAGTCTATTTTGTGACTAGGTATGCATTTACTGTGTAGCACATGTTTAATCCAATTATACCATATTGATGAACCAAAATAATACAAGTAGCACAAATATAAATGTAGATGGAAGTAATGCAGAAACCTCTACAAGCTTTTCTCTGAATTTTAATAATATGATACCTTTCTTTAAAGGTTGCCTCTCAGGAAATACTATCCCTTACCATCTTTGACTTTAACCATAGTAGCCATAACCAAGATTATATGGATCATAGTATGTTTTGGAATAGAATTATTAATAACTCTTTTATGATGTCAACAACAACAACAAAAAGAACCATAACATATCCATTTTATTCCCACAAAGTGGGGTCTAGGGAAGGTGAAGTGTACATAGTCTATATCACTACCTCAGATAATGTAGAGAGGTTGTTTCTGGTAGACCCTCGACTTATGATAAATAATAAACTAACAAGTAGTAAACATAAGAATAAACAACAAAATAGGGTAACACTCCACTAGATAATAAAAGAAACAAGACACCCACCGAGTAATACTATGAACTCTCTACTCTAAATCCCAAACATCACCAAAACACCATGAATAAGAAACTACAAGACATATGGATAACACTATGACAATAGGAATATTGACAAACAAAGCACTCATTCCCACTAGTAAAGACGTACTTTGATTCACTAACCCTCTACACTAATTCGGGTTCCCCACAACATCTTATCAAGGGTCATGTCCTCTATAAGTTGTAACTGCTCTATGTTATGGAGAATCACTTTTCTCCAATATTTCTTTGGACTACCTCTACCCCATTTGAAATCATTCATAGTGAGCCTCTCATACCTCCTAAATGGTCTATCCGTGCACCGCCTCATAACATGCCTAAATCATCTCAACCTTACTTCCTGCATCTAGTTTTCCACCGATGCCATTCCTACCTTCTCCTAAGTAATCTCATTTCTTGCCTTATACCTCCTAGTAAGTCTACATATCTATCTCAATATCCTTATCTCCACCACCTTCAGCCTTTGGATGTGGGAGTTCCTAATCAGCTAATACTTTGCTCTATTCAACATAGCCAGTGAGATTGCCACTTTATAGAACTTACCTTTAAGCTAAGGAAGCACCTTCTTATTGTAAAAGACTCCCAATACAAGCCTTTATATCTAATACCCTGCACCAATATGGTGCGTCACATCCTCATCAATCTCACTACTTCCCTTAATCATAAACGCAAGATACTTGAAACTATCTTTCTTTTAAATGGACTGAGAATCCAGCTTCACAGCTATGTTAGCCTTATACATTAAAACAATGAACTTACACTCCAAGTACTCTGTGTTGGCCTTACTCAACCTAAATACTTGGACTCTAGCTTTTTGTATCCAATCCTCCTTATCATTAACTCATCTACAGGTCTCATTAATAAGCACTACATCATCAGGGAATAACATTGTAATGCCCCTAGTCTGTACCCCGGACACTGCATGGTGCTTATAACCCCGAAGGATCACAAGCTAACCCATGACTGATATCTACGGTGAGCACTGAATAATAATACTGAAATAAATGCAGAATTAGGTTGAATTTCCATAAGGTTCAAAATCTAAATATTGATAAATAATAACATCTGGTAAAATATCTCGGAACTAAACACTGTCTGAATTGGTCTGGTTTGAAAGCCTCTAACTGAACTATATAAATATGGAGTTGATAGGACAAGCCCCCAACTAACTCCAACTGCTGAACTACTGATAAACTGAAATAAATCATATTCCCAATAGATGAGGACTCACTACTGAATCTGCAACTGCTAACTGGATCTGTCTAAACATGGTCGGGATCCTGAGCACCCGAACCTATGATATGAGACATCATAGCACACTAAAAGAGTATACAGTCAGTACGTGGAATGTACTGGTATGCTAGATGAGGTAAAGATGAATGCAAGGGTTCATACGCATGAACAACAACTGACTGAATGATATAGAGTAATTAAATATAAGAGTACGTGGATAACTGATACTACAAAAATCACTGATTATGCAATATTATACATATATGTATAGACTATAACTGAGCTTTTCTGAAGCTGATCACTAAGTTTTGATAACTGAGTAACTGATATCTGAAGTTATTGATAACTGATTTACCGCAGACAGTCCTAATTCTAAAAAATTGAACTGAAGACTGAAACTGAAATTATGGGAGGTAATCATCTAACCGACATGCCCCAAATGAGATAAGATAACTGAGTTGGGTTCCAATCTGTAACCCTAATTAGAAATGTGCTAATACCGTGCCACGAGTACTAATATCTATTGTGGAGTCACTCCTATCTAACGGGTGACCCCTGAGATTAGTCCTAAACTAGCGGGTGATCCCTGAGTATGTCAATCTTATCTAATGGGTGACATCTCATAACCTACACTAGCTACGTAGTTTTGGAACTTAGGGATTGCTTCTAGGGACCCAGTCCTAACTAACGGGTGAGCCTCCATCCCTAGGTTCGCTCGGTGCTGAATCCTACTCCCAACTGAACTGATTATACTAAACTGGACTGGACTTATACTGAGTTTACTGAGTTTTCCTGAGTTTTGTAACTGATTGAGTTCTACTGATTGGGACATGACTGATAATATTTTGCAACTGACACAGGATCTAGGTACACAACTAAATTATTGGGTATTAAATACCCTCAGGACTCGATAGCATAAAAAGTAAGACGTAACATGATCATAAAGGCATAACAATACTTTCTTGCTAATAATGCCCTTATTTAGACATTTTGTCAAACACTTGATATACAAGAACTTGTGCATGAATGGGATCACATAATAATATGTCATGCTTTCACTAGTCAAATCAAATAAGTATTTCATCAAACACTTGTAGTGCATTAACTTGTACATGAATGGGGACGACATGTTAGCATGCTGTAATTGCATTATTTCATTCTCATGGACAATCTATCAAACACATGAGAGGCATGACTGAATCATTAAATCATAAATACTTAGGGTTGACATGGTTTCAATAGTCATCTCGCAAATTGAAGGGTTTATCAAGAATATCATTTAAATTAACACATACTAGGATCAATTCTTGGAACTTGTAATAAATCATGGATTAAAACCCAACAATAACATGAACATGAATTCATTTCAACTAAATCATGGAAATTCGTAAATACACAATCTTTGTATTTTAAAAAAGGTTCTTGGACTTCATGGGTTAAAGGAACCCATGAATGAACACCTAACATACCTTGGAATGCTAATTCTTGAAGGTTCTTGGAGAGATTCTTAAGCTTGACCTTGATTTTTGACGCTAGGGTTTTGTATTTTTTAGAGATAATGCCTTTTGATTTGGAGAAAAATTAACTAATGAATAACTTAAAATGTTTTTAGGGCTTTAATCTTACACCTGGGCGGAATAAAAACATGGGGAAAAGACCCATTTAACCTTGGACAACATTTAAAATTTCTTTAAAAATTCCCAAACTGGGCCCCTGGCGCGACGCGCCATGATCGCGTCGGGCCACTGGAATTTGCCAACTGGGAATGTGGTTGGTGGCACGATGTGGTGGTATCGCGTTGCCACCTTGGATGTGAACTTGAAGCTCAACATGACGCAGTGGTATCGCATTGGTATACTGAAAATTGACAAATGTTAAAATGTTGCTTTGTGCAACACGCCAAAATCATGATAGAGCACTGAAAGTGACCATTGCCAATTGGATGGCCACCGCGACGTGTTGATGGTTACAATGGTACACTGTCTTACAAAAATGGCACTAACTCTTTACCCGGGTATCAGATTTGTGCAAATTTTATATCATTGGAAAGCTAATTTAATTTCCTACGCAATGGCAGGATCTAAAATGAAAAATACTGAGTATTTCAAAAAAAATTATACAGGGTAACCCCTGTACAGAGGGTTAATTTAAGTTAGGGAAATACGGGGTATTACAAACATACACCAAGACACCTCTTTTTGAATATGCCATGTCAATACATCCATCACTAAGGCAAATAGAAATAGGCTAAAAATCAAACCCCTGGTGTAACCAAGTAAAAAAAAAAGTTCTTGGAATCTCAGATTATGATTCTCACACACATCTTTGCTCCATCTTACATGTCTTGAATTGACCTAGTATAGGAAAATCTCTAACTACCAAGCACCTATACTAGACCTCCCTGGAAACTTTCTCGTATGCCTCCTCAAGATTTATTAACACCATGTGCAAGTCCTTCTTCTTCTCCCTATACTGCTCCATTGATCTCCTTACAAGATGAATGTATTAGGTACTCGAGCGACTTGACATGAAACTAAACTAATTTTTGGAAATAGTCATGATCATACTCAGCCTTAATTCTGCCACTTTTTCCCAAACCTTCTTAGTATGACTCAATAACTTAATACCCCTATAATTGTTGCCCTCAAAATATCCTATTTGTTCTTATATAAATGAATTATCTTACTCTATATCCAAGATTCTGACACCTTTTCCAACTTAAAAATGATGTTAAACAACCTTGTCGGCCACTCCATACCAACCCCGCTGGTGCTCTTTCAAAAATCCACCAGAATCTGGTTTGTCTCAGTCACCCTGTCCCTACGCATTCTATGAATAACATCCTTGACCTACTCAACATTAATATTCCTACTATACCATAATTGTAACACCACTCTAAGTGATCCAAGTCCGTTAACACTAAACCTTTGTCCCCCTTATCAGTCAAAAGTCTATGAAAAGAAGTCTGTCACCTCCTTTCAATGAGGGTGTCATAAACTAGCACTTTGCCATCCTCACCCTTGATGCACTTTCATTGGTCAAGGTCACAGGCCCTTCGCTTCCTAGCCTCAGTATAACACCCCAAAACTCTAAGCTAAGATTAGAATCATGCTTCAAGTAAGTGTAAATCAAACATATATTTTGGTAGTATGGAAAGTGATTTATACTTGTATTAGTGACACAAGTAACTCCTAGATCATGGTCACAAAACTTTCCTTACCGATTGATTTCTTATAAAAATATCCCTATAGTCAACATCAAATGAGAATAACTCCCAGATTTTGAAGTATTTTTTAGCAAGAAGTCCATCAATTTATAGATATTTCAATTATCCTTTCAACACATCAATTTTTTCCTTAATCTATTATTGGAGTAAAAATTTATGTCCATTTTAGTGAAGCACTATCCAATAGTGAGAACCTACAAGCATAGGAACGATCATGGGGAGATTTCACAACCGTACAGTAAGTACATTTGATTATAGCAACCCCAAATATTTGAAAATTGATAAATATAGATTCCAACCATGAGAGAAAACCACGACCATGGTTAGAAACCAGTATCTTAGGTATGATCTTAACTTCTAAAATTGATTCGGTTGGAACCTATAACCTTCGAACCAAGGTGCAATAATAAGTGGGTCCCACGATTGTACCAAGGATAATCTGGTGGAGATATGTGAGACCAAATCTAGATCCCACCTACGATTATAGGTGGGTCCCATGATCGTGGGAAGGTCTCGTACGTCCCTTTCAGCAACTTTTCAGTTACAAATTTAAAAAGAAACAGTTTTTCACACTCTTTTTATATCAAAACTACGTCATCTAAGATATTTCAAGGTAGAATATTTAGGGTCAATATTATCTTAAGACCTCATTACTTTGAAAATAATCGATAGTTAGCTTTAACACAGAGAAAGAGGTGACTTTCTTTCCCTCAGGTAGAACTAGGGTTCTTCAACTTCAGCCCCTAATTTTTAAAATTTCTTCAAGGTTTTAGTCACCAGGTATTTGGAATTTCATCACTTGGTTCCCTTTCACCCATTGTATCCAAATGATTTCTCAATTCTTCATTTACTTCCTTGATTAAAGCTTAGGGTTCATGAATATTGTAAATTTCTTGATATTTTAGTTCCTTGATCTCATTGAGTTATAGACCCATGTTTCATTACCATTACATGTTCAAATCATAAAACATAATTATATTATGAAACATGATTTCAGTACCATCACAAGTTCAAATCATAAACCTAAATTATATTGTGAAATCCATAATTATGGGACTTGAATTATTAAATTTCTTATGATAATATAATACCCCAAAAATCCAAACCAATGTTAAAGCCATGTTTTAAGATCATGCAAAGTACATTTTAGTTCTTTGGTAGTATTATGAGTGAGTTTGATGTATTTTAAGACCTCAAATAACTCCTAGCTATTAGGCGGATCAAAATATTCCTTACCAACTGAGTTTTCGGAAAGAATGTTGCTATAATCAACTTCAAATGAGATTATCTTTTATTTACTCAGAATTTTCCATATCAATACCCACAAAATGATACAAAATAACCCAAGCCTTTAAGATTCAAGATTAATTCTCTAGAAAAACCCTAAGAACTCTCACGAATTCATCAATTTAGGTATGTTAAATGTTCATCCATGGGTCTCTTTCACCCATGGAGCCCAAGAATCTAATTTTAAATTCAAAAGTTATAATCTTCTACAAGTTATTATTATTTTTAACCATGAATATTGATTCTACACCATGTTTATATGAGATTATTGTTGTTATTAAGTCCCACATGTTCAAATAGTATTATTCGCTGATTTAATTATTATTTAATGATGTTGATGAAGAAATCACGCCGTTACTACAAGTTTTAAACTATTTTCATGCTTAGCTTACACTATGCATATCAAGTGTTTGATGAAATGCCTACAAGAATAAATTTTGAATAAGTGCTTTCATATTATGTCTCTAAAGTTCTAGTACTATTTTTCTATTATTGCTATCGAGTCCTGGGGGTATGAATACTCAAGAACTTAGCTGTTTACTTAGTCTCAGTGTCTTCAAAATAGTTTCATACATGTTATGAGCAGTATCAGTTCAGTCAGTTATCATGATCAGTTAAACTTAGAATGGTTCAGTATTCCGAGTCAGTTTAGTTGGTAGTAGGATTTAGCACCGAGTGAGTGCAGGGATGGAGGATTTCCTATAAATTAGGCAGAGTCATTATTAACAGTCCCTGTACTCTAGAAATACATAGCCAATGAAGGATTTGAGGAGTCACCCGCTAGTTCAGGCTTGACTACCGCCCAAGGATCACCCATCAGTTTAGGCTTAACACCTTTAATCCTTTGGGATAACATTTCAGTGGATCCACACAACTAGTGGTAGTACCTGTGGCATGATATTGACACCCTTCCAACTGGGTCACAGGTTGGACCCCAAATTGCTCATTGGGGCATGTCGGTTAGATGATAGCTCCCACAGTCTCATTCCAGTAATAAGCTCAGGGATTCAGTTTCAGTTTTTCTTGATCATAGCATACAGACATCAATTATTCATTTATAAGTATTCATTATTATGGTTTACATATTATATTCAAAACATGTTTTATTCTTGGTCATAAATTTTCAGTATACAGATCTCATGCATTCTATTCAGTACTTCATGCTATTAATTCAGTTAGTTATTACTCCTTTACGTGAAACCATGCATATCAGCCTACCTCATTTAGCATACCGGTACATTCAAAGTACTGATCGCATACTCATCTTTTGCACTATGATATATCATATCATAGTTTCGGATGCTCAGTTCCCAAATTGCACATAGACTTTCCAAATTATAAGGCGTAGCAGTGGTGAGTCCTCATATTTCTAGACATGGTTTGTTTATCTCAATTATTTCATCAGTTTCAGTATTTTTCCATCTAGTCAGAGTTAGTTGGGGGTTTGTCCCATCAGCTCCACAGTCAGTAAGTAGAAGATTTTCACACTAGTACAGATATTTAGTCAGTCTTCAGTTTTCATTTGTCATTGTCAGATGTTTTATCAGTATTATCAGTTTTATTTTACAGATTTTATCAGAACTATGATTTAAAATCTTATGGTATTCCTCATTTAAGTTCTGAATATGATATTTTTTTATCAGTTTTATTTAGTACTCACAACAGGTACCAGCTCATGGGTTAGTGACAATGCCCAATCGCATATGCAAGTGTACGTGGTCTTATCAAGTAGTAAAGTGGCCCTGAAGAAGCCAAGTATCGATCTGACAGGGTCTTGGTTTCACCAACTACCTAATTCTAGTTTAACAATTGAGAAAAAGTAAACAATAAAGTTTCGAAATTGTAAACTAAAAAGTAAACTAAACTAATAAGAAAAAATAATGAATTTAGACAATCAATGGATAAAATCCCAGGGTTAAGACTTACGAACAATCATACTACATTATTGAATTTCATTCGTTAACTCGCTTATCTTAGTTGTTGATTCGTAGGGTTAATCTCATGAGCATGGTCTCCCGACCTCTAATCTTATACCCAGTTTGGACCTTACAACTACATCGTTGAGCGGGGATGTAATAATCCAGTTAAGTTATTTAAGTTATCATCCTACGTTTGAATCAAGTAAGGTTTCTAGGTACATCCTTGTCCTAGATGCTAATTCGAAATCCTTAATTTATAAAAGACTATGAACCTTACCTTGCTTATCCCCATGTTTTATCTTTCTATTCCGCCTTCCGAGATAACAAGGTCGACAATGAATATATTATAAGGGTAGATAATCCTTAAAATAGCTAAAACAAGGATAAACAAACAACCATATTGATAAGCAAATCAACAAACTTAATTCAAAATGAAAGTATTCATGATCTTGGACTTAACCCCGAAAAGGGAGTTTAGCCTTTAATGGAAATATTCATCAACCAACCCCATGGATTGATGATACAAACTATAAATAATCAATCCAAACTATAAATAAACTAAATTAAAGAATGATAAAACCTAAAAATAAGTTGTGGAAGCCTCCAATGTCTTCCAAGGACGTCCAAAAGTGTATAATAATATTTACAAAGATATATTTATAGTATCCAGTTAGTCCCAAGCCAAATAGGAGTTGTAGTGAAAATTTTGGTCGTATTTGGAGGGGCTCGCGACGCGCAATCTAGAAACGGTAGTGGAAGTTGCATCGCACAAGCTGGAAATGGGAGTGGAGGTCGCGTCGCGAGGCTTAAAAATGGGTGTGGAGATCGCGACGCACCCTTATCGCAAGGGATTATTATTATCATTATCTTCTGAAGATTTTGGTCCATAGAACGCGCCAATTGGACTTCCCTACATCCCACACGCATAGTGGACATTCCATGGGTCCAAATTGTGTCCAAGTTGTCTATTGTGATTTCGTTGATCCATTTCGAGCATTTTTGAGTTGTTTCCACTTGATTTTAAGCTTGTATATCCTTCATATTTCACCATAATCCAATAACTAAGCATACTATATCCCTAAACACAAAAATTTAGAGCTCAAAACAACACAACATCCAAAATGGAGAACTAGAAACACGAGCTAAGCATAGGCTTCATTCACTTTGATTTCTAACTTATTATTTTGACTCTTGTCTTGATCCAATTGACCCTTGAACATTATGAATAAGTTGTTTCACATATAAATACACAATAAAAACATTATTAACTCATTAAACAAGTTATATCCCTACATTATAGACTAGACAAACACCTAGCTCAAGCTAATTACACTAGTTTTCTCGGTTGAACTCTAAATGATTAGTTTGAATCAAAACTTGCTTGAAAACACCATAGAAGATTGTAAACACATACAAGGACACTTATATGCATATTTAAATAATTATTAACACATTAAGCACATGAATCATTCTAAAAACAAGGCTAAATAGGCTAGAATAGTAACGCTAGAATTCATAAACATACCCAACATTAGTTAGATTGTGGTCCCTCGGGACTGTAAGCACCGTGTGACACCTAGGGTGTACTTTTGGGAAATTACAAACTTAGTATTAGAGCATAAGGTTTTAAAGTGTCCTAGGAAGTCTTAAAGCCGCATCAAGTAGAGTCTTGTGCATGGGTGTGAAGCGCGCCACACTTATAGACAAGAGGCAACAAGGCATTTTAAGAAAAAATTTCCTTCTTTCAGTGTTCATATCGTGCGACTGAGCATGATGTTCATGTTAAACTCTCTGTCTAATGTATTCTTCCTTCTGTTTACAAAATATGCCTCCCAAAAAAACAAACAAAAAAAGAAATGTAAACCAGCAACACCTCTTCTCATTCAGGAAGATCCCCTGAATGAGCATGTTTCTCATGCAGAGTTCAGAGTTGCATTCACTACTCTAGCTCACTCTATAGCAGCTCAGAATGTTCGACCATTTGTTATTTCGGCAAACCCAGTGGCCAATACTGCCGAAGCTAAGATTCAAGACTTTACCCAAATCAATCCTCCCCTGTTCTCAAGATCCAAATCTGAAGAGGATCTACTGAAATTCCTAGACATGGTGTAGAAGGTAATAGACATTATGGGGGTGAATTCTAATGAGTGTTGAATTGGCTACTTAGCAGCTGTAGGATGTAGCCCATACCTGGTTTAAGTAGTGGAAAAAAGATAGAGGTGTAGACGCAAGGCCTATAGAATGGGAGGAGTTTGGTACAGCCTTCTTAGATAAATTTTTCCTGTTGGAGCTGAGGGAAGACAAAGTGTTAGAATTTATCAACTTGAGGCAGGGTAACATGAGTGTGAAGGAGTGTTCCCTTAAATTTACTCAGCTAACTAGATATGCTCCTCATATGGTGGCTGATAGCAGGTCTAGGATGAGCAAGTTTGTGTTTGGGGTATCTAACAGTGTGGTAAGGAGTGTAGGACTATGATGTTAATTAAAGTGATGGACATCTCTAGGCTTATGGTCCATGCTCAACAGATTGAGGAGTAGAAGCTTAAAGAGAAGGAGATAGAGAACAAAAGCACTAGAATAAGTAGCTTTAATTTTACTTAGACTGAGTCAGAAGATGGTAACCGTCCTTAGTTCTTTCAGAAATCTTGAGATCCTATCCCATCTTTAGCTAGTTCCCCTATTCCAAAGTTCAAAAATAATAATCGGGATAGGGCTCCAAGATCTATGTCCCAAGGAAGTGTAAATAGTGGGCGTACAAATCCTCTTTGCAAGAAATATGGTAGAAACCATTAGGGTAAGTGTAGCACTGGCAGTGATGTGTGCTTTGGGTGTGGAAAGACATTCCATCAAAATCAGGAGTTTCGATTAGTTTCTCATAAAAGGAGGGATTTGCACCAACAGGGCCAGTCCCATCAATAATCGGCTCTGGCTGACCGCCTGACTCAACAAGGCGCCGCTTCCAGTGCTACTAATGGTTAGTCTCAAAACAGGCTTTATGCACGTCAGTCCCGATAGGATTAGGAAAGTTCTCTAGATGTGGTTACTGGTACGTTACAAGTATTTCATTTATATGTTTGTGCTTTACTAGACCCTGGAGCTTCTCTTTCTATTATAACTCCTTATATAGCTGTCAACTTTAGAGCTAGTCCCAAAATTTTAGTGGAGGCTTTCTCAGTGTCAACCCCAGTGGGTAAATCCATTGTATCCCGGTGGGTATACAGGAACTACCCAGTTATAGTGTCTCAGAATGTCACTTCAGTTTATCTTGTGAAGTTAGAGATGACAAATTTTGACGTTATTCTTGGCATGGATTGGCTTCACTAATGCTATGCTTCAGTTTATTGCAAAAACAGAGTAGTTTATTTTTAGTTTCCAAATGAACCAGTCCTTGAATGGAGGGGTAGTACTACAACGCTTAGGGGTCAGCTTATTTCGTACCTTAGGGTGAGGAAAATGATATCCAAAGGGTGTATTTATCATCTTGTCCGAGTCAAAAAGTCTAATTCGAAGAATCCTAAGCTTGAGTCAGTTTCAGTAGTAAGGGAATTTCTAGATGTGTTTCCTAAAGTTCTTCTCAGAGTTCCTCTCAAAGGGAAATTGACTTTGGAATAGACCTTCTTCCAGATACTCAGCCTATTTCCATTCTGTCGTACAGAATAGCTCCATCCGAACTCAAAGAGTTGAAAAAATAGATAAAATATCTCCTAGATAAGGGATTCATCAAGCCTAGAATTTTCCCGTAGGGCTCACTAGTCCTGTTCGTGCATAAGAAATACGGCTCTCTTAGAATATGTATGGACTACCGTTAGTTAATCAAAGTCACAATTAAGAACAAATACCCACTTTCCAGAATTGATGACTTGTTCGACCAACTTCAGGGTGCCAGTTATTTTTCTAAGATAGACCTCAGATCCAGCTATCACCAGCTCAGAGTCAGAGAATGTGACTTCCGAAAATAACTTTCAGAACTCAGTATGATCACTTCAAGTTTCTAGTCATGTCCTTTGGTCTCACGAATTCCCCAGCAGCCTTCATAGACTTGATGAACTGAGTATTTAAGCAATACTTGGACATGTTTTTCATAGTCTTCATTGATGACATTCTTTTTTACTCCCGTAACAAAAATAATTATGCAGACCACCTCAGAATAGTATTGCAGACTCTTAGAGCCCATTAGTTGTTCTGTAAATTTAGTAAGTGCAAATTTTGGCTAAGATTAGTAGCTTTTCTTAGCCATATTATTTCTGGTGATGGCATTAGATTTGATCCTCAAAAGACCGAGGTGGTGAGAAACTTTCTTAGACCCATCTCTCCATAAGATATTAGGAGTTTCTTGGGTTTGGCTGGCAATTACCGGCGGTATGTTAATGGGTTTTAGCCTATTTTGTCCCTCATGTCCAGGTTGACTTAGAAGAAAGTTAAGTTTCAGTGGTCAGATTTTTATGAGAAGAGTTTTCAGGAGTTGTAGACTCGACTCACCACAGCCTCACTTTTGACATAACCAGATGGTTCAGACGAGTGTGTTATGTAGTGTGATGCTTCCAGAGTTGGTTTGGGGTGTGTTTTAATGCAGAAGGGTAATGTTGTAACCTATGCCTCTTGACAGCTTAATCCCCATGAAAATAATTACCCTACCTATGATCTTGAGTTAGCAGCTGTAGTTTTTTACTTTAAGATTTGGAGGCACTATTTGTATAGGGTGCATGTTAATATGTTCACAGACCACAATAGCTTATAGTATGTGTTTTCACAGAAGGATTTGAATCTGCGTTAGAGAAGATGGTTAGAATTATTGAAAAATTATGATATGAGTATTTTGTACCACCCGGGCAAGGCCAATATAATGGCAGATGCCCTAATTAGATTGTCTATGGGTAGTGTTGCTCAGGTTGAGGATGATAAGAATTTGGTATGAAAGTTTATTAGCTTTCCAGGTTAGGTGTTCATTTAATTGATTCAGCTGAGGGTAGTATTTGGGTTCAGAGTAGTTCAGAATCTTCTTTGGTTGCCAAAGTGAAAGAAAAACAGGATAGGAATCCTAGTCTAGTAAAGTTGAAAGAGTCAGTCAGAGATTAGAAAGTAGAGGTTTTCTCCCAAGGGGGAGATGGAGTGTTGCACTGCCAGGGTAGACTGTGTGTGACAAGTATTGAAGGGTTGAGAATGTAAATTCTCACAGAAGCGCATGGTGTGCATTACTCGATTCATCAAGGGGCCATGAAGATGTACCACGATCTGTGGGAAATCTATTGGGGGAGTGGGATGAAGATGGATACTGTAGAGTTTATAGATAAGGGCTCCACTTATCAATAGGTTAAGATTGAGCATCAGAAACCTAGTAGGTCTATGCAGGAGTTCAGTATTTCCACTTAGAAATGGAAAGTGGTGAACATTGATTTTATGACAGGTTTGCCTCGTACTCGTCAGCAACATGATTCAATTTGGGTCATTGTGGACAGGATTACTAAATCAGCCTAATTCTTACCAGTCCATACTTCTTATTCAGCTGAGGAATATGCCAAGCTATATATTAAAGAGTTGGTTAGGTTGCTCCTTATTCCATTGTCTTTCATTTTAGATATAGGTACCCAGTTTACCTCTCAATTTTGGAAAGCTTTACAGAAGGGTCTTGGTATCTAAGTTCACCTTAGTACAACCTTTTACCCTCAAATAGATGGTCAGGCAAAGAGGACCATCCAGACCCTTGAGGATATATTGAGAGCGTGTCTAGTTAACTTTAATGGCAGTTGGGATGACCACTTTCTTTGATTAAATTTGTGTATAATAACGGCTATCATTCTAGTAATCATATGGCTTTGTTTGAGGCTTTATATGGAAGGAGATGTAGATCTCCTATTAGTTGATTTGAGGTAGGTAAAACCTCTTTGATAGGGCCTGACTTGGTTTTTTATGCTTTGGAGAAAGTTCAGCTAGTCCGAGAGAGTCTTAAAGTAGCCTAAAGCTGACAGAAATCTTATGCAGATATGAGATGAAAGGATCTTGAGTTTGAGATTGGTGATTTTGTATATCTAAAGATCTCTCCCATGGAGGGAGTGAAGAGGTTTGGCAAGAAGGGGAAGCTTAGTCCCCGATATATTGGCCCTTACATAATTTTGAGCCATTTCAGAAAAGTGGCTTATGAGCTTGAGTTTCCTGCAGACCTAGCATCAGTACAACCAGTATTCTATATCTCC
The DNA here is from genome assembly GCA_030864215.1 of Capsicum pubescens. Classification (NCBI taxonomy): domain Eukaryota; kingdom Viridiplantae; phylum Streptophyta; class Magnoliopsida; order Solanales; family Solanaceae; genus Capsicum; species Capsicum pubescens. The sequence continues at coordinate 116,267,429 of CM061539.1, forward strand.
TTGTTGAAGAAGTGTATTGGTGACCCAGCTATAGTTGTTCCCTTAGAAAGCATAAATGTTCAGAACAGCCTTTCCAACGAAGAAATTCCAGTCGAGATTCTTGATTTCTAGATTCATAGACTAAGGAACAAAGAAGTTCCCCTAGTCAAAGTCCTTTGGTGGAATCAGTCCGTAGAGGGAGAAACTTGGGATGAAAAAATAGATATGTAGACCAAGTACCCTCATCTATTCTTTGCAAGCTCAAACTCATCTTAAGATAACAATCTTCTTAGAATTTCTCTTTTCCATGCTCAGTTTCAGTTGCATATCATTCTTGTGCCAATCATGCATTCACAGAACCATCTGAGTCATGTGACATATTTCAGACTCATGCATCCAATCACATTTTCATCATGTATATTTAGCATGTAATCTCAATTCCTCAGTGTTTTCAACTTAACCAATCTTATTTGAGAATGAATGTTCCCAAGAGGGAGATATTGTAATACTTAAAAAATCCAAACCAATGTTAGAGCCAGGTTTCAAGATCATGCAAAGTACATTGTAGTTCTTTGATAGTTTATGAGTGAGTTTGATGTATGTTAATCCCTCAAATAACTCCCAGCTATTAGACGAATTAAAATATTCCTTATCGATTGAGTTTTCGAGAAGAATGTTGCTATAGTCATCTTCAAATAAGCTTATCTTTTATTCTACTGAGAATTTTCCAGCTCAAGACCCACCAAATGATTGGAAATTAAATTAGCTTTCCAATGATGATAATTTTGCCTAAATTCGATACCCGAGTGAGAAGTTATGACACTTTTACTAAAAAGTGGTAGCCCAAATCGATTAGGCTGCGTCGTGGTGATGGACAAAATCACATTCGTCCTTTTCCAGTGTGTCATTGCAATTGGACAGTGTTGCGCCAATAATCGGGATGGATCAAGCACTGCATCACATTGAAGTGCAACTTCACGTTTGTCTTTTTTCCAGTGAGGCACCGTGATGGCGCCGTGTCGCGCCATGGTTCCAAACCGAAATAGTCTATTTCTAGTGGCACAACATGATAGCATCATGTTGCGCCATTGTACAAAGTGGGGATTGTCATTTTCCAGTGACACAATGCGATAAGCACCTAAAATCCATGATTATAGGACTTGAATTATTAAATTTCTTATGATAATATAATACCCCAAAAATCCAAACCAATGTTAAAGCCATGTTTCAAGCTCATGAAAAGTACATTATAGTTCTTTGGTAGTTTTATGATCGAGTTTGATGTATCTTAAGGCCTTAAATAACTCATAGCTATTAGACGGATCAAAATATTCCTTATCGATTGAGTTTTCGGGAAGAATGTTTCTATAATCAACTTCAAACAAGATTATCTTTTATTCTACTAAGAATTTTCAATCTTAATACCTACCATATGATTGAAAATTGAATTATCTTTCCAACGATACCAATTTTGCCTAAATCCGATATCTGAGTGAGAAGTTACGACACTTTTAGTGAAAAGCAGTAGCCCAACTCGATTAGACCGCGTCGAGGAGATGGCCAAAATCACATTCGTCCTTTTCCAGTATGTCATCACAATGCCAGTGTTGCGCCAAGAATCTCTATGGAGCAAGCACCGCATCGGATGGATGTGCAATTTTGCATTCGTCCTAATTCTAGTGAGGCACCGTGATGGCGTCGCGTCGCGCCAGGGTGCCAAACCAGAATTGTCCATTTCTAGTGGCGTAATGCGATAGCACCGCATCTGGCCATTGGAAAAAGTGGGGATTGTCATTTTCCAGTGGTGCAACGCGATAAGCACAGCATCGCGCCGACATGTAAAATCGAGATTATCAGTCCGCATTTTAAATGTTTAGGGACCGTTTGGTCTTTTTTCATAGCTTCAAATCTATCCAAAACACGTAATTACTTCCCTAAAGGGTCATTATTTTCCCCATTACTCACAATTCCTCTTCAAAAAATTAATCCTCTCTCAAGAACAAACCCTAGCCTTCAAGATTCAATATCAATTCTCAAGAAAAAACCCAAGAACTCTCACGAATTCATCAACCCTGGTATGTTAAACATTCATCCATGGGTCTGTTTCACCCATGGATCCCAAGAATATAATTTTAAATTCAAAAGTTCTAATCTTTTACAAGTTATTATGATTTTTAACCATGAATCCCCATGAATCTTGATTCTACACCATGTTTACATGAGATTATTGTTGTTATTAAACCTATATGTTCAAATAGTATTATTCACTGATTTAATCATAACTTAATGATTTTGATGATGAAATCATGTCGTTACTACAAGTTTTAAACTATTTTCATGCTTAGTTTACACTATCCATATCAAGTGTTTGATGAAATATCTACAAGAATGGATTTTGAATAAGTGCTTTCATATTATGTCCCTAAAGTTTTAGTACTATTTTTCTATTATTGCTATCAAGTCCTGAGGGTTATGAATATCCAAAAACTTAGCTATTTACTTAGTCTCAGTGTCTTCAGAATAGTTTCAGACATATTATTAGCAGTATCGGTTCAGTCAGTTATTATGATCAGTTAAACTTAGAACGATTCATTATTTTAAGTCAGTTCAGTTGGGAGTAGGATTTAGCACCGAGCAAGTGAAGGGATGGAGGCTTCCCCATCAATTAGGAGGAATTGTTAGTAGTAGTCCCTGTACTCCAGAACTACGTAGCCAGCGTAAGATTTGAGGAGTCACCTGTCAGTTTAGTCTTGACTACCTCCCAAGGGTCACTCGTCAGTTTAGGCTTGATACTCTTAATCCTTCGTGATAACATTTTATCGGATTCACATAGCCAATGTTAGTATTCGTGGCACGGTACTGACACTCTTCCAACTGGGGTCACAGGTTGGACCCTAAATTGCTCATTGGGTCATGTCCGTTAGATGATAGCTCCCACAGGCTCAGTCCAGTAATCAGCTCAGTGATTCAGTTTCAGTTTTGCTTGACCATAGCATACAAATATTAGTTATTCATTTATCAGTATTCAGTATTTCAGTTTACAGATAATATTAAGAACATGTTTTATTCTTGGTCATGCATTTTCAGTATGTACAAATCTCATGCATTCTATTCTGTACTTCATGCTATTGATTCAGGCAGTTATTACTCATGTACATGAAACCATGCATATCAGCCTACCTCATTTAGCATACCAGTACATTCAAAGTACTGATCGCATACTTATTTCTTGTTCTATGATGTATCATATCATAGGTTCAGACGCTCAGTTCCAGGATCGTGCATAGACTTTTTAGATTATCATACATAATAGTAGTGAATCCTTATTTTTTGAGGACATATTTTATTTATCTCAGTTATTTCATCAGTTTCTGTATTTTTCCATTCAGTTAGAGTTAGTTGGGAATTTGTCCCATTAGCTCCACATTCAGTTAGTAATGGCTTTTCAGACTAGTACAGACAGGTAGTCAGTCTTCAGTTGTCATTGTCAAATATTTTATTAGTATATCAGTTTTTTTACAGACTTTATCAGAACTATGATTTAAAATCTTATGGGATTCCTCAGTTAAGTTCCATATATGATCTTTTGTTATCAGTTTTATTTAGTGCTCACAGTAGGTACCAGCTCATGGGTTGGCTTGTAGTCCCTCGAGATTATAAGCACAGTGTGGACCCCAGGATGTACTCTTGGGGAGTTACAGATAACTATCCCAAATCACTAGATTATGAGATCACACAATCTCCTTATCAACTATATTCATAATATTTCACATTACAATCCACCTTGGAGTCATAAAAACACACAACACCCATCACAATCCACATTGGAGTCATAAAAACACACAACACCCATCAAGAATTCATGCAATAACATAATAATAAAGAATTAGGCCTTTATTACATTAATCCACATTTTATCCACCCAAAGTCCCTGCTCGTGGGACTTAATATGATTTCTCCCATCAAATTTACATTATGGATACGATTACTAACAACAATCGACTACTGATAAACCATAACCTATCTGGGCACCAAATAGCTACCACAAATAAGCTATATCTCATATGATCCTCCTTTTTTTCATACTTTTGAAGGCTAATCATCTAACAAATAATAATTATAAGAGTAATTAATAAACTACTCTTCAAAAATATATTGTGGGAAGTCAAACCCACTAATTCTACCCTCATTTACAATCCACAATATTACCCAAGGGTCAATTAGTCATAAAAATAGTTCCTTAAAGCTCAATCCAACTCCAGTAATGGAGTTTTTTGGCTAAACGATCCACCTTTATTGAATTCAAGGTTCCCAAATATAAATTTCATGTTTTAGAATCACTAATCATGCTAGAAATCGTTAATGAACAATTTTAAAGTAATTCTAGGTGATGCTAACCAAACACAGATTTTTTCCAAAACATCATGAACTTAGGGTTAAAATATCCAATAATTTCACCATTAAAGATTGTTCTACTGATTCTAGGATGTTAAAGAAATGAAAAATGAAGAAGATCTCGGAAGAAACTTAGCTCAATGAAGAATTTTCACCCATACCAAGAGAAAATCGCCTCTCTATGGTTTAAAAATGAAAATTTGGGATTTGGGGGCTGAAACCCATAAAAAATAAGTTATAAATTGTTGTTCATCCCGCTACAGAGCCCCGACTCGCTATGACGCCCTCACTTTTTTCAGCTCATACAGTCCTCAATAAAATAGTCATAACGTTTTACTCAGGAATTAGATTAATGCACGATTGGTTGAGTTAGAAAGAAGACTCAGAGATATTTAATGTGGTGGGTATTAGGCCCTCTAATTCCTTATATTATAGGAGGAGTGCTTGTTTGAAGTTAACCCTAGTTTGAACTTATTCCGAAACTAAAAGGGTAAAAATACTTTGAACTTAGCTTTGTGAAGGAGTATTATACGGACTTATACACACCCTAAATTTATCCACAAAGCTCACTTTAACTTTATAGATATTTCTTTCCCCACTAAAAATGTTTCAAGTGAATTTTATACAACTCCAACAACTGACGTGACAAAATTTATACATCTTAGTGCGTAATGACCAAAAAATGAAAAATAAGTTTGACCCACTTTTTAATTTTCAGCCACTAACTTTTACTACTTTCTTCTTCTTCACACACCACCACCCCACTTCTTCTCGTTCCTCTATTTTTTTTGCTTACTGCAATTCATCGGTCATCTTCAATCAAATACATATCGAAATATTTTTTTCATGTGAATTCCTGCAACAAAGTCATTTTCTTACAAAAATTCCTTCAATAAAATCTAATTTATTCCATCAAAATCATTTTTTCTTAATAGATGAATTAACTTTATATTATTGAATTCTTGTTTTGATAAATAAATTGAAAATACTCATATGAAAAATACTATAAAATTCGTATTGGGATTGAATCGGAGATGAAAATCACAAGAAAGAAAATGAATTGAACGAAAATGAATCAAAAAATGATAGAAACTTCAAATTTGACAAAAAATTTCAACATTTTTTCTATATTTAAATTCTTTCGTGTTACAACTGCAACTTTTTCAAGAATCAAATTTCAAAAATTGGATCTAGAATCGAGAACAATGGACCTCAAAAAATAGCTTCAAATTGAATTGGGCGAGTTGAAAGATAGGGCTTTACAGCGAAATGGGAAGCGTGGGGGGAGGGGGAGAGGAAGATGAAACAATTTTGAGGGAGGGTGGAGTGGAGTTGAAGAATTTTCAAATTGGGGGAAGAGGGCAGGTGGGGTTGAAGAATAGAAGAAAGGATTGGGTATGGAGATTTTTAAATATATATATATATATATATAAAGAAAAAAATAATTCTTTTACGTGGTACTGACATGAGGGAGGGGGAGGGGGGTGGATTGTAATACACTTTTTGCTGTGAGAGTGGTATATATTTTTGGGGTGGCATTTAAATCATTTAAAAATTATTTCAAGAAATAAATAATTACTCATAAAGTTAAAATTCTAAATTGAGTTTTGTGGAAAAGTTTGGGACCCTTTGATGTCTTTTTCCATAAAAAAAAGGCACATTTTATAGAACAATTTAACCGCCAATTCCTTTGAAGATGAGTTATACGTACGCGTCTCGCGCGTGTACCTTACTTTATTGAGTTCAAATGTTACACTAAATAGCACATTTGTTTAAATAATAAAGATAAATATAATAATTAAATTCAACTTCTTTTAGAGAATTTATTTAATTAAACCTACCTAACCTTTACCAAAAAAGATTTTCAAAGCCGATCGACATTCATCTATCACCTGTAAACTGCAATAAAATAATAAGATGATAGAGATATCAAAACAATATAATTAAATCTAACCTTTACACAAAAAAAAAAAGGTCAAAGTCATCTGACACTCATCTACCACCTATAAACTATAACAAAATAATATGACAATAAAGATATCAAAATAATACAACTAAACTTTACCTTTACACAAAAAAAATTCTCAAAACAGAGATATAAAAGAATACAATTAAACCTTTCCTTCACCCAAAAAAATTTCTCAAAACCGACCGACATTCATCTACCACCTGTAAATTAATCTACAACTCGTAAACTACAACACAATAATACAATAGTGATCACAAAGCTTCAGTTTTGATGAAAAGAATTCTTGTCTGAGCGAAGATTTTGACACTAAAGAATGACTTGAATGAAAACAAACAAGATATATATATATATACATAAACGTTGAATTTTATTATGTTGACAAAAATAGTGAAGAAGTTGAGGGTTAGAAAATTAAACATCCACTAATCTATACATTCAACCGAATCAAGTTAGATGAGCATCAATCGTATTTTCCCAATAAGTAAATTGGTTTCTTCTCTAGTTTAACGTGCATCTCAATATTTATAGAAGCATTTACTTAATGTAGTCCTATTTTAGGAGTATTTTTCTATCCTCGTTTAGGAATATTTCTCTAATTGATCAGTATAAATGAAAATATTAATTGATTCTCCTTTCATATATTTTAGGAGTGTCATATGTTTTAGGAGTCTAGTTAATATAATAAAAATAACTCAATAATAAATTGAAGAAAATAGTGAAAAGATAGTTTTGTCTAAAGAAGAATTTTTTAATGAAGGACAAAAAATTAAAATCACTTTTCTAATTGTCTTCACACTTTTAATATATTATAGATATAGATATAGATTTACACTTTTTTCTTTTTCATAATTTCACCACATATCCTTTTGAATATGGGTCATACTTAAAAATGTCTCCTATTTGTTCTTTCTTTTGATAATTTCATTGTCTCTCTCATCATAGCAGAATTTAACTTGCTGAATTTGTGTTACTATTTAACCTATGTCACTCAACCTAACTCAACTTATGAAAAATGTCCCAGTAAAATCATGAATTTTTTTGGTTCTAATAAAGTCATTTTGTGTATTTTTTTCAAATTAATAATTGCGAAAAGTGATTTACAAAATGACTGAAAAATGACCAAAAAAAGTCCCTTATGTTTGAATTTTGAATTTAAATGATTCTTGTTATTCCCTCCGTTTAAAAAAGAATGACCTACTTTGACTTGACACAAAGTTTAAGAAAATAAATAAGACTTTTGAATCTTGTGGCCGAATTAAAGTTGTGTCAAATGTACCAAAATGCTCTTTAATCTTGTGGTTTTAAACATGTCATGTGGAAAGTTGAAATTAAAGTATTGCCAAAAAAGGAAAGGGGTCATTCTTTTTTAAACAGACTAAAAAGGAAAGTAAGTCATTCTTTTTTAAACGGAAAGAATATTTAATAATATAAAAAATTAATAACTTTTCAACTATAAAAAATATTGAGTACAATTTTAACTAAACTTCTAACTGTGGCACTAAAATATGATGAAGTCTATCAAAAATTGAGATTAGCATTTTTTGGGGATCTTTGATCCAGAAGAAGAAATATTGTATTATGTCGAACATTTAAAAACAATAAATATAAACACACACATCAGTGAAGTTAGTGTTTTAGTGATAATTACATGTTCAATAAAATTTAATAATTTTAATTCATATTTTATATTTATTTTAAGATATTTATTATATTTATATAATTTAAAACTAAATAACTCGGAAGAACTAAAAATTCAAATTCATAATTTTCAAAATTTTGATAGGCTGCATCCCTAATAACAATGGTATTAGTCGGTGTCTCTAGTAGTTAGAGGAGAAAAATATCCGAATAAATTGATTGTTTAAGAGCCAATAAGAAAATGGTCAAATAAGTAAGCCACCTAGTTGGAATTATTTATAGGATAATTTAAATATATACAAAAAAATAATTAGTTTATAAAAATATAGTCAACTTTTTTGTCTTTACAAAAAGAATCACACTTGTGTGCAGCTTATGCTTTAGTACTAGTAATTCAACCCTATATCATCAATATGATGTAACCCAAGTAACACTTGTAAATTATCGTAAGTAAAGCGGTGTTTATCATCAATATGATGTAACCCAAGTAACACTTGTAAAAGTGAGCTTATCATTTACACCACTGTATATATAATGTATATATATTATATTGGTCTAAATTGTGTATAAACATGTATAATAATATATAACTATGTACCATAGATATATATATCCATCCATACACACTGTGTATTGATCCTCCATGTCGTTTTATGTATTTGTACACTATTTCACTTCTTAGAGTTTTTCCATAGCTACCTCAAGTCCTTTATGTCTTACTAGAGATGATAGTTTAGTTATCAGACAGTTTGTTTGTTTTGTAAAGCCAATTCTCTATTTTGAATTTCTCACTGTTGAGAATTTGATATCGAGCATAAACTTCAGGTTAACGACCTTGTATGTCAATTCTGACGGTCCTATTAGATCAAAAAGATTGATTTTAGGCTAGGAGGCTTCTGGGTCGGGTCATAAGGTTTTCAGGCTCATTTTGAGCTATTAGGTGAATTTTGGGTAATACAACCATTGGGTGTGGAAACCAAATTTCATTGAAATGACCCGGATAAAAATTTAATGGCTCTATTGAGTCCGAAATATCAAATTTGGTAGGATATCATTGTTTTTTTGCATTCATGAGATTTCGAATGAATCCCGAGGGTCCAATTGGAGACTTGGAAATGCCAAGTTTGCTGGTGCAACTGCTTAAAATGACCTTTGGTCGCTTATGCGATGGTTACTTAAACAGCCAAGGGATAGCTTTAGTGAGCAGCCAAGGTCCCTTCCTAGCCGCTAAAACAAAGGCCTTATCACTAAAGTGGAGGTCGCATAAGCGACATTCACCTGCTTTAGAAGAGGCTGACCTTTGGGGCATGGGTCACTTAGCAACAATCTGCTATTTTAGCGATGACCACTTAAGCGGTCATCACTGGGCATTAATTTCCTCGTTTGCCAATTTTTGCTCATTTTGCTAACTCCCAAGACACCATTAAATCCTAGAGAACTTAGAGAATCATGGAGCATGATCTTTGGGTGATCGAGGTGAATTGGTGAGTTCGTGAGAGTCCTTTCCTCTTCTAAAGTTTGGTAAGTTCCCTTTGATTTCATAATTAATTCTCCATTTCAAACTTAAACCCCTTGTAATTGTGTTCGAATTTCACCCATTTTTTTTAGGATAAATGATCATTTGCCTAGAGGGACGTTTTAATGATTTTAAAGTTGTGATTATACAAGGGGATGATACAATCCAAATTGGCACCAACGCTTTTGAGCATATAATTTGAGGCCAACACAAGGGATTCCAAGCCATGACCATCTCGAGGATACTAAGACATGTTTGGAGTGCCCTTATTAAGCTCCCACGAGAACCATATCACATGTAGATGATAGCTTGGAATGCGGGAGAAGCTATACTTGAAGATGACATCAAGAGGAGCATTGAGCAACACCGCATTTGGATGATAGTGTGGGCCTCGAGAGAGTATGGGCGTCCTTTGCATTGTTTGGGCTCTTGGGTCACTTTTAGGCCCAATTGCTAGCTTTTAGGATCACTTTTGGGCCCATTGTGTAATAAAAAGTCCATGGCTATAAATAACTAGTTTTTCTTCATTTTGTAGTTAGTTAATGAATGATGATTGTTTGAATACACTTGAGAGTGTTTTTATGGAAATTTGTTAGGAGTTTCACTGATTGTGTGAAACTTGGGTTGCTCAGGTCCATCCTCGTGAGGTCCTCGTAGGGGGTTGGTGCTTGTGATATTTTGTAGGAAGGTCTTCAGGTTTAATATACCCTTAGGTTGTCATCTCTTTATCATTTTGTGTCAATCTATATATCCTTTACTTTATTGTCTCGTTTTCTTTGTTTTCTCATATTTTCATCCTTTGTATCTTGTCTCGTATCATTTGGTATCAGAACGAGCTTGATTTCGTTCCCACGAAGTCAATATTGGGTCTCGTTGTTTTGAAAAATTTAAAAACAACAAAAAAAAAATTATTCTCATTTTACCCCTAGGTCAAATTAATAAGTTTTTTATTTTTTGTTTTTTCTTGTGTTTCTAGTGTTAGATTTGTGTTCTCTAACACTATAGGAGTCTAGGGTTCGAATTTGAGCATAATCGGAGTCATTTTGAGTGTTCTACCATTGTTGAGGGGCTTGAACTTTTCAAAAATATGGAATTTTTTATTAAGAACTTGAATAAATTGATGCTTGAAATTTTTTTAGAAGGTTGAAAATAGCCTTTATACAAAATTTCATCGCATTCCGATCATCGGTTCAAGAGATAGAGGATTTCTATGTTTTGGTGTTCTTGAGAGTTCTTAAGGAAGATTCAAATCTTCATCTTGAATTCTTATCAAAATGTGGTGTTTGATCCAAAAAGAGCAAAGAAAAAGGTGTTGTATTTATTTATTCTTGGGAATATTCCAATCTTTCAAAAAGAGAAAAGAATCAAAAGGCATAAAAAAAGAATACTCTAAAGAAAAAATACAAAGGAGAGTACAAAGGAGGGGACCACAAGAAATTCAAAGCATCTTGAGCTTGAAAAATCAATTGCAGAGCCCCAAACTCTTTAAAAAATTTCATCCATAGAAGCCCCAACAACACCAATCCAAGTTTATCAACCTCTTTTCAATATCAAATTCAAGTCCTAAACACATTTCATCACTTTAAAAACTCCATTACTCAAGGTTGATTCTTAGTTTCAAATTCTTGATTTCTAGTTTCTTTCCTTTGATTCTCAGTCTTCTTTTCTTGATTCTTTCTTCATTGTGACTTGATTTCTAGTGTCTTTTCTTTCTTTTATCTGATGTTTTCTTAGTTTAACTCTTGAATTCAAGTTTTTGTGCGTTATATTTTTTGTCTGTTTTGTCATTTTGATTTGTTCCTTTCTTATTTTGATTCTTGAATTCAAGTTCTTATTTCTTCATTGAGTCATCCATTACCATGGCCCTAGGAGTTGAGGTTCAACCCATCTTGATCCGGGCCTAATTTGATACTCTTTGGGAAGCCCTCATGGATTTGCAATAAGATATAACCAGCGTGAACGAGAAGTTGAGCAAAGTGGAAGGGAAAATGATGAATCCAGATGGAAAAATAGCGAGTGTGGAAGGAAACCACAATTCTTCAAATCCTGCTACTCCAACCCCACCACATGTATCCCGACCACTACAATTCCCCCAACAAACACCCCAAACCCTTCCCCAAGCTCACAAAATCAAGTGTCAAACTACTCTAAGCACCAAAGGCCACTCCTAATTCGATGTGACAAAGACAATTCAAACATTGAGCCTTTGTCACTCACTAACCAAGATATTAGCATTTTGCCTAGTATCATTTCTCCCCTTGTGTAGGATCATGAAACATCACCTTCAAAGGAGAAGAGAAAGAGAGTGCCTCACGAATATATGCTTGAATATCACACAGAGTTCTTATCAAAGGTTTCCAAACTTGCGAAATATGATGGAGTATCATCAAAAGATTTGGATTCGAGGTCGAATCATCTTTAAGAAGGGGAAGATGATACAATCCAAATTGGCATCAACTCCTTTGAGCATATAACTCGAGGACAACACATGGGATTTCAAGCCATGACTAGAGGACGCTAAGACATGTTTGGAGTACCCTTGTTACATTCCCACGAGAACCATATCATGTGCGGATAATAGTTTGGAATATAGGAGAAGCTATACTAGAAGATGACATCCAAAGGAGCATTGAGCAACACCGTATTTGGATGATACCATGGTCCTCGAGAGAGTATGGACGCCCTTTGCATTGTTTGGGCTCTTGGGTCACTTTTGGCCCCAATAACTTTTAGGGTCACTTTTGGGTCCATTGTGTAATAAATAGCCCATGGCTATAAATAGCTAGTTTTTCTTCATTTTTTAGTTAGCTGATGAATGATGATGTTTTGAATACACTTAATAGTATTTTTATGGAAACTTGTTGGGAGTTTCATTGATTGTGTGAAACGTGGGTTACTCGGGTCCATCTCCGTGAGGTCCTCGTAGGGGGTTGGTGCTTGTGATATTTCGATAGGAAGGTCTTTGGGTTTAATATACCCTTAGGTTGTCCTATCTTTATCATTTTGTGTCAATCTATATATCCTTTACTTTATTGTCTCATTTCCTTTGTTTTCGCGTATTTTCGTCTTTTGTATCTTGTCCCGTATCAGGGGCCCCGCATGAAAGTTTAGCTCAATTTTAGATCCAAAGCATTTATATATAATATGGATATCATTATTTTCGTATTAATGTGTTGATCATTATTTTGATAATGTGGTATCATGTAGAGACTTCTCTAAAGGGAAATTCATATTGAAGGACAACTTAGAATATTTAGATAGTTAGAGAGTCATTTTTGGTAAAATTAACTCATTCCTCCTTCTATTGAGTTAAATTATTGCCTTAGGACTTATTTAGACTTATTTAATACCTACTAGTAGAAATTGAAAGCCTTTGTATAGTTTTTGGATAGAAATCACCTTAGTATGAACTTTCAGGGATTAGTAGCAGGTCCTATCGACCCTCGTTAAGGTGAAATATCCTAATTTGCTATTTGTAGATCTACGAGGCCTTCTTTTGTCAATATATATATATATGTATATATATGTGTGTATGTATATATATATGTATATATATATATGTATATATATATGTGTGTATGTATGTATATATATATATGTATATATATATATATGTCTGTATATATTTATATATGTCTGTATATATATATATGTATGTATATATATATTCTTTAACCCTAGGATGATTTACACATCATTTTGATTCTTGAGTAGACTTGGTAACCTGTATTTACTTTCAGAACTGATTCAAGTTTGGAAATTGCTATTCGTTTAAGATTCTATATTCCCGATTTGAGTCTGGAACATATCATACTAAATTTCTGATTTGAGTTCGGCACGTATATTACTAAATTCCCAATTTGAGTCTGGCACATATGATACTGAAGATCGATTTGAGTCGGGCATTTACGGTTCACTTGTTATGTTAAGTATTTGGTTCGAGTCCGATGTTGATGGTACGAAAGGATTCGCAGATATGATTTCAGTGGTTGGTGACTTTATACTTATTATTGTCGGTACTTCTGTCTTAATTGCATCTATCAGGCTTATAAGGCCTCGATTGGGTTATTTTATCTTGTTTATGCCTTCTAGGCTTGTGGGGCCAATTAGGCTATAGATAGCTTGTATTCATTTTGATAATTATATATCTTATTATTTATTATTTGTTAGTCGAGCATTATTTTGGGTTCGCCCTTTTATCCCTGACTTTAGTTTCCATTTTCACATCTTATTATATTTTTATTATTATTTAGCTTAGTCGGTCGTGATGCTTACTGAGCATCCATTGTCTTGGTACTCATACTATACTTTTGCATCTTTCTTTGATGCATATTTGAATACTAGTTATCATTGTTGATTTTTTATCCAATGCACACTCAGAGTTCGGAGATATGGTGAACTTTTACCATCGGAGCTGATTCACTCTCCTTTTGCTAATCTAGACACTCTACATTTGAGACTATCCGTCTATTAATACTATTAGTACTCTTAATTCTTTTAATTAGTGTCTCTTGTACCTACCTTTAAAGGTCGTGTGATATTTTTTTGCTATTTCCTCTCTCTTATCTATATGTATGTCATTGTACTTATGTTTCGTTTTCTATAATTTATTTGTATTCTTAGTTTTGGTATGTAATATACCTTCCTCCAACTAGCCCATTACGTATCATTTTGTGCTACTGTTTAAATTACTTACTGGTAGGTTAAAATAGGTGTCATCATGACCTAAGAAATTAGGTCGTGATAGATTGGTCTCAGATCCAGGTTCACTGGTATTATTGGTACAATAGTAAGTTTCTAGTAGAGTCCCATATATCAAAATAATGACATCTGTTTCGTATCTTCGGGAGGCTATAGGATATTCTTAGGAGAACTTCACTTTCTTCATTCACTTGATGCATCGAGTCTGTGTTGGTTTCTAAAATTCACATTGTTTCACTCTTTCTTAGGTGGTCAGGATGCGAGCTGCAATAACTGGAGATGAGGACTCTAAATTCGTGACTAGGGTTCCCATTAGAGGTCGCTGCCGAGTGTTGCATCCCTAGCTAGGGTTATGTATAGAGAGCCTTCACTGGATCCTGTTATTTCTCCCAAACTAAAGGTTTTTTTCCCCAGCCATTAGTGGGACAGGGGGCAGTCCAAGATCCACTAGGGTTTAGTTAATCTTCATTTCTCAGAGATGTCTTGGTCAAACGTTAGGAATGGTTGGTGGTGAACTTTTTGATTATGATCAATCTACAAACAAAAGTGGTATGGATATAGGGCCACAACTTAGAGTTGCAGCCCTCAGAGTAGAGGTCCCTCTAGAACCAAAGTGTAAGACAAATTTTTGAGATTGACTCTAACTAGATTTGTAAGGGCTCCATGTGAGGATGATTGAAGTTTTTTATTACATGTAAGGATAGTCTCCATAATTTGGGCCTAGTTGAGACTTATGGGGGTGGATACACTACTTTTTAGTAGGACTTGGCAGCTAGACATTGGTAGAGGGGTTATCTTGATAAAGGGTAGCTGAACCTCCTTCTTTGACATGGATTCAGTTCTTTGAGGATTTCCTAGAAACGTATATTCCTCGCAGAATTCGAGAGTTTCTAACATATCAAACCTAAAGATTGGAGAAAGATTCTATGACTGTTCTAGAGTATGAGGTACGGTTCCACGAGATGGCCAGACATGCTACTGCTATTTTATCGATAGAGTATGAGCGAGTGTAGTTCTTTGTTATAGGGTTAAGACTTCCTCTTTGTATGGATACTTAGATTTTAGTTGTGGCTGGCAGACCTTTTGTTGAGATTTTTTACTATACCCAGTCTATGAAAGAGACATATTATGAGGCCCAAGGAGGCTGTGATAAGAAACGACATCACTAGGGTGGTTTTAGTGGTAGCAAAAGTGGCTTACAGTTCAGAGGCAGAGGTTCTTAGAGTAGGTACACTAGTAGAAATTACCCCTATTGCAATGAAACTTTTGGCAGCGGTTTCAAAAGCATTGCTATAGAGGACTATTATAATTGTTCCAACTATTGCAAAGAAATATTCTAGTAGTACTATTTGGTGCTATAACCATTGTTATTGTTTGATAATTATTGCAATAGGGTATTTTATCACAACGATTGCCTGAACCATTTCCATAGAGTCATCTATGGCAACGTTTTATTGAGAAAAAAAGTTATTATGATGGCTTATTTATTTCCACCTAAAATTTCACTAAGTCCGCCAAAATTAAACCCTTTTACATATAACAATCCTTCTAACATATAATTTCACAACCGTGCTATGACCGCCACTGCTACTTCTCCAACCAATAATTCACCAAATTTGATCCTCTACTGCTACGATCACCATACCACTACTCCGACCACCATACTCCGACCATTGTACCACTGCTCCAACCACCATATCACTACTCCGACAATTATACCTCAATTTTGAAGTTGCTCCAACCACCACTTCAAGAAGTAGGAAAGTGAGACCAATGTACCTCGATTTTAAAGTTGCTCCGACTTTAGCTCCTCCACTACTCCGATAATCACTTAAATTTCACTTCAATTTTTGGGGTTTTCTTCTTTAATTTAGTGATTTTAAGGTTAGTTAATTTTTCTAATTGATGATTTTAACCTAATATTTTGAGAATATATTTTGGGGTTTTCTTCTCCTTCACTTTGATTGTTCATCAAACATTTGGGGATGGATTTAATTTGGGTGTTTTCAGTTTCTATCTTTTCTAGATAATGCATTTCCTTGTTTCTGCCCGTATTGTGCTAAATAGATGGAAACTAACAGTGAGTACCCGTCTGTTCATAAAATTACTAGTAACAATGTTCATGAAAGATGGAATTATTTAGGATATTTTTTATGAAATTTTAGATAAGCACACTGCGGTGAGCATTTGGCTTTCAAATAGAAAAATGTGGTAAAAATATGGTTATGAAAATCTTCATGAAAAGATGAAGAATTGTATAAAAAAAATAATATAAATGAAAACAAATACAGAGTTAGTTTTATGAAATAGAATTTACAAATAAAAACAAGTGATTTAAATAAGTAAAATAAGTACACTTTGAGACGAGTTTTGCTCAACTGTCTCTTTAGAAGTATGTAGTTCTATTGTAGATGAGATGAAACATATAAGGAATACTACTCAGCAAATTGGGATAATCTCATGGAGGCAAGTATCTACCTTTTCATGCTTCGTGCAAATATCGAAAAGGATAGAAGAAAAGGTTGGACCATTGGTGAGAATGCAATTGAAATTAGTTGGTTTATTTTGATATAGAATTGGAAGCTAAACGTTTTGGAATATAGTTGACTATCTGTTACCTCTCTTTTTGCTCAAGAAAATAAAAATGTATGGCTTTTCTTTTACTATTCCTCATAGCAGAAAGAGTGATGGTTTCCTCCCTTTTCCCCCTTTTTCTGCTTCCCATTGAAATACTTCCTTTATCTGTTATATCAATAATCATAATGGAGGTCGTAGGTGTTCATCGATCCATAACTGGGAATAATTGTTCTTTCTTAGTTCATTTGTGGAACTCTGGTAGAGATACTTTAGATTAAGTTTTTTTCTGTAGGATATTTCACATGTTTCTTTCTGTAGGAATGTGAACTTAGAATTCCTACATTTTGATTAAACCGGATAGTTGTTTTACTATGGTTGAAAGAAAAAGGGAGGAAACAATTTCCCAGTTCCCATCTCTACTTTTGACTAAGAACAGTAAAATTTTCCTTAGATTTTTCATCACCCTTACATTATCTGATATATGAGCTTTTTGTTCCTTGATAGGCTCCAATTTCTGCAACTTGGCCATTTGTCTCTGCATTTCTAATATTTTTGGTATGTGTTGATAAATTCTTTTTGGTCATGATATTTTATCCGATATTTATTTCTTAGCTTGCATAAAAGTAAGTGTGCAGTAGAACTCTAGAAATTGATTAAGGCTATTGTGAATTTCTTACCTTTTCAAGACAAATAAATGTTTACTCGACTCTAAACAAGAAGAACGTATATTTATTTACTGAACAATCCTAGTCAGATGTGGTGCATTTTCTATATCTCAATAAGTTGATGCTCAATTTTGAATTTAGGCTTTTAGATGGGTTGCAGAGTCACTAGAGAAGCTAATGCATGCTACTAGTGAGAAGTTTCCTTACACTATGGCTACAGTTCGACTATGTGGTATGGAGATCAGTGACCTAACTATGGATCTTAGTGACATAGGGTTTGTACAAAACATATAAATTTATACAGTCATATGTCATTAATTTATGGAATTTTTTCTAGGACTTGAAGTTAAAGTTGGTAGTCTTGATCTTCCCGACCAAGGATTAACACAAGGCGTTAGAAGCTCAACTCAAGTTGTACGCTTAGCAGAGAAAAGATTGCGGCAGTTTTCAAGCATTCCTCAATAAGGTTATTAGACATTTAGCTATCATTGCTATTTTATGATCAGCTAAATTGTTTTGAGTTGATGAATTTGGGTTCATCTTTACTTCATTAGAAACTATGCAGGGTCTACTAGTCCTAATGGAGGCCAGGGAAGCAGGACTTATTTTAGCCAGAAAGGCGAGGGACCTAAGGTAAGGGATAGTTTAAAGTGACTAACAAAACAATCATTCTATTTAAAATAGAAATACAATACTAATAGCAATAATCATCCAAACATGCTGCCACAGAATATAAACCTTACAACATAAACACTCTTTTATTGTAATTGAAACTTTCAAACAAGCTATTACAGAATATAGCCTTACAATATTACACCCCTTTATTGTAACTAAAATTTTCTTAAAATAGAGATTTTATTTGGTGTCAATAGTGGTAATACCAAAATATATAGAGCTATAATCTAGATTATAGTTCTATATAGAAACACGATTAGAAATTCCGTTGCCTGGGAGTCCCTCTTCACTTGTGTGAAAGAGCAAAGTATATGAAAATTTAATAAGTCTTGACCTATTAAATTTTCATCTTTTGTGAGTGTTAAATTTCCTTTTGCATACATATTTTATATTCATGCTTGTTTATATCATTTTAATAATTTTTATTTAGAAATTTATTCTAAAATAGTACATCTTCTTCTGTAATTATTTTGTAGGTTTATCATTTGCTTACCAGCTACTGTATTTGTTGGATACTATTGGATTTTACTCTCCAGGACTCCATGCTCTGGGTATTCATATTTGTAAATCTACAGGATAGGAACTGGTATATCTGCATACTACTTCTCGTTAGTATCTCTCTTAGTATGGAAGCTGGTGTTAGTTGGTATTAGAAGCATCAATCTGTTGGAGTATTTGTAATGCAGATATTTTGTGTATTTTCTGCTTTATTTTCATTATTAGTTAGTGTTTGAATATTTTGGAGTTAAAAATTGTATCTTTTGTGGATTTTGTGCTTGTGGGTGTTCATTTTCTTGCTTTTTGGTACAATAAATATGAGAAGGGTTTTATGGGTAATCAAGATTCTAGATTTTTGAGAAATTTTCAAATGGAATTCAAAGATTATGAAGTTACAAATAAGTTCTCTTTGTATTTTTGGCAATACTTGAATGATGCCTTAACTTTGCCCTCTATAATCCTTCATTAGATTTGCTATTTTTGCTTACAGACAACTTTTTAAAAGTTGTTTTTCTGTTCTCTTTTTAGTGTATATATGTTTCTAATTTTCTTATATTTTCTACTTTAAGAGATTAAAGATTGTTTCTTTTTGGGATTTTGTGCTTGTGGGTGTTTTTGTTTTTTGCTTTTTTGGTACAAGAAAAGCAAAAACGGGTTCTACGGGTGTTCTTATTGGAAATAGTGTTACATATTGTTCTTGAAAAGATAAAAAGTCAATTTTTTATTCCTTACTAACTAGGAAAGTTATAGTTTCTTTAACTTTACTCTGTTGGGAAACTTGTGGGGTTTAATATGGAAATTGGTTTTCTCATAAGTACATTTTGCTGTATATTTTATGTTTCTTCTATGTGTTCCAAAATTTTGGTAAAAGTCTTCCATTTTTTTCCTTAATAGCCCTTTTCATTACTGAAACTGTTATGATCTTGGAAGCATCTTGGTTAGCCTTAATGAAATTCCACTTTGTATTTTAGTAGAATTTCATGATCTTTCCTCTACTGTTTGTTACAAAGTGTTTATTGCTTTCACGAGAACAGATATCAGTACATTGCAAATGATGATGTCGGCTGGTAATTGGAGGAAAATATCAGTGTTATTATCACCAGACGACATCTTTCTTATTTCTGGGAGTGACAGTCACTTGGATTTTTTTAAATTTCTTCAATAAACCCTTCTGAAATCAAGTTCAATGCACTAGTTTCTAATTATGAACCCAATGGACGTTGAACAACATACATTGGGTGATCAAACTTGCAACTTGATCCTAATTTGCATGTCCCATAGTTGGAATAGAATACATACAATGGTTGTCCCTACAAAGTAAATCCAACAAAATAAAAGAAATCTTTTAAGCTTGCCACGTTCCACATCACCAAAAAGGTTTTTGGAGAGAAAAGAAGGAAAAAGTAATTGATCTTTAGCCCATTTAAACTTATTTTCCCCCTACATTAGTTTCTCCAGATTATTTTCTCATTGGCAAGTGTTGTTATATTTAGATAATAGTATGGATACTTGTCGAGTAGAGCTAGCTACTTTCTAGTTTTCTATACCCAATGATAACAAGAAGTTTTAACTGCTTTTGGGCAAGGGCACTCTATACACTCTCTTCACTAGGAGAACTGAATGCTAGAGTATTTATTTTGATGTACAATGTGTGTGCTATATCCTTTTTGTTTTCTGTTCTTTCCATTGTATCGGAGAAAAATCCTAGTAAAAAAATATGTCGCGACCAATTTATTAGAAGTTTGATTCGTTGTTCATTTCAAATTATGATGATACCAGTTATAAGTTGAGTGTTTATGAGTTAGGCAACATTGTTCTAGTTTCTAGGTGACTTGAGATCAGTTTGCTAATTTCCATCTGAATGAGATTATGGCATGCTTCGATGTGCATAGGAAAAGAAAAGGGAGATGTAAGTAACTATAGTATGGAAGGATTAGAGTATATACATCACGGGCTTAGACTCTTTTGCGAGTCTCCAAATGGCACCCAATGCTACTCTATCTTTGAACTTCAAACCCCATCCCCTTATAATAATGATAGAGTTAGGGGTGGCCAGAAGAGGAATTAACTGGTGGCTAGCTAGTATGTACTGAGTATGTAGAACATAGACATATATGTGGGCTAGTACTTTTGAAATTTACTGAGTATGTGGTGGTGAATGCACAAGTAAAACATTAACTGAATATTTATATAAGCCTTCAAATGATGAATGCTAAGTGTAAATGACTCACCTTGAGCTTGAATAAAACAAAGACTGAAAAATCATAAAAATGAGTAATAAAGCATAAGGATAAACTTTGTGAGCCATAACACTTAGTTCTAAAAGATTTACTTTTATTCTTTCTTAGGGAGGTTCTTCTAACCAACATAAATTATATCATGGAGTCCAACGTCTTACCCACGTTGGGGAGAGTTGTTCTACCCTTGTCATCAGAATAGAACTTTAACTTGAGTGATCACTATACTTAACCCATATAAGGACTTAAACCTACAGTGGCACGTAATTCTGGGGCATATGACCTTGAACTCATACCCAACTCGGTTCTAAATACTACTCCATATTACTTATATGCTTATACCTTAAAATAGCATAAGAGTTTATAGAATGAAAACCAATTATGCATCTCTTTCTTTAAATCATAATCAGGATGAACAAATGTGGATTCCATAACTTAGCTTAAGATCAAAACATCAATCTTTACTTTAAATCTTGGTATAACTTACCGAAGGAACTTAAGAGCATTGTCTTCTTGAAATCTCAAAAACTTGGACTTAGGACTTATAATATTAGCTTAAATTCTGAGAATTTCTTAACAAAATTTCATGCTCAATAATCTTCTTGAAATACTTCAATAATTTCAGTCAAGATAATGAAATCAAAATCACAATATGAATCTTATAAATCAAAACACGAGCATGTGAAATCTTGATGCACTTAAAGCCTTTGAATCTCATGATTTCTTTCATATAACTTGTAACATAATATCATGCTTAAAACTCAATTGAAAATATTTAATTAATAGTTAAATCAATCTCATGATATACAAATCATAATAGAAAATCTGTAAGTCAAAACATAAATACATAAGAACAAGCATGCACTTTAATACTTAAATCACATTATAAATCCACAAACTCAAAACAAGATAGATTGGGTATGAACCCTAATTGCGAATCACATAATCTTAACTTTACAACAAGTTTTGGTCACAAGGATGAAAGAGTATCCTTATTCATAAACCCCACATACCTTAAGCTTTTAACTTGAGAGGAAAACACAATTCTTGATGTTTTCTTGAAGGTTATTGAACTTGGGAAACTTAGATTTTAGATTCCTTGGGGGGGGAATTGAATTCTTGTTCTTGGGGGAAGGGAATGGTTTTCTTGAGAGAAAAATTGGAGAAGAAGGGCAAAATTATGCCCTAACTGATGCCCAAGTTGTGTTATGGACGAAAGAGCTGAGTGGGGAAAATATCCAATTGCCCCTTAACTATTTAAATCGAAAAAATTGGACGCAACTACGTCACTGCGACGCGGTCTTATCATGGTGGCTTACTAGTTCTGACGAAAATGATCATCACTTTTCTCTTGGGTATCGAATTAAGGAGAAATTGGTATCGTTGGAAAGTTAATTCAATTATCTACAAATTAGTGGGTTGAGATGAAAAATTCCACATTAATAAGATTTTTTGCATGTTCAAAGTTGACCTTTCTAGAATCTAATACCAAAATTTGGCCGAGTCAAAGGCTCTTAGGTCAACTTTGTTCTAAGTGATTCCTATGAACATTTTTCACCCTATAAGCACTTGACACACAAGGACAAATATCGTGACACATATATTCAATTATAAATTAAGAACTGTACACAACACCTTCATCACGATGCGGTCAGCATGCGATCGAGACTAATGTCGTGTTGCGGGCCTATCGTAGTGACCCACTGGTTTTGTGATCCAAACATGCCCCAAATCTTATCCAAAAAATCTGAAACTCCCTTGTGGCATACTTCTTACATCCTTGAACATGAATTAACTCAAAAACTAACATCTCGGGGACGGAAAGGTCAAAATAAAAATTCTCAAAGTTTAGAGGTCTTGAAGATGACTATGTCCCCAACACTTAGTGAAAATTTCAAGCCTTAAGACCTTTAAGCATGGAACTAAGAGTTGAATCAAGCTAGGGTTAGTATGGGGTATTACAATATCTCCCCCTTGGGAACATTCATCCTCAAATGAGACTGGTTAGACTGAGAGTACTATAATAAGGTAACTAATATGATATACTAAACATGCATGACTTGAAACATGAATGCATAATTTGAGTCTAATCATGATACATGAACTGAACTGATTTTGTAAATACATACAATGATATGAGAATGGCTATAAGGCTGAGATAGAAATGAGAGAGTCAACTTATGAGTAACCATTTCCTCAGGGTGGATCTGGTTTCGTGAAGAAAAGTTGAGAGGTTTCGGACATGATAACTTGGGGTATTACAACATCTCTCTCTTGGGATCATTCATCACCCAAATGATACTGACTTGGTTGAAATACTAAGGAAGCACTGAAATGATGCATAGGACACTTACGAACTGAGTTATAATTGAATATCTGGAATCTGAAACTAATGCATGATGCATGAACTGAGATGAATTCATAATTTGCATGGGTGTCAATATTTTACCTCGTGAAATGGCCATATTCATGAAACTCCAGCTAGTAAGACTAGATGAAAAAATGGAAAATTATAGGAACGTGTCTATTTGACTGCTAAACTGAATTGCTAGTTATACAGATTGAATTATATTAAAATCTTACACTCAACTAGAGTATTTCTTCAACACTCTTTCTAAGAAGTTCTAATAATGTTAGGTCAAAGGATCTTGGGCATAATCTAAGTAGGATATCTGAGTAAGGAATCTTAATATGGCTATAACTATGTAACATGGAACATAGTCCTATGAAACTTAAACTAGGATAGAATTACTAGGCCGTAGACAATGCAACTACCCAATTCAAGCTCAGCCTTGCCCCTTAAATACTCTCATAGGTACATATATCTACTTCAGCCAAAGTCTGAGTTGAACTACCTGCTCTCACTATGTTCAAGACTAACTTGAATTTACAAGGTACCACACATAACACCATAATTCTAGTCTGAACCATGAATTCAATACCCCATGGGTTTTCACAGTTCTTATCTTAAGAATAATTCTTATTACTACTTCAACAACTAAATTCAACCTCTTGCTAGGAATTCACTAGTGCACAATGCACCCATCCACTTATATACCAACATGAGATTCAAGCCTATCATTATAACCACATACGAACTTCTAAACAAACACCCATAAAAACATCTTTCTCATTTTCTCTAAACCTCTATCAATAACAAATTTGTTGCATTATTCTTAAGAAGGCACACGTGGAATTCTCAACTAACCATGACATATACAAAAAGCTTTTCCTTAATCTCCCTTCACACTTATAGCTTTAGATAAAACAAGCATACAATAATCTTTCCCCAAAAAGAAAAATTTCCTCTCACCCATCTAAACAATTGTTCATCACTACTATTATCTCCCCCTTAGATTAAAGCCAATCTTCTAAACTTATGGATCTATTTCATATCCCTAAGACTGAGCCATAATTTCTTCACTCTAATGTTCTATAGAGAAATGCTCAACTCATACGAATGAGCTATATTTAAAACATACTAACTTCATTCTTTGACAATCCCTTCACATATACCATCCTTAACTTTCTCTAGCTTTAATAATCATCATCATAGACTTACCCTCTCTCCCAAAAACATACCTGCCTCATTAAACATATAATTTGTATTACATTTCTAGACCATATTCTTCCCTAAACCACGAGAATCAAAATCATACCAAAAGACTCAACATCACTTATCCATAACTCTTTAACTTAACTATTAAGTGTACTACTAACCACACACTTTCTTTAATAATCTTAGAAAATAATACAACCCCCATATCACCTTGGGTACATATCTAAATCATACCTACAACATCATGCTCAATTGCGAATAAATAAGCTTAAACTCTTGCATATACTGTTCAAGCCTACTAGATCACTTCCATATAACTAGCATCACTAACATATTTCCACCTTGATGATCATCAACTATTCAAACTTAGTGTCTAGTGCTAGACATAATTAACAACCCAACCTCATATACTATTCTCACTTGGAAGCTATAAAATAAAAGATCAAGAAACACTAGTACACTTGATCTCCGTAATAACAATAATTGATCATATGATCATATGGCCTATCTTATTATAATCCTTTAGCACATCCTCCTTATACCTATCACTACTATTTACTAATTCGTATGCTTTAATTTTATGCATATCTCTTAAAGTATCAACCAATTATCTTTTCACAGCCATGCGGGGAAGCCTATATTAATAATGCTCAACCACCAAAGACTTTCATTAATAACCTATACATTTATAACATAATAAATACCATCAATAACTACTTTCCTACTTCAAGCAAATAAAAATTCACCTTAACTAATAACTCATTCTCTACCTTCAACCAAGAAAAGCAGTACAATATTCATTACCCCTAAGCTGACATATAAGGACATATCACCTTAAAACAAACTCAATAGTATGCATAAGTTTATCTATATACTTTCAATCAATCGCCATTCCCACCTTTCTTGTCCTTACACTTTTAAACCCACACTTCTAACTATAAGAAGGCTCTACTACTTATAAATGATAACACTCCAGGTTGCAATATCCCTCAAATGCGAACTCTATTTAACAACCTAGGTTCATACTAACTTCTCTTATGAGCACAATATGTATTGAAAGGTTAATGAGGAATCTGAATACATATATTATTCTGTCTTTACTGAATAACTCATATGGATGAGGACATAAGCTTTAACTTGAAGGTATTTGTAACACACTAGGGAGTTACTCTCAAGCCCCTTGTGTGACTTCTAAAGTTACTGATAGTAAATTTGAGAGTATCATTTTAGGAGAAAATAGAATCTTGTACTCAGAATATCTCAGAAGGTTATAGATGAAGAATTATGGTGTTACACTCGAACCGATATAAGTTTCTAAGAGAACAACTTTATAGCATGAAGAATGGAAATATTTCTTAAATTCCCTATAGCCTCTCGAAGGAATGTACAAATGTCGCTATATCATTCAGCAAGACTATACTAGACACAACTTTATAGACACCCTAGGAAACTTGAACTTTATGCTCTGATATACAGTTTTTTATGCCTCGAGACTACCTCCTGGACGTCACACATTTCTTAGGACCATAAGTGATCCCAAGCTAACCTTATACTAGCATGATGCTTGAGCTACTAATTAAAATACATAAAACTAGAAGTAACATGCGGAAGAGAAGTCTTTAGCTGAACATGCTCAAAATAAAACTATTTAAAATGATTACAACTCTATTCATATAAAACAAAACTAAAATCAAATACAATAACTCTACTGACTGTCTACGAAGCCTCTACTAACACCGACTATGGGTAGCTGGGGAATTACCTCCAACTATACCTAATCAATACAACTAAATAAAAGAATGATACAAAAACTATAGTTGACTCGATCCCTCGAATCAAAAGAACTCTTCACCTACTAACTGGAAGTTGTGAACTATCTGATTATGATGTGTTATATTTGGTACCTACATTATGAGATAATGTAGTACATAGACATATATATGGGTCAGTACTTCTAGAATGTATAGAGCATGTGGGGGTGAATGCTTAAGTAAAACAATAACTGAATATTTATATAAACTTACAAATAATGCATGCTAAGTGTAAATGACTCACCTTGAGCTTGAATAGAACAAAGAATGTAAAATAAAAAAAATGAGTAATGACGAACATGTCCAAGTAATGCTTGAGCACTTGGTTCATCAAGTCCATGAAGGCTGCTGGGGTAGTCATGAGACCAAAGGACATGACTAGAAATTTAAAGTGACCATACCAGGTTCGGAAAGCTATTTTTGAAATTTCATGATCTCTGACTCTAAGCTGATGATATCCTGATCTGAGGTCTATCTTTGAAATGTACCTGGCACCCTGAAGTTGGTCAAATAAGTTATTGATTCTAGGAAGTGGGTATTTATTCTTGACTGTGACCTTGTTCAACTGATGGTAGTCAATACATATTCTGAGAGAATCGTCCTTCTTATGTACGAATTGAATAGGTACGCCCCACGGGGAGACACTGGGTCTGATGAATCCCTTAGCTAGGAGTTCCTTTAACTGTTCTTTTAACTCTTTGAGTTCAGCTAGAGCCATTTTGTATGGGGGAATAGATATGGGCTGAGTATCTAGAAGAAGGTCTATTCCGAAGTCTATTTCCCTTTCGAGAGGAACTCCGAGAAGATCTTCAAGAAATACATCTGAGAATTTATTTACTACTAGAACAGACTCGAGATTAGGAGTTTCTGATCTAGTGTCTTTGATTCGCACAAGATGGTAGACACACCCTTTGGATATCATCTTTCTGGCTCTAAGGTATGAAATCAACAAACCCCTAACAGCTGTAGTAGAACCTCTCCATTCAAGGACTGATTCATTTGGAAACTGAAAATGAACTATTCTGTTTCTACAATCAACGGAGGCATATCATGAGTGGAGCCAATCCATGCTGAGAATGACATCAAAATCCATCATCTCTAACTCTACGAGATCAACTAAGGTGACTCTTTGAGATATTGTGACTGAACAATTATTGTATACCTGCCTGGCTACAATGAAAACACCTACTGGGGTAGACACTAAAAAGGGATCTTGTAGAGTTTCGGGACTAACTCCATAATTGACGGCTATATATGGAGTTAGAAAAGAAAGAGAAGCTCCAAGGTCTAGTAAATCATAAACATGTAAGTAAAAGACCTACAACGTACCAGTAACTATGTCAGGAGAAATTTCCTGATCCTGGAGGGACTGAAAAGCATATAACCTGTTCTGGTGTTGACCAATAGTAGCACTAGAAGCAGCACCCTGCTGAGTTGGGTGGTCGGATGGAACTAATGATTGATGGGACTGGCCCTATTGGCGTGCATCCCTACCTTTCTGATCAATTATCCGACACTCCCGAATCCAATAGCCTGCCTTGCCACACCCAAAGCACACATCACTACCTGCTCTACACTCACCGTGATGATGTCTACCATACTTTTGACATAAAGGATTGGTACGAGCACTGCTAACACTGACCTGGGAGTTAGAGCCTGGTGCCTTATCCCTATTGTCATTTTTAAATTTGGGTACTGGGGCACTGGCTGAACAGGGTGTTTGGGCTAAAGACTTAAGATGAAACTGAGGACGGTTATGACCCTCTGACTTTGGCTGATTGAAATTAAAACTACCCATCCTAGCTCTCTTGTTTACTCTCTCTCTCCTTAATTTTCTACTTCTTTATCTGTTGAGCATGGACCATCAGTCTAGACAAGTCCATCTCACTAATCAGCATTGCGGTTCTACAATTCTTGACCACACTATCAGATATGCCAGACATAAACTTACTCATATTGGACCTTCTGTCAGCTACCACATGAGGAGCATATCTAGATAACTGAGTGAACTTGACAGAATACCCCCTCAGACTCATGTTTCCTTGCCTCGTATTAATAAATTTTAACACCTTGACCTTACTCAACTCCAATGGAAAGAATCTTTCCAAGAAATTCATGGAAAACTCTTCCCATTCTATAGGCCCTATATCAACACCTCTATAAACTTTCCACTGCTTAAACTAAGTATGGGCTACATCCTGCAATTTATATGCAACCAACTCAGCACTCTGACTAGACGTCACCCCCATAGCATCTGTTACCTTTTGAACCATATCTAAGAATTCATGTGGATACTCTTCAGACTTGGATCCCGTGAAAGAAGAAGGATTCATTTGGGTAATGTCCCGAATTCTAGTTGCAGCAGTATTGGCCACTTGGGTGGTCGGAACAGCAGTTGGTCGTTCATTCTGTGTTGCTATGACGTTCGCTAGAGTATTGAATGTAGACCTGAATTCTGCGTGAGAGACATGCTCGTCCAGAGAATCTGCCTGGACAGGCTGAGGGGCTAGCTGAGTTTTTATTCTTCTTCTATTCTTCTTGGGAGGCATGTTATGTAAACGGAAGGACGAAATGGATTAGACTAAGATTTTAACTTGATATCATGCTCAATCGCTTGACATGAATACTGAAAGAAGGGAAAATTTTCCTAAACGCCTTGTAGCCTCTCATCCATAAGTGTGGCACGCTACACACCCATGCACAAGACTCTACTCGATGCAGTGTTTAGACTTCCAAGGACACTTTAAAACCTTAGGTTTTGATACCAAGTTTGTAATGAACCGAGACTACCCCCTAGTCGTTACATAGTACTTATAGTCCTCGGGGACCACTAGCTAACCCATGAGTTGGTTCTTGCTGTGAGTATTAGATAATATAGTTATATATGCGAAAGAAAATAACTGATATTACCATAAGGTCTTAATACTGAATTAATACTGGAATATAAGTCTATAGAAAACAATTGTCTGAGTCTGAGAAAATACTAATAAACTAGATAAATAACTGACTGAAATATCTGAGTACTGAATAACTGACTCTTATGTCTGAAAATCCTCTAAAACTGACTGACAGAGAGTTGATGGGACAGGTCCCCAACTAACTCTGCTAACTACTAAAATAAAGACATGAAGGAAATAGTCTATCCTCGGATGATGAGGACTCACCACTGCTACTATACTGGCTGGTAATCTGGGAATCTAAGTGCGATCCGGGAACTGAGCGTCAGCAGCTATGATATGAGACATCATAGCACGAAACAAAGGTATGCGATCAGTAATTTGAATGTACTGGTATGGTAAATGAGGTGGGCTAACATGCAAGGTTTCATTAATAGGAGTAATGATCTAACTGAACATAAAACCTATAGATACTAAATATGCATGAAAGTCTGTAAAATACTGAAAATACATAAAAATCTGTAGACATTGAGGATGAATGACCAAGCATTTGACATGAATTGGATGAAATCTGGAATCATTTATATACTTAAATAACTGAAATTTGTATACTTTGGTCAAACAATACTAAGAATGAATAACTGAACTGGAATTGTGACTAACACTGTATCTGAGACTGTGGGAGGTATCATCTAACCGACATTCCCCATATGAGAAAATCGGGGTCCAACCTGTAACCCCAGTTGGAAGGGTGTTAATGTTGTACCACGGGTACTAACATTGGTTGTGTGGAACTACTAGACTGATATAATATCCAAAGGACTAAGGGTGTCAAGCCTAAACTGATGGGTGACCCCTGCGAGATAGTCAAGACTAATCTGATGGGTGACTACTCATATCCTACGTTGGCTATGTAGTTCTGGAGTATAGGGACTTCTACTAATGACTCTGCCTATCTAACAGGGAAGTCGTCATCCCTACACTCGCTCGGTACTAAATCCTACTCCCAACTAAATGACACTGAGCTACTAGACTATTCTGAGTTTAACTAACTGTTCTGATAATGCTCATGATAAAATCAGAAGTTAGTCTGAATATACTGAGACAAAATTAAGTAAACAGCTATGGTTTCGGGTATTCAATAACCCCAAGACTCAAAACAATAGTAGTAGCATGACACTAAAACATTGAAGGACATAGCATAAAGACTCTTATTAAATCAATTGCTCTTGTAGGCATTTTATCAAACACTTATAGTTCATGGATTAAAATAGTTATAAAAATACTAAAAGACCGGCATAATTGACCTAAAATTATAATAGAAAACATAAATTCATGATTTAATTCAATAAATGATAACACCAAAGCATGAGAATTTGAATAACAACAATAACTTCATTAAAGCATGGTATCAAATCAAAGTTCATGGAGATTAATGGATGAAATCATAATTTAATATCATGGATCTTGAAAAAATGATAGCTTTGAAATTAAAATGGATACTTGGACTCCATGGATGAAAGAAATCCATGGATGAACATTTAACATACCTGGGATAATGAATTTGGGAGGATTGATGGAGAGTTCTTGAGAAATTGCCTTGAATTTGAGAGCTAGAGTTTTTGTTTTTGAAAAGGGGATCTTCAATTTTGAAGAAGAGCTGAATAATGAATGACTATTTAGGTCAATTAAGGCTAAATTTTGTGTTTTATGTTAATTAAGGTCGTGGAAGAAGATCCAATTACCCTTGGACGAATTTAAAAATGGAAGTTGAAAACTGAAAAACCCAATTTTATGGCTTGGCGCAACGCGCAATATCGCACCAAGCCACTGGAAAATTGAAAACTGGGACCTGGAAAAATATCGCGACACGGTGCCATCGTGGTAAAGCTTTGGATGCCATTTTGGCCACCTCCGTGATGCGCCAACATCGCAGAAACCCACTGGAAATTAACAAACAGGAATTTGGCCTTCTCTGTGATGCGACATGATCGCGAAGTCACATTGGAAATTGATAATTGTCATTTGGGCTTCCTACGCGATGCGCTGAGGGTTAAAATGATGGTGTTTAACGACTGAAACTTAAAATAGTCATAACTTCTTATCCGGTTATTGGATTTCGGCGAATTTTATATCATTGGAAAGCTAATTGAATTTCCTACGCAATGGCAGGCTCTAAAATGAAAAATAATAAGTATTTAGAAAATTTTATATATAAATACTCGTGTATTGGGACTTAGATTATGCTACAGAAATGTGAAGTGTTACAATATCTCTTCCTTGGGATCATTCGTCCTCAAATGAAACTGGTTAAGATGAGGAAAACTGCTGGACTTAGGTTTACACTGAACATGCATATCTGATGCATGGAATGCATGACTGAACTAATTCATGAATGCATGACTGACATGAACATGATGTATAATTGAAACTAAGTATGATAGAGAGAAGTCTTAGGAAAATTGGTACCTCATACGGAATTTGGATTCGGGGAGAAAAGATGAGGGTACTTGGTCCTCATATCTGTTTCTGTTTCTCAAGTGGCTCCCTCAACTGACTCATTCCACCAAAGAACCTTGATTAGTGGAACTTCTTTGTTACTTAATCTATGTACTTGATGATAAAGAATTTTGACTGGAACTTCCTCCTAGGAAACACTGTATTATATATCTATACTTTTTAAGGGAACAACTACAGCTGGATCACCAATATGCTTTTTCAACAATGAAACATAGAACACTGGGTGTACTGAGGCTAGACCTGAAGACAACTCAAGCTCGTAAGCTACCATTCTGAAACGACTAAGAATTCTAAAAGGACCACATATCGGGGACTGAGTTTTCCCTTCTTGCCGAACCTCTTCACTCTCTTCATGGGAGATATTTTTAAGTACATAAAATCCCCGACCTTAAACTTGACATCCTTTCTCCTCACATCTGTATACGATTTCTGTCGGCTCTGGGCAGCCCTAAGCCTTGTTCGGATCAACTGAAACTTTTCTAAGGCATCAAACACCAAGTCAGTCCCTACTACTGCAGCCTCACCTACTTCAAACCAACCAATTGGAGATCTACATCTCCTATCATAGAGAGATTCAAATGGAGCCATACGGATACTGGAATAATAGTTGTTATTGTATGCGAATTCAATCAAAGAAAAATGGTTATCCCAACTACCCTTGAAATCAACAATGAATGCCCTCAGTTTTCAGCTAAATAGAAGGTATAGACTGGTAAGAAATAAGATGATTTGGTCATCCTATCTACGATAACCTAAATAGAATCATGTTGATGAAGGGTACGAGGCAAACTTATCACAAAGTCCATGTTCACTTCCTCCTATTTTCATATGGGATTACTAAACTCTTGCATGGACCCACTAGGCTTCTGGTGCTCTACCTTAACTTACTGAAATATAGAGCACTTAGCTACAAACTCTACAATATCTCTCTTCATCCCACTCCACCAATAGATCTCCTACAAATAACGATACATCTTAGTGACCCCTAGATGAATAGAGTAACGCGCTCCTGCAAGAATTCATTACCTCAACTCATCTACACCAGGCACACACAATCTATCCTAACAGCGCAACACACCATCTCCCCTTGGGAGAAGACCTCCACTTTTTGATATCTGACTGATTCCTTCAACTTAACTAGACTGGGATCTCTATCCTACTTTTCCTTCACCTCAAAAACTAGAGAGAATTCTGAGTTATTTTGTACCCATAAACTACCTTCTGTTGAATCGACTAAACGGACACCTTGTCGGGCAAACTGATGAACTTCCTGAGCTAACTTCTTCTTAACATCCTCAACATAATCTACACTATCCATAGATATTATACTAAGAGCATTATACACTAACCACCTTCTCTGACGCAGAGTTAAATCTTTCTGAGAGAACACATACTGGAGGCAATCCATACAAGTAATGCCTCCAAATCTTTAAGGCGAATACTAATGCTGCTAGATCAAGATCATAAGTCGAATAATTCTTCCTATGAGGCTTAAGTTGTATGGAGGTGTAGGCTATGTCCTTACCTCTCTGCATGAGGACATAACCCAAACCTACTTTGGATGCATCACAATAAACAACAAACCCATTGAAACCATCTGGTAGAGTAAGAACTAGGGCTTAGGTGTGTCGAGTCTTCAACTCCTGAAAACTCTTCTTGCAAGAATCTGACCACTGAAACATAACTTTCTTCTGAGTCAATCTGAAAATGGGGGATGCAATAGAATAAAATCCTTAGACAAACCGATAGTAATAGCCATCCAAACCCAAGAAACTCCGGATGTCTAATGGAGAGATAGATCTAGGCCAGTTTCTCACCACCTCGGTCTTTTGAGGATCAACCCTAATGCCATCTCCAGAAATAATATGGCCAAGAAAAGCTACTGATCTTAGCCAGAATTCACATTTACTAAATTTAGCGAACAACTGATGGTCTCTAAGCATCTGTAACACTATTCTGAGATGGTCTGCTTGATCATTTTCATTACAAGAGTAAACAAGAATGACATCGATGAAGACTATGATGAATATGTCCAAGTACTGCTTGAAAACTCAATTTATCAAGTCCATGAAGGTTGTTGGGGCAGTCGTGAGACCAAAGGACATGACTATAAATTCGAAGTGACCATACCGAGTTTGAAAAGCTATTTTTGGATGTCACGATCTCTGACTCTAAGTTGATGATAGCCTGATCTGAGGTCTATCTTGGAAAAGTAATTGGCACCCTGAAGTTGGTCAAACAAGTTATCGATTCTAGGAAGTGGGTATTTATTATTGAATGTGACCTTGTTCAACTGACGGTAGTCAATAGACATTCTGAGAGAACCATTCTTCTTACGTACGAATAGAATAGGTGTGCCCCATAAGGAGATACTGGGTCTAATGAATCCCTTATCTAGGAGATCCTTTAACTATTTTTTTAACTCTTTGAGTTCCGTTGGATCCATTCTGTATGGTAAATAGATATGGGCTGAGTATCTGGAAGAAGGTCTATTCTGAAGTCTATTTCCCTTTTGGGAGGAACTCCTAGATGCTAATTCAAACCCCTTATTTTATAAAAGGATAAGAACCTTTCTCCTTATTTCTTCGTTCTATCCTATAATTCTCCTCCCGGATGCACATAGAAATATAGATTTATTCTAATGGTATCCACTCATCAAAATAGTAAGCTCAAGAAATTAAGAACAACCCAGATGATAATCCAAAAAGAAACTATAAATAAGAATATAAAAGAGTAATCATGTTCTTGGCCTCAACCCCAGAAATAGGGTGTTTAGCCACTCATGTTTGAATTCAACATCCAAAGTAAGTAATTAATCATACCCAAAACAAGTCTTGAAGTAAAGAAAGTGAAAAGAATGTCTAGAACCCTAAAAGAGATAAATTCCTCCTTTTCCGCTGCTGCTCTCCTTTCCAAAAGTCCCTTAAAATTATCTTGGATTTTTTCTTTTATGGCTAGGCCAGAACACTTAAAATCTTCCCGATTTTTCCACACAACGCATCGCTCCAAGCCTTCAAATGTTATTTCCCATTAAAATTTAGGCAATCGCGGAACTTAATTATTCCGTGAAATTTGTTAAATGTACCCTCACCGCGACGCGCCACTATCGCGGTGAGCCACTGGATTTTGAAAATTGTGAACATCCTTCCTCTGCAACGTGGTAAACTTCCAGGTCATACAATTTGATAATTTGAACTGTACTGCGACGCGGTGGTTTTGCGAACCTCCACTAGAATTCAACCATTGATGTTTTGTTGGTCAGCGCGAAGCAAAATCTGTTCAAATGAGAATTCTTACTTTCCAACTTCCCTTTTTGAGCTTTATTTCACTACCTTGTATTCCTTCAATACTTCCATATCATCATTGTATCCAAATGCTTCCAATTCTTCATGATTTTTAGCCTGAAAGTACTAATATCCATTAGGCACAAAACGGAATTAAACCTGAAATATACTTAGGAATTCATACAAAAGTTCTCGGAGCAAGTTTAAATCTGGGTGCATATTGGTGCTTTTAGCATATAAATATGCCCAAGATCACCACCCCACACTTAAGACCTTGTTCGTCCTCGAGCAATTTAATTCAAAAGCATCTTCACTTCATCTTTACACCACAGTCTCAAAGTTATGTTGAGTACTTACACTTGCCAGTATTGTATTGTTACATACACATGTCAAAAAAAATTTAGAAATATGGAACAAGTGTGTCAAAATTCTTTCTATCTCAATAATGAATTTCTATCATGTTGGCGAACTCAATCAAAGAAACACAATAAGTAATCCGGTTTTCATCTGTCTGCATCCTCACTCAAAGAAAACTTCTCCACATTAACTCACAATGAAATCTCTGCAAAAATTGGGGAATATCAAAATCAAATCGCTCACTCTCAACAAAGAATTCATACATGCTAGTGAACAAACCATAAGCTTTCCCTTAGTGTACTACTTCACTAATAGTCAGATGTTGAGGTAAAGGATCAATTAAGTCTTTTTAGGTTGTAATGATGGCTAAGGGACAGATAGGTACTATTTGGGAAATAGTGACTATTGCTCCTAAGCTCTTTAGTATAAGAACTCTCAATAAAATTGATTCCTCAACACCAATTTATCCTTCTATTATCTCCCCATTCTTTCATAATTTTTTTAATCCTGTTTCAATTAGCTTATTTACTCAAACCAGGTTGTGAGTACTATTGTTTCCAACATACTTTTCCTCTTTTTTTTTGCACCAAATTTATATATATATATATATATATATATATATATATTACGCACTCTTATTATAGACACCCTTAACTTAAGTAACTAGCTTTAGTTAAGGTGCACATTATCCAACTGGACCAGGGCCAAAACAGGTTCATTGTAGCATTTCTATTTACTAACTCTCAAATTCACCTAGAATTTTTTAACAGTCAATAACTACTACCTTGGGGCTTCAATTTCACCTTTTTCTTGTTCTCTTTTAAGCTCTTAATCTCCTCTTAATTTTATATTAAAACGCTCAGGAGCTTATTTGGATCAAATTAAGATTTATCAAAGAAAGGATAGGGTTACATAATGGGCTACCAAAGAAAAAGGTTAAAGACTCAACGAGGCTAACTAGGACTATGGACCAAGGTAGGTCTATTTAGGCTAGAAACATCGTTGTCAAAGAAATGCCTACATCACATCCTGCACCCAACACCTTTTATTTCGCTTTATAAACACACCGGGCAAGTTCTAGTTATTTTTATTCATGTAGAATATACACAAATCCTCACACTCATAGTGCATGCACGGAATCTTACCGGGTCCTAGGTCCCTCATATTGAATTTAGGATTAATCCAACATATCAAATTTTACTTATCAAGATAAAATCATATGTACTCAAATCAAGACTCTTATGCTTATTTAAACCCAATTTAATGCACATTACTGCAAAGATGACCCATTCCACACACTCCTCTAAGATAGTGATTTGGTTCTCGTTTATTCTTTACTTCCTACGACCATTCCCCTTAAGATGGTCGCCATCCATCTATCATAGGGGATGACAACTAACTATGACTATTTATTCCTAATTTTCATAGAGGGCAAATATAAATACTTGAAACTGAAACTTGCCAATGAGGGCAAAAATAACAATAAAATCATACTTTGAACTAAAGACAACATGCGATAAATGCCAAAGAGGGCAAATTGCAATCCACAAAGTTACTAGTTATTACAGACTAGTGTTTCGAATAGCTAGTACTCACAAAACCAACAAAACAGAAAATAAAACAAATTGTTCAGCCATAATAAAAGAATGAAGATGAAGTATAATATGAACCCACAACCCCATACTTAAATAAAGCATTGTCCCAGTGCTTCCAAATAATCCTACGGTAGGGTGGAAGTATACTCCCTGGTCACTCAAACGGAACTATGGCAGTCATGTCCTCAGTAGTCCCGTCCACATCATCACCATCATCATCCGCTCCATCATCATCAGAATTGTCCTCTTTATCCGACTCCATGTCTGAATCCCTGTACCTGTGCTCTTCATCGGTTGGTATATCATCATCAACCCGCTCAACAAAATTTGGGCCAATCCACAACATAGTCCTAGCATGGTGCCCGAGTGGATAATTGAGCTCTACAGCATGGAGCTCCTCTGGTGTAGCTGGTATGTCTCCAATACTCAACTGCAACATCTGAAGGCTATACATCCTGGCCTAAATCTCGTTAACTAGAGTTTGTCGCTCAACCATGGTCAAAATGGGTCTATGTGCCCTAGATGCGCTCCTGGCGGTAGTGATATCCATGGGGCGAGTAATAACCTCTGGCTTATAGTCCAACTCTTTTTTATCGGCCCTATACCTTTGCAAAAATCGAGTAACCAATCCTCCAATACCAAAACTATGCCTCACCTGGGTACGCACTTTCTTAATCGCAGAAAATATGACATGCCCCATATTAATATCAACATCAGCACACATCAGGGGGTAAATCAAACATACCCTATCCTGAGTAACCTCTGTCATATGCTAGCCTTGTACCAAGCAAGAATAGACAATTAAACCCTATATCCTGGCTTCCTTATTCATTCAAGCATAAGGTAAGGATGAGTGCAAGCCAGTGACCCGATGCCAAGTCCAACGAGCTGAGGAGCACTGACCACACAACAGATGTCTGATATGCGCATACGGGGGAGAAACAATAAACTGCTTCAAGACATTTTAGTTTGCCTATGGTATACCCAACAATTCATTAATATCAGTAGTATTGAAATAAATTACTTTCCCACGAACCTTCAATAGATGATCAGGGTGACTGGGGTCCCAATTTGCAAAAAATTCTCGAACTAATTATAAATGCACTCAGTAGGCTGATGGAAGATGAAATTCATATTGATTGCCTCAATTATTCGTACCATGGATGGATATACTTTGCATCCGTATGCTTGGAATACCACTGCTTCCCATCCTTGCGGACAACTTTAAACCCAAATTTTCAAACCTGCCCCCGCTGAAGTGGTGGAGACCTAGGTAACCTCGTCAGTTGACTTTCAGATGGCCTGCTCTTTTTTCTCGCAGGTGCAGAATTTCTTGTCTTTACCTTTCCTTTAACCAGTTGTGGTTCCATAATTTCTAAGACGACCCCTACACACATTATTTTGCAAA
Source organism: Capsicum pubescens (assembly GCA_030864215.1). Classification (NCBI taxonomy): domain Eukaryota; kingdom Viridiplantae; phylum Streptophyta; class Magnoliopsida; order Solanales; family Solanaceae; genus Capsicum; species Capsicum pubescens. The sequence goes on from CM061539.1 coordinate 116,305,710, forward strand.
CCTGATTGCTCTCCTCACATGTGGTAATCTTCATATCTTTACCTTACAAATCCCTGCAATCTCAAATAAAAACAACAAATGTTGTAAGTAAAAGTGGGTTGTCTCCCACTCAGCGCCTTAGTTTTGGTCGTGGCATGACTCATTTTTTTGTATTTTTCTTTTCATTTTGCTTTTACAAGCTAAAAAAAAATTAAACTACCTATTACAATACAACTGTGGGTTGCCTCCCACATAGCGCCTTATTTTACGTTGTGGATGATAGATTCTTTGTGCTTATCCGGATGATCCACCCAATAGTGCTTTACACGTTGTCCATTTACAAGGAACTTCTTTGTCTTCTCTTTATTCCATAACTCTACAGCTCCATGAGTAGTCATATGCACCACCTCAAAAGGTCCAGACCATTTCAATCATAATTTACCCAGAAATAACTTAAGCCGTGAATTGAACAACAACACAAGTTGTCCGGGTTCAAATACCATATCTTGAATTTGCTTCTCATGCCATCTTTTGGTCTTCTCCTTGTAAAGCTTTGAATTTTTGTAGGCATGGAGTCTAAACTAATCAAGCTCATTTAGTAGCAATAACCTTTTTTCCCCCACGGCAGTCATCTAAAAGTTCAGCTTCTTCACCGCCCAATATGTTTGGTGTTCCAACTCAACAGGAAGATGACACGCTTTACCCTACACCAAGCGATATGGAGACGTCCCAATGGGCATCTTGTAAGATGTTTGATAGGCCCAAAGTGCATTATCTAGCTTCTTTGTCCAATCTTTTCTTTGGCCATTCACTGTCTTCTAAAGTATTTGCTTAATCTCCCATTTGACACCTCAACTTGTCCACTAGTTTGGGGATGATATATAGTGGCAACCTTGTGCCTTAAACCATATTTAGCAAGAATATTCTTGAACCAAGTGGTAATGAAATGCACACCTCCATCACTAATTATTGCTCTTGGTGTACCAAATCTGGAATATATGTTTTTCGTCATAAATTTCAGCACCACTCTTGCATCATTGGTCGGACTCTCCATAGCTTCCACCTATTTAGAGACATAGTCAACCGCTACTAGAATGTACAAATTACCTTTTGAAGGTGGGAATGGACCCATGAAATCGATCCCCCAAACATCAAAGACTTCGACTTCTAAAATATTGTTGAGGGGCATCTCTTGATGCCTAGATATTGTACCCAACCTTTGACATTGATCATAATTCTTTACAAAAGCCACTGCATCTCTAAATAGAGTAGGCCAGAAAAAAATTAGTTGCAGTACTTTTCTCGCAGTCCTCTCACCCCATGATGTCCACCATATGGAGATGAGTGACAATCTTATAGCACCTTTGAAAATTCAGCCTCATGGATACACCTACGAATAACTCCATATGAACCCTGCTTGAATAGGTAGGTTCATCCCAAATGTAGGCATGAGAATCATAGAGTAATTTCTTTCTTTGTTCTGTGGTGGCCTCGGGAGGATACACCTCACAAGCTATCAAGATCATAATATCAGAATACCATGGGAACTCAACTGCATCTAACGACAATAACTTCTTATCAAGGAACTCTTCCTTAATACTCGGGAATTCATCCACAATATGGTCTCGGTTTTCCAGCCGTGACAAATGATCAACAACTTGATTTTCAGCTCTCTTTCTATCTCGCACCTCAAGATCAAATTCTTGTAGTAAAAGAATCCACCTAATCAGTCATGGCTTCACATCTTTTTTTTACAAGATACTTAATAGCAGCATGGTCAGTATGAACAACAACTTTGGTACCAACTAAGTAAGATCTAAACTTTTCAAATGCATACATCACTGGCAACATCTCTTTCTCTGTAACTGTGTAGTTAACTTGAGCATCATTCAATACTTTCCTACCATAGTAGATGGAGAAAAATACCTTATCTTTCTCTGACCCAAAATACCTTATCTTTCTCTAGCATCACACATTAGCTCAAAAGGTAACTCCCAATTTGGTGCAATAAAAATAGGTGTTTCCATCAACTTCTTCTTAAGCTTTTCAAAGGCTTCATGGAAATCAGCCCCAAACTCAAACTTGGATTCTTTATCTAACAATTTGCACATGGGGCTTACAATTTTTGAGAAATCTTGAATGAATCGTCTATAGAACCCTGCATACCCAAGAAAACTCCGTACACCTTTGACTGTGACTGGATGAGGAATCTTTTCAATCACTTCAACCTTCACCTTGTCCACTTCGAGTCCTTTACATGACACTTTATGTCCTAGGACAATTCCTTCCTTAACCATAAAGTGGCATTTCTCCCAATTCATCACCAAGTTTGTTTCTTCGCACCGAGCTAGGACTTTGTCAAGATTCTGTAAGCACTTTTCAAAAGAATTACCATATACAGAGAAATAATCCATGAATACCTCCAAAAATTCTTCCACTATGTCTGAAAATATCACCATCATACATCTCTAAAATATAGCAGATGCATTGCTATACACCATCATTCAAGGGCATGCGTCTGAAAGCATATATACCGTATGGACATGTGAAAGTGGTCTTCTCTTGGTCTTTCGGTGCTATGATTATCTGATTGTAGCCGGAGTACATATCTAGAAAACAATAATACTCTTGCCCCGCCAATCTATCCAGCATCTGGTCTATGAAGGGAATTGGGTAATGAACTTTACGAGTTGCTTCATTCAACATCCGATAATAAATATAGATCCTCCAACTGGTCACCGTATGTGTGGGAATCAACTCGTTATCATCATTAGTCACTACAGTCATTCCTCCCTTCTTTGGTACATAGTGAACCGGACTCACCCATATGCTATCAGAAATTGGGTACACAATACCACTATCTAACCACTTGATCACTTTTTTTCTGACCACCTCCTTCATCACAGGATTCAACCTTCGTTGTTGATGCACTCTAGGCATGTAACCCTCTTCCATATAGATATTGTGTAGGCAAAATGCTGGATTAATTTTTGTAATGTCCAACATCTGCCAGCCAATTGCCTTCTTTCTCCTCTTTAGAACCGCAATAGCTTTATTTACCTGTACATCTGATAATCCTGCAGACAAAATAACAGGCAAGGTATCTTGATCACTGAGAAAAACATATTGTAAATGAGGAGGAAGAACCTTAAGCTCCAAGTTTGGAGCTTCTTTAACTGAAGACCTGGGTGAGGGGCCAATTGGCCTATTCAAAGGCTCGAACGGCACTTTCTTCATCTTATCCACTGCTAAATTCATAACCTAGACTAATTCCAATGCTTTCACATCGCCATACAGATCATGAACCATCAAAGCTCGCTCTAATAGATTATCAGACAACAACAACTGCCAATTCGAAGCAAGATCAATAACTGATATAGATGACAACTCCTCATATACGGCTGGCAGTTTTAATGCTTTATACACATCAAAAACTTCTACTTTGTCATGTGCTCGCATTGTCATTTTTTCAGCTGCCACATTAATGAGTAACTGTCTTGTTGTTATGAAAGGTCGTCCCAACATAAATGGAATAATAGGATCAGCCTCAAAGTCATGAATCACAAAATCAACCAGAAAGATTAAAGATCCCACTTGCTCCAACACATCTTAAATAATACCATTTGGCCTAGCAAGCCTATAAAACCGACTTACTGAGAGTTGATGGGACGGGCCCCCAACTAACTCTGCTAACTACTAAAATAAAGACATGAAGGAAATAGTCTGTCCTCGGATGATGAGGACTCACCACTGCTATTGTACTGGTTGGTAATCTGGGAATCTAAGTGCGATCCGGGAACTGAGCGTCGGCAGCTATGATATGAGATATCATAGCACAAAAGAATGGTATGCAATCAGTACTTTGAATATACTGGTATGCTAAATGAGGTAGGCTAACATGCAAGGTTTCATTAATAGGAGTAATGATCTATTTGAATATTCATGTAAAGCATTGAATACTGTATAGAGAACATGAAACTTGTAGATACTAAACATGCATGAAAGTCTGTAAAATACTAAAAATACATAAAAATTTGTAGACATTGAGGATGCATGACCAAGCATATGACATAAATTGGATGAAATCTATAATCACTTATATACTTAAATAACTAAAATCTGTATGCTTTGGTTAAAAAATACAAAGACTGAATAACTGAACTGGAACTGTGACTGAGACTGTGGGAGGTATTATCTAACCGACATTCCGCAGTCTGAGAAAATCGGGGTCCAACCTATAACCTCATTTGGAAGGGTGTTAATACTGTGCCACGAGTACTATTATTAGCTGTGTGGAACTACTAGACTAATATAATGTCCAAAGGACTAAGGGTGTCTATCCTGAACTGATGGGTGACCCCCTGCGAGACAGTCAAGCCTAATCTAAAGGGTGACTACTCATATCCTATGCTGGCTACGTAGTTCTGGAGTATAGGGAGTACTACTAATGACTCTGTCTATCTAACAGGAAAGCCGCCATCCCTACACTCGCTCGGTATTAAATCCTACTCCCAACTAAATGACACTGAGATACTAGACTATTCTAAGTTTAACTAACTATTTTGATAATGCTCATGATATAATCAGAAGTTATTCTAAAGATACTGAGACAAAATTAAGTAAACGGCTACTGTTTCGAGTATTCAATACCCCCAAGACTCAAAACAATAGTAGTAGCATGACAATAAAACAATAAAGGACATGGCATGAAGACTCTTATTAAATCAATTGCTCTTGTAGGATTTTATCAAACACTTGTAGTTCATGGTTTAAAATAATCATAAAAATACTAAAAGACCAGCATAATTGATATGAAATTATCATGGAAAACACAAAGTCATGATTTAATTCAATAAATGATAACACCAAAGCATGAGAAATCGACTAACAACAATAACTTCATTAAAGCATGGTATCAAATCAAAGTTCATGGAGATTAATGGATGAAATCATAATTTAATATCATGGATCTTGAAAAGATGATAGATTTGAAATTAAAATGGATAATTGGACTCTATGGATGAAAGGAATCCATGGATGAATATCTAACATACCTGGGATAATTAATTTGGGAGGATTGATGGAGAGTTCTTTAGAAATTGCCTTGAATTTGAGAGTTAGGGTTCTTGTTTCTGAAAAGGAGATCTTCAATTTTAAAGAATAGGTGAATAATGAATGACTATTTAGGTTAATTGAGGCTAAATTTCATGTTTTAGGTTAATTAGGGCCGTGGAAGAAAACCCAATTACCCTTGGACGAATTTAAAAACGGAAGCTGAAAGCTAAAAACCCAATTTTTGGCCTTGGTGTAACGCGCCACTATCGCGCCAAGCCACTGGAAAATGGACAACTGGGACCTAGACAAATGTCTCGATGCGGTTCCATCATGGTAAAGCTTTGGACGCCATTTTTTCCACCTCCGCGATGCGCCAACATTGCGAAAACCCACTAGAAATTGACAAACAGGAATTTGGCCTACTCCGTGACGCGTCATGATCACGGTGTCACACTGGAAATTCACAATTGTCATTTAGGCTGCCTACGCGACACGCTGAGGGTTAAAATAATGGTGTTTAACAACTGAAACTTAAAATCGTCATAACTTCTTACCCGGTTATCGGATTTCAGCTAATTTTATATCATTGGAAAGCTAATTGAATTTCCTGCGCAATGGCAGGATCTACACAAAAAAATAATGACTATTTCGAAAATTTTATATATGAATACTCATATATTGGGACTTAGATTATGCTACGGAAATGCAGGGTGTTACATCTGTCTATTACAACGGTTATTATAACCATCACAAAAGTCGTTGCAATACATATATCCCAACGCTCAAATATGAAAAATATGTTAAATCGTTGCAGTACCTCTATGGAATTGTTTTCTATTTCTATTGCAACAGTTTTTGAACCATTTCCATTGGGGTAATTTCTAGTAGTGGTACCCTTCGCATTCATCTTATTAGCACCAGGTTAGCCTTGTACGCTCGTTCATGTTGTACTTCAGATTAAGTATAGAGGTCAGTTTGATTACAGTAGTCTGAGCAATGTCCAGTGTTTAAGTGACCCATATTCTGGGTTTTCTAGCTAAGATGGCTATTCGGGTCAGTCAAATCTTTTAGACAGAGTGTAGTTCCATAGGCGTGTTATGATTGTTGTGCCACCGGATATTATTCTAAGGAATCTCCCTAATATGAGGCAGTTGTACCTATAGTGAAGAGTGTTCAGCCAATTAGTACAACATCTCCCCAGCTAGAGGTAGTATAAAGGGTCGTAGGGGTGGTTCCCATGGTTCTCAAGGGGGTCCTTATGTTGGTAGGGAAAATGGTCAATCAGGCGCCCAATAATCTAGGTGGAGAGGTTATTTGTACACTATACCTAGTAGGTTTGAGGCAGAGTCTTTAGATGTTATTATTGGTATGATTTTAGTGTGCCGTCGGCAAGCTATTGCTTTATTTGATTTGAGATCCATTTATTTATATGTGTCAGCTTATTATGCACTACAGTTACAGTTAACTTGCATTCTTTATCTATGGCATTGCATGTATCTACTCTCATGGGTGATTCTTTAGTAGTCAATCAAGTTTATAGGTCATGTATTGTGACTATTTGAGAGTTTGATACTCGAGTTGATATTATTGTGTTAGATATGGTGGACTTTGATGTGATTTCGGGCATGAACTGGTTATCCTCTTATCATTTGGTCTTGGACTGTTTTTTCAAGACCATTACCTTAGCCATGCCTGGCATTCCCCTAATCATATAGAAGAGTTCTATTACTCATGCACCGACTGGGATTATTTCCTATGTTTGGGCTACGAGACTGTAATACCCCAAAAATCCAAACCAATGTTAGAACCATATTTCAAACTTATGCATAGTACATTATAGCTCTTTGATAGTTTTATGAGTGAATTTAAGGTAAATTACGGCCTCAAATAACTCCCAGGTATTAGACGAATCAAAATAGTCCTTAACGATTGAGTTTTCGGGAAGAATGTTTCTTTAGTCAACTTCAGATGAGCATATCTTTTTCTATACTCTGAATTTTCCAGTTCAATACCCACAAAATGAAATTAAATTGAATTGGCTTTCCAACGACACCAATTTTGCCCAAATCCGATACTCGGGTGAGAAGTTATGGCACTTTCAGTGCAAAATAGTAGCCCAACGCAATAAGGCCGCATCACGGTGATGGCCGAAATCACATTCATCCTTTTTCAGTGTGTCACCACGATTGACATCGCATCATACAAAGGGGACATTTCACAATTATCCTTTTTCCAGTGGGGCACCATAATTGGAACTGCGTCGCGCCAAGCTTCCAGTTGGGGATCGTCCATTTCTAGAGGCGCAACGTGATAGCACCGCATCACGTCATTGGGGAAAATGGGAATTTTTCTTTTTCTAGTGGCATGATTTGATTGCACCGCATCGCATCGACATGCAAAATTGAGATTTCTAGTTTCGCGATTTAAATTTTAGGGGCCATTTGGTCTTTTACCAAGGCCCTAAACTCGTCCAAACACACAGAATTAAAACTCTAAAGAGGTATTATATGCCCCATTACTCAAAAATCCTCTTAAATCAACTAATCTCCTTTCAAGAACAAAAACCCTAGCCTTTAAAGTTCAAGATCAAAACTCAAGAATTCACCATCAATTCTCACGAATTCATCACCCCAGGTATGCTAAGTGTTCATTCATAGGTCCCTTTCACTCATGGAGCCCAAGTATCCAATTTTAAATTCAAAGTTGTGATCTTTACAAGTTAATATGATTTTAAATTGTAATTTTATCCATGAACTCCCATGAATTGTAATTCTATATCATGTTTATATAAAATTGTTATTGTTATCAAACCCCACATGTTTTAATGTTGTTATTCACTGATTTAAATCATACTTAGTGTTGTTGACATTGAAATTATGCTATTACTACAAGTTTTGAATTATTCCCACGCTTAGCTTACACTACGAATATCAAGTGTTTGATGAAATTCCTACAAGAATGAATTTTGAATAAATGCTTTTCTATTATGTCCTCAAAGTTTTAGTACTATTTTGTTAACACTTAAACTTATTATTAAAAAACAAAAATTAAGAAATTTACTAATTATACTAGTCCCCTGCAACGGCGCCAAAAACTTGTTGCGTCCCTACGCACATGCAAGTGTACATGATCGTACAAGTAGTATCAAGACTTAGACCGTCAGATATCGTTCCCATGAGGACTAATAAACTAGAAATTTAATCAACCTTTAGTTTAAGACAATTATGTATTAAGTGCTTGAGAGTATCAAGATGATGTTGAATTTATGAATAAAATGTAAATTATTAAACAGTGAATAACTAGAGGTGACTAGAGCAAAGCAACCAATGGTTGTAATCAATAATGATGAGGATTCAAGGGTTGAGGCATTTCGAACAATCATATAATTCTCTATTCATATCATAGTCTAATTGGTTATCGGGTTGTTGATTTGCAAGGGTTATGCCACGATCTGGGTCTCCCGACCTCAAATCTTCTACCTATTGAACATTGTAGCTGCAACTCCCGCAGAGATACAACAATTCTTCTAGATTCATAAAGTTATCTTCTTGAAATTGAACCAAGCAAGGCTACTAAATATATCCCTATCCTAGATGCTAATTCAAACCCCATATTTTATGAAAGGATAAGAACCTTGCTCCTTAATTTCTTCGTTCTATCCTACGATTCTCCTCCCAAATTCACATAGAAATATAGATTTATTCTAATGGTGGCCACTCATCAAAATAGTAAGCTCAAGAAATTAAGAACAACCCAGATGATAATCCCAAAAGAAACTATGAATAAGAATATAAAAAAGTAATCATGCTCTTGGCCTCAACCCCAAAATAAGGGTGTTTAGCCACTTATGTTTGAATTCAATATCCAAAATAAGTAATTAACCATACCCAAAAATAATCTTGAAGTAAAAAAGTTCAAAAGAAATATTAAGAACCCTAAAAGAAAGAATTTTGCATTTTTTCGTCGCTGCTATGCTTGCCCAAAAAGTCCTTGGAATTGTGCTCACGTGTTCCTTTTATACTTAAGAAAATTTCACCAGATTTGTAGTCATGACGCGACGCATCGCTAATCGCGTTGAACCAACCAACCTGTCGCATCAAATTTGCGTTGTCACACTGAAATTCATCTTTGAATATCAAGCTAAGTCAATTTCTTCACCACATGACGCGACATGTTGACATCGCGTCGTGTCACTGGAACTTGCTCCTCAGAATTTAGCTAAGTGTCAAAACTTTAGGCATCGACGCGATGCGTTGACATTGCATCGATGCACTGGAACTTGATCTTGAAATTTCTTCTGAGACACAATATATTACCAGTTAACGCGACGCGTTGAGGTCGCGTCGTGTCACTGGTACTTTTCTCCAGTTTCTTTCTTTCTTCTCATCAATTCTCCAGATGTTTTAGCCTTCAATCCACATGGTCTTTCGCCTTTTCATGATATGTATCCCATTTTCTTCTAAATCCATGAAAAATTAACCCTGTATATCTAATCATATTGGTTAGCCACGAAACACAATTTAACTCACTGTTCAATATATTTAACTCACTTTTTATTCTCAAAACAAGTCCAAATATGGGTTAATAGAGTTGTTTGGACATATAAATACGTCCAAGATCACCACCCCACACTTAAAACCTTGTTCGTCCTCGAACAACTTCAAGCAACACAAACATCAAATTTTTTAATCACAGCCTAAAAATCATGCTAGTATTGGGAAAATGCACCTTTATTTCACACTTCATTGTCCCGACAGTGTCATTCAATTTGTTGGCAAACTTAATATAAGCAGGAAATCAAGAATTCCATAAGTAATCTGGACTTTCATCCGCATGCACCTTCACAACAAGAAAGGTTTCCCTATATCACTCATAATTTAACAAACTTAATCAGGAGGGGAATATTAAAATTCAATCACTCGCTCTCAACAAAGAATTCATACATAATAGAAGATGAACCATAGGCTTGCCCTTAGTGTATTACTCCACTAATACTCGGATGTTGAAACGTAAGATCAAATAGGTCCTTTTATAGTTGTAATGCAGGCTGAGAGACGGGTAGGAACTATTTTGGAAATAATGACTAATCTCCCTAAGAACTTTAATACATACATACCTTTAATTAAAATCACATTTAGTCAACCACACTTTCCTCCTCATTATCTTTACACATCCATTATTTCACCCAGATCTTTCAAAGCACATTAATGTCACTTTGGTAGGAGTATTTTCTTTTACATTTCATCTTTTATTCACTTCCCAATTATCGTTACGCACCCCTATAATAGCCACCCTCCACCTAAGCAAATTGTCTTAATTGAGGTGCACATTGTCCTTAACGGACCAAGGCCAAAACAGGTTCCTTGTAACACAATAACCGGGTAACAATAACTCAAATTTTCATCAAAAATTATCTTCTAACTCCTAACCTACGACTTTAAGTGCACCAATAACTTCTCTTAGAGCTTCTCTTTCACCCTTTTCCATTCTTTGTACTTCAAATTCCCCATTATTTCATTATTAAAGTGCTTAGGAAATATGGATCAAATTAAAGTCTTATCAAAGAAAAGGATTCGACTACATACGAAGCTACCAAATAAATCAGGCTATAGGCTCAACGGGGCTGACTATGAATATGTATAAGGGTAGGCAAATATAGTCCTTAAAATTCAGTTAACAAAGAATTGCCTAAATCACTTCCTACTCCCAATACCCTTTATTTCTCTTTGTAAACACACCGGGCAAGTTCTAGTCATCCCCATACATACAGAATATAAATAATTTCTCATACACTCGGTGCATGCTAAGAATCAAGTCGAATCCTTAAGCTCTCCGATTTTTGCACTTTATCAAATTCAATATTAAGCCAATCAAATCAATTACACCTGTTGAGATTTCACATTTAAAAACAAAAAGTTTTACCCAACACTAACATTTCTCAAAGGTTGCAATCGGGATCTTACTACTTTCTCAGCTTCTAACGAGGCATTCCCTTTAAGACGGTCATCATCCATCAATCATAGAGGAAGTCACCTCAATTAACGATTGCATAACAAAATTTGCCAAAGAGGGCACACATAATTACTGTAATCCGAAATTGTACCACAAAGGGTAAAAATAAAATACTTGTAATCTGAAATTGCACCAAGTAATTCTTGCCAAAAATAAACCAACAAAAATAATTCTTGCCAAAAAGGGCAATACTTGTCAACTTACAAACATCCAAAAACACAAAACAAAAAAAATTGTTTGTTTATCCAACCGGGCCAACACAAGATAGTTAAATAAAAGAGATGAAGAAGATGAAGACTGACCACCCCACACTTAAGCTGTGCACTGTCCTAGTGCTAGAAAAAAAGGCATGGTGGCGTAATACTCCCTGCTCAGTCAAACATCACCATGGAAAGAACATCATCAACTTCAGCATCATTACCATCAGCAACATCATTATCAGAGTCATCATCATCATCAGACTACTCTTTTTCGCCGGACGCATCATCAGAGTATGCCATATGCCTCTCCTCACCTATCGGGACATCATCATCCATCGGCTCATCTAACTCAACACCTATCCACAACATGGTCTTGGCATGATTCCCTATCGATAATCCAACTCTACATCGCGGACTTCCCCTAGGGTGACTGCTCGCCCAGATGCCCTCAACAACAACTTGGTAAACCCATTCATTCGGGCCTTAATCTCATTATTCTGAGTTTGATGCTCGGGCATAGTCAAATTTTTCCCATGAGGAGCTAGCCCTTTTGTTCGAGAAATGACAAGTGGCCTATCACCAACAGGCGATAAATAATCTGCATCTTCTTTTGGCACCCCTATTGCCTCAAATATTTAGTCAGCAATCCACCAAATCCATATCTTCTACCTCCCAAAAATTGAGCCTTTCTCATCACCGAGAAAATAATAGAACCAACATTCATATCCACATCATCTCTCATCAGAGCATAAATCAAACATACCCGATCACAGGTCACCACCATCATATATTTCCCATGAACCAGGGAAGCGCATATAATTTGTGCCCATAGACGTGCCTCCCTATTAAAATAAGCAAATAGAAGCCATACATGCATACCTCCCTCTTTGTGGAGAATCCATCTTACTGTAGATCTAGCGCCGGACAGGAGATGACATATCTCCTGATTTAGGGGCTCGATTATCATCATCTTCAGTAGGTCAGGATCAACATAGGGTGCAGGTACTCGTAACAGCTCATTAACAGTGTCTTCCATGAAAGTGATCGCCTGACCACGCACCTCAACTTCAGACTCTCTCGGGTTCCAGTTTGCATAAGACTCTCTTATTAAGCTTAAATTGCACTCTCCTGGCTACTAAAATAGAAACCCCATACGTTGAGCCTCAATCTTCCTCACCTTTGAAGGATACTCCTTCAACAAATTCCTCTGATTGATGAACTGATCAGCTGAATATTTGGATTCCTTATGCTGCGAGTACCACTTTCTACCCGCTTCAGCCACAGCTTTTGTTCTGAACCTGTGATGCCCCCTGGGAACGTGAGAATCTGCTGGTACTCTATTAGCTTGTCTACTCCTCTTGTTTGCAAACCCTAATGTCCATGCAGTGCTCTTTTCATTGCCATCCATGTTACCTGTTCAGCACAACAACCCACAAAAATATAAAACCAAGAACCTTCGACACTAGCTACCACTAAATGTGAATATCACCCCATATTTAGTTGCTAGCACAAGTTGCTACAAAAATCATAATGCACTCAGGTACTCAGACTTCCCCTTTCTATTTCATAAGTCCATGGTCAGTTATCCAACATTACTTATTTAACATTGATTAATCTTAAGGAAGTGACAAAGAAAATTCTATCATTATGACCACTTTCAGTTCATTTAAATAGAAACTACCTTAACTCAACCCCACACTTAATTTCTATCATGTAGTGAATCAACAAATCCTAATTTATAGACAGTGAATCAACAAAACACATCAATTTAATCATTATTTACCCACATGAACACATTAACAATGCATCAAACCAATCAACAACCTATCACCATCACCTCCTAACATTCCCATACAATTTTAACAACTACTATTCAGAGTAAATTCAATTTAGTGAAACGAAATCCCTTGGAATTGAAATTTCAAATCAATTATGTTTCCAATCACACAAGTTATAGCAATATTTATGCACATATGATTCTCAAAATTTAAAGTCAATGTATCATGAGAATTTACCTTATCTTGGTTGAGAAAAGAGGTTGAAGTTGAGACCTTGTGAAAAATTTTGACAACTTTTGACTAAGGATCGACTTAGGGTTTGGGGAAAAAGGGGCGGCGTGCATCTAGGGTTAGGTGAGGGGAGTGAAAATATTTAAGTGTGGTATTTATAGATGTGATGCAGTAATGAGGATTGACGCGAAGCATTGTATATCATGTTGAATAATCAATGTGACGCGTCAAGTTCGCGTATATTCTCTGGAAATAGCCTTGAAAAAATTTTCTAAGTGTGGAATTTATGCCCGTCGACATGACGCGCCAAGATCGCGTCCATCATCTGGAAATTGTATTCGAAAATTTTTCCAAGGCCAAATTTCTCAAATTTTTAAGCATGTATTCTTACCCCTTACCTTTATCACAACTCATTAGCTATTTTACTTACTCAATGGCCCATGTTCACCATCTTCTTTATCTCTACCTAATTTCTCATTCCTGCATATCAATCAAAAACAACAAAATTATGTAAGCAAAAGTGGGTTGCCTCCCACCAAGCGTCTTATTTTGGGTCGTGGCATGACTCATCTTTTTTTGTATTTTTCTTTTTGTTATTCATCCACTAAAAATTTAAACTACATATTACATTACATTTGTGGGTTGCCTCCCATATAGCGCCTTATTTTACGTCATGGCACGACTCAGCTCAGCATCACTCATCAGCAAAAGTGATAGATTCCTTATGCTTATCTGGATAATCCGCCCAATAATGCTTTACACACTGTCCATTCACAAGGAACTTCTCCGTCTTCTATTTATTACATAACTCCATAGCTCCATGAGGTGTCATACGCACCACCTCAAAAGGTCCAGACCATTTCAACCGCAATTTACCCGAAAACAACTTAAGCCGTGAATTTTACATCAAAACAAGTTGTCCGGGTTCAAATACTCTTTCTTGAATTTGCTTATCATGCCATCTTTTGGTCTTCTCCTTGTATAGTTTGGCATTTTTGTAAGCATGAAGTCTAAACTCCTCATGCACGTTCAGCTGTAATAACTTTTTCTCCCCCGCGGCAGTCATCTCAAAGTTCAGCTTCTTCACCGCCCAATATGCTTGGTGTTCCAACTCCACAGAAAGATGTCATGCTTTACCATACACCAAGCGATATGGAGATGTTTGAATGGGCATCTTGTAAGTTGTTCGATAAGCCCAAAATGCATCATCTAGCTTTTTCGCCCAAACTTTTCTCTGCTCATTTACCATTTTCTGAAGTATCTGCTTAATTTCTCGATTTGACACCTCAACCTGTCCACTAGTTTGGGGATGATATGCAGTGGCAACCTTGTGCCTGACACCATATTTAGCAAGAAGATTTTTGAACCAGGTGTTAATGAAGTGCGTACCTCCATCACTAATGATTTCTCTTGGTGTACTAAATCTGGAAAATATGTTCCTCTTCACAAATTTCAGCACCACTCTTGCATCATTTGTCGGACTCGCCATAGCTTCCACCCATTTAGATACATAGTCAACCGCTACTAAAATGTACAGATTACCTTTTGAAGGTGGGAATGGGCCCATGAAATTGATCCCCCAAACATCAAAGACTTTGACTTCTAAAATATTATTGAGGAGCATCTCATGACGCCTAGGTACGGTACCCAACCTTTGACATTGATCATAATTCTTTATGAAAACCACTACATCTCTAAATAGAGTAGGCCAGAAAAAACCTGATTGTAGCACTTTTCTCATAGTCCTCTCACCCCTATGATGTCTACCAGATAAAGCTGAGTGGCAATCTTGTAACACCTTTGAAAATTCAGCCTCATGGATACACCTACGAATAACTCCATATGGACCCTACTTGAAAAGGTATGGTTCGTTCCAAATATAGGCACGAGAATGATGGAGTAATTTCTTCCTTTGTTGTATGGTTGCCTCAGGAGGTCACACCTCACAAGCTATCAAGTTCACAATATTAGCGTACCATGGGAACTCAACTGCATCTAACGACAATAACTTCTCATCAGGAAACTCTTTCTTAATACTCAAGAAGTCATCCACAATATAGTCTCGATTTTCCATCCGTGACAAATGATCAGTAACTTGATTTTCAGCTCTTTTTCTATATCGCACCTTAAGATCAAATTCTTATAGTAGAAGAATCCACCTAATCAGTCATGTCTCCGCATCCTTTTTGTTCACAAGATACTTAATGGCAGCATGGTCAGTATAAACAACAACCTTGGTACCAACTAAGTAAGATCTAAACTTGTCGAATGCATACACCACTGCCAACATCTCTTTCTCTGTAACTGTGTGTTAACTTGAGCATCATCCAACACTTTCATAGCATAGTAGATGGGGAAAAATACCTTATCTTTCTCTGACCCAAAATTTCTCCCACCGAGATATCGCTAGCATCACACATTAGCTTAAAAGGTAACTCCCAATATGGTGCAATCGGAATAGGTGCTTCCATCAACTTCTTCTTAAGCTTTTCAAAGGCTTCATGGCAATCAGCCCCAAAATTGAACTTGGATTCTTTCTCTAATAATTTACACTTGGGGCTTGCAATTTTTGAGAAATCTTGAATAAATCGTCTATAAAACCCTGCATACCCAAGAAAACTCCGCACTCCTTTGACTGTTACTGGATAAGGCAACTTTTGAATCACTTCAACCTTTTCCTTGTCCACTTCAAGTCCTTTGTATGACACTTTATGGCCTAGGACAGTTCCTTCCTTAACCATAAAGTGGCACTTCTCCTAATTCAGCACCAAGTTTGTTTCCTCATATCGCACTAGGACTCTGTCAAGATTTTACAGGCACTTTTCAAAAGAATTACCATACATAGAGAAATCATCCATGAATGCCTTCACAAATTCTTCCACCATGTTTGAGAATATCGCCATCATACATCTCTGGAATATAGCAGGTGCATTGTATAAACCGAAAGGCATAAGTCTAAATGCATATGTACCATATGGACAAGTGAAAATGGTCTTTTCTTGGTCTTCCGTTTCTATGCTTATCTGATTGTAGCTGGAATACCCATCCAGAAAACAATAATACTCTTGCCCCGCCAATCTATCTAGTATTTGGTCAACGGAGGAAATTGGATAGTGATCTTTACGAGTTTCTTTGTTCAACATCCGATAATCAATACAGATCCTCAAACTGGTCACCATACATGTGGGAATCAACTCATTATCATCATTGGTCACTACAGTTATTCCTTCCTTCTTTGGTACACAGTGCACCAGACTTACCCATTTGCTGTCTAAAATTGGATAGATAATACCACTATCTAACCACGTGATTACTTCTTTTCTAACCACCTCCTTCATCGTAGGATTCAACCTTCATTGTTGTTGTACTCTAGGTTTGTAACCCTCTTCTATGTAGATATTGTGCATGCAAAATGCTAGATTGATTCCTGTAATATCAGATATCTTCCAACCAATCGCCTTTCTTCTCCTCTTTAGAACTGCTATAGCTTCCTTCATCTGTACATCTGATAATCCTGCAAACAAAATAATAGGCAAAGTATCTTGATCACCAAGAAAAACATACTATAAATAAGGAGGATGAACCTTAAGCTCCAAGTTAGGAGCTTCTTCGACTGAAGGCCAAGGTGAGGGGTCAATTGGCCTATTCAAAGGCTCGAATGGCACTTTCTTCATCTCAACCACTACCAAATTCATAACCTAGACCAATTCCAATGCTTTCATGTCTCCATACAGATCATGACCCATCAAAGTTCGCTCTAATGGATCATCAGACAATAGTAACTGCTAATCCGAAGCAAGATCAATAACTGATATAGAAGACAATTCCTCATATATGGTTGGCAGTTTCAACGCCTTGTACACATCAAAAACTTACACTTTATCGTGTTTTTGCATTGTCATTTTTTAGCTGCTACATCAAAGAGTGACTGTCCTATTGCTAAGAAGGGTCATCCCAAAATAAATGGAACGACAGGATCAGCCTCAAAATCAAGAACCACAAAATCCATCGGGAAAATCAAAGATCCCATTTGCACCAACACATCTTCAGTAATGCCATCTGGCTTAGCAAGGGACCTATCCGCTAATTATAACACAATAGTTATAGGTTTGAGACTCCCAAGACCTATCTTTCGGTACCATAATATAGGCATGACATTTATGCTAGCACCCATGTCATAAAATCCACGTGCACAAATAGTCTGTCCAATGGTAATCTGCAAGGTGAAACGTCCTGGATCCTTCAACTTCGTGGGCAGTTTATTTTGAATTTTAGACGTGCCCTCTTAAGTAAGGAAACTGTAGCATATTCAGTCAACATGTTCTTATTGGAAACAATATCCTTCATGTATTTCACATATTTCGGTACACTCTATAGAATGTCAACAAGAGGATGGTTTACTTGAACCTGCTTTAGAAGATCTATAAACTTCTTATAACTAGCTTCCTCTTGATGCTTCCTTGCCCTTTGAGGAAAGGGTAAGGTTAATGCCTTCTTCTCCACATGAATTTCATCACTTGCCTCTTTTTCAGTGACCTCCAACTCTGCCTTATCTTTCAAACTGCCATCCATAACTATGAAATTATCCTTCTCCTGAACCGTCTTCTTATTTTGTAACCCACTCCTTATTGTAACCGCATTCACCTATTTCGGATTAGCCTCAGTGTCACTAGGCAATACTTCTTGTGGCCTTGTATTCTGTGATCCTGCAATTTGACCCAACTGCAACTCTAGATTTCTTGTAAGCAATTGTTGACTCTTTAACTCAACTGCAAACTGTGCCTGTTCAGTCTTTATGTCTACCGCAAACTGTTCTTGTTGAACCATGAATTGCATAATCAACTCCTTCACATTGCTATTCTGAGCAGCCGCCTGATTATTCTGAGTCGGCTGTGGATTTGATTGCACTGGTCCCTTATACTGATTTGCATTTTGTGCCTGATTTCAACCCCATGAGAAATTAGGGTGGTTCCTCATGTTTGGATTATACATGTTGCCAAAATTCTATTGACCCTGACGATTTGAATTCCCCACATAGTTGACTGAATCTGGATTAATAGAACATGCATCTACTTTATGCTCACCACTTCTGCAAACTTTAAACCACGAACATACCTATTGAATTGCATTTATTATGGTTGCTGGTTGTGTCACACCCAACTTTAAGTTGTTTAGCTGAGTAGACATATGATTCTGCATTACTGCAATATGTGCTTGTAATTCAATAAATTGATCAACCTCTAATACCCTTGCAACCTTCTTTAGAGTGCTCCTTGATTCTGCATGCCAATCAGGATTCCCTTGTGCAATTCGATTCAGCAATGTATACAATTCTTCATAAGTTTTCTCCAAAGCTTGGCCTCTTGCTGCTGAATCGAAGAGAATCTTTTATTAGACTCAAGGCCTTCTATAAATATGTGGACCAAAATATCATTCAATTGATGGTGATGAGGTCAATTTCTGAGCATGCCTTTAAATCTCTCCCAAGCTTGGTAGAGATTTTCTCCATCTTTTTGTCTGAAACTCAAGATCTCACTCCTCAATTGTGCAGTCTTCTAGGATGGAAAGAATCAAATAAGGAACTTTTGAGTATAATTTTCCCATGAAGTGATGGAGTGTGGTGGTTCAGCATGTAACCACCTTTTTGCTTTCTCATTTAGAGAAAAGGGAAAGAGTGTCAATCTATCATAATCAGCATTCACATCTTCAGGAATGTATCACTTATTTCCAGGAAGGTCTATATGTGCTACTGCGGATCCTCTTATGAAAGTCCGTGAAAGTGCCCTGTAGAATTCAATAATTGCACCATATTTTGTTTCAATTCCCATTGACCTACTGGTTCAGGCTTCCGAATGTTTTTAGTTACATGGTTTGTAAGTGGGATTGCCACCTCACGAACAGGTATTTCGGATGGTTAAATAGGAATAGATGGAATAACAAGAGTTGTAACATTTCCAATACTTGGATCAGCAACAATTGTATGTCGTATTTCAGCCTTTTGTCCCTGTTGAATGTAATATTGAGCTCTTTTCCTCTGATAAAAAATTACTTCCGGTTCTGCATAGAGCTCTACCAACTCTTTTTCCCTAGCCAGTCCAATGTTTAGCTAAACCTGCAAAAATTCAGCCGCTAAGATCAAGTTCTTAACACTTACACTTATTATCAAAATTCAAAAATTAAGAAATTTACTAATTATACTAGTCCCCAACAATGGTGCCAAAAACTTATTGCGTCTCTATGCACATGCAAGTGTACGTGATCTTACAAGTAGTATAAAGACTTAGACAGTCAGATATCGTTCCCACGAGGACTAATAAACTAGAAATTTAATCAACCTTTAGTTTAAGACAATTAGGTATTAAGTGCTTGAGAGTATCTAGATGATGTTGAATTTATGAATAAAAATGTAAATTATTAAACAGTAAATAACTAGTGGTGACTAGAGCAAAGCAAAAACAGTTGTAATCAATAATGATGAGGATTCCAGGGTTGAGGAATTTCGAACAATCATACAATTCTCTATTCTTATCACAGTTTAATTGGTTATCGGATTGTTGATTCGCAAGGGTTATGCCATGATTTGGGTCTCCCGACCTCAAATCTTCTACCTATTGAATATTGTAACTACAACTCCCACAGAGATACAAAAATTCTTCTAGATTCATAAAGTTATCTTCTTGAAATTAAACCAAGCAAGGCTTCTAGATATATCCCTATCATAGATGCTAATTCAAACCCTTTATTTTATAAAAGGATAAGAACCTTGCTCCTTAATTTCATTGTTCTATCCTACGATTCTCCTCCCGAATGCACATAGAAATATATATTTATTCTAATAGTGGCCACTCATCAAAATAGTAAGCTCAATAAATTAAGAACAACCCAGATGATAATCAAAAAAGAAACTATGAATAAGAATATAAAAGAGTAATCATGTTCTTGACCTCAACCCCAGAATAAGGGTGTTTAGCCACTCATGTTAGAATTCAACATCCAAAATAAGTAATTAACCATACCCAAAAATAATTCTTGAAGTAAAAGAGTTCAAAAGAAATATTAAGAACCCTAAAAGAAAGAATTTTGCATTTTTTCGCCGCTTCTATGCTTGCCCAAAAAGTCCTTGGAATTGTGCTCACGTGTTCCTTTTATATTTAAGAAAATTTAACCAGATTTGCAGTCATGACGCGATGCGTCGCTAATCGCGTTGAACCAACCAATGCGTCGCATCAACTTTGTGTTTTCACACTGGAATTCATCTTTGAATATCAAACTAAGTCAATTTTTTCACCACACGACGCTATGCGTTGACATCGCATCGTGTCACTGGAACTTGATCTTAAAATTTCTTCTAAGGCACAATTTATTACCAGTTGACGCGAGGCGTTGAGATCGCATCGTGTCACTGGTATTTTTCTCCAGTTTCTTTCTTTCTTCCCATCAATCCTCCTGATGTTTTAGCCTTCAATACATATGGTCTTTTGCCTTTTCATGATATGTATCCCATTTTCTTCTAAATCCATGAAAAATTAACCTTGTATCTCTGATCACATCGGTTAGCCACGAAACATAATTTAACTCACAGTTCAATATATTTAGCACACTTTTTATTCTCAAAACATGTCCAAATATGGGTTAATAGAGGTATTTGGACATATAAATATGCCCAAGATCACCAGGTATGGGGGCTCACCTGCCAGTTGAGGGTGTGACCTTTAGTAGCAGTTCCCGCATTCCATAACTACATATCCAGCATAGGTTGAGATGTTAACCTTCCATTTGAGGGTTGATCTAATATGGGCACCTGCTTGGTCACACATTCTCAGTATTTATAGATTTCACGCATCTTCTGTATTTACAGATTTCATGCATTCTATTCAATACTTCATGCTATTTATTCAGTTAGTAGTATTCATGCACATGAATTCATGCATATCAGCCTATCTCATTTAGCATACTAGTACATTCAAAGTACTGATTGTTTACTCTTTTCTTGTGCTATGATGTATTATCATAGGTTCGGATGCTTAGTTTCCAGATCGTGCATAGACCTTCCAGATCATCAGTCGTAGCAGTGTTGAGTCCTTATATTTTGAGTACAGACTATATTTATTTTCATGCTTTCAGTTCAGTGGCTAGTTGGAATTACTTGGGGAATATTCCATCAACTCATATTCAGTCAGTTTTAGAAGCTTTCGGACATATTAGATAGGTAGGCAGTTTTTTCATTATTTTATCAATTTCAGACAGTTTTTTTCATACTGATGTTTCCAGATTTATGATTCAAAAAATTTTTAGTATTTAAAACCTTATGGCATATTCAGATATTCCGTACATGTATTTTGTTCTTATTATTCAGTGCTCACAGCAGGTACCAGCTCATGGGTTAGCTTGTGGTCTCTCAGGAGTGTAAGCACCGTGTGGCACCCAGGGTATACTCTCGGGGCATTATAGATATGTATATCAAGGGGATACGAATCTTATCTTTCTTATATTGTGAGGTTAGTTTGTAAAGTTCCTTTCTTGATTTTGTTCCTATAGTCTGTGATTTTCCAAATATTTTCCCTACCAATTTACTTAGCCTTCCTCCTGAGCATGATATTGAGATTTCTATTGATCTTGAGTCAAAAACCTGACCTATTTCAATGGCACCATATTGTATGGATCTTTCCAAGCTTAAGGAGTTGAATTCTAAACTTTAGGATCTTTTGGGTAAGGTTTTCATTAGACTGAGTGTATCATCTTGGGGTAATCATGTCTTGTTAGAGAAGAATAAAGATGGTTCTATGTGTATATACATTGATTATAGGCATCTGAATAAGGTGATAGGGAATAATAGGTATTCTATGCCTCGTATTGATGACTCATTTAACCAACTTCAAAAAGCAATAGTGTTCTTTAAGATTGACTTGAGATCCAGTTACCATCAACTAAAGATTCGAGCTAAGGACATCCCTAAGAGAGCTTTCAAGACTCGTTATGGCCATTAGGAGTTCCTGGTAATGTCTTTTGGGTTGAACGATTCCCCAATTGCGTTCATAAATATGATAAACTGAGTGTTTATGCCCTATTTGGTATTCTTCACGATCGTTATGGTATGTATTCGGGGAGTATGGAGGAGCACAAGTAATATTTGAGGATTAGGCTCCTTACTTTGAGAGATCATAGGCTTTAAGCCAAATTCTCAAAGTTTAAGTTCAAACTCGAGTTTGTTACATTCATAGGACATGTGGTGTTTAAGGAAAGGATTGTGATGGATCCAATAAAGATTGAGTCTATTCATGGTTGGGCTAGGCCTACATTTTTTACTGAGGTTCGTAGCTTTATTGGTTTGGCAGGTCAGTATAGGTGGTTCGCGAAAGAGTTTACTACTACTGTAGCGTCGATGAATAGGTTGACTAGAAATAAGGTTCTTTTTTAATGGTCCAAGAAATGTGTGTTGAGCTTTCTGAAGCTCAAGGGCTTTCTCACTTTAACTTTTATTTTGACACTTCCTATTAAAGGCCAGGTATTTACAGTATATTTTGATGCTTTTAGTGTTGGTTTAGGTTGTGTTCTAATGCAGTAGTGTCAATTTATTGCTTATGCATCAGGGTAGATAAAGGTTCACTAGTGCAACTACCCGTTCATGATTTGGAGTTGGCGGCAGCAGTTTTTACGCTTAATATTTTGAGGCATTACTTGCATGGCATTTGTTATGAGATCTACATGGATCACTGTAGTGTTTAGTAACTTATGACTCAAAGGGATCTTAATTCTAGATAGCATAGATGGATATAGTTATTAAAGGACTATGATATCTCTATTCTATGTGATCCAGGCTAAACGAATGCGGTAGCACACGCCTTGAGCCAGTAAGCGATGAGTATGGGTAGCTTGGCCTTCATTTTAATTTTAGAGCGACTGTTGGCTTAGGATGTTCAGTCCTTATCCAACTTGATATTTTATATTGCAAGAGAATCTTTACTAGTGTTGAGGCAAGGTCTACCATATTCGAGCAGATTTAGAGTTTCTAATTTAAGGATAGTAAACTTTGTGGCATTCATCACCAGGTTCTGAGGGGAGAATCTAAGAGGGATATCGTATATTTAGAGGGTACTCTAAGATATGATGGTCGTATTTATTTTTTGAGGGATAAAGACTTGATTTAGTTGATATTACGAGAGGCTCACAACTTTAGATATTCTATTCACCCGAGGACAATTAAGATATATAGAGATTTGAGGCAGCACTACTGGTGGAGTGACATGAAGAGAGATGTAAAGTACTTTGTTGCTCATTTCCTATGTTTTCTGCTGGTATGTTTTCAACAGGTGAAGGCCGAGCATTAGAGGCTTGGTGGCCTAATTTAGGGATTACCTATTTTCAAGAAGAAGTGGGAGAGGATCACTATGGACATTATTAGTGGGTTGCCTCGTACTTCTATTGATTTTGATGATATTTGGGTCATTGTTTATTGGTTAGCTTATTTTCACCATATTTAGATGTCTTTCAGTTCTGAAAGGTTCACTCATATCTTTATTCGTGAGATAGTTCACCTGCATGGAGTACACATATTTATTATTTGGGATAGAGGCCCAGTGTTCACTTCTAGAGGACTTTTCAAGAGGAGTTAGGTAGCCAGGTTAACCTTAACACCATTTTTCATCCTTAGAACAATGGTCATTCAGAGTGGACTATATAATTCTTAAGGATATGCTCTGTCCATGTGTTATAGAGTTTGAAGATCATTGGGCAGCACTTAGCCTTAGTGGAGTTTAAGTATAATAATAGTTATCATTCAAGTATTTAGAAGGAACCATTTGAGGCATTATATGGTAGGCATTGTCTATCTTTAATGGGTTGGTTTGACACTTTCGAGGTTAGGACCTGTGGTACTAACTACTTTGCGAGTCATTGGATAGGGTTTTAATGATTCAAGATAGGTTGAGGGTAGCTTGGAGTAGGAAAAAGAGTTATTCTAATTGTATATTTTATGCTTCAGGTTTGGAGTT
This sequence comes from Capsicum pubescens, assembly GCA_030864215.1. Lineage (NCBI taxonomy): Eukaryota > Viridiplantae > Streptophyta > Magnoliopsida > Solanales > Solanaceae > Capsicum > Capsicum pubescens. Next base: position 116,329,956 of record CM061539.1, read on the forward strand.
GGTGACCGAGTTTTCTTATAAATATTGCCCATAAAGCTCAACCCCAAGTATATTGGTCCATTTGAGACACTTCGGACAGTTGGAGAGGTGTTTATGAGTTGGCCTTGCCCCCAGATTTTAAAGTTGTTCACCCAATTTTCCATGTCTCAATGTTGTGGTGTTACATCCCAGATGAGTTTTATATGGTTTGGTAGGACTCACACAGTTGGATGAGAGGTTTACCTTCATTGAGAACCAGTTCTCATATGGCCAGGGATGTCAGGCGGTTGCGCTCTCAAGAGATTCCAGTAGTTAATGTTCAGTGGAGACACTTTCTAGTCGAGAAGGCTACCTGGGAGATCAAGAGTGAGATGTGGATCCAGTATCTCTAACTGTTCGAGCCTTCATGTATACCTTGATCCTTTACATTCGCGGTTCGAAGTCCTTGTAGTAGCAAAAATTATAAGGACTCTCCAGATCATTTTCTACATTTCCCTACTATTTTACTATTTACAACTTTCCCATAGCCGCCCAAGTCATTTATGACTTATTGGAGCTGAAGTTTGATTACCAGGAAATTTTTTGGTTTTTATAGGCAATTCCCTATTTGAAGCTTTTTTACTGCAAATTAGGTATCAAACTTAAAGTTTAGGTTAAAGACCTCGTATGCCAATTTCGACAGTCCTATTAAACTTGAAACATCAATTTTAGGCTTAGAGGACCTCTAATTTAGGTCCCATGGCTTTCAGACTTGTTTTGGGCTATTGGGTGGATTTTGGTTAAAACAAATTTGTAACGACCCGAGACTACCCCTTAGTCGTCACATGGCGCATGGAACCACAAGTGATCCCAAGTTAACCCATGAATTGGTATACTGTTAAGTAATTGATTTATAATGTATAAAATAACTGAGTTTACTATGCAGAAACATAATCATGTCATAATCTAAATAGTTACAATACTGATAAGGTTTACAATCTGATTAAAACTGAGAAAAGAACTCTAATTACGTATCTGACTCTGACTGACATCTATGAAGCCTCTACTATACTGACTATAGATAGTTGGGACATGCTTCCAACTACCACTAATCAATACATATGATAATAAATGGACTGTACATGAACTAAAACTGTCTGGAGTTCCTGAAGTAGAAGAACTCATCACCTGCTGGATGGAATCTGCAACAGTCTAATCATGATGTTTGGGATACAAATAGTACCTACATTATGAAATAATGTATCCACACAGACGTATTTATGGATCAGTACTTCTGAAATGTACTAAGTATGCAGGGGTGAATGCAATAAGTAAAACTGATTTCATATGTAATCTTAAAACATGCATGCTAAGTGTAAGTAGACTCACCAATAGGTTGGAATAAATTGAAAGCTGAAATAATCTTAAAACATGGGTAACAAACAGAATTTGGTAAGCTAGTGAATCTCTACACTTAGTTTCTGTAAGACTTTACTTTTATGATATAAGTAGAACTGAAGTTGGGATATGGTAAAACAAGGATATTGTATGAATAGTGGGTATGAAACTATGTGATGGAGACTGATATAAATCGAAGATCTGAATATACAATCACATTGAGCATGAATACATAAACAAACTAACTTATCTAATTAACTGAATGACTGATAACTGAATAGTGGTCATGTAAGACTGAATTGTACTTAGTCTGAATAATTGGGCTAAAACTATGGAGTACTATACTTATGAGGTAAGGACTATCAAAACAACATGAGATAACTGAGCGTGAATGTATGAAAACTGTAATATCTGAGAATGCCATACCAAGCGTAAAACCTGATTCTGAATTAAACTATAAACTAAAATAATGAAATACTAATGAAAGATAACTGATAACTATATGCTATGGTCAAACAAACCTGAAACTGAATGATGAATTGAATGCTGAACTGAGATTGTAACTGAGACTATAACCAACACTGTGGGAGGTATCATCTAACTGACATGCCCCAATCTGAGATAATCGGGGTCCAGCCTATAACCCCAGTTGGAAGGGTGTCAGTATCGTGCCACGAGTATTAATGCTCGCTGTGCGGATCCATTAAACTGGAATCCCAAAGGTCTAAGGAGTAACCCTATATTGGTAGGAAACTCATGAGATATGTGTCAACCCAAACCTTGCAAGAAGACATCTCAAACCTACGCTGGCTACGTAGTTCTGTAACTCAGGGATTGCTACTAAGGGCCAAACCCTAAACTGGCAGGAATGCCCCCATCCCTGGGTTCGCTCGATACTGAATCCTACTCCTAACTGAATGACACTAGAATACTAACTGGTGCATTCACTGTTAACTGATAACTGATAAACTCAGGTCATAGTATTCTAAAAATAATAGTGCATACGAATTCTGAGGTAATTATTAACATATAAACTGATACTGGGACTGGGACTGAAAACGGACTAAGCTAACTTAACTGGATTCACAACTGACCATATTACTAATTGAATGATATCTCCTATGGTATAACTGAAATCATTCTGTAGATACTGAAAACTATTTAAACAGCTAAATTTTGGGTATTCATGACCCCCAGAACTCGATAGCAATAAAAATAAGAACACAGGAGAGCATTTGAAACCATCAGAAGTAAGCACTATTTAAAGAAACCCATCACTTGGGCATTTCATCAAACACATGGAGATTAATACTTTAACATGTGGCAATTCATCAAACACATGGGGATCATGAACTTGAACATGGGAATATCTTAAACATGGGAGCATAACATGATTACATAACTAAAATCATGAATTTAGGAATTCATATGAAATTCGCTTGAAATAGGACATGGGCGTTTAATCATACATGTAAAGATCACAGCTTGAACCAAATAATGTCTTAAACATCGGTGAACAATAGAGTCGCACGCAAAATTCATAACTTGGGGATTCATCTTGAGATTGATTGAACATGATATGGGAATTTCATCAAACATGTGGAAAGCGTGAATTTAAAACATGGGAATATTGCTAAAAATCATGAATTTAGGATCTACAAAGGAATTCACTTGAATAAAGCATGGGAAACTCAAATTCATAGCATGAGGAATTTAAAATCTTGCATGGAATAACACATGGGCTGAAATTAATTAAAATCTCCATGAAAACATGAAATTCAATCTTTCTTGAACATCTAAAATAACATAATGATCAAAAAATCCATTCTTTAATTGAAATAAAAGGGCTTTGGGCTCCATGGGTGAAAGAGGACCTATGGATGAACTCCCACATACCTTAAAGCTTTAATCTTGAAGTAGAAACACCACCTTGAAAGTTTTCTTGAATTGGGAAACTTGAGTTCTTGTTTTTTTTCGAGAAATTGATGAAGTTCTTGGTGTTCTTGAGGGGGCTAGGGTTTTTCTTTGAGAGAAAAGATGAATAATAGAGTGTATATTGCTTTTGGGGGCTGAAATCAATTGTTATGGGCAGAATTGGGTGAGGGGAAGTGACCAAAGTGCTCCTAGACCCTTTAGAAATTGAAATAGTGTGTGAAATAGTTCCCCGACTCGGTTTCCATCACTTCGCGTCATTAATCGCGTTGATGACCGACGTATCACGTCCCAATCACTTTGGCTTACTGCCTCTCACAAAAAATGCCATAACTTTTTGCTTGGGTATTGGATTAAGGGGAAATTGGTATCGTTGGAAAAATAATTAAATTATCTACAATTTGGTAGGTCTTGAGATAAAAAATTCCATGTATATAAGAAGTTATACACATTCAAAGTATACTCTTGTGGAATCGAACACCAAACTTTGAACGAATCAAAGGCTCTAAGCATAACTTTGTTCTAAGTGATTCTTACGAACATTTTTCACCTAGAAAGAACATAAAACATGAGGATAAAGATCATGAAACTTATATATACATGGGAATCATTTGGATTATATCTTTTACACGTAGGAACAATGGTTCATAGACTAACCCAAAAATATAGGGTATTACACAACCATTGGATGCGGGACCCACATTACGTAAAAATAACCCTGAATGAAAATTTTGATGGTGTCATTGAGTTTGGAATGTAAAATTTGGTAAATTATCATAGTTCATTTGCGTTCATAGGATTCCAAACAAATCTCGATGGTCAATTCAAAGACTAGGCAAATGCCAAATTTGCTGATGCATGGACTCGGCTGGTGCAGCCACTTAATCAGACCATTGGTTGCTTAATTTGTGTTCTCTTAAGCTATAACAATACCACTTTAGCGAACAACCCTAGTCCTCACCTTACCGCTAAAGTGGAGGCCATACCGCTAAAGCGAAGGTCACATATACGACATTTGTCTGCTTTAGGGGAGGTCGATCTTTGGGGCATGGGTTGCTTTAGCGATGATCTACCACTTTAGTTACAACCACTTGAGCGATCAAATTACCACTAAAGAGGTTATCTTTGGTTATTTATTTCCCCCTTTGCCTGATTGCTCATTTTGCTAACTCCCATGACACCATTAAACCCTAGAAAACTTAAAGAATCATGGATCTTGATCTTTGGGTGATAAATGTGACTTGGTAAATTTTTTGAGTTCTTTCTTCATTTAGTTTCCATAAGTTCCCTTTGATTTCATAATTAATTCTCTATTTTAAATTAAAACTCCTAATCCTTTGTGGTCTGATTTGAGGGTATAATTGTGCTCGAATTTCACCCATTTTTTGGGAAAATGATCCTTGAGCCTAGATGGACATTTTGATGACTTTAAAGTTGTGATTCTGCAATCAGTCCCCATATGGAATTTGTCATGAACCAAAGCTTCCCCTAGTCGTAACACGGTGCTTAGAACCATAAGTGATCCCAAGCTAACCCATGTACTGGCATACTACTTGAGCAACTAATTATATTATATATACAAGCTAAAGTTATTGAGCAAACATATAATCGTAAGAAAATCAGAATGTGTGAATTACTCATCAAGTTTACAATAGGATAAAACTGAAGAAAGAACTTGAAATTTCATGAATAACTCTTAACGACTATCTATGAAGCCTATACTATACTGACTATAGGTAGCTGGGACATGTGTATAACTATCAATAATCAATATATATGGATAATCAAATACAACAAATGAACTACAATGGACAAGATTCCCCAAAATAAGAGAACTCATTACCTGTTGACTAAATGTTGAGAACTGTCTGACCCTGGGGTGTGGATTACATCTGGTACCTACATTATGAAGGAATATAGCCACAAACGTATATATGTGGTCAGTACTTTGGAATGTACTGGGTATATGGGGACATGCACTAAATCATGGAAGTATTTAAAACATGCTTTAAAACTAAGGATATAAGTTATTTGCTGAAACATACATTTAAAACACGGCTATACGTAAAAATTGTAAGTCATAGTGAGATTTATAAATCATTAGCTGAAAATAATTCTATACGCTGGAAAGCGGTAAAAATATGAATCACTGTATATAAACCTAATGTAAAGCTGAACATCCTGTAAAACTGAACTGAGGATCATGTATGGATGTTGACAATGAAAACATAAACATATAAAACTGAGAATGCAAGACCAAGTATGATCTTAATAGTTGAATAACTAATATCTAAATAATTGAAATAATCTATAAACAGACTGAATAAATACTGAAATCTGGCCACTTGGTCAAGCAAACCTGAACTGAGATAGACAGAGGACTGACTAAAACTGTGGGAGCTATCATGTAACCGATATAAACCATGTGAGCTATCATGGAGTCCAACGTCTGACCTACGTTGAGGAGGGATGTTTTATCCTTTCCATTGAAGTAGAACCTGAACTTGAGTGATCAATAAACTGATCTCATATTAGGCAAGGGGGCACTCTCTGGCTAGGATCCTAAACTTACGATGGCACGTAGTTTCTGAGAAGTAGTATGCGCTAAACCCATACTTCTCTCTCGATGATAAATCCTACTCCCAACTAAAAAACACTGAAACACTTTCTACATGTATGGATAACTGATAAGATCAGATCGTAATATTTTGAAAATAACAGTGCATATAGAGTCTGGTGTAATCATAACATGTAAGCTAAAAATATTCATCATGGTCATAATAAACTGAGTATAACTATAAACTCATGAGTTGACTGACTTATTACTTAGAAGGTCTAAAACATAAGTAAACACATAGGTATCGGGTGTTCATAACCTGCCAGCACTGAATGATTATAAAATTTGATAACAAGACTTGAAACAATGACATAAAGTCCCAATTCAAAGACCCAAAACATAATACATTTCACCATATTGATAAAGTCCATGAATGTGAATAAATGAATGTATTAAACTTGGGAGGATAACAATTTCACATGGTTTAATTCATAATTTGATAATTTGACATGGGAGCAATTAAAATTGACATGAGTATTCGAAATTCAAAGCATAAAGTAATCTAATTTTTATGGGGTAAACATGTTGACATGGCTTGAATTCAAATTACAAAGAAAACATGGATTAAATTCACAAGTTGCATGGTTAATTTCCTAAAATAGGGAAAAAATCATACTTTTAACCAAAAAGGGGGTTTTGGGCTCAACGGGTGGAAGGAACCCATTAATGAATACCCCACATACCTAATTATAGAAGTCTTGGGTGAATTTCTTGGAATTGGGCTTGAATTTGAAGAACACTAGTTGCCTTGGAGAGAAAAGAAAATCGCCCCTTTTGATTTCTCTAAGTGGAATTAGGGGTTGAATAATGTATTTAGGAGATTTTTGGATTTTTATAAAGCCTTAAAATCACTTAAACGACGTATTTTTGGGTTAAAAGTGTGGGAAAAGACCAAAAAATCCTTAGGAACCATCTGGAAATTGCTTGGAAGTCGTCCCGACGAGTTTGGTTACGACTCGTAAGTTTTGGGTATGGGTCATGTCTTAAGTCATCACCAGGAACCTAGATTTCAACCCCTACTATTGTGGTTACGATTCCTCCTTACCACTCATATGGTCTACTTACGATTCGTCATCAGGAGTTGTAACCACTAGCAGCTTTGACAGTGCTTTAGTAATTTGACCATAAATTTTCACCCTGATATCAGATTAAGGAAAAATTGGTATCGTTGGAAAGATAATTCAATTATATATTTGTTGGTGGATATTAAGCTCAAAAATTCTTAGTGAAACAAAATTTATGCACATTGGAAGATGACTATAGTTATATACATCCCAAGAATTTAATCGTTAAGGGATGTTTTGACTTGTCTATAAGTTAGGAGCAATTTGGGTCTTAATATATGTCTAAGTCACTTGTAAAACTACCAAAACATGAGGCTTGATTCTTGAATCCTTTACTGGTCAATCTACAACTCATCATAACAATTCGTAATATCTAGATACAAGTCATATATTGGACTCGTAACCATAGGGTTGAATTCTTGGATTACATACTATGGTGACTATGAATACTTTTGTATGAATCGTAGACATTGATTAGAATTATTGGATTACATACTATGGTGACTATGAATCCTTCTGTATGAATCATAGACATTGATTACGAGTCGTAATAAGTAGTCATGGTGATTGAACTTGGGTAGAGAGATTTACTAGAGTGTCTACGACTTATCACAAGTGGTTATTACTCATTTTCTTGAGTTGTAGCCATGTCAGTTTATCAGGACCTTAAGATAAATCTTCCATAACTCTTTTCCATGACCTCGAATTAAGACGAGGCTTGAAGCGTTGGAGAACTAACTTCATGGCCTATGTTTTAAGGGGTCTAGAGCTTGAAAACTTGAGGTATTACAGGATTTTACCTTGATTTTAGATCCAAAGAATGAAATATGGGTATCATTACTCTTATACTAATGCTTACATAATTATTTTGATAGTGTAACATAAAGCGAGGATTTCTTGAAAGGAAAAATCACCAATTTAGTGGACTTTCTTGGGCATTCATTGATGTCCTATAGGATAGGCTTACTTTTCTCATAGATTGATTTTTATTATAGTATTAGTGTAGCATTATAATTTGGGTTGTAATTCACGACTTGGTAGTATGTTTAGCGATAAGTTGAATATATAACCGATTAGAGAGTCGTTTTAGGTAGAATTAACCCACTCTTCCTTCCATTGGAAAAAAATGTTTCCTTAGGACTTATTTAGACTTATTGAACACATAGTAGTAGAAATTGAAAGCCTTGGTCTAGTTTTTGGGGAGAAATTACTTTAGTATGAACTTTCAGGATTTAGTAGCGGACCTCATCGGCCCTCGTTAAGGTCAAATACCATAATTAACTCCTTATTGATTCAGTATGTGTGTGTGTCTGTGTGTGTGTGTGTGTGTGTATATATATATATATATATATATATATTCTTGGAGCTAGAACGATTTAGACATCTTTCCAATTCTTGAGTAGACTTGGTAACTTTTATTTACTTTAAGGACCAGTTTGAGTTCGATAATTGCTATTCATTTATACTACTAAATTCCTGATTTGAGTCAACACATATGATACTAAATTCTTGATTTGAGTACAGCACATATAATACTAAATTACCTATTCGAGTCTAGCATATATGATACTAAGGACATGTTTGAGTTTGGCATTTATAGGTTTAAGTCTGGCATTTATGGTTCACGTATTATATTAAGGATACGGTTCAATTCTGATGTTTATGGTATGAAAGGATTCACAAGTATGATTTCAGTGGTCGATGACTTTATAATTATTATTGTTGGTACTTCTCTTTTAATTGTATTCATCGGGTTTTGGGAGGTTTAGTAGGGTTATTTTCTCTTATTTGCACTTTGGTATGTTTTCTCATACTGTTTATGTACTGTTGCTTTGTTTGTTTGTCTGTCGGTTTGGGGCTCTGGTTTTGGGTTTTTGAGTAGTGACTGGAGGAGTTGATGGTGGAATAGGTCCATGTCGAGGGGGTTGGGGGTGAGGGCTAATTTTGGAGGAGGTAAAGAGGAGGGTGGAGGGCAAGGGTGGATGTGGGGGATAGGTCGGGTGTTTGGGCAGGTTCAGTGAGGGGTGCTAGAGTTAGGCGAGAGGTGAGAGAAGATAGGTTGAGGGTAGGGTTTTGGAACATTGGAACCCTTCAGGGAAAATCTATAGAGCTGGTGAAGATTCTTAAGAAGAGGAGGATTAATATTGTGTGTTCAGGAGACTAGGTGGGTAGGTTTTAAGGCTAGAGATGTGGATGGGTACAAGCTATGGTACTCAGAGAGTGAGAGGCATTAGAATGGAGTGGGCATATTAGTGGATTAGGAGCTTAGAGAATAGGTTGTGGATGTTAAGAGGGTCAGTGATAGACTAATGAAGATAAAGTTGGTCATTGGGGGTTTTATGATGCATATGTGTAGTGTGTATACGCTGCAAGTGGGCTTGGAAGAGGAGGTGAAAGCGAGATTCTGGGAGGATTAGGAAGAGGTGGTGAGAAGCGTGCCTAGCTCAAAAAAAATTGTCATAGAAGAAGACTTCAATAGGCACATTGGGTCTTACCGGTAGGATATGACAATATGCATGGAGGTTTTTGTTTCGGCGATAAAAATGGTGAGAGAGCTGCTCTGTTGGATTTTGCAAGGGCCTTTGGACTGGTGGTAGTGAATTTGAGTTTTCCAAAGAAGGAGCATCACCTGATTACCTTTCGAAGCGCGATAGCCAAGACTTAGATTGACTTTCTACTACTTAGGAAGGGGGATAGGGTGTTATGTAAGGACTGTAAAGTCATTCCAAGTGAGCATCTTTTGACCCAGCACAGGCTTCAAGTGATGGACTTATCTATCAAGAAGGGCAACAAGAGAAGGGCCATGGAGGGTTAACCTAGAATTAAATGGGGTGTCTTGACGCCAGTTAGTGCCTTGAGATAGGGGAAAAGGTGGTGGGAGCGGGGATGTAGGAGTGCAGAAGGGACGTGGATGTTATATGGGATGATGGCTGCATCATAGAGACTGCTAGAGAAGTGTTGGGTGTTTTGAGGGGTCGAGCAGGACGTCATAAGGGGGACTGGTGGTGGAATAAAGAAATGAAGAAGAAAGTGGAGATTAAGAAGGAGGCGTATGTTAAATTGATTGAGAGTAAAGATGAAGTGGAGAAGCAGGTGAATAGGGAGGTTTATAAAGTAGCAAGGATGGAGGCTAAGTTAGCAGTTATGGTTGCTAAGTCAGCAGCGTTTAAAATCTTATATGCGAGGCTAGAGGAGAAAGGTGGGGGAAAAAGGTTATATAGGCTTTCTAAGGCTAGGGAGCGGAAGGGTCGTGACCTCAATCAAGTTAATTACATTAAGGGAGAGGATGGTAGTGTTTTGGTAGAGGATGTTCTCATTAAGAAGAGATGGCAGGAATACTTTCATAGCCTTCTGAACGAGGAGAAGGATAGAAGCATTGAGTTAGGGGAGCTAGAGCACTTGGAGGAGAGCCGTTATTTCAGTTACTGTAGGCATTTTAAGGTTGAGAAGGTCATAGAGGTTATTTGTAGGATGCGGAGAGGTAGGGCGATGGGGCCTGACGAGATTCCAAAGGATTTTTGGAAGTATGCTGATGGGGCAGGTTTAAGGTGATTGACGAATTTGTTTAATGAATTTCAAGACTGCGAGAATGCATGAGGATTGGATATGGAGTACGATGATTCCATTATATAAAAACAAGGGTGACATTCAGAGTTGCAACAACTATAAGGCCATTAAGCTATTGAGTCACACTATGAAGATTTAGGAAAGAGGGGTTGAGCGAAGATTGAGGAGGGTCGTGTCCTTTTCGGAGAATCAGTTTGGACTTATGCTTGGTCACTCAACGATAAAGGCAATCCACCTGATGAGGAGATTGGTGGAGAAGTATAGAGAAAGGAAGAGGGATTTACACTTGGTGTTCATCGACCTAGAAAAGGCATATGATAAAGTACCAAGAAAGGTTCTTTGGAGATGCTTGGATGTGAGAGGGGTCCTTGTGGCGTACATCAAAGCTATTAAGGACATGTACGATGGAGGAAAGACCCGGGTGAGGACGGTGGGAGGAGACTCAGAGCATTTATCGATTGAGATGGGGTTTCATCAGGGATCAAATCTTAGTCCGTTCTTATTTACGTTAGTGATAGACGTGTTGACGCGGAGTATTCAAGGTGGGGTGCCTTGGTGTATGTTATTTGTGGATGATGTAGTGTTGATTGATGAGACGCGGGGAGTGTGAATGACAAATTAGAGGTTTAGAGGCAAACCCTTGAGTGTAAGGGGTTCAGGTTGATTAGGTTCAAGACGGAGTATTTGGAATGCAAGTTCAGTGACTTGAGGTAGGAGAACGAAGTGGTGGTGATATTAGAATCCCAGGATATTTGTAAGAGGGATAGTTTGAAGTATCTTGGGTCTACGATTCAGGGGAATGGTGAGATTGATGAGGATGTCTCTAAATGTATTGGAGTAGGTTGGATGAAGTAGAGGCTCGCCTCGAGAGTGTTGTGTGATATAAAGATGCCCCTTAATATTAAAGGCAAATTCTATAGAGTGGCAGTCCATCTGGCCATGTTGTATAGAGCAGAGTGTTGACCGGTCAAGCACTCCTACATCTAAAAATTGAAGGTGGCGGAAATGAGAATGTTACGTTGGATGTGTGGTCTTACTGGAGGGGACGGAGTTAGGAATGTGGTTATTCGGGAGAAGGTGGGAATGGCTTCGATGGAGGATAAGATACGGGAAGGAAGGCTGAGATGGTTTGGGCTTGTGATGAGGAGGGGCACGGATGCCCCAGTTCGTAGGTATGAGAGGCTAGCTTTGGATAGTTTTAGGAGGAGTAGAGTTAGGCTGAAGAAATACTGTAGGGAGGTAATTAGGCATGACATGGAGCAGCTTCAGCTTACTGAGGACATGATCGTAGATAGGAAGGTGTAGAGGTCGCGAATAAGGGTAGAAAGCTAGTGTGAGTGTGTGGGTTATAGCAGGCAGTCAGGAGAGATTTTTTGTATCTGGGTTTGTAACCCTAGGACTGTGTACGTAGGTGTCTTTGGTATGTGAGGGTATGTTACTACTAGGTGGGGGCCTATTTCTTATTTCTTAGTTCCTATTTTCTTATTTAGTGTTGCCTTTATTTCTCGTATTTCATTTTTTCTCTAGTTTCATTTCTATTATTTCTTATTCCTGATTTTTCCATTGTGTCATCCATCCTCCTTGCTTATTATCTTTATCTTGAGACGGGGGTCTATCAAAAATAGCCTCTCTAATTCTTCGGAGGTAGCGGTATGGACTGTGTACATCCTACCCTCCCCAGACCCCACTTTCTGGAAATACGCTGGGTTTGTTGTTGTTGTTGTTGTTGATGTTGTTGTTGTTGAGTCAAAGCATTATTTTAGGTTTGCCCATTTATCCTCGATTTTAGTTTACATTCTCGCATCTTATTATACTTTTATTATAATATAGTTCAATCGATCGATGATGAATACTGAGTACTTATTATCTGGGTACTCATACTATACTTCTGCATTTTTTTCTGATGCAGATCTGAGTACTAGCTATCGTTGCTGACTATCTATCCAGTGCATACTCAGATTTCAGAGATAGGGTGAATTTTCAAAACTAGAGCTGATTCTCTCTCCTTTCGCTATTTTGGGCAGTCTTTATATTCAAGACTATTGCATATTATTACTATTAGTACTCTTATTCTTTTGATTAGAGGCTCTTGTATCGACCGTACTAGGTTGTGGGATACTAGTTTGCTCTTTCCTCTCTATTATCTATATGTACGCCATCGTACTTATATTTCATCGCCTATAATCAATTTGTACACTTAATTTTGGTATTCATTATATCTTGCACCAACTAGCCCATTACTTATTGTTCCTAGCTATGGTTTAGCTTAGCTACTGGGTTACGGTGCCACTATGACCTAAGATATTGGTTTGTGACACACTATTTATATACTCCCTCCGTTTTAAAAAGAATGACCTACTTTCCTTTTTGGTCAGTTTCAAAAAGAATGACCCTTTCCTTTTTGGAAATATTTTAATTTCAACTATCCACGTAGCATGTTTAAGACCACAAGATTAAAGAGTATTTTGGTACATTTGAAATAACTTTAATTTATGACCACAAGATTCAAAAATCTTTTTTATTTTCTTAATCTCCGTGCCAAATCAAAAGAGGTCATTATTTTTTAAATGGAGGGAGATTTATACATTACAATCCAAATAGTTTTAATAAATGTATTTTCAACCCAGCTCTAACAAAATTTGAAAGATAGTTGTAGTGATTTTCAAATGAACTATTGGGTGTTTTTTTTATGCAGTACTTGTTACAATCAAATTTCTTAGGTTATGATGGCACCTACTTTAACCCATTATTCAGTAATCCAAACCATAGCCTAAAACAATGAGTAATAGGCTAATAGGTAGAAGAGTGAGAGATAAGGGTTGAACAAGAATACAAAGCAACAAGAGGGATATATATATATATATATATATATATATATATATATATACATAAGTACATCAAACAAGAGAAGGGAGAAGGAAAAATATATCAAAATGAATCCTCCAAGACATGGTAAGGTTAGTACAGGAGACATTATACCAAAAGAGTACTAGACAATGCCAAATATACAAAGCAGTCTCAGGATATAGAAAATAAGACTATCACAATAGCAAAAGAGAAGAATCAGCTCCAGACTTTGAATGCTCACCCAAATCTTTGATCAACAGCACAACCAAAGTCAGAATCAACAACAATGATTTGTACTAGGATTTGCATTAAGAAATAAAGGGAAGAAGTATAGTATGAGTACCAAAACATGGGGTAGTTGGTATGTATCATACGCCAAGTTATCTCAATTGCATTAAAAGTATAAATAAAATGCAGATATATACCAAGACGATAAATGAGGCTTAAAAATTAAAACTGAATGCCTAGATACACCTAACTGGACACCCATAATCCCAGAAGGCACAAACAATGACAAATAGCTCCAACCAAGCTCCCATAAGCCAGTGGATACAAACAAACGGTAATACTAATGCACATCCAAAAAAAATCATAAGACAGTAAAAGTGAGCCAAGATGTGCTATAGACATACCATATATTATCCCTCTAACCGTAACCATAATATTACCAGTCTTAATCGGACTCCCGATTGAATATCAATAATAATAGTTAATGTCGAACTAAAATTAAAACTAATAAAATATAACTAATATACCAAATGTCGGCCTCAAATCGGAACTAATAGGTACTAAATAGTAACTCGGGTGCCAGAATCAAACCAAAACTCATAAGTAAGCAATAAGTAATAATATCCTAGAGTTTTAATTCATCTCAATGCCTTCGAGTCATTATTCCCATTTTAGAAGGCCAAATCATTAAAGACGTGTCGAATTCCATTTATTAATTCATATAGTGCAACATAAGGTCGTCAAATGCAAAGTTGTCAAGGATCCCAAAACAAAAACATACTAAAGCAGTTAATGAAACCTAATTCGGGGTATCAATCTAACGAAGAAATTCAATAATATTTAAGTCTAAAAGGTGTTGTTCTAAAGCAGCCTATCAAAAAAGGAGATATTGCTAGACGTGTCTCGCAAACCCAACCTGAGGCAAGAATATACCCATAACCTAAATTGCGGATTCTAAAATCAAACCCATGGTCCTAAAGATACTATGTCTAGCCCTAAAAAGGAGCAACTGTTAACTTAAGAAAATCAAGGCTAAAAATCTTCACCAAGGCCCCCTAATTGGATAAAAATATCATGATCCAAAAGTTGAGGTCATGGTGGTACCCACCGAGGCCTCACCCCGGTAGGTAAGACAACTACCCAAAATAAAAGAAAAAGGTAAAATCATAGATATAGTAAATTATGAGACTTCAAAAAGTGAAGCCAACTCAACATAATAGAAACTAAGCAAAAGCCTAAAGTAAAATTCGTAAAAAAAATCCCAAAATTTGATGACATAAGTATAAGAGCATCTAATACATGACCAAATCTGAAAATACATAGTCTATCCCTAAATATTAAATAAAGACATAAAAAGGATAAGAAGAGGTTCAAAAATCTTCTCTGAACTCTAGAGTATGTCAGTTGCTCGAATCAACATCAAAAAGCATGCTAAGCTACTGCATATCATACACGTACTAGGATCTACATCGAAAGAGCATAATAGGAGTAACTACAATCCATTTGTACTCATTAGGTATCATAGTCCCGACTAAAAAAAGTAGAAAATAATAAAAGTAAAGAATACTATGAGCACGTCACCTACAAATGAAACATATAAAATGCATATGCAAATACAATCTAATGAATGAAAGATGAGAACTACCTTTTCGATGAAGGATTATGTGAAGTTGTATCTTCAGGAGATTGTGAAGTTGCATGGGGTACCTATATCCATTATTTTTTATCATGGTAAGCAGTTTATATCTTATTTATGGCGATCTCTTTATAGAGGATTAGGGACTAAGGTTAGTCTAAGTACAGCTTTTCATCCACAGTCGGATGGGCAAGAGGAGAGAACTATTTATACATTGGAGGATATGCTTCGGGCCTGTGTAATTAACTATGGTGTCAGTTGGGTAGAGCATCTACCTTTGGTAGAGTTTTCTTACAACAATAGCCATCATTCTAGTACTGGTATGGCCTATTTTGAGGTGTTGTATGGTAGGAGGTGTAGATATCATATTGGTTGGTTTGAGCTTGGTGAGGTGTACATGTTTGGTCCTAATATGGTTTATCAAGATATGGAGAAGGTGAAGGTGATTCAGGAGAGGCTTAAGGCTACCCAGAGTCGCTAAAACTCTTATACAAATATTAGGCATAGATACTTAGAGTTCGAGGTTGGGGACAAGGTGTTCCTAACGGTGTCTCCCATAAAGGGAATAGTGTAGTTTAGAAAGAATGGAAAGCTCGGTCTCTGATTTATTGGTCTTTATTTGATTTTGCAAAAAGTGGGTAATGTTGTTTATAAACTGGAGTTACCTGCTAGATTGGGTTTAGTTTATCTGGTCTTCTATGTTTCTATGTTGAGGAAGGGTATTGGTTATCCTACTTTGATTTTTCCTTTGGATGGATTGGGTATCTCAGATTTTTTGTCTTATGAAAAGGTCCCGATTGAGATATTGGATAGGCAGGTTCATCGGTTACGGACCAAGGATGTGGCTTTGGTTAAGGTTTGGCGGCGGAACCATAATGTGTAAGAGGCTACGTGGGAAGTAGAGGAGGACATGAATTCTAAATATCCGCTATTATTTTCTACGTTCGAGATTCGTGCGGAAGGTATGTGTTCTTGAACACATCTTTATTTTTTGAGTTTGTCAAAAGGAAGATTAATATCTTTACCTCTTTGTTTTTGAACTTTGATGAAGATTAGGAATATGTTTTATAATTCAAATGACTCTGTGTGTTGTTACCCTACATCGTCCGTCATTTAGAGATGAATGTTCCTAGTAGGGGAGAATGTTACATCCTGGGTTTTGGCCCTTAGAATTTTTCTTAGAATTCTGCTCTCCAAACCTAATACGACTCAAGGGTACGAGTCATATGTTGGGGTACGAGTGGTATGGTCCTATCGTATACTGACCAGTGTTAGTTGGTGGGATGGATGGGCTACTAGAATGTATACAACTTGGGGAATAAGAGTCGTATGGTTGGGTGCGAGTCGTATCTAGTACTTATATGGGGAACAGTGTTCAATCCTCATGAAATTCTTTCCAGGGATACGGATAGAAGGTACAAACGTATACTTTTGTTACAATTTGGTTGGATGAGTCGTATGTTGGACAGTGTTGGGTCCAAGGTTTAAGGGTGGATACGAGTGGCGGGTACCACTCGTATCGAAAGGGAATGACTCGTATGGGTCAGTCGTATCCCTGTGATGGAATTTTGTGCAACTTAAGTGGGGTTATTCTGGATATTTCCCTACTTACCCTAATAAAACCCACAGGCTTCTAACCTATTTGGGAGTCTATTTACTTTATTATTCTCTTTTTAACAATTAGAAACTACTTCTAAACAATCTAAAATCTTCTCAAAAGCTTTGAGGCAAGGAAGAGCTAGGGTTTCATCTTGAGGACTAATTTGAGGGATTGGAGTGGTGATTTCTTTCCATTAATTCTTTGGTATAAGGTATGTTCTCATCCCTCATTGTTAGTTCCAACTAAAGGCATGATTTTTCTGTTCGTTTTCATGATTTCATTATTGTATACTTTGGGTTTTCAAATATGATTTGGGAGTTTTATTTATAAATGGTTGGTTATGATTTTCTATGGTTTTAACTATGCATTTTTATGCATTAATGATAGTTTTAGATAATTGGATTACATGGAATGGTTATTGGTAATTGGAATTTGGTTTTGGATATATACTATGCCCCCAAAGTGTTTGACAAAATGCTTATAAAGATATATTCATTGCATTGACTTTCTTTAAATGAAACTTTTGCTTACTTTAAACTTGGTAAAGGATTTATGCATGGTTTAAATAGTTTGGAAAGGTAGATGGCTAAACGATTATATTTGTAGGGTATGAATTCCCCCAAGTGGATTTAATATGGTAATTGGAAAGGGCACCTAAGGTCCCCTATACCTATATGTGGTTGTCTATGGATAGTACTTATAAGTATGGTTGTTATAATGAAACCACCACTAAACAGCCTTGGTTAATAAATGGTAAATGAACTTCTTAGAAATAGTTTTTAAATTGGGCATTACAGAGGGAGGTGTAGCTAAGTCGTGAAAGGTAAAGGTCCCGGGAGGACCAAACTTAGAAACTCATATTTGCCGGTATAAAGTTGGCTTGGTGGACCGTGTGCATGATGTCATACCTCATATTGGGGGATGTACTAGTCATCCCAATAGGATACTTCCCTGATCATACGGCAGGGGAGGATGACTGTCAAGGAATATGCCTTGAAGTTCCATCAGCTATCGAGGTATGCTCCTGACTTGGTGGCTGACATGAGAGCGAGAATAAGGAAGTTTGCTTCTGGGTTGAATAGAGATTTGATTTTGGAGAGAAAGACTGCTTTGCTCATTAAAGATATAGATATTTCTTGATTAACTATCCATATGTAGCAAGTGGAGGATGAGAAGAGGAGGCAGGTAGAGTTTGTAGATAAACAGGAAAAGAGGGACAAGTTTTTGGACCAGGGAGGTGCGCAGTCCCAAGGTGGTCAGGATGGCGTAAAGTGGCAAAAGAAGAAGTGAGAGAGCTCGAGTTCCTTCTCTACTCCTAGTTCCCCTTACCTAAAGCAGTTGGGAGACAAGCGTAATCATGTTGGTGATAATTTCTGAACACAGAGTGCCCAATCTTAGGTTATCGAAGGTCAGTCAGTTTCTTTATGCCCTCTATTTAATTTTTGTGGTTAACCCCATCGGGGTTATTGTGAAGAACGGAGGGACAAGTGCTTCAGTTGTGCCAGCAAGGTTATCGAGTCAGGATTGTCTGATTAATAAGGTCGCTATGGGGGCAAATAAGGTTATTATGGTGTCATCTTCTACTCTTACACCTAGTGGTATTGCATCGGCTTCTATTACTATTCCTGGTTCTAGTGTTGGTTAAAATAGGTTGTATACTTTGGTGTTCTGACAAAATTCAAGGCATTACCTGATGTCGTTACTGGTACGTTACAGCTCTTTTCCTGTGACGTATATTATTTACTTAATTTGGGGTCCACTCTTTCTTACGTGACTCCTTATAAGGCTGTATCTTTTGATTTTGATCCCAAAATGATTTTGGATCCTTTTTTGTTTCTACCCCGTTAAGAGACTCGGTTGTTACTTAAAGGGTCTATAGGGGGTGGTATCTGTTGGTAACATACATACCTTGGTGGATCTATTGGAGTTGGGGATGGTGGATTTTTATGTCATCTTAGGTATGGATTGGTTACACTCCTATTACGCATCCTTAGATTGTCAGACTCGGAAGGTTATCTTTAAGTTTCCTGGTGAACTAGTTATAGATGAGAGGGTGGTTCTTTAGCTCCTCGGGGAAAGCTTATTTCTTATCTTAGAACTCGGAGGTTAATCTCTTAGAATTGTCTTTATCACTTGGTTCGGGTACCATCAGTTTAAGATTAGGGAGGTTGATATCCCTAAGATGGCTTTTTGTACTCAGTATGGGCATTTTGAATTCTTGGTGATATCATTTAGATTGACTAATGTCCCGGCGGCATTTATGGATCTGATGAACAGAGTCTTCAGTCAGTATTTGGATCTCTTTGTCATTGTGTTTATTGATGACATCGGGTAGGTCTTGGTTGTATTTTGATTTAGCATGGAAAGGTAATTTCTTATGCTTCCAGGCAGTTAAAGATGCATGAGAGGAACTATCCTACTCATGATTTAGAGTTATTGGCGGTTGTTTTTGCTTTGAAAATATGGCAGCATTATCTATATGGTGTTCACGTAGATATCTTTTCTGATCATAAGAATCTACAGTACGTGTTCATGCAGAAGGAGCATAATCTCAGGCAGAGGAGATGGCTTGAGCTTCTTAAGGACTATGATATGAGTATTCACTACCACCCAGGTAAGGATAATGTGGTTGCTAATATACTTAGCAGGTTGTCTATAGGGAGTATGGCTCATGTGGAGAAAGAAAAACGGGAATTGGTGAAGGATATTCACCACTTGGCTAATCTTTTAGTTCATCTATTGGGCTTTAAGGATGGCAATGTGATGGTGTAAAAAGTAGTTTGATCATCTCTTAGAGCAGAGATTAAGGAGAAACAAGTGTTGGATCCTGTCTTGATGAAAATCAAGAATGATGTTGGCGAGCCAAAGGTGACAGTGTTTGAGATCAGTGGTGACAGTACCTTACGGTATAGGGGGAGATTGTGTGTTCTTGATGTCGATGATTTGCAGCAAAGGGTTTTGGATGAGGCGCATGAGCCATGTTATGTTGTTCATCCCCGTTTGGTAAAGATGTATCATAATCTCAAGAAGATATATTATTGGAATAGTATGAAGAGGTATGTGGTTGACTTTGTGGCCAAGTGCATGGTGTGTCAACTGGTTAAGGTTGAGCACATAAGTCCTGGTGGATTGCATCAAGAAATTGAATTGCATGAATAGAAGTGGGAGGTAATCAATATGGATTTCGTTACAGGTATTGCTTGGTCTCGGAACCAATTTGATTTGATTTGGTCATCATGGATAGGATGATGAAGTCTGATCACTTTCTGTCGGTGAGGACTAATTTTTCGGTGGAGGATTATGCAAAGTTGTATCTTCAGGACATTATGAAGATGCATGGGGTACCTATCTCTATTTTTTTTGATCGGGGTATGCAGTTTACATCTTATTTTTGGAAATCTTTCCAAAGAGGGTTGGGGATTAAGTTTAGTATGAGTACTATTTTTTATCCACAGTTGGATGAGCAGGTAGAGATAACAATTAATACATTGGTGGATATGCTTCGAGCCTGTGTAATTGACTCTGGTGGCAGTTGGGTGGAGAATCTACCTTTGATAGAGTTTGCTTACAACAATAGCTATCCTTCTAGTATTGGTATGGCCCATTTTGAGGCATTGTATGGTAGGAGGTGTAGGTCTCCTATTAGTTGGATTGAGCTTGGTGAGGTGGACATGTTTGGTCCTGATCTAGTTTATCAAGATATGGAGAAGGTGAAGGTGATTCAGGATAGGCTTAAGGCTTCCCAGAATAGCCAAAAGTCTTACACAGATGTTAGGCGTAGAGACTTAGAGTTTGACATTAGGGACAAGGTGTTCCTAAAGGTGTCTCCCATGAAGGGAGTAGTGCGGTTTGTTGAGAAGGGAAAGCTCAATCTCTAATTTATTGGTCCTTATGTGATTTTGTGGAGAGTGGGTAATGTTGCTTAGGTTCATTTGATCTTCCATGTTTTCATGTTGAGTAAATATATTGGTGATCCTTCTTCGATTATTCCTTTGAAAGGATTGGGTATCTTGAATTCTCTATCTTATGAAGAGGTCCCAGTTGAGATATTGGATAGGCAGGTTCTTCAGTTGTAGACCATGGATATGGATTCGGTTAAGGTTCGATGGTGGAACCATAATATGGAAGAGGATATGTGGGAAGTGGAGGAGGACATAAAGTCCAAATATCCACTTTTATTTTTTCTCCTAAGATTTGTGCGGAAGGTATGTGTTCTTGAACACATCTTTATTTTCTTTGTTTGTTAAAGAAAAGACTAATATCTTTGCCTCGTTGTTTTTGAAATTTTGTGAAGATTGGGAATATGTTTGATAATTCAAATGACTTTGTGTATGGTTACCCCTACCTTGTCCGTCATTTGAGGGCGAATTTTCCTAGTGGGAGAAAATGTTACATCCTGGGTTTTGGCCCTTAGAATTTTTCTTGGAATTCTATTCTCCGGACCCAATATGACTTAAGGGTACGATCCGTATGTTGGGGTACGAGTGGTATGGTCCTATTATATACTGACCAGTATTGGTTGGTGGGATGGATGGATGGGTTACTGGAATGGATACGACTTGGAGGATAAGAGTCGTATCATTAGGTGTGAGTTTTATCTAGTACTCGTATAGGGGACAGTGCTCAATCATCTTGGTATTCTATTCTTCCAGGGATATGAATGGAAGGTATAGATCGTATGCTTTGGTTATGACTTATTTGGATTAGTCGTATGTTGGACATTATTGGGTTCGAGGGTTGAGGGTGGATACGAGTGGTGGGTACCACTTGAACGGAAGGTTACGACTAGTATAGGTTAGTCGTATCCCTATGACGGGATTTTGTGCAACTTAAGTGGGGGTATTCTGGACATTTCCCTACTTACCCTAATAGGACCCCACGACTTCTAACCTAATTGGGATGCTATTTACTTTATTATTTCTCTCTTTAACACTTAGAAACTACTTCTAAACAATCAAAAATCCTCTCAAAAACTTTAGGGCAAAGAAGAGATAGGGTTTCATCTTGAGGACTAATTTGGGGGCTTGCTTTGGTGATTTCTTTCCATCAATTCTTCAGTAAGGCATGTTCTCTTCCCTCATTGTTAGCTCCAACTAAAGGCATGACTTTTCTATTGGTTTTCATGATTACATTATTGTGTGCTTTAGGTTTTCAAATATGTTTTGGGAGTTTTGTTTATAAATGGTTGGTTATGGTTTCCCATAGTTTTAACTATACGTTTCTATGCATTAATGATGGTTTTGGAAAACTGAATTAAATGGAATGGTTATTGGTAATTGGAATTTGGTTTTGGATATATAATATGCCCCCAATGTGTTTGATAAAATGTTTATAAAGACATGTTCATTGCATTGACTTCTTTTAAATGAAACTCTTGCTTATTTTAAACCTGGTAAAGGATTTATGCATAGTTTAAATGGTTTGGAAAGGTCAATGGCAAAACAATTATGTTTGTGGAGTACGAATTCGCCCAAGTGGATTTAATATGGTAGTTGTAAAAGGCATCTAAGGTCCCCTATACCTGCATGTGGTTGGCTATGGATATTACTTGAAATTATGGGTTGTTTGATGATACCACCACTAAATGGACTTAGTTAATAAATGGTAAACGGATTACTTGGAAATAATTTTTGAATTGGGCATTAAAGGGGGAGGTGTAGCTAAGCCATGAAAGGTTGAGGTCCCGGGGGAACCAAAATTAGAAACTCCTATTTGCCGGCATGAGGTTGGTCTTGGTGGACCATGTGCATGATGTCACACCTCATATTGGGGGATGTACTAGTCATCCCAACGGGATATTTCCCTGGTCGTGCGACTACACACATTGGGTCCTTTTCAACAGGGGGAGCTAAACCCATATTGCCTATGGGTGCATTAGGACGGTAAGGTTACACAGCCCAGGTAATGGTTTAAATGCATGCTAAACCTAGTTCCCTTTCCCAGCACTTATATATATGTATGGTTGTATGCATTATGGATGAATTTTTACTTGGTTTTATAAATGACATTATTTTATCCTAATCCTGAGTTCATTCTAGAGATTACTCGCTAACTCATCTACTGGCGGCTGTATACCCACACTATGCAGAAATTAAACATTCTTCTCCTAATCTCTAGCATTTTGATTTTGGAATCCGCATTGGACTGAAGTGGTGAGCATTCATCCTTTCGAAAGGCTTCATTTCATATTATGGACATCTTTGGACATTTTTATTTTATTATGGATATTGGTTTTAGACATGGTTGGGGGCATGTCCCAATGGGATATTTTTACTCTTTTGGATAGAGGCTTTGTGGTACTTCTGGGGGTTAGTAAAGGCGGGATCGGTAATGGTGTCGGCCTTGGCATTGGAATAAGCTGGGAAGATGGCATCATCGGACATAATGTCTCACTGTTCCATCATATTATATTTTGGGATAGATTATCATATTATATTTTGGCTTTCTCTTTAGTTATGGTCTTGTTTATGGCCTATGGTTTGTCTTGGTATGGTTGGTTTGGTACGGTTGGACTCGGTTGGGTCGGTCACGGTTATGACCCTATCCTAGAGTTTTCATGAAAGCATTTACTCTATCTTGTTATATGCTTAAAATTCAGCCCATCAAAGGCTGCATGGGGTGGTTGGTTGGGTAACAGGGGATGGTCCCCAGTCTTGGTTGGACTGGGGATGGTCCCCAGTCCTGGTTGGACTGGGGATGCCCATTACACCTAGGACCTAGTTCAGGTCGTGAAAAGTTAGAATCAGAGCTTTAGGTTCATAGTCAACTAGGAAGTCCACAAAGACATGCCGAGTAGAGTCTCTTTTAGGAGTGTGTAGCGCACCACACTCATAAGGGAGAGGCTGCAAAACATTTAGGAATGCTTCACTTTCTTGGTATTTTATTTTCAAGCTTAGAATCTGAAGTCCAGAAATCTTCTCTAATCCTTGTTTGTTCATCTTTCAGATCATGCCTCGTAGATCTGGAAAATAAGAAAAAAAAATTGTCCCATCTAGGAGGGATGATGAAGGGGTACGTCCTATGACTGGGGTACATCTTTGATCTCAGGGTCCTATTCTGGATGGTACTGGAGTTCCTCCTAATCCTACCAATTCTCCTCAGGTCCCTCAGGGCAATTAACGAATGGAAAATTTCATCAATCTATTCATGTTATTTCTCAGTTGGTTACTACTGAGCGGGATGTATCAGGTGGGTTATTTGCTGAGGACAAAAGGGTTGGCCAATTCATAAAGATGGGTCCTACTACTTTAACTGGACTGAAGGTGGAGGAGGATCCACAGGGCTTCTTGGATAAAATAGAAAAGATATTTTCGATGCTTCAGGCTACCAATGTAGAGGGGGAAAACTTTGCATCTTATCAGCTCAAAGATATTGCTTATCAGTGGTATGAGGAGTGGGAAAGCGATAGGGATGATGTGGAATAATCTGAATTATAAAAGGCATTTTCTAATGCCTTCTTAAATCGTTTCTTTCCTCAAGATCTGAGGAAGGATAAGATAAAGAAGTTTGTGAATTTTAAGCAGGGGAGGATGACTGTCAAGGAATATGCCTTGAAGTTCCATCAACTATCGAGGTATGCTCTTGATTTGATGGCTGACATGAGAGCGAGAATGAGGAAGTTCACTTCTGGGTTGAATAGAGATTTGATTTTGGAGAGAAAGATTGCTATGCTCATTAGATATAAGGAAAATTCTCGATTTACTATCCATATGTAGCAAGTAGAGGATGCGAAGTAGAGGCAGGCAAAGTTTGGAGATAGATAGAGAAAGAGAGGCAAATTTTTGAAGCAGAGAGGTACACAGTCCCAAGTTGATTGAGATGGAGGAAAGTGGCAGTAGAAGAAGAGGGGGATCTCAGGGTCAACCCCATCGGGGTTATTATAAATAAAGGAGGGGTAAGTGCTTCAGTTGTGGCCAGCCAGGTCATCGGGTCAAGGATTGTCTGATTAATAAGGTCAATACGGGGGCGAATAAGGTTCCTGTGGCATCATTTTTTTCTCCTACACCTAGTAGTGTTGCATCGGCTTTTGTTACTGCCCCGAGTTCTAGTGTTGGTCGAAATAAGTTGTATGCTTTAGCATTCCGACAGGAAATTGAGGCATCACCTGATATCGTTACTAGTATATTACAGCTTCTTTCCCAAGATGCATATTGTTTACTTGATCTAGGTTCGTTCCACTCTTTCTTACGTGACTTCTTATGTGGTTGTATCTTTTGGTTTTGATCCCAAAGTAATTTTAGATGTTTTTTTTGTTTCTACCTCTATAGGAGACTCAGTTATTGCTAAAAGGGTCTATAGGGGGATTTGATATATGTTGGTAACAAGCAGGCCTTGGTGGATCTATTTGAGTTGGGGATGGTGGATTTTGATGTCATCTTAGGTATGGATCAGTTACACTCCTATTACGCTTCTTTAGATTGTCGGACCCATAAGGTTATCATTAAGTTTCCTGGTTAACCGGTTTTAGATGGGGAAGGTGGTTCTTTAGCTCCTCGGAGAAGTTTTATTTCTTATCTTAGAGCTCGGAGGTTAATCTCCAAGACGAGTCTTTTATCACTTGATCTGGGTTAAAGATTCTAACTCGGAAGGTCCTTCTTTAAAGTTAGTTCCTCTGGTTAATGAGTTTCCAAAGGTCTTTTTGGATGATCTTCCTAGTGTTCCTTCAGATAGGAAATAGAGTATGGTATTGATTTGATTTTGGACACTCGTCCAATATCTATTCCTCATTATAGAATGGCTCTGACTGAGTTGAGAGAACTCAACAACTGAAGGATCTTTTGGATAAGGCGTTTATTCGTCTTAGCGTTTCTCCATGAGGTGCATCGGTGTTGTTCGTGCACAAGAAGGATGGTTCCCTTCGGATGTGCATTGACTACAGGCAGTTAAATAAGGTAACGATTAAGAATAAGTATCCTCTCCCGAGTATAGATAATCTGTTTGACCAGTTGCAAGGTGCCAAGTTCTTTTCTAAGATAGATCTTCGGTCTGGGTACCATCAGCTTAAGATTAGGGAGGTAGATATCTCTAAGACGGCTTTTCGTACTCAGTATGGGCATTTTGAGTTCCTTGTGGTGTCATTTGGAATGACTAATACCCCGACGACATTTGTGGATCTGATGAAAAGAGTCTTCAAGCAGTATTTGGATCTCTTTGTCATTGTATTTATTGATGACATTCTGGTTTATTCAAAGAGTGAGTGGATCATGATAATCACCTCCGTGTGGTGTTGCAGACCTTAAATGAACAGTGCTTGTATGCCAAGTTCTTTAAGTGTGAGTTTTGGTTGAACGTCGTGACATTTTTGGGTCATATTATTTCTAGTGAGGGGATAATAGTTGATCCTCAAAAGGTTGTTGCGGTGAAAGGGTAGCCTAGGTCCACGACTCCATCTGACATTTGGAGCTTCTTGGGTTTAGCCGGATATTATAAGCGGTTCGTGGAAAGCTTCTCGTCGATAACAGCTCCTTTGACTAAGTTGACTCAGAAGAAGGCTAAGTTTTTTTCGTCAGATGATTGTGAAGGGAGTTTTGAGAAGTTAAATGATAAACTAACTTTGGCTCCAATTCTGACTTTGCCGGAAGGCATGATGGGTTTGTGGTTTATTGTGATGCATCTCGGGTAGGGGTTGGTTGTGTTTTTATGCAGCATGGGAAGGTGATTTCTTATGCTTCCGGGCAGTTGAAGGTACATGGGAGGAACTATCCTACTCATGATTTGGAGTTGTTGGCGGTTGTTTTTGCTTTGAAAATATGGAGTCATTATCTATATAGTGTTCACATAGATATATTTTCTTATAAAAGAGTCTACAGTACGTTTTCATGTAGAAGGAGCTTAATCTCAAGCAGAGAAGATGGCTTAAGCTTCTCAAGGACTATGATATGAGTATTCACAACCACCCAGGTAAGGCTAACTTGGTAGTTGATGCTCTTAGCAGGTTGTCTATGGGGAGTATGGCTCATGTGGAGAAGGAAAGCAGGAATTGGTAAAGGATATTCACCACTTAGCTAATCTTAGAGTTTATCTCTTGAACTCTAAAGATGGCGGTGTGATGGTGCAAGAAGTGGTTCGATCGTTTCTTGGAGCAGAGATTAAGGAGAAGCAAGTGTTGGATCTTGTCTTGATGAAAATCAAGAGTGATGTTGGCGGGCAAAGGGTGACGGTGTTTGAGATCAGTGGCGACAATACCTTGCGGTAACAAGGGAGGCTGTGTGTTCCTGATGTCGACGGTTTACGGCAAAGGGTTGAAGCAGCTTCAACTGCATCAGCAATATTATTTTTTGTAAAATTATTGATCGACCCCTTGGGATTCATTAAAAATCTCATGAACATAAATGAAATATACTACTAGACTAAATTCATATTCCATACTCAACGACAATGTTGGATTTTCAAAAATATATTGGTTTCAATAGATTAATACTCGGGACAACTAAAAGATTTTTTAAACTGATTTTGAGTGAAAGTCAAAATGTAAACTAAGGGTACCAAACCTGAACCAACCTCTCTTATAACCCAAAATTGATGTTCCGAATCTAATGAACTATCTAAATAGTCATTTGGCACTCAAAACATCAAATATTGACTGGAGCCAACTCTATAACTTTTAACACCTCTAAAAACTCAAACATTCCCAAAAACCTCTCAGTGGAATTGGAAATCCTACCCACTCCCCAAAATCTATATGTAGCAACTATGAGTAAGGGTAAAATGATCAAATCACATAAAAAGTAAAATTTCACAAAATCAGGTCATTACAAAAATAATCATAATTTACTAAACAACTATCCAAACCATAGTAACCCACCACCACTAGCAAGATATCACATCAATACCACAACAAAGAAAAGTCTAAATGAAAGATAAGTCTAGTCTACCGAGACGCCGCCAAAAGCATGCAAAAACCTCTAAGGAATCATCTATGGGGCAGCAATGTCAATGGACCTAGAAAAAGACCATGAATCATATCAAGACTCAATGCCACAATAAGCCAACACATAGAAGAATGTAGACCCATAATCAAACCTACTAAGACAAACCAAAGACAGACCGAAATCACATCTATGGCTAGTATACCAAAAAATCCAGCTTCACGTCCATCATATATAACCTGATAAAGAAAAACTTGTCATCTCTTAGAGAAAATGATGAAATATCTCCTAGTCTAAGCTGTGGGAAATCCCTCCTATGGTAACTGAGACCTCCACACTGAAAGCAAACTGAAGAAATCGGAGCCTATTGAACCAAACCTAAAGGACCCAAAGAACTTGAACAACCACTCTCATTTAACCCTCTAAAGCATAACCATAAAGATCCTAACCTTCATCAAGCATACCATTATGATCATCAAATCCCTGGGCCCTTTGGCCCGCAAGTCTCTCATAGCTCCACACAAACTCCTCTAAAACATTCAATCAAACTAATACCACGAAAGATAAGGTAACACAACTGGTCTTCACTCTATAAAGGTCCTCTACCACTATCTAGCTGGCCCAAATAATAGGGAAAAAGTGAAGTCTACTCTATTAGAATCCCCCAAACCCAACCTGCACAACCTCTCATGGCAACTAAGCTAGAAATATAAGCATCAAAACTAGAATCTCCAAAGAAATGAGGTGGATTTGTGTAAAACCTTTAAAATTTTGATCAATGTATTTTTTACCTTTCCATATTCGTTATATCGGTTTTTGACTTAAATTGTATTTAGGGATGTTAAAAGCGTAATTCAGAAAATTTTTGAAATTTTTAGAAAAGGTTCGGAGTCATTTTGGGACCCCGAGGTAGTGAGGGTCCGTAATATCACCGTTTCATAGAGGTTACCCACCACGATATTGGCGTGGCATGGAGGATAACCTCCGAAATATTGGTGTGCCATGCCAAGGTGAAAATTTTATGCAGTTTTATTTTTATTCACTTGAGATGAAGGGTTTTCGTTCTTTTTACCCCTCGTATGAATTTTAAACATAAAATAGTCCCGTTCCTATCAGTTTCAAAGATCAAATCCCTCTATTTCACTCTCAAACACAAAACCCAAGAACATTCAAGGGTTTCACTTTGCATTCATCCTCCAAGATCCAAACTTCAAATTGATTACAATTTTTTATATGTTTTAGGCATGTTTCTCTTTCCCAAACTTTAATTTTACATTTTGGGATTTATTTGATGGAATTTTATGTGATTTAAATTATGGGTTTTGAAATTGGGTTGAGGGGTTTTTGTTATTATTGACTTAATTACTTGTCCCATGATTTGAATTGATTATTCATGCTTTAAATTGGTATTTTTAGGACTAAATTGGTAGTTTAATTAAATGGTTGGAATGGGGAAGATGGGTTTCCCAAATTGAATGAATTTTGGCTTGGAATTGCATGAAAGGCTTTTGTGGCCATAGATTGGATTTTAATGGAACTTGGGGAGTCAATGTGGTTGTGTTAATTGATTTGGAATGTGTGATATAGCTTGCAAGCGTATTGGTATGATGATACCAAGTGGTTAATGCCTTAATGAATGACTCCTAGGTTAATGGTTGAAATTACGTGTGTAAATGATTTTAATTTGGGCTTAAAGGGGGTGGTGTAGTTCGACGTGGAAGATGGAGGTCCCGGGAGGGACCGAAACTGGAAACCACATTTATCGGTGTGGGGGTCTTAATGACCGTGTGCATAGTTCACACATTATACATATATATATATATATATATATATATATATATATATATATATATATTGGAATGGTTGGAGCCTCTGTGGATTTGGCCCTTCTTCGAATATCTCTTGTTTGTAAGGCTAACATGCACTAGGACCCTTTCAGAAAGGGGAGCTGAACCCATATAGCTCGTGGGTACCCTTAGGACGGTTTGATCTACACAGTCCCGGATAATGATTTTAAAATCTCATGTTTAAACCTTGTTCCCTATGCCGACATCTTATATATATGTATATAAATGTGTGCATTGTGGTTTTGACTGATTTTTGGACATGGCATTATGTTTTCATTTCCCCTGAGTTACATGCTAGCACTCACCCTGCTAACCGTCGTAGGACGCTACATTGTTTCATAATGTAGGTTCTGAAGATACTTCTTTTACCCCTGTGCAGCATTAGGTGGATTAGAACGTTTGTTGAGTAGTTGTGAAGTGGTGAGACTCCATCCTCCGAAAGGTCTTATCATTTTCATATTCTTTTATTGTGAATCAGTACTTTTGGATTCTTTTGGTCATAGTAGGGGGCATGTCCCGACCTGCTTAGTATTCTGGTTTTAGAGGCTATTGTGGACAAATGTGGGTTGGTTGGTTATTATTTTGACACTTAGTTTCATAGAGTAAACTATCCATCTTCTTATTACTGTTTAGATGGCTTTCGCATTGTTATTTTGATTATTATTAGGCTCTTAAGGTTGGGTTAAGGGGGTAGTCTCCGGTCCTTGGTGGACTTGAGATACTTTTCATAGCCAAGCCCTATTTTGGGTCATAACAATTTGTTCTATGAACTCTACATGTCTAATTTGTCCTTCCATAGACATAAAGGGTACAGTCCCTAGATGTGGAGCAATACCTGACAATACCATATCAATACTAGAAGAATCAGTAGTAGTCACATGTACATCTGGAGTGAAGCCCTAAAGTAGCATGTTGAACAAAAATAGTAGTCACCTTCTGAAGGAAACCCAACACTCGAACCAAATAATCTTCAATCATAGATATGGTCACAAGTGGTGTCTGCACTGGCCTCAACCCTTTTAACTCACTATACCTACCACTACTAAAAACCCTAGAACCTAAAGAGGAAACTCTAACCTGACCTTTAGCTAATCTAGATATCCCAATTTAACCACTACCTCGAACCTTACTTCAACCGCATACCAAAGGTATCGTCTCTAAATCTCTAGCCACGCAAAAACGCATGCTCACCATCTGTGAGGGAGTTAATAAGAAATTTTTGAGTGATCAAAGCGTCGAACGCCAAAATAGAGTGAAGAATGAAAATATCTTAAAGTCACATAACTTCTCGGAGATAGATAACTAATGTCTCCGCACCTATTTGCAAAACTCTACTAGACTTAACTTGTACTAGTGAGATCAATGAACCTGGGTCTGATACTAATTTGTCATGATCCAGTTTAGGCACGTGATGGCACTTGTCAAACTCTCTAGACAAATAAGTGTATCCTAACTTGGATTCACAAATAAGGAAATATGAAAATAGAAAAAGAGAGAATAAACCCGAATATAAATATAGGAGTAACAAGTCTCAAAGATACATTCCAGCTCTAGTTGTCACTAGTACAAGCCTCTAATATAGATTCAACTAATAATAATATTCTAAAACATCTTAGATATGAATAAAAGATAAAGATATTAATAGAGAGATCCAAAAAGTTTTGGAGTCCATCGGCCACTACCTCACTCTCCATGACGCCAGTACTGAAAAAGCATAATTTACAAGCTGCTACTTGGACCAATACCTACATTGGGTGTAAAAAAAAAAGAAATGTAAGGGTAAGTATAGAAATAGGGAGAGAGTGCATATAAATACGAGTGCATATCATACCGACAACAAAGGCTACACATTTATTTATCACATCAAGACTCAACCATACCCCACGTCTCAAAATTTTCCAATCTCCAAATTAGTATATGATGATATAAGATAATTTAACAAAGTGAAATGAATACTCAAACACAATATCACAAATAAGGTCCTAACACAGAAATACAGTACAAGAGTAAATACTAACACACCAAACCATACTAAGGGTGATAATGAAAAGAAAACGATGCAATGCAATGTAGTGATAACGATGATGTATGGTGAAAGTTATTGCATAACTTTCTATATACATCCATCGAGATGGAAGATACCAAGTAGGACCCATAGGGGGTTTGCAACCCATATACTTATATAATCTCAATCTCATGTCTCAAATCAACCTTATCAACACATCCCTCAGTATGGACATTTTAGAAGGTGCCTAATTTTCTTACAATAATCAAAATATCTTAGTTGTACCAATATCTCATGAATATACATGTGTGTTATGAGGATGTAATGCTCACAACTAATCAGTATGTAGATCAAAATACATTAAATAGGTGTATAAGTAAACTAAGAATCAAATCAACGTATCAAAAACTCATGATATCAATTTTCACGTGGCACCACCAAAATAAATAGTCATGTAGTCATTAATAATACCATTTTCAACCCCTCACTCGGGCATCACTATAATGATAATGAAATTAAATGCTCAAATAATGCCTACAATATCAGTTCAATCCCCCACTCAAGCGACACAATGATAGATAAAGCATCTTAATGCATAGATAAGGCCTATGATGACGATTCAATTCCCCACTCAAGCAACTTAATAATAAATAAAGAATTTAGTGCACAAACATGACTAATAACCGCAGCCAATTCCTACTAGAGCATTACAATAATATATCCTCTCAAATCAACAAGCAATATGCATATAAGCCCATAATCGGACACATGATTATAAATAATTACTCAAATTCATAAATATGTTCATGCAAGCCCCATATAGGCAACACAAAATAAACAACAATCTCAAAATAATATAGCGTAGAAATACCCAAACCTAACTTGTTTCGTACGATAAGTCACATTCACTATTTCAAGTCCAGTTATACTCAGAGTATTCCCTAAAACTCAGTCATTCCATCACTATCAATATGACATATATTCCCCTAGAGGTCACTAAACTCCAAATCATCACAATAAAGTCTGCTAGATAAGATTCAAGCTCTAAAATAGGCATCCAACAAAAATTATTCAAATAATTAAGTTATATATTTACAACCTGCTCTAAGGATAACTATAAGTAGTAATACAAACTAATCAAGGTAATAGTCTAACTACAATCCATCAAAGACTTTAGTACCCGAGGAGAAACTCGTAATTTCACCTAAGAGGGACCCCCAATTCAAAGTGAATCAAAACATACAAACAAATAAGTATATAACATATTAACAGTTTGAAAAAAGTCAAGGTACATCACAACTTACCTTAAATGAAGATCTGCAAGTCCAAACACCATCTAAAGCCTCAACCAAAAACTTGACTCCCTCGAATCAACACCAAATGCATCCAATCTAACCAAATATGTCATTTATAAGTCAAAAGGAAGCTAATGATACCCATATAGACCCTACATAAGATGGATCCAAAATGGGTTCGAAAAACGAGTTCAAAAAAAAAAGAATAAAATCATAATATTATTTAAGAATAATATTCTCCATATCAAGAGGAGTCTATATTTGAAAACTTAACTGAAAACGAGTTAAAAATAAGGTTTGGATTAAAGAAAAACTATTTTAAGCTTTACCGAAAGAAACCCTAAAATCCTCTTTTGAAATTAAGAATTTGAGGGTGGATTTGCAAAGACATCAATGGAAAATATGGTATACGTATTTGGGAGCTTAAACACAAAAGAAATCATGAAAATCTCCATTGACCAAGGTCTCAAAGGTGAAAATGGGGTTTGGATCGAGATTGGAAATCAAATCTGTCTAGGTCCCAGCTGCTCATTGAGATCGCGGTCACTTATGTTGCGATTGCGACTTGACCCAAACTAAACCCTTATGAATGTGGTCACCCACCTCACATTAGCGATGACCTAGTTTCTACACCATCGCGATCGTGAGCCCTCCACGACAATTGCGACACCCGATGTTATTCTTCTTCGCGAATGCAATCTATCCTTCTCTCGATCACTATGCATAGAGAAATCCTTCATCGCGATCATGAGGCAAGGGCCGTAAATGTGATGAAGGGAGGATATTTGCACTAAAAACAACTGAAAAACCAACACAACATAAGTCTGAACTCTCTGAATAGACCAACGGGATTCTATTGGGACCCCACAAAAATAAATCAATAATGTTACTAGGCTAATTTCGATATTTCAGACCTGATGACGATGCCGTATTTTTAAAAAAGGATTATTTCCACCAATTTAACCCCTGGGACCCTTTAAGGCCAAATTGAACTAGTTTCTTAATAGAAGGTTGAAATGCAAAATAAAGGTTTGGGACTTAATGGGACTCAAACCAACCATGCTACTAACGCAAAATTGATATTTCAAAGCTAATGAAACTGTCAGGATCGTTATCCGAGGCTTGGATTACAAAATATCAATCGAAGGCAAAAAATTTCTTTTAAGGATGTTCAAAACCACAAACTTAAATAATACACTTTCGAATGCATTGAGGATCATGTCAACCATCTCCGTAACTCATAAATCAAATAAGGCAACCACCGAGAGGGTCAAAATAATCAAAATATAAAAGATTTTAAATTTCAATGTGAGGGTCATTACAGGAAACTTCACCCAAATGGGAATTGTTAGCAGTTTCTCCCTTGTCAATTCCATATAAAGATACCAAGCCTTCACAGTAAAAGGCTTGTTGTCAAAATGATAGATACCCTCTTCTATAACAACCTTTTTACCTTCTACATCATCAAATCAGACTAACAGTTTCCCATTTCATAACATTGTGATCTTATTAATCCCATATTTAGCTCACAATCTCTTAATAAAACCTTTTATCATAGTAAAAGGGGGATATGCTCCCATAACATAGCAAACAACTGAATTCTTCCAATGATCTATTTATGAACTAATATCATCAAGTTCAATTTCCATAATATCTTATTCTAATTTGAAACTAGCATTAGATATTTTAGACATATCAAAAGTGTCCTAAATTGATACCTGTTTTGACTAAAATCTCTTCTTCTCTTCTTTCATAATATCGGCCTATAACTTCTTTCCACTGGACATTATAGAGGGATAGTTTGCATCATCATATTCCATTGTTCCTAATCTAATTGGACTTGAGCTTTCTCCTAGGCTTTGTCTACATGATGTGTTTTCTTTACTGTTTCATTGGAGATATCTTGTGCTAAATTAGACCTAGCCAAATTCCCCACTGAAATAGAACCAGCATCGAAGGATCCTTCTATGCCTACTTCATCACTTGTCTTTGACGAAGATGTTTCGTCGGAGCTGGGTTGAGTGAGTTTTCCCTGCTTGTGAGTTGCTGACACTGTTCCATTAGTTGAGAGTTTCAAATTGCCCCAACTCAACTTCCCTTCTTCTGTGTGTGTGCGCGTGCGCGCGTGTATATATATATATCCACAAGATTATTTAAAACCACAAGATCTATAGTACATTTAATACATTACTCACATCTTTAATATAACACCGTAAAATTCAAAAGTCTCTTATATTAGCTTTAAGGTTTTGTGTCATGTCAAACTAAAACTAATACTTAAATTAGAAATAGAGGGAGTAATATTTTTATTAGGTTACCAATTAATACTTATAGTAATAAATATTTACTTGTAACTCTACTTAACTATGTAAAAATATAATATAGACTACATAACAATTATTTAAAACCACAAGATCCAAAGTACATTTTAATATATTACTCACATCTTTAGTATAGCACCATAAAATTTAAAAGTCTCTTATATTATTTTTAAAATTTCATGTGGTATCAAATTAATACACTTAAATAAAAAATAGTGGGAGTAATATTTTTATTAGGTTACTATTAATACTTATAGTAATAAATATTTGCTTGTAATTCTATTTATTATGTAAATACTAGTATACGTACCTGCGCGATGCACGGTCAGTTGATAAACGGAAATATAAATATTCAAATTTATTGAACAATTTCAAAATTTCAAATCATTGTTTTTTCAACAAAAAATTTAGAGTTTAATTTTAATTATTGAAACATCTACTTGTGAATTTAAATGATATTTTAGATTTTGGTTTTCATTTTTATATTAGTTTAATATTAAATTAAGATAGTAGTGAACTGATCTTTTGTAATATGACTTTTATATGGTGAATCGAAAATATGTAAATGTGTCTTTATACTTTCATATTTTCAGCTCAAATTTGTATTTTAACTTCTCAATATTGTGTCAAGCTTGATGTATCTGCAAGGATGTCGATTTCAGCACAAAGTACTATATCCTCCTTCCTTCAAACCAACCCACCCACCTTCAATTCTTTCAGAAAAGGAAAGCACAAAAAGGTTAATATTCTCACAGAGAAGCATTTTGTTCCTCAAAAAAGGTCTATATTTCTCAGCTATGGTATTCAAAAATCAATCTAAAAATAAATTAAGAAACTTTATCATAATGCTTCATATTATCTTTCCCTCATCTTTTATATTAACACATTCGCACTGTTGGAACCACCTTATGGTAAGGACTGTTAAATGGCATCTCTTTCATACAAAAATTACACTGCTCATCTAATGATGGCATTCACCACACATTTACTTGTAATTTTTTTTCTACCAAATGATTTTGATAAATCCCTCTAACTGTTGCACAATCCACTTCAGACATTCAATTTCTAACTGAACAACTTCTTTTGTCATCAAGATTAATACTAAGTAAAGAAGGAAAGTACTCATTTTTTACATGGTCAATTATGAAGAAATAAGAAATGTCTCTAACTTGGGCTTTAAATTATCTTATTCGGTCCGAATAAATGAGAACACATACGAACGCTTCTAATCACAAATTTTTAGAGTTATCAATGGTAACTTTTCATCATATTTCTCAATCACCATTTCGGTTGATTCCTAATCTTGATCGCCAACACACTCCACCAAAGAAGTACGAGAAATTTATTTCGTTATCTAAAACCCTAAATATTACAAAGTAATCTTTTAAAGAATAGCGAATCGAGTGTTGATAAATAATACAAAAAATTTAAAAAATTCAGTATCATGTTATGATTTTTAAGATCCAATAGAAATATCTTTATTCAACAATATTATTTTATTTAGGGCGCGGAAGAAATTAGAGGAAGAGAAAGAAACATGTTGTGAATATGTTTACCTGGTAAGAGTAAGAGAAAGAGAAATGCGTTAAAAAAATTGTATGCTCAAGAAGATCTCCATTCAAATTGCTAATGTATAGGCCATCAAAAATTCTTATAATTGATTTAATAATTAAATATATTTTAAGAAATAATATATCAATCCTATTATCATTATTATCAAATCAATTTAATAAGGATAAAATTGAGTAATGTAATCACTTGAAACCACACTATCTTTCAAAATACCTTGTACTTTTATCAACTCTCAATTAATAATTTCAAGCAATCACTTTATCTTTCAAAATATGTTTTATTGTTATCAACTTTCAATTTTAAATACTCATTATTTTTTTGAAAAAAAAAAAAGAAAGTGAATAAATTTGCTTTTGTTAAAAATTTCAAAAATTAAAATATCCAATTAAACGAATTTTTCTACTGTTATTTTCAAAATTTGAATTTAAAACAAATAATATTGTCAGTTTTTTTCATGTATAAGATTATAATATATTTACATGTTACGTATCATCCATCTTTTTTTATGTTCATTGATGACAAATACTCCATGTAATCATATATATAAACGAATTTTCAAAATAACAACTTTAAATTAACATATTTACTACAAATTCAGATAGATATGGATTAAGTTAAATATATAAAATTTAGATAGATATATAACAACATTGGAGTATATTGAAAGAGAAAATTTAGCACTATAGTTTATTTTAAGGAGTAACATGAAACCTAGAAAATTTATTGGTGAACAAACTTTAATAGAACAAACTTCATTGCATTTTGATGTACTTCCATCAACATTACCTGCTTCTTTAATTTTTCGAAGTTCAACAAAAGAAAAGTATTAAACTGAACATAAATCAAAAGAAGACGTCAAAAGATGAATTTGTTGTAGTTTGATTCAATAGATGAAGTTTTCTAGTTTGTTTAGACTTCTGCGAATAGGTTTAATTAGGCTATTGATATATATATATATAAAAGTTGTCAAGATAGATAGTGGGTTAATTTAAAATTCAAATTGTAAATTTGATTTAGTAGGGATAATGATAAACCTAAAAACTGTCAAGAGAATTGTAAAATTTAATGTATTTTAATTTTAATATTATTTTCTTGCTTTATTGTAATTTATTTATTTTTTTCAAAAAATGACTGTTTTACATTTTCAAAAAAAAATATAGTTGTGTAGACTTTTTTCTCATTATATTTTTAAAATTGTAATTAGTTTAGAAATTTAGCAAAATATTGTTAATCCTGCATGTTGGGAATTTATTTTATTTTTTTATTTTTCATTTTTTTTAATTAATGTAGTGGTAATTGGAAAAGTTATTTTAATTCTAATTTTTAAAGTGTAGTGTGTTAAACCGTTTTTGTGTGGGGAAGTTTTATTCTTTTTGAAGTTATATTTTAAGTTTAATTTTTAAAGAAAATTCTAGTTTTTTATGATGATGACACGTGTTATTTTTGCTTCTCTTTTTATATATAGATATTTTTTATATCATCAGTGTATACAGTGGCGGAGTCAGGAATTTAATGAAGGGCATGCACATTTTATTTTCAACTACGTCAAGAGTGTGCAAAATTAAATATACACTCATGATGGTTAATATTTAACCTCTATTCACCACATAATTTTTCAGCGAAGAGTGTGACCACCCTTCGCTAAAGGTGGCTTGCCCATGAGTGTATAAACCTTAACTTTTTTCCTTCTCACAAAGAAAATGGTGGTTTCTAACTTACCCAACATAACTACGACCCTTAACCTAAAGATTAGAGATGGACTTGCTTTAATTAGTTCTATAATCAATGCTACCAGCCTACCACTTCAGTTTAATTGGATAGTCAATCAGCTCTAATATCTTTTTTATCTCTCACGTATTTAGTGAGTGGCATTACAAGTAAGCCACAAAGATACATATGAAGTTAAAATATTGTAACAAACGTTACATAACTGAGATTTAAACTTACACATACAAGCAAAAAATTATATTTGGAAGATAAATAAACACGTATTCTTGTTACCTCACCTTGCCAATTAACTTGGGGCTTGTTGAAAGTCATGATGGGGAAGAGAACAGACATTGGTTTGAAGACCACTATTTACAATATAGTCAAAATTTACGAAATATTTAAATTTTAGCCACTAAGAAATTCAATTCCACTGATTCGAGTTTAAAACTGAAATTTGATAAAGTCTAAGTTCAGACCGTAGATTTGACATTTAAATGTCAATTTAAACTTCAGATCTTCGAATATGGAGTGGGAAATTTTGGCCCAAAGATCTAAGGTTGAGAATTGGTCAGAAAAAATTGACTTCAACCTAGTATAATAAAGTTGATTTTAGTGCAAAGTACTAGAAAAGGGATGAGACTGGTTGAAATTACTCATATTGTTGGAGAAATTTGGAAGTGAAAAATGGATGACATAGGAAAAAATTGATGGATTCTTCTCTACGACGTGTGATGCCTTTGGGTAGTTCTGAAATGCATTAAATTAGAACAGTTCATCCAATGATATTTTGTCCTTTATGCACTAAATTTTGGATATTTTTTAAAAGTTGACTAAGCTTTAAATACATGTAAAATCGAATATCTCGTGCAAATTCTAATAGTAACAATTATGTCAAAACCATGAGATTTTATAGCCATCTGTCGATTTGAGCTTAATTGAGTCGAGCATAGTACAAAACCAACTTCACACGTATTAGAGATCATGCACATTGGCAACTAATGGCAAGTGCTTGCACATACAATCACTTGGAAGACTGATATTTAAGGTATAATCAACATTAACAAATTTTTAGTTTAGTCACTTAAAAATCAACTTTAGACTTGCGGCACTTAAGTTAGAAAAATTGAATTTGAATTTACAAACTTAAAAATGTATTGGTCTAAATTTGGTTTTATCAAAGTCTCAACTTCAAACAGATGTTTAAAGTTCGATATATGTCTTGTGCAAGCAAATTTCAAACTTCAAGCCTATATATCTGAAGTTTGAACATTGAGTCCGACAAACAAACCTCAGATGAATATGTCTAAAATTGGCATAGCCCATTTAGAACTATATATATTTAAAAGTAAATTCATTTACAATTCTTTTTCGAAGTACTCAAATGCAAAACAACCCGCAGATTTCTTTAGTCAATATGGACTATTTTTTTGTTTTTTGTTTTGGCAATTGAAAGCACTTTATTAATTAACAAAGTGAGAACATAACAAAACTAAGGTGGACAAACCTATCCACCCTCTTCAGTGTCTACCCTCTAGTCCTTGTAGTAATACACAACTAACTACCACCTAATAACTATCAAGGTTTCAACTTTATAACTTATGCGGTATCTCCTATTTCCTCTGATCCTTATGCACAGACTCAGCCTGATGTGATGAAGCAGGATGGTATTGGGAGTAGCTTCATTCTGAAAAATTCTCTTACTTCCCCAAGTCCATATAGAGTGGATCACAGCTGCAAGGCTAGCCTTCAAGATGACACCTTTTTGTGTGTTTGCCCTTGGTATGTTATTTGACCCATCGCCATTCAGTATCCCAGTCCTGGATCCTCTCCTATACCACCATAGTGTTTTGAGTGTAAGAACACTCAAAAAAATAAGTGATTAGTATCAAGACTAAAGAGCAGAAAGCACATTCATAGACATAGGTATGCCCCATTTCAACAGCAAATATTTGGTTCTCAATCTCCCCAGAAATTGCAGCCACAAGATGGTCCGTTTGGGTTCACATAATTATGAGAGACCAATATTACGTGTTTGGAGTTTTTAGAGGTCCGTGAAAACCTAGATGTGTTGGCAAATATTAAACGTAGCGGGAATGTCAGAACAGCTTGAAAGTGAATAAAAACCAAAGAAAAATAAGTAACATTTTCGTACTCAATGAAGCATCGTATTCAACGAACCATATCATTGTTGGACACAATTTTAAACCTCTCCTGATTGTGTAGTCGCACGTCCCATAATAAGTTGGAGGAGTTCTAGTTTTGGCCTGGCCGGGTGTTATCAAACATCAGGATGAGCTTTCGAATGCAAATTTTTCTTCTGATGAGTGAATTTTGGAGTGATCTTCAACATTCATGCCAAAACCAAGTTGGTCAAATACTACATTATCTAAAGAAAACCCTCAAAAGGGATTTGTATCCAAGATGTGCCTATGGGAGTAGAAATCAACCGAGCCACCAGGTTTGCAAATAAGGTAAAATTCCTGAATTTGGTGGCCCTATGAATCACTGATTAAACAGCGAGCTTTAACCTGACAGACCAAAAGGATTTGCACTTGATCGCTAATGTACTGCTGACATAGTGTTTGTGAATTTGTAATTTTGAGAGGGAATGAGAAAAGGCAAATTAAGACCTTGCTTCCCGGGACACAAACAACGGCAGGGCAATCATTCTCAAAAAAGAAGGAAACAAGCCTGCAGGTATAGCAATCAACCACCCGAGACACCAGGCCTGAGAATAAGGCCAAATTCCTCCCCGATCAAAGAGCAG
Organism: Capsicum pubescens; assembly: GCA_030864215.1. Classification (NCBI taxonomy): domain Eukaryota; kingdom Viridiplantae; phylum Streptophyta; class Magnoliopsida; order Solanales; family Solanaceae; genus Capsicum; species Capsicum pubescens. The sequence goes on from CM061539.1 coordinate 116,371,188, forward strand.
ATTTTAACCTAAGAGTCCGAAGCCATGCACGACTTTATATAATGAGTAATTTAAAAGCTCCTAAACTGATCTAGACCTATCACATTGTGGAGCACCATGGTATCCTTTAACCAGATTACTAAAGAACTTGCCAATCAAATGAGGCAGGGATTGAAGAGTTTTGGTGCATCTACTACTATATGCATCCCAGGTAAATCCACCAGCAGTTGGATAGCTACATAATAGGTTTTTTAACTGTCTTATCCGATGTCAAAGCTACCTACAAGGCTGAATATGCCACAACTGAATTATATATGACACCAAACTGAGCAAAGTTTTGAAGAAGGGGTAGATTAAAGAGCTAAGAGCAAGTTCAACCATCATCCTCATCTTCCTCATCAACATCGTCGCTTCCCTGATCAATAAGAATAACAGATTAGTTCAAAATCCCATCATATAAGATGTTATAACAACCAAACTTCAACTGACAGCGCGTATATAATAACAACTAAAAGGATGAGATGACCATTTAAGTAAATATTATTAATCCCACATATAAATATAACACAGAGCCACTAAGAAAAGGTTCGGACATATTAGCAGTAATTATAGATGTAAATCACTTGTTTGACTGTTGTCTGGATCATATAACTGCTTTTTGCAGGAAATAGACGACATGAGTGGCAACTTTCTAGCAATTCAGCACACCTAAAATCATATTTTATTTACATGTGGCGGGAAGCAATGAGCTAGTTTCCTCAGCAGAAGTCATCCAAATAAAAGATTAGGTATTGCATATGCAATTTCCTAGCTTTGGGCCTTTGACTTCTATGGAAACTCGGACCACATGTATGGGACTCCAAGACGTTTTTGTCCCAATTTACCCTGAAATCCCCTCCTTCACAAGCTGTAACAACTTTCTAGTGGTAAACGATGAATACACGGGTTTGAGGATAATGTCAATTCTCTGTCCTGGAAGCATAACTTTCTTTGAGAAGTGTAGATTTCTTCCCCACTTCAGCAGAAAAAAGGTGTGGATTTCCTCCCCTAATGCCTCAGCTTGCCCTCTTTTTACCGGTTGCCTATGTCCCATCACTTTTTTGGGCATGTGTTTGTTTTCCTTCTAAGGGTTTAATAAATCATACGGATTGAACAGTACCATGACCATCGATTACTAAAGCAATCCAAGACACAACTGAATTCACCACAACGCATCAGTTTGTATATATACCATAACTAAGTTGTGTGGTTCTGACTGTAGCATCTTGAAGGGAACGGTTAATCATTGGAATCGAGACACGAGTACTTGTGATATCCAGTTCAGCTAAATGGCTAACCCAAACACTAAAATGTTTAGGAGATAATTATGCATCTCTGAATGTTTGTTTCATGACATATGCACCATTTATTTAGTGAACAAAGGTTTTGACTTTTAACAAGGAAACAGTGAGACAGGAATGGATCAAAGGACAGCAAGAACATCATAGTACATTTAACCAAAAATAATCAGAAGATCTAATAGGTTAGTCAGAAAAGCATAGCACAAGACAGAAGGTCCAAATCAAGCAACTTTAAAAATGAAGATAGTCTATTCTCATCAATATTTACCTCTTCATCGTCCTCTTCTCCATCAGAACCTTCTTCATCAGCTTCCTACAAGCAGAACACGAATTTCTCTTAGCTTGAAGAAGGTAACAGAGAGGAGATCACATCAGATAATCTTGAAAGGGTAAAATGTTACTACATTGTTAAAATATTTCAGCGGATTAGGCCATAAGTCCTCCTTAATTATCTCTCCCACCTGCAGTCACAGGGAAACATATATAATATCTGAAAGAAACTGGACTTTTACAAGCTTAGGTTTGTCGCAGTACACAATGTATTCAGTTTCTGATAAGAAAATCAGAGAAAGGGCAAAAGATGAAATAATCTCATCAACCGTTAACAGAAGTTGCCATATAATACGAATTCATCAAAAGATCAGCAGCAATTAATGCGACAAATAAATAGTTTCAAGCAGCCAGATACAACAATTACCTCATCACTAAGCCCATCCGAAATATCTTTAAGCTGAGTTTCAGAAAACCAACTAAAAAAGCTGCATCCATCAGCATAAGGTTATTGGTGATAGAAAAAGATCTCAGATACATCTCACCATATCAATAGAAATTAGACATATGTTAATGTCTTAGAATATTCAACCAAGCAATGTATGGAACAATTATCAGTACATAATCTTCCTTAGTCCAGATTTTCATTTTCCTTCCAAATCTTTACTTGAATAATCTTTGTAACTCCACAGAGACTATTTTGTCAGATATCAGGGAGCTTCCTACCTCAAAGCATGGAATTAGCAAGCCCAGAAGGTTAGTTAAATTCTCGAGAAAGTGAGCAACAAGTACCTTTCCTCTGATGGTGGCCGCTTGTTTCCTTTCATCTCAGGATTACCGCCATATGCCGCACCCTTCAAATTACAGTTATTCATCAAGGTTCCGTGGAAAAGGGGCCTCTAGGAAGAAGAAAAGGAGGCTTCTAACACATAGCAAGTTACACGAGTGTAGCCATTACCATGCCTTCCTTCCACTTAATGGTCGTACCAGTTATCTTTGTTGATCCTTCATCAAGGAATGTATATGTCTTGACAAGTTTTGTATCTTCAAAATAAGGATTTGGTTTGAATTTCTGCAGGTTGAAAGAAAAAAATAGAAAGTCATCAGCAACTTGTTGCAAACTCTATGCGATGATATTAACTGTTGACGCATATTTAGTACAGCCTTTCAGTAGAGAGGAGTGTCTTCAAAAACAAAGAACTTACAAAAGTAAGGGAATAACCGGATGTAACATCTTTGAAATCCTCCACATCAAGAGAATCTAAGTACTTGAAGATCTAAATCAAAGGAAGAAGATTGTTAAGAAAAAGATACCATCCTCGCATAATATATCAAAGAACAACCACCTAAATAACAGACACTATACTAAGATATCACAAAACATTTAAGACATGCCAAAGAAAGTTCTCTAATAAGTCGAAGTTGAATAACATGTCAAACCTTCTGATCTTCCACATTCAAAAGCTCACCAAGGGCAGGGTGACTTAAGAACTGCATACACAAAAGTTATTTTTACAGAAAAATGTCGGATTGCTTTTCCACCACAGGGATGCTAATTGAAATTCAAAAAGACATTGACTGGACTTACGGCAGTAACCCAAAAGTCAGGAATTGATTTGATGACTTCATTCCTTTTCTCGTAAACAGGCCTCCTTATCTCATTATACTTCTGTTCAATTTGTAATACCTCCTCACTAGCTTGTTCGTTAACCTGCACAGTGCAAATCAAGAATGGATGGTACAATGCAAAAGCTATTAACAGCATTTACTAAACAGATTAAGATGCAATTAAGACGATCACTTGAGAAGTACTTGAAACAGTTCCATTGAGACAGTAACTATTTTATAGTGTTAAGTTGACCAAACAAGGGAATCAGACTGTCAAAGAATGTGCATGTTATAAAGCTAATAACAACTGGACAAAACTACAGTGCGAGTAATTGCTAGAGAATGATTTAGCTAATGCATGTCACTAAAACATGCAGTAGATATCAAGAAACACGTGTTTTAAGGACTTCGAATTTCGAAGCCACAGTTAGAACTTGAATCTTGATGAACACAGTAACCCAAATCCAAACCATTAACTAATTTTCCATTGTACTCAAAATCATGTATTCTGAAATCATCCTCATGAGTTTGCCCAGCAAGAAAAGCTCCAACCTGCAAATCAAGTACCCAAAAAGAACAAAAGAGAAAGGAGAAAAGAACTGCGTATTTTGGTAACTCTCTAGGAGTCATCTTTAACCTTAAAGCAATATGGACTTTAAATGGCATGTTCAGTGTGTCACTGTATTCTTTCTTGTAGCGGACATCCGAAGCATCATCATTGACATTAATAATTCATATTGTAGTATATAAATAAATAAGCAAAAGCATGTTGATCAGAAAAGGAAAAGAAATAAGTAAGAGAGTAACCACCACATTGCCAGCAAACTTTTGAAAGTAAGTACAATATCTGTCAATTGGCTGGTTGTCCAAAATATCAACAGGCAGACTGGCAGCGAGTTCAAGTGACTCCTCTAGCAGACAAGTTTTTAATGAGGACAAAAGAAAAGTATCTTGCAAAATAAATAGTAGTAACTGGATCTGGCAGACCAAACTTAACCATAAAAATATGTTAGACAATTAAGATGTTACTCTTTTAGCCTACAAACTAAGTCGTTACACAGACCCATTTAAAGTGAACAGCTTTGATGGCTTATTATGGTTAATAGGTGTTTTCCAGATAGACCTCTTTTATGGACATGGTTAACACTTTGCAATGACGATAAAGCCATAAAAATCTGTACTTGCCAAAGAGAAATGTATATATGTACTCATAGAAGGTGGGCACATGTCAATAAGTCAATAACATGAGCATTAGGAACTTCCAAAAGAACTTTTCTTTGAAAGGATCGGACCAAGAAAACACAGCTAGATATTTGTGTGCTATAAAACATCTCATGTTCTTTTGAAAATTCATAAAAAGAATAATCTCATTAAGGGTAAATTGAGAAATTTAAAGTTGATTTGTTACTCTACTAAATATAAAAAGGTGCTAATTCTTTTTGGGACGGACTAAAAAGGAAGGAGTGACATAAATTGGGACAGAAGGAATATGATTTTAGTTCCAGACTTGCAATGTCTAAAACACAGGTTGAGATACCCTACTACGTCAATCAATAACGTCTCAATCCTAAATTTAAACTATTGATCTTAAAAGTAATGTAAATAAAAGTCCAACAGGAAAATGAAGCATAACTGCTAATCCTAAGGGAATTCTTAGTCATCCAAAAAAAAAGAAAAAAAAAGAAATGAAGCATAGCATTCATCAATTGTTAACAATCATATCCATATGCTCTAAACGGAACTGACTTAGATAGAAAAGTATCATAACATTGTATCAGTTATTAACAATCATAGTTCATTACATGCAGAGGTGGATCTAGGATGTTCAAGTTTCAGGTGACACACCCTTTGAACAGTAGCATGGTTTCAATATTTACAGAAGAGAGGATAAATGATTTTTACATCGCCTTTGTCCACAGGGAGAGCCTTGGCTCGTTGATTTAAGCGAGTCTTTATTTAGGAGAGGTTTTGGGCTCAATTCTTCTAAACCACAATTTTTATAAAACATTAAAGCATCATTTAGATATTTGGCAAAAGAATGTCGAAGAACAAATTCGAACTCATTACCCCGGAAAACGGAACTTGACTTTTTGCCATTGGCACTATACAGTCACTGGTTACTCCACTAGCATGGCTTTATATTTATACAAATTCTAAAACATATATACATATAAATAGTTTCAACTTGGCACCCCTATGCTTGTACATAGATCCGACCCTTATTACATGATTTATTACCATTATAAGTCTTCACAATTTATCTGTAGATTTTTTATAAACAATGATTCTTTTTCGGATTGAACTAGGTTATGACTTGAGCCGTCAGTCTCACTACAGTTCTTGGCGCAAATGGATTGGTCTTTACGTACTAATGTATGAATGGAATTTGCTCATCTTTCGCACCTTTCATTACACTAGCCTGATTTCCTCCACTTTCTGAAATGCAGTTACTTTCTATTTCGTTTTTTAATAAAGACTGCATGATTTGTATGTCCGTGATCCAACATTAAATGTTTTATTTCGAATCCACTAAATACTTTGTAATGGATGTCATAAATCCAAATAGCCAAAATTTAATACGGAAAGTTTCATTCAAATCTAAGAAGATAAAATGAATTGTACATTAGAGGATCCCATTGAGTCTGGCTGACAGTGGATTGGGTGAAAATTGCAGTTAGCAAGCTACAATGAGTGATTAGTTGACAGATTTCTACAGGATGAGGGGATTATGGGTTATTGAAAGAAAATTCGATAAGGAGTAAAAAAATCAATGACGCGACAGATATTTAGGGAGATATATTAGGCAGTGTCATAGAGAATCAGATAGTGTTAGTAACACATTGATTGAGGGTATGGATTGTAGTCTCTTAATGTGATTTAGGGCAAAGTTATCTCATAAGCTAGCTTTTGGGGTTGCATTAGGCCCAAGGTCCATCATTTGAACCGATAGTAATCTCTAACAAGTGGCTGCCAATTTATTATTCTCCTGTTTATACTACCACAGATACCGCCATCAACAATGACACATCAGAATAAAATCAGGAAAGCTAGCAGCAGAGATTATGTGCCTTAGTGTTTTGGAAATGATCCCCTTTTGTTGTTGAAGTGTATGCTAGCCAGATTGAAAGGTTGTCATTTGCTTATAAAACACAACTTCAAAAATCCAGAACTAAAAGCACCAACCCCTCTTTTGTTCCATTCGATCCATCACGTTATCTTAAGAAGTTACAAGTGTACTACTCCTAGCAAAAAATCCGCTTCTTGTCTTCTCCTTTTGTCGCTTTGCGATGCTAAGAAAAAAACAGGAGGACAATTGTTCAACTAATCATTTCCAATTACAGAGGAATTTAACATTCCCTCCGTCCCAACTTCTCCCTTTTTGAGAGTCAATTTGATTAATTTTTGAAGCTAAACTGGGTTAGATCACCTCGATATCTTAAAACCATAAGTAAGATATTCAAAAACCATACTAAAAATACTATAAGTTGCAATTCTTCTCATGTTAAAAGTACATTTTAAAATATTGGTCAAAGTTCACTTAGTTTGAATATCTAAAAGCGAAAAAGACCAGGCAATTTTGGACGGTGGGAGTAACAAACTTCAAATCTTCTCTAATTTTTGTCAATAACTGTAACATCATACACTTTCGGGCTAGAATTTGAACCGTTCTTCATACGTGTATAGGCCCGAACCTAATGATTTATATTTATTTATAAGTGTTGAGATCAATTTAGTGTGGGAACAACTTGGAGATGAATTGAGGTCATAGAAATCTCCTAGCTCAAAGATGAGAACTTTCCTACCGATTGAGTCTTAGTAGACGGTCTTACTTGGGTCAACTTCCAAATCTCCCAACCTATTTTTAATCCCCCAAATCGTCCTAAGCTAAGAAAATGATTCTCAAATCCCTCACTTCCTCTTCTCTCCCAAAAAACAAACTTCCAATCCTAAATTTTCAAGAAGGATCAAAGATTAAAGTTTATTCTCAATATTCTACCATCGAGTTCGTCATCAAGGGTACGTGGAACAAATTCAAGTCAAGTAAGTATTAAATGGTTTCATATATTTCAAGCTAGGATTTTCAATTCCAAGAGTTATTCCCAAATTCTTACACAAGGTATGTTGAACACTCTCTACTTCTCCCTCCCTCCCTCCCTCCCTCCCTGTACAAATTGTTTTCTAATCTTTATTTGAGGGTTTTGAGACATGGAAATGGCTATTTGAAAGAGTCAACAACAAAAACAACAACAACAAACCCAGTGTATTCCCACAAAGTGGGGTCTGAGGAGGGTAAGATGTACGCAGTCCATACCGCTACCTTCGAAGAAGTAGTGCTATTTGAAAGAGTGATTGGCATAATTCGAATGTGAATGTTAAAGATTATGAGTAGTGGAACTATGCTTACCAAGTCTTTCTACACGCTTTGAATTACAACGACGGATAAGTATGTCACCCCGTCCTTTTGAACTATAGAAAGTATTGAATCTTATGACATGCTTTAAGACTCTTACAAAAATTTAACGATGATTATGTTTATGATTTTGAATGACGGGGTTAATAGCCAATAAATGTTTTATGATAATGATTTTGGCATGATATGAATGACTTGCAAGTCTTGGTATGACAATACCAAAATGTTAATGCCTTTATGAAAGACTATAGGGATAAATGTTTATAAACAATATTTTAATTGCGCTTAAAGAGAATTATGTAGTTCACCGAGAAGAGTTAAGTCCTAGTGACCAACGCCTGAAACCTATGTTTTGCCGACATAGGGATGGTTGGCTCTCTAACGGGACAACCTTATGATGTTTCCTCTATGAGGATGATATGATATGATAGTCAAATGACGTTTATCTCAATTCATGCAAACATGGATTGAGGCTCCACCAGTTGGGTATGGACCGGACCCATATAGCCAGTAGGTACCTTGATGTCGGTGAAACTACATAGTTCAGGATTAAAATTTCAATAAATGGTTATGTCTTATATTTTTGAGTCACTTGTCCCATATTTTTCCTTATTATGATTTATGTTAAAGACTTTTATGGCTTACTTTTTAAACTGCTCTGTCTTTTCCCCAGGTTGCATACCAGTACTGGTCGTACTGACCGTTCCTGGACGCTTTCCTCGTGGTTCTGTGCATCATTAGCATTCTTTGCGACAACTTACATGTTAAGAGTACAAAGTGTTAGCAGCTTCATAGACTAGGCAGTTAGCTTCAAGGAGTTAGCTACTCGCAAGTTGTAAGTTATAACTAACTGGTAGATAGGGAATCTCGTAGTTAGTTATGATCACTACTCACAGAAGTGTTCTATAAATACCAACTACATGTAATATTTTTTCGATAACTAATTGAATAATATTGAACTACTCATTCTCCGTAAACTTCATTCTTCTTCCTTCTTTCTTCTTCTTCTTCCCTCTTACTTTCTTCACCACTGATTCAAAAGGTGTGAACTACACCTAGGTTAATCACATGGTATCAGAGCCACAAAGCTAGAAGCTATAGCTCGGTGGTGATCGTTCGTTGATTGGTGTAAAGATTCAAGGTGCACGTCTGCTGTTGATCAATCTTGAGTCGAGATTTTCTAGTTATTTTGTATTTTTGGTGATCTAAAAATTCTTGAGGGAGCGATTCTATGTTATTTCATCTCTGTTTAGTTAAAAATCAGCTATGGCAAATGTTGAAAGAGGTGATGAGAATGAGGGAGTAACTCACAACAATTGACTATAATCATCCATTGTTTTTGGTCCAGCAGATCAGAGTGGTATTCAAATTGTTTCTTTACAGTTAGCAGGTATGGAAAACTACTCTATTTGGTTTCGTTCCATGAGAGTTGCATTGCTAAGAAGAAACAAGTTGGGGTTAATTAATGGAACATGTACCAAAGATAAGTTTCCTGCAGAATTAGGAAATCAATAGGAAAGGGTCAATGCAGTTGTGTTATCTTGGATTATGAATTCTGTGTCGAAAAATTGCTTGGTGGAATTATGTATGCGGCTATTGCTAAGGTAATGTGGGATGATATGCATGAAAGATTTCATAGGATAGATGGTGCTAGAACTTTCAGATTTGCATAAGGAGATTGCTACTTTTACTTAAGACAGTGCATTTGTGTCCGCATACTTCTCTAAACTAAAGGATTTGTGGGAAGAATGAGTCTTTGGTGCCTGCATCTGGTTGTGATTGGGATAAATCAAGAAAATTTGTATTGCATTTACAAAAATTGAAGTTATTTCAGTTCTTGATGGGCTTGAATGGTGTTTATATTCAAGCAAGAAGTCAGATTCTTCTTATGATTCCTATGCCTACGGCTAATCAGGCTTATGCCATGATCTTGAGTGATGAAAGCCACAAGTCAGTGGTCAATACTGCAGGGTTCTTGGTGCTAATCCAGTGATGAATTCAAGAGGAGGTGATGTTGCTATGTATTCAAGGAATGCAGGTGGAACCAGTCAGTTTCAGAGGTTTAAAAAGAGCTATAATGTGCAGTGTGAATTCTGCAGAGTGAAGGGACATACTAAGGATAATTGTTGGAAGATCATTAGGTATCCACCTGATTTCAAGAACAGAAAGACGCCTAAAATGGAAGGTGGTGCAGTATCCAATGCAGTGATAGATCAAGATAATATCTCAGGACAAGAGTCTTATGTTCAGCCTGGTAATCCTGGTGTGGCTGGCCCAAGCAGTCAAGGCACAGGTGTTCAAGGTGCAAGACAATGCTCTGAGTCTCATGTCTCAGGAGGTTATTCAAACACAGGTCTGCAGATGTCTCAGATAAATCAGATGGGAACTGCAGATTTCACTAAAGAGCAATATGAACAAATAGTTCAGCTGATCAGTCAGAACAGAAAAGCAGCAAATGATTTCGAATCAGCCAATGCAACAGGTATTAGTAATGTTTTTTTGGTATCTTTTTAAGTACATGATGGATAATTGATACTGGTGCCACAAATCATATGGTGTCTGAGAAAAGTCAATACTGAATCCTGCAATGCCTAAACAAGTATAGCTTCCTGATGGTGATACAACTTTAGTTAAACATGGGGGGACATGTTCTTTGACAAAGAGAATGTCATTTCAAATGTGTAGCACTAGCTCGAGTTTCAGTTCAATTTACTATCGGTACGTAGAGTGACAAAAGAGTGGCAGTGCTCAGTGAATTTTTCCCTGATTTAAGTGTCTTCCAGGATATCTCTACTGGAAAGGTGAGAGCGAGTAGACTAGAAGGAGGTTTATATCTACTCAGCGATCAAAATGACGAGTGCAGTCAAGATGTTGGCAAGTGAAGCAGCTGGTGGTTCATGTATGAGCAAAGACATTAACAGTCGAACAGACGTAGATCTGTGGCAAAAGAGATTTGGTCATGTATCTTCTAGTATACTGCAAAGATTAGTGTGTGAGAAATAATAGTTGACAGAGTAAGAAATTGTACAATATGTCCTAGTGCAAAACAGCACAGATTGCCTTTCTTGAGTAGCAGTATTAAGACTATCAGTTGTTTTGATGTTGTTCACATGGACTTGTGGGGTCCTTATAAAATTTTAGGGCTAAGCATATTTTGGTTCAAACCGAAAAACCAAACCGAAATTTAATTTTGGTTTCAGTTTCTCGATTTTATTCGGTTATTCGGATCGGTTTCGAGTTTAAATCTTAGAAATTCGGTTAAACGGTTCGATTTTTGATTTTTTTCAAAAATAAAAGTCGGTTAAACCGAAAAAAACGAAATTATATAAATAATATATATTTTTTATTATATATATAAAATATATATTTTTTTATTATATATATTCAGTATAAAAATATAATATATAGTCCCTCCGTCCCATTTTATGTGTCGCCTTTTGATCAGGCACGGAGTTAAAGAAATGAGTGATGACTTTGTTAAGTTTACAAAATTACCCCTCTTAAAGTTTACTTTTTAGTTGTCTTTTCTTATTAAGTGGGACCCAGTAAGAATAAAATGGGGATATTGCCATTAAATAGTTACCAAATAAGGAAAGATGACATTCTTTTTTGGGACGGACTAAAAAGGAAATGGCAACACATAAAATGGGACGGAGGAAGTAATAAGTAACCCAAACCGTCAAACGTCTTACGAATTACAAGTTATGTCCTTAACCCTAAGTGTTCATTTCAACACTGGTTGTTGACTTGTTTCAGGCTTTCCGCGGCGCTTCGAGGAGACGAGACAACAAGTGTCGAGTTTCCGACTGCAGTTATATATTATCTTAAACTTATGGTTATTTCATTTCATGCGTGTTGAGTTATTTATATTTGGGAATGAAAAATAGGTTGGAAAAAATCATTTTTTCAAAAAAATCACCAATTTTAAATGCCAATCATGACAAAGAAAGGCTCACTACTTTAATCTTCAAAATCGAAATAAAAATCTGAAATAACCACACCAAACCGAAATTATTTCGATTTGGTTACGGTTGTCATTTTCGTCAATCCGAAAACCGAAAATCCGAATCGATATTAAACAACCAAACCGAACAAACTGAATGTCCACCCCTATAAAATTTCCACTATGAATGATAAAAGATTTTTCTTGACAATTGTGGATGATGTCTATTAAGTTGGTCATTGGAGGGTCTACGGTGAACGTTATTAGTGCCTACACCCCGCAAGTAGGTTTGGACGAGGAGGAGGAGGACTTTTGGGAGGTTTTAGATGAGGTGGTGAGTAGCATCCCGAGCATTGAGAACTTTTCGTAGGAGGGGATTTTAATGGGCATATTGGGTCTTTGTCGAGAGGTTATGATGATGTGCATGGCGGTTTCGGTTTTGGGGAGCAGAATGAAGGAGGAGCTTCTCTTTTGGATTTTTCTAGGGCTTTTGGGTTGTGGATAGCGAATTCGAGCTTTCCGAAGAAGGAGGAACACCTTATTATGTTTCGTAGTCAGTGACCAAGACTCAGATAGACTTTTTGCTTCTTAGGAAAGGGGATAGAGCGCTATGTAAAGACTGTAAAGTCATACCTAGCGAGAATCTTTCGACTCAGCATAGATTGTTGGTGATGGACTTGGTTATTTATAAGGGCAAAAAGAAGAGAAGTGTGGAGGCTCGGCCCAGGATTAAGTGGGGTATCTTGACTTTGGCTAATGCTTTGGAAATGGAGGAGAAATTGAAGAGTAGGGGCGTGGGACGGTAGAGGGGGTGTGGATAGTATGTGGGAGACGACCGCCAGTTGCATTAGGGAGACCGCTAGAGAACTGTTGGGGATCTCGAGAGGTCGATATGGCAAGCATCGAGGAGACCGGTGGTGGAACAAAAAGGTTAAGCGAAAGGTGGAGTCTAAGAAGGTGGCTTATGCTAAGTTGGTTGAGAACAAGGATGATGAGGAAAGGCAGACGAGTAAGGGGGAGTATAAGGTAGCTAGAAGAGAGGCTAAGTTAGCGGTTAAAGCGGCTAAGACGGCAGCTTTTGAGAGCTTGTATGCGGCTTTAGAGGAGAAAGGCGGAGATAGGAAGTTGTATAGGCTTGCCAAGGCCAGGGAACGGAGGACTCGTGACCTTGACCAAGTGAAGTGCATCAAAGGAGAGGATGGTACAGTGTTGGTTGAGGATGCCCTCATTAGGGAGAGGTGGCAGTCCTATTTTCATAAACTTTTACACGACAAGGAGGACAAAGGTTTCGTGTTGGGGGACTTGGAGAAATCTGAGGAGTGTCGCGATTATGGTTATTGTAGGCGTATTAAGGTCGGGGAGGTCAAGGAAGCTATTCGTAGGATGCGGCGGGGTAGGGCGACGGGGCCAGACGAGATTCCAGTGGATTTTTGGAAGAGCACTAGCGAGGCAGGTTTGGAGTGGTTGACGAAGATACCTGAAGCGTGGAGGTGGAGTACGATGATTCCAGTGTATAAGAACAAGGGAGACATCCATAGTTGCAACAACTATAGAGGTATTAAGTTGTTGAGTCATAGTATGAAGGTTTGGGAAAGGGTGGTAGAGTTGAGGATTAGAAGGATCGTGACGATCTCTGAGAATCAGTTCGGTTTCATGCCAGGTCGCTCGACCACTGAGGCCATTCACTTTGTGAGGAGATTAGTGAAGCAGTTTCAGGAGAGGAAGAAGGACTTGCACATGGTGTTTATTGATCTTGAGAAGGCATATGACAGAGCTCTCAGAGAGATTATGTGGAGGTGCTTGGAGGCTAGAGGGGTGCCCGTGGCATACACTAGGTCGATTCAGGATATGTATGATGGTGCGAAGACTCGTGTGAGGACGGTAGGTGGAGATTCGGAGCACCTTCCAGTTTTGATAGGGTTGCACCAGGGATCGACTCTTAGCCCGTTTTTGTTAGCCTTGGCGATGGATGTTTTGACGCGACATATTCAAGGGGAGGTGCCTTTGTGTATGTTATTTGCAGATGATGTGGTACTGATTGATGAAACTCGAGGTGGAGTTAACGATAAGTTGGAGATTTGGAGACACACTTGAGTCTAAAGGATTTCGGTTTAGTAGAATCAAGACAGAGTACTTGGAGTGTAAGTTCAGTGATGTGTCATAGGAGGCTGGAGTGGTTGTGATGCTGGACTCTCAGGCCATTCAGAAGATGGAGAGTTTCAAATATCTGGGGTCTATGATTCAGGGCAATGGTGAGATTGACGAGGATGTCACGTATCGTATTGGGGCAGGGTGGTTGAAATGGAGGCTCGCTTCGGGAGTTCTATGTGATAAGAAGGTGCCCCCAAAGCTTAAAGGTAAGTTGTACAGAATGGTAGTCCGGCCAGCTATGTTGTATGGAGCGGAGTGTTGGCCAGTTAAGAACTCCCACATCCAAAAGTCGAAGGTGGCGGAGATGAGAATGTTGCGATGTATGTGTGGACATACCAGGAAAGATAGGGTGAGGAATGAGATTATTCGGGAGAAGGTGGAAGTTGCCTCGGTGGAGGACAAGATGCGAGAAGTGAGGTTACGTTAGTTCGGGCACGTGATGAGGAGGGGCTCTGATACTCCAATGCGGAGGTGTGAGACACTGGCTATGGATGATTTTAGGCGGGATAGAGGTAGACCGAAGAAATATTGGAGGGAGGTGATTAGACATGATATGGAGCAGTTACAGCTTACGGAGGACATGACCCTTGATAGGAAAGTGTGGAGGACGCAGATTAGGGTATAGGGTTAGGGGGTGGGAGTTCGTCGGTAATAGTAGGGGAGCGTTCTTTTGCGTCTGGAGTTTCTTGTTCGTGGTGTTGTGGCTATAGTATTATCGTGTGGGTATTTTGCACATCGTACTAGTTTATATGCACTTATCTTTTGTGTTTGTTATACTGTTAGTTTATTTTGCGTACTGTACTAATTTATATGCACTTATCTTTTGTGTTTGTTATACTGTTATCGGTCCTAAGCCAGGGGTCTATCGAAAACAGTCTCTCTACTTCACCTGAGATAGTGGTATGGTCTGCGTACACTCTACTCTACCCCACTATGTGGGAATACACTGGGTATGTTGTTGTTGTTGTTGAATTGTGGATGACTTCTCAAGATTTACTTCGGTTTACTTATTGAAATTTAAATCTGAAGTGTGTGTGATCATTCAACAATTCATTGCTTATGAAGAACTCAATTTGACAAAACTGTTAAGGTAGTAAGATCAAATAATGGGACTGAGTTTGTTAGTTCAATATGTAATAAGTTGTTTAAAGCTTCAGACACTATACATCAAACCACTTGTGAACACACACCTCAGCAAAATGGTGTGGCAGAGAGGAAGCACAAGCACATACTTTAAGTCACAAAAGCATTAGGTTTCAAGCAGGGATACCAATACATATGTAGGGCTATTGTGTTTTAGTTGTTGTCTACATTATAAACAGGCTTCCAAGCTCAGTCCTAGAGTATCAAACACCTTATTCAAGGTTATATGGCACACTACCAGGTTATAGTCACCTCAGAGTTATAGGGTGCTTATGCTATGCCAAGGTGCTAAATGAACATGATAAGTTGATGGCTAGAGCTAAGTCTACTGTTCTATTGGCCAATATTCTGAGGTTCAGAAGGGGTATGCACTGTATGATATAGTTAATAAGATGGCGTTTGTAAGTAGAGATGTGTCATTTAGGGAAGACATTTTCCTTTTCAAAGGGCAAAGTACTCGATCTAATGTCTTCCCTAAATGACACATCATTTATTTTCTTTAGAATCTCCACTGACCATTTGGTGTAATGACCAAGTGCATATGCAACTTCATAATGTACTACATGAGTCACAGCAGCTTGAGGCAGATGTTCCACAAGAACAACCTCAGGGTATACATGAAGAAGTAGTGCCACCACCTGCACAAGTGGTGGTGCAGGAACAAAGGAGATCAACCAGAGGAAGGAAACCTCCGGTACGAATGACAAATTTTGTATCTCTGGACATTCACAGGGATGTTTCTTACTCCATCTCCAATCATGTGTCATAGAGTAGGTTGTCTGATAGATATCAAGGAGTTTGTTGCATCTTCTTCAGTTGTTATTGAACCTAATACATACTCAGAAGCCTGTAAGACCCTAGGTGGATAGCTACTATGAAAATTGAAATTGAAGCTCTCACATCTAATCACACTTGGGATGTGGTTACACTACCTAAAGGGAAGAAATCTATAGGTTGCAGGTGGATCTATAAGATTAAGTATAAAGCTTCATGAGAGGTTGAAAGATTTAAGGCTAGACTGGTAGCCAAAGGGTATAGCCAAAGAGAAGGTATAGACTGCGTGTTGGCAACTGCAGCAAGTAATGGTTTGTGCATCAAATGAATGTTTATAATGCTTTCTTGAATGGTGATCTTACTGATGAGATATACATGCAGATGCCAGAAGGATTTGCAAGCCAGGGGGAGAATGTAGTGTGCAGACTTGTCAAATCCTTATATGGATTGAAACAAGCTCCCAGGCAGTGGAATGCAAAGTTATGAGATGCCTTGGTGAAGTTTCAGTTTGTTCAGAGTAAATATGATCCATCATTGTATATTAAGAAGACAAGTGAGGTATTGTACTAATACCGGTGTACGTTGATGATATGTTGATCAGTGGTGATACTCTAAAGCTGATAGAAGAAACAAAAGTAACTCTGCAGCAAGCTTTTAAAATGAAAGAACTTGGAGAACTGAGACATTTCCTTGGTATAGAGTTTGCTAGGTCTGAGAAGGGAATTTTAATGCATCAAAGAAAGTATGCATTAGAATTGTTGTCTGATTTAGGACTTGGAGCAGCCAAGCCTGCAGTGACACCTATTGACTACAATGTGAAACTGACTATAAGAGAATTTGATGATCACATCAAACATGTGCAACCAGAAGTTGATCCTCCAACACATCAAGGAAGATATCAAAAGTCGATTGGGAAGTTGTTATGTCTAACAATGACTAGGCTAGACATCTCTTTCCGTGTTCAAACACTGAGTCAGTTTCAGCAAGATCCCAAAATATCTCATATAGAGGCTGCAATAAGAGTGGAAAGGATGCAATAAGAGTGGAAAGATACATAAAGAACCAACCAAGACGGGGCATTCTTCTCTCCCGTGGTGCTAATGAGCATGTAAGTGCTTACTGCGATGCTGATTGGGCATCATGTCCTCAAACCAGAAGGTCTATCACTGGATACCTAGTGAAGATTGGTGACTCTGTCCTGGAAATCGAAGAAACAAGCTACTGTATCTGGAAGATCAGCCGAAGCTGAGTTTAGGAGTTTGGCAGATGTAACGGCTGAGTTAACATGGATTCTAGGATTGGTAAAGGAGATTGGTATTGATTTAGTTCTTCCAGCTGAAATTTATTGTGATAGTAAGTCAGCTTTACAGATAGTTGCTAATCCAGTATGAGAGAACTAAACACATAGACATTGATTGTTTTTCATTAGGAAAAGATTCTACAAGGGACAGTTTCAACTACCTACATACCAACTCAACATCAACCTGCATACTTGTTCACCAAGGGGCTTAACAGAGTTCAACACACTTATCCCAGATCCAAGTTAGGAATGTGTAACATATTCACTGCTTCCTAGCTTAAGGGGGAGTGTTAAGAGTACAAAGTGCTAGCAGCTTCTTGGAGTAGGCATTTAGCTTCAAGGAGTTAGTTACTAGCAAGTTGTTAGTTATAACTAACCAGTAGATAGTGAATCTCTTAGTTAATTATGATCTCTACTCATAGAAGTGTTCTATAAATACCTACTACATGTAATATTTTTTCGATAACTAACAACTAACTGAATAATATGAACCTCTAATTCCCTGTAAACTTCATTCTTCTTCTTTCTTTCTTCTTCTTCTTTTTCCTAATTACTTTCTTCTCCACTGACTCAAAAGGTGTTAACTACACCTAGGTTAATCACATTACGCAATTGATGAGCTCTCCATCTTCCGGAAGGCATATGATTTTTCTTCATATTAGACCTTCAGGGCCATGTCTCAACTTAGATATTTTACTCTTATGTTAG
The DNA here is from genome assembly GCA_030864215.1 of Capsicum pubescens. NCBI lineage: Eukaryota > Viridiplantae > Streptophyta > Magnoliopsida > Solanales > Solanaceae > Capsicum > Capsicum pubescens. The sequence continues at coordinate 116,388,815 of CM061539.1, forward strand.
AGGCTTCGTAGACCTACGTAGATGTTGTTTAAATGTTTTGTTCCAAACACTTGGTTAATTTTTTTTATATTTTAAATGGATTTTCTTTAATGGGTCTTTCTTCCGCAAATACTTATTGAAATGCTTATGATAATATGCTAAGAGATCCTCTCGGCCATTACGTCCAGGACCTTGGCTTGAGACGTGATAATAAGTCGAGACAATAATCATAATGTCTGGGCCATCTTCCGCACACCTCAACCAATTCCAAGGGGTACCTGCTATTGTTCTTGTTATTCTTTTCTCTATTATTTTTAACATGATCTTCAGTACTGTATTTCCTTTTCATTACCCGCTTAGAACTGCTTTACTTTAGTCGAGTAAACAACCTCTCTGCCTTCACAAGACCCCATTTGTGGGATTACACAGGGTATACCTCCCAGATACTGGGCAACTCTGTCGACCAACAAACTTCAGATATCTCCCCTGCTTTACACTCAAATCTGTCTACTCACTCTACAACATCTCCAAAAAAATCTAAGCTAACCGTAAATTCCACAAAAAGAATGATCCTAAATTCCTAATACAACACAATCAATTAATCAAGAGCCCATTTGTTCTATTTGAACATAAACCTAAAACAAAATCTTTTCTTTCGCTCAAACAAATAAAAGCCATTAAGAAACATCTAGCCCCAAACAAATTTTTAAAAAAAAAAAAACTCTTCAACAATTCCCATAATGCAGAACCATACAAAAGGGTATATTCTTTTACTAAATTCCACAATTTCCAGAAAAAAATACCACATGCATTATGAAAAGAGTTGAAAAAAAAAACCTTTTCGAGTTCATCTTGAACTTCTTGAAGTTTCTCAATGGAGAAAACAAGTTGAGTGTCAATTTGATCTGCGTTTTCCTCAACTGCTGTCTTCAATTTCTTAGCATGGTCAACCACCATTTTGACCAAACCCTAGGAGTGGATTGCTAAAACCCTAAGAAGAAGAAGAAGGGAGAGTGAATTTCTGTGTTTGCTCCAATCAAAGAAGGATCTTTTTATTTCCCCTCACTTTTCTCTTATAACATTCTCTGTCATCCTCGTACGTTGACTTCACCTGGAGACACGTCATTACATTTCCAAATTAATACACTGTTTTTACAAACTAAACTAATGTGTTAATACTCTTCAAAAATATTATTGTACTTATGTTAGTGTTAGTGTCGTACACTCGTACTTAATTATTTTTAGAAAATCCAATAATGTATTCAAAGATATTTTTGAATAATCCAAACAATAAATTTGACCAATTTTGTAGAATTGAATGGAGCTAAAGCCTCAATTTATTTCTAAAATGCTTTTTTAAAATACTATTAATTGCACTTTTTCTAATTTTAGATGATAAAAAGTTAGTCTTAAACAAAATTCATTGTTTTGTTGTAGTAGACATATGAGCACTAATGTATTAGTAGTTTCTTCATGTCGTAACCGTTTGATCATGAAAATTACTTTTTTTCGGAGTTGGAGTTGGAGTTGGAGTTGACCATGTCTTTTTGAAAAAAAAATTTAGACTTTTAAAAAATCTTTTTTAAATATGATTTTATGCCCTTTTAAAAATTATCAAAATCACTCAACTACTAATTTACCTACTAACATACAACCAAATGTTGAGAAAATAATTTACATGTCTTCAATTGATAAAATAATTAACAACAAACTAATTATTATGATTGTTATTCTTCTAAAATTTGAATAAAAATACCACAAGCACGAGCTAAATAAGTTTATCTAACCATAATCGATTGAATAGAGTAAATATATTTTGATAAATATGTTTGATGGATATAAATATATTTTATATATTCTTAAATTTGTTGATGAAAATTCTTAATTACTTTCACTTGAATTAATTATTTTATTGAATTTGGTCTTTTTAAAAAAATTTATGGATGAATTATTTATGAATAGATTAGTGCTAATTTTTTGTTTTTTCTTTATTGATGATATTGATTTTCCTTGAATATTATTGTATCGTAACTATGGATCGTTACGTTATGTTTGATATGCAACTTTATTGACCACTTTTTAATAATTTATTAAAATCACAATAGCCATTATATGACATATACGGAAAATTAGAATGGCAAGGAAAAAATATTAAATTTCTCACTTTTAAATAACATAATGTACTAGGCCTTATATTTCTATAATATAGTTCATTCAAAACAAAGTTGATATATTTCCGCCATAGATTGTCATTTATTATTTTTTACTTCACGTTAGTAAATTTTGGCTAAAAGAAGAAAAAGAGATTAGAATATATGTAACAATAAAAATGATGTTGTACCATAGAAAATAAATAATAATTTTTTTCTTGGTGGTTGGTTGTAGTTATAAGAGGTGTTTGTGTAAAAATTTAAAGATTGTGGTTATATGTAATAATAATGAAAGTTGGAAATGGGAGTTGAAAATTATGAAAACAACAAAAAGTTGTTTTCACTTTTTGGAATCCAACTCTGAAATAATTTTCTGAATTTTCATGGCCAAACACCACAATTTTCGAAAAAAGTGAAAAAAATTCTGAAAAAAAGGAAAAAAAAATTATGGCCAAACGGCACTACAATAAAGTAGAGATACGACAACATTATATAAATGTCGTGCTAAGGAGTTTAAATGTCCCAAATTTATCTACCGACATTTAATTTACATTTGAAATAAATATCGCAAATTTCAGTGTCGAGAATGTTTCCAATATTTAGGTAAATGTCGAAAAAAAATTGTGACATTAACTTCGAGACATTTATGTAAATGTCGGAATAGATTTACGACATTTATTTGCAACATATAGGTAAATATTGGTAAGAAATTTACGATATTTTCTCTGACATTTAGATAAAAGTCAGTATGAGATATATGACATTTTATTTTCTACATTAAGGTAAATGTCGATAAGAAATTTATGACATTTATATGAAATGTCACTTGATTTCTAACATTTAGATTAAATGTTTGGTAGATTTTTCTTTGTGACACTTACTTGTGACCTTTGTAAAATGTTGTATTTAAATTAATGTCGTTTTAGTTGAGGTCAATAAACAAAATATTAATGTCGTAAAATTTAGTAACGTTCATTTAGAACATTCCAAAATTGTCATCAATACTATTTGCATTTAAATTAATGTCACTATCAATTATTTTAAAAATGGATACAAATTCTTTATAATTTTTCTCATGACACAAATATTTATAGTTTATTTAATCTATACATCATAGATAACCACCTCTTATAATAAACATGAAATATATGTAAAGTAAATGTGTTCATTAAAATCAAAGAACAAAATAGCAAAATAATAATTGTTCTGTAAAAGTTTAATGGTATCAAATCAAATGATCTAAGTAAAAATGAAATATAAATATAATAGTTTCAACATGCAACCAACTTTAATGCCTAATTCAGATCAATTTCGTTAAATTCTCAAATAAAATATGCAATAAAGTTTTATGAAATCACCAATCCATACGTTGAGAGCATTTCATAGCTAGTAATTGACCTTAATTTCCTTAAAAGCTCTGCATAAGAAATTCATATAAAAGAAAAAATTATAACTATATGATGAAATTGTTTTCTCCATGACTAGAACAGCTTGAGATATCAAAAAAGCACATTGAATTTTTTTAAGATAAAATTTTTCTAACCTACCCACTTTCGTTTATTTGTGTCAACTACACTAGTTCCAGTCTTCTTGATCATCTTAGCTTGAGAAGAAAAATTAAGTTGATTACTTAAATATTTTCAAAATTCAAAACATAACAAATCATAGCATACATAGTACGCCTATTTTCCCCATAAGGAAAATCAAAACAAAATTATAAGATTACTTCAACAACAAATACTTAACCAAGATTACCAATGAATAACTCTGATATAGCATAGCACTATGAAAAATTCATATATTAAAATACACAAAAAATAATCAGTTAAAATGCAACTTATTCACTCAATTATGATGTTCATCTATAAGTTACAGAACTACTAAGGTTGAACTTCAATACCAACAGTTTACATGACGTAGTGATTAACAGATGATCGATTAATCCCAAATAGAAACAAGAAAAAGGAATCAACTGATCCCAAAATCATATGAATGTTAGGATTTAAACAAATTGAAATAAAAATCAAAAATTTATTTTCTCTAACTTTTTTTGTGTGAACAAATGAAATGGGTGATAACAGTTGTTGACGATCTTCAATTGAGTTATCAGAAACCTACCACAAAAAAAACTATTCTAATTAAAAATAACTAAGTTATCAACTAACAAAAGTAATTTTTGTGAACAACACAATTATTTACCTGTCCTGATTTTGTATTTGCATCAATAGTAATACCTAAAGACTCTAGATATGCTTGAACACCTGCCTTTACTTTATCTGTTATAATTTCTTCCATGTTCATTTTTGCTTCCGATAATTTTCTCTCCACTGCTTCCTTATCCTCTTTTGCTTCAGACAACTTTTTATCCATCGCTTCCATTTCTTTTTGTGCTTCAGCCAACTTTTTCACCATCTCAATTTTCATAGTTGAGGTAGCTTTTTAAACTTCCAACTCAACCCGTGTATCAAAATCCCTTTTTTCAGCTTGAGATCGTTTATATACTGGACCATAAACTAAACTTGGGGCTGCTCTCTTTCCTAGAGTTCGGACAATCCCATGAGTGTCTGGTCCCATTACTTTTAAGTACACGTCGTTGGGAGCACTTCCAGGGATATTTAACTCGGGATACACCTAGGGGCGGACCCATGTGTTAGGGTGGGGGTGCACGTGCACTCGTTAAGTTCGGAAAAAGTTTTATATATGTACATGTATATATCTTAAGAAACTATTATATAAATTATGTGCACCCCATTAAACACAAGTGCACTCTGGACGCGTTGGTTCCAGCTGGTATTTTCCACACTTGCAATCCAAGATCGAGTCTAACGGACAACATTATTTTGCTATTTTTTTGTTTTTAATGTTAACAAAAAAGTGATAGTAGGGATTCAAACCTTTGACAATTTGTTTAGATACTACAACCTTTACCACTAGGCTACTAGACTCACTTGTCTTATAAAGTTGAAGTTTATTTATTACCTTAAAACCCATATTTGGCCTATATATTGTATTTTCATCATTGCTTAATCCTCTACCGACCAGTCAGTCAGACACGACACTATTCCTCAGTCTTCATTTGAATATTCTTGACCGTTTATGTCAAAATCAGTCCTCATTGGAAGAATCTTGATGGCTTATGTCAAGATCAGTCGTCATTGGAAGATTCTTGACCGTTTATGTCAAGATAATGGTGCACCTGCGTTCTTCAAATCCTGGGTTCGCCTCTGGATACACCTCATCGATATCATTCATTTGTTTCTTTTTGAAAGAAAAGTCAAGCAATGAAAAGTTAAAGAAAATTGCAATAGAATAAAAGTACCAAAATACTTATAAAGAATCAGAATTTACCATAACTTCACCAACAATCTCATTCACTGGTTGTGTATTCTCTCTTGTGCGAGTTTTTTTGAATACCTCAATACGAGTTGGCTTTACACCACTATTCTTTTTTGTCATTTGTTTCATTTGTAAGAGAATACCGTAAAATATTCAAGACATGTATCAATTAATAAAAAAAATTACAGAACAAAGAGTGTGATTATGTCATACCTCATCTATAATTTGAGCATGACTTTTTCTTCCTAATATGTGTGGCATAGTCAACTTTTTTCGACTTTCTTTGTTTCTCTTGCTCTTTTCCTAGAAAATTTTAACACAATACATAATAGAACAATACACTTTATAATATAATTTGAATAGTTAAAAGGTTTCAGCATAGCCAGAATGGCAAGCAGAGAGAAATAACAATCCAAGTGAAATCTTCAACTACTCAGTCTAAGCATCCTGAGAACTTTGATGTAAATAGAGTTAATATTGACACAAAAACACCAATCCAATATGTGAAACAGGCAGTTTCAAAGTTTGGAGATATTGCCGACTGAAAAGCTCATAGACAACTGACAGTGGAGGTATACTTTCTAAAATAAGCACTTTATCTTCTCAGAAGCTTGGCCAAATAGGCTATTTCACGTTATTTTCTTAAATTTAAAAGTTTGAATTTTTTCTTCTTTATTTGTGCAGAGACAGAATGCTATCGAGCAAGAACTAACAAAAGTGTAGGAGTAGATCCCATAGTATAAGAAAAAGTGTCAGGATGCGGAAAATGCAAAACTGCTAGTTCTGAAAGAGCTAGATAGCACTAAGAGACTTATAGAAGAGTTGAAACTCAACCTAGAGAGCGCACAAACAAAAGAGCAACAAGAAAGACATGATTCAGAACTTGCCAAGCTCAGGGTAAAAGAGATGGAGCGGGGGATTGCTGATGATGCTAGTATTGCAGCCAAAGCACAACTTGAGGTTGCCATAGCCAGACTTGAAGCTGTAGTTTCAAAGCTACAATCTGTAAATTCTAAATTAGAAGTTATCCATAAGGATTATGACTTAGGATTATGATTTATTAGCTTCCAAAAAAAGGTTGCTGTGAAAAGTGCTGAAAAACTGTATCTAACGATATTAAGAAGGCAGTGGAGAATTTGGTTGTTGAGCTCATTACTTCAAAGGAGTTTTTGGAGGCTGCACATGCTGCATATCTGGAGGCCAAGGATTACGGAGTTGGAGCAGCTATGGTAAGAGAGTAGGATACTATAAACTGGAAGAAGGAATTGAAGGAGGCAGAAGAGGAGCTTGAGAGGCTAAACCAGAAAATTCTGTCTGCAAAGGATCATAAAGCAAAATTAGATACTGCTTCAGCTTTGTTACAAGATATCAACAATGAGTTAGCAGCTTACATGGAATCAAAGTTGAAACAGGAGGCTGATGATAATGAGAACTCAAAAGGTGAGCTATTATAGCTAGAGAAATAAAAGCATCAAGAGATACAAGTTGTGATGGCATCAACTTAGATAAAACTCCAAAAAGTAAAGCTCAATATTGAGAAAGCAACAACTGAAGTAGAATGCATGAACGTAGAAGAAATTACTTGAAGGAAGAACTGGAAAAGAAAAAATCAGAACTAGCTTCTCTACAATAGAAAGAAGGAATGGTAGCAATTGTTGTTGCATCTCTTGAAGCTGAGTTGACCAGGACAAAGTTAGAGATTTCACGACTTTGACAAGAATAAATAATCAAAAGCTTCAAAAAATGTACCAGAGGCTGCAGTACCTCATCAAACCTCAAGTCCAAAAGAAAATGTACAAACAAGAAATAGTGAAACTGATTCATCCCCAGATGTGAAGGTCACAAAGAAAAAAAAGAAGTCCTTGTTTCCGCACATCTTAATGTTTCTGGGGAGAAAGATGGCACAGGCCAAGGAAAGATGACGATCTCTGCTCTATCTTTCTTGGTTTGAGGCGGATAAATTCTTGTAGAATATTTATGTATATGCTAAGGAATTTTTATGTACAATACTAAAATAATTCTCACTTTCTGGATGGCATATTATAGAGGGCAATAAGTTTGTCATAGGTTTGGTTCTTTCATAAGCCTTTGCGTATTAAAGTTGTTGGCAGCTTCAAATATCTACTCCTCTTAGTTCTGCAAAAAGCTAGCAGCAAACTCCAAAGTTTTGCCTCCTAAAAATATGAGTTTCCTGGTATTTCATGTTCTTATGGGTTATATAATACAACACATTGATTTTTGCTATCACTTGGCATACCTTTCACTGCTAATTCGCCCTACAGCCATAACTATGTTCTCTGTATCTACTTAAAATAGGCCATTTACAGTAAAGACTAGTTTCTTCTATTTTCTTAACTTAATTCCATGGGATGCTTACTACCTTCAGCAACACATGTAGTGTGTAATTCTATCTACCAAGGTCATGAGAAGAAATCAACAAATATTTATGCCTACCGAGATCTCATTTTCCTCAATCTTCTTTACTAACTACAAGGCTACATCCTCGGGTGCTCTTTTTTTTTCTTTATTTTATCTGTAGTGTAATTCAGAAGGAGAGATCTCAGCAGAGGGGAGAATATTATCATTTGTAGAAAACATAACTTATTAGAACTTTGTATTTGCTAGGTACTATCAGAACTACATAATTAGTCCATGGAAGACTTTTTACTCTTTAATAACGCGAAGAACTCTGGCCCTTAGACAACTTGATTTGTCTATATAGTTTCGGGAAAATATTGAATTTAGTTACTCGCTTACTGTCTCTAGCTATGACTAACAAATCCTTATAAAAGAGTTTTATATTCTTATCAAATAGAGATGAATGCCAAATAGTGTGTCTGTCATGAGCGCTACTGTATGTAGTTATAACTGTATTCACATGCTGATTAAAGATCAAACACTTTGGATAGTAGTAATATACAATTCAAAAAAGGAGGGTACTGCATGTCGTGATGGCAGGAGGTGAGTACTGTGATTTGTAGTCCACAAATTGCTCAAGTTGTTAGGAGATTTGTGTTCTCTAGGTTATAAGCATCAAACTTCATAATATTTTGTGCCTTCTACTTAAATTGTGCCTTCTACCTCTTCCCGGTACACCACTATAGAAAGGTTATCCTTTTAAAACTGGATTACCAGCTTCATCAGGGGGTTCTCAGCAGTATGAAGCAAAACTTTCTTCACTAATAGGAAGGTGGCATTGATATTTGTGACAATGCACGAAAATGCAACACCTTGGGGTAATCATAAAACCTACAATGAACTGAACAAGCACAAGAAAGAAAGAAAATAGAAAAAACTAAGAAGTTAGCTAGTATAGCTTGTTAACTGAAACAAAGTATTTATAGAGTCGAAAAGGGAAGTGAAATAACACAATTTGGCTACTTGTTTTACTAGACCCCTGGCTAATGTTATTCAAGAATAGTGTCAATTTCACTTGGCTGAATTGATCATGCTTTTTTTGTTCAGTAACTCAAAGAGCCATACTCAAAGTTCATGAGTAGATTTTCTTGTCATTATCAGTAGTTTTTTCAGAAGGTAAAAGATATAAGGCAAGGCACCCACGTTCTTAGAAGTCAAAAAAACAACAAAAATGAAGTAGTTTATATGGCCATCACCTAAAAAAAAGCACTTGTAAACAAGTTGAAACTGTGCAAGTAGTTCAGTTTGCTGCTGATGATATGAGTATTTTACTATATACAAGTTTTCAAAGTGAAATTCCCTTTTATTCCAAGTGATTCTTAGTGGAAGAATGGTTCTTTTGCAGGGTCGGCATTAATTTAATCATATTAAAACCAATCTATTCCATTTGCAGAATGGTTTTTCTGGTTGAGGATAAATGGAGGGTGTCTCTTGAACAAGAATAATTTAACTTATATACATTGACAACATAAAATTCACAACGGTCAGATCTATTAAAAGATAACTACATGCAATGACCTTACACAGAAAAAGGTATTACGAACCTTGAAAATAGAAAATGTTACGATAGTATAACCCTTTTTCTTTTATGTTGTCAGAATAAATAAGTTAAATCCTAACAAGAAAAAAAGGAGGGTGGGGGGTTATGAGATCATCATATAATAGTGAAAATCTAAAGAACCCCACAGTTTCATCCCATTACCTGCCACTTTCTTTGGTTACAAAACTGGTGAGACTGCCCAATATGCATTCTTTCTTTCAGTTATTCTGATGGAACATATTATGGTTAATAACTTAACATCTAGTTATAAAAATCTGCCTCACAGAATGCTTCTTTTAGATTTTTGTTAGGAATAATACTAATGTAATTTAAATCTCAATTTTTAGTGTCCATAGCAAAAGGATTGTAGTTGTATTTGTGGGTGGGTTTCAATTTTTGTCTTCTTGATTACACTAACAGAAAAATGACTAACCACTAATCTATCACATATGATGAGCTCGAACAACTTGCTCTACCATGAAAGAGGTTTTTTTCTTTACATGCATTAAGAGGCACATATTAGGGATGTAGTTTTTGTATATAGTTCACATAGAGTGAGTGGATATAAAGATTTAAGGTATAATACTCCGTCGGTCCATCTTTTCTTGTTCATTATACTAAAAATAGTTGTCCAACTTTACTTGTTGGAAAACCAAGAGATAATTTATCGTGTTATCTCTATTTTATCCTTACTACTAAATACTATTCACAATTAACATCTTAAGGGTGTGTTGAATCAAACATGAACAAGTAAAGCTAATCTGGGAAGCAGCTAGTAACTATTCACAAAAGTACCCACTAACTCAAGATATGGGATCTTTTCTTTGGAAGTGGGACATTGTGCGTACCTAAAATATAGTAGTAGGTGTTTTAGACTCTGGTTTTGAGAGGATACATGGATCCAATCTAAGTTATGGTAGGATAGAATTTCTTCAATCTCAAGTGATGATATCGAGTTTGAGCGCTGGATAGGAAAAAAGTCTCGGTAGGGAGTGGTTTCCTCGACAACCTCTTATCCAATGCAAGTCTGAATTAATCGACACCCCAATATGAATACTACACACCGAGTGAAAAATTAAAAAGGTTATAATTGAAGTCAACAGTTCTTGATAGGGATAACTAATTTTAGACAATTATTATATTTCCTAGGGTCTCAATAAAGAAAAAGGGATCTTAAGAAAAAATATTCACCACCTAACCTAGTAGTTTGTAGTCATCGCCAACTAGCTTATCAAACACGAGTCCTTACTCGACCAGATTTCTCCTTTTGCTCCTCAGCCTACATGGTATTAACGATTAATTTCAGTTATTGTCCTTCTCGACCCAAGGAAAGATTCTTACGTATTATCCATACTCACTCATATACCACTGAAAACACTATTTTCTGTAGAAAGAACAGAATTCTAGAAGGACAGCTGGCAGCTGCATTGGCTGGCCGTGAAGCAGCGGAGAAAAATTTATCTTTTGCTTTGAAGAGTAAACATGACATGGAGAAAAAAATGGCTGATACTGTAAACAGTACATTCACTCTTCATTACTAAATGATTGCAGGTTCATTCTTCGGTGACTAAACAGGACAACGGTGAACCATGTCTAAAGAGAACAAAATAGGTTAGTTAATGGTTTAGCCACAATGGCTTGTACTAATGATGCAAGTACCTCTATAGTTTTTTTTTTCTGGGGACGCTCCAGCATCTTTATGGGATCTTTTGTGCACTGATAGGAATTGATATATGTCCGTTAGAAGGGTTAATGTACAGAATCTCAGTCCTACTACTTTGTATTATACTAGTTCTACATGTACTGTTCTTTGCTAAAAAAAAAAAGAGGTTGCAGTATAGCCAAAATAGATGCAGCACCATATCCTCATGCTAATTGCACTCCAAATTGACTATTTTGCAAATCTTATACATGGTAATGAAAGACCAATACATCAAAGATCAAAATAATAATATTTTGCAAGATCAAAATGACAAAATTTGGATATATGATCAGGAAATAATTAATCAACCTACTATAACTTGCTTTTATATGCAATTTAAAACTAGTTACCTACAATCAATTTATGCTCCCAAGAACTAGAAACACTTGATCCTTTAACTGCATGCCTTATAAGCTCCCTACACACACTAAAGAACCCATTAAGACAGTACACCTCCCTCGTAACTCAAACCCAATAGATAGTCCTGTATGGTCATCTATCCGATAAAATTCAATCTACTGGGAACATGTTTTTCCTTTCTTCATTTGAAATAATTGGCCAGACAAAAACAATAAATTTCATATAACAAGGTTAAAATAATATCCCACTTTTAGTACCCTTAGTTAGGACAATGGAGTTCATTTATTTGACTAATAAAGAACCCCAACCACACAATAATGAAATATCTCTAAAATGAAGCCACATTAATTCATGAACTATTAAGGATGGTACAAGAGGAGTAATTCATGATGTCAATGCAAAGTGGATAGAAATCTATCATATACGTGTGCATCCTCTGAGCTCCAATAATGAACTAGTGATCACCACTGATCTTCTTCAACATTATCTGGATAATGAGCTAAGCGCTCAATATTAGTATCGTACGGATCATATCCACTAGTTTTTGCTTCATGTTTTGCTTCTTTCCATTTAGTTTCAAGTGACATCATCAAAATGCGCCTCATATCATCAGTTGCGTCAGTATTGTCCTACATATATATTTAACACACAACTTATTTATATAGAAAAAATATATATAAATAACAATATCTTAATATATAGGTTTTGGTTATACTAAGTACCTTAATTTGATTCCATATTTTATTCTTGTACATTTTAGGAACAAGTCTCCAATCTGTATAATTAAGTGGCGCTAAGATGCCATTTCGCGCTAGCACACCAAGTTTTGAACTCAATCTAGGTCCTTCTGGCCCAATAACCTGATCATATTCGTTCAGTTCAATATGTAAATTGCCACCATCTTTCCCCCATCCTGAGTTCTTCATAGTAGGACCCCTACAATATTTAAGCTGATCTTCACTCTTACTAGAATCTGCAAGTAATCAAATGTAAGAAGATAACATACCCAGTGTATTCATAGAAAAGCAAAATTATTATTCATAAAAATTAAGTTATCTAACAACTTTGTACTATAGAAGGAAGAAAAGATATCATGAAAATTTAATACCTGGAAGAGCTTCGATATCATGTAAATTAGTTTTCGATGAGTTATTAGATTGGAGTTGTCTTTCATTTCGTGGCCAGTTTTGAGGTGGTAGAGGCATTGACGTACTTCCTACTTGTTGTTTTTGTTGCTTCGAAGAATCAAAAAAAATCTCACCATGACTAGAATTTCTCTATCTTTTACTTACCATTTTCACAAAGTTCCTCAAAAACTGTGAATCCTGCCAAAGTTTAAAAAAAAAATCTACTATGCATAAATATTAATAATATCTAACTATCAGTCGAGTAATAAGACACATAAATATATGAGATTTTAATAACTAATGATATAATAATAAACATCAAAATCGCTATTGTACAATAACCATTTGTACTGAATAGTAATCAAACTATAATAGTAAGAACTAAGCCACGTCGTCATCTTCATCATATGCTTCATTACATTCCAGAGTTTGTAGGTCAATTTCTATTCCTGGTACTACTTTTATAACCTATCCAATGTCCTCTCTACTTTCAAATGTAGTATCATCTAGTTGTTTCTCAGGCCACAACTACAAATGCCCTTCCTTATTCTCAACTGCCGATGTATTTTCACCTAAATCATAAAAACCTATTGGCTTAAGTTTAACAACATTTTCCACTAATTTTTCATAGAATGATCAACATAAAACACTTGTTGAGCTTGAGAAGCAAGGATGAAAGGTTCATCTGACAACTGATTTCTTGGATAGAGTAAATGATTAAAATTCACAAGAGTAAAATCATAATCATCTTTTTCAATAAGCCCCTTGTTATTGTTCACTGATGTTGGGTGTATTTACACGCCTAAACACCATAATTTACCCATGTTATAGCTAAGTTTTGAGGATAAAATATATAATTTCTGCACTTTTAGTCCATTTTCCTGTAAGTGAGCTAACCTACGTGATTAACATGTTTTCAGGTATTAATGATGAAGATTTCAGCACTTTGTGGACCTTGGGCAGCAAAGGAAAACTTCACAGAAGAGGGAAGGCAACTTTTGGAAGCTTATGGACTGAATGTGACGCATGGAGAAATTGTTCCGGGAAAAAGCAGTATTTTTAAATACTTAGGGGTACAGCAGTAACTTAATAGGACTAGGACAAGGATGTTATAAAAACCTTATTTGCTGAATTTTTCAGCATGGATTCATTGATTCATTCATTGTTGCTTTTCATAATTCAGTCGACACTTTTAGTATTATTCACGTTATAATTTCTGTAACTTTAGACAGAGAAAAAACGCTACAAGAACGGCTAGAGAGAAAATCACGTCATTCTCATAGTGACGCCAATACATACCCATCGTGAGATTGTTATCGTTTTGGTATGATGATGATGATGTCTTCGTTGTTTTCTTTTACAAGCATGAGTAGATAAACTTCTCTGTTAGGGTTATGGAAGCCTTTTGATATACTATCTATTACTATGAGTTTGTGAATTCTTGACGCGTATGCTACTTATATCATTACTCTCTTTGTTTTAATTAAATTCTTGTGGTTGCAAACATATAGAATACTCCATTATAGCATTAACTTGTTCGAGAGAAAAGTTACATGTTTGGAAAAGAGAGTGTGACAAGAAAATAGGGCTACCAACCCCTATTTACACATTAATGCCTTAACCGGATTAATCTCTTGGGGAGTTCGTACCATTAGTTATACGCTTTAAGCTCGAGAGAGTTAAAGTGAAATAATCCTTGATGGTTGAGAAACACTAGGATTTACCATTAGAATACGAATCTCTATAAGTGCATGCATGTCTGAATTCCGCATTACTCATAGTTAATAGATACGTAGAACTCATAAGGTGGACATAACCCTAACTTATTTTTCTCTGTGATGAAATCTTACTAAACAAAGCATTCTGTTGTTACTTTGATAGCATTAATTCACGCCACAATCCAATCCCCCCTTTTTCATGGAATTTTCGATCAACAGTCTACTAATAATTGCAACACTTAGTGACCAAGTATTCCCTGTGGGATTCGACACCCAACCCAGTTGGGTTCTATATTTGACAGCGACCGCTTACACTCTTACGAGAGCTGTAGTTTGGGCGTTATCAAATTTTGGCGCCGCTGCCGGGGAATACAGTTGTCAACTAAGTTTGTGATAGTTAATAGACCCTTTGGTCTAAAATTTTTGAATTTTACTTTTTGTTTGTTGTTTTTGTTTTGTTCAGGTTTGGTAGAGTGCATGCCAAATACACGAAGATCTGGTCAGCCAATATTACCCATAAATCCTGAACCACAACTTATTGGCAGAATGGATGCACAACGTGACATTGAAAGAAGGGCTGCTCAACAGGAGCAGGCTAGATTAGCTGCGTTGGCAGCTGCTCAAGTGCATCAACAGAATATTGATAACCCAGGTCGGGCAACAAATCCTGATGATGAGGACTTGGGTGATGATGAGTTACTTAATCCATGGCGTGCAGATGAGGTAGCAGCGTCTGTGAACAGAAGAGATCTGGAAGCTAGAATAAGACCTGACCGCCGAGCTGTGCAGGCTCCTTTTGATGATGATGATGACGATCTGGATGGGGCTGGTGCCACAGGGGCTATTATTCCTCCGCCCTTGGCACTCGGAGCCAAGTTCAATATCACTAGCACCATGATTCAGCTATTGCAGCTCAAGGGGTTATTTGGTGGACTTGTAGGTGATGATCCGAATATGCATCTGATCAATTTTATCTCAACATGCAAGTCATTTGACAACCCAGGAGTTGGGCAGAATGCAATTCGGCTGCGCTTATTTCCATTGTCTCTGTATGGGGAGGCAACTCTATAGTTGAATGGGCTAACTCCTGATTCTATTACTAATTGGAGGCAACTGAAAGACGCTTTCTTAGAAAGATTCTTTCCGCCATCCAAGAGAGCCCAATTACGAGATGAGATCAGCAATTTTCGACAGCTTCCAACTGAAGCTCTCCACGAAACATGGGAGAGGTTCAAGAAGAAGCTTATGCGGTGCCCAAACCATCAGATGACGAATATCCACTTGATGGAAATATTATACAGGGCTTTGAATTCGGTGACTAAGCTAGTGGTTGATAATGCTGCGGGTGGGTCATTCATGGACCTCACTTTTACTGAGGCAAGTGATATACTGGATCATATGACAAAGCAGAGTAGAGCGTGGCATACCAGGGATTCTGAGGTAGCAAGCTCTACTGTATCTATTGGCATGACAGCAGAACAGAGGCAAAGACAGGAGGAACGTGACCAAGATATGGCTCACATGAAAACGCAGATGGATCTTCTTACCAAGAACTTATTATTAGGGAAAATCGAAAAAGTTAAGGCCGTTGTATCACATGGAAGAGATGAATCTGATTCTGAGGAAGAAGCTAACTATTTGAATAATCAGGGGGGTTTCCGAGGCAATGCCCAAGGAAACCAAGGTCGAAACTATTATGATAAATCTGGATACAGGGACCGTGATCAAGGAAGTTGGAAGAATAAGACTGACAGGAGTGGTTTGTATGTTCCTCCTAGAAATCGTGAGGCTGTGGCGTCTGGCTCTGGGAAGATGTCCATGGAAGATATGATGGCTAAGATGTTGAAAGGAGTGGAGGCGACCAACATGGGCGTAACGGAGGTAAAGAATGATTTGTCATCAATAAATCAATTGGTTGATTTGTATTCTACCGCGATAAAACAGCTGGAGCAACAATTGAGTCAACTATCAGCAATATTTAATCAAAGAAAGGATGGCACCTTACCTTGCGACACTGTGCAAAACCCAAGGAATGACGGATAATGTATGGATATTACTACCAGGAGTGGTAAAGCGTTGGAAAGTCCATCCAAAGGCAAGCAGGTAGTTGATGATATAGCAGATAATGTTATGGATGCAGAATGTGAAGATGTTGTAGAAGCTGAAGATAGTGTTCCTGATGTTACACCTAGACGTCAACAGCCTGAAAAGAGTGATAATCGGAAGCAAGATAAAAAGGAAGTGGTGGAGAAAATGATTCCTCTTCCACCACCACCTTTTCCTCAGAGACTGAAGAAGAAGGCTGATGACACTCCTGAAAAGGTTGATAATTGGAAGCAAGATAAAAAGGAAGTGGTGGAGAAAATGATTCCCCTTCCACCACCACCTTTTTCGCAGAGACTGAAGAAGAAAGTTGATGACACCAGGTTCAGTAAATTCATGACCATATTGAAGCAGCTGACTATTAATGTTCCGTTGGTGGAGGCGCTGGAACAGATGCCTGGGTATGCTAAATTTATGAAGGACCTGTTGACAAAAAAGCGGGCAACAAGTTATGAGCTGGCAGATAATGTTCATCATTACAGTGCAATCTCTACAAGATCGCTAGTACAGAAAAAAGGCAGATCCTGGTGCTTTCACTATTCCTTGCACGATTGGATCGTTGGATTTTGCTAAGGCGTTGTGCGATTTGGGAGCTAGAATCAATTTGATGCCGCTATCTATTTATAGAAAGTTGGGGTTGGGTGATCCTACACCAACCAATATGCGGCTCGTGATGGCAGATAGGTCGGTAAAACGGCCTGTTGGTATCTTATATGATGTGTTGGTAAAGGTTTCCACCTTCATCTTTCCTGCAAACTTTGTTATTTTGGATTGAGAGGTGGATTCTAAAGTTCCCATAATCTTGAGGCGTCCTTTCCTCGTAACTGGAAGTGTGTTGATTGATTTAAGAGCTAATGAGCTTTTATTTCGGTTGAATGACGAAGTGGTCCATTTTGATGTATATAAATCGATGAAGTAGCCTAGAGATATGGATGTGTTCTCTGTAGCTGATGTTTACTATGAGAATGAGAAAAGATTATCTATAGAGAAGCAGCTTACTGTTGAGCTATTGTCTGCTATGCTGTTGAATTTTGAGCATGAGGATGTTGAAGAATATGAAGAAACTGTTTGTGCTCTAACAAGAATAAAGTCCTATTCTCATGCTACTAAGAAGCTGGATCTTGATCTTAGGAATCGACCTTCACCAATAGCGAAGACTTCCATTGAAGAGCCACCAGTGCTAGAATCGAAAGAGCTCCCCAGTCACCTAAGGTATGCGTTCTTGGGAAGTGGAAATACACTTCCGATGAGTGTTACGGCTGATTTAGGTGAACAACACGTAGAGTCTCTCATCTCTGCTATGAAGAGGTAAAACAGAGCTATGGGTTGGACTATTAATGATATAATTGGTATCCCTCCTGGGATATGTATGCACAAGAGTCATCTCGAAGAAGATTGCATGCCTACAAGTAAGCATCAACGTCGTCTGAATACATTCAGAAAACGATGCACCATCTATCTTGATGAAGTCTAAGTAATCGAGATAGCTATGTCGTGCTGCGACAATAAATCAAGCACTACATGGGAGGCAACCCATCGTTTTTAGTCGTTTTGTTTTCCTAGGAGTTTGTTTTGTTAAATAAAAATCCAAAAAGAAGAGTCGAGCCACGACCAAAACTAAGGCGCTTGGTGGGAGACAACCCATCTTTCTAATCGTCTTTGTTGTTTTTGATTAAGTGTAGGGGAAGACGTATAAAGGAGGAACTTGGTCTTAAATTTTGATTTGAAAGTGAGCAATGTTAAAGGTAGTAAGTGAGTAATGAAGGAGAAAAAGGCTTTCGGTTAGGCATTGCCTATACAAATCTAGGCAATAGACAAGGCAAGGCCTATGTAAATCTAGGCAACGGACAAGGCAAGGCCTATGCTATTGCCTTTGCTCTCTGAATCGACAATGCTATAGCATAGGCGCCGCCTATGCTCAACTAGGCAAAGCTAAAGGCGCCGCCTATGCCATTGTCTTTTCTCTCTGGATCGACAATGCTATAGCATAGGCGCCGCCTATGTTCAACTAGGCAAAGCTAAAGGCGCCGCCTATGCCATTGCCTTGGCTCTTTGAATCTACAATGCCATAGCATAGGCGTCGCCTATGCCCAACTAGGCCATAGCATAGGCGCCGTCTATGTTCAACTAGGCTTTGCTAAAGGCGTCGCCTATGCTAAGCATAGGCAAAGCATTAGGCGCCGCCTACTTATGCTTTTTGGTCTCCTAACCCAATTTTTCATGGGTCAAACCCGACCCAAACCTTGGTATATAAATAGAACTTCAACCTTGAGACAAAATCACATTGTTTTCTCAACCTTGGCGCCGCCTAACCTTCCCAAATCTCTCAAAACTTTTCTTTTTGCTCATCTAATCTTGCAAGATCATCTTCCAAGTCCATCACCAAGTAAGTTCTTCTTTTACATTCCGTAGTTATTACAATACTACGCCTATAATGATTTGTTAAATCTTAAAGTGGTGTTGGTGATTTGAATGTGGATGGTTTGTTATGATACATCTAGTTGAGTGAAAGAATACGTGTGGGTGTTCTTGACTTTGTTCCAATTTGTATTTGATTGCCATAGACTGTCATCTTTTTGCAGAATCAAAATGGTAAAGTTAATTACATAATCTTGTAAGATTAAAGCTTGAATGTTTGAATGACTCGTTCATCGAGATAAAGATCATGATTGAATACAAGCATGAGATGTTGTGATTATTTCTATGACATAACTTGATACGATCTCTATGTAGTAGTCTTATTCAAAAGGTGCATTAATCCAAACATCAAAGTGTAGTTAAGATTACATGAAATAGAGTTGTAAAGAATAGTTAAGGTTCCATGAAAGCATGATTGTGCTGAACATATTGTTGGAACATATCGCCTACATGTATGTCGATGAAGTCTGAGTAATCGATATTATTCACTTAATTAGTTGGTGCCAACAAATTAAGTGTGGGGTGGTGCCATTATTGTTTGTTTGTCGATCAAATATTCCGAGATAAGCTAACATGACTTTATTTTAATCTCAGGTAAAATGGCACCAAAAGGTCGACCAGGAAAAGAAAAAGCGTGCACTTCACAGAAAGGTCAGAAAAGGGGAAGAAAAGAGCAAGCTGAATCCTCCTCGCTACAAATACCTCGCCGCATGTTCGGGATAAATGGGTCCTAGAGGAGGAAGGAAAGGAGTGGTACAAGAACAACAAAGTGAAAAAATATGTTCACGTGGAGTTGATACAAAAGGAGAGTCTAGCGAAG
This sequence comes from Capsicum pubescens, assembly GCA_030864215.1. Classification (NCBI taxonomy): domain Eukaryota; kingdom Viridiplantae; phylum Streptophyta; class Magnoliopsida; order Solanales; family Solanaceae; genus Capsicum; species Capsicum pubescens. The sequence goes on from CM061539.1 coordinate 116,408,486, forward strand.
AGAGAACCTCGCATTTTGGCTAAAATCATGGCGCTACATCTTGATTTAATTTTCCAAGATATGGGAGAATGCAATCTTGATCTAACGCGATAATTCTATGCCAATTGGTTCCCAAAGACTACCGAAAGTGAAGTGAAGATTCGGGGCCAAGTCTTGCAACTGAATGCAGAGTTCTTCAACTCTTTTCTGGGTTTTCCATCTGTAGATCCATCACCGCTCAAGGAGCTTTATCACAGACCTCCGTACAGGGAAATTAGACACACACTGTGCGGAACAAGATCAATGGCACGTTGGAGTCGTCACAAGGATACCGGTCGGCACAATACCTTCCCGTATGCTTCCTTGAACAGAGAAACTCAGATATGGTTGCGGATAGTCAACTCTTCCCTGATTCCAGGGACACAGTACACAAAGATCACACGTGATAGAGTATGCTTGGTGTACGCTTTGATGACTAATATTCCCATCCACATTGGTGCGGTTATACGGTCGTCAATGCGTAAGGCTAGGCTGCACAAGAGGTCCCACTTCAGCTTTGGCAATTTGTTGACTGCGATATCGAGAAAGGAGGACATTGAAGAGGAACCTCCAGATCATAAGCTTCCACACAACCCGAAGAAGGTTGATCTTACGAAGGTTAAAGATCCTGAAATTATGCATGGCGTCAACCTGACCACTGTAGAAAGACATGCTCGCGATGAAATCTTCTTCCGTCATTTATATGGCATGACGAGGTTTACCATGATAAGTGGGGGACGTGTTCCAACTGATGCAGAGCTCCAGCAGTTGGACTATGACTACCCGATGAATGAGCATACGCGGGTTATGTGTGGAGTAGGTGTACATTTTGAGGAACCTCTCGATGATGACGTACCGACTGACGATAATCACCGACAACCAGACTCAGATGTGGAGGATAACTCTGATGATGAAGACTCTGATGATGATTCCGATGCAGGGGGTATGACCCCAGACATAGAGGAAGAGTTTGACTAATCAGGTTTTCCTTATTTATTTTCCACTAAGGACAGTGTGTCCCGTCTAAGTGTGGGGTGCTGGTATTTGTATGCTGTATTGTACTTCTTTGCCTGCATTTATTCTCGTTTGTAGTTAAATTTTTAGATTTGTAGTTAAATTTTTAGATTTTTAAATTATTTTTTTTAGATTTTGCATGAAATTGTTCTGATAGGCGGCATGGTATTATGACAAGAGTTTGTGCCAAAATCATTACTATTGAGACGTTTAGGCTCTAAGTGTGACTCACTGTGTGATAATTGTGTGGTTTAATTCATTCACCTGTTGGGTCAAGAGTTTATACTGCTCCCAATTAAGTTGAACATGTGCCTTGTGTGTGTGAGGTTATAGTATATTCTGTGTTGTGACTGATGCTAGAACTTTCCTGGTGTGTGTGTAAAGCGAAATAAAGAGTGTGAGTTTAGGAGATGATTTAGGCATTTCTTTGGCAGCCTGTGATTGTTTACCTTCTTTTTACCTACCCGTGGACATTATCCTAGTTAACCCCCTTTGAGCCTTTAGCTATTTTCTTTGACAGCCTCATATGTAGCCTAATCCATTTTTTTTCAAGACCATAATTTGATCCAAATTCCTAAGCGCTTTAAATTGTAGAGTCATGTGACAAAATAAGAGGAAAGTGGGTGAGAGTGATTCCTCAGAGTGTATTGGTACTTGAAATTGTTGTGAATAAGAGTGGCTATCATAGAGGTGTTTTATAAAAAAAAGAAAAAAAAAGAAAAAAACAGAAATAGAAAAATAAAAAATAAGTTGTATATTCTCATCTTTGTGTTTATAATTGAATAACAAAATAGGTGAAAAGGGGTGTTAGATGAAAAGAAAGGTAGAAGGGTTGTTTAAAAGAGAGTGTTAATGACATAACGTAGTGTATTAAAGCGCTTAGGGAACATAGTCACTATTTCTGGCCAAAATAGTCCTACCTGTCCCTTAGCCTACATTACAACCTGTAAAGACCTATTTGATCCTAAGCTTAGCATTCTGATATTAGTAGAGCATTACACTAAGGGCAAGCCTATGGTCATCAGTTGCAACATATGAATTCTTTGTGAGAGTGAGAGCAAGGAGAATCTTATACCCATGTTCCGAACAATGCAAAACTTGTGAGTAATTATGGGTGATATCTTGTGTGAGACACACATGGTTGATGAGTTTTGGGTAGTTTTGTATGATTCTTGGTGCCTTAACTTGTGGATACGAATTAGCCATCATCACGAGTCTATGTTGGAGGTTGAATGGTTTCTAGTAGTGATCCAGAAAACTACTCTTTGTTAATAATTGTCGTGCATGTCTTGTTGAACATTTTGTGTTACTGCTGTGAAATCCTAGTTAGATGTTTGCATGGACGTAATATTTTGTTCGAGGACGAACAAAGATTTAAGTGTGGGGTGTTGATGTTGGGTGTATTTACACGCCTAAACACCATAATTTACCCATGTTATAGCTAAGTTTTGAGGATAAAATATATAATTCCTGCACTTTTAGTCCATTTTCCTGTAAGTGAGCTAACCTACGTGATTAACATGTTTTCAGGTATTAATGATGAAGATTTCAGCACTTTGTGGACCTTTGAGCAGCAAAGGAAAACTTCACAGAAGAGGGAAGGCAGCTTTTGGAAGCTTATGGACTGAATGTGACGCATGGAGAAATTGTCCCGGGCAAAAGCAGTATTTTTAAATACTTAGGGGTGCAGCAGTAACTTAATAGGACTAGGACAAGGATGTTATAAAAACCTTATTTGCTGAAATTTTCAGCATGGATTCATTGATTCATTCATTGTTGTTTTTTATAATTCAGTCGACACTTTTAGTATTATTCACGTTACAATTTCTGTAACTTTAGACAGAGAAAAAATGCTACAAGAACGGCTAGAGAGAAAATCACGTCATTCTCATAGTGACGCCAATACATACCCATCGTGAGATTGCTATCGTTTTGGTATGATGATGATGATGTCTTCGTTGTTTTCTTTTACAAGCATGAGTAGCTAAACTTCTCTGTTAGGGTTATGGAAGCCTTTTGATATACTATCTATTACTATGAATTTGTGAATTCTTGACGCATATGCTACTTATATCATTACTCTCTTTGTTTTAATTAAATTCTTGTGGTTGCAAACATATAGAATACTCCATTATAGCATTAACTTGTTCGAGAGAAAAGTTACATGTTTGAAAAAGAGAGTGTGACAAGGAAATAGGGCTACCAACCCCTATTTACACATTAATGCCTTAACCGGATTAATCTCTTGGAGAGTTCGTACCATTAGTTATACGCTTTAAGCTCGAGAGAGTTAAAGTGAAATAATCCTTGATGGTTGAGAAACACTAGGATTTACCATTAGAATACGAATCTCTATAAGTGCATGCATGTCTGAATTCCGCATTACTCATAGTTAATAGATACGTAGAACTCATAAGGTGGACATAACCCTAACTTATTTTTCTCTGTGATTAAATCTTACTAAACAAAGAATTATGTTGTTACTTTGATAGCATTAATTCACGCCACAATCCAATCCCCCCTTTTCCATGGAATTTTCGATCAACAGTCTACTAATAATTGCAACACTTAGTGACCAAGTATTCCCTGTGGGATTCGACACCCAACCCAGTTGGGTTCTATATTTGACAGCGACCGCTTACACTCTTACGAGAGCTGTAGTTTGGGCATTATCATTCACCCATTTACACCTAAACAATACAAACTTGAGCTTTTTGGTATAATACAACTCAATTATATCTGTGAGAATCCCATAAAAAGAAACTTTTGCCAATATGAAATTTTTATCTCTTGAGCTTGCATAACTTTGAGTGGTAGTCTTTACCATAATACCACTATTTTGAGTTTTTCTCTTAATATCCCAAGACTCTGTTAAGTATCTAACTCCATTACATATATATCCAGTCATCTTTTTTGCTTGTCTTAATGGGCCAATAGCTAAATTTTGAATATCTTTAGATATTTGTTGACCGATCATATGCATCTTCTCAACCTACCATTTAAAAGTAAAGATGTGATTGAAAGATATCACTATATAGTAATAAATATGAAAATATTTTAGCTGGTTCATATTTACATGATTTCTAAACCACATTTGAAATCTTTCATAGTGAATTCGGTCCACGTCATGTCTCGATAAACGAGAATTTTTCTTCTTGATTTCTTTTATATGTTCACTGTAGATGTAAAATACATAAAAACTTAATAAATAAAATTTGAATGAAAATTACATAATAATTAATTACTATGCATAAATTATGATTTAATACTAACTCACGATATGGAGTTGTGGAGGCAGAATTGAATAAAATATATCTGTGTGCTTGAGCACGTGTTATGTCATCAAGCTCAAACCCTTTCTCTCTACTTGATTGACGATCCTCTTGGTTTGAGATTTTATTAGACAAAATATTATTTCTTAAAGGCCGATTATACTTAGTCTCCACATCTTCTAAATATCTTGAGCAGAACGTCATGCACTCTTCTATCCAATATCCATCTGCAATTGAACCTTCTGGATGACTTCTACTCCTAACATAGTTTTTAAGACTAAGCAAGAACCTACAATAGAAAATTTTAAAAAGTCAATTATAATTTTTTATAAGTACAACAAAAATAATAAAATGATAGATATTGTGAAGGTCTAGCCAGCATTGCTTTTTCGGCTAAATGAATGATTAGATGTTCCATGATATCAAAAAAAGATAAAGGAAATATTCTCTCCAAATAACAGAGAACCAATGCAACTCGATCTTGAAGCTTTTTTAAGTCACCAATCTTCAAAACTGTAGAACAAATGCCCCTAAATAATTACTTATTTCAAACAGTGGCTTAAGGACATTCAGTGGCAGGAGATCCCGCAAGGCAATCAGAAAGAGTTGTTGCATTAAAATATGACAATTATGACTCTTCATCCCATACATCGTGCGTTGCTTAAGATCAACACAACTTGAGATATTTGATGCATATCCATCTGGAACTTCACTTCTTTTAAAACTTGCAACAACATATCTTTTGGTGAATTACTCAATGTGAAACATGCTGGAGGTAGATAATATTTCCTATTAGCCTTTTTCTTAGGATGAAAAGCTTTTCAAATTCCCATTTCTTGTAAATCTAAACGAGAATTTAAATTATCTTTTCCTTTGCCATCAATATTCAACAACGTCCAGAATAAGTTGTTGAAGAAGTTCTTTTCGACAAGCGTCGTATCAAGATTATGACGAATCGGACTGTCTTTTCAGTAATCCAACTCAAAAAATATGCTCTTTTTGTTCCATATATTTTGCAACAAATTATCACCATCCTTCCATTTTCTTTTACAAGATTTAATTAATGAACCTTTTTCAAATTTGTTTCTAATATTACCTAATTGTTCAAGAATCTCAATTCCCGTCAACCGTTTAGGTGCTACCTCTAACTCCGCAAAGCCATCGAATGCAACTTTATCTTTTCGAAACTTATGTCCACGAGGAAACCATCGCCTATGAGACATGAGATAATACTTTTTTTCATTCTTCAATCTTCTTGATTTAGTCTTGATAAGTTACCTAGCGCTGGAAAATAACTTATTATCCAAAGCAATGTCGCACGCATTTGAAACATGTGATTCTTTGATGCATCTTAATTGGCAACACCAATTCATAATTCTTTGAACTCATCAAATAAGGGTCATAGATAGATATCAATATCATTACCTGGTGCACGAGGACCATAAATGATAATTGATAATATCATATATGGTTGTTTCATGCATAACCACAATGACAAATTATATGGAATTAAGATAACTGGCCATGTGTTATGTGAGGTAGACATAGTTTTAAATGGACTTAAGCCATCAGAATCCATACCAAGTCTTACATTTAGAGGATCCTGAGCAAAATCTGCATTCTCTTCATCAAATTTCCTCCAAACAATACTGTCAGCAAGATGTCACATTACCTCATTCCTAGTGCGACCTTTAGCATGCTATCTCATTTGAGTAGATGTTTTAGCAGACATAAATAGACTTTGAAGTCGTGGTATCAATGGAAAATATCTAAACACCTTTGCTGGAACTTTTGATGTATCTGAACTGCAATTAACTGATCCACCTTTGAAATTTTTATATCTGGGAGCTTTGCAAACCTGACAATCTGTTCTATCTTTCGTTTCATCTCAATAAATCATACAATCATTTGGACATGCATGTATTTTTTTTGTATTCAAGTCCTAAATCTTTAATAATTTTCTTTGCATCATAAAAGGACTTGGGTAATATTTCACCTTCAGGAAGCACATCTTTTAACAACTCTACCAGCATGGAAAATAAATTATTACTCCACCTATTAAGACACTTTAAATGTAATAGACGAACAAGGAATGAAAGTAGAGAATACTTACTACTAGGATATAATTCACGTTCAACTTCTATCAATAAATTAAAAAATTCTTCAGTCTGCTTATCAAACCCTCTATTATGTTGATTTGATCCACCAAATCCTTCACCACTATTGTCCATATCAGCAAAGCTCGATGTAGGAGGAATTCCAAAAGCTTCATGTAACATGTCTTGCATTTCATCACCTTTATCTAACTGTGTCACAGATAGTGAAGAAGATAATTGCTCACCATGATAAATTCAACTAGTATAACTAGTTAGAAATCCATCAACTACAATATGTTCAACAATCAAATATTTTTTGACAAATTTTATATTACGACACTTTCGGCATGGACACAAGATTGAAGATGCATTAGTCCTATCTAATGATACAAAATGAAGAAATTCTTTGGCTCCATTCTCACATAATGGATCAAGCCTATTCAATAAATTTATCTAGCTATTATCTATTTAAGTGTATAACCTATGTATGTAACAAAAAGAATCAACAAAATGTGATTTTTTTCTTGGTTAAAGTTGCCTATATTATTGTTGTAATGCCCCAAAATCTCATCCAAAAGCATCACACGGTGCTTAAGGCTACAAATAGACCCAAGCTAACCCTTTGAGCCTGTTACTACATATAATAACTTATCTTAAAATGAAATGAATAAAACACTCGTACTGTCATATCAAATGATAGGAAATACGAAGAAAATACTCGATCCAAACAACCACAATATTGAAAATCTCAACATGCTAACAATCTGATAACTAGTCTGACAAAGCCTCTACTACTCCATGACTAGAGAGCCATTGGGACAGGTCCCCAACTGACTCAAACTGAACTGGAAGCAATAATATATCTACTAAAATACTGAAATGTCTGAAGATAGGTCATCAAACCATGAGGACTCACCACTGTGGAGATGTAGACAGAGGTACTCAAAAATCACTGACAAGGCTGGGACTGAGCACCTGAACCTACATTATAAGGCAATGTAGCACAAAGACGTATATGTGGATCATCACTTGGAAATGTACTGAGTATATAGGGGTGTATGCATTTACATAAAACAGTATCAATATTCTTTAATCAAATCATGCATGCAATTAGGAATGACTCGCATAGCTTGAATAAGTCTAAAATGTAAAGCTCATAAATCTCAGTCCTACGGTAGCACGTAGTTCTGGGGTATGAGACCTCAAAATCATACCCAACTCGGTGTTAAATACTACTCTCATACTCAGCTCAGAACTCTTAGGAAATCCACCTTAAATAACTCAAGGGTCTATATTGAAGACCAAAATGTATTACTATTTGTTTTAATAGAACATCATTGTAGATTCCAACTCTATTAGGACCAAAAAGGTCAAATATTTCTCAATAATCTCAAAGTACTCAATTCATAGGTGCTTATAGCACAGAAGTTCATAAAATTGCAATTCTCAAGTAGGTCTTAGTGGCCCATAGTTCAATCTAAATTTATGACTCATCAAAATGCATACTAGAGATCATAAGGACTCATAAATCATATAGAAATCTGGAATTTCAGTATTATGCATTAAAATCTCAACATACTCATGTATCTCAATTTTTAAAACATGAAAATTATCATAATCTCAAGAACAACAGCAAAGGGTACAAACCCATACTTCAACTTTCATAAGAAAACATGTGAAACCATATATTCTTGTAATTTAAAACAACTTTTGGGCACAAGGATAAAAAGAGTGTCCTTGTTCAAACCCCACATACCTTGAATTAGAAGCTTTAGATAAAATCTCGCTTTTGGGACTCTATTCGTACTCTTGAATGAGGGTTCATGAAGCCCTTGACTTGGGAACCTTGAATCTTGACTCAATTTAAAAAATCTATGGTGGATTCTTGAGATTCTTGGAAGAGATTTTGGATACTTAGGGTTTTTGTTGAGAGAAAACTTGAGAAAAACTTCATAGAATGCTTGTAAATGACTTTAATTTAGTGTTTGTACTGTTTAAGAGGCTTGGAAAAAGTCCAAAGTGCCCTTTTTAACTTTTGTACGAAGCTGGAAAAATTAAACTAGGAACCCGATTTTATGGGCCACCGCGACGCGCCACTATCGCGGTGGCTCACTGGAAATTGACGAATGGGAATCTGGAAGTCACCGCGATGCAGAGCCATTGTGTTGTCCAACTGGTTGGGATCTGGAACTTCAGTGTGATGCATCACAATCGTGCTAGGACACTGGAAATTGACTATTGGGAAATTGGGGTCCTTCGCGACGTGCCACTATCGCAGAGTTTCACTGGAATTTGACAATTGTCAAATAGACCCTCTCAGCGACGCACCAAGCACTAAAATGACGTTGTTTTACGATGATGACTTAAATTAGCCATAACTTCTTGCTTGGTTATTGGATTTGGACGGATCTAATATCGTTGGAAAGCTAATTAAATTTCCCCTATGATAAAGAGTCAAAATTAGGAAAATTCTATATGGTTAAAACAATACTCACTTAGGAAATCACTCTTTAAACTTCTCGAGGAGAAATTAAGCTTAGGAAAAATTTAGGGTATTACAATATCTCCCCCTTGAAAACATTCGTCCACAAATGTTGCTAGTTAAGCTAAGAGCATGGAGAAAATTGAGCGTAAAGCTGGAAGTCCTCGCTAAACTGACTCTATGTCTTTCTAAACTCTTGAATACTTTAGAGAATGCATGAACTTAATAAGGGTAGATGCATAGATGAAACTTTAGATTAGAAGGGCTGAATTAAGGAAGAATATTACCTTTGGCTTGATCTGAACTCGTGGAAAAGAGGTGCGGGTACTTGGCTCGCATGTCTGCTTCTGCCTCCCAAGTAGCGCCCTCAACTGACTAGTTTCGCCACAGAACTTTGACCAAGGAAACTTCTTTGTTCCTCAGTCTACGGATTTGAAAATCTAGAATCCCAATAGAAATCTCATCAAATGAAAGACTGTTCTGAATATCAGCACTCTCTGAAGGATCTACTACAACGGAAACACCAATATGCTTTTTAAGCATGGAGACATGAAAAATAGGATGAACGGCTGACAACTCTGCGGGCAACTCAACTTCACAGGCTACTTTACCAACACAGCTCAAAACTCTATAGGGGCCAACATAACGGGGGCTAAGCTTCCCCTTTCTACCAAACCTCTTTACCCCTTTCATGGGTGAAATCTTCAAATACACTAAATCACCTATCTCAAACTCAAGATCCCTTCTCCTCACATCGGCGTACGACTTTTGATGACTCTGAGCTGTTTTCAACTTTTCTCTAATCAACTTCACCTTCTCCATAGCCTCAAATAATGCATCAGGTCCAACCAAAGCAGCTTCACCCACTTCAAACCAACCTATGGGTGATCTACATCTCCTACCATACAAAGCCTCAAATGGTGCCATATCGATGCTAGCATGGTAACTATTGTTATATGCAAACTCGATCAATGGTAAATGCTCATCCCAACTACCTTTGAAGTCAAGAGCACATGCTTTCAACATATTCTCCAAAGTTTGGATAGTTCTCTCTGCCTGACCATCTATCTGCGAATGAAAAGCGGAACTCAAATGAACTTGGGTACCAAGACCCTTCTGGAACTCCCTCCAAAATTGAGAAGTAAACTGAGTACCCCTATCTAAGATGATAGACAAGGAAACTACATGTAACCTGACCAACTCTCGAATATAAAATCTAGCATAAACCTCAGCTGTATAGGATGTATGCACCGGCAAGAAATACGCTGACTTAGTCAGCCTGTCTATAACAACTCAAATAGAATCATGATGACGCCGCGAAAGAGGTAAACCAGTTACAAAATCCATATTCACCGCTTGCCACTTCCAAGTGGGAATACCAAACTTTTGCATCACACCACCAGGTCTTTGGTGCTCTATCTTAACCTGTTGGCATATTGTGTACTCTACAAACCCATCTATATCCTTCTTCATACCACTCCACCAATAGATTTCCCGCAAGTCGCGGTACATCTTGGTAGAGCTGAGATGAATAGAATATCACGCGCCATGCGCTTCAGTCATAATTCTCTGCCTCAGATCATCAACACAAGGAACACACAATCTACCCTGCAACCTTAACACCCCATCTCCCCCTTGGGAGAAAACCTCTACCTTTTGGTCCTTAAATGACTCCTTCAGTCTAACCAAACTAGCATTTAAGTCTTGCTTCTCCTTCACTTTCGAAACTAAAGAGGATTCGAAACTACTCTGCACTAAAATACTCCCCTCAGCAGAATCAAGCAACCTAACACCCAATCTATCCAAACAATGCACATCACGAGGTAACTCTTTCTTACCCTTCTTTACATGAGTAACACTACCCATAGATAACCTGCTAAGGGCGTTTACCACTACATTGACCTTGCCCGGATGGTACAACATGCTCATATCATAATCTTTTAGCAACTCTAACCATCTCCTCTTGTGAAGATTCAACTCCCTCTAAGAAAACATATACTGCAAGTTTTTGTGGTCCGTAAACATATCAACATGAACACCATACAGATAGTGTCTCTAGATTTTCAAAGAAAAAACCACAACAGCTAATTCAAGATCATGGTTTGAGTAGTTCTTTTCATGTGGCTTCAACTGTCTAGAGGCATATACTATAACCTTACCTCTTTGCATCAACACAAAACCTAAACCAACTCTAGAGGCATCACAATATACCACAAAGCCATCTGTACCATCAAGCAAAGTCAACACAGGGGCTGAAGTAAGTTGAGTCTTCAACTCTTGACAAATCTTCTCATAGGAATTTGACCACTGGAACTTAACTTTCTTTTGGGTCAAACGGGTCATAGGGGATGCAATAGAAGAGAAACCTTCAACAAAACAGCGGTAGTAGCCAGCTAGACCCAACAAACTTCTAATGTCAGACGGAGAGATAGGTTTAGGCCAATTTCTTACAGTTTCTGTCTTTTGGGGATCAACTCTAATGCCTTTGGCTGAAATAATATGACCCAAAAAGGCTACTAATCTTAGCCAAAATTCACACTTATTGAATTTGGCGAACAACTGGTGATCTCTAAGAGTTTACAAGATAATTCTAAGATGATCTGCATGGTCGTTCCCAGTACGGGAGTACACAAGGATACCATCTATGAAAACAATGAAAAACATATCAAGATATTACTTGAACACTCAATTCATGAGGTCCATAAAGGCTGTTGGGGCATTGGTTAGCCCGAAAGACATGACTTGAAACTCAAAATGACCATAACAGGTTCGGAAGGCTGTCTTTGGAATATCACATTCCCTCACTTTAAGCTGATGATAGCCGAATCTAAGGTCTATCTTGGATAAAAAACTTGCATCTTGCAACTGATCAAACAGGTCATCAATTCTCGAAAGAGGATACTTATTCTTAACTGTGACCTTGTTAAGCTGACGATAGTCAATGCACATACGTAAAGATCCATATTTCTTTCGCACGAAAAGAATAGGTACGCCCCAAGGAGAGACACTGGGCCTTATGAAACCTTTATCTAAAAGATCTTTGAGTTGATCTTTTAACTCCTTAAGCTCTATAGGTGCTATACGGTACGGCAGAATAGAAATAGGCTGAGTATCGGGAAGAAGGTCAATCCCGAATTCTATCTCTCTATCGGGAGGTACCCCTGGGAGATTTTCCGAAAAAATATCAGGAAACTCATTAACAATGTTGACTGGTTGAATAGTTGGAGCCTCGGACTTAGTGTCTTTGACTCTAACTAGGTGATAGAGGCAACCTTTGGATATTAGCTTTCTAGCTTTAAGATAAGAGATAAAATGACTCTTAGGAGATACCGAAATCCTGGACCACTCAAGAACTGGTTCATCAGGTAACTGAAACTTGACCACGCGGGTACGACAGTCTATAAATGCATAACAAGAATGAATCCAATCCATACCCAAAATAAAGCCGAAATCCACTATGTCCAACTCTATTAAATCAACAAATATGACTCTATGAAGAACAGTAACAGGACAATCTCTATATATTTGTTTAGCAACAACCAACTCCCCTACTGGTGTGGAAACTAGGAAAGGCTTAGGAATCTTCTCGGGACTCATTTTGAAATTCACAACTACTAATGGGGTCACATAAGAGAAAATTGACCCGAGGTCTAACAACACAAAAGCATCAAAGCAAAAGACACGGAGCATACCACTAACAACATCGGGGTAATCCTCCTGCTCCTGACGGGGATGGTAAAGCATAAAATCTGTTCTGGCGCTGACCGCCAGCAGTGCTAGATGAAGTGCCTTGAGCAGGGGTGGAATGAGCTACAGGAGTCGGTACACTAGTAGTCTGTGTCTTAGGTCGGGCATCTCTGTTCCCCTGTCTAGCATGCGAACAATCTCTATGTCTGTATCCCAGCTTGTCACAACCAAAACATCCCCTCTGGTCTGCTAAACACTCACCGGGATGATCCCTACCACACTTAGCATATGGAGGATAGCGGGCTCTGTTACTTATACTGTTCTGGGACTGGGACATAGAAGACCTATTCCCTTGCTCCTACCTGCCTCTAAGAGCATGAGCACTAGCTGATGAAGACGCTGACATAGATGAACGACTCTAGAACTGTGGGCGGTTCCCTCCATGGGACTTAGCCTGACTATACTCATATTGGTCAGATCTAGTCCTCTTGTTACCCCTCACTCTATCTCTCTCCCTTATCTTATCTGCCTCTATCTGTTATGCATATATCATCAACCTAGATAGATCCATATCCTTATTCAGCATCGCAGTCCTACACTCTTTCAGTACTAAACCAGAAACACCTATCACGAACTTGCTCATACTAGCTCGGGGTCAGAAATCAAATCAGTAGCATTCTTGTCTAACTGGTTGAACTTCAAGTAGTACTCCTTAACAATCATGCTCGGCTAACTGGTTGAACTTCAAGAAGTACTCCTTAACAATCATAGAGCTTTACCTTAAGTTCATAAATTCCTTAATCTTTGCTTCTCTTATCTCAAGCGGGAAGAACTTATCAAAGAATGCATCTTGGAACACCTGTCAAGTCAGAGGAGCAGCATCCTCACTTCTACCCTTCCTCCATGATACAACCCAGTCATAAGCAATGTCTTTCAACCTGTAAGACGTCAGCTCAACACTTTCTTCCTCATAAACATGCATCACCTGTGTGATCTTTCTCACCTCCTCAAGATGTAACTCTGGGTCTTCACCTGCCTTAGACCCATAAAACTCTGGCGGATGCATCCACATGAAATCACGAATCCTAGCAGCAGCTAAATCATCTCCTTGCTAATTTAAAATTGTGGCCTGGTTATTATCCTGAACATTAGCGGTGACTGCTTGGGCTAACGCCTGAAAGGCCACCTGAAACTCAGCATGAGACATAGTCTCGTTCATGGGATCGACAGACTGGGGTTGCTATTTATCATTTCTACGGGCGTTCACTTTTCGGGGAGGCATTTTCTAAAATAGGAGAGCACGAATTATTAGATGAGGGGGACAACTGTAGGCACGATAGAATCTGAAAGAAAGAAATAACTTTTTCCTAAAACGTCTTGTAGCCTCTTGCTCATAGATGTGGTGCGCTACACACCGATGATCAAGACTCTACTTAACGCAGCTTGTCAGACTCCCTAGGACTCCTCAAACCTTAGGCTCTGATACCAAGTTTGTAACACCCCAAAATCTCATCTCGAAGCATCACACGGTTCTTAAGGCTACAAGTAGCCCCAAGTTAATCCTTTGAGCCTGTTACTACATATAATAACTTATCTTGAAATGAAATGAATAAAACACTGGTACTGTCATATCAAATGATAGGAAATACGATGAAAATACTCGGTCCAAACAACCACAATACTGGAAATCTCAACATACTAATAATCTGATAACTAGTTTGACAAAGCCTCTACTACTCCATGACTAGAGAACCATTGGGACAGGTCCCCAACTGACTCAAACTGAACTGGAAGCAATAATATATCTACTAAAATACTGAAATGTCTGAAGATAGGTCCTCAAACCATAAGGACTCGCCACTATGGAGATGTAGACAAGGGTACTTAGAAATCACTGATGAGGCTGGGACTGAGCACCTGAACCTACATTATAAGACAATGTAGCATATAGATGTATATGTGGATCAGCACTTGGGAACGTACTGAGTATATGGGGGTGTATGCATTTACATAAAACAGTATCAATATTCTTTAATCAAATCATGCATGCAATTAGGAATGACTCACATAGCTTGAATAAGTCTAAAATGTAAAGCTCATAAATCATGTATATTGAAGCATGTAACACAAATCTCGTGAGTCATTATACTTAACTTTAAAATCTCCACTCTCCTCTTATTCTCAATACTTGAAGGTTAAAGGAACTTTGAACAATGCTTTTAAACTCATACTTTTATCTCATGAAGAGTAAAACTTCTTTGAAACTCAAGGACTCTTTGAAATTTTAAGACTTGGGAACTCTGTGACTCTTGGAATTACATAACTTTGGACACTCGGAAGTTTCTTCTAACCGACATAAACCATGTGAGCTACATGGAGTCCAATGTCTTGTCCTCCTAAAGAAGAAATCTTACATTGGGGAGAGGCGTTATACTCTTGCCAGGGAGTATAACCTCAACTCAGTGATCACTATCTCGGCCTCGGGCCCATAAATCTCAGTCCTACGGTGGCACGTAGTTCTGGGGTGTGAGACCTCGGAATCATACCCAACTCGGTGCTAAATACTACTCCCATACTCAGCTCAGAACTATTAGAAAATCTACCTCAAATAACTCAAGAGTCTATATTGAAGACCAAAATGTATTACTATTTGTTTTAATAGAACATCATTGTGGATTCCAACTCTATTAGGTCCAAAAAGGTCAAATATGTCTTAATAATCTCAAAGTACTCAATTCATAGGTGCTTATAGCACAGAAGTTCATAAAATTGCAATTCTCAAGTAGGTCTTAGTGGTCCATAGTTCAATCTCAAGTTATGACTCATCAAAATGCATACTAGAGATCATAAGGACTCATAAATCATATAGAAATCTGGAATTTCAGCATTATGCATTAAAATCTCAACATACTCATGTATCTCAATTTCTAAAACATGGAAATTATCATAATCTTAAGAACAACAACAAAGGGTACAAACCCATACTTCAACTTTTATAAGAAAACATGTGAAACCATATATTCTTGTAATTTAAAACAACTTTTGGGCACAAGGACGAAAGGAGTGTCCTTGTTCAAACCCCACATACCTTGAATTAGAAGCTTTGGATGAACTCTCGCTTTTGGGACTCTATTCGTACTCTTGAATGAGGGTTCTTGAAGCCCTTGACTTGGGAACCTTGAATCTTGACTCAATTTAGAAAATCTATGGTGGATTCTTGAGATTCTTGGAAGAGGTTTTGGATACTTAGGGTTTTTGTTGAGAGAAAACTTGAGGAAAACTTCATAGAATGCTTGTAAATGACTTTAATTTGGTGTTTGTACGGTTTAAGAGGCTTGGAAAAAGTTCAAAGTGCCTTTTTTAACTTTTGTACGAAGTTAGAAAAATTAAACTGGGAACCCGATTTTATGGGCCACCGCGACGCGCCACTATCGCGTGGCTCACTGGAAATTGAAAAATAGAAATCTGGGAGTCACCGCGACGTAGAGCCATCGCGTTGTCCAACTGGTTGGGACCTGGAACTTTAGCGCGACGCATCACAATCGCGCTAGGCCACTGGAAATTGACTATTGGGAAATTGGGGTCCTCCGCGACGCGCCACTATCGCGGAGTTCTACTGAAATTTGACAATTGTCAAATAGACCCTCTCCGCGATGCGCCAAGCACTAAAATGACGTTGTTTTACGACTAGGACTTAAATTAGCCATAACTTCTTGCCCGGTTATCGAATTTGGGCGGATCTAATATCGTTGAAAAACTAATTAAATTTTTCACATGATAAAAAAGTCAAAATTAGGGAAATTCTATATGGTTAAAATGATACTCACTTAGGAAGTCACTCCTTAACCTTCTCGAGAAGAAATTAAGCTTAGAAAAAATTCAAGGTATTACAATTGTTTTAGGCTAACAAAGTTGTACATGTTCACGTCTAAGAACTAAAAAAGTACTTTTCAAAATTCTTACACAACAAAGAATTAGACCTCCATAATATCAAACGAAATAAAATGCACATAATAACCTGCAAGTTAATGTTCTTCTAATAGTGTTGCCTTTGTTGTATACTCAAAACTACAAATCAATAACAAACGTTCGATAAATATATAAAATAGATGACGGTTATTCATATGGAACTGAATAATCTGTGAAAACAACATAAGAAGTACTTCAAAAAATTTAAATCTTAATCTAAAGCACAAATTGTGTAATTATCTATCTACATGTCACTAAATTAATTTTCTGTAACAAATAGATTGGTAACAAATTTCAGATTAGTAAAGACCTATATTAGAGTACGTAATAGATTCGCCTCAACCACAGACAAAAGAGCTTTGAAGAAAATAGTAAAGATTATGTAGGAAACTGTAGTTATACTTGATAAAAGAAATTGCAAAAGTTGAAATTGAAAGGAGGGGAGCCCTAAAACCTGAACTGAAAGGAGGGAAACCCAAAATCTTACCGATAATTTATTTTTTTCCCCTACATCTGCAATACTTCTATTTTTATCGCGCCACATCTGCACAATTTCATATTTTTATAACTTTGATTTGTGGAAAAAATGTATGAGAGAGTGGATTCGACTAATTTTAACACAAATGGACTGAATTTGAGATAAAAAAAATGAGCCAAATTGAGCTGATTGACAATATTTGGTTCTTGTCCATGGTGAGACTCAAATGGGTCTTCTTGTGCTTTACTAAAAAAAATTGATGAAATTGGATTTGTTGGTATGTGTTGTGTTTAACTAACAATTCGAAAAATATTTTTGCCAAGACTAGAGCAACAATTTGTAAACAACCGAGCTTTCAAAAATATTTCTAGATTAAAAAACTATTTTTATTAGTTTCTGCACTTTTTTTTCTAACCAAATACCTCAATTCTCTAAAATAAGTACTTTTGGATTTTCAAAATCTTAGCCGACCAAGAGTGGAACTACCAAGGGCACCATTTTAATTTTCATCAACATTAATGGCATTTACCAATTAGCTATTTTGAGAATTTTCTTCAAACATCACTTATATTTTATTTAGGACCACAATATCTCAACTATCACTCTTTTCCTCAAAAAATAGTCATACCAAATTTAAAAGTATTAAAAAAAATTTAAGTCTCATTTAATAATTATACAAATACTAGATATCGAGGAAGTGTGCCTATAATATATGTTATTTTTTGTCTTTATATATGTGACACAAATATGATTTAGATAATCAATTGTATTTTTTATATATTTTACATATTTTAATATGTTAACTGTTACTCTCCTGACCAAACTTTTATGGTATTAATAATCAATTATATTTTTAAAATAATTTAAGTTTTAATTATTGTAATTTATAATATTTTTTCTTCTATTTCAATCTAAGTGGCACTGGTATAACTTCTTGTCCAAATATTTTATATTTTTAAATTTTTTTAAGTTGTTGATTATTGTGATTTATAGTAATTTTTACACTTTTTTGAAATATATAACAAATTAAGAAAATAAGATAAATAAATTAAAGCGAAGGATAAAAGACCAATGAAATTGTGTCAAAGTAGGCAACAGGTCAACACATCTGCTTTGACACTTCTTCATTGGGCCGTTTGCACTTTATCATATAGTAAAAATTACATTTAAAAAGTTATATATTTAATAAAGGGGAATAGCCTAGCATGAGGTTATGACAAGCATGACATCTTGAGAATTGACATTTTACAATAAAAAATTATTTTGTATAGTATTTATTAATCGAAAAGGGGTCAAAAATCCCCCCAAACTACTTGAAATGGAGAAAAAATACCCTTTGTTAATTTTTTAGATTGAAAATACCCCCCGTTAAATTTTTAGCTCGAAAATAACTCCCCTCTCTAATGAAATGACACCAAGCATGTCGTGTGGACAAAAAACACCATTTGAACAATCCATGTCAGCATCCACGTGAAAAATTTCCTCATTTTTATTTAAATTTTTTTCAAAAATGTCCAATTCAATAATAGGTAATTTAATCAAGATAAAGAAAAGACGTAATCTTTTCACTAGAAAATTCTACAAGACATGATTTCGAGCAAAACCAAAAAAATTAAAAGCAATGGATAAAAGAAGTGAAATTACCATAACAAGTAATTTCGAGATTGGATGAAGATCGCTCTTCCTCAATATCCAACAGGTAAAAATAATTAAGTTTGATCAAAATATCATTTCAAAATAATAATAAAAAATTATGAAAAAATGTCATCTCCTAAAATATGTAAATAATTGATTTAAATAATATAAATAATATTATTATAATAAATAAATATTTATGATCACTATAATTGAGGAAATCAAAACAAATGTAGGATACTTATCTAAAAAATATCTTCCCTAAAATAAATAATAATATCAAATAAAAAAATATTTATCATTTTATTACAATTGAATAAATTCAGAAAGTACTACAAGAAAATTCAATTAAGAGAAAAAATTATTTTAATCAAGCAACTTCTAAATATAGAAATTTATGACCAATTATAAGAGTTTTTTTTGAAAAATAATAGCATGAAAAAGATGGCATTCCTTAAAATATGTAAGCAATTAATTTAAATAATATAAATAATTATATTATAAAAATAAATATTTATCATTTCATTACAATTGAGTAAATCAAAAATGTATTACAAGAAACATCAATAATAAAGATCAATTAGTAAATAATCAAAAGCAACTTATATGAAAAATATTATTATATCCAAAGAATAATTCAAAAATTCAAAATATCATGAAAAATATGTCATTCCCAAATATGTAAATAATTAATTTAAATAATACTATTTTAAAAAAATATGTTTCAATATAGTTAAGTGAATCAAAGAAAGTATTTTACATGCATAAAAATGAAAACTTTCATCTTCATATTTAAAGAATTTATATAGACAAAGAGTAAATATGTTATTCGAATTTGAAAAGTAGAATATGCAATTCTTTATGATCTTCTTAGATTTTTTTGAGAGGGGCATTGCCACACATATTATAGATGAATACAGATTACAATATATTAGCTAATATTGACCTCGCATCGAGCGAGTACTAATTTTAGTATATTATTAAAAAATAAATTATTATTTTGAGTTAGCCAGATTGGTTTTTACCTATTTTCTAGGTAAAATTGGCTCAAGCATCTCGATCCGAGCAAATATTTGGTCAAATATGATTTAGTGTTTATTGATTTTTGAACTTATCCAAATATCGTTCAACTTGCTCATTGACAACCTTCTTTTTTAGTAAGCATTAAAATGTATTTGGTTGAATAATATTTACTTTGGTAAGTAACTAAATTATTTCGAGATCATAATAGTCCTAGGATCATACTATCTAGACCGGCCAGTTATCCTATATGGGAGGTGGCATCATAAGGTAATTTTGGTTTAAATCGTATTGTACTCCGGAGAAAAAGTAAAACCTTTGCCAATAAATAGTGATGCATAACTTAAAAGGATTTTCAAAATTAGGAATAGATATCGGTAATTAGCGATTAATAATATGTTTTAACGATAATTTTGTCAATTGTTGTTAAAAATGATATTTGCAATAAATATCTAATTTATCCGACATTTATATCAAATGACACTATTTTCGCACCATTTTAGCTAAATGTCGCTAAAATTAACTACATCTACATTTACAGCAAACGTCAAATATATTCGACGTTTGCATCTAACGTCACAATTTTATTGATATTTTTGCTAAATGACGCTAAAATCAACGACATTTGCAATTAATGTCATTATTTTATTGACATTTTGGATCAAATGTCGTCGCTTTTATGACATTTGATATCAAATGTCGTCGCTTTTACGATATTTGATATCAAATGTCGTTGTTTTACGACAATTGTTTATAAATATCAAGAAATTCTTTATTTTCCGACATTTATGTCAAATATCGCTAAATAAATGTCGTCGTATCTCCATTTTCTTCTAGTGCGGGCATCTCAAGATGAAAAGTTATTAATAAAAATTGTTCCCTTTTTAGTCTTTAGCTGGGCCAATAGGCTTTGGATACATGCTACATACAGCAAAAGTACATTGAAAAGTGTAGCTCTCAACTTGGTTTTCATTAGATGCTATCAGCCTTTAGTTAGAGTTAGTTAAGTTATGTGCTCTTTCTATTTTGGGCTTGCTAAAGTTGTAATTGGGCTCTTCTCCTTTTTTTTTTTCTAAAAGGTCCATGATTTTTGGTTCCTTGGATCAAGCCTGACCAAGTGCTTTTCTGGTTAAAATGTCTTACAAAGTCACTGCCGTGCAAGTTTCTGCCATGCTTTTTTAGTGAGGATGACATGATATTAGCCTCATTTTAGGATAGGTTCTTACATTCCTAAACAACACGTAAATCCTTAAATATCAGCGCACATTGGTGGCATATGGCTTGTCCCCCTCCCTGGCTCCCTCTCTATCGGAAATTAAAGATCTTTTGGTCACTTATTAAATTATTAATAGAAGAAAAAAGTAGTATTTTTTTTCAAATTTGTAAAAATGAAGATATCTTATAAAACGATTATTAAAAAATTAAAAGAAATTGAGTGACTTAAGAGAACTAATTCATTTCCCTCCCTTGTCACGACTCGCATGTGATACACTTTCATGACTAATAAAAACTTCAAAACCATGAAGATGTGTCACCCATGTCAAAGCTATCATTTTTATTCTTTTGACTTTAGAGGCATGACACGTATTATTGATATAGCTTAATCGTCAATGAAGCTAGTAAAAATTGTCAATACTTCTTTATTTTTAGTTTGTTATAAAAGGAGATAATTTGTATTTAGAATAATTTAATTTTAAACTTCTTGTTTTATTTTTAATGAGATGATTTATAGCCAATTTTTTTTAATAATTTATTTTAGATCACAAATTCAACAATATCCAGGGGCGGAACCAGCCTTCTGTTCGGGGGTTTGGCCGAACCCCCTTCGACGAAAAAATATACTATTTTTACATGATTAAAATTATTTTTATATGGTTATAGTAGGTGTTGAACCCCCTTCGACTGAGTTTTCTTTGAATATGGAATCCCTTTAGTTGAAATCCTAAGTTTTCTTTGAATATGGAACCCCCTTCGTTGAAATTCTAGCTCCGCCTCTGACAATATCCTTTGAAAACTATGTACTCTATCAATCATAAGAGACTTTGTCCTGCTATAAACTCTAGTTAGGACTTAGATATGAACATCACACTCTTACACATTGTGTGACAACCCAGCCCTCGATATTTTAATACTCTCTTAATGTATTTTGAACTGACTTTGAGTTTTGAGCATATGTGTAAGTTAATGATATTATTTGACACTTCAATGGATAGTTGACAAGTTGAAGTTTAAGAGCCGAATGCTGAAAATGAGAACCTCTAAATTATATCCAATAGTGTACGATGATATTAACCATAAAATCGTTATACTCAAGAAATTATAACATATTATTGTATTGCGTTTACAAACTCAAGAACTACAAAATTTCATGACCATATACAATCTAGAAACTGAACAATAATATTATATTGAAGCCCATATATCCCTATGGTTGATATTTATACAATGAAATATGTATCCTATTTCAAATGTATTGACAATTCATGATTCATCAATTACACTTTTCTCACATAACAATCAATACAACTTATTTTATTGCTCTACATAGATTTTCGCTTCACATTTCATTTATTAGCTTTTTTTATAGATTCAGACAAAAATCTCTAAATTATATTTATATTACAAATAAATTAAAGCGTTTATTTTTATTTAAACATATAGAAATGTTTAGACCCCTGTAAAAAGAAAAAAAAAGTTAAATCCATATGAGTCGCTGTTGCATAGTTTTTATTAAAATCCTTCAACACTAATTCTCTGGAATAACCAACGGCCTAGCTAAAAAATAAAGAAAGAAACTCTCCAGAGTTTTGTGTTATCATCATCGTCGTCGTCGTCGTCGTCGTCGTCGTCGTCGTCGTCATCATCATCATCAGTATTAGTATTAGTATTAGTATTAGTATTAGTATTAGTATTAGTATTAGTATTAGTATTAGTATTAGTATTAGTATTAGTATTTGGATTTACCTTTTGAAAATTATGATGAATTTATGTGGAGATATTAAAGCTAGATTTTAGTACACATGGCTTAACTATTTCTTTTATAATTGTGATATTGGATTAACTAGTGGGCACCTTGTGAGCTAAAGTCATGAATATCTACTTTCTATCAATACATATATTGAATAATTTTATCTAGTAATAAATAAATAAAATTATCAATCGTACAACTAACAAGATAATTGCGAAATAGAAATGGATATTTGCATTTAGTGTAGACCCAATAAAAATTGTACTGTAAGATAATGACCACGTTGTTAGTTCATGATGATTCATTACTTATTGAAATATTTATATTTTTTAACCTCTCAAATATTGTTGTTGGATAATAAAATTCTCGAGACCAAAAATAATAATCGAGACAAGAAAATATTGCAACAATCGATTTATTGATTTCAATAAGTGAGTGTTACAATCTCTATGATTCCTCTGATTCGCCTTTTCAATTATAAATTCAGGGGCTTCGAGCTTGATCTTGAACTTTAACTTGAACTTGGAGGATTTGATCTTGACTTATGCTTGAATCCAAGGGCTTGGTAGCTTGTTCTTGAATCATGCGGTCTTGATCTTGAACTTGAGCTTGATTTGCGGGTTTGGTGAGCTTGATCTGCGGGTTTGGTGAGCTTGATCTCGACTTGTACTTGAATTCAAGGGTCTTTGATCTTGTTCTTGAATCTTGAAGTCTTGATCTTGAAGCTTGAACTTGTTCTTGAACCTTGAACTCTTGATCTTGAAATCTTGAGCTTGTTCTTGAACCTTGAACTCTTGATCTTGAAGCTTGATGAACTTGTTCTTGAATCTTGAAGTCTTGATCTTGAAGCTTGAACTTGTTCTTGAACCTTGAACTCTTGATCTTGAAATCTTGAGCTTGTTCTTGAACCTTGAACTCTTGATCTTGAAGCTTGATGAACTGATCTTGAATTCTTGAATTTATAGAGAAATCTGTTGCTTTGATTCACGAGTTCTCTCTTGTTTCTTGTTAAACTTGTTCCTCCCTTTTCTGAATTATGAGGCCCCTATTTATAGTTGTAGGAAGTAGAGAGTCATGATAAACATGAACTTCCTTTGACCAATCAGATTTAAGTGACATGACATTTCTTATGGGATTTTAATTTACTGCATCATTTTGACACGTGGTGTGGTCCCATTGGCTCATTCACTTGACTTGGCATGTCACGTCATTTGACATGTGACATCAAATTAGGCCTCTAGCATATGATGACATCTTGGGCTTGTTAAAGTGGGCTCAGTCATTTGTAGCCCAAATTAATATGATGACATCTTGGACTTGATAAAGTGGGCTAATCATTTTTAACCCAAATTAATGGACTAACTCAATTAAAAGAATTGGACTTTAATTAAACCCACACATATTTAGATTTAAACAATTAATCCAATTACATTAATCCACAATATTTATTTGGAATTAGTATATTTTAATTTTAATATTATACGAATTTTGTACGAATAAAATTTTATTGCTTACAATTGTATATTTTAATTTTGATCATTGTGATATACTGTTAATCATACAAAACTTCCAATTAATTGTATGTACAATCTAATTCATCCACTTGTGAATCTTCATAAATTTAATAAGTTACATTACTGACCATTATAATATTTAATTGTCTTTGTATTATGTTTGTTATTAATTTGTAGTGCTACTTCACATATGAAGTTAATGTAGGTTTACAAATAGTCTAAATATAATACTTTTTTTTTATATAAATATACAAACTTTGTTATTCAATTAAACATTACATGCAATCATATATTATAAGAATTAAAATGAGAATTTATAAATAATTGAAGAACCAAAGTGTTATTATCTCTAACATAGCCAACTCTGATCTATTAAAGTGAGCCCATTACTTGTATTATGTCTTCTAAAGTTCTTTTTGAGTCAAAGTAATTAAATTTTTAGTTAGCATTTGACCGTAAATTTTTTGTGAAACTAAAAAAAAAGAATTTTTGAAATTGTTGTTAAAAGATAGTTTTTTGAATTTGAAACTACGTTTAGATATTATTTTACTTTTAAGAAATTGAAAATTTTGAGAGTGGAAGAAAATTCCCCCCAAAATTGAACCAAGCCCGTTTTGAAACTTGGAACTTTCTCTTCAAATTTTTTGTTAAAAAACAATCAAATTCCGTAGGCAAATAAATAAAGTTTTCAATTTTTTTTTGTCAAAATCTATGATCATTTTTTTTTTTTTTTGTCAAAATCTATGATCATACGAGGCCGTAATATGAAAGAAGTGTCTAATAATTATTTTTTGACCCGATTTTCGAATTTCAAATGTACAATTGAATATGTTCATTTACATATAAATCTATCTGTCATCAATTATAAGGACGGAAAAATAAATATTTTTGCGAATTCTCTCTAATATGAATATGTTTTCAAAAGAAATAGCGAGGCCAAAACTTCTTATCTACTAGATGTCGATTATCAACAAGGGTTCAAGGAAGCTAATTTGGAATTGTATAATACACTTTTTTTTTTTTTTTGATTAACAGTCATTTCTATTTTGTATAATGTAAGAAAATAGTTGACAAGAATTATTTCAAGAGCTGTTAAAAATATATTTTTTAGTAATGAACTGTGAAATATTATCATAACCAACAAAAAAAAAATAATACAATCAAAGAGCACACACTTAAACCAGCTCCCTCTAGCGGTTGCTGGTCAAGTGTGCCTCAGAAAAATAAAAAAACTATACAAGGCAGCTTTCATGTTCTGCTATCCTTTGAGTTCACTGTCTAAAATTATAAACTCTGTTTGTACACTTCTGATTTCTTAACCTCTCCTGGACTTTCCTCCTAATCAGTTGCATTACACCTACAGCCTGAAACAATAAATTTTGAAATTGTTTTCAATTCCTTGCCTTCCATGTATGATATATATATCAATGCACATGCCCCCCATATAGCAACTATCACCTCCTTAATATGAAAGTGCTTATATTTTAGCTTCCTCACCACACTAAGGTCTTTTTTAGTGATAGGTCTCTAAGAGCAATACCTGACCAGCTATATACAACTCATTTCACTTCTTTAATTCATGCACATTTAACAAACAAATGCAGATGTGTCTCCACCTTATCCTCTGTACAAAGGTTGCATTTGAACACCATTATGCAACATATTGAGTTTATCCAGCCTAGCTTTTGTGAGGAGTCTATCCTGATATGCAAGTCAAACTGCAAACTTGTGCCTAGGTAGCATCAATAAGTTCCATACAAAGCTGGCTTCCTTCATTCTTTCCTGCCTCCCTTGCAAAGTTTTATAACTCATTTTGACAGAATATTCATCATTTTCTGTCAATGAATACACTTCATTATTGTATCAGTGTGTCATACTAGTTTTAATTTATTTAATTTCCTCCAATATCAGTTACAATCAGCCGGAGCTAACTGTCATCCTTCATATAGACTTCATGAACCCACTTCACTTATAACAAATCCTTCTTTCCTACCAACTGTCAAATAAGTTTGCCTACAAATGTCATGTTCCACATTTACTGCTTTTGATGCTCAAACCTCCATTTCTTTTTGTTTTACACACGGTATCCCATAATACTAAAGCAACATTCTTCTAACTAATAGTGCTTATTCTCATAAGAAATCCCCACACACCTGATCCGCCTTCTTCATAATGCTTTGGGCAGAATGAAGATTGAACTCCAAAAATTGTATATTGAAAACAAAACAAACATGATAATTTACAGCGTGCCTGCATAAGAAAGTATCTTTGAATAATCAGAAGTTACTCTACTGGTGATCTTCTCCACCAGTATATGACAGTCCACCTTACTTCATTTCTTGGAGGACAAAGGCACGCCTAGATATCTAATAGGCATTATTCCACGTTGTTGAAAAAAATTCTTGTAGAGAGAAAAGAATGATATGACAAAAAAAGGAGCAGGATTTTAGGGGTCGTTTGATTGGGAAACAAGTTATCTCGATATTAATTATTTCAAGATTAGTTATTCCGAGATTAATTATCTTATCCTCAAGAAGGAATAAAAACAATACTACAATTCCGGGATAACCAATCCTGAGATGAGTTATCCCATTTATTTTACCCCAATTAAACATGAGATAAACTCACAGTAAAATTAATCTCAAAATTAATTATCCTTTATCTCTTATCAAACGACCCTTAGTGTGTGGTTATGACACAAAAATCTTGGTGGGGGTGGGGTGGGGGGAGGGGTTGTAGGGGTCCTAAAACCTGTTTGGGACATGTGACTACGGTAGACAAAAACATAAACTTATTTGATTTGTGTGCCTTTGTTTGGAAATAAATCTTTTCATCTAAATAACATAAGTAGTTCATCACTTAATTATCATGTCGTTCATGGAGGACAAATTTGCATGTGACATGAACCTTGCTACTAACATCTCGTGCTTATGTCGCCAACCAGGAGCAGGAGGAATGCCCATTTTACTGCGCGTTGCGCGCCCCCGGGTTTGTCTTTACGTGGCAACATGTTTCGTCAAACTTCCAAAAAAATTTATGTCCAAAGTAACACTAATAGTTTGTAAAAAATAGGCAGTTCGATGCATTAAAACTTTCACTATGTGCAGGGTTCAGAAAAAGGTCGAATCATAAGGGTCTATTATACTCATTCTTACCTTGTATTTTTGCAAGAAGTTATTTCCACAACTTAAAGTCTTGAACCGTACTTATGACCTCCTAGTCACATAGCAACAACTACTAGCTACTCCAACGACAGTAGTAGTTTGTGTTTAATTTGTTAATTTTAAAAACGTTTTTATTAATACTAGAGCAGCAATTTATGCTTCACCAAATTTCAAAATATTTCCGTGAAAAAATAACTTTTTTCAACCTTTGAAAAAACAAATTCTGCTAATATTATTCAAAAGTATTTTTTTCGTAAAAATTTGATAAACACTTCAAAGTTCTAAAATATTTTTTTTTTAATAAAAAGGGACACTTAAAGTATCAATGTACTCAGTTTTTCCTTTATTAGGATGGGTGCGTGAATCTGATATAAGAACATGTTTAGAAATAAGAGATTTGAAAAAGTTATCATATTCTATTTATTTTTATACGAGGGTAAGAGATCTCATTTCCTCTGAAAAATTTATATTTAAAATATATATAATTCATTTCAAACACAATGACGAGCCTCACATTAATTATATTTATTACTTCATCATAATTAATCATTCTAAATACATATTCGAGAAAAAGATGCATGTGAGTCTTTTTTTTCTTTTTTGTTAACCAGTCACACTCAACCCCTAATATTCCAGCTTACAACAATATTTGAATAAAGAATCCTCCTTAATTAAGCAAGATGCTTTGTCCTTTTAGGACATTTATTAGACATGAATTGTCCCTAACAACCTAATTAATCTCAAACACGGCAAATAATAAAGGATCATAAGTCAATGCCGCGTACGCGCATGGTACACTTTATTAATGATCTACTGCTATAGTAATTAATATTACTCCCTCAAGATCTTTCTCAAGGCTAAAAAATATTCCTAAACTATCTGAAATAGCTCAAAAATATTCGTCGTTAGATTTTTGGCTCAAAAATACCCCTTCCTCTAATGGAATTCGAAAAAGGATCAAAAATACCTTTGAATTATCTGAAATGGGTCAAAAATACCCCTCTATTAAATATTTGGCTCAAAAATACCCCTCCACTTAACGAAATTAAATTATTTCGATTGAATTAAACCCTAACTTTAACTTTTTAACCCTAATACTTTAATTTTTTTACGTAAAAGTATTTTTTTAATTTTAAAAATAAGATAATGAAAAAAAGTATTTGAATTATAATATAAATTGGTTGAATTTGATTTGAAAAATAAACATACATTTATTCTAAAAAGGTATTTTCACTTTACATCTTTTTAATCTTTAAAGAAATTAACGAAATATAAATTAACGAATTTAATGAAATATAAATTTTCACTTAAAGAAATTAACGAAATAAAAATTAAATGATGAACTTTATATAAATTAACGAAATAATTGAAATAATTTAATTTCGTTAAATACCCCTATGTTAAATATTTGGCTCAAAAATACCTCTCCCCTTAACGAAACTAAATTATTTCGATTGAATTAAACCCTAACTTTAACTTTTTAATCCTAATACTTTAATTTTTTTATGTAAAAGTATTTTTTTAAGTTTAAAATAAGATAATGAAAAAAAGTATTTGAATTATAATATAAATTGATTGAATTTGATTTGGAAAATAAACATACATTTATTCTAAAAAGAAATTTTCACTTTACATCTTTTTAATCTTTAAAGAAATTAACGAAATATAAATTAACGAAATTAACGAAATATAAATTTTCACTTAAAGAAATTAACGAAATATAAATTAAATGATGAACTTTATATAAATTAACGAAATAATTTAATTTCGTTAAGGGAGGAGTATTTTTGAGCCAAATATTTAACAGAGGGGTATTTTTGACCCATTTCAGATAGTTCATGGGTATTTTTTATCCTTTTCCGAATTCCGTTAGAGGGAGGGATATTTTTGAGCCAAATATTTAACGGAGGAGTATTTTTGAGCCAAAAATCTAACGAACGGACATTTTTGATCTATTTCGGATAGTTCAGGAGTATTTTTGAGCCTTTTCCGTTTTCAAAACCAAGAAATCGCTGTTTCTTCTTTTCCGAACTTACAATTATCATAATAATTTGTATGAATAACTTCTTAAAGTCCTTTTACTAAGTATTATTTTTACATTTTCAAGGTATATATAAGCAGTATATTAAAGAGGGAGTATTTGTTCAAGATAAAGAATAATATAGTCAATTATAACGGGTTTGCCATAATTTAGAAAGACAATTAAAAAGGACTGTAGAGAGTAAGAAAGATTATATATACGTTCAGTATTAAGATTTTTTTTTCAATATTGACAATATATATAATTTAATTCAAATATTAAGTAGTATGCCGTATGCGGTATGCCCTTCATAGAACTTCAAGTCATGCAATTTAAGCGTCACGGTTGAACACTAAAGTTAAGATACATATCACTTAATCACAACTAAGGAGGAAATATATATATATATATTCACACCTTCTAAGTCTCAAAAAGAAAAATAGGGCGTGTTTGGTATGAAAAAATAAGTTACACATCACATTGATAGTGTCCTTTCTAACCTTTCAATACATCTCATTTTCACCTCCGCCCCTATATATAGCCCCCTCCTCATCACTTTCACCTCTCAGACTCATATTATTGTCTAGATTATATATATACAAATACTTTTAGGATAATATTTTATTTATATACCAAACAGACACATACAAAAAAAAACCTTATTCTCGTATCAACATGAAAAATAAATAAGAATCCACTTATTTTTATTTGTGTACCAAACGCCCGCATACTTCGTTTTTGATTCTCATCTCAAGAGTCAAGTACTACTCGTATATGTTTTCGAACAAAGAGACGTGTCAGTTGACTGTTAGGATTTCAATGTCGGTGGCCACATTCAGCTAAGCGGTTCATATAACACCCCTTCCTTTTTTTGAGAAAAAAAAAAAATTACAATATATTACAAGTTAAAATAATAAAATTCATGATAAATATAGGATTTGAATCCTCGACTTGAAATGAAAATTTGATATAACTTATTTTTACAAAAGTTAAATTTTTTTTTAATGAAATTTTTTACTCAACACTATAATGATATGGATATAGTAACTCATCCTGTTATGTCAAATTATCTTATCTTAAATTTTTAAGCTCCTAATTGCATTTATCAATTATAGTAATTTATTTATATTACTAGGTAACTTGACCGCGCTTTGCACGATCATAAAATGTTTATTAAATTTATGAAAGATCTTTAATAATACTTGAACATTAAAAGTAATGAGAAGTAAATTTTTTAAGAACTAAAAAATATTTAAATATGTTTTGGTCTTAAGCTGAGCCCGGGAGTCTATAAAAAACAACCTATTTACCTTATCTCTAATATAAAAATAATGTATGTGTGTACATTCTGCCTTATCCAACACTTTATGAGAATAAATTGAATATAATGTCATACTCTATCTTTAATCTTAAATATCTACAAAATTGCATCATACATATCATGTAATTCTGACATAAAAAAATCATTGTTGTTGGCATTGTAATTTGCAACACCACCCTTAAAATTAACATTATGATATGAAAGAATGGTAAAAATAAAAATAAAAAGCAAGATGTCAAATACTAAATTTGATACTCAGCAAAATCTTAATCCCTCAGCATGAAAAATTGTAGGAGTAAAAGAAATTTGAAGTAAAGAGAATTAAAAACTCAGTAAAACATTACAGAGCAACAACATGAAGGAAAAAGTTATATTTTATTAAATCAATTGATCGATGAATTAAAAACTCAATCAAAAATCAAGTAGCAATGGATTGTAGCTACAAATACTAAAAGTTGAAACATAAAGTAATGAAACTGAAAGAAAAATAAAGATGGAGCTTACACATTGCAATGACAAGGTCATGTTGCAGAAAAATAAAAATGATACTCAAGAATATACATAACAAATATTATATTTATAGACCTATGTATGGTGACCCTTCATTCTCCATTATAACTCCTAGATTTCCTTCCTTTACTAAAGCAATTTAGAACTAAATATTTGTATGAAATGAAAGAATAGAAACGAAAAAGACTAACCTATTGGCATCATCAAATGCAATACTATTAAAGCTTATACGGTGACTTTCCACTATATGTAACAATACTTCATTAAGATAGCACATTAAACATAATTAAGAGAGTTGAAAGAGCGATTTTTGAGTTTTATAAGTAACGAAAGTTTAAAACAAGTAAATACTCAAAATTTAATAGGTTAAGTAAATACATATTAAATACTTTATGATTTTTTATACAATTAAATGAATTAAAATAGGTGAAAATTCTCCAAAAAAGAGAAAAAGGATAGTAAATGTACACGGAAGTCTTGAATTAAAAAAGATTTATGAAAATAGAAAATATACACTAAATCTACTATAAATGTATATAAAAATTAGTTCTATAAATTTAATCAAGTTTAACACTTAAATAGTTTGATAATATTAATAGATCTAATTTCACTACTTTTAGCAACATCCTCTTATATATATTTATATGAGAAGATGAAGCAAAAGCAAATAAAATAAATTTGGCAAACATACTATTTTAGGAATTTATAATTTCATATTTATTAATTATTAGAAGTGACTCATTTTTTTTGCTAAAAAGAATAAATTTTGATGAATTTATTTGACTAATTATTGCTCTTATCAAAAAACTTCTTTTGATATCTATTTTTTTGATTTTAATTTGTTTACTTTTCACATTTATTCCTCTACTTTCATCTTTTGTCAGATAAGATTTTGATATTCTATCTTTATTGTTTTATTCGTTCTTCGTTGAGTATTATTTTTTTCAATAGTAAGAACGTAATTTAAATCATACTAACGACTCTCTTGGACCTTATTTCTCAAAATTCTTTTTTAATTATTTACATCACCATCATTATTCTTATCTTCATCTCATGCACTTCATCTTATAGAATCTCGTAAAGCTTCATTTTTTTCTCCAACATCAATTTTTTTGTGAGGAAAAAAACTACAAATCTTAAATTACTTCTAACTATAATCTGTTCATTGGTAAAGATAATATGAAAACTTTTATGTAATTTAAAAAGCACAAAATTAATTTTAATTTCTCCCAAGAATTTAGTAACCGAAAATCCATATAAATGATCGTTATAATGTAACGAAAACACCATAAATTCTTAAGGAAGGGAGACTTTTCAGATGTCCATTATTAAGCACACAACAATTAAGATATAGCTAAAAAATTTATTATATATAAGTAACTTTTGTTATATTTTTGTTCGTCATTTTACAACATCAGATCTTTATTTTGAATCTTTCTTTACGCAATATCTTTTTCATTCTTATAAACATAATCCACTTACATATAATCTAAATGATATTTTCAAAAACATGTTAATTATTTCAGTGGAACTCAATATAACTTCACTACAAATAAATAAAATATAATACTTAGTAATAACATACTACAAATGAAATACCCAGAAAAAAATACTTAAAATCGTTGTTTGTGAAATTTTGATCACTTGCCATAACATGAAGACTGGAAAGTGATTCATTTGACTCTATGCAATACATTATCACTAAAAGTTTTAAAAAATTATTAGAAATCAAAAATTAAAATACCCATAAAAGGAGAAAAAATAAAAACATGATATATATATTTCACATTTAAATTAATTAAATAATGCAAAAAGGACAAGAAAAAAGTAATAATATACTCGAATTCAAAGGAGCTACGAGAAGCAGATATGGAAGACGTAAGGCAATGAATGAGTCCTATAAGCTAAAAAGGCTATTCTACCTAGGCTACAAAAAGTCTTTACAAAAATAGTAACTTTCAATAATTTGAAAGACTTTTACGTAAATAATATTTATACAATAAATATCTTGTCTCCGTTTATTTTGTCGTATCTGTCGTATCTCCATTATTGCTCCTGATTTTAATGGTATCAGAGCCCAGTAATTTAAAAAGTACAGAAGTAGCATACATGTTTGAATTTATGAATTTAGATTGGATTTACTTGACAATAATTAATATTGATTAATTATGATAAGACCATTTAAAAACAGAGAAGCTTTTAAAAAAATTAAAAGAATCTTTAATTAGTAATTATTCAGAATATATAAGAAAAAATAAAACAACAAACTACAGAAGAAATACGAAAAATAGAAGAAACTAAAAATAGTAGGATTGCTGAATTAGAAAAAGAATTACAAATGTTAAAAGATCTGTATGAAAAAAGACAGAAAGAAAAAGAAGAAAAAGATAAAGAACAAAAATTATTAAACGAGATAAATCAATTTAAAGAAAAATTAGAAATAGACAATAAAGAAATAAAAGACAAGGAATTGGAAAAAAATAATATAGATGTTGAAGAAACAGACAATTATGATTCAGAAGATAGTGAAACATATACAGAAATATTAACAAATACAAAAAATTTAGAAATCAATGAAAAACAAGAAGTAATTAATGAAGAAAATTTAGAAAACATCAACACAGAAATAAATACTCTTGATAAAAAAGAAGACCAAAATATAATACCTAGTACATCAGAAATAAGAAAACCTACATATTATAAGAATAAGTATAAAAGATATAATCTAAAGAATGAATATGACAAATGGACACCCAAACAAATAGTTAATAAAAATTACAACTTTTTAGACTTAGATTGTGTAATAGATACAGAAAAAATAATACAATATTGGATAGGATATATGACAAAACAATTATTAGATAATAATATAAGTGTAATAGATGCACCAGAATATATAGAAAGAACACTAATAGGAACAGTGAAACTATGGTTTTTAAATCTAACTGAAAATAGTAAAAGAATATTAAGAACCGACAAACCCACAGAAGGAACATCATCAACAAAATTAACACCTATAGAATTATTAAAAAAATATGAAACAACTATAAAAGACGAATTTAGTAGCATGACAACAAAAGAAAACCCACAAAGACTAGCTTACTTAATTACCTTAGTATCTAGTATTGAAGCAAAATTAATAATCCATTTAAAATCTAGGAGAATGAGACACATACCACCTAATTATGATAAAATCAGATTTAGGTATCCGCCAAGATACTATAAATACGGTTTAAATGAATAAAATGCAAAAATACAAAGAACTAAGACAAACTATTTCAGAAAAACGTAAAGAACTAAAAATAAGAATAGAAAGATTAAGTTATAATATATTTGCCGGAGTTAGTAAAAACTCAATAAATGCACAAAAAGATGGAATATCAAATTTAGAATCACAAATAGATAGTTTAGAATATATATATCAACATGAACTATTTACAATTAAATGAACAAAGAAGAATTTATAATAGACGAAAAAATATATGAAAATCACGAAGGACTAAAAATAAGAATAGTATTTTCTAATCTAGGAAGAAGATATAAGAAAATAGGTGAACATTTATATTTAATGTTAGAAAAAGAAGAATTAAAATTGGAAGATAAATTGACAGCTATGGTAAGAATAGAAAGGAAAACGAAGAAATAAATAGAAAAAAGGAAATAGAAAAAATAAAAATGGAAAAAACATTAATAAGAAATTTAGCATGTTGCAAAGATAAAATAGCACCTCAATTTGGATGCGAAGATAAATATTATAAAAAAAAAAAGAAAAAGACATAAGAAATATAAGAAATACAAAAAATCAAAATATAAATACAAAAAAACAAGAAAAAGATATTATGTAAAAAATTATAAAAATAAAAGACCATATAGAAAGAAAAAATCTATAAAAGAATGTACTTGTTATAATTGTGGAAAGTTAGGACATTTAGCTAGAGATTGTAAATTACCTAAAAACCCAAAAAATAAACAAATATCAGAAATAAAAATAGAAAATATAGAATATATGCAGATAGATTACATAGATTACGAATTAGAAAGTGAAGACAGTATATATGAAATTTCAGAGAATGAAACAGATAACGAAATAGATAGTGAATTAGACGAATTAAATGACTGAAGAAGATATAAAAATATTAACAAAAGAAGAATATTTAAATGACGAAGGAACAGATCAAAAAATAATATTTGATAACAATGTATTTGATGAAATAAAAGGAAAAGAGTTAGACTTAAGTGTAGAAAAAATATTTAAAATACCAACAATAAAAAATATATTTACTAGAAAAAAGGAAGAATATTATGTAGTAAGTCAAAAAGAGCATGTAATAGACTGTAGATATGCAAAAAGTAAAGCTAGTATACCACTAGTAACAAAAAGAATAATTAATAAAGAGATAAACGATATAAAAAGTAGAGACCCAATAAAATATGTACACCTTGGAGGTACATAAATATTAATAAAAGCATGTTTTAGAGAAGGAATAGATACACCAATAGAATTATATTTAGCAGATGATAGAATTATAAAACCTATAGAAAAAAGTATAATAACTGTCATAAAAGGAAATTTAATATACCAAAAATTTAAATTTATAATAAGTGCGAATTATTCAGTAGCAGTAACGGATAAAAATATAGACAAATCATTAGTATTATATTGGAAAATATCAGGAATAGAATTAACACCAGGAAGTAAAATATTTACGGCAAGATGTAAAAACTTATATGTGTTAACAACAAAACATAAAATAACGGGAAAAAATAAAATTAATAAAATACAAATAGAAAGCTCTTTTGAACAATTCGTAAAAACAATTGATAATAATGATTATAGTTACAGAAATATAGACATAGAAGAAGATCTATAAATAATAAATGATAGAATAAGTACAACAAAAAGAACAGCTTATGATAAACCGGAATCATCAAGCTCATAAAAAAGAACAAGTTATGAAACAAGTTCAATGGATAATTCAAACCAATATTACATAACAGGAAAGATAAATGAAAAAGAATATTTAATACTCTTAAATACAGGACAAGAAGAAAATTATATAGCAAAATATCTAGTAAAAAATGAAGAAATAAAAACTGACAATAATATATGCCCAGATCTACCAAGAAGTTTAATAAATACTAAAAATATAGCAGAAAAATAATAATAATAGGAATAAGAAAAATAAAAATAGAATTTGAAGTAAAAGAAGAAATGCAAAAAAACAGACATAATATTAGGAATAAAATGGTTAGAACAAGTAAAACCATATAATATAGAACATACACAATTAACTATAACATATAACAGAGAGAAATTATTCTTAAGAAGAGCTTTAACATAAAATGAAAATATATGTATTAATGAAGATAGTAGTAGAAGGATATTACAGTAGATATTATACGCCTATGATAGACACAGGAGTAGAAGCTAATTTATGTAGATATAACTGTTTACCAGAAAGTAAATGGGATAAATTAAAAACACCAATAATAGTTAAAGGATTTAATAACGAAGGAAGCTTAATTACTTACATAGCTAAGAATGTAAAAACACAAGTATGGGACAAAATATTAACAATAGAAGAAATTTATAATTATGAACTAACATCAAAAGATATACTTTTAGGAATGCCGTTTCTAGATAAATTATACCCACATATAATAACTAGAACAGATTGGTGGTTTACAACACCATGTAAACAGAAAGTAAGAGCAAAAAGAGTTAATAATAAAATAAGAAAGAAAACTGATTGGATAAAAGAAAGTGAAAAAATTACACAAAAGTTAGAGAATATAAAAAATACTGAAGATACAATAGAACTAGTCGTATTTTCGATAAATAAAACAGAAATAACTATATTTTCAATAAATAAGATAGAAATAATTAAGGGAAAATTAGAACAATTATATAGTGAAGATCTATTAAAAGGATGGGAAAGACATAAAACCATTATAAAAATTGAATTAATAGATAAAAATAGCATAATAACCCAGAAACCATTAACATATAATTTTGATGATTTAAAAGAATTTAAAATGCATATAGAAGAATTATTAGAAAAACGATATATACAAAAAAGTAATAGTAAACATAATAGCCCAGCATTTATAGTAAATAAACATAGTGAACAAAAAAGAGGAAAAAGTAGAATGGTTATTGATTATAGAAATTTAAATGCAAAAACAATGACTTATAATTACCCAATACCAAATAAGATATTAAAAATAAGACAAATACAAGGATATAATTATTTTAGTAAATTTGATTGTAAATCAGGATTTTACCATCTAAAGTTAGAAGAAGAATCTAAGGAATTAACCGCATTTACGGTACCACAAGGATTTTATGAATGGAATGTACTACCATTTGGATATAAAAATGCACCAGGTAGATATCAACATTTTATGGATAGTTATTTTAAACAACTACCTAATTGTATAGTATATATAGATGATATACTATTATATACAAAGACCAAAGAAGAACATTTAAAATTATTGGAACAATTTACGGATATAATAGAAAAATTGGGAATAAGTTTAAGTAAAAAGAAAGCTGAAATTATGAAAAATCAGATAGAATTTTTAGGAATACAAATAGATAAAAGTGGAGTAAAAATGCAACAACATATAGTACAAAAAATAATAAATTCGAAAGAAGAATTAGATACAAAAAAAGAAATTACAATCATTTTTAGGATTAGTAAACCAAGTAAGAGAATATATACCAAAATTAGCAGAAAATCTAAAGCTCTTACAGAAAAAATTAAAAAAGGATGTAGAATATAATTATAATGAAGAAGATAAAAAACAAGTTCAAAAAATAAAAATACTTTGTAAAGAATTACCAAAATTACAATTTCCAGATGAAAATAGAAAATTTATATATATAGTAGAAGCAGATGCTAGTGAATGTAGTTATGGAGGAGTACTTAAATATAAATATGAAGAAGAAAAATTAGAACACCACTGTAGATACTACTCAGGTACATTTAATGAAACAGAAATAAAATGGGAAATAAATAGAAAAGAATTATGCTCATTATATAAATGTTTATTAGCATTTGAGCCATACATTGTATATAACAAGTTTATTGTACGAACAGATAACACACAGGTACGTTGGTGGCTAACAAAGAAAATACAAAATTCAGTTACAACAAAAGAAATTCGGAGACTAGTATTGAATATATTAAATTTTACATTTACAATTGAAGTAATTAGTACTAACAAAAATGTTATTGCAGATTACATATCAAGACAAAGCTACACAGACTGACATAATAGAAGAAGATACTCTAGAAAAAATACTCAACACCCTAACTACGCTTTCAATGAAAGTGGACAGTATGGGTAATGAGATAGAAAAGCTAAAGACTAATGAAGATAAACTGAAGTCTATAGCTACAAATCAACTAACTCAGTAGTGTGCAGAGCTATGTCGATCGGAAGACATTAAAATTCCAGAGTTAGAAGGAGATGTTGGGATACTCCATAAAACCCATAACATTTATCAATCTACTTCTGCAGGTACAAGCAAAAGAGTTAGGAGAAATACAAATATGAACCTAAACAAGCTATTTGATAAACCATTTATTCCAAATACACCAAAAGATCCTATGTTTATACCCCCACAAATCACCACATACCGAGAAAGTCTAAACCAAGACAAAAAGACCTACAACTATACAGCCCGAACATACATAGAAAATATTTACAAAATACAAACCTTCTTAAATACCAACCCCAGAGCTATAAACATCCAAGAACCACATACAAATTACATAACCCAGAAGCTAACCGGATACAATAAGCTAATTGCTTTGCCCAAAACCAACCCAGGTTTAGTTAAAACCTGTTACGAATATGGACTACTTAGCACCATATATACCCAAGACGGAAATGAAATATCCAATATACCAGAAATATATGATTCATTTAACATTTTTAATAGAATAACCAAAGGTAACCTATTTTTTATAAAAATTTATACGGCACCAGCAGAGATATTGTATGATGAAGTTAAATCACCTATACAAGTTGTAAAAATAGGAATGACCCGAGATATGATTATACCAGAAGATATTACTCAACAACCAGAAATACCTAGAATTGAGATACCAAATTTTTATGCAAATAAGAGAATTATTGGACTATCTACGATTCTTCAAGAATTCGCAAATAATTATCGCAACAGAAATCTCATATGGAGTTATTATTCAAGAGGTAATGTAATAATATACTCGAATTCAAAGGAGCTACGAGAAGCAGATATGGAAGACGTAAGGCAATGGATCTTGACCTTACTCAATCCAGAGAAAAAATCTATCGCCAGAGCCATTAAAGAAAAAATTATTTCGGAAGAACTATTAACCAGATATTGCAAGTTAATTGGACATAAATATTCAGACCATCAATGTTCAAAATGTAATGGAGAAGATAATATTGTACCAGAAGTTCAACTTGAATAAGAAGGACATAAAAACGACAGCTGGAAAGATAAGATCAGGAGCAATAATGGAGATACAACAGATATGACAAAATAAACGGAGACAAGATATTTATTGTATAAATATTATTTACGTAAAAGTCTTTCAAATTATTGAAAGTTACTATTTTTGTAAAGACTTTTTGTAGCCTAGGTAGAATAGCTTTTTTAGCTT
Source organism: Capsicum pubescens (assembly GCA_030864215.1). Classification (NCBI taxonomy): domain Eukaryota; kingdom Viridiplantae; phylum Streptophyta; class Magnoliopsida; order Solanales; family Solanaceae; genus Capsicum; species Capsicum pubescens. The sequence goes on from CM061539.1 coordinate 116,448,317, forward strand.
ATAGGACTTTTTGAGTCTTTTTTGTTTTTTAGCCTTTTTGTTTTTATCTTTTGAGAACACATGTAAAATACTTTGTAAAGTTCGTTCACTCTATAAATGAAGAGGTAAGAAGGCATTGCAAAGCAAGCCTTCATGCGTTGAAGCAAATACTCTCTCAAGTCCACAACAAATATTTTGCTCAGTTAATTAAAAAACAGATTTATTTCAATGGAAAAAGCTATGGAGGAACAAACTTCAGAAATATCAAAACTACCCGAACAGGTATATTTATTTATGATTATGAATAACTAAATTCATAATTCCCAACAATCATGGTATGATAAAATAAATTCATGTTAGTTACTTTATAGTAGAATTATTCAAAGAATAATATGTTAAGAAGTTTATTAGCAAAGTGGAAAAGGAGAAAAATCCCTAAGAACTATGCCATCCTAAAGGTGAAACCAATAAGGCAAGAAGCCGTGGTGGGGAGTAACCAGAGTAGAGACGTTGTTTAAGGGAAAATATCCAGATTACCATGCTAATAGTGACCGAAGAACATGTTATTTAAGAATAATCTAGTATATAGTAATCTAAGATAACTATATTTTGTTATGTACATGGTTGAAGGGAATATTTTGAAAAAAGCAATTTTATGAAAATGAATAATTATTTATCTGATGTGATGGTAGATAAATTTAAAATACTTATTTTGTATGCACTTAAAGATATAAAAGTAGTAGATATAAGAAAAATCATATTAGAAAAAGCATTTGGTAAATATTACATGACTAGAGTAAATTATATACCATACCTACCTAACTACTCTTATAAATACTTGTCATGCTAAATTACATAGAATTTCTTAATAAAAATATACAAGAACTACTAAGTCTAAAACAAACAACTACAAAATATTATAATAAAATATTTAGTCAATTTTAAATGATAGATAATCTTAAAGTCTTAATCTTATATATACTTAGAGATATAGAAATTATAGATATTAAGAGAATAATATTAGAAAAAGTATTAGACTATGAAATTGAAATTATGAATTGGATAACACAGTTATACCTAGATAATTACCCAGATGGATATTATTTAGATTAAAAGATGTTAGAATATATAAAGAAAATTAGAGAAAGGCAAAATTGGATATATGATGAAGTTAATTACAGAAATCAACTTGAAATAGAGAAAAGACAACTAGAAGAAAAATTACTTAAAATAAAATTAACCTTAGAAAAGGAAGATACAAGTAATAATTTATTTAATACGTACGAAAAATTATTTAATACAGATGGAAAATTAGTTATACATGAACAACAAATACTAATTAGTCAAATAAAAAATATAAATCTACGCATTGAATATAGCAAAGTTAGAATAAAATACTACACAGAAATTGCTAAAATTTCAATAGGATAAAATAATAAACTAAACAAATTAATGAATACATCTTACGAAAAGAATAAATCATTAAAAGAAATAGAAACCCAACTATATAATTTATACCTAGAATACAAAAGGTTACATATTAAGAACGAGGATCCTAAAACACTAGATAATTTAATTACGATAATATCTAATCTAGAATATGAATTAATAAAACATCTTAAGTCAAGAAGATAAAAATGAAAATTATTCCAATCAATAAAAATAAATACTTACGTATTTATTATCTAGTTAAATTATCGCACCTAATCCGCACCCCCCTCCAAATGGTAATATTAAGAAAGTGAAAGGAGATTTTGCCTTACTTACAATCTACTATTCAAAGATCAAGAAATAAAATAGAAAAGCAGAATTAGTTGAAGACATCTTTTTTGTACTTGACTTTTTTGTATATGATTTAATTATAAAAAATAGTAATAAAACTAAATGCTAAAAATAAGATTATGTAATATTAATTTCTTTTCATGTGAAATCAAATGTGTAGATGTAGAACTTTTTTAGACGGAAGAAAAAAAACTTGTAAACTTATACACTTTTTGATCAATTAAATCTTTTTGATAAAAATAATGATATATTTATTATCATTTTATCATGATCTCAAAAATATCAATTAAAAGAAAACTTAATGATATCTCCATAATTCAAATACAATTGCACGCACTAATCAATTAACCTGTAAATGAAGTACAAAATTAAAATCAGTGAGACGAGAAAAAGAGGAAAAGATCATAATTTAATACACTATAAACAATTGATATCTTATCTTTTACTACATAAGCTAAAAACAAAGGGAAAAAAATTCAATAACACTATATTTCAATTACAATCAACAAAATCAAAATGATAAGAAAAAATTATAAATAAATAATAGCATCTAATAGCAAGAAAATTAATAAATATTAAAATTGGTGGCAGCAAAATAGAGTACCTGTGCCATCCATAAAAGTGACAAACAACCATCTCTAGTTAGGAGAGATTATATATTTATCACATTGAGTGAGAATTAATTATGAGAATTAACTCCATGTTATTTAATTATAAATCTTTTTATGGCTAGAAGATAAAAAGACATATCACAATGTATTGTAACTGAAATTCTTTTAAAATGGAGATTAATAGCATTAATGTGGAAGGAAATTAAATGTGGCTACCTTTAATATTTTGTAAAAATTTTAAAGTGTATTTTTCATCTTTTAAGAGAGAAAAAATATCAAAAAAATGACAAAAAAGATAAATAACATTCTTGACTTTAGAAAGTGCCACGTCACCGATCTCATGTTTCTCTTATATATATACTAAAAAAATTAGCGGCGTTAAAAAATTAATTATTTGATATATAAAAATTAATTTTTTTTCGATCAATTTTATATTCACTTTAGATTTATTATCTAATCGTAAAATTATAACTTATTATCGTTATATTGTGAAGAATGTTTTTGTTCCATAAAAGAAAATAAAACTTACAATTTAACATTTATTAATGATGGATAGTATATTCTTTATCAATAAGTTAAAATATATTCTCTAATAACAATTTTATTTCATTTTTATAGCACATTCAATGAAGTTGAAATTTTAATTTAAAATAATGTACTTTTTTTCTGCGTGTCTAAATTAATTATTAAAAAAAATCACTTGTTGAAATACGCAAAATACACACACACACACACACACATATATATATATATATATATATATATATTACATACTTGTATAAATAAAAATCATTCTCAATAGCGTAAAACAATCCTGCTTGTATCCTATAACTTTTTCCTTTTTGTCGAATTAGAAAAAGACTTGACCTATCAAGCAAACACTTGAAATTTTTTTGATCATTGCATAAATTCTCCAATAAAATTGAACAACAAAATCATGTTCCTAACAGTACTACATTCAGTTTACATGCAATGCTTCTATAAATCCAGGAGATCCAAGTCATCCAAGCAGAAATTGAAGTCCTCCTCTCGGCCCGATTTCAGAAAATTGAGATCAAAGTTCTCTGTGATAGTTGCTTGTTGCTTCACTTGCTGCTAACCTTCCAACGTAACAAAAACAGAAGTCAGGAAGAAGAAATGCCAGATGATACATATATTTATACATAGAGTTCAAAATAGCAAAATAATGAAGAAATCTATTAGACAAAAAGACAAAAAACATGAAAAAATTAAATCAAGTAAACCCCTTGTGTAAATATTCATAATTTCTGTGCACCTAATTATCAACAAAACTCAAAATCTTCTCAACATTGTAGAACTTCCTTCTTCTTTTTTTGAAGCGTACAATATTGTTTCTCACAAGATTAACTATACATGGCTTTTTATATAGAATTAAAATATTGTATGTGGTGATCCTTCATTGTCTATTCATAACTCTTAATTTTCTTGAGTAATGAAGATTATTAAGAGCATTAGTTATAAAGATGATAATATGTGAGTTAAAGGCACAAAATTAATGGACATTATTAGATAAAAGTTATGAAAATATCAAGTGGTGTGAGTTAAGAAAATGACTTAATAAGTAAATATTTAAGAAAAATAAAAATACTTTAAAATAGATTATTGTACTATTCTTATATATAGTGAAATGAAAAGATTAATGTCAAAAAATAAAAATAAAAATAAATAAATGCAATTGGAGGTATTAGAAGTATGTCACATCAACATATTTCTAATCTCATATATATATATATATATATATATATATATATATATAGAGAGAGAGAGAGAGAGAGAGAGAGAGAGATTCTCTCATTTATTAAAATTGGATGATATCCTATATTATACTAATAAAATACAACTATTAAAATTAAAATAATTTGATTTAGATAAAAATAAACTATTAAAAAAATATTATTTCAAAAACAGATATTGAATTAAAATCCCAATGCAACATGTAGTGTTTTATTTATTACATGCATATATATCAACTCTTCTTTTATTTTTTTAAAATTGAATTTTAATGCATTATATGTATAATGTTCTCTTTATAAGCATTACATGCATATACATTATCTCTTCATTTTTATTTACTGTATTTCTCTCTAATTCATATTAAGTGAACCTTTTTTCCTATACCTTTTAAAAGTAATTTCTCTTCCTCTAGTCAATGTTAGGTACGGTAAAAAAAAAAAAGAAGAGAGAAAAAATCTAACTTTTAAAATACTAAACAAAAGTTAAGGGAATATCACATTGAAAATTAAATCAAAACTCAAACTAACTTAATTAATATATTTTATGATAAATCTTCAGTATCAAGAAAACAAAATAAGTTTAATACGAAATGGTACTAAATATAAATATCGTGATCTTTGAGATTTTAAAAATATTTTGATGAAGAAGAAAACTACATGCTAATGACTCTTCATTGTCCTCATCACTTAATATAATTATTTATTTTTTCTTACCTTCACATTTTTTCATTTTCTTTAGTGACATTAATTTTACCGTTATTATCATTAAGATCATTGTTATAATAGTTACTCTTACATGGACTATTTTTAGTATTGCTTTTGGTGGACAATAATAAGTGAAAGTAGAATAATTCATTTACTTAGTAGATTATGTACAAATATATATAAAAAAAAAGATAAATAAAAATATTGATCATAAAAAAAATTCGTTCACATCACCTTGTTCACGTCTAGTTTTAATATTTATTTAGATTGTATTTTTTTCATAGAACTGAATATAGACTGCTACAAAAATATAATCTTATGCAAGAAAGAAATTAATTAAATAAGAAAGGTGAGTGATACCTACAAAAAGTGGAACAAAAGAAAATAAGAAAATAAACTTACCTTCAACAAAGATTTTCTCAATAATAATATTGGTCATCATCAATGGACCAAAAATAATTACAATGATAAAGTTTTTTTCCCCATAATAAAACCCTGTGCCTGAAAACAAATTTAGAATTTAAAATTTATAAACTTATTTAACAATCACAATATATTATCATGCTTAATTAAAAAAATATCAATTACATTTCTAAAATGTAAATGTTGTGCATAATATATTCACATAAAAAAATAAAGAAGACTAAAAAAAAATATTGAAAAAACAAAAGAAGTAGTGTTGATAATTACCATCTTTTGAGACGATTAAACACTTTATCGGATCTGAAAAAGCTACTAAATTAAATCACATGAATAACATATTAAAGAAAATAACATGTGATAAAGAAGAAAACGATTGTACCTCATGCATATTACAAATTCAATCATAAAGTGTAAAATTGATAAATCACATAATATGATTTTTTTGATGCACTTGCTTGTTCTAAAAATAAAGTAAAAAGATTATAGATAGCAAGAAGACTAACCTATACTTGTTTTGAGTTATACACACATATATACAAAGAAATTAGGACGAAAAACATGGAATAAAAATAAAGTGAGAAGATGAAGAATGTACCAAATATTCTTCATCCCATCTAAGCATGAAATAGCCTTTCATTATGATGAAAAACATGGGATGAAAATAAGATGAAAGATGAAGAATGTGCTAAATACTCTTCATCCCATATAAGCATGAAATGTTATTTCATGCTTTCAATACTCAATAATTATTTTCATTAATAATTGAAACTTTTTATTTGTATTTAGAAGAAAAAACTTAAGCACATTTAACAAATATATTTAAGTGAATTAAATATAGTGACTTTTCCTTTGGACACATAAATATTTAAAAAAAGGAAAAAATTCAATTAATGTTCAAAAAAACCACAAAAAAGATAAATAGCATTTGAGGCCCCTAAGGCACGCCACATGGGATAGACTAAACTTCTCCTTTATATATATATATTGATTAGTGTAAGAATATATTAAGCTCAAAATTGAAAATGAGCGATAAACAGGAAATTAATTAATTCACTTAAGCAAGTACTAATTTGCAGCATGTTGGAAAGGAAAATTGGACCTTGTCAAGTGGATTGGCATCAACGAGAGGCACTTGTTTTCAACACTCCAATTAAACCTATACAAATCATATCACTGACACTCATGATAAAATGCCTAGAACTGTTGAACCAGGTTCGTTGATATGGTTCTTTGATATGGGAGAATGAATAAAGCTTTATTGATTGAAAGAAAATGATTGTTCTGATTACATTGTTACTGATGCAATTGATATTTATTGATAATAACCAACTCCACTAATAACCGACTCCACTAATATTGACAGTTGTACACCATTAACTCTAACAAACTACAACAACCTAACTAACTAGTCTCTTTACTCCCCCTCAAGCTGATGACCGAAAAACATCAAGGACACTCAGCTTGGAAAGAAGAAACTGATGTTGAGCTGCTGGAAGTCTTTTAGTCATGAGATCAGCTAGTTGTATGTTGGAGGGAACATGAACTGGTTCCAGTAAACCTGATTTGATTCCTTCTCTAACAAAATAACAATCAATTTTTATGTGCTTAGTTCTCTCATGGAAAATAGAATTAGAAGCAATTTGTAGTGCAACTTTGTTACCACAAAACAGCTTCACAGGCATGGTTAAGGTCATACCAAGTTCTGCCAATAAACCAGTCAGCCATATCACTTCTGTAATTGCAGCTGCCATGCTCCTATACTCAGCTTCTGCTCACTGTATGTCGTTTCTTAGACTTCCCAGAAACCAAAGAATCACCCAACATGACTATATAACCTGAAACTGACCTTATAGTGTTGGGACAAGATGCCCAATCAGAATCACAGAAGGTAGTCATAGATGTGATTTCATATGCCTTAAGTAGAATTCTAAGTCCAGGATTACCCTTCAGATTCCTCACCACTCTTAGTGCACCATCAATGTGAGATTATTTAGGTCTCTGCATAAATTGGCTTAATGTTTGTACTGTAAAGCAAATGTCAGGCCTGGTAATAGTGAGATAAAGCAACTTGCCAATCAACTTTTGATAACCAAGTATGTCATCTATTTCTGGATCATCAGATAGACCAGCTTGGAGGTCATACTCTACGAAAGTTAAATTCTTATTAACCTCTAATGGTGTTGGAGCTGGTTTACACCCACTCAGGCCAATTTGTGAGATCAGTTCCAACACATATTTCCTTTGGTTAAGCAAGATACCTTTGTCAGACCCGAGAACTTCAATTCCTAAGAAGAATCTTCACTAGCCCAAATCTTTCTCCTTGAATGCCTTGTTTAGTGTCTCTTTTGCATGTTGAATTAGAGTAGGATTACTCCCTGTGATAAGTAGATCATCAACATAGACTAAGGACACTACACTATCATGTCCTGATCTCTGAATAAACAGTGAGTGATCATAGCTACTCTGTGTATAACCACCGGAAATCAATGCATTTGTGAGCTTAATATTCCACTTTTTGGAAGCCTGTTTGAGTCCATATAATGATTTTTTCAGTTTGTATACCAGTTTACTTCCTTATCTCTGAAAACCTTGAGGTAATTCTATGTATACATCTTCATAAAGATCACTTTGTAGGAAAGAATTATTTATATCCATTTGGAAGAGGTCCCACTTCTTAGAGGCTGTCAGGCTAATCACAGTCTGATTGTTACCATTTTAGCAACAGGTGAGAAGGTATCGTGATAATCCAACCCTTCCTGCTGATTGTATCCCTTTGCAACTAATCTGGCCTTATATCTTTCAATGCTCTCATCAGCCCTATATTTGATCTTATATACTCATTTAGAACCTATAACATGTTTCCCCTGGCGGTAGAAGGACCAGGTCCCAAGTTTGATTATCCTCCAGGGCTTGAATTTCAAGCTGCTTAGCCTCAATCCAGTGTTTATTTGTTGCAACTTCTTTAAAATTTTGTGGTTTAATTTGAGTTGAAAAAACTTGCAGATAGGTTTGGTATACTGGTGAGATACTATCATAAGACAACACATCTGAGATAGAATAAAGGGTCACACCTCCCAACTTAGAACCAAATTTAATGGTTACATAATCCTTTATCCATATTGGTGGATTGACACTTCTTGTTGTCCTTCTCAAGTCTTCTATTTGTGGAACAAGTGGAAGTGAATGTTCCTCTAGTGGCACTTCAACAACTTTAACTGTGGAATGTTACGTGTCATCTGCAACTTCTGGTACAACAGTAGAGCTAGCAGGGTCACCATATACAGGTGCATGTGATGCAGGCATGGGAATTGGAGAAGGATCATGATGATGATCATTGATAGAGTGTGGAACATAAAAAATAGTTGTTCCTTCATGTGTGATTCCCTTGAAAGGAAAGATGTCTTCTCTGAATACCATATTTCTGTTGACCCAACATATGTTCTACTGAAGATCAAATAGCTTGTATCCCTTTTGAGTCTCAGAATAACTAATAAAAACTGCTTTTTTGGCTCTTGGTTCAAGCTTATCACCTTTAGGTAAAGTGGATGCAAACATAAGCAACCAAAGACCCTTAAATGATCATATACTACAGGTTTGTTATACAAAATTGTATAGGGTGACTTTCTTTTCAAAATTGGTGTAGGCAGCTTATTTATCAGATATATTGCAGTCATAACACAATCTCCCTAGAACCTGTTAGGGATGGAACTCTGAAATTTGACAACTCTAGCTACCTCAAGAATGTGTCTATGTTTTCTCTCTACCACCCCATTTTGTTGGAGTGTGTATGGACAAGAGCTTTGATGAATAATGGCCAATGATAAGAACAAATCAAAACATTGAGAATTAAAAAACTCTCTACCATTGTCTGATCTTAGTGTCTTCACAGTAGTTCCAAACTGATTCTTTACTTTTAACAAAAAGTCTTTCAGAACAACAATCGCTTCAGACTTATGCTGAATCAACCATGTCCACGTATATCTATTATAGTCATCAATAATGGTAACAAACTAATGTTTTTTGTCATAAGTGGGAACCTTAAAAGGACCCCATACATCAACATATATCAACTGAAAAATGCTACTAGAATGCGAGTTACTAACAGGAAACTGTAACCTTGTTTGCTTGGATAATGGGCATATTTCACATAGTTTGTGTGCTTCTCTACCATTCTGAGCAGTGGAAATGCAACTTGGAATACTGATGATGGGTGGCCTAATCTCATATGCCACATTGCACCATCAACTACTTTATAAATTATTGAACCTGCTACAGGATATCTTGTTGTGTCATCCTTCAACAAGTATAAACCATTGTTTTCTTTACCAATCTCCAAGACCTTGCTAGAGTAAAGGTACTGGAAAACACAAAAATCTGGGTAAAAACATACTGAACAACAGAGATCTTTTGTCATCTTTGACACTGACAGTAAGTTGTACTTGAAATCAGGAACATATAGAATATTCTTAAGCTCATGATCTCTTAGTATGACAGTGGTTCCTTTGTGTGTAACTCACACCTACCACTTGTAGGTACTTGAACCATATTTCTTTTATAACCCTTAAGTTTTAAGGGATTAATCAAGCACTCTTTATATGGTGTGATATGATGAGATGCACCAGAATCAATTATCTACTCATGTGAAAAATACTGGATAAATGTGCTAGTATACCTATCATATTAGCCTGAAAATCACCTGAGGTGTTGCTACTGCTGCCTGAGGTGTTGCTGGAACTCGCTGAGATTAGTATCTAATATTGTTCCTCAGATATGTACCTCCCCTCTCCTGAAGAAATAATTCCAATCTCTGCATCCACAACATTACCTCGGGCATAGGCTTTAGTGAAACTATATTGACCCTTCTTTTTGCTCTTAAAATCAGGTGGATATCCCACCACTCTATAGCAATACTTTGTTAAATGGTTTTTGTAACCACAGTGAGCACAACCTGTAGGAAAAAGTGTCTTCTTATAGGTGGTCTGATTTGAAGTAGAGACAGGTCTAGATAGGTTAAATGCTGATCCCTTGTATCTGTTGCCACCTCCAGCCATCAAAGTAATGGAATCCATTTGTTTATTACCGGTTCCCATGCCTCTTTGTCTTTCTTCTTGCACCACCAGTGCATATGCCTGATTTACCGTTAAGACAGGGGTGCGCAACAAAATATCACTTCGCACATGACTAAAACTCTCATTTAGCCCCATAAAAAATTGCAACAACCTTTGATTTCTTAGCATTTCAGTGGAGGCCTTAGATCCTTCACAACTATAACCAACTCCTGGTACTAAGGCATCTATCTCATCCCAATAATCTTGCATTTTGGAATAGTAAAGCAGTGACTGAGTCCATACCTTGAGTTAAAGTAGATATATCCTTCCATAGCTGATATATTCTAGTGAGATTTGATTTATCGAACCTTTCCTTGAATTCATCCTAAACTTTCTTCGAATCGGACGCATATACTATGCTAGAAACCAAATCCGATAAAACAGTAGCTCCAATCCAACTCAGAACAATTACATTATATCATTCCCAGAGATTTCTCAAATCGTCACTGTACTGAGCTTTTGTACAACTTCCATCCATGAAACCAAGCTTATTTTTCCCTAGCAAGGCCAATCACATCGATTTGTTTCACAATGTGTAATTCTCTGGACCTGTCAACTTGATGCCGATTAACGCCAATCTAGGTGTATCAGAATTTTGTAGATATAAAGGATGATGGAAATCGATTTACGTTTCTATTGCTGCTGGGTTCTGCGAATTGAGTGAGGAGGTAGTGTTGTCCGTCATTGTTGACGATACTCTGGCTCGTAGCTGCAGCAGCTTGTGGATCACTGCTCTGATACCATGATAAAATGCCTAGAGCTGTTGAACCAGGTTCGTTGATATGGTTCTTTGATATGGGAGAATGAACAAAGCTTTAGTGATTGAAAGAAAATGATTGTTCTGATTACATTGTTATTGATGCAATTGCTACTTATAGAGAATAACCAACTCCACTAATAACCGACTCCACTAATATTGACAGTTATACACCACTAACTCTAACAAACTACAACAACCTAACTGACTAGTCTCTTTAACTCAAGATCATTATGTGACATGACTCTTGTTTTCTGGTACGACACTCATGCATTAATAACTGTCGTGAATATTTTTTAATTATTCTTTTAAAAGAAATTTGGGGTAGACACTACTAGAAACAGATGCTTGTCCTGCCTGTATTTAGTGGGAAAGGAATTCTTGTTGAATGGGAAAGGAATTCTTGTTGAAACATGGCAAACTTTTTAATTTTTTCGTGTGAAATACTATTTTTTTTATTGATTCAATTAAAATATTTGTGAGAATACTGAATATATCTTATATTTTAATTTATATGATTTACTTTTTAAAGTCTTTTTTCCTTTTTTAAATTTAGTGCTAATTCAAATTACCGCACATAAATTGGGACGGAGGAATATATTATAGTGGGAAATTTCAATGAAAAAATAATACTGATATTTAGTAGTGAGGGGGAGGGATATATGTGAGGGAATTACATATTGGAAATCAAATGAACTAGTAATGTTTTCATATTTCCCAAAACTGTCGTGAATTGTAGAATGTTCATCAATTTCTTTTGTATAACAATTCACTGAGGTGTATTAATTCAAACTGAAGTTGAAATCTGAATCTTTCTCAGCCATATATATGTATGGTGCTGCAATGAGCGTTCAATAGTTAATTAAATACATGGTAGCATGCATGGGCAAATAATCCATGTTGGGGTAGTGGGTAAACATTTTTTGATTTATATTTTTGTGAGGTTACCTTCTATACACTTGATAATATAATTTAGTATACAAATTTTGCGCTCCCAAGTTATGTAAAAATTACAGCAAGTCAAGATTATATTAATATTGTAAGAAAATTAACAGTTTCTGAGTATATAAGTTACTATGAGAATGTCTCAGGAAAGCAGATCGAGTGTTGTATCGTTAACCTGTACTTTTGATTAATTTTATGTGTAAATTATATTAAAAGTACAAGCGTATCAATGCTCGTTGTATAAATCGCTAATGTATGAATGTGAGATGTATCACGAAATCAACCATTCTTAATGGAATAAATAGTATTGGTGCATTTTAATATTAAAATTAAATTGCATGATAATTTATGGACATTATAAAGTAAAAAAAGTGGTGACCATTAGTTTGTATAATTTTTATAACATCTTATTTTATTCATTTATAATTCTACCATTTAATGTTCCTTTACTCTCATCATTTTGTGTTTTTAGTCTTATGAGTTAGTGGTAAGAATATGGCTATAAATTTCTTGTAACTTCTACTATTATTTTACCCCATTACTCTTGTAACACTTGTAACCTCTATTCCATTTATCTTCCCACTACTTCTTCCTATTTATTTGCAAGGAAGGTTCATCACCTATAAATAGGAGTGTATTATGAATAAGTGGATAGTGGATGACCATGTAGACATTTACTGTGCTCATCCTCATCTCCAAGGCATATAATGCCTATAAATACCTCCCCATTTTACATGTAAATGACACACAAAATTAATCTACTACTACTAAAAATTACTCTTTCTATTTTCTTATATATATATATATATATATATATATTTGAATATCTTTTTATTTCTCTTTCTTTTCTTTTAATAAGTTTTATTATTCGCTCTTTATATTACAACACGTTATCAGCACGAGACTCTTATTCAGTTTCACTATGTCAAATTTATCGAAACTTGAGTTTGTGGCACTGGACATTACCGGAAAGAATTATTTATCATGGGTCCTTGATGCTAAAATTCACCTTGACGCTAGAGGTCTTGGGGATACTATTAAACAAGAAAATAACGCATCTAGTTAAGATAAGGCGAAAGCTATGATTTTTCTTCGTCATCACCTCCACGAAGGATTAAAAACTGAATATTTAACTGTGAAAGATCCACTCGAATTATGGACCAACTTGAAGAACCGATCTCACCACCTAAAATTAACGGTATTACCGAAAGCTAAATATGACTGGATACACCTTCGGTTTCAAGATTTTAAAACTGTGGTTGAGTATAATTCTGCTATTCATAAAGTAAGTTCAATATTAAGATTATGAGGAGAAACCATCAGTGATGAGGACTTACTAGAGAAGACTTTTTTCACTTTTCATGCTTCTAATGTATTGCTACAACAACAATATCGTGAAAAGGGATTTAAAAAATATTCTGAATTGATTACATGCCTACTTGTGGCAGAACATAATAATACTTTGTTAATGAAAAATTATGAAGCTCGTCCCACTGGATTTGCTCCATTTCCTGAAGCGAATATTATAGCAGCGCATAATCAGCATGCAGTAAGGCAAAATTATTATCGCGATCGTGGTCGAGACCATGGTCGTGGACGTGGGCGAGGACGTGGCAGAGGGCGAAATAATTATCATCATAATGGTGGAAATAAATAAAAGAATAATAAAGGTTCTCAAAATAATTCTTTAAAGGGTAAATATTAATATTTATCACCAATGTGGTATGAAAGGACATTGGGCACGTGCTTGTCGTACGCCTGATCATTTTGTCAAACTTTATCAAGCTTTCCTTAAAAGGAAAGAAAATTATGTGGAAGCACACTTGACCTTTCAAGGTAATAATGATGAAGCAACTCCATCAAATAACGATATTGAAGCAAATCTTGCTTGCAAAGATGATGACTTTAAGGGCCTCTCAGATATTACTCATTTGAGAGCTGAAGATTTTTATGAGGATATTTATTGAAGAACTGATCACCCTATTGAAAAAAAAATTATAAAGAAAGTTATTATTTTCTTTTTTTTTTGCAATTATGTTTTTCTTTTTTTTTTATTAATGTACTATATATTTCTAACTTCTACATTTCTAATGCAATTTCTTATGTTAGTTTTTTTTTTTCAAATTTCTTATAGTATGCTTTTCTTTTTGAAGAATATGAAAATTCTCCAATCATCAATTGAATCCAAAATCAATTACAATAATATATGCCTTATAGATAGTGCTACCACACATACTATTTTAAAGGATAAGAAATATTTTTCTTATTTGGTGATGAAAGAAGTCAATGTTAATACTATATCTGGTAGTACAAGATTAATTGAAGGCTCCGAAAAAGCTAATTTATTACTTACTGGAGGAACAAATTTGATAATTGAGGAAACATTATATTGTAGTAAGTCTCAAAGAAACTTATTAAGTTTCATAGACATTCGCCAAAATGGCTATCATATTGAGACTACAAATGATGAAAAGATTGAATATCTTTATATTACTACAATAATGTCGGGTAATAAATATATACTTGAAAAATTACCCGCTCTTTCTTCCAGCTTATACTACACAAGTATTAGCACTGTTGAAACACATGCCATAGTAAATTAAAAATTAATAATTCAAATAATTTTATTATTTGGTATGATCGGTTGGCCCATCCCGGTTCTAATATGATGCGCAAAATAATTGAGAATTCATATGGACACTCATTGAAGAATCAGAAGATTTTTCAATTTAAGGAATTCTCTTGTGTTGCATGTTCTCAAGGCAAGTTAATTACTAGACCATCAATAATTAAAGTGAAAATTGAATCCCCTTCATTTCTGGAGCATATACAGGGCGATATATGTGGACACATTCACCCTCCATGTGGACCATTTAAGTACTACATGGTTTTAATAGATGGATCTACAAGATGGTCACATGTATGTTTATTATCAACTCGTAATTTGGCATTTTCGAGATTACTTACTCAAATAATAAAGTTAAGAGCATAATTTCCAGATTATACAATAAAGACAATTCGTCTTGATAATGCAGGTGAATTTACATCCCAGGCTTTTAATGATTATTGTGTATCAATTGGAATAACAATTGAACATCCAGTTGCACATGTTCATACTCAAAATGGTCTAGCAGAATCATTAATTAAACGCCTCTAATTAATCGATAGACCAATACTTATGAGAACAAAACTTTCTATTTCGATATGGGGTCATGCTATTTTGCATGCAGCAACTCTTATGCGGATAAGGCCCACAAGTTATCAAAAAGTCTCCCCATTACAATTGATTTTTGGTCAAGAGCCAAATATTTCCCATTTAAGAGTTTTTAGATGTGCTATATGTTTCAATTGCTCCACCACAACGCACAAAAATGGATCCTCAAAGAAGATTGGGAATATATGTTGGGTATGAATTTTCTTTTATTATAAAATATTTGAAACCTATGACTGGAGATTTGTTTACAGTAAGATTTGTTGATTGTCATTTTGATAAAATAATATATCCAACATTAGGGGGAGAAAATAAGTAGTTGAAAAAGAAAATAGATTGAAATGCATTATCATTATCTCACTTAGATCCTCGTCAAATAAGTGTGAACTAGAAGTTCAAAAGATAATTCATTTGCAAAATATTGCAAATCAACTGCCAGATGCATTCACTGACCTATCAAGAGTTACAAAATCTCACATCCCAGCTACTAATGCTCCCATTCGAGTTAATATCCCGGTAGGATAATTGACTACTGCAAATAAGTCTAAACTACACTTAAAATATGGTAGACCAATCAGTTCCCAAGATAAAAATTCTCGAAAAAGAAGAAGAGCAAATGATCAAAATAATCATAATATGGAGAAAGCTACTCAAGGAGAGCAACAAGACATAACAATTGATAAAATATCAGAAGAGGTTCAGATACCTAAAAATAATGAAAATAGAGAGATCTCAGTCAGTTATGTCTCATCAAGAAAAATATGGAATCGAAATGATGTAATTGTCGACAATATATTTGCTTATAATGTTGCAAATGAAATAATGCAATAAGATAAGGATCTTGAACCAAAATCTATCAAAGAATGTAGACAGAGAAATGATTGGCCAAAATAGAAAGATGCAATCAAAATTGAATTGACTTCACTTGAAAAATGCGAAGTTTTTGGACCTATAGTCCAAACACCTGAAGGTATAAAGTTAGTGGGGTACAAATGGGTTTTTATGCGAAAACGAAATGAGAAAAATGAAGTCGTAAGACATAAAGCACGACTTGTGGCACAGAGATTTTCGTAAAGACCTGGCATTGATTATATGGAGACATATTCTTCGGTGGTGGATGCAATCACCTTCAGGTATCTTATTAATTTGGTAGTTTGTGAAAAACTTGATATGTTTTTTATGGACGTCGTCACAACCTATTTATATGAATCATTAGACAGTGATATTTATATGAAAATTTCTGAAGGATTCAAAATGTCTGATGCATATGAAAATTCTCGAGAAATTATTCAATCAAGCTTCAGAAATTTTTATACGGATTAAAACAATCAGGATGCATGTGGTATAATTGCCTTAGCGAATACCTATTAAAAGAAGGGTATAAAAATAACCCGATCTGTCATTGTGTCTTTATTAAAAAGTCTGAATCTGAATTTGTCGTAATAGTTGTATATGTTGATGACTTGAATATCATTGGAACTCCTAGAGAGCTTCCAAAGACAGTAGAATGTTTGAAAAGGGAATTTGAAATAAAAGACCTCGGAATGACACAATTTTATCTTGGTCTACAAATTGAATATTTTAAAATGAAATTTTTGTCCATCAATCCACATATACTGAAAATATTTTAAAGAGATTTTATATGGATAAAGCACACTCATTAAGTACCCCGATGGTTGTGCGATCACTTGATATTAATAAAGATCCATTTCGACCTCATGAAAATGATGAAGAACTTGTTGGTGCTGAAATACCATATCTTAGTGCAATTGGGGCATTAATGTATCTTGCTCGTAATTCACGATCAGATGTATCTTTTGCTGTAAATTTATTGGCAAGATTTAGTTCTTCCCCAACACGAAGATATTGGAATGGTATTAAGCATATATTCAAATACCTCCGAGGAACTATTGATATGGGATTATTTTATTCAAATGAATCCGATTCGCAATTAATTGGTTATGCAGATGTAGGATATTTGTCTGACCCACATAAAAGTCGATCTCAGATAGGTTATTTATTTATATGTAGAGGCACAACTATATCATGGCGTTCAACAAAACAAACCATGATTGCAACATCTTCAAATCATGCGGAGATAATAGCCATTCATGAAGCAAGTCGAGAATGCGTCTGATTGCGGTCAATAACTCAACACATCGAGGAAACTTGTGATCTTCCTTTGAAAAAGAATATTCCAACAATATTGTATGAAGATAACGCCGTATGCATAGCTTAATTAAGAGGAGGATACATCAAAGGAGACAGAACAAAACACATTTCACCAAAATTATTTTTTACTCATGATCTTCAAATGACGGGTGAAATAGATGTTCAACAAGTTCGTTCAAGCGATAATCTAGCAGATATGTTCACTAAAGCACTGCCAACATCAACCTTTGAGAAGTTGAGATACAAGATTAGAATGCATCGACTCCTAGATCTTAAGTGATGTTTTTATCAGGGGGAGTAAATACGCGCAACACTCTTTTTTCCTTAACCAAGGTTTTTATCCCACTGGGTTTTTCCTGGTAAGTTTTTTAATGAGGCAACAAACAATACGTATTACAAACAACTATGTACATCCTATTCTTTTCATTTTTTTCCTTATACATGGACATTCAAGGGGGAGTATTGTAAATAAGTGGATGGTGGATGGCCATGTAGACATTTACTGTAGCTCACCCTCATCTCCAAGGCATATAATGCCTATATATACCTCCCCATTTTACATGTAAATGACACACACAATTAATCTACTACTACTAAAAATTACTCTTTCTATTTTCTTCCTTATAGCCACATTTTGCTGAAAAACTCACCCTTCATAGCCATATTTTACATAATTACCATTTATAGCCGTTGTATTCAATTTACGCCCGCTGTATTCAATTTTATCAATAGTCTGTATTCATATAAAATATAAATACAGTACCATTTAGTTGTTGTATTCGATTCACAACCGTTGTATTCACTTTTACTTAGTGTTCTGTATTCATAAAAACATAAATACACTACATATTTAGTCTTGCCAAAACACTATCATTTTTTTTCTTTTTTCTTTTTTTTATATTTTTTCTTTTTCGTGTTTTCCTTTTTTTTTCTTCTTCTTTTTTCTAATTTTTCCTATTTTTATTTTTTCGTTTTTTATATATATTTTTTCCTTCTTCTATCTCTCTTTCTCCTTTTTTTTCTTTTCCTTTTCTTTTTTATACTTATTTTCTTTATTATTTTTTTTTTGTTCTATTTTATATTTTTTGTATTTTTAAAAAATATAACTACTCGAGCACAAGTCATTGATGATAACGTAAATACCATAATTGTTTATCTATTTGTAGTCATGCCGTCATTTATATTTTTGTATTCATTGATACAACTGTATTTGTAGTAGTATTTTATAGTTCGCGCTTGTATTTATATTTTGTAGTTCGCGTTTATATTTGTATTTTATAGTTCGCACTTGTATTTGTATTTGTTAGTTCGCACCATCATTTATATTTTATATAATTTGCACTTGTATTTTAAAGAACTGTTTTGTATTTGTATTTTAGAATTGATTGTATATTATATTGGATTATACTTGTATTATGATTTTATTGTGTTTGTATATTTAGATTATATTTGTATTTGTATTCTATTTTCATCGATGTCTTTTTATTTTTAAAGAATTATTTTGTATTTGTAAGTTGATTGCATATTGTATTTAGCCGTGATTATGTACAATTTATCATTTGTATTTGTTTATAAACAAGTAAATGAATTAATTGTATTTTCTTGATTCTAAAATATATAAATATGCAATATATCATTTGATACAAATGTACTGTTTTGTATGTCAAAATTATTATTCGTATTTGTAAATAAATAAATATCACTTGATACAAATACAATTACAAATAAATGAAACCAATGATTTTAAAAATACAAATACATATTGTATTTGTATATATTGTATTTTTATAAAAAATTAAATTATATTTATTTGTATCAATAAATACAACTTGTATAAATAAATACAAACAAGTATTCGTAAAAAGAAAATCAATCGTTTCTTTTCAATAATTAAAAAATACAAATGATAATTCACACTTGTATCTATATGTTATAGAACACATTTGTATTTGTATTTTATAGTTGCCACTTGTATTTGTATGTTATAATTCACCTTTGTATTTATATTTTATAGTTCACATGTGTATTTGTGTTTGCTAGTTCGCACAAATAAAAAGAAGGAGAAAAATAAAAATAAAAAAAAGGAAAAAAAAGAGAAAAATGTGAGAAAAATACAAAAAAAGGAGAGTAATAGAAAATAGAGAAAAAAATAAAAAAACAAAGAAGGAAAAAATAAAAAGGAAAAGAAAAAAATGAAAAAAAGACAACGAAAAAGAAAAAATTGAAAAAAGAAAGAAGAAAGAGAAAAAAAAAAAAGGAAAAGAAAAAATGAAGAAAAAAAAAGAGTAATAAAAGTAATAGAAAATAGACAAAAAAATAAAAAAAGGAGAAAAAAAAAAGGAAAAAATACAAAAGAAAAAAAAATGAAAAAAAATTAATTAAAACATACTTCACATTTGTATTTGTGTTTGCTAGTTCGCGCAAATGAAAAGAAGGAGAAAACTAAAAAAAAAGAAAAAAAAAAGGAGAAAAACTACAAAAAAAGGAGAGTAATAGAAAATAGAGAAAAAATAAAAAAAAGAAGGAAAAAAAGAAAAAGAAAAAAAGACTAAATGAAAAAAAGACAACGAAGAAGAAAGAATTAAAAAAAAAAAAAGAATAAAGAGAAAACAAAAAAAGGAAAAAAAAAATGAAGAATAAAGAAAAAAAAAGAGTAATAGAAAATAAACAAAAAAACAAAAAAAAAGGAGGAAAAAAGAAAAAGAAAAAAATACAAAAGAAAAAAAAGAAAACGAAAAAGAAAAAATTAAAACATATTTCACACTTATATTTGTATTTGCTAATTCGCACAAATGAAAAGAAGGAAAAAAATAAGAAAAAAAAAGGAGAAAAAAATACAAAAAAAAGAAGGAGAGTAATAGAAAATAGAGAAAAATAAAATATAAAAAGAAGAAGGAAAAAATAGAAAGGAAAGGAAGAAAAAGAAAAAAAAATGGAAAAAAGACAACGAGAAAGAAAAAATTGAAAAAAGAAAAAAGAAAGAGAAAACAAAAAAAGAAAAAGAAAAAATGAAGAAAAAAAAAGAATGATAGAAAATAGACAAAAAACAAAAAAAGGAGAAAAAAGGAAAAGAAAAAAAAGAAAAAAAAAGAAAAAAGAAAGAAAGAGAAAACGAAAAAAAAAGGAAAAGAAAAAATGAAGGAAAAAAATGAGAAAGGAAAAACAAAAGGAAAGTAATAGAAAATAGAGAAAAAAAAATACATGAGAGATACTATAAATTGTAATTATGAAAAATTAATAGGCAAGAGGAGGCTATGAATTGTAATTAATTGAAACTAGCCTAAATAAGGTAATTAGGAGGTAATATTGGCTAAGTTATGTAATTATCCCATATATATATTTGAATATCTTTCTATTTCTCTTTCTTTTCTTTTAATAAGTTTTATTATTCGGTCTTTATATTACTGTGAGATATGAGGAAAAATTAAATATGATAAGTGTGAAAAATATTGTATTGGATAGTAGTGAAAGAGAGAGTTAAGACAAAAATTATATTCTAAGTCTTTAACTATATTCACTATACAAAAAGAGAGTAATATATTATTGAAAGAGAGAGTTAAGACAAAAAATATATTCTAAGTTTTTAACTATGTTCACTATACAAAATAGAGTAATATATTAGTGAAAGAGAGAGTTGAGACAAAGAAAAATATTCTAAGTTTACAATCATATTAACTATACAAAAGAGAGTAAGTATATGTTATATTGAAGGAAGGTGCTTTAGTGATGGAGCTTTGGACTCTTCAATTAATCCGGAGTTACTTGAGTTGTACATCGTTGATGGATTGTTGTATCCTGGAGGGGACAAGTCAAGAGTTGAAACTTCTGGATCGGTGTAGATTATACCGTTGTGACTTGAATCTCCTTAAAGAGAACGAGATACCCGCGCCTCATACAAAAATAAGATAATTATTTTATTTTCTTCATTTTTATTGATTTTATTATCTCAACTGTAATTTATTATAATTGTGATATATTACATCAATTCCACTAGATCGCCACACCCACCAAGTTAAGCTAGTGCTTGTTGTTTTGCTTTATATACAACATCAAAAAGCACTGCTTCTAAAAACTCAAATTCTTTATCAGTTAAATGACAATTGACAGATACAACACGTTATCAGTTAAATGACAATTGACAGATACAACACGTCCAGTCGCTTCTCATCATAAAACAAGAGCCTTTTTGCTTCAATTTTAAAGGATTTGTTGATTCCAATCGAAGAAGCAACATAATCTCATTCGATCATTATCAAACTAACTACAATCAACCTATAATTCAAGAAATGTCATAAACCTATATAAAATTTAAATTCTATATCCATATGCCTCTAGTTTAGGGAGATAATCTTTGAATAAGGGGACTATAAGAGCAAAAAGTTTCACATGGTGTTGTACATGGAGACATGCACAAGGAGGGGACATCTTGTTGGTACAATAACAAACACATGTAAGCCCACTTTAAATCAAATCGAACCTTGGAAACACACACACACAAACACCAAATTGTAAATCAAGTTTCGGCCTCGGCCGCCCCAAACAAAGCGTCCTAATTACCCAGTCCCTGCTCCTTCTCTATAGGCGTACGAACATATTTAAAATTTAAATTTAATTATTCTTTATCGTCTTTAATATTGAACACGTCATACAATTAATATTGTGGGTCAGAACTCCGAATATAATATTTATTTGTTAAAAGTTTTAGTATTAATTTTCTCATACACATACCTTTTGTATCATTTGGCTTTGTAATGCATTTCTATTTTTTTTTATTTTTTTTAAGTTTATGTCAAATCTCTTTATAGATGTGTATTTTACTAGTAAGAAATTTGAGGGGTTTAATTTCGCGAATGATTACTAAAATTTTATTTGGTTAAACCAAAATTACTAAACTATTTATTTGTAACGAAAAAATCGATCAACACTTTGCCGGGAGACAGATATTCGATATCACTTTGCCTAAGCATCATATAGTCTTTGTTTTATTTTCTCCTAAACTTAGACAAAACTAAGTGACTTTTTGGTTACGGAAAATAGTTTGTTGATTTTCATAATACTTGGATAAAATTGAGTGATATTTTTATTGTAAAAAATAATCTGATAACTTTAATGCAATAGACTGATAGAGTAAACGTTGAATGAATATCTATTACAAAAACTCAAGATCTGAAAACAAATCAAAAGAGGTATCTTTGTATTGTTATTTTCTTTCAATTGTAAAAGGTAATGCGTCGGCAGCCTCTCCGTGAGCCTCTTTGCTTGATTTCAAATAGTAAAAGGTTATGTGAAACCATTTCTTTATGTATATTTCATGTTAAAAATATATATACAGTATATATATATGGTTCAATAAACCTTTATGTATACATTTCATCTTGAAAATATGGAGAACTTACACGGTATATAGGAGATTAATTAGTATTTTCTTATATGATTAATATATTTTATATATTGAATCCTTTGGTAAAATTTTACCCCGTCTAGGCGTTTAGACAGGTGGAGCAAGGGGTTCATTCAAATCTCCTTCATTGAGAAATTATATTGAGTATTTAGATTATTTATTATATAGCTTATTCTATTTCAAGTCCCTTATTGAAAATTCTAACTCTATCACCATTGCATTTTTCTCTCGGTGAGCCTATTTGTCTTGAAGTTCAAAAATACAGTACCAGTAGTTTAGAGAAGTATAGTAGAAGGAAGTGGTAGTTGAAAACCAATGAGGTAGAAAAGTAGCAGTGACACAACAGGAAGGTTTCTTGGGCTGCTTTTTCCCATGCACTTGTCTTCTTCACATCCAACATCACTTTCTATGGTTTTTGTATGTGTACCATCACTCTCTCTCCTTCTAATTTTCCTCTCATTTCATTGATAAATTTGTGGTCCTTACCCTCCTTTATAGCTTCATCATTACCTCCTTCTGTTATATTTTCTAACTACCAGTACCACTCCTCTTTAATTACTACTAGTCTACTACTTGTTCTTCCACTTCCCCCACTTGCTATTCAACACAATTAAGAGCTTTAATTTATTAACCTAGCTAGCTAGCTATATTCATTTCTCTATCAACAAAACAAGGGAAATTAACAAATATAATTAGTTGAAGATTCAGAATTATGTCAGGGAGAAGGTCTAGACAGTCAGAGGGGGGCACGTCCAGGATTTCAGATGATCAGATCATCGAACTTGTCTCCAAATTGCAGCAGCTTCTTCCTGAAATTCGCAATAGTCGCTCTAACAAGGTTTTTATTTATTCTCCATCCATGTCATTTTGTATATTTGTATAATGTATTTATATGCGCGCAGTTCATCATTTGAATAGGAATTAATTTATGTCGTAAAAATAATATTGGATACACTATATTGAAGTTCTTTGTAAGAGAATGAAGTGTCGTCGTAAACATGACTTTTTGCTAGTTTAGTCGACCAATTATTATAATTCGTCTAATATAATAGTAAGCCTATTATTTATAATTCAGGTTGTGTTTTATGTAGGTCTGATCATGAAGTTTTTAAAATTTTATTTCTAGTCCAAATTAGTGTTTACTTTTCTTTCTTTAATAAAATGAATTCAAATGGTACCACTTGTAGAAGTGCGTATCGCCGCCGGAGATGCACTCTAGAAGTGTGACAACACTTGGTGCTGTATTTTTTTCTTCCTTCTGTTAGAGAGGGACTTGATATTAGGTTCGATTAATATAAATTTATATCGAAAAGAAAATTAACATCTTTAAAAGATAATACATTCTCTAATAAGGATAATTTTATTTTAATTTCAGATTAATTTAGATCTCAAAAATACTTACTATTTTCATCATAACTCAAATCTCTAGTTAATTATTTGCTTTTAGTCCCATTGGTTATATTTGAAGGAACAATTTTTCACTGGGTGGTTGTTTGGTTTAAAACAAAATTATATTATCCAATTATAATCGTGGGGATTATGATCCCACCTTTTATATAGAATGAATAATAATATCAAGTTTTCGATTTAAATTCTATATATCCTCAATATTCAGAGCCAACTATTAAAATGTGATTAAACCCCTAATCGAATAACAACTATACTATATGGAACTACGAAAATCTCCTCCTTCACATATCCCAACTTGATTTACCAAAAAAGGAAACTTTTGTATGGTCGAACAGTGAATGGCGGTACACATATACAATATACTATTGACTTAAAAATTAAAATTAAATAACATAGTTTCTTTTGCTTTTTAAGTACAATCTGGAAAGAGTAAAAGTTTGTCGTTGAAAAGGAGGAAATTATTATTTGTTCATAATTTTTTTTCGTAGTTCCAGAATGATGCTTTGGGTCCCATAACATATATGCATTATGCATATAGCCAATTTAGAATGTATCTCAAGATTTGACCTTTTTAGAAGATATGCTACGCAACTCCTCGTTCCACCAGTTAAGGCAAGATTTGCTTATGAGTTCAATTTTTGCACTGACAATACTATATACATGTTGCATGTACGTTGTCTTTGGAGAGTTCAAGTAAATATGTTCAATGCTTTAAGTTTCACACGTAGATAATGAATTTACGAATGCTTATGAATTAGTAAGACGAGAATTTTGATTATTAATTATGCGCATATTGGTTGATAATTGATGTTGCAGGCATCAGCATCTAAGGTGCTTCAAGAAACATGCAACTACATTAGAAATTTGCATAAAGAGGTGGATGATCTCAGTGATAGACTTTCTCAGTTATTGTCCACTATTGATGCTGATAGTCCAGAAGCTGCAATCATTCGTAGTTTAATTATGTAATTTTTCAATCATTTATTTATATGTTATATATATATATATATATATATATATATATATATATATATATATATATATTATATTGGGTGCATTCTACTATATATACCTACTACCTAGTTCTGTGTTTCTTGGTAATTCCCCTCGAGACCTTTGGTCGATATTAGCTAGTCCAATTTCATTATTTAGAATATCAAAATATGGAATAGTATCTATTGGACCTAATTATGGACATGCACGTGGTTGTAATGATATTTTCCAATTTTATTTATAGACTTTGCTCGATCTACAATTTCATTCTTTGCTCTATTTTATACTCTCCCATGTGTCATATTTTAGTTTTTCAAATTGATATTTTAAGATATATTTATTCACAGAGGTGGAGTCAGGATTTCAAGTAAGGGGATTTAATATTCAAAGAAAATTAAATCGAAAGGGGTTTAACACCTACTACAACCACAAAAATAATAATTTTAATCATGTATAAATAGTATATTTTTTTGTTGAAGGGGGTTCGGACGAACCCTCTAAAGAAGGCTGGCTCCTCCTCTATTTATTCAACATATATATATATGTGTATTATAAATATATTACCATATATAGTGAATGTCTACTTTACCATATATAGTGAATGCATACTTTACCATATATAGTGAATATTTATGGAAAAGTTAGAAACCCCAAGGTCAGTTTTTCCCTATAAATAAAGAGAGTTTCCTTCATTGTAATTTATTCAATCAAGAATCCCTCAAGAGAAATAAGAAATACTCTCTTTATTCTCTCCATTCTTCTTTTTCTTCTTTTTCTTCTTTACATTATATTTCATAACACGTTATCAGCACAAGACTCTGTCGTCTCAAAGTTGAAGGCTAAGGTATTGGTTTCTTTCTTTTTCATATTGCTAATAATCTTACAAAATCTGAGTTCGTTGCCTCGGGCAAGAACCACCTTTCATGGGTATTGAATGATAAAATTCACTTAGATGCTATGGGTATTGGAGACGCCATAAAGAAAGAAAATACAATATCTAATTAAAATCGTGCTAAGGCTATGATTTCCCTGCGTCATCATCTTGACGAAATTCTGAAAATTGAATACCTTACTACTAAGGATCCACTTGTTTTGTGGAATAGCCTAAAAGAAAGATTTGACCACGTGAAGGTGGTCACCCTCCCAAAAGCACGATATGAATGCATGCACCATGAAATAAGATGTTGGGTTCAAATTCTCATCGAGTTATAGCCTAAAACGCCTTTATATGGATAAGATATTGAGATTGAATATCAATACCCCATATTGATGAGATTATGATGACTAAAGCAAAATAATGAGTGTTTGATGAAAAGTCATGAAACATATCCCATTGATATGCTATATTCCATGAAGTGAATATGGTAGCAATATATAATGAATCTGAAAGTTCCAACTTGCTCCATTCTTGAAGTGAACGCGATATCAGTGCATAATACGTCTGAAAGAAGACAAGTGATGATATTTTCACATACTTATTGTGATTATAATGTGATTAATTAAAGATATGTTAGAGAAACGTTCTCTAGATTATATGTATGCCTTAGTTTGCTCCTGAAATAGCAATATTTTAAATGAGGCTATAAACTATCATCATTTGATAGGCTTAAGGCACGATTATATTTCATTCCTGAGGAATGAGAAGTTTATTAATGTAAACGTGCACTTGATTGTGATGATATCACAACTCGCCTCCGAAAGAGGATGAATAACTGAGAAGAGTTATTTTAAAATTTGCTTCTGAAGTAGTAAATCTAAACTTTATTCATGTAATAGTAAATCTGAAATTTACTAAAGTAAAAGGTACATGTCATGGTAAACTTGGAGATTACTAGAATAAAAGTTCATAAGTTGATATGAACGATCGTGACATCTAGAAAGATGTGCATACTGAGTATTAGACATGTATTGAAGAACTAGAAGATTCTTCAAGAATTGTTTATGTTGTTTGTTCTCATGATAAGTTGGTTGGACCAACTAATTTTGGGATTGGATCCTTTAAAATCTGAAAAAGTGTAAAAAGTGAATAAGGGCCCATTCACCTATCATGTCATATGTTGAAAAGATGCATCAATAAGATAATAACATGTACATTTATTATCAACCTGCAGTTTGACATTCATAAAGTTGCTTGCTCAATAAAATTGAGTTAAGAGCATAACTTTCAGATTGTGCAATCGAGATAATTCATCTTGATGATGATGGTTTAGCATTAAATGCCGTTGATAAATAGCTAAATCATTGCTAATGAGAACAAAACTTCATGTGTTGGTATGAAATATAATATGTTGCATACAATAGCACTTGTATGCATTAGACCAATAAATTATGATTATTTCTTCCCTCTCAATTGGTTCAAGGTCAGGAACCAACTGATGTGCGGTATACGATTAATGAATATACCATGATACACAAAGATGGATTCCTCAAATAAGATGAAGAATGTATGATAGTTTTCCTAACATAAGAGGGAGATTATAAGTAACTATGAAATATGTTAGGAGTTATCATCAGATCCTCATTCAAAAGATAATTCAAGTCAAATGCCAAAAACATCTCATATTTAAGCAGCAAGTGTTCCTATTTTGTGTCCCTAAAGGACAAAGTCTATGCATGCGTGAAGCATGGTAGACCAATCGATTCCAAATGAAATAATCCTTGAAAAGGATAAAGAACAAATAATCATAATAAGAAGGCAATGTGCTCTTGAAGAGCCTACGACATAACACTTCATGAAACCTTATGAGAGGTTCAGGTACCTAAAAATAATGAAGTGGTGAGATCTCAAAATGTTATGTCACACTATGAACCGATACAAAATGATATATCATCAATATCATTGATACAATATTGACGCAATCTTGTAAAAGATTATGAGGATCTGAATTCTATGTTTATTTAAGCATGCTGGCGTAGAAACTTTTATCAAGTGACATGAAAGAATGCATCTTTGTAAGCATAAAACTTATTTGATTTGCAGTCTAGGTACTTGAAGATGTCACTCATGTAATGTTGAATATTGTCACTTGACAAAATTTACATGAAAACTTATTTAAGGATTCAAAATGTTTGAAGCATATAAAAGTTTCTGGAAAACTTATTTATAATCCTTATATTGTACAAGCTTATAACTTGAAAATTATTGAAACTCTTGGAGAGTTTTCAAAAGCAATAAATTATTTGCTGAAATGAGAAATATACCAAATTGGATTGGTTATATATCTTAGTGCAATTGATGTACTAACCTATCTTGCAATTACTACAAGGCCTGATATAGCCTTTTCAGTTAATTTGTTTGCAAGGTATAGTTCTGCTCATACTAAGAGACATCAAAATGGGATCAACATGATCTTATTTTATTCTAAAGATTGTAGTCCCGATCTTGTTGATTATGCTAATGTTGGGTATTTATTTAATCCGCATAAATTTCGGTCTCAGATATGCAATGTGTTCACATGTGGGGATACTGTTATATCTTGGAGATATACAAAGCAGTCTATCTAGCCACTTCATCGAACTATGCTGAGATAATTGTTATTCATGAAGCAAGCCGATAATGTGTATGATTGAGATCCATGATACATCTCATTCGAGAAAAATATGGTTTGAAATGTGATAAAATACCCATGATTTTTTTGCGAGGATAATGCAACATACACAATACAACTTAAGAGAGGAATCAAGGAGATAGAACGAAGCACATTTCGCTAAAGCTTTTCTAAATATACGAGCTACAAAAGAATGATGATATTAATGTGCAACAGATTCATTCAAGTGAGGATATGGCTGATTTATTCACCAAGTCTCCTCCAATTGCAACTTTCAAGACGATGGTGCACACGATCGAGATGCAAAATTTCAAGAATATTCTCATTAGGGGGAGTTAATATACGTTGTACTCTTTTTTTCTTATGAGGTTTTGTCCCAGTGAGTTTTCCTTATAAGATTTTTAATGAGGTAACCTATATGCACTTTGTTAGAGATATGTACTCTTTTTCCATCACTAGATTTTTTTTCCATTGAATTTTTTCTAGTAAGGTTTTAACGAGGAACATTATCTATCAATTAGACATTCAAGGGGGAGTGTTATAAATATATTACCATATACAGTGAATGTCTACTTTATCATATATCATGAATATTTATGGAAAAGTTAAAAAACCCCGAGGTTAATTTTTCCCTATAAATAAAGGGAGTTTTCTTCATTGTAATTGACTCAATCAAAAATCCCTCAAGAGAAATAAGAAGTACTCTCTCTATTCTCTCTACTCTTCTTCTTTATTTTTTCTTATTTTATAACAAGATATGTATATATATTAAAAAAAATTGGGGGTCTAGAAGACCTATCACCATTCATCTAATTACAAAATACAAACGAGGAGGGTGCTATTGACCAAACCTTTGTCAAACTAAAACTTATTTTTAGCTTATTCAAAAGAAGCTATGAGGATATACAATGAGCAAAACTCCTCAGTAATAAGCATAAAAGAGAAATAAATCAGCTAAGAACGCATTTTGATTTGTCGTATCGTCTTCTAATACTACTAGGAAGTTGCATTTTGGCAAGTTAAAATAATCATTTCACCTAGTTTGAGAGATGTTGAAAAAATAAAGAAGGTACTATTTCCCTTTGTATATAACAATTTTGCAATAAAGTCAGACAACTTAATTGATTTGCTTCCCTATAACAATGCATTTAGATTCAAAAATTAATATAAAATAGAGGAAGTAATCTATCTATCTATCTCTCTCTATATATAAAGAAATCATACAAGGCTGTTGATGTGGCATGCCTCAATGATCAGGATTTATATTTATCTTTTTTCTTATTTTTTTGCCTTTTAAAATCTTATTCTTCATCTAAAAACTAAAAGCAATTTAAAATTATTTATCTCTTTCCTTATTAATACCACTTAATAATACTTCCCTAGAATCTCTCTATCCATTGTAATGCTTTCGTTATTTTCTTCCGTTGTATTTTTTCTTTCCTTATTAATTTAAAAAAATATAATTATCCATCATCTAATCAGATTCAATGTATCACTAATACACTTCTCCCTTTCTTTAATACCCACGTTTTCTACTTTTTCATAAAATCTCATTATTTTGATAATTAATCACATAAACTTTATTGCAGCAATTAGAGAAAAAACAAAAAACTTCTAACCTATAAATATAAAGCCAAAGCATTTGGTTTCAAGAACAACAACTGTTTCAAAGGGTTGGCAAGAATATATGAAAAATATTGTGCAAAATATTCGTCATTATTTATTAAAATCCGCCTAAGAAGTTTGTTGCGTCAAAGTAAATAGATGAACACGAGGATGAAAAGAGATATTGATGATAAACGATCCGACAAAAATTGTTACGACCCAAATGGCCATGCGTGACACCCACACTAACCTTTCTGTGGGAGAACCATCTAAATCAAACCATTACCCAATCACTTAGTCAATATTAAAATGATATTTTCATAAAACCATCTTAACAATAATAATCTGGGATTAATCATCAGTAGCTCGAAAACTAAACAATCTACTAACTAAAATTCCCAAGACCCGAAAGTCATCATACAAGAACTACTAACAAAGATCATGTCTAAAGAGATATCCCAAAATAAAGTAAATAAAGAATGTTTCATTGCCCGAAATATGGACACGAACAAATAAGATGACCCATGGAAGCCTGGAGACGGAGTGCTCACCCTTGGATCAAGATCTGCTATCAAACTCTAGAGGTGAGATCATGTATGAGCCTCTAGAACAATTTCTGCACTCAACCAAAAGAAGAGTACAGGGTAGTATCAATACAAACCACTATGTACTGGTAGGTATCATAGGCCAACTCAACTTCATAACATGTACACAACATAAATAAAATAACAAGTAGACAAGCATCATCACATAACAAATTCTCAATGAATCAACAATACAACAATAACAGTTCAAACAGTGCTCACAGACAAGCCACATAACTATCAAGAGTATCAACCATACTGTAAACATCCACAAAAAAAACACAAATATGTACACACATGCTATGGGACTTATTTTTGCCCAAATAGTCATGACATGTAGGGAACAATCTTTGTCCATGTACCGTACCGGCGTGGTACCCGATCCAACATAAATATAAACTTATCGCGTGGTACCCGATCCAATATAAATATAAACGTACCGGCGTGGTACCCGATCCAACATAAATATAAATGTACCGGCATGGTATCCGATCCAACATATATATAAACGTACCGGCATGGTACCCGATCCAACATATATATAAACATACCGGCGTGGTATCCTATCCAACATAAATATAAACGTACCGACGTGGTAACCGATCCAATTATCAATATCAATTTGCACAACCTCACAGCATACGACACAATGTACCAAGTTTTCAAGTACACTTAAAGTCATAAGACAATTCTATCAAGTAAATTTTCAATAAATATTTATACACGAATCATCAATCCAAACATCAATAATTTCAAGCATGTCCGAATACCAATCCACAAGTATCCAATTTAGGAGCATACACACAATTAAGTTGAGTCTAAACTCCAATTAAACCGTAACCTATCTCAACCGAAGAACTCAAATACAAGCTACCTTGCAAGAGTCTTGCCCTTCCATAAAGCTTCTGAATGTTTCGAATCTGTTTCAACATATAACTCTCATAAGAGTATGAACTAGTATGTCAAATTCCAACTACAACGAATCATTATTCGATCCCCAAATTAACAAATTCCTACTCTGAAAACTCTAAATCTAAACCTACATCTCTCAAAATAGTAGTCGTTAATATCCTATAAAGTACGTACAACAACTTAATCGAAGGTGAAATAGGAGTACACGCCGAAAACCCAAACAGTAGCAGGCAACTTCTCTTTGATTAATTAATAACAATTGGATCTGGCCAAAGTGCATGTTTATGATTTTCTTTTCAATTACTTGTATAAATAATGATTACGGTAATCATTACAGTGGGAATCTTTCCACTTTCTCTGATTTTTTCCAAGAAACAGAAACATACAACGTTTTAATGCAAATGACGCTATTGCGTACTAATTAATTTAAATTAACTAACCTCAAGCTATCGAGATCTCTTCTTCCCAACTCAACCACACGTAACTCATTCTTTGTTTGAGTTTCTACTATAGTTCCACACGTAACTCATTCTTTGTTTGAGTTTCTACTATAGTTTGAACTTTGAAGTTAAACCTACTGACTTCAACTGATCTTAACGTGGGTTACATGAGAAGAAAATAGATGTAGTTTTGATCCACTACTTCTAACTAAATTAATTATCTAATACCCAAAACTTTTACTAAATCCTCAAAATTTATTCGAAGCTCCATAAAAATAAATCAATTACGTAACTTGACTAAAAAGTACGTTTCGGGTCTATTAAAAATATTAACATACCGAATTAAGGTTGTCTTGACCAAAGGTTGACTATTATCGAATTTAACTGTTTCAAACTCAACAACCCCGTTAATGACTTAAACTACTTTCAAATACTCAAGAATATCGATACTACTCACCATCGTAAGTCATAAATCATGTTTACAAACTACAGAGAGTGCTAAAATTAAAAAAATGATAAAATTTCACAAACGACCGGGAGGATCGTTACAAAAATACAAAGATGATAAAGAGATCATTGATGAAAGATATTACAAATATATTAAAAATGAGTTCAATAGGTTAGTGAAAGGGAGTGTACATAACTTATTTTCGTCTTGGATTGAAATACATAGCCAAAGCATTTGATTTCAAGCACAAAAACTGTTTCAAAGGGTTGGCAAAAATATATGAAAAAATATTGTGCAAAATATTTGTCATTATTTATCAAAGTTCACCTAAGAAGTTTGTTGCGTCAATGTAAATAGATGAACGCGAGGATGAAAAGAGATATTGATGATAAACGGACTGCCAAGAAAATACAAGGATGATAAAAAAACCAGTGATGAAAGGTATGACAAAGGCATTAGAAATGAGTTCAATAGGTTAGTGAAAGGGAGTGTACTTAACTTATTTTTTGATAAATAATGACGAATATTTTGCACAATATTTTTTCACATATTCTTGCCAACCCTTTGAAACAGTTTCTGTGCTTGAAACCAAATGCTTTGGCTTTGTATTTATAGGTTAGAATTTTTTTATTTTTTCTCTAATTGCTGCAATAAAATTTATGTCATAAATTATCAAAATAATGAGATTTTATGGGAAAGTAGAAAACGTGGGAATTAAAGAAAGAGAGAAGTGTATTGGTGATACATTGAATCTGATTAGATGATGGATAATTATATTTTTTAAAATTAATGTTCCAGCAGGTGGAAATGAATGTGAGTGTAAAGAAAGTCAATGAGATTCTTTAATAAGGAAAGAAATATTACAATGGAAGAAAATAACGGAAGCATTACAATGGATAGAGAGATTCTAGGGAAGTATTATTAAGTGGTATTAATAAGGAAAGAGATAAATAATTTTAAATAGCTTTTAGTTTTTAGATGAAGAATAAGATTTTAAAAGGCAAAAAAAAAAAAGAAAAAAAGAAAAATATAAATCATGATCATTGAGGCATGCCACATCAGCAGCCTTGTATGATTCCTTTATATATATACACACACAATAAAATATATACCAAAAAGTTTATGAGACTTTTACTCTCTTCCTCTTTTTTTTTTTTTAGGATTCCTTTATATAATAAACCTATAAATTTATAGTATATATACTCTCTCTCTCTCTCTCTATATATATATATATATATATGTGTGTGTGTGTGTGTGTGTGTGTGTGTGTGGAAGTACAGGGATAGTAAAAAATATATAAAAAGAAAGAAATTTCTGGCCTTAAATTTTAGGCAAAATTTAGGACAAGTAAATTAAGAAAAGAATGATTAAAAGCGAGTTAAAAATTATTGGTGAAAATTAGCAATGGCAATGAGAGAGGTGGTTAGTTATTTTAACAAGTGAAAATTAGCAAAGGTAATGAGAGGGCCGAGAGGTGGTTAATTATTTTGACAAGAAAGGATAAATGAAAATAGTTTTTTTTTTAGAAAAAAAATAAGAAAGGAAAGAGGATAAGTTTTACATAATATTGGCATCATTCATGCTCAATTGTAGCCAAGATTTATGTTCAGTTAATTTTTTTGATAGCAGATTTATGTTCAGTTAATTAAGAGCATTACTTATAGTTATTGTAGGCGGATCGAGGTTGAGGAGGTCAAGGAGGCTATTCTCAAGAAGTGGCGGGGTAGAGCAACAGGGCCAGACGAGATTCCAGTAGATTTTTGGAAGAGCACTAGCAGGGCAGGTCTGGAGTGGTTGACAAGGTTGTTTAACATTATTTTTAGAGCTGTTAAGATGCCTGGAGCGTGGAGGTGGAGCATGATGATTTCAGTGTATAAGAACAAGGGAGACATTCAGAGTTGTAACAACTATAGAGATATTAAGTTGTTGAGTCATACTATGAAGGTTTGGGAAAGAGTGGTAGAGTTGAGGATGAGGAGGATCGTGACGATCTATGAGAATCAGTTTGGTTTCATGTCTAGTCGCTCGACCACTGAGGCCATTCACTTTGTGAGGAGCTTAGTAGAGCAGTTTCAATAGAGGAAGAAGGACTTGCACATGGTGTTTATTGATCTAGAGAAGGCTTATGATAAAGTTCCCAGGGAGATTCTGTAGAGGTGCTTGGAGGCTAAAGGGATGCCCGTGGCATACACTAGGTCAATTCAGGATATGTATGATGGTGCGAAGACTCGTGTGAGGACGGTAGGAAGAGATTCGGAGAACTTCACAGTTTTGATAGGGTTGCACCAGGGATCGACTCTTAGCCCGTTTCTATTTTCTTTGGTGATGGATGTTTTGATGGGACATATTCAAGGGAAGGTGCCTTGGTGTATGTTATTTGCAGATGATGTGGTTCTGATCGACGAGACTCGGGGTGGAGTTAATGATAAGTTGGAAATTTGGAGACAGACGCTTGAATCTAAAGATTTTTGGTTAAGTAGAACCAAGACGGAGTACTTGGAGTGTAAGTTCAGTGATATGTCGTAAGAAGATGGAGTGGTTGTGAAGCTAGAATCTCAGGCCATCCAGAAGAGGGAGAGTTTCAAGTATCTGGGGTCTATAATTTAGGGTAATGGTGAGATTAACGAGGATATCACGCATCGTATTGGGGCAGGGTGGTTGAAGTGGAGGCTCGCTTCGGGAGTTCTTTGTGATAAGAAGGTGCCCCCGAAGTTTAAAGGTAAGTTCTACAGAGTGGTAGTTCGGCCAGCTATGTTGTATGGAGCGGAGTGTTGGCCAGTTAAGAACTCCCACATCCAAAAGGTGAAGGTGGCGGAGATGCGAATATTGCGATGGATGTGTGGACATACCAGGAAAGATAAGGTGAGGAATGAGATTATTCGAGAGAAGGTGAGAGTTGCCAAGGTGGAGAATAAGTTGCGAGAAGTGAGGCTACGTTGGTTCGGGCATGTGATGAGGAGCGACCCTGATGCTCCAGTGCGGAGGTGTGAGACTCTGGCTAGGGATGGTTTTAGGCGGACTAGAGGTAGACCGAAGAAATATTGGAGGGAGGTGATTAGGCATGATATGGAGCAATTACAACTTACAGAGGACATGACCCTTGATAGGAAGGTATGGAGGACGCGAATTAGGGAAGAGGGTTAGGGGGGAGCGCGGAGGTAGTAATAGGGGAGTGCTCTTTTGGGTCTAGAGTTTCTGGTTCGTAGTGTTGTAGCTATAGTTTGGGGCTAGTGGTGTTGGCTTTTTTTCATCCCGTACTAGTTTATTATACAATTATTTTGTGTTTGTTATACTGTTAGTTTGTTTTGTGTACCATACTAGTTTATATGCGCTTACTTTTTATATTTGTTATACTGTTATTGGTCCTAATTCGGGGGTCTATCAGAAACAACCTCTCTACTTCTCTTGAGGTAGTGGTATGGTCTGCATACACTCTACCCTCCCCAGACCCCACTAGGTGGGAATACACTGGGTATGTTGTTGTTGTTGTAATTAAGTGCATTACTCCTTATTACTTCCCTTATTCTGTTGCTTTTCAGTTTGCCTTTTTATTCTTCAATTAAGGGAGAGAATTAAACATGCTAAATTATGACGTATATTAAGGCCTCATTTGTTTGCACTTAATGGAGGTCTGAATTTGAAAGGTTCAGCCTTCAGTCCATTAAGTGCATTTGTTTTTTTTAAAACTACCTCTTAATGTGTCTGGAATCCTCTGAATCAGTCAGATATGAAAAAGAGTCTGAATACTATTCAGACTCTTTCTAAAACTAATATATTCCCTCAAAACTCTCTCACTTTGTTAGTTTCCTCTCTATATACGTGTAAAATGAATTAAAATAACTTAATATATTATCAAATAAATTACAATGCAATGGATTATAATACTAATAATTCATGTATTGAATTATTTATTTTCCTCTCTCATTTGACAATTATTTATTTTCCTCTCACTTTGTTATTAAAAATATTGAACTATTCTAGTAATTCTAACTTACACCTCAAAACTCTCTCACTGTTGTAGTAATTCATTTTATGATTACATCTTATCACAATAATTTTTAATCGATATATCTTTTTTTAATAATTTAGATAGTTCAATGATTATATTTAACATAATTTATTTATTTATATTTTTAAATATTTTAATTATCACTCAAATAATGTTTGTTGTTTAAGTTAATACTTTATCTAAATATTTTTTTCATATAATATAATATTTTATTACTTTTAAAATTTGAATTGCATATTTATTACAAATAAATAAATTATATATATTCAGATGTTAAAAAAGCAAACAGTCTTAATCATTCAGTATGATCTAGAAACAACATCTTAATCATTCAGACATCCATTCAGATTCAGACGTCTTAATCTTAAAAAAAATAAATGCACCCTAAATGTATTCTAAGTAAAATCTGAGGAAATGTAATTTCTTTTTAAATTTTTCTATATGTAAAAATGGAGATAGTTATGTATAGAAATGAAAATCTCTTATAAAAAAAATTATAAATAACATACAAAATTAGTTTTCGCAAATAATACAGTCATGTACGAATAAAGAATGGCAAAGGCAATTAAAGCTTCACATTTTCCATTAATCTATGAACAAGATCTATTCATCTTGATAAAAAAAGAATCAAAAGAAAAGGAAAAAATCAAAATTGAGATATAGATTTCATATATATATATATATATATATATATTGGCAAAGGCAATTAAAGCTTCACATTTTCCATTAATCCATGAACAAAATCTATTCATCTTGATCGGAAAAGAATCAAAAGAAAAGGAAAGAATCGAAATTGAGCGATAGATTTCATATATATATATATATATATATATATATATATTATGAATGATAAAAATAAGTAATTTCATTTAAAATTGGATACATATTTATTTTTTAATAAAATTTGATATAATGATGAAACATAGAGGAGAACTGTTTTTTTTTTTAAATTCTCCTTTAGCAAAATATTTTTGATGTGAAATAATAATTAGTTTGATGTTGTTATCAGGAAAAATATACCATTTCGGTCATGCGTTCATCTGAACTCATAATTTTTGACACGAAGTATATTATATATATAAATGTAAGATAATTGGAAATATTAGATTTGCATTTATAATCTACTAGTACAATGAATACAATTCTAAAAATTTTAAAAGTTGAATCCATTAAATATGAATCATGAATACATCTTTGACTGTTATGGTACTTTATATTTTCAGAAGATTATGTTATGATTTTAAATTTATAATTTTATTTTTAAAATAAAATTTAATTGAATACTTTTGTGTCGAAATTATCATTTTGTATTCAATTGTATGTTGTAAATATTTTAATAAAAAAAAAGAATGTGTTAAATATTTGTTTAAGTGTTTGAATGTTCAAGAATAAGAAGGAAAAAAAAAGTATTCTATAATTTATCTATGTGTTTATTTTTTAATCGCGCGAAGCGCGAATCTATTTACTAGTTTTTCTATATATCAACTCACACCTATTGAAGCAATAAAGAGATTTAAAAGCAGGAAAAAAAAAGATTAGTGTATGTATAACTATCATTCTTATTTAGAAATTTAAACATTGTCCAAGGTCAATATTCTACCTGATAATCTTATTTCTTAACTGTAAATATATTTCTTCTTATTTAGAAATTAAAACATTGCCCAAGATAAAAAAAAAATTCTAGCTGATATCTCATTTCTTAATTGTAATATCTTTATCTAGTCTAGGACTAGCTATCTCAATTTTTTTTTTTTTTTAAATAAATTATAGTTACATCCAAAAAAAGACATGGATTTTAGTTTTAAATGTTACTTAGACGAGTTAACTAAAGTGAAAAACTAGATATATAGTAATTTACAAACCAACAAGTTAGAATTAGAATAAATAACATTCTTGAGAAGTTATCTTCGACGCATAAAATAGAAAAAGGACCTCGTAGCCTACCACACTATATATCTAGCTTAGGGTGGGAATCCTCAAACCAATCAGAATGATTTTCAGTACTCTTTTTTTTTTCACGATAAGATATGTCTCGTTCATGTCATTTGAAAGGGGTATTAATTAATAACCTTTATATCTACAAGTCTCTGATGAACATTCTAGCTATAGAGTAATAGAGACATAAAAGTGATTAGATTGGTTTACTTAATCCTTTATGAATTGAGAAAACGACTTGGTAACCAAACCACATCAGCGTCCCACACTGAAAAGTACTATCCCTTATCTCATTTCGTGTCAATTTGTTTGACTGATTTTTAATTGACATAGAGTTTATAAAAAAAATTTAGAATTAGTGATCTTCAACTAAAGATATGTGAAATGTAATGTGAAAAGTTAAAATTAAAAAGATGTCAAAAAAGAAAAGAAATATTTTTTTAAAACAAAATGGCAATGCGATGGTGCACTAAAGCTCCTCCTAGGCGCCGGATCTGGGAAAGAGCCGCATCACGAGGGTCTATTATACACAACCTTAGCCTGTATTTTTATAAAAGGTTGTTTTCATTATTTGAACTCAGAATCAACTTTATCGATCTTTGAAACAAACTAAAAAGAAAAATAAGATCAGTAACAAATTGAAACTGGGGGAGTATTTTCATGACTAGAGTTAATTGGACCAATGCATGCCAATAAAATGGGAATAATGTTAGCCTAGAGATGGAAATCCATATAGTGACAATTTTATATTTATATATAGAGTTGTCGATCGACACATTTATAAAGGAGAAGAGAAAGGGACATTGGCGTTATGTTTCATGAAAAGGGTGTCTTGGTATCTTAATATATGTCTTATTCAAATAAAACATATATGCAGAGATTGTGAAAAGCATGAGCCCTCTCATTGACAAATTATGACTTTGATATTGCCCTTACCTTTATGTATGGTCACCTTTGTAGACGACAGCAAATCCAGAAACACCATGACATATCACTTTCATTTGTTGAAAACTGATCCCTCTTAGACTGTGTCAACAGCTACATATTATACATTAATTAGTAATTGACACATCCATCTTTTAAAATTAATTTTGTGGAGTTTCCCATTCAAATTATTGGCCAAGTAAAAATCTAGGAACTATATTTATTATTCTACTCGGAGATTAGCTGTGCCAAGAGTATTGGACGTCGTTAGAATATGTGTGTTTTGCATCAAAAGGAAACGACGAACTTTTCTTATCCCCACCAAAAACTGAAAGATGTACACATTACATGAACGTACGCGGCAAGTGATTTTAGGGCTTGTTCAAGCTTTTGAGTGTAATGAATTGAAGTCGAAGACGGATCGAGGTAGTTGTTGTTTCCCAAGCCGATAGGTGAAGGCTCAACATGCAAAGTAAATGATGCACCAATCTTATGATCTGTTGCTCCTAAACAATGTCTTGTGCGACACCATTTATTTTGAAAAGCACCCCTTACAGAACACTAATTAAAATGCAATTTTCACGTGATGCAAGCATCAAATTCTATATATGAATTGTTCTACGGATTTAAGAGATTAATCAATGACCAATTCACCATTAAATATTGAAAGAGGAAAAAAAAACCAAGACATATCAGGATGAACCAATATGAATGTTCAGTGTAAGCTTATTATTCAAACACAATTGGTGAGGACTGCATAGGTGCTATCATGGTAGCAAGAGAGCCTAAATATTGACAATTGAAATATTCTCAATATGCACTCCATTCACATACATAGGAGAAAAGGTCTAATTGATGACAGGGCAGACCATATATATGTGTCTAGTTAGCTCTTTCCAAAATATAACTCACATTCAAACATCTTATTGGGAATCGAATAATGCCCACGCACCTCCGTGGCAGTAATTATCACTTTAAACACTCCCATACGAGCTCAAGTCTTTGGTTTCTAACTCGCATACTTACTCAAAGTGACGTACCTTTGATATATATATATATATATATATAACCCCTTAACGACTATTAGTGAAACTTCTGATCCTGTCACTGACTCGAATCCCACTAAAAAGCAGAACATGTCCTATTTCACATATGCATCACTTGTTTCACTTATATAAACACACAATTCTGAAGATTCTTCAAAGTCAAATAAGCTAGAGGTTCAAAACTCAAAAAGGCTTAAGCAACACTTTTTTTTTTTTTTTTTTAAAAAGAATACATGCTCATTTAGTAGAAGAAAAATTCAAAAAATAAATAAATTCAATTATCTACAGACTATAAATATAAGAACTGAATTGTATAAGACATATCGTCGAGCACCTTGATTGCATCAAAGCCCTGATTGGTCTCTTCAATTGTTCTTTTTTTTGTTTTTGCAATTTCAATCTGAATTCATAGTCATAGCCTTTTCAAGTTTGAAAAATAGTATCAACTTTATTATAATTTCAATACATTAAAAAATAAATACAATTCATTAACAAAATGACAAAAAAATACAATGCAGTTTAACGAATCCAAAGCCAAAAGAGCTAATTTTTTAATCAAAAATTTCAAAGGAGATAATTGATATGGAAAGAAATCAAAGAGGACAAAATGCTCTTGGTTGAAAAATTTGTCCCATAACAGGGGCTGCCAATACTAATAAATCGCTTGGTGTCCAACGATTCACTCTTATTTTTTAATTAGATGAACAATTTTTTGTTGTGTTTGAGATATTCGTTCCAACTCTAGTAAAACTCTACAATTTACTCCCGTTTCAGTTCTAGTAAAACTCTACAGTTTACTCTTGTTTCTTGTATTAAAAATGAATGAAGATACAGTAAGATAAATTTATATTGGCGCTATAAATTTTTTTATGAATCTGGTTATGTAATATATAGTCGACGGACTATAGTTGTGCAAATGTTTTCATTTTCTCTTAAATATGAGCGGTTGTAACTTTTACTAAGAAATAAAATGGGTATAAGTGATTCGAAAGATGTAGTGGTTATCATTGGATGATATTCAACGTCTTTTTTCTGCAAATGAAGTTATAACGTACAATGAGACTTGTATTTGAAATGATGGTTCTTTGTCTATATTTGTATGTATTGTTAAATTTTTGATAGTCACATTAACTTAACAAGTTTTGACATATATTCGTCAATTGAACGTTGTCCTATCGTTCAAGAACCCACCGAAAATGAATTTGATCTTTGTGATACTTCATATTTATTGAATTTGAATGTCGGTTCTTCAAGGGGCATAATCCAACAACGAATATTGAAAGAATTTGATGTGCACTCAAATGATATAAATAACTTGACTACACAATGTAATGGTTGGTTTGATACACAACATTATAACTTGATCGGATATTGCACAACTCTGATATCGGGGGACCTAACAATGCTCCTATGCACATGCAAAATTTAAATTCTAATCATCAACAATGTTCTTCCTTTCCGTTGGAGTCAATCGATGGGTAAATATAATAATTTTTTTAATTGAATTAAGTTATACTTTATACTTATTATATTTGATTATTTTTTTCCGTTTTATAGACGTAATGATTTTGAAGGTACACTGACTCGGCTGACACAAATTGTAGAAAACAATGATGACATAGCT
The DNA here is from genome assembly GCA_030864215.1 of Capsicum pubescens. Classification (NCBI taxonomy): domain Eukaryota; kingdom Viridiplantae; phylum Streptophyta; class Magnoliopsida; order Solanales; family Solanaceae; genus Capsicum; species Capsicum pubescens. Next base: position 116,490,643 of record CM061539.1, read on the forward strand.
GATGATAGAGTGTGTGGATCAAACAATGATGAACCTTTAGAACATGATTCAATGGATGATGGCGAAACGTTCGATGATGATGACGATATCATTGGAGAGGATGCAACTTTGATTGTTCATAGTGTAGTCATCCTTCGATGAAAATTTTATATTTGAATGATACCAAAGAAAGCGCAAAAGATTTTGTATACACGTGATGATAGTTCTATCCAAATTGCTCTTCGGAATCCCAAGAATTTGAAATTTACTCAAACAGGTTGGATTTTTGCAAACTAAAATGTTTTAAATACTTAATTTCATTTCTTTTTGTATCGACTAATGCTTGTCTGAACCTATATGATATTAGGTATCTTATTTATAAACAAGAAATAAATAAAATTTACTGTGAGAATGTATAGTCTTAAAAAATAAATGAGTATATTTGTGGTAGATTCAAAGCTAAGAATTGAGGATTATGTGCAAACGTCACATATTGGAATGCGAATGGATGATTCGCTTTAGAGAGATTTCAGGTGGTATGTGAAAAACGGGATAAATGATACAATCAAACACTTGTCTGATTGATAGCTACAAGGAAGATCATTTCAATCGAAACAACAATATGACCGTTGTTATGTTGATACCACATATTATGAAAAGCCCAAACATCAGTATTAAGGCGATTTGGGAACTCATCAAGTCAAAGCATCATTTTACTCTTCTTATAGAAAAGCTCAAAGAGGTTAAAAAAAGTATTTGTGATGATATATGGAGATTTTGAAGCTTTTTTCAAAGAATTACCTTGCTACATGGCTGCACTACAATGTTTCAATCCCGATATTATTATTGAATGAGAGCACCATTCTTCAATAATGCAAGGTGAGCAAATATTTAAATTTCTAGTTTGAACTTTTAAATTGAGAATTGACAGTTTCAAATATTACAGGCCCGTTATTTCAATAGACGGTACTCATCTTTACATTTGTACGATTTGAAACTATTAATTGCTGTTGAGATTGATGCTAATGATAATATTTTTCTGCTTGCATATGCACTTGTGGCACATGAAAGTTTTGAATCATGGTCATGATTTCTCAAGTTATTGTGGAGGCATTTGTCGGTGAGAGGAAAAAATTGCTCATTTTTTATCGTCATTACAAAATTTTATAATGTGTTCAATCTTATGATTGGTTGAGTTCACCATGTAGGCACCTAATTTTGTTTCTCCCGAAGTTTAATTTTATTCATTTTTAGCTCACCTTACCATGTATCCTCACCCATCTAATATTTTCCCCACAAGAGTCTAGCTAACAAACTCCCCAAAAAAAAAACAACTTATCCTAACCACCTCATCCTAACCACATCACGCCTACCCTCACATGCCCCCTACCCTCACGGGATTAACACACACTCCTTACTAATTCACACACTCATACACGCCATATAGTAGGCCTCATTTTTTTTCTCTACTCACGGATTACACATACGTCTCACACTCTACACAGCACACACACTACGTATAACAATTCACAAAATACACTCACGGGCCCCTAATTTTCATTCACAGGGGATCCATTTTTTCATTCAGGGAATAGGAAAAAAAATACACAACACACAGATGGGATTCTCTTCTACAATCATCACTCACAATAGATAGACACACACTACACACGATTTTACACACTCACACTCCATCTTTTCCATTTTGATGCTCCACCAACATCCAAACACGGAGAGAATTTCCATAGACATACATAGAATTCCTTCACTTTCATAAAAAAGGCACTAATACACACACTACACAGACGACTCCATTTTTGTTTTCATCTCTTCTTCACTGGAAATTCCACTCAACACCCACAAACGCACATACTCCTCCACAACACACCAGAATTTCTCTTCTACACCGACACACACGGATACAACAGATAGGCACACCCATTGGACGTCACGCACACCAAAAAAATAGAGTAAATGATGATCGGAAATTGAGGGTTGATTTAGAGAGATTAGGAGAGAAATAGAAAAAGAGGCGAGAAATGGAGAGGGAGGGAGAGAACATGGTCGACAGGGGGCACGAAATCTGACTCGTTTTCTTTGATCTCTACCATCGCCGAGCTTACCAGAGCTCCGTTAATTCGAAAACAATAAGCTGTCAGCTCCACCGTCGTCAAACCCACCGGAAGAGAGCAAAGTTCCACGCGAAAGTGGGTACGGGTCCTGTGCTTTTCAATTCTGGTCTCGAGTTAACAAAAATGGAATGAAAGGGTTAAATTGAAGCTGGGGTTGTTCGTGGTTGAGGTTTGACTTGAGGTTTCTGGATGTGACTTTCTTTATTCGAGTAACATTGAGTTCGAAAACTTCAAATTGAGGTCTAATTCTACTTTTTTTCTCTTTTTATTTTATCATTTATTATATTTGGTGTGTTGATTGATCTTGGTTGGTGATGAATTGTTGCTTGTTTGATTCCCTTGGTTATGATTTGTGTAATGAAATAATATCATGTTAAGAATAAAAATCAGTTATTTGGGAGGGATTGATCTTGATAAAAGTAAATTGTGGTATTTTGATTCATTGTTGATGTTGAATGTGATAGTATCATGTTTTAGGTCGAGAATCGATAGACAAATTTTAGGTTCAGGATAGAAAAAACATAGGGATTGTGATTGTGAATGTTTGAATGGTTTTTTGTTTCATCGCTTTTGAATTTTTTGTATTCATTTGGCCGGGGAATGCCCTGAGGAAATTGTACTTATTCGCCGAAGAATGTCCCGAAGTATCATGTATGCAAATGAGGTCCGTGATCAAGACCCGAGGCATCGAGTGGAGCAAAGTTTAGGATTAATGTAGGTTAGCGTAAGTTTACATTTCAGTAACTTTTTATTTCGGGTTGTAATAATTGGACTGGACAATATATTTTTGGATTTGTTTTGTTTTGTTTTGTTTGTTTGATTGATTGTTTTGCGTGTTTTTGTGTGGTTTATAATTCATAGTATCAAATTAGCCGATATGCTCCATCAAGCGATCGTGGTCGAACCACGTAATCGAGGGGTGTCTAACACCTTCCCTCGGTCAATAAAATTCCTTAATCGAAATTTTTGTTCGCGGATCAGTTTTAAAGAGTCAACAATTGTTTTGAAAAAGGATTTCCAAAGGTGACTTGGCACACCAGATTTATGCCAAGTGACGACTCTGAGTTTAAATGTAAATAATTCTTTTCGAAACAAACTTTATCTTTTGTTACTTAATAATAAAATCCTTTCAAACTTAAAACAATATTCTTTTTGGTTGAAAAAGGGGTGTGACACACCACACACATATCATAGATTTTGTGTTCGACACTTAAAAGCCAATTTTAATCAAACAAATTTAAATAGTGAGCTCGACAACTTAATGTGGTTGCCGCTATGGAGCATCAAGAGAAAAAGTTCTTGCAAAGGATGAAACAAATTAAGACATCATCCCCTGCAATGCATATGCGATTAGATAAACTTTCGTTGGATAAATGAACAATGTATAAGGATGATGATCGTAGATGGGGTGCTATGATAACAAATATATCTGAGTCATACAATGTTTTGTTGAAGAAAGATCGCGGGCTTCCCATGATTGCTATGGTTCGCATGACTTTTAAAGCTCTTTTGGATCATTTTTGAAACGAAGCGATCTTGCTGCTGCTTTATTACAGAATTATAAGTCATGACCTCTTGTCATTGAAAAAAAATTCTTAGATTATTGGGAGGAAGTTCAGTCGCACACTAACATGGTGACTTATCAAACTGGTGATGAGGTATTTGAGATTCTTACTTTTGTGCATGATGATAAAGGTGGAAATATCCACACAGTTAATGCCAGGAGAAAAATATGCTCCTATGAAAAATGAAAGAATTATCATATGTCGTGCTCACATTTTATTAAGTTTCTTGGAATTCGTGGCATCGAGCCTAATGCATATCTTATCAAGTACTACAATACCGAACTCAACAAATAAAGATATAGTGATAATTTTACCCCCGTGGGTGATGAACAGTATTGACCGCCAACCCTATTTGCTTTAGTTACAAATGTTGAATATATGCAGACATCTGGTGTTGAAAGAACAACCCGACTTAAAAATGATATGGATATTGCTCTGGCTCGCAAGGCTAGAAGTGTAGTAATTTGCAAGGAAACAGGTCACACTAAGTCACACTGTCCTAGACGAGCTTAGTTGTTTGTGACTTTTATGTAATATTGTTCTTATGTTGTGTTATTAATTTATATGTAGTGTCTTTAATATATCTTTAATGTAATATTATTTTTAATATAATTGATGCTTGAAATGTGGTCTTTTAGTAATTCCGACTTATATATCTTACTAGTGTGGGTAAATATGAACTCCTGAAACTTCTTTCTAAGTCCTGAAATGTGGTCTTTTAGGTGGATTTGTTTTCAAATTTGCATGCAAATATAATATTTTATGAAATAATCGAATAATTAAAAGAAAATTTTGAACAAAAAAGATAAAAGAAATTAAATCAAATTATAATTATTTTAATTCAAATTAAAGGAATTGTGCAAAACCTAATAATTAACTTGGAACATTTAAACACCAAATGAGCATGACATATATTCTAATAATTTTTTGAATTATTATGACATATGACATGTGATGTGATCATTTTTAAAACCTAAATCTGTATTGTTAGCATGGCATATGACATATGATTATTTTTAAAACCTAATAATTTACAAATGATCACAAAATTTTAATACCAATTACCCAAGGCTGTAAAATCTTTCTTTGTTTTGCATTTTAGTGAAGAAAAAATTACATATTATCAACTGGCTCTTTCTTGCATGAGGCCCAATTACATAGTTTGAGTTAGAAATTAAAATATATTATTTTGATCTATATTTTTTAAAATTGTTCATCACAATTAATGTCTTCGTTAAAAAAATATATAAATTAAAATTAATTATTCTGAGAAGTTTAGTTTGATTCTATGATAGAAAGTGATTTATTTGTGTCACTTTTAACTTAATGAGGTTTATTTTGATCGCGAATATTAAAATAAATTTTAAAAAGCTCTAACGAATCAACTCTAAAAATTCTAATGTAAATCGCTTGACCCATAGTGACTTATAAATCACTGGACTTCCAGTGACTTCTACGTTGCTGGGTAAAAACATCTTTGATAATAAATTTTTTACGTTTATTCGGCACATAAATTCTTAGACATTGATATAATCAACCTTCAAGAATCTTACTGATGCACAAGGCTCAACATTGCAAATCAGTCCTGTCAAAAAGATAAAGTTTATGTATTTTTTTGTTGAAAAAATATTCCATTGAAATCATGCTCTTACAGGAATATCAGTAGCAAATATTTCATTGAAATTATGCTTTTACAGAATCTTTCAGCTTTCTTCTTCGTCATGACTTTTTACTTTTCTTCTCTAAGAGTTTTCCTCTTCTGTTCTCTAGCTTTGTGAAATATTATTTTTGCGTCCAATGTTACTCTCTCTATTTTTTTTAATTGCTTTTCTCATTTTTTTCGAGTCAATTTGATTAAATTTCAAAATTAAATTAGATTAGATTAATTTAATTTTTAAATTAAAATTTAAATATTCAAAAATTACATGAAAAGTGCTATATTAAGAAACACATCTTAAAATATTGATCAAAATTTATATTGTTTGACTTTGAGAAAAAAAAAAACAATTAAAAAAGAATGAAGAAAGTATGTACTATGAAATATTATATTCACATACAATATTATATCAAATTCATCTGCAAATTCAATGGGATTCTTGATATTTCACTTAATAATTTCATGGAAATATTGCAATATTTCTTACAGAATTTTGCAAATGAATACAATTTTTTTTTTTGAGAAATTTCTGACAAGATTTTAAGATTTCTGGTGGATGGCTTGAAAATCGCTGGACTCTTAGTGACTTAAAAGTCGTTGGACTCACAGTGATTTCTAAGATGACTTCTAAAATGCTCAATAGTTAGGTTTTTAGGGTTGCGATTAAGTAAGATATTGAACTAGTTTATTTGGATATTTTTTTCGCTGATTTATGATGTTGAACAAGTATTTGTTTGTATGTCAACTTCTCTCTATATAATGTGTTGGAGTTTCATGTCATGAATACCATAAAAAGATAATATTTCGAGTGAAGAAATTTTTTATTGTGTAAGTTTATTTCAAGAAAAATAGAAATAATTGGGTGATATTGTAGTCGTATAAAACATAAGTGATTTTACTTTCTAACTAACACTTGAAATTTTCGTTAGTTGCATAAAGGAGTTCTATTCAAACTAATTTATAGAGCTATCAATACGGGTCGTCCCAGCCCATTCGGGCTAGCCCACACGGACTTTGAATTTGACGGATCAGGCTGGGCTGGCCCATCAAAATGATGGGCCAAAAAATACCAAGCTCACACCATTACTTTGTGGGCTGCGGGCCTTACGGACCAGCCCACTTTAAAAAAAAAATATTTGTAATTTAATTTTAGAATGTTAATAAACATAAATATTACCAAACAATATTACATAGTGTTAATACTTGTTAATCGAGTCTTCAACACCTCCCAAAACACTCCTAATAGAGAAATTAAATAACGTTTGACATGATATCATTCGAACCAAATAAAAATACTAATAAACAATCTAAATAGTTGCATGTATTTGACTTACGAACCGGCCCACGGGCTAGACCAACCCACATTGCTCAAGCCACACGGGCCATGGGTTTATCTGGGCCGGGCTAAAAAGCCCTGTTCTTAAATGGGCTGCAAAAACTGAAGTCCAACTCCATCAAATTACAGGTCGGATCGGATCGGCCCAACGGGCCTGACCCATATTGACGACTCTATTAATTTAGCTAAACTTTTACCCTTTTGAGACTTATGAATGCAGTAGATAGTCGGTTATTTAATTGAAATGATACATGACTCCGTCTTATTTAAATACTTGTTTGTAACATAGAGGGATTTCAAACTACTACACTCTATCTTTTATAAAGCAATTGACTTTAAATTCAAGAATTTTATTATAATTTTTACACATTAAACAAAAAGATAATGCATTAAACATACTAATATAAATCAAGACAACAAAATCTTCATCAGTATTTTGCAACGTGATAGTGACGATTATCCGTGCCACAATAAATTGATACGTGTGGCCTGATTGATCTTTGAAGGTCATCTTCTCTAATAACAACTTATAAAAATTAATTTTAATGATAAGTTTATTTAAGGCCACAAATAAAAATGAAGTATGTAAATCAAAAAAGGAAAAATTACATAAACTAACAACTCTAAGACAATAATTACAAGTAATAGCAATAGTTTTCCAAAATTACAACTATTAGCAAAAATAGCATTATTTTACCTTTTTAATTAACTGACGCGTGACATCCACTCTTTTTTTTTCACCATACGCTTTTCACGCCTCTTTACCTCTTTTTACGCACAAACAAAGATTCAATTCCCTCCAATATCTCCTTCGGCTATTTTTTTTTTTCAAAATCCAAAAATTTCTCCCTAAATCTTGATAAACCTTGTTTCCACCTTTTATGGTAAGTGATTTTCCAGTTAATGCATGTTAAATTTTTCTTATGACTTCTTCTTTTTCTTGTTCGTCATAAACTAAAACATAAAATTGTTTGTGTTTAATTTGGGATTTTTTTTAGGTTTAATTTTGTGTGTTGATTTTTTTCTTGTTTACGGCTATAATGTCAAAGCATGCAAATTGTTCTATGAATTTTGATGAAATACCATCTTTTAGCCTAGGTTTAACCCAAGATGAAAATAATAACTTGATTTCTTGTAATAATCAGCCAAAAAGAAGTCTTAACTTACAAGAGTTGAGATCGAAGAAGCGAAACGATCCCCAAAAGTCTACTGAAGTAATGAAACGGAAAGCAGTGATGGAATCTTTGTCCCCCAAATCTAAAAAAAATCAAAAAAACAGCGAAAAAGAGAAATTCAGATGAAAAATCTCATTCAAGCCCGGTTTCATCTGATTATGAATCGTCATCTGAAGAAGAGAAAGTTGAGGAGGTATTGTTGCATTTGCAAAATTCTGTAGATTTTGTACAATATGTTAATATATGTATTTTATATATGCAATTAATAAGTTGTGTGCTTATTTTAGCTTTCAGTCAAGGTATGAAATTTGTAGTCTATATATGTGAAGATCTATATATGTTATGTTATAGATATGTAATTATGAAAATTTATGGGATTTGTTACTTATAAGTTTTAGAGTTGTATTTATTATGTATTAGATATTTAAGATATGTATTTTTGTATTTAACTCTTATGTAACATATTGTATTTGATAATGTTAATATTTGAATTTATATATGTTTTCATTAGATAATTTGTATTTTTGTATTTAAGTCTTTTGTAACATATTATATTTGATAATGTTAAGATTTGTTTTTGTATATATTTTGATTAGATAATTTGTATTTTTGTATTTAAGTCTTGTGTAACATATTGTATTTGATAATATTAGATTTGTATTTGTATATGTTTTCATTAGATAATTTATATTTGTATATGTATTTTCATTAGATAAGTCTTATATTTCTAGCAATGATGTATTCATATAATACATATGCTATTTTTTTATTTTTATGTTGTAATTCAACTTTGAAGATGTATTTGTATAAATACATATTTGACCTTTTTAAACATATAATTGTATTTTTATTTTTTATAGGTTTTACGCGATAAAATATATATGGCAAGAGTATTGCCTAAATTTGCACCACATATCGGTTGTCATACGGTCAATGACATTGAAGACCGTATTAAGGCAATGCTAACGAAGAATCAATTCAAGAAGTTTTGTACTGATAATATTTTTGGTGTTTTCATGAAGAAAAAGAATTGTGTTATGCAAGCGCAATTATGGAGATGCATTATGTCACTGGAGACAATCGAAAGTTCAACAAGTGACATAGTAATTCGTGTGAAGGGCATAATCTGCATTTTAGTCTTAGAGAATTTGCTATAGTAACTGGTTTGAATTGTCATTCAAACAAGGATGATTTTGGGTTTGATGAAGACGTTCCAAATAAATTTATTGATCTGTATTTTGATGGTTCCAGATTTATTTAGAAGAAGGAATTATTTGCTGCTGTTACTGATAAAATATGGAGGAACGAGAATGATGAAAATGCGACCAAGTTTGCTAATTTATATTTTATTCATGAATTTTTATTTTCGTCTGTTGATACTGTCATTATCCCACGCCTCCACTTTGATCTGGTCGAGAGTGATCGTTACAGGGACTATCCTTGGGGATTGGTTGCATATGAAGAATTAGCAAAAAGTTTGAATAAAAAGTTGAAACCCACAGGGAAGTTTTATATGCTTCATGGAATGCCACTTGCCATCCAAATTTGGTTGTACGAGTGTTGTTCTGCTGTCCCTCGTACTGTTGCTTCCAAGGTGGATTCTCAAATTCCACGTCTTCTAAATTGGAAGACAAATGCTATTCGCCCATGATATGAATCATTGATGGAAAGTTTGTTTAATGATTCAAATGTTAAGGTTAGTTTACTGAAAATATACTGTTTTATGTGATGTTCTAATTATGTTGTAAATACATTTACTGTATTCATACGTGTTAATTTACAAAAAAGAGTTGGTGAATGATTTGCATTACTGTCAAGGTTAACTGGTTATCATGTATGTTGTAGGTTGTTTTCAAGAACATTGAGCCGACACGAAAGGAGATTTCAACCTTTCAGATACCAAAGAAGGTTTTCCATAGAGGTGGAAGTCATAAAGAAGATTATGTTGATTCTGATGACGATTTTCAGGATCCTCCACCTAAACACCAGCTTTCAATCGACAAAAAAAAAATATCAGGGCGATTCGTCAAATTCACCTGCAAAGAAAAAGTTGAAGAATCTATCAAAAGGTGTAGATCAGCATACACCAAAAAGAACTCCTCCAAGTCGTGCTGTGAAGATGTCTTCAGTGAAGACACCAATTTTTAAGGCGATTCAATAAAAAAAAAGTACCTTCAAATAGGAAAGACATTCCGGTTGAGTCGCCTGATATGTCTTTTTTCAATCGTGAAGACGAAGATGATGTTCTTTCTAAGAAAGTATTTGAAAAATTTTGTGATGAGGTAATTTATGCTTAAGACTCTGGTATTTTCATTTCTTTCAAATCTGATTTCAATTCTTTGAATTCAGGTTCGCAAAGAGTTTAATGACATTCGGAATAGGTGTGATCAAATAATGAATTCAATAAATGAGATGAAGGTACAAAAATTTTAATTTTATAAAGAATAATTGTTAAGTACAACTGATTTGTTATATACATATACAACATATGTATTTTTGTTTGAATAAATACATATTCAATATGTATTTATGTTTGGTAGATACATATTTAATATGTATTTAGGTTTTATTAAATACATATTTAGTATGTATTTACATTTGAATAAATACATATTTAGTTTGTATTTATGTTTGAATAATTACAGTTGATTTGTTATATACATATAACAAATACAAATATATGTATTTATGTTTGAATAAATACAAATTTAATATGTATTTAGGTTAGAGTAAATACATATTAAGAATGTATTTATATTTGGATAAATACATATTTAATTAAATGTATTTATATTTTTTCAACGACAAGAAACAAGAAAAAGACAAAGATTTCGACACGGCTCAAATGGAGAAAGGTGATAAGAATACATCACCACATCAATCAACTCCAACGACTGTGGAAGGTTTTAATAAGAATCCTGAAGGCATATTGGTAAGTAATTTTGTGTTCATTTGATGTTTTAAATATATTTTATCTGTTAAATAAATATAAAATAAATTTATTATGTATTTGAATAAATACATATGCACTCAGATATACATATGTAGTTCAAAACTAATCAAATGTTATATTAATTTTGATCGTCATACGTATTTAATATTTTTTACGCCAATAAACAGGTTAAAGATTATGAATTTGTCAAGCCACAATTGGATGAAGCTGATAAGGATACTTCACCCCATGAGTCCACACCAATGTTACATCATGATTTTGATAAGAGTCCTGAAGGCACGTTGGTAAGTAAATTATTTTCATTCATATGTATATTAGTTTTTAATACTATTGAAATTTCTATTTAGATATATGAACTATACATGTCATCATTGTTTATGTTTAGGAACAGGTTATTGAAGAGATCACAGAAAAATAAAGCAACAATTTTACAGAGTTGTATAATGCGGATGGTGATGTTGTTTTGGTAATTTGTTGATTCTTATCTTTATGATGTATATTAATATAGGTGAATATTAATATTTTCAATGTTTTATTGTTTCCTTTATTAAAGGACAAAATTGATACCTCCGTGCATGAAGCAAGAGATGTCTGTGATTCAACGGTGTGATGAATAAATTAATATTGTATTTTAATTCCTGAACAAATATTGATGTTATTTAATATGTTTCAACATGTTGAACAGAACAAATTGATGAAAGTGTGGGTGAAGCATAATTTTTAGATTCACAAAATACATTTCCAGATGAGGTGCTTAGAGATATCAATCTTGATTTCATACAATAAAATTTGAGAGTCCGAGATGATTCAAAGGTATGCTTAATTCCTGCATAATTTGTATTTACTTTCTTTGTTATTGTATCAACTTTAAAAGATTTGTGTATATTTTAAACAGAACACTGAAGCGGGTGCAGAAATAATTGAAAATACATCAATGGCTGAATGTGAGAAATTAATTTTGGATGAACAAATTAATTCAGAAGTCCACACCCATGAAGCAGTTTTTGGAGAAGGAAAGTCTCAACTAGATTTACGTGATTTCCAAGTAACAATTCCTGATGAGTTGCTACCCAGTCTTAACCAATATGTGAATCTGGAAAGAAGCATTATTGTTCATCCATCTGCAAATAAAGAACAAACTCCTGTGAATGTTTCAAGAATTAAGAGACCATCTAAATTCAAGGAATCACCATTCACTACGAAATTTGGTTCGGCAGAAGGTTTGTGCTTTTAATTTTTTTTCTTGTATATACCAAACTTCTTTATTTTATTTATTACTTATTTTTTCCATTTTATTGTAATTATAAAGAACGCACAGAAGTGCAGACAAAAAAATTCAAACAGAAGCATCCATTTGTATCTCATCCAATTCTTGATATTGAAGACACTAAGGTCACCAATAAGTTCATGACGTGGCTTTCAGTGGACCTTCTCAAATATCATGCAAAGAAGTAAGTACTTTACGACTTAATTATATTATTCATTTACATTTTATTTTTATTATTAAGTAGTATATTTAATCAATTAACAGAAGCAGCAAAGGAGAACATTATCTGAAAAATAAGTCCAAGATATCAGCTTTGAATTTTGGCATTCTATCAGTTGAAGACAAGAATTGATTCTACGTTATGGGTACTCCTGGACAGTCATGGTCAGATGAGGTGAGTTACATATTTATATTATAATTACTTATACTGATTATGTACAATATGTATTTTCTTATATACATATGCAGTATATCATATTTTCAGATACATATGTACTTGAGTACATACATTTAGTGGCTTACACATTGAAAATTTAATTTTGGGTAGTTGTTTTTACAAATCATCTTTTATTTTATGCAGCAAATTGATGTTTGCCTATACTATTTGAGAAAGAAATCCAAGTATGAACCAAATAACTCATATATGTATAGCACAGTTGACTGCAATTTCATGAACATTGTAAAAGCTGTGTTAGCTGTGTATTCAATTGATGATCCAATGCTTAATGCTGACGGAAAGGAATACCCTTTGAATAAGTACATAAGTGGATTCCGCATGCATGCTGCTGTTCCATGGCATACAGTTGATCATATATTCATTCCTATCAACATAAAGTCCAAGCATCACTGGGTTCTGGCTGTACTTTCTTTCAACAGTAGATGCATATACGTATATGATTCACTGTCATATGCTGGTCATGATTCTGCTGTGCTTGCTGAAGTTGAGAAGTTAGCTGAGGTTATACCTTACTGTCTTTTGGCATGTAAATTCTATGAGAAGCAGGGTATTGATATTGGCAATCATCCAAATTACAAATTAAATGATAAACATGATCTTTTTGATGTTTACATTATGAAAGATTTGCCTCAACAACCATGTGGCAGCTTGTAAGTTTTGAATATACATATTATTTATTTTTATATATATATATATATTCTCATGTTATACTAATACTTATTAATTTCCATATATGCAGAGATTGTGGGTTATATATGATTACATATACTGAGTGCCTAACATTTGGTGGAAGTGTTTCAAAAGTTGACTTTGATCCAGATCTTCTCCGCACGAGATACTCTTCAATGTTGTGGCATTATGATACAAAAAAACAAGAGGAGAAGGCACAAAGTGATGATGAAGCATCAAGTAGGCCTCGTAGGGAGATTCAGATAACAGAAGTTACTGAAGTACATAATATTTGACTTTTATTTTGAGATGGATATTTTTGATAACAATAAACATTTTGTTGACGATCTTTTTGTTGAATATATTTTAGGTTTCATACGTTAATTCAATCATCAATGGCAATATTTTCCTATGTTTAATTATTGTGATACTTATTTTTTGTGCTGTTTATATTACAATATTTAGTTTACTTTACTATTATGCATATATACATAAATAAAAATATAATAAAAATATATTTTAAGCTTAATGAAAATGTATATATGTATTTAACGCATATGCATTTATGTTTTTAATATTCACAGATATGAATTTATGTATTTATAAAGATATCCATTTGTATATATGTATTTCTGCATAATGTATTTCATGTATTATCATAATATAAAAGATACTTTATATATTTTATTAATAAAAAAATAAAAAATCTTTCCAACAAATTAAGAATAACAACATCAAAAATATTATATATATTTTTTAAGTATAAATAAAGTTTATATATAAATACAGTTAACGCATATGTATTTGTGTATTTATTCTTCACACATATGTATATACTAATTTACATAGATATACTTTTGTATATATGTATTTCTGCATAACGTATTTCATGTATTATCATAATATAATTTTTTTTATGTATTATATTAATAAAGAAAACGAAAAATTTCAAACAAATAAAGTATAAAAACTTCAATAAGATCAAACATTTCTTTAAAAGTAAAAATAAAATATATTTTAATCATAATGAAAATGTATATATGTATTAACGCATATGTATTTGTGTATTTACTCTTCATACATATGTATATATGTATATACATAATTATCCATTTATATATATATATATATATATATATTTTTGCACAATGTATTTCATGTATTATCATAATATAAAAGTTACTTTATATATTTTATTAATAAAGAAAAATTAAAACTTTCAATAACATTAAGCATAACAACTTCTATAAGATCAAATATTTTTTTAAAAGTAAAAATCAAATATATTTTATTCAAGAAAAAATAACTTCAATTGTTTATAACTAAATACATCAACCGACTTATCATTTGTTGTATTTCCTACATGAACGCCTATTGTGCCCTTTACATCTGCATGAACTACAACAATTTTTACTTTTCTTTCCAAACATATCTCGTTCAGACTTTCCACGATCCTTCTTTGCAGGCCTTTCAGGGGGTCGCTTGTATTTTGGGGGCAGAACTACCTCAACCAAAATTTCATTTGGAATTATCCAGTCGTCTTTGTGTGGTAGAGGATAAACTGGAACATCATATGTTCTCAAGACTGTTTTTGGCTTGTATAGATCAGAGCAATATGGTCCCTTCTTAAAATTCTTGCTATCAAGAACTGCACAAGCATGTACACACGGTATCTCATCCAACTGAAATGCATTGCAAGAACATTTCTTTTCATTAAGACAAACAATAAAATATTTCTCCTTGTCGTGGACTGTATAGATATATTCTGATGCAGGTATAACCTAAAATTAGTAAACAAAAATAATTATTCAAAAAAAAATAATTTTCAAAGTTATATCAGAAACAATTTGCCATATGTATTTGACCATGTCAGCATATGTATTTTTCTGCCATTCATATGTATTTTTATTTCAGAATATAATTTATTTAATTTCTTATGTTAATATGAAAATATATTCAGAAAACAAATGAAAAAACTAATATATCTATATTTAGTAAGAGTTAAATTTCATCATACCTTCATACGTGTACTCTCCGCTTCATTCTGTTGTAGAATTTCTTGAAACTTACCAATAAGATCTGTAAAAGTATACAACGCCTGCTGTCTGTTTTCACAGTTCCATCTACCAAACATCAATCTAACTTCCTCTAGAAAACCATATATTGGTAGTTCTCTAGCCGATACTAGTGCAACATTAATTGATTCGGCAATGTTAGATGTCAAAGTCCATCCCCTATGAACTGATGCATATGATCTAGCCCACTTATCGTATCCCGTCAAATTCAAGTAATTCTTCACTCTAACATCAACTGCATCCACCTTCTCCATTAAACCGTGAAATTCAGTCTTTGAATATGATTCTGCCACTGTGTAGAAGACATCGGATAATGCATCATGTGATTTTCTAAAGTTTTTTTTCACATTTCCCCATAAATGCCACATACATGCATAATGTGGTACATCATTATACACCTCACTTACAACTTTTATGATGCTTGCATTACGATCAGAAACTATACATATTTCTCTTCTCTCACCATATGCTTCCTTCAGATTTTCAAAGAATCAAGTTCAAGAAGCATCATTTTCGGAATCAAGAACTCCATAGGTCAAAGGAAATATATGTCCTGCATGTTCAAAAAATTCATATAACCATACATGATTTTTGACAAATCAAATAATGCACATTTATATTATAACTTCATACAGCTGCAAAGATTCTAAACTCCAGAGGATAACTAAAACTTCTGGACACATATTTGAAATCAAATATATTTATAATTAAATATCTTACCAGCTCCATCCATGGTACATGCAACTACGAAAATTTTATTATACAGTTCTCTTAGATGACTTGCATCAACAACTATGACAGGTCTGCAATGCGCGAATCCTTGAATGAAGGCAGTTAGTGCAATAAATATATACAAAAACTCATTGTCCTCATTCTTTTTCATTCTTATATGTGAATCGGGATAACTAGTGTTTAACACATGAATGTATGCAGGTAGCTTCTCGTATGATGCTGCCGGTTTCTCTCTTAACTCTTCAAGTGCTTGCTCCTTGGCTCGCCAACACATAATATATGTTAAATTCATATCCATGTCTTTCTTCATATCACTTCTGATTTCAGATGGACTGTATTTCTGTTTGTGGCATTCAAATTTTGGTTTGACTATACCACTAATCAACTTACTAGTAGCATGCAATTTAGGATAAATATTATTTTTGATCGGACAGGTATGTTCTGGTAAAAAGTCTCTGACATTAAACATTTCAGATTCATCAATACCAGATGCACGAAATAAAAAAACACAATTACCGGATCTGCACAACAACGTATAACTGCAAAAAAAAAATACATATGCTCAAATACAATTAACCATATGAAAAAATAAATAACTAAATACATAATACACTCACTAGATTTTACTCGATCTTACAGATAGTGTTCGAAGTTTTTCACGAATTGAATAGTCCTTCATAACTGATTTTAATACTCTTTTTGAGATATAAACTTGATCAACCTCAATATGTTTGTGATGTGGGTCGGAGATAATAACTCTACTTGTATACATTTCAAATACATCCAAACATTCTTCTGATGGAGTAACTATTAACGCTCATTGAGTACTTGTATTTCCCACGTTACTCGCACTGACAAAAAATCTTTAGACTTTCCGAATTACACAATGATGAACTTACAATTCTGCTGAAATTATCCCTGTCAGAAACACTCACATATAAAGACAAATTACTCAATTCCTTCAACTCTTTTTTCTGCATAATATATACCTTCAAACCCATGTCATTACGTATACGTATTTTCTCCGCACTATCTGTTAATTGATATTCGATTTCAATGCATTTGCACGTCAAATCAACATCAACATGAGAAGCAAGTAACGTGTACAGTTGGTCATATGTAGAGTTTACGCTCAACAATATCGCATCACTCATGTACTCTTCATATTCTTGCTCATAATTCCATCTTCCTGAATGTTTAACAAGAACAGCATGCTACCCATCTTCAAATTATAGAAAACCACAAAATTGTAAAAATCAAATTAAATATCTAATTCGTAGTATACACAACAACCAATTCGCTAATACAAAACTTCAAAGCGAATTCACACAAAAATAATTTAATCGAAACCAACTTATCAAAAATTAAAATTCAGATTAACGTTTTACAATTTCTTCTCAACTTTCACACTTTATAATAACAACGTCAACTTTGAAATTATAAAAAAAATGCTTCCACAATTTTACAATACCTGTAATTGCAATGTTTTTTTTTTAATGTTCTTCACAATGCTAGTCAATCAGAAAAAATACATTTAACCAGTAGTTCTTTAATTTGAATATGGATTTTGGGTTTTGATTTTAGTTCTGTTTATGGAAAAAATTATTTGAGTTTGAATTATTTGTTGTAATTTAACGGTGATGTAAAAAATGAGTTTTAAAAGATAAGGGTATCTGTCAATTAATTGTGCCATAAATTATGGAACCGTTTTTTACCATTTTAAACTGAAACTGATTAGCATTATATTAGGAACACAATATTCTGTTGTATATGTATTTAACTAGCAACAGTTTTCTCAAATACAAAATACATATTTCTATTTTTCATAATTTTAAAACTGTTGCTAGAAAAGTTACAATTAAGGCTCTATAGTTGCTGTTTATGAAATATCATACATATGGTCGAGAAGTTTCTGCAAAGGACATTGTTGCATGTAATAACATGAAATATAATTATATAAGGATTAATTATTTAATTAATAATAAATTATTAAATATACTATATGAGTTAGCGACTCACATTGGAAAAACTCAGCATCCCAGCAAATGAAAAGTTAGTCATGGAAACTTCACGCATGTTGGGCTTGGGAGCACGATGGAATCCACTTAATTGCGCAATGGATGACATTACAAAACTAGTTGTTTCTTGATATGAAAAATCAGAGACAACTGTCGAGGTCTCACCAAAGTCAAATGTGGGATATTAGACCTCGGTAGTAGTCGCCAAAGACAAATCAAAATTATCAACAAATTTCTCGCCACGATCAACCATATTATCTGCTCTACAACCACCTCTTCTACTGACGTACCATCTCTAGGTGTAGATTGACATCCCCGAGCGCGAATTTACACTAGTGGAGATTCCTCAGATTCAGTCGGTGGTGCATAATTAGGAGCAAAGCTCAATCGCGTCCCTAGAGAGACAGAATTCATTGATTCCGATGAAACACGAACAACCTCTCTTGCAAATCGATACATCTCCCTAGATATTTTTGGATCATTTAAAACCTATTGAGCCAATCGATAAATGATTTCATGTCCCATAGCTTCAAAATACAAAATAAAATAGAATGGTCATTGACATGTATTTAAAAGGTCATTGAAGTGTATTTAAAATGTCTTAAATATACATACCAAACCTTGTGTTTGCCTGTCATGTATTAGTATACTCTTTGAACAACATGTTTTGGATTTTCAGTTCACATGTGAGCATAATTATAATACCAATAAATGTGTTCTGACTGGTTGCTTATATGAGGGGGCTAAAAAATTAGTTTTCAACGTGCTTCCCACTTAATTTTTGTATTGTTAAACATATTTAAATTTTTTTGTGTTATTCTATTTCGCTTATCACGCTTAAAATGTTATTCGTAAAAGTGATTACGTGATTTAGGTACTTGCTGAAGATGATCAAATTGTCTAACTACACGATCAATCATATGCCACTCACGGACTATTCCACAAATAAGTGACGCTCTAGCCATTCAAATATGTTGTTTCCTTTGGCACCATTCGGACAATTCATTACGCACTTCTTCTGAATAAGGCTCCCAAATAAATTATAAAACAAATATATCATTATAAAAAATAGTAATAATATTTTTTTCTTTCAAATAGAAATAATAGTAATAATTAAAATTATATATAAAAAAATCTATTAGTAACAAGTACGCTACTTTACAATACTTACATTATAAGTCTTTTTTTAATCAGTATGACAAATCATTAGTATTAGAAGTTCAAATATCTGCTCAATAGTTAGGTTGTCTAGGACATCCTTAATTGTGGCAAGTACATCTCTCGCCTCATTTTGATGAATTCTACCTTGACTCCACTTACGTGCAAGTGGAGGTGAGGCCTTATGATGGTTTTCCTTCGGAGAGAGCGGTGCTGGCTGAAGTGAAATGATACGCTCCCATGATCATACCTACAAAAATATAAAATCAAATAATTTTACTAACACAACAAAATTAAGTAGTACAAATTTTAAAACACAAATATTAAATTTTACGTATCTAAACTAAGAAAAGAAATTCATATACATCGCTAGATGAAGGTAAAGATGCACAACATAAAAAATAGTACAAAAATGATAATGCGGCTGCGCCCCAAGCCTTTTTTGACACTGTATTTAAGTCTTGCATCTCAATTAAATAATCTAGATAAATCTTAAAATTAGACTTATCGAGAAATAATGTACCTTCGCACAATCATAAAAGAGACAAACTAATTCTCTATTTCACTTTAATTTTAGGGGTATCATCAGTAATATTGTCTAAGTCATTTACACAATCAGCTAATCCATATGTATATATATATTCTCTAGCACCTTCTAGAATTATAAGACTTCTATCTACAATTACGTCGAATATAATTTCGACATCATGAAATGTAACGGTGGCCTCATCAATTCACATGTGAAATGTGTGCATTTCTGGACGCCACCTCTCAACCAGTGCACTTATAAGTTCAACATCATAAGGAATGTATCCTTTCTACAATTTCTCGAAACCCATGCAATCTTAAATGTTGAAGGATTCAATAATGGAATGGACGATGCTTTATGTGCTGTCAAAATTAAGTATCAACATGACGTGTACTTAAATAGAATTTTTGTCCCGCGTCGTCCCAAACTGCTTGAAATCGGTGTTATCTTGTAATTTTAACAAAGGATTCATATCTATATATAAAAAATCAGTGTTATGATCAAAAGTAAAATTAATAAAAATTATTTAAAGAATGTAATATTTAAGCTTAAGAATTCGACAAAATATTTTTTGTACTTCAAAATAAAAGGTAACATAAATAATTTACATTAACATACTGTCACGATTCGAGCCTGTGCCCTGGCCGCGAGTGGCACCTCGAACCATAATCGGAAAGGCCAGGGTGTTACACATACCTTACTGAGAATATCTTAACTTGTGTTTTGATAAAATATTTTTAGAAAGATTTTTTTTATTTACAATGTTTCTGCACTTGAGAATAGAGATTGAGGATTTATATAGGCATGACAAGTTAACTTTATGCATTTTAGGCCTTCACGTGTTACATTTTACGAAGAAGCTCACATGCAGATACACATGTTGAATGGCTTGGTGAAATCACTCCATGCAAATTGTTGAACATCAAGTGATTTGAAAATCACTGAACACGAAGCGACTTGCAAATCGCCGGACAACAATTGATTTGCAAATTACTGGACATCAAATGATTTGCAAATCACTGAACACCATATGATTTGCAAATTATTGAACACCAAGCGACTTGCAAATTTTCGGACACCAAGCGATTTGTTAGTAGTACAACAACACTGTTATGAGATAGGTCGCTCACCCACAAGCGTTTTATCCCCTTTGATTTCTTTTCAAATTAGTTATCCCATTTGAAATTTTTGATTAAAAAATTAGCTCTTTTAGACCTAAACTCGCAATTTAACCAGCTTAAGCAATAAGGGATAAGATAAAACAAGATTGCTCAAGCTATTAAGAATTTGAGGGGAAAAAAAGGTATCATACGTGCTTATTTAGTTGCAGCAGCAAGACACGTAGCATATTCGTCGTAAAACAACACATATCAACTGTATAGATTTAAATGAGTATAATATCCTTATTTGTAAATTTATTGACACCAATCTAACATATTGAAATCATTGTTTCTATAATACAGAATAGAAATACGGTGTTCTTAATGGTGATTATTAAATGTGTGAAATTTGTAGTTTAAACAACTTTACCTACTAAGGTTGAAGTTGTTTTTAAACTGCATTTCAAAATAAGATTTAGAATCAAATATTATAATTTTAACAATGCATTTCATAAGAAATATTTTTCTAAATCATTTTTACAATGATTTATTTACTTAATTTTTTATTATTTGATAATTAAATAATAAAATAATTTATGAATATTTATATATAATGTAGAAAAATACGATAGGATGGATAATGAGGAGTGGAGGGACTAGAGTCTAGAGCCAAAAGGGCTAATTTTTTGATAAAAAATTTCAAAAGAAATAATTAATTCGGAAAGAGAAATCAAAGGGGCAAAACGCTCTTGGATGAGGAATTTGTCCTGTGACAATGCTGCAACACTGATAAATCGCTTGGTGTCCAACGATTTACAAATCACTTTGCAAGTCACTGTATGTCCAACGATTTTCATGTCACTTGGTATCCCATGATTTGCTCTTATTTTGTTCTTTACATAAGCAGTTTATTGTTGTGTTTGAGTTATTGTCATTTTAGCTCGACAATAGTAAAGCTCTTCAATTAACTCTCGTCTCAGCTTACTCCCATTTCTTTTAAAAAATAAATTCATTATTGATGGGTTCTTGAACGAAATGACAACGTTCAATTGACGCATATATGTCAAGACTTGTTAAGTTAACACGACTATCAAAAAATTTTAACAGTATAGAGAAATATAAATAAAGAATCATTATTTTAAATAGAGAAAAGACATAAATATACCATTGAAGTTGTTCCACATTTTAAAAAAGACAATTAAAGTTTGCAGGCATCCTATTACCCCATCAAACTAGTTAAGACCACTAAAATTAACTCCTTTTGATCCATTTTCAGCCTATTTATTCTAACACACGAGACAAGGCACGTGAGGAAAAAAAATTATTGCACCAGAAAATTGAAAAATACCACGTGTAATAAAAAAATATTTTCCACTTTCTTCTTTTTCTATTTTACTATTTTTTTCTTCCTTTTCTCATTTTTTCTTTAGTTTCTCCTTCTTCTTCGTTTCTTCTTCATTAATGGAGCCTTATTTCTTCCCTCTTCTTCATTAATGGAGCCTTATTTCTTCTTCTTCTTCTTCTTCTTCTTCTTCTTCTTCTTCTTCTTCTTCTTCTTCTTCTTCTTCTTCTTCTTCTTCTTCTTCTTCTTCTTCTTCTTCTTCTTCTTCTTCTTCTTCTTCTTCTTCTTCTTCTTCTTCTTCTTCTTCTTCTTCTTCTTCTTCTTCCTCCTCGTCTTCTTTCTCCTCCTCTTCTTCTTCCTCCTCTTCTTCTTCTTCGTCTTCGTCTTCTTCCTCCTCGTCTTCTTCCTCCTCTTCCCCCTCCTCTTCCTCTTCGTCTTCCTCTTCGTCTTCCTCCTCCTCTTCCTCCTCTTCCTCTTCTTCTTCCTCTTCTTCTTCCTCTTCCTCTTCTTCCTCTTCCTCTTCTTCTTCCTCCTCATCCTCCTCCTCCTCCTCCTCCTCCTCCTCCTCCTTCTCCTTCTTCTCCTCCTTCTCCTCCTTCTCCTTCTCTTTCCCCTCCCTCTCCTTCTCCTCCCTCTCCTTCGCCTCCTTCTCCTTCGCCTCCTTCTCCTTCTCCTCCCCCTCCTTCTCCTTCTCCTTCTTCTCCTCCTTCTCCTTCTCCTCCTTTTTCTCCTCCTTCTTCTCCTCCTCCTCCTCCTCCTCCTTCTCCTCATCCTCCTTCTTCTCCTCATCCTCCTTCTTCTCCTCCTCTTTCTCCTCCTCCTCCTCCTCCTTCTTCTCCCCCTCCTTATTCTCCCCGTCCTTCTTCTCTTTCTTCTTCTTCTTCTTCTTCTTCTTCTTCTTCTTCTTCTTCTTCTTCTTCTCCTCCTCCTCCTTCTCCTTCTCCTCCTTCTCCTTCTTCTCTTCCTCCTCCTCCTCCTCCCACTCCTCCTCTTCCTCCTTCTTCTTCTTCTTCTTCCCCCTCTTCTTCCTCCTCTTCTTCCTCCTCCTCTTTCTCCTCCTCTTCCTCCTCCTCTTCTTCTTTCTCTTCTTCCTCCTCTTCTTTTTCCTCCTCTTCTTCCTTCTTTTCTTCTTCTTCCTCCTCTTCTTCTTCTTGTTCTTCTTCCTCGTCTTCTTCCTCTTCCTCTTCCTCCTCTTCCTCTTTCTCATCTTCCTCTTCCTCCTCTTCCTCCTCTTCTTCCTCCTCCTCTTCTTCTTCTAATGGTGATGGATAATATCATGATCAATGTTTATTTTTCCTCCTCCTCCTCCTTTGCCTCTTCCTTCTCTTCCTCTTCTTCCTCTTCCTCTTCTTCCTCTTCTTCCTCTTCGTTTTCCTCTTCTTCTTCTAATGGTGGTGGATAATATCATGATCAATGTTTATTTTTCGATAAAAATGATAAAGAGATTTTTAAAAAATTAAAAAGAAGATGGTATGTTAGCCACCATTTTTTCTAGCGAGAAGGTTTTTCGACGATAAAAAAAGCGGTGGAATTTCGTTGAATTACTGAATTATAATGGCGAAAGAAATCAATGTTAAAGTGAGCTAAAAATTTAACAAAATTTTAGCAAAAGAAATCATAAATAATTATAAAAATCATTCATTTTCGTATGAAACTAGAGGATAAAAAGTAACTAATCAAATAAATTCAAAAAATTATGACCAATTTAAATTTCTAAACCCACTACAATTATAATAGCACAAAAAAGATGGAATGACTATTATTTTCAAGTTTAAATGTTGATTATGGAAGCTTTGGACATTGAATGGAGAAGAGATTAATTAAAAAAAAAAAAAAAGAATCTCTGTGTGGATTGAAGGGTGAGACTATTGATTGAAGGAGAATTGGAGGGGTACGTGGAGGGAAGGGATTGGATAAAAGAGAGAAAAGAAAGTAGAAAAATAAGAGAGAGAAAAAACACAAACACAAAAATATAAAGAAAAATGAAAAAAATATTTATAAATAAATTAACGCGTGTCAATCAGTAATTGGCGCGTGTTTATCACCTATTTTTTAGAAATTGAAATTGATTTCAAAAAGATGTATTAATATCATTTCAAAATTGTTTAGGGGGTAATAGGACACCCACAAACTTTAAGTGTCTACTTGAAAATGTGGGACAACTTCAATTGTGTATTTATGTCTCACCATACATTATAACTCCATTTGTAGGAAAAGATGTTGAATATCGTCCAGTGATAACCACTACATCTTTCGGATCACTTGTACCCATTTTTTTCTTAGTAAGTGTT
The DNA here is from genome assembly GCA_030864215.1 of Capsicum pubescens. NCBI lineage: Eukaryota > Viridiplantae > Streptophyta > Magnoliopsida > Solanales > Solanaceae > Capsicum > Capsicum pubescens. The sequence goes on from CM061539.1 coordinate 116,515,078, forward strand.
GCAATTGCTCATATTCAAGAGATAATAGAAACATTTGTATAACTATTGCCCCCCAGCTATATATTACAGAACTAGCTTCATATAAAATTTTATCGCCCCAATATAAATTTACGCTAACTACATTTCCATTCATTTAATATAAGAAATGAGTGTAAGCTAAAACAAGAGTTAAATTATGGAGCTGAAATGAGAATAACTAAAACACAACAAGAAACTGCATAAAGAAAAAAATAAGAGTAAATCGTCGGACACCAAATGACTTGAAAATCGCTGGATATCAAGTGACTCGCAAATTGCAATTTGTAAATCGCTGGACACTAAGTGATACCAAGCAACTTGTCAGTGTTGCCATCACTGTCATGAAACAAATCACTAAGCCTAATGTGTTTTGTTCCATTTGATTTCTTTCTACGTTAATTATCCTCTTTGAAACTTTTGACAAAAAAATGAATCCTTTTGACTTTGGACTCGGAGGGACTGGCCGATCAAAGTGTAAAGGTTGAGAGCATTGAGAGTGAGGAGGCGGAGGAGGTAACTAGTTAATGAGCTTGAACTACTACTTATGAATTTTTTTTTCTCTACTCCAAAGTCAACTTCAAATTTTTTAAGAACTTGCTTTTTAGGATAAAATCTTTTTAGAAATATATTTTGTCCAGTTAAAATATAAAAAAAAATAGAAAATTCTCCATACCAAACACACCCTACATATCACATTTTTTTATTTACAAAATCACGTAAAAAATAAAACTGACACTAAAATATAGAGGATAGACCGTGCAAAGGATTCCCACTCGCAAACAAAAATCATGTTAATGCACGAAACTAAACCATAGAGAGTAGATCATGCAAGGGTAGGTTTAATTTTATGGTCGTTCAACTTTTATTTATTATGCTTAAGTAATAAAATTATTTTTATACAACAATAATGCTTTTATATATATATATATATATATATATATATATATATATATATATAATTATAGAAGTATGAAAATTTTTTCTTAAATTACTCTTCATGATTTAGAAAATTGCTTGGCTTTATTTATCATAGAAACATCATTAGGAGAGAATAAATATGAGTAAACAACAAAAATTTCATGACTTAAAGAGCTAATTACTCCCCTTTTCATAACTTAGTCATATTACATAAAACGGAAAGGGTCTAAAATACCCTTCAATTGTATGAAATGATACAAAAATATCCTTCATCCACCTATTATACCTGAAATGCCCTCTCTATCTATCTATTAGGGCTGTTTCGCCCTTTTATTTAACGGATCAACTTGACCCCACTTTATTAATGATGTGTCCTTTTTTATTGGCCAACTGATTATTAATTAAAATAATTATTTTTTCATGTCAAATCCTAACCCACCCAAGCCTAATAACCAGATCCACTACCTGCCACACCTAACAAGCCCCAATGATCTGCTAGTCATTCATCATGATCTCTCTTCTCTCCAATGCTTCTCAATCGAATGCATAGACTGTTTGTTATCTTAGTATGATTCTCATTAAGGAATGAAACTTGATTGTGGAATAAGATAGTACAACATCTTAAATCAGTAATCATGAGCCTCTAGACTTCACCAGTTAAAAAGAGCCACTAGGTTCATTTGCGATGCTAATCCATTCATTGGTATGGATTCCATTTGTGAGGGTTCTGCTTTGTTCAATACATGCCACTTTCCTTTAATGGCTTATCTCAACAACAAAAAATTTTGCTCGATTTTCATCCTGTTATTCTATAGTAATCTTTGAGAAAGTCAATATTGTTTCATGAATAACTAAAAAAAGTGCAACTTATTAAAGTATTAACTTACAACTGAGTGAGTTTGTGAAGATGTCTAACATGGACAAAACTTATTAGTAGGGGCGTTCCAATATATGAACTCACAAGACCAGAATTCTGGATGGCGATAATCAATCTTGTTGGCCCTTTTAGAGTTACTTTTACTGCCTACTCTTATGTAGGGTGTTCCCAAGCAAATATTTGCTTTTAACAGTAATTAAGATATTATTCCTTCTTCATCTTAAGGAGGAAGTGAAATGTTATCTTGTTCAAGATGTAGCCTTCAGTGAACACGTGCTAGTTGGCTTAGAGTATGTCCCCTCGGAAATTTGCTTCTTCTATGGCATTTTGTTTGGGGTACTAGGCTTGCTTGTTGCAAGGAGGTGCTTCAGGAATTTCTCAAGTAGCCACACAACTGATCTTGAAGCACATAAGGAACAAACAAAATAGTTGGTCAACACACATTTTGATCACTTTGTACCTTGCAAAACAATGTTTTATTGTAGGCAAGAATTTAACTTACTTTTTCATCATGCCTTTGAGTTGCTATTCCCAAGTTTGGTGCAGAAAATGTTTCTGAGCTTACAAATATTACTTCACTTTCCTATATAGTATACCCCTAAGCGCATTTTGTGATGGTGTATATAATCTGGCAGTAAGAGAACATAACAAAGTACGAGTGAAGTATTTTTCATTCTCATAGGGGAATACCATCATGTGGCCATCAGGAGAGTGACAAAATTATACTTCATTCAAATGGTTGTTTTGTTGAAGTGTGCTGAGGCAATTTTTGTGATGGATCTGTTTCTGCATACATTACAGTTATCAATATGATTTTATCAAGTTTGTGCTTGGTATATAATATCAAAAGAATATTATCCACTAACTAAATCATTTTATGACTATTTTGCCTAATGTTACTTAAAATAGTCCCAAGGAAAAACACATTGTACATCAAAACAGAAAAAAATAAACACACTATGCAACGTTCTCTTCCTTGGGTTCTGGATGTGTCCCTGATGAGGGTACAACATTGATTGCATGTGCTTCTTACAGTTGTGAATTAAATATCTTTGCCGCCTAAGCTTTGATTTGGTAGTAAGAGCATAACGTGTGATAGTGTGAATTAGGTCTACGTTACGAGTTTAAATTTTGCAATAACTGAAAGTTTGGTGTTTGAAGAGAAAATGAAGAACAAATTTATCATTTAATCGAGCCTTGAATTCTGCCAACTTTTGAGGCATTCTCGATTATCTAAAGAAATTGTTTCATAACAGAGAGATTAGTTAACATTCTCGATTATCTAAAGAAATAATTTTTAAACATAATTTGTGAAACATTTCAATAACGACAGCTCAACACACTCTAGAACTGATAAATGTCGACACATTTGTATAAATTATGCATATAGTTCAATTTGTTGAACCAAAAATAGTGAGACAGAAGTGTTGATTGTCTTTCGCCTTTATGCTATGCCGATTTGATAAATTGTGAATCATTTCTTATATTTATTACTAAAATGACTTTTAATTAATTATTTTTAATTATTATGTTAAATAAAAATCAAACTATATATTTGAATATTTTTACACATAATTTGTCAAATATTTCAATAATGACAACTCAACAAATTTTAGACCTGGTAAATCTCGGCATATATAAAAATCATGCATATAGTTCATATATGTCGAACTAAAGAGAGTGAGACATAAATATTGATGGTACAAGTCTTTTGCCCATATGTTACGCCGATTTGATAAATTGTGAATCATTACTTATATTTGTTTCTAAAATGACCTTTAATTATTTATTTTTAAGTATTATATTTATATAAAATTAAAATATATATATTTAAATAATTCTCATTCATAATTCGTAAGATATTGCAATAACGACAACTCACCACACTTTAGATTTGGTAAACATTGACACTTATAGAAATCATGCATATAGTTCACATTTGTCGAACCAATAAGTGTTATACAATTCATTCGCCTCTATATTACGCCGATTTGATAAATCGTGAATTATTACTTATATTTGTTACTAAAATGATCTCTAATTAATTATTTTTTAAATTATTACGCTTAAATAAAATTAACGTATATATTTAAATAATTTTCAAGCATAATTTATAAAATATTACAGTAACAACAACTCGACATGCTTTACATCTGGTAATCCAATAAGTCAAACCATTAATCCAATAATCAAATTATCATTAAAGATTATTGATTTCGATTTGATTTTGAACAGTCGTAGCTAGAGTCAAGGGTGCTATGTTCAAACTTAAAAAATACGAATTAAAGTACTGGTTGTTTTTTACTGTCACAAATAAAATTCTTACTATGAAAGAATAAACATTGACTAAGATTACACTGAAATATTGATATCTCTACCTAATTATTTTTTTCTTAACCTGAAAAGGTGTAAAATCATACTAATTAAAATTAGAGATTTCTAGCTAATATATTTTCCAGAAATACACATATTAAATATGAATAATACTTAAACAAATATATTTATCTAAGAAAAAGGATTATTGAAAACGTATTTGCCCAATTAACAATGAATATAAATCATGAAACAAACACTTTTCCATATTTAAATTAATCATAATTAATCTCATTAACATAATCAATGTATTGGAAATAGGATAAAAAATATATTCAGCTTTCAAGATAAAAGGATAAAAATGTCCAAAATAAAACTAGTTTATAATGTGAACATGTGTATTTTCTATTGTGGCCAAATTTGGACCAAAATTTTGTGGCTAAAAAGACTTTTCCTATATATATATATATATATATATATATATATATAAATATAATATCTGTCTTTATCTGACTGTCTAATTTTCTTAAATTCAAACTTTAATTCACCTCAAAAATCACTACCAGGTATGATGTGACAATTGTAGAGTTAAAGCTAAACCCTGTATTTAAGGGATATACTTTTCTTTCTCTGTTTTCACGTGGCTTCTGGTAATGTCATCCACAGTGCAACAGCCAGAAAGCGTCATTATCAACTCAAAACATTTGAATAACCTGCTTTACCCACCCTGCTCCTTCTTAGCTTCCAGGCCACAGATAACTGTTCGACCAATCCGTAGGAGTATTTATAGATCAAGTAACGGGCAAATACATGTAAGGAACAAAGTCAAGCTCAGAAACTGAATAAACAACAGGTTAAAAAATTTCTAATAAGTTCACCACAACAACTTTTGTGCCTAGTGCTAAGGCCTCAGAATATGTCTGTTCCTCGCCTCACTCCTCCATCAAAAAATACTGGGACTTTACCTTGAACAACACAAACAACCTGAAACAGTGAAACGGTGAAATCATGAAATGTGTAGATATAATACACATGTAAAAATATTTGGGTGCGCTTAAACCTGTGATTCGAGTTTGGATCGATTTCAAATCCAAATTTCTTATATATCCAATCAAATACATAGGGTGGTTTGAATAGGCCACTTTTGACCCCATTTTGAAGAATTGTGTGCTGCTCCTATTTCATATTATTATTTTGTTGTTATTGCTCTTACTTCTGAACTCCCTTTATTTTTTTAGTTGTTATTGCTCCCATTCCTCAACTCTCTTTTTCAAAATGCTTTATTTTGCACTGATAAAATTATTAACTTGTAAGCAGTAAGAATAAAGCAAGGGAAATGCTCTACAACAACTGCGACAAACATAATGTAATCACAATGAAAGAGATCTAGGAAGGATAGGATGTATGCAAACATTATCCGTACCTTTGAGGTGAATAGGTCGTCTCATGGATCTATAGATATAACTTTAAATATTTCAGATTATACTTCTGTTGCTGACCCTCTAAAAAAGTAACGTCATAAAAGGGTTTACGGAGAGTCAGAAGCAAGCTCCAGTGGGGTATTACACATCAAATATCATAAATGCTGATTCAAAACACTACACTTAATCATAGCTCCAACAAGGTAGTATTACACAAGGCATGAACTTTTCAACAACACATCATTATTGAGAACACTATAATGCACACAGAAATCTAAAAAAACACTAATAACTAGAATTCTGCACTCTGTATAACAAGGCAGTAGCAAAAGAAGCCAAGAACAACTATTTCTGCATTCTATATTTTGCATACACAAGAATTGCACACTCATTATTGTATTCATCTCTCAAAATAAAACATCAAAACAGTTTAGATAAAAAGCATTAAATATTTTGAAGATAATAAGCACCCAATGTTTTGGAACTGAACCAATATAGTCAAGTTCAAGATTGATTCACAATACAACATCAAAATAAGAAATTTCATTGTGACATACCATTACATAACATCCTAAAAAACTTAAAATCACTAAATAATACACAAGTGTCATTCCCTAATGTTTGTCCATATTTGCCTTCAATTTATCAATCTTTTTCTCATTTTCAATTGCCAACTAACTTGATGTAACACAAGTTTTGCCTTTCCAAGTCGTCTTTCTTGGTGAGTACGGCAGATTAGTAGGCATACTAACACTATTTTCATCACCACTGAAGTTGATCTTCCTTGTACTAGTTGATTTTTGTTGTAACTTTTTCATTTTCAGTCTAATCTTAGCTTTAGATAAAGCCTAGGCCTAAGAAAGGGCCTTCAAGCTCATCTTCAGTTTCATCTTCATCAACAAATGCTCTTGAAGGTGCAACATACTTCTGAACTATGCTAGAAGCAGCAGTATTATTTTTGGCAGACCTCTTTAAAGGTGCAACAAGTTTGTCCTTGACTTTTCTTTTCTTATTTGAAGGACCAACAACTTCATCAATTGGTTGGATTATCTGTTGCACATCTTGGAAAATTTTTGCTTTTCTTTGAAGCTAAAATATTTGATAAAGTGATTATACAGTTAAGTAGACAATAGTGTAAATAATGACTAACTAAGGAACAATAAACTTACCAAAGGACATGTCATTTGATTGGGATCTGTTGCACTGTAGGGCCAAATGTCATTTTTATAAACACGTAATTTTATTCCTTCCAAAAGTAAACTTTTACCTATTTATTTTCGCTTTACCATGTACCCTACCCTATGTGATATCTTTAACAAAAGGACAAAAATTATAAAATTCCCAACAAACTAATACCCCACCCAATCAAATTTAATCACCTCACCTTATCCTGATCACTCACCTCACTACCCTACCCAACCCCCTATCCCACTCACGTTTTTCCCAATTTTTCCTTTAACAGAATACAGGCAGCAACCATACATACTCACACAGACCTTACTGTATAGAGGGGGAATTTTCACACTATGCACAAACTCCATTTTCCAATCTTCCATAGAAAATATACATACACACTCACACAGCAAAATAAAAAGAGACCCTCACCGAAAAACACACACACAATATAGAAGGAGGCGAGATCGGAGACGGGAAGGGTGGACAGTAAAATGAAGAGAGGGTATTTGATTCGGGTCGACGAAAAATAGAATAAGAGGGTATATCGAGTTGGTGGTTTGAGATTCGATTTGAGGTTTTTGGATCTGGTTTCGTCTTTCAGTCGCACACCTTGCACAATAAAAGTTTGATCGGAGGTCCAATTCTATCTCTTCTCATTTTTAATTTAATTATATGTGATTGATTTGTGTGAAGCATGATATGATCTGAATATTACGGGAAGGGTGGATAGTAAAATGAAGAGAGGGTATTTGATTCGGGTCGACGAAAAATAGAATAAGAGGGTATATCGAGTTGGTGGTTTGAGATTCGATTTGAGGTTTTTGGATCTGGTTTCGTCTTTCAGTCGCACACCTTGCACAATAAAAGTTTGATCGGAGGTCCAATTCTATCTCTTCTATGGGAAGGGTGGACAGTAAAATGAAGAGAGGGTATTTGATTCGGGTCGACGAAAAATAGAATAAGAGGTATATCGAGTTGGTGGTTTGAGATTCGATTTGAGATTTTTGGATCTGGTTTCGTCTTTCAGTCGCACACCTTGCACAATAAAAGCTTGATCAGAGGTCCAATTCTATCTCTTCTCATTTTTAATTTAATTATATGTGATTGATTTGTGTGAAACATGATATGATCTGAATATTTGGTGATTTTGATTTGTCGTTTGATTTCATTGATAGTGGTTGTGGATTGTTGAAAAATAGAAATTGTGAATTGTTACGTGGGAACCTTGAGTTAAATTTTGGAGTGAAAATTAAAAATTGATAAAAAGCAAGCGTTAGTTGTTTTGATTCACTGATGTCGTTGAATGTGATAATACCATGATAGATCGAACTGGGTAGTCAAACGGTATGCTCGGGTAGACTAATTTAGAACTTGAAGATTGTGAAATGTTTGAAATATTTGTTGAATGGTTTAATTTACCGCATTTGGATGAATTGTACTCATTTGGCCGGGGAATGCCTCGAGACACATTGTACTTATTCATCGGGGAATGCCCCGAAGTATCATGTACGTAAAAGAGGCTAGTGATCAAGGCCCGAGGCATTGAGTAAAGCATAGCTAGGATAATTATAATAGTTTAAGTTTTAATTTCAGCATTTTTATTTTGGTTTGTAATAAATTGGACTGGACACTATCTTGGAGTTTTGACTGTTTGATTGTTTGTTTTTGTGTATTGTGTGTTTTGTTTGGTCTATGCATTTTATAGTGTCGTACTAGTCGATATACTCCACAAAGCGACCGTGGTCAAACCACGGGATTGAGGGGTGCCTAACACCTTCCCCTCGGTCAATAGAATTCCTTAATTGGAATCTCTGTTCGCAAATCAGTTTTTAAGAGTCCAAAATTATTTTGAACAAAAGATTTTCAAAGGTGACTTGACACACCAGATTTATGCCAAGTGACGACTCTGAGTTTTGATTGTTAAAAATTCTTTTTGAAACAACTTATTTTCTTTTGTCACTTAATAATAAAACCCTTTTCGAACTTAAAATCTAATCATTTTTGGTAAAAAAAAAGAAGGGGTATGACAACTCTGGCGACTCTGCTGGGAATTTTTCATAATTCGAACTTATTTTTTGAGTTGTATCGGCTTAGTGTGACACTATAGGTGTATAGCCACTTTGTGTTTGTTATCGTATGTTATTATTTTATCATTGTTGAGTGCTTACGTGTTACGTATTTACATTTTTTCTCTTATGTGTTACTGCTTTATATCTGACATCATATGCATTACCCCGAGTTAATTTTTCGCAACAAGTCCCGGAGTACACGTCATGTACCCAAACTCTAGTTGAGTCACTCTTATTTTAGGAAGATGAGCCGTCAAACGTATGGAGTGGGGAAAAGCTTTCGCAGCCACTATCGACCATACACTCTCCCGAACAACCTTGTTAGTGGACCCCAGCCTAGGTCAGCCTTTATGTCATGCTTATCTGTATCATTTTGAGACCTAGCGGGACCCACTTGGTTCTTTGTAGGAGACTCATCCCTAAAACATCCTTACGTGCTAATTGTTGCGTATTTGAGGATAACAGGGTCATTTAACGGATTGATTTGAGAAAATCATGTGCTAGAATTAAAAGAAAGTGTGCAGACAAGAAAAAAGTTAAAAAAAAAAGGAAAGAAGAAAAAGAGAGAAAAGTGAGTCAAAAAGAGTTTTGTAGTTTTTAGGAGTTTTTATGATTTTGTTTTCTACAATCCAAAAATTTAAAAAAGATTCTTTTATGGTTTTGTTTTCTACAATTCAAAAATTCAAAAAAGATTCTTCACCTTTTGTACTCATTTTCTCAAAAAAGTAAAAACAACATCAAAAAGATTTTCCTTTTGTTCTCTTTAACAAACATTCATAATTTGAAATTTTCAATAGATTTTTTTTCAATAGGAGCTTTTTATAAAAGTAAAATTCAAAAAAGATGGTAGAAGTTTTGTACATTTCATATAACGAAAATATCAAAAAGATTTTCCTTTCATACTTGTTGGTGTCAATTTTTATTTTAAGTGTCAAATTGAAAACTCAAAAAAGATTTTATTGACGTTTTTCATCTTCTGTTTGTGGTCGTGCCTCACAAGTCAAGGTTCAGTCGATTGTTTAATATTTAATTGTCCAATCTGGACAAAATATCACACTTGATTCTCCTTTCTCGAGAGTGAGATACGTAGGCAACCCTTTGTGGATTCAATAATCTTATTTAAAAAATCCAAAAAGATTTTCTTCACTCACCATTTAGAGTAGGTGTTTCATATACATCTTTAAAAAAACTACAAAAAATATTTTCCCCTGATAATTTCAAGTTTTATTTTCATATGAAATGCAAATAGAAAGTTCAAAAAGATATATCTTTGGTAATCATAGGTTTCATTTTGTATAGGAATTTTAAAGCTGAAAAAATTCAAAAAAAAAATTCGTCAATTCTTTTGACAATCTTTTTTTCTTTTCTTCTTAAAGTTTCAAAAAAAAGAAAAAGAAAAAGAAAAAGAAAAAGAAAAAGAAAAAGAAAAAGAAAAAGAAAAAGAAAAAGAAAAAGAAAAAGAAAAAGAAAAAGAAAAAGAAAAAGAAAAAGAAAAAGAAAAAGAAAAAGAAAAAGAAAAAGAAAAAGAAAAAGAAAAAGAAAGAGAAAGAGAAAAGAAAGAGAAAGAGAGTTTGATTGGACATTTTTTGGCCAAACTACACAAACTGTGCATATCCGATTCTCCTCTCTCGGGAGTTAGATACGTAAGCGCCCTTTTTGAGTTTGGTGATCTTTTCAAAAGAAAAAAAAAGAGCAAAAAAACAAAGAGTTTTTGAAAAAGTGTTGCATTCTAACGCCTTTGTTATTTCTTATTCAGTTAGTTTAAGGTGGTTGGTTTGTGAAATTTTAGTTGGTCCTCTATATTACAAAAAATCCAGGGAAGAGAGTCATGTCTAGCAAGAATATAGAGAGTGATATCATGGATCAGACAAAAAGTCAGGAAAATAAAAGTTTAATGCAAGAGATTGTGAGTTTGAGGCAACAAATGATGGAAATGTATCGAGCTTGGGCCAATGAGCTGCCTCCCTCTCTATTTTCCACTATTGACCCTACAAATACCTCGAGTTTTTCACCAAAATTGCAAGGCCAATTTTTTGCTGTTGGTTATGCGCCACAACATGCCTCAGAATTTAGTCCAAGCCAAAAGCATCCTAATGCTTCCGTCACTCATTCTCTAGCTCTTCAGTATAAATCTACCACATTGATATCACAACCTATCGTCTCTGCTTCTGTTGCTTAACCTTCTACTGAAGCTTCCACCTTGGATTTTCGTCTGGCAATTATGCTTCCCCAATCTGCTAGTGAGTCAATGTTTAATACTCTTGATGATCACTATTATACTCCCGAGCCCGCATCTATGTTAATTGGACCACCAAATTTTTTTACCAAGAAGTCTGACATAGAAGAAGAGCAGGAAAAACTGGCTAGGAAAATGAAGAGCACAGAAAAGGCTACGAAAAATTCTCTGGGACTTGCGAATTATGAAGATGTTGCATATATGGACTGGGGCATGTCTTCAAGTGTTAACCTCCCTCCTAACTTTGAGGTACCAAAATTTGAGGAATATGATGGGTACGAGGATTCTGTAAAACACTTGGGACGATATTCCCATCAGTAGAGGGGGACTGAAGGAAAGAAGAAGGAAAATGTACCTATTGTTATTCCAAGGCAAAACAAAGCTTGAGAGGTCCAACTCAACAATATTGTCAGTCTCAATCCCGAGCTTACACTTCAAATCCACATGCTCACCTGCAACAAGGTTCCTCTTTGCAAAATTCAACATATTCCATTCTACTTCCTTAGTATTCTTTGAACAATGCACAATAGTATACTCATCTGTCTTCTTATCCACAATGGCGTGCACCGGTCCCTCAACATCATCCTCGACCCCCACATATTTACCAAGGAACTTCTAAGTCTAAGTTTCAACCGAGGCCAGAGTTTGCAAAGATGAGGAAGTCAAAGGATAATTTTACACCAATTGGAAAATCATATGCTAGTTTATTCCAGAGATTGAGAGAGTTGGGCATGATTACTTCTCTCTTTGAGTGTACTCTTGATCCTCATTCAAGAAATTTTGATCCTCATGTACGATGTGTATATCATTCTGATGTTTAGGGTCACAGTATTGAAGGTTCTAGTGCTTTGAAAAGAGAAATAAAAAGGATGATTAAAGAAAAATTGATCGTAGTGCAAAACATTGACAGTACAAAGGTCACACAAAATCTTTCATCAACGCACGGTAATGAAAAATATGTGGAAAGCAATGAGTTAAGCATAAAGATCCAAATTTATTTGTTGAAGAGAATGTGTCTGACAGTGGTGGAAGCTCTAGTCATGCTGATATGCAAACCAGTGCCTAAGATGTCAGGCTCAACAATTGAGAAGTCACTCCTCTCCCTACTAGGAAAAGGTCTGATAGTTTGTTTGTCTTCTTTTCTATTATCTGAATTATTTCAGGCTTGTAGTTCGGGATCTATCTTCTTTTGTCCCTTTGTCATTTATATTCAAACCCTTCTATCTTTCATTTTAACTAAATGGAGTGTCCCTTTTCCCTTTGTGTTTTAAATGTATTTTTTTTACATAGTGCATTTTATGTTGGTTTTAGTGATATGACATGCTTGCAGAATTTTCAGGTAGATCTTAAAATCCAGTTTAAGCATGAACTTTGAATCAGAGGGCTAAAGTTAGAAAAAGGCATCTGAGAAAATAGGAAGAGTGTTGAGACATTGGGTGACCAAGTTGAAGCCTTCTTTGAAAATTAAGGCAATTATTTTGAGAATCACAAGAATAACTTGATCATCAATTGAAAGACATGTCTCAATTAGGTTAAACAGTGAATGTGTGATCCTATATCAAGAGGAATAGAAAGAAAATCAGCTCCACAAAAGCATGAGTCATTCGATGTAAGAGATGTACAACAAAGGTGGACTTGTATAACTGGACAAACACAGAAGAAGTAGTGACACACAAACTCAGTTAAAGTTAGTGCTGTAAAAAAATGTCACAAATGATCTTCATCTTTCACTGTCATATTGCATGATATGTACTTGCATTTTCAAGGATTGATATGGCGAAGACATTTCATTTTGCTATCCAAACATTGTGTCATCCTTTGTTTACCCAGTTTGAGATTTAGTTCTATTTTCTTTCATACCCCTCTTTTGGAATCAATATAGAGTCAGGAAAATTTAAGAAAAAGTGGCAAGTAAAAGAATGGAGTCAGAAAAATTTCAAAAAAAGAGAAGACAAATGTGTCAGAAATAAAGAAAAGTGATGAGTACCAAGAAAAATAGGGTCAGACAATGTTTCAAAGAGAAAAAGAGTCAATAAAAGAGAAAAATAAATAAATTAGAGTCAAGCAAAAGAACAAGTTGTCGGAACTACATGTGACCTGATTCTTCTCTCTCGAAGGTGAGATACGTAGGCAACCCTACTTTGGGCTCAGCCCAACTAAATGAACAATTTAGAATTACCCAGTTAAAGAAAGTAGGGCATGGGTTAATTTTCATTGTTTGAGTCGATTCCAAAAGTTGTAAGTCTCTCCCCACTTCAAGTATCGTTTTGGGCCTCATGTCATTCTTTTTTTCTAACCTTATCCAAAAGCCAAGTTACAACCAAAGAAATACCTTTAGATCAATCGTTGAGAATGATAAGGCTAAGCATTCAATGCATATGATGATGCATTTTGGGAACTACTTGTCTTCCTCAGCATAAGTAATCAGAAGAGAAATAAAAATGAGAGAGTCTTATCGGTGAAAACCCTTACGGGAACCGTAAGACGATTCTGAGTTGAGAGAATGAAAATATGAGAGTCTCATTGGTGAAAACCCTCACAGACACTATAGGGCAATGGAGAGTTGAGAGAAAGAAAATAAAAGAGACTTATTGACGAAAACTCTTCAAGGCGTCACTAACTGAATGAGGTCTCCAAGTGCGATTGACCCAAGGAAGTAACTCAATTTCAGAACCATTAACTCAACAACAATTGGCGAAAATTTGGATGGAAAGATCAGACAACTTAATCCAAAATGCATGTCATAATCATTAGAGTTGACTATCACTTTCGGATAAATTTTTCTTTTCTCTGTTTCAATGGACATTCATTGTCTGTTCTTTCTTCTTTATATTTCTATTTTTGTTTTTTTGAGTTAGTTATTCAAATAGAAAGTCATTTTTCTTGTGTCTTTGAGTCAAATAAATGTCAAAGCAAGTGATAAAAGATTTCAAAACTGGCAACCCACTTCTTCAATTGCACAAAGCAAGACAAAGGGCCAGCACATGAAAGAGACATGATTGTGAGCCAAAATAAGGCATGCAGAAAGTTTTGTCAACAGATAAGTCTCGAAACTCATAGAAATACAAAGTTTTAAAGGATTTATCTGAGGAACATAGCAAAAAAAAGAGATACTGTGTTTGTTTCAGAGTCACTCTTAATAATCTGAGTTTGGATCAATGGTGCAACAACTCAATGACATATGCTAATGATTAGAAGCAAGATTAGAGGTGAAAAATGCAAGAGCAATCACCTCAAAATCTAAAGCCACAAGCTAACCACCATGATTTTAAACTCACAAGTTTTCTTTGTATGAAACAGGAACACATGTTACCTTCAAATCAAGGATTTCAAAGCTTAAACATCAAAGGCCATAATTTCTCACTTCTACAAATGCAAGAGACAACGTTGATTTACCGATTTGGTAATCAAAACCATGGTAAAATCTCATAATCCAATATCCCTAGGAGACACACTTCCTTGACCGGGTAATTCAGGTTCATATATTAGGTGATGCACTTCTTAAATTGAGCCTTCACTCCTAGAAACCGCACTTTCTAGTTGAGTCCTTCCATTTAATCTTTAGGAGATGCATTTCTTTGTTTGGGTAACTTAAGTGAAATTTGTAAGAAGACGTATTTCTTTGTTTGGCTAATTCAAGCGACATTTGTAAGGAGATCCATTTCCTTGTTTGGGTAATTCAAGCGACATTTGTAAGGAGACGTATTTTCTTGTCTGGGTAATTCAAGTGGCAGTTGTAAGGAGACACACTTCCTTAATTAGGTAATTAAATTTTCACTTGTTTGGTGATGCACTTCCTAATTTAAGTCTTGACTCTTAGAAAATGCAATTTCTAGTCGAGTCATTCCACTTGACCCTTAGGAGACACACTTCCTTGCCCGGGTAATTCAAGTTCATTTATTAGGTGATGCACTTCCTAAATTGAACCTTCACTCCTAGAAGCCGCACTTTCTAGTTGAGTCCTTCCATTCAATCTTTAGGAGAGACATTTCCTTATCAAGGTAATTTAAGTAGCATTTGTAAGGAGACACATTTTCTTGTTTGGATAATTCAAGCGATATTTGTAAGGAGACCCATTTCCTTATATGGGTAATTCAAGTGGCATTTTTAAGGAGACCCACTTTCTTAATTAGGTAATTCAAGTTTTGCTTGTTAGGTGATGCACTTCCTAACTTAAGTCTTGACTCCTGGAAAATGCATTTTCTAGTCGAGTTATTCCACTTGACCCTTAGGAGACACACTTTCTTGTTGGGTATTCAAGTTTCATTTGTTAGATGGTTCACTTCCTAACTTAAGCCTTGACTCTCAGAAAATGCATTTTCTATTCGAGTCGTTCTACTTGATCCTTAGGAGATATACTTCCTTGTTGGGTATTCAAATTTTTGCTTGTTAGGAGACAAACTTCCTAACTTAAGCCTTTACTCCTAGGAAATGTACTTTCTAGTTGAGTAATTAACCCTTAGGAGACACACTTCCTTGTCAGGGTAATTCAAGTTTTGCTTAATAGGTGGTTCACTTCCTAACTTAAGCCTTTACTCCTAGAAAATGCACTTTCTAGTCGAGTCATTCCACTTGAACCTTAGGAGACATACTTTCTTGTTTAGGTATTAAAATTTTGCTTGTTTGGTGGCACACTTCCTAACTCAAGCCTTGATCCCTAGAAGATGCACTTTCTAATCGAGTCATTTCACTTAACCCTTAGGAGACACACTTCTTTGTATGGGTAATTCAAGTTTGGCTTGCTAGGTGACACACTTCCTAATTTAAGCTTTTACTCCTAGAAGATGCGTTTTCTAGTCGAATCATTCCACTTAACCCTTAGTAGATGCACTTCCTTGTCAGGGTATTCAATTTTTTCATTTGTCGGGTGACACACTTCCTAACTTAAACTTTTATCTCTAGAAGAAACACTTTCTAGTTAGAGTTCCTCACTCTATTTTTAGGAGACGCACTTCCTAGTCTTGGTCATTTAATTTTATCCTCAAGAGATGCATTTATTGATCAGAGTCTTGATTCACCTTTGCATTACGCATTTTGCAAATAGTTGTGATTGAGTTTGACGCCCATATAAATTTTTGATGAAAAACTGGGCAAAAATTTAATTCCTGTTATTTGGAACTTCACTTTTGCACCCTCCTAGAAAATAGGACTTTACTTTTCTGAAAATGGAATCTCTCTTTATAATAATCTTTGTTTGGGATAATGTTTGTTCTAGTTTTGATTTTGATTTTAGGAACCCTCCTGGAGAACAGGGTGATGACATTGAAAGTCAAGAGCCCGCCCGAAGAACGGGGTATTGAAATTGCAAGTTAGGAGCTCGCCTGGAGAATAGGATAAAGAAATTAAAAGTCAAGCAACAAGGTGAAGAAATTGAAAGTCAACAGATTAAAAAAATAGCAATTCAGGAGCCCGCCTGGAGAACAGGATGAAGAAATTGAAAGTTAAGCAACAAAGCGAAGAAATTGTACCACCGACAAAACATGGTCAATTTTTGAGTTCATCTCCAACACCAGATTTTGTATGGAGAAAGAATTATTCTCAAATTTAGTCCAAAGAAAATCAGATCATTCATCACTTTTGAAAGCATTGAAGACTCAAGTCAAGAGTCAAGAGAAGCTGCATAGATAGGATTTTTGTAATGTCTGTTATATTTTTAACTTGTAATTTTTTTTTTGATGTAATTACATAGCCGCAGATCAGAACCTCGATAGGCCTCATTCGACTCTCCAACTCGGTATGGTCTCTTTCCTTGTCAGCTCTAGAGTTACGTGTGACTTGACTCCCACATAACTTGAGATGGTAGAATGCCCAAAATCGAAACTCGATTGCCCTTCTTTCTTTTGTTTCTTTCTTTTAAGTAACGGTCGGGACAAAATTTTGTCTTATTGTCTACTTCTTTGTTTGAAAATACTTTGAGTTTACATCCAAAAAGGGGCATGATGTAGACACGTAATTTTGTCCCTTCCAAAAGTGAACTTTTCCCCTTCATCCTCGCCTAACCATGTACCCTACCCCTATGTGATGATCCCTTCACAAAAGGACAAAAATAATAAAATTCTTAACAAATTAACACCTCACCCAATCAAATTTAACCACCTCACCTTATCCTAACCACTCACACTCTTACCCACCTTACTACTCTACCCAACCCCCTACCCCACTCACATTTTTTCCATTTTTGCCTTAATAAAATACAGGCAGCAACCATACATACTCACACAGACCTTACTGTATAGAGGGGGAATTTTCACATTACGCACAAACTCCATTTTCCAATCTTCCGCAGATAATATACATACACATTCACATAAAAAAATAAAAATGGACCCTCACCGAAAAACACACACACAATATAGAAGGGGTGAGATCAGAGACGGAGAGGGTGGATAGTAAAATGAAAAGAAGGAGAGAGAGAAACACAGTGAGAATATGAGAGAGGGGGATGGAAGAAAAAGATTGAAAACAGAGAGGTTAAATAAAGGAGAAAAACAACTTAGGCTAGATTTTTTGGCGAATAATTCGCCGGAATCCTCGATCTTCTCCGGTATGACCCACCAAAATTCATCCCTGTTGTCAGCCACCTGAAACTAGTCGAAGAAATTCCATCAGAGAAAACCAAATCAGCGACTAAAATCCATCGCAGCAGTGCACCACGTCTTGATGGCACTTCGAGTTAGGCTCACATTGACGATGGTCATTAATTCTCGTCGAAAACTCGAGTTAGACTCGAGTTGGTCATTTAGTATTTGATTCAGGTCGACAAAAAATGGAATAATAGGGTATATCGAGTTGGTGGTTTGAGATTCGATTTATGTTTTTTGGATCCGGCTTCGTCTTTCAATCGCATACCTTGCACAATAAAAGCTTGATCAGAGGTCCAATTCTATCTCTTCTCATTTTTAATTTTATTTTATGTGATTGAATTGCGTGAAGTATGATATGATATAAATATTCGATGATTTTTATTTGTCGTTTGATTTCATTGATAGTGGTTGTGGATTATTGAAAAATAATAATTGTAAATTATTACGTGGAAACCTTGAGTTGAATTTTGGAGCGAAAATTAAAAATTGATAAAAAGCAAGCGTTAGTTGTTTTGATTCATTGATGTTGTTGAATGTGATAATATCATGATAGGTCGAGCTGTGTAGGTAAGCAGTAGGCTCGGATAGGCAAATTTAGAACTTGTGGATTGTGAAATATTTGGAATATTTGTTGAATGATTTTGTTTACCGCATTTGGATCAATTGTGCTCATTTGGCTGGGGAATGCCCCGAGACACATTATACTTATTCACCGAAAAATACCCCGAAGTATCATGTATACAAATGAGGATTATAATCAAGGCCCAAGGCATTGGGTAAAGCATAGCTAGGATAGTTAGAATAGTTTATTTTTTAATTTCAATATTTTTATTTTGGTTTGTAATAAATTCGATTGGACACTATTTTAGAGTTTTGACTGTTTGAATTTTTGTTTTTCTGTGTTGTGTGTTTTGTTTGGTTTATGCATTTTATAGTATCGTACTAGCTGATATACTCCATGAAGCGACCGTGGTGGAACCATGGGATCGAGTGGTGCCTAACAACTTTTCCTCAGTCAACAAAATTCCTTAATTGAAATCTCTGTTCGCAAACCAGCTTTTAAGAGTCAAAAATCATTTTGAAAAAAGAATTTTCAAAGGTGACTTGGCACACCAGATTTATGCCAAGCGGCGACTTTGAGTTTTAATTGCCAAAAATTCTTTTCGAAACAACTTATTTTCTCTTGTCACTTAATAATAAAATCCTTTTCGAACTTAAAATCTAATCTTTTTTGGTGAAAAAAGAGTGTGATAATTTTCAACCCCTTTCTACTTCTCGACCACAATCCCTTTCTCTTCCTTGCCTCATTTTTCTTCCTTACTCTTTTAGTTTTTGGTTTACCAACCATTTTATGTAATTCTAGTGGCTCCATAGCATGTGAAGGATGAACTTTCTAGAATTTCTCACCCTTAACTGATTGAATTTTATGTTGGTACAACAAAATGTAAGTCTCCTTTGAATAACACTAGTGTATCTCGTTCTCTAGTTCTTGTTTGTTATGTTGAAGAGCTTTAATGGAATGAGGACATGATCTTCCTGTCAAATCCCATGTCCTACATGTGCATCTCTTACTAGTAAGACTCACAACATGCATATCAGTACCCTCAACCATCTCATACCCCAAGTATCCATTAGCTTGAACATTACAACCTTGTACAATGATTTTGAAATCATTATACAATTCCACGACATATGAAAAAAAAAATTTAGTCTACTTTTCACCCTTCTCTTCATGATATTTCAACCTACCCATGACCTATACCTATACGAAACGTTAACAGAAAGATTTGGGCATTGATGTAACAGTAAGATATGGACAATAACATAAGACTAAAAGTAGATGCAATACCTTAATTATGGTATCTTCCAATATCTTAATAACTGATTTTGCCCTTGCAGCCAAAATTCACTTGTTGA
Source organism: Capsicum pubescens (assembly GCA_030864215.1). NCBI lineage: Eukaryota > Viridiplantae > Streptophyta > Magnoliopsida > Solanales > Solanaceae > Capsicum > Capsicum pubescens. The sequence continues at coordinate 116,534,607 of CM061539.1, forward strand.
ATGACTCAGTGAAATTATTCACATATGAAGTTTTTGCAAACTGTGTCAAAATAGGCCCTACACCAGTGTTGTGGAGGGTACCATAACAGATCTTTGATTGCCTGTTCAAACACAAAATTCATGGTCTTCAATAGATCTTTAAATTCTTTTGCATATGTACTCCAAGTAGACCTCCACATTAACTTTTTTCATTTCTCCACCTCTTTATGTCTTGGCCTAATCGCCTTCTATATGCCTTACGGACTATCTATAATGTGTTTTTCAAAGCAATTGACCAACAACATCAGTCAATCCTTAAAATAATAAAACAATCAATAACACAAAAAGTAATAGTAGTTCAAGTGTATACAAAATAAAAAATAAAAAAGAAATAATGAAAATGACAGATAATTACCTTTTCCATATCAGATGTAAGTGTCAATCCTTCACCATCTTCCAAATCCAATGAACTTCTCAACAACTTAATGAACCACTTTCATGTTATAGTTGTTTCTTTATCCACCACTTTCCAAGAAAGTGGATAAAAATGCTTCATTGAATCTTAACCAAGGGGCGACAGTAAAATTTTCTTATATTTTTTCTTTAAGAATGTTCCATCGAGATGGTCTCAGACCACTTCTTCAACAACTTTTCAAAGCTTCACAACACACATACATTCTTAAAAATCTTCTTTTACCTTGCTCCAAAGCATCTTTAGATATGTTTGTCACCACATAAGATTGGTATCCCTTAATTCTTGAGTATAAGCTTTCAACTTATTTAAATACAATACAGATATCCTCCAGATTTTCTAAGACAATTCTCTTGACCCTCTTCATCTATGTATAGCTAACATTAAGTGAGAATCTATTATCCATATACTTTCTCATTTCAGTCATCTTGTATTGAGGGTTATTCTGGACTTTGTTGCTGAAATAATATGCTAAAGTTTGTTGAGTAGCTCTTCTATTTGTAAAGTATGATTGTCATGTATGTTCTATTTTCAAGGTTTTAACTTCAAATTCTTGTCCTTTATAAACTGCTGATATCAGACACACAAAAGGACATCCAACATCACACCTATATCTAACTCTAGTAAGGGCACTCTTAGTAAATTTAAGTCTCCCTTCTTAGAAATTGAGTAAAAACTCACAAACACTTTGCTTCATCAAGATCCTTAAAGCTCATTCCCTTTTTCAACTCTAAGAAGTAATCCAGATTCCCATTGACTTTTATTTTCTTTTTTCTCACAAGAAATTCTAACTCATCACTATTGTAGTCACTATCTACAAGCTCATTTTTCATCCTCCTCTTCCTCACTTGATTCACCATTAGTTACTGCATCTACTATTACAAGAAAAAGTCCATTATGTTGACTGATATCAGGAGTTGGAACAATATTTTCACCCTCCTATACAACAAATAGTTGAAATTTAAGCAAATAAGATTGACTAGACAATGAACTTTGTAAAATTTTAATTCCTGCATCACTCTTAATTAGATAATACCCACCAAGCGATCCTATACATAACAACTATTTCACCTTACTAAAACCTAACTTTTTAGTGTATTCTGAATATATATCTATATATGAGAGCAAATTTGAATCATACCCTTTCTATGAATGAGTTAATTTTCTTAAGTAGGTAAGTTGAAGTGTAAGGATTCATTTTCCTCCGTAGTTAAATACCGCACCAATCTTCTCAACCATTCTTTGAAGAGATCACATGACAAATATAGAATAAAGAGAAAGTGACTTATTAGAAATCAACAAGGAAAACAAAAAAGAAGAAGAAAGAGTGCTTGGTGGGTTTAAGAATAAATTTTGATGAAAGATGAAAAATTAGCATTCCTTAGTGAAATCAATAATAATATTTTATTATGATCTTCACGTCTTGCATCTTTGTCATATTTAATTTTAGATTTGTTTAAAAAGTTTTGAACTTGACAAACCTAAAGTTTAAGAACAATCGTTTCCCAGCTTGAGCTTTAATGTACTTCTTGTAATGAGATTTAGAGTTAGAGAATTTAGAGGAGAAAGAATAAAGAATAAGGAAGAAGGACAACGAAAGGAAGAAAGTAAAAGGATAATTTTTTTTGGGTATTTGAGAGATAAATCTGCATTAAGAAGGGCTAAATTTGGTGAAATGAAGGCGGTATAAATAGAATGTGTATGTATTAAATTCCGAGGAGAAAGAAAATTTAAATTGTTCAAATATATATATTATTTTCAAGTCGTGAAAAAAAATGTATTAATTATAAAAATATTTAGGAAATTATGTAATTTACCCAATAAACACTACTAGAAATTACCCCTATTGCAATGAATTTTTCGACAACGGTTCCAGAAGCGTTTCGATAGATGGTCTATTGCAACGGTTCTAACCGTTGGGTAGAGTTTCAACCATCTTAAAGGATTTTCTGCTTCACTTTAGCTTTCAGGAAAAATGAGCTGCGATGCTGTAACTGATTGTGTTTTAAATGGAGCAAGATGGTCTATTTTGAAGCATCTAATATCTAGCTTATCTAAGCATTTTTGCGGGGTTTGGATGCAAGAAATAGCAGTGCAGAGTTCCAAAACTTACTTTCATTTATTTGTTTCTACTGAAGCTGATTCTTATAATGTTGCTTTACTACTGCTGTTAAATAACTAAGACACTAACCAAAAGATAGTCTATAAATCTATGACTTTAGTATCTTTTTATAATACTTATGTTGAACTTTGACAGTTGTTAGCCACAAAATAAAAGCTTCATTTATTATCAATTAACCTATAAAATTTGGAGATACGTCTTCACTTGGTTGGGATGAGATACTGAACTTAACCTTGAGACGTACTATCTTTTTTTAGTCTCACGAGATCATCCTCAGATCAATATTTCACTTTATTCTAATAGTTGATGACTTTTGTGTTAGAGATAGAGCTTGTACAAGGTACAAATTTGTATCGTTTGTTGGCCAAAAGTCATTATATATGATGAGCACAAGATTAAGCCTTTTGTCACTTTGAATTACTATTATGCTGTGCAAGTATGCTAAAATATAATTGGCTTTACCAGATTCCTGAAGATTTTGTATAACTAGTATCAAGTCAAATAAGAACTGAGTTTGACTGCATATTAAAAATGATGCCTGCTTCTGAGCTTTTAGTTTCAGTAAGCCCTTAAAGAAAAAAATCCTACTTTCTTGCATAGACAACATTTCAATTTTTGATCAATGTTTTTGCTTGCTATTACTTTGTTACTCTCTTTCCTTAAGCTTGGAAATTGTCTTAATATACAACTTCTTGACAAAGGTTAAGTTGAGTAGAACTGATAAAAGTGCCTGGAGCATTTTCTACTTCTTTTAATTACAGTTCGGATGAGCTCTTTACTGCACATGTTTTTGTCATATGTATAAGTAATCTCATATTTGGAAATTGATTAGGAGATAAGTTATTCATGTATAAAATTAACACAATTTTTGGTTTGTAATTTAGAAACCTACATAACTACTACGAGCTCGTTTGGTACAAGGGATAAGTGACGACTAGTCCCGCTATAACTAGTCTCCCATCCAAACAACCTCTACATATATAAGTTATGAGGAAATTTATGTATTTTAGATAAAATAACTAATACATGAATAACTACACCCCACATAACTAATGCTCGTATAATATAATATAAATTCCCTTATAACTAGTTGTTGCATTACTGATAACTAATCTACGTAGTAGTCACTTGTTTACCTTAGACTATATTATCAACAAAAGAGGCAAAGAGAAAAAAGAAACGAAGAAGATCTGTCTTCTTTTCTGCTTCTTTTCGCCCTTTCTTTTTCTTTTTCTTTTTTTAGCATGAGAATTTATCTATTTTGAAGGAAGACTGTTAAATGTCAAGAAAGATTATTTTCTCTCTTTTATCTTCTATTTTTCTCAGTAATTTATTTGTAAAAGACAATTCCTGATATGTATAGAAAAGATAGTTCAAGAATTGGTAAGAGTACTGTTTAATAACGTAATGAGTGTAATTGTGGAAATATATAGCTGTTATGACCCAAGGTTCTTAAAATTACTTTGTTTGTGTTATTTTGTCCGTGAAATACCCTGTGAAATGTGGATGTAGAGTTTAGAAATTTCTTTTAAGGCTGAATAGTTAGGGTTTTGAATCACAAACTACTATGCATGTTATAGAGTGGTGTTAATAATTTTAAACTCTTCATGGTATATTGTTTGATGAGAATCAACTTCTTTTCTTTTTTCTTTGAAAGTATTTTCGCAGTCGAGTTGTGCCTTCTTGTGTTTTAACCTTTTATATAATAGGATCATTAGCACTGTTACTTGTTTGTTTTTTTCCTAGTTTATTCCTCTTTTAAGTAATGAAACTGCTAAAATTATGCTCAATGTTGGCATCCGCATAACAAAGCTTGAATAACTTTATGAAGCTTAGAGTAGTACTGAAAAATGGCTCTCAGATGTCATGAAGATGAATTTCAGAACCATTATTTTACACATACAAGAAAAGAAATACAATATAGGTAGACCATATACATATAAACCTATAAGGAGTCATTGAGAAGTCATCCTTTTTATTTTCTTGAAGATGCGTGCTCATAGTTTTCCTCCTATGTTTTAGTAACTGATGCTGTGGATAGAAAAGAAAGAAAATAATTTACATCAGAAAAGAAATTTTTAATACTGAAACTTGTATCTAAATGCTTAAAGAATGTAACTTACGCATCATAGTTAACGTTTCTGTAGATAGGTATCCAATAATGTGACACCACACTTGCTGGGAAGAGCTTATGCCGCATCATCTTTAAGACTTGTGTACAGGTTAGCAGCCTCCTTGACATAATTGCATGCTGCCTTTTGGTCAGCTGTTGTTTGAGTCATTCCTTTCAGGCTCACCTCCTTGCGTAAGGTATGGTATGCATGGTGCCAAAGAAGAATCTACTTGTCCACAAGTGAGGGCTTGTCCTGGCTCAAACATGAGCTGAATCATGGACAAAACTACAATGGTCAAAATGATGATTCCCTTCATCTTTACTTCGAATAAGCGAATAACATCTTAACATTCTTATGGTATATTGTTTGGACAAATTTAGATACCATAGATAAACTCTTTATCAATTAAACACTTGATATATGTTCAAATATGTACAGTATTCTCTTTGACCAATTTTACATTGCAAATTGTTCACCATTTCAGTATTCTCTTTCATGTTATTGCATCAGTTGCTCTACAATTGTGGCGAGGTTCTTTCTCATACGTATGTTCATTCTTGGGGTATAAATTTGGTCATCTTCTTGAGTTACTAATTATTCCTTTCTCTTTTTATTTTTGTTTCTTGATTTAATTTTCGTGAATTATATTTCTTTTACTAATTTGTATAAATAATTTATTCATTTGCTATTAAGATTGTTTATGCTCTATTTATAGGTGTTCTTCTATGTTCTAATTGAAAATTAAATATGTTTTCATTTAAGTACTCATTGAGATTATTTTTTCTCTTTTTATAGATGTTCAAAATGAAGGAGGAGATGAAGAAAGTGATGAAGAAATTGACCTTACTTGAGGAATTTTTTGAATTATTGATAGATATTTTAGTATCGATCTTTTTTATATTAAATTTTGTGAAACTTATCGCCACTCGAACTTGATACTTTATGGGAAAACTAATGATCGTTTGACTTTAACATTTTTCTTTTGGATTTAGATTACTAGTTTGTTAGATATTTTAACTTAAATTATTAATGAAAGATTTTGTTGTGATGTGTATATATAATTGTGTATTAATATAATTCTCTCTCTATATATATCAATTGATATTTAAACTAGCTGTAATAATAGGTGACAAAAAAACATTACAAAAGATTCAAAAATCGTTGCAATAGGTGTCAAAAACTATTGCCATAGGTAGTGAAACACTGTTGCAAAAGATCAATAATTTTTGCAATAGGGTTATTGCAATGCTTTTTTGTCGTTGCGTAGAATCTATTGCAACGATTCTTCACCGTTGCAATAGAGTCTATTGCAACATCTCTCAACTGCTGCAATACAGTCTATTGCAATGGTTTCTAACCGTTGCAATAGATTGTATTGCAACGGTGAAAAACCGTTGCAATAGATAATTTGAACCGTCTCAATAGGAGTTGCAATAGATAGACCTATTGCAACGGTTTTTGTAACCGTTGCAAATGTCGTAGTTATAGACCTATCCCAATGCCCACATATGCAACGCATATAAAACCATAGCGGTAGCTCTATGACAATGATTTTTATATCTATCACAACGATTTTTGAACCGTTACCATAGGGGTAATTTCTGGTAGTGAAATATAAGACATCTTGTCTGATGCTTAGGCAAACTTAAGTGATTACTTCTTCCATTTTATTTTAGTTGACCTTTTGCTAAAAATAATTTAGTTATTTTATTTATAAAATTTAGAAAACAAATTATGTTCTTTTAATACTATTCATATTATTAAATTTTTTTTACATGAAGTATATATTTAAATTTATATTTAAAAAATATAATTAATAACTCTTAATAAATATTTTTTTAAGAAAATAAATCAAGTGAGTAAGAGCTAAACAATACTCCCTCCATTCCAAAATAATTGAATTGTTGGATATATCCCTTAAGAAAAATCTTTTAAAACATAAACTGTAGGTTACTTTATACTATTAACTTTTAAATTGTTCTTAAATTACTCTTCTATCTCTTGAAAAATAAATAATTTATTTATTTTAAATATTAAAAAATAGCTGAACAATCAATTGAACTACTTTGTTGTAAAAAATTGCTAAGAGACTTGAGAAATTGAAGGAAAGGTGTCTTTTAAGTCTTGAATGAAGAATTGGTGACATTGGCCAACTTAAAGGGTCAAACATAAGTAGAAAACTTGATTAATTTCATTGTGGACTTGGTTAATATTTTAAAAACTTTCTAATTTTTTCAAAAATACAAATCAACCCACACCCCTCTCCTCCAAATCAACTGTCTCTCTCCTCTCTCTCTCGACAGTCTCTCAATTCTCTCCCAATCAACAGTTCTGTAAAATTTCTCCCTTCAAGCTCTGACGACAAATAACTGGGCGAGTTCCTTTTTGACTTTCAACCGTCAATCAACGTGAAGAAACAGAGAAACTTGAGCCAACTTCTCTGGTGACAACAACTTCGAGTTCTTCATCGTCCTGTTTCTTCTTTCACAGGCAAAAAATTAAGACTTGCACCAACTTCTCTTCTAGATTGATTAACAATTTCAATATTTCATGCTTAAATTCAAAATATGGACTGAATAAAACTCTAATTTCTGGCATTTCTCCTCTACTCTTTTCGGTGTGAAATATAATTTTTTGTTGTTATTGTAGTTCTTGTTGTCGAACTATTGATTTAATTTGTTGGTGATTTTTGGTCACCGTTGATGTTCTTAGTGTGTGTGTGTTGTGTTGGTGTTGCTGGGTTGATTTATTGTTTTTCTTGGTAAAAATGGTAACACAACAGATTAACTATCTGATGCAATAGATTAACCATCTGATGTAACAGATTACCCATCTAGAGCAATAGATTAGCCATCTGATGCAGCAGATTAACCATCTGATGTAACAGATTAACCATCTAATGTAACAAATTAACTATCTGATCCAATATATGAAACATCAAATGCAACAGATGAACACAACAGATCATTCATTTGTTACGACAGATGACTCTTCTATTTGGAAGAAATCTAAACAATATTGATCCAACAGATAACTCATTTGGAAACAGATGAGTGATCTATTTCAACAGATTTGTAGCCTATTTTTATTTTTTCCAATGTATTACTCATCGCTGCAACAAATATCCTACCTGGTGCGATAAATGAATGATCCATTGGAAATAATAAATATAGGTCACTCATCTGTTACACCAGGTAAGATATCTGTTGCTACCTGGTGTAACAGATGAGTGATCTTTTATAATTATTTCTAACAAATTACTCATTCGCTGCAACGGGTTGGTTATATGTTGCAACAGATAACATTTCTGGTGCAATAGATGAGTGATCTATTTTTATTATTTCCAATGGATTACTCATCTTTTGCAACAGGTTGGTTACATGTTGCAACAAATAACCTTTCTGGTGCATCAGATGAGTGATCTATTTTTATTGTTCCAACGGTTTACTCATCCATTGCAACAGGTTGGTTATATGTTGCAACAGATAACATACCTGGTGCAATGGAAGTATGGTCTGTTGGAACTGTTATTTTACTATTTGCATGTTAGATTTACTGTTATCCTTTTTTAATGATGCATAAATTAATTATAATCTATTTTATGTTCATGTTAATTTAAGATAATATGGCTCCCAAAAGAAAATAAACCGAATCAAGTCTAAGTAAAAGAACAGGTGAAGCAGCTAGACTACATCCACCACTCTATGAACTTGCTTTACAAGCGTTATATCAATCAGGAGAAGAAGATAATGAACACGGGGAGGAGGAATATTTCAAAAGAGATGATCCAAATGCTAATAGCCCTTCCACCGAAGAGTTGGTCAAAACCTTCGGCATTGATTGTTATCCTGTGAGAATGCAATGCGATGGTGCCACAGATTTAACGGGTGATTTCATGGTTAAGTCAGCCATGAGAAAATCTTTCGACGCCTTCAGAAAAATACTTTGAGAACAAAAATTAGATTCTTATTTCCGAAAAAGCTGATTTGGGCAATATCTTGATTTGCTAGAGGACAACAATACCTGTTTCCAAATGAAAATGGTCTATGATCTTCTCAAGCGTAGGTTTATGTATGAAAATAAATATAAAATGGATAAGGTATGGATAAAGATAATATTCTTTGGGCGTGAGATGTTAACAACAACATAAGCCTCGGTTTAATAAATCTCTCCGAGGATCTTGAGGCATTTAATACCTATCCTTGGGGTTATGAAAGCTTTAAAAAACTGTCAAATATTTGTTGACTCTGTTAACGCCAAAGACAGTGAACTTATATAGTTTTCCATAGGTTTTCATGGTAAATATTTCTTTTATTATGATATGATTCATTTTTTTATTCAATATTGCTTTTGATTTATTGTCGTTATGTTAAAGGCTTGGGCATTTGAAGCCATTCCTTATTTGAGGAAATAAGTGAACTACTAGGAAGAAGTTTTCTATCCAAGAATCGTGAGATAGTTGTCGGTCAAAACTGATAAAAATATAAAATTTCTTGATCTTTTCAATCCCCCGAAGGCAGCAGTAAGTCTAATTCTAATCAAGTTTTTATTTTAATTAATGATTATTTTAAATAATTTCATCATCATTCTAATATATGTACTGATATATTTTAGATTGTTCATCTATGACTTGTTCCAACCAATCGAGAGTTGAAGATACCATTTTACTTACTTTACGATCTGTGCAAATTTTATCGGACCCTAAGGTCGTTGATAGAATAAAAATAGAATTGTTTGGACCAACAACCATCATAAGAAAAATAATTTTGGAGGGTGGGCCTTTTGTTGTTGATGATGGTAGTGGTAGTGGTGTTGTTGTTGGGGTTAATGATGCTCCTCTTACAGTTTTTGAAACAACAAACCATTATGATTATGATCATACTGGTTATATAGATTTTGCCACGTTTAGCGAATATTCTTGTAATGCTCCGAGTCTGTACCCCAGACGCTACACGGTGCTTATGACCCCGAAGGACCACAAGCTAACCCATATCTGATATCTGTTGTGAGCACTAAATAGTAATACAATAAAAATATGGAAGATAGGCTAAAATGCCATAAGGTTCAAAATCTAAAAATACCGATAAAGAATATCAACTAAAATAATAATCTGCAAAACAGAATACTATCTGAAAGTTTAATCTGAAAAGCCTCTAACTGAACTATCTGAATGTAGAGTTGATGGGAAAACCCCCCAACTAACTCCGACTACTGAACTAAAACATATCCTCGATAGATAAGGACTCACTACTAAATCTGATACTGCTAGCTGAATCTAAATCTATCTATGCGCGGTCAGAAACCTGAGTGTCTGAACCTATGATATGAGACATCATAGCATAAAGAAACAGCATGCGTCAGTATGTGGAATGTACTAGTATGTTAGATGATGTAAGCCTAAATGCAAGGATTCATATGCATGAACAATAACTGACTGAATGATATAGAGTAACTGAATATAAAAGTACATGGATAACTAAAATTGCTGTAAATAATGAGTATGCAATACTGTGCATATACGTGTATACTGTAACTGAGCTTTTACTGAAGCTGAGTTCTCATAACTGAGTAACTGATATTGAGATACTGATAACTGAGTTACTAAAACTGATTGACTCTATCTGACAGTCTTGATTCTGTAGAACTGAACCGAGTTCTATACTGACACTGAAACTGAGACTGTGAGAAGTAATCATCTAACAAACATGCCCCTTTTCTGAGTAGATTTGGGGTCCAACCTGTAACCTCAGCTGGATGGGTCTCAGTACCGTACCATGGGTAAAAACACTGGAGAGTTACCCTCATCTAGCAGGTACTCTAATGAGAACGGTGGAACCCTCATCTGGCAGGTTAAAACACCTCATCAACCCTCAACTGGCAGGTTGATGTCTCAACCTACGTTGGCTACGTAGTTCTGGAATGCAAGGATTGCTTCTAAGGATCACACCCTCTACTAGCAGGTGAGTCCCCATCTTTGGGTTCACTCGATGCTGAATCCTACTCCCAAATGAATAGACTGAAATTGATATACTGAATTGAACTGGACTGAGTTCACTGAGTTTTTCTGAGTTCTATAACTAACTGAGTTCTACGGAGTTCTGTAACTGACTGAGTTCTACTGATCGTGGCATGACTGATACTATTCTAAAATTGACACTAGCTCTAGGTACACAAATAGATTATCGGGTATTAAATACCCCCAGGACTCGATAGCATGAAAAATAAAGCATAATATGATCTTGAGAAGCACAACAATGTACACTTGTCCACAATGCATTCATAGAGATATTTTATCAAACACTTGTAGGGCATAAACTTGCACATGATTGGGACCACATAATAATATGTCATAATTCCACTATTTACTTCACATAGGCATTTTAGCAACACTTGGGGAGCATGGATTATTTCACATGACAATGGCCAACATTTGTAATAATGAATACGATTCTCAATTTTAAATTCAAGGGTTTAACATGCAATTCATATAATTCTCCACAAATATTATTCTAATTTCATGAATCTTATAGTAATCAGGGATTGAAAACCCAATTAACATCATAGACATGCATACAATCAATTTTAAATATGGGAATTCATAATTCCATAGACTTGTAGTTTTTAAAAGAGGTTCTTGGACTCTATGGGTGGAAGGTACCCATAGATGAACACCTAACATACCTGAATTGATAAGTTCGTGGAGTTCTTGGAACTTTTCTTGAAGATTTCTCTTGGTTTCTTGAAGTTAGGGTTTGCTAATTAAGAGAGAATGCCTTTTGATTTGAGGAAAAGTTAATAATGAATGGGTTTAAAATATTTTTAGGGATTAAATTCCATATCTGAGCGTATTAAAATCATGGGAAAAGACTAATTTGACCCTGGACGAAACCTTTAATTTTTGTCAAAATTTTCTGACCTGGCCCCTGGAGCGACGCGGCGCTATCACGCCGTGTCACTGAAAACTGACAATTGCGAACTGGGTCGTCAATGTGACGCGATGGAATCGCGTTACCCCTTTGTATGCGAATTTTACCCTTGGTGCGACGGAACACTGGAAAATGACAATTAGGAACTTGACTGGTAGCGCGATGCGGTGGTATTGCGGAGCTCCACTTAGGAGTGTGTATTGGTCGGTTTGGTTCGGTTTTATGTGTTATTAGTTCGGTTTATCGATTTTTGGTTTTTAAATATGTAAAACCAATAACCAACCAATAAGATATTTTCTTATCGGTTTTGATTTATAAATTTTTGGCCCTTAACAGTTCGGTTTTTTGTTTAACTAATAAGAAAATAGTTATAGAATAGAAATAGTAACAACTAACATAAAAAAATGAAATCTTAGTTACCACCAAAATCCTACGCAATGCATTTTATTTTACAAGAATCTTCAAACTTGAACTGAATGTTAGTTCGTAAAAAATTGAATCCTAATTGTTGGAAGCTATAAATGCTTCAAGCTTTTCAATACGATAATAACTGAGTTTTATATTGCCCCTTTGTTGCTCTGAATAGGTTAACACTTTGTGAATCACTGAATTGTGAATAAGTAGTGCATATAATATCTATACATATATATATATTTATATATATATATATATAGAGAGAGAGAGAGAGAGATTTATATATATAACATAAATAGGGATATAAAATAATAATTTAGTGCATCCTTATTGGGTTATCGATTTAACCGATAACCGAGTAAGCTAAAACTGAAACCGAACCATTTACCCAATAACTTTTTTTATAAAACCAATAAGAAACCATTAACCCAATAACAATAACCTAATAATATTTTTATCGATTTGATTTATCGGTCGGTTCGGTTTTTCCACACCCTTAGCTCCACTGAAAATTGCCAAATGCCATTTGGCCTGGCTTCGTGACGCGGAAGTGCTAGTTGGCACACTGTTTTATGAAAATGGCTCTAACTCTTCGCCCGGGTATCGGATTTGGGCGAATTTCATATCTTTGTAAAGCTGACTAAATTTCCTACGTAATGGCAGGCTCTAAACTGAAAATACTGAGTATTTTAAAAATTTAGGTAAGAATACTCATGTACTGAGAGTTAAATTAAGCTAGGAAATTATGGGGTATTACAGTTCTGCATGCAAATATCAAGACTGTAAGGCGAAAAATGATGGAGTGATTAATGCTATTAATGCACTAACTTCTTCTGTAAAGAAAATGTCATCTAAGAGGGGTGTCATTCCATCAATAGAATTTCATATCCATGCACTCCACTAGAGATCAAGGTGGCTAAGAGGAGAAGGAAAGATATTTCCAGAGCATCATCAAGCATCGAAAAAAGAAAAATTGCAACTCCTCTGTCTTTGTCTTGCACCGCTGCTCAATGTACAAGGACCACAGGAGAGCAGCATGAGCTAAAGAAGGTTAATGTATATTATCTAGTTCCAACAAACAAACAGGCACATTACTGTTTCAACAGATGATACATCTATTGAAAATTATCAAACAAATATATACATATGATGTATCAGATGTGTTATCTGTTGCAACATATGTTCATCTTTTTAAGTAAATCAAATAGGTTTTTGTACTATTTTAATTTGTACCAACAGATGAGTCTTTTGTTGCAAATATGATTCATCTGTTCAAAATTATCATACCGCTCTGTTTTACCTATTCGAATTTGTCCCAACAGATGATCCATCTGTTGCAATATAAGACTCATCTGTTGCAACAGATAGACAATCTATTGTATATCTATAATTAACATTGACAATTCTGGCTTTCTAGGTGGATGTCACAGTAGAAGCTACTACTGAAGAGCATAATATCACAGTTGATAATCCATCAATTGCTTCCAAAGAAGAAGAAAAAGTAGAGTCTGTCAGTTCGGGAGGATGGAAAAATTATCCGTTTGAAGAGTTCAACATCTCGGACGAGGCTCCAAAAAAACTAACAAAGTTGATCAATGACAATTAAGAATAGATTGCCGATGGGCTATTGAAGCATCATGCCGGCAGGTACATAAATAAATTTTTAAGATATTGATTAATACAATTCTTGTTGTAAAACATGACATTAACACATATAAATCATCATCTAGAAAATAAAATGACGAACACTACAAAGTGAACGGATTGAGTCTTGGTTTTGATATGTTCGACTTTGTTGTTGCACATCCCAAAATGAAGAATTGGTTTTATTTGATGTCACAGCCACAAACTTGCTGAAATGATGAGGTTTAAATGTCATACATATTACTATTAATTAATACTCTATTTAATTGCATTTGTGTATTAATTTTTTCATCACGTAATGTGAAATTTTTGATAATATGTACAACACATCGATGTCATTTTTTACTACCTCCGAAAGAAGGCCAAGTTGCAAATACAAAAACAATACAGATACATGACAGACAATTGTTTGTTCAAAGTTTACATCAATAATGCCTACGATAGGTATTGTCAACAACAGCTGAAAGTTTCCCGAAATGAGGAATGTTTAATCAACATCATCAAAGATTTTAGCATTTCAGCTGGCTTACCTTGGCATTTGATCGAAGAAGTGTACATCTCAATCAATTGTCATGATGAATTCCATTGGGTGTTGGTTGTCGTCGTTCTAAAAGAGAGGCGCATCCGAGTTTATGACTCGATCTCGTGAAGGAGACATTTCGGGCCGTCATTTGAGATACAAAAGCTGGCCAAAATATTGTCTACTTACCTTGATATAAGTGGCTTTTTGGACCAAAAGGTTCGTACTGATTGGTCGACAATTGAAGCATACCAAGATAAAATAGGTAATCCATTTGATGTACAATGTGTTGAAGGAATTTCTCAACAAACCATTGGTAGCCTGTAAGTATAAGTATCATGATTTAGTTTCATTTCATAAATTTTACAATGGTTATATGAACTGCAAGATATGAATTATCTAATTTTTTTAAAACGCAGGGATTGCGGTCTTTTTGTTGCCGCTTACGCCGAGTATTTGAGCTATGGATTACAAATACCAAATGATGGACTTGTTGCCGGATTACTCCATCAAATATATGCTGCTCTTTTATGGAAATACGGGGAAACAATAGCCCAAAACTGTGTGCAAGCAACATTAAAGATCCACGACGACCAAAGCGAATTCCGTAGCACCGGATGAAGAACAACTTGTCCATATTGAGTAGATCCTTATAGCTTGAGCCTGTGAATGTAATAACCTATCCTCCTTGGTTAACTTGTTGATTTATTTGTAGAGTAGATCATTTATACCCATAATAATTTTTTTTACATTTCACTTGTTTGTTGAGTTATCTCATGTAATTTCTGAAGGCTTCGATTTATTTTATGTTGTCTATGAATATAATTTAATCCTTAGTTTTGAACTTGTTAATTGAAATGGAATACTAGATTCAAATATAGCAATAGATAATACATCTGCTACAACAGACGACATATCTTATCAAACAGATTTAGACATATATTGCAACATGTAGGTCATCTGCTTGAAATTATATAACATGTCTTCCTACTTTTTTTATTTGTTCTAATAGATTACTCTTCAGTTGCAACAAATAGATTATATATTAAAACAAATTGTATATCTATTGCGACATACATATAAAAATATCTACATAATGCTACAGATGACCAACCTATTGCAAAAGATAATCAATCTGCCACAACAGGTATGATATCTATTACAACAGATAGACAATCTGTTGCATTATAAAAATTTAAATTTCACCAGACATAAAAAAATTACCACTACAATGTAAAGTGAACAAAGTGGCTGGAAATAAAAAATTATTATCGTATTCATTTTTGTCTTTGTACATATTCTTCTTTATACACGGGCTCCAAGCATTTAGTTAGTACCCCATAAGCCCAAACTTCTTGCATCTTTTTCACAATGGCATCGCACAGACCAGCCATTTATGTGTCGGTCAGCAAACACTCGATGTATGCAAGCGAGTACGACCCGCACACGACACCGGTTTTATATTTTTGAAGGTGGATGTTCTTATTTTGACCTTCAAAATACCATGATTCCTTCTTTAAGACTTCCGCTGGAAAATGATCCATCAGTTTACTCTGCGTCAACAACTTGGGGGAAAACTTCAAGAGTGGTTGTACGTGGGTTAAAAACTTAGCCTTCTTGAATACAGGTAAGTTGCAGTCATCAACCTTAATCTTTCCCTCATCGAGTAGTATCTCAACAGTGAGAAAATATTTAACTTTCACGTTCATGACTACAAGGATTCTCTTTCCCTAGGTCCAGTTCTTGCCGTGTGGATATCGCCTCTTCCCTCTAACATAGTTAATCATGTCTTCATCCCATTTGAACATAGAAACTAACTGATCAATTACCCTGCCACCGGGACCAGTTTGACTACAGAGAGTATTGTACCTACTCTTGAAATTATTGCAGAAGTTGAGGTCCATTATCCTATCGACAGCATCATAAGCATCTGGGTACGCTAATTGTCTGCCCCTTATGATGCAGAGAATTTCATCAACATACTATGGTATAAGAAGACAATTTATTAATAGGTTAGTAATTGTAAAGAAGAAAAACACAGTGAAAAGATTCTGTTGCAGAGGGTTCTTTGAATCAGTTCATAGATTACCCAGCTAACGCAACTTATGCAATAGATATGTATTTTGTTGCAACAGAATACCCAGATGTTGCAATAGATTACACATCTATTGCGTAGCTTCTTCTTCATGGAGTAGATACGAAGGCTAGTTTAGCAAAAGTAAACTTACATTTTCCACGTACCACTCATGCATATTTGTCATACTTGTGAAGTCTTTGGCATCAAATGAATGCATGGTGTATTCTTGTGGAACCTTCGTCTTGTCAATCATGATTTTTTACAGTTCCTTCTTCTCTTCGTAGCCAAGTTCCACGTATATTTCTACCTTCTTCAGCGGCCCCTGAACTTCAACAACTCTTGGAGCGAGAGGAGTTGCAATTTTTTTGGATTTTTGATTATAGAGTACTTGGCTAATTGCTTTTTTCTTCCTCCTAACCGCCGTTGTAGGAGTGTATGGCTCCTTCACCTTCTTGTATGGTATGACACCCTTCTTGGATTTCAACTTATAGGCAGCTTCAGCAATAACCTCTAGTTTTTCAAGGTGTTTATCCTCTCTGTCCTTGCACACTTTGCATTTGCAATGGGAACATGAGGGTGAAGAGGGGTGAGAGGGACCTGTGCAAGGGGTGTTTCCAAACATATTTATTTTTTTGGAGCACTAATATGCTCATAATTACGAATGGCAGCAACAACAATGTAACGCCTCAAAAATGGGTCTCAAGATATCACACGGTGCTTAGGACTATAAGTGATCCCAAGCTAACCCATAAGCTGACATACTGATAATCAACTGATTAAATATGTATAAAATGACTGAGTTTACTGTGCGGAAACATAACCATGATAGAATCTGTGAAAAATACAATACTGGTACAATTGTACATTCTGATAAAATTTGAGAAGAGGGACTAAAATTACATAACTGACTCTAACTGATATCTGTGAAGCCTCTAATATACTGACTATAGATAGTTGGGATGCGACTCCAGCTACCACTAAGCAGTACATATGAGTAAGAAAGTACAGTACATAGATAGTATCTAACTAAAGTTCCCAAAGTAGGAGGACTCATCATCTGCTGGCTGGAATCTGAAACTGTCTAATCCTGACTGTACAGGCTATAACTTGTACCTACATTATGAGATAATGTAGCACATAGATGTATATGTGGATCAGTACTTTTAGGATGTACTGAGTAAATAGGGGTGAAATACATAAGTAAAACATCATCTCATTATCATAATTTTATAAAATCATGCATGCTAAATGTAAATAACTCACATAAGCTGGAATATCTGAAATAAAAAATCTGAAATCATGAATAGCAAATCAAACTTTATAAATCCAGTGAGTCATAAAATTTAGTTCTAAAATTTGTACTTTTATTCTCTCTTTAAATCATATTATCTAAGTGTAGAAAGGACTCACCCTTAAATCGGACTGAAAGCTGAAAACTGTAGTTAAATATCTTTCTATAAAACAAAGTCTAAATAAATTTGGTGATCCTTTACACTTATTTTTCTAAAAGATTTTCTGTCATTCTATCTTAGGAATTAGGAACTTTGGGAGGTACTCTAACTGACATAAACCATGTGAGTTGTCATGGAGTCCAACGTCTTGACCACGTTGGGGAAAGCTGTTCTACCCTTGCCATCGGAATAGAACCTTAACTTAAGTGATCACTGACTTAGCCCACTATGGGTGCTTAAAACCTAGGGTGGCTCGTAGTTTTGGGGCATGAGACCTTGGAATCATACCCAACTCGGTGCTAAATACTACTCCCATACTTATCGCTCAGAACTTATAGGAAATCCACCTTAAAATAGCACAAGGGTTTATAATGAAAACCAGTTATGCTTCTCTTTCTTTAAATTTCAAACTATATGAACAATGTGGATTCCTTATCTTAGCTTAGGATCAAAAGATCAAAGCTTTACTAAAAATCTATGAATAAACTGATCACAGGATGCTTAAAGCACTATCTTTCTTGAAACATCAACATATAAACTTGGGGCTTAATAACCCATACATCAAACTCATGTCAAAACATCATAATAATCATGCTTAATCATGAAAACAGTGATAATTCATCTCAAAATTTGTAAATTTCTACAATAGGCATGAAAGTATGCAAATCAACATACAATTTAACTTCAAAACATTGAAAATCTCATAATCTTAAAATTAGCAATAATGGGTATGAACTCTAATTCAAATCTCATGAATATTCATTTAAAATAATATGAATTTGTAAATTAAACTTTGGGTACAAGGATGAAAGAGGATCCTTCTTCATAAACCCCACATACCTTGATTGATGATTAGATGAAGAAACTTGAATTATTGATTCCTATTTGAGTTCTTGAAGATGAGTTCTTGATTATCTTATCATGGGAATTCTCAATCTTAAGCTTTCTTGGAGAATCAATGGAGGATTTTGATTTCTTGGAGAATAAACTTTGGAGCTCTAGGGTTTTGCTTTTGAAGAGAATGATGAATAATGAGCATAAAGTGCTAGGAATATGTTTGATTCCTTGTACGAATTAGGGCCTTGAGAATTGACCAAAATACCCTTTTTAAACTTCTAAACGAAACTAAAAATGCAATATTTTTTCAAACTGGAAGCCCACCGCGATGCACCACTATCATGGTGGCTCACTATAAATAGGAAAATTGGGAACTGGGCAGACTCTGCGAGGGCATCACAATCGCGGTGCCTCTTTGAAATGCCATTTTGGCCACTGGCGCGATGCGCTAGTATCGTGTTGGGCTACTGAATTTTGATAATTAGGAATTTGAACCTCTCTACGGTGCTCCAATATCATGGAGGTCCACTAGAATTTACAATTATGAAATTGTCCTTGATCGCGATGCGGTGGTTGCTCAGGTGGGACACTGTCAACTTAAAAATGCTCCAACTCCTCAACCGAGTATCGGATTTGCGCAAATTTGGTATCGATGGAAAGATTATTCAATTCCCCACACAATGGGAGGTCTAAATCTGGAAAATTACATCCGAAAATAAATATTCTTCATTTTGGAAGCTATTTCTTAACATTCTAGGAACAAATTTAAGCTAGAAAACTACGGGGTGTTACAATATCTCCCCCATGGGAACATTCATTCTTGAATATGGCTAGTTAATCTAAGAATACTGAGGAATATAAGGATATAAGCTATCATACACAACTGAAATAAATTGTATGACTGAATCTCAACATAGTGAGCTACTGAACTAATTTTCTAGTGCATGAATTCACATGAAATTAGCTACATATCTGAATCTGAGACTGGAAAAAAACTGAATGAAGGAATACTATTACCTTCAACTGAATCTGAGTTTGTGGAGAAGAGATACGGGTACTTGGTACGTATGTCTGCTTCTGTTTCTCAAGTAGCACCCTCAACGGACTGATTGGAATAAGAGTTCTGAACTAAGACAACTGAGATTACATATTGAACATTCATATCTAGGAATATAATTACATGACTAAGTCTGGAACATTAGAAACCTCTATCATGAAACTGATTTCTGAGCTGACTTGCCTCTACTTATTATAAGAAGCTGATTCAGGTTGAGAGTTTAGAATTTGTTTGAAGCATTCATGATGCAATCATTCATGTAGAATTTTGAAGTGATAAATTATGTAGGCACGAATCATTAGACAACGAGGATAAGATCATACGATGGGTATTACATTGTTTGAGTTGGAATGCTTGTAAAACAGAGATCATTCACTGAATACTTATGAATTGAATTATGATTAGATATCTAAATCTGAAATTGGTGCCTGATGCATACAATAAGATAAATTTGCATTACCTAGATGCGAACAAACTACCTCTTGAACTGGCCATACTCATAAAATTTTAGGTAGTAAGACTTGGCTAAATCGGAAGATGGAGAACTATAAAAATTTGTCTGTCTGGCTGTTAAACTGGATTACTAGCTAGACAGACTGAATCATACTGAAAGCTCATACTCAGATGGATTATTTCTCCAACACTCTTCTAAGAAATTCTAATTATATTAGGGAGTAAGGAACTTTGGGCGTGATCTTAACAAGACATTTGTATAAGAAATCACAACATTACTACCACTCTATAGCATGGAACATAGACCCATAAATCATAAGCTAGGATAGAATCACTAGGCCTTAAGTAGTGCAACTTCTTACTTTCAAGCTTAGAAATATATCTCAAACACTCTTTCAACTATAATATTCCCCTTTAAATACCATACTCGCTTGATTCAACTTGCAATTCTCACATGGGCATTGATAAATCCATCCACTAAAGTCTAAACTGAACAAAATCCTCTTATCATGATCAAGCCAAACACCCCTATTGGAAGGGTGTCAATACCGCGCCACTGGTAAGGACAAGCTGTGGGCGACCCTTATATGATAATGTCCCCAAAAAAGAACGGTGGGGCCCTTATCTGACAGTGCTTATCCACCTCATCAACCCTTATCGGACAGTGTTGATGTCTCAATCTATGTTGGCTATATAGTTCTGGAACACAAGGATGACTTCTAAGGATCACACCCTTATCTGATAGTGTGTGTCCCCATCCTTGATTTCACTCGGTGCTAATTCCTACTCCCATCTGAATGGACACTGAACATGATTTACTGAACTGAACATGAGCTGAGTTACTAAGTTTCGTTGCCTGACGAAATACTACTGATATCTGACAACTGATTAAGTCATGAGATGATGGAGATTTTTCCTGAGTCATAAGACTATCTGAAGTCTAAGGATTCATAGCTTGACTGAGAGAATCGTGAAAACCTGACATGGCTCTAGGTACACAGTTAATATTTTGGGTACAAGTACCTCCAGGACTCGATGGAAGGAAACTGACAAAACATGAATTACTTGATACATAATAATCATCATAATACATTTACTGAAGCATTTCATCAAACATGTGATAGGCATAAGATTGTACGTACATGGGGATTTAATGATATCATGCTAATTAGGCACTTTTCCTTCATCTAGGCATTCAACCAAACATATAGTAGGCGTAGAATGTGTAAAAAACATCATACAACAATTAACTGTTGTGATTCAATTCCAATTTAGTCATTCAAGGGTTTAGTCCTAGGTTTCACGAATCTATACCGTTACAAATCAACCCATATGGAATTTAACACTCATTCATGGAATACAATTCAATTACGCATTATTAACATGAACAAAAACAGCCCAATCATGAACTTCATAAGAAAATCCATAACTTGAATTTAGAAAAGGGATTCTTGGTCTTCATGGACGAAAGGGGTCCATGAATGAACACTATGCATACCTTAGTTCATGATTTCGTGAAGATTGATGGTGAAACCTTCTTGAATTTGGATCTCCAATAGAAATCCTAGATTGTTCTTGAGAGAAACTTGAGAGAAAATAATATATTTTCGGTGAAGAATAGCTAAATCACGTGTTATTGGGTTTAGATAGGGGTAGGAAATTCACCCTTTTAACCCTGGATGCGTCATTTAATTTCAGTAAAATTTTCCCGAACTGAGCCCCTAGCGCGATGCGGCATTATCGCGTCGTGTCACTGAAAATTGACAATTGGAAAATTGAGGGATGGTGCAACGTGGAGCCATTGCGTTTCCCCTTCCTTCGTGACCTGGAACTTTGGCACGATGCGGGGGAAATTGCGCTGAGACACTGGAAAAAAGGACAATCCTGAATTTGAGTGCTGGGGCGACGCGCCATAATCGCGGACACCTACTGGAAATTGTCAAATGTCATTTCCTTTTGTGGCGCAGCGCGCCACTGACTAATATGGCGCTGTTTTACGATGAGAACTTGAAATAGTCATAACTTGTTACCCGGTTATCGAATTTAAGCGAATCATATATCGATGGAAAGCTTATTGAATTTTCCACATGACAAAAAGTGAAAATATTAAAAATTCCTCATGTAATAATTATCCTTCACTTTAGAATCTAATACTAGGCATTCTTAGGATAAAATTTGCTAGAAATCTTTGGGGTATTACAATATCCCCCTTGAGAACATTCTTCCTCGAATGAGACTCTGACTGAGAGGAGAAATAATAAGCTGAACATGAACTAAACATGAATAACTGGAACATGATCACATGACTGACAAGATGAACATAACATACTGAACATGCATATTTGATGCATGTGTAACTGATTCATGAATACATGACTGAATGTTTCGAGAAACTAAGTTTCTCACAATGAGAATGCATTTCTGATGTATGATTATATAACTGAGCTGATACATGAATACATGATTGAATATTGAAAACGCTCAATCTACAACTCTCGTAGGAGTGTAAAGCGGTCGTTAGCAAATATAGAACCCAAATGGGTTGGGTATCGATCCCACAGGGAATAGCTTGGTCAACAAGTAAGTGAAGATTACTAGACTTTTAGTGAAAGTCTCGAAAAAGGGGGGATTCTTGTTGTGCAAGTAATGTAACCAAATAGTAGCTAAAAACGGCAATAGCAAAGTAAAAAGAGAAAGAATATTTTAGTAAGATGTAAACAATGAGAATTGAGGAGTTGGGGTTATGTCCACCTTTTGAGTTTTACGTCTCTATTGACTATGAGTGTGTTGAATTCAGACATGCATGTGCTTATAGAGAATTGTATTCGATGGTAAATCCAGGCGTTTTTCGACCTATTCGAGGATTATTTCTTTTTAACTCTTTCGAGTTTAAAGTGTGTCTAACGGTACGAATTCTCCAAGAGGTTAATCCAGTTACGACACTAACTTTTTAATAGGGGATGGGACCCTACTACCTTGACATTATCTCTTTTCTAGACAGATAACCTTTCTTTTGAACAAGTTAAATGATATACTGGCGTATTCTTGCGTTTGCAACCACAAATAATTTAGATTAAGATGAAGAGAATAATGATATAAGCAACATACGTGTCACGAACTCACAAACTCACAGCAATAGATAGTATCTCATTCGGCTTCCATAACCCCAACAGAGAAGTTTAGTTACCCATGAGTGCGAAGGAAATCACAATTGACATTGTTGTTATACCACAATAAAGATTTCACGTTTGGAATGGTGTGATAGGCGTTAGGCGTGAATTCCTTAGCAAGGTAACGTTTCTCTTGTTGTGGAATTTAAGAATAGATGAATAGAAGAGGAAAAATAGAATTAATGGAAGAATTAGAAGAAGAGTTGTAGAGTAATAGAATTGAATGTCAGAAGATGTAAGAAGATGTCAGAAGAAGATGTCTCAAAATCTCTAGCAAGATAGGGTATTTATAATACCCATATCCTATTCATACTAAGCTAATGAAATGCTTAACCAAATCCTACTAAGCTAATGAAATACTTAACCCAATTGTATTAGGTTAATGTATCATTATCCTAATCCTAATAAGCTAATGAAATACTTAACCCAATTGTACTAGGTTAATGTATCATTATCCTAATCCTAATAAATTACTGCTAGTCCCCAAAGTCTTCAGAAATGTTGTTTTAGCCCGGGACAGATTTTCCATGCGCCATCTTTAGTCCTTGGCGTCCAAGATTGGCTTTTCTCCTTTCGTGAAGCTTTCTTTGGCGCCAAGTTATCCATAAAATGCTGAATTCTGCATTATTTATACCTGAAACTTTGCTAATCATGTTCGTTACCTCACTTATAGGAAAAAGGGCTAAAAGTGCATGAAATATATAATTTGTTCTCAAAACTAGGCTAAAATATGGGCAAAATATAGTGCTATAGGCGTGTAAATTCGCCTATCATCAACACCCCACACTTAAAGCTTTGTTCGTCCTCGAACAAAATATCATGTCCCTCTAAACATCAACTTAGGGTTTCACAGCAACAACATAAAATATTCGTCAAGACAAGCACAACAATTATCAACAAAGAGTAGTTTTCCGATCATTAGTAGAGACCATTTAGCCTCCAACATAGACTCGTGATGGTGGTCAACTCATATTCAAAAGTTAAGGCACAAAGAATCATACACAACTACCCAAAACTCATCAACCATGTGTGTCTCACAATATATTACCCATAATCACTCACAAGTATAGCATATTTTTCAAACATGGGTATCAAAATATCCTTGCTCTCGCTCTCACAAAGAATTCATATGAAGCAACTGATGACCATAGGCTTGCCCTTAGTGTAATGCTCCACTAAATGTCAGAATGCTAAGCTTAGAATCAAATAGGTCTTTTGATGGTTGTAATGTAGGCTAAGGGACGGGTAGGACTATTTTGGCCAGAAATAGTGACTATGTTCCTAAGCGCTTTAATACATCACATTGTATCATTAACACTTTTCTTTCAAACAACCTTTCTACTTTCTTTTATTCTACCACTCTTTTTCTCCTCTTTTGTTTTTTAATTTTAAACATAACTAACTTTTCAGTTTTCCTTTCCTTTTTCTTTTGATAACATACCTCTTATGGTAGCACTTTCTTTTTCATAACTCATTCAAGCACCAATGCATTCTAAAGCATCATACTCACCCAATTTCCTCTTATTTTGTCACATGACTTTTTCACTTTAAAGCACTTAGGAATTTGGATCAAATTATGGTCTTGAAAAAAATGGGTTAGGCTTACATACGAGGTTTGTCAAAGAAAATAAGCTAAAGGATCAAAAGGGTTTAACTAGGATGATGTCCATGGGTAGGTAAAAAGAAGGTAAATAATCATAGGTTGCCAAAGAAATGCCTAAATCATCTCCTAGACTTGCACTCTTTATTTTCGCTTTACATACATACCAGGTAAGTTCTAGCATCAGCCACAAGCACAGAATATACTATTATCTCACACACACAAGGCACATGGTCGACTTTATTGGGAGTAGTATAGACTCTTGACCCAACATATGAAGGAATTAAACCAAACAATATCACATAGTGAGTCACAATTAGAGCCTAAACGTCTCAATAGTCATGATTTTAGCACAAACTCTTGTCATAATCTCATGCTGCCTATTAGAATAATTTCATGCGAAGCTAAGCTAAACAAAAAACAATTAACTACAAACAAACATAAATAAATGCAAATGTGGATGGAGAAGTATAGCATGCAAATACCAGCACCCCACACTTAGACGGGACACACTGTCCTCAGTGGAAAATAAATAAGAAGAACCTGGTTAGTCGGACTCATCCTCTATGTCTGGGGTCATACCCCTTGCATCGGAATCATCATCAGAGTCGTCATCCTCAGAAGTTCCTTATAAGTATCCCACTTAATTCCAAAAGTGAGTCGAGGTATTTGCAGCGAGGAGGGTTCTCCTTGCTCTTTTCAGCCTCTTTTCTTGCCTTTTTGTGAAGTGGTAGCCTTATCTTTGCCTTGTCTTGCTTTGGGTGCCATTGTACCTGAGACTTAAAACAATGTTCATGTTAGAATTATCTCGATGGATACAATCTATAAACAAGCAGTAGTGGCACCACCCCACACTTAGTTTGTTGGTACAGACTAGTGAAGTGAAAGTGGTCGATTACTCAGACTTCATCGACATACGTTTTAGGGGCTATATTCCAACAAGAAATTCAGATATGTAACACTTCTTGCGATCTTTGCAATACTTTCATGTTAGGTATATCAAGACTTCTACATAGGGATTACATCATGGTATAGTTTCTATCAATAATCACAATCTCCTATGTCGGTAGGCAACTATAAGTCTTATTCCGATGAGCGAGACATCACAACATGTAAGTATTCAAGTGACAAGAGTATGCAATGTTCATGACTATAGCAATTCCGCAAGTAGTATAACAATGCATCAAAATCAAATTCAAGTCGGAAACAAGTTAAGAGTATCCTAACGTACATGTTCACTCACTTGGTTTTGTATCAACAATTCAAACACATTAACATCACCAATATTTCTTCAAGATGTAGCAATTCATATTAGACATAGCAACGTAGCACTTACGAAAAATAGATGAAGAACAAAAGAGTACTTACGTGATTGAAGCCTTTGGAGATGTTCTTGTGAAGTGGGAGAGCAAAAAGAAAAGTTTTGAGCAGATTTGGATGCTATGTGCGGTGCCTATGTTAGGTTTTCAATGTGTTTGTGCCTCAAGACTAAGTCTCCTATTTATAGAAAAAAATTGGGTCGGGTTTTGACCCATTTAAAATTGGATTTGGAGACATAAAGTGACCATAGGCGGTGCCTAATGCTTTGCCTAGTTGAGCAGAATGCCATAGCATAGGCCATGCCTTTTGCAAAGCATTTGGTGAGCATAGGCGGCGCCTTTTTCAAAGCATTTGGTAAGCATAGGCGGCGCCTTTTGCAAAGCATTTGGTGAGCATAGGTGGCGCCTAGTGCAATGCCTTTAGTGACCATAGGCGGCGCCTTTAGCATGGCCTATGAGATTCAGAGACAAAATGCTTTGGCATAGGCGACGCCTATGTTATGGCATACTTGAGCATGGGCGGCGCCTATGCTATAGCACACTAGATTCCGAGATCTTGGGCTATAGTATAGGCTTTGCCTTGTTCGTGGCCTAGTTTTACCTAGGCCTAGCCTTGCTCGATGCCTATTTTTTCATGAGCAATGCTCAATCCATAGACTTATGCATCTTAATTCCTAACTTACCACGTTTACCATGCCATACGTCAAATCGCATCTGAAATCGATCTTCTCATTTTATACCTCTTGCACCTACATTCGCTCAAAACCAATGAAAACGATTAGTACGATGGGTTGCCTCCCATCAAGCGCCTTAGTTTTGATCGTGGCACGACTCTTATTTTTGGATTTTTATTTATCAAAAACAAAACACGTATTAGAACAAAAGAAAAATGAAAAATGATAAACGATGGGTTGCCTCCCATCTAGCGCTTGATTTATTGTCGCGGCACGACATAGTTACCTCGAGTACTCAGACTTCATCGAGATAGATGGTGGATCATTTTCTGAATGGATTGAGATGATAAGGAGGCTTACTTGTAGGCATGCAATCTTCTTCGAGATGACCCTTGTGCATGCCTATCCCAGGAGGGATACCAATTATATCATCAATAGTTTAACCCATAGCTCTCATGTATTTCTTCAGAGCATAGATGAGAGCCTCTACGTGCTGTTTACTTAAATCATCCGTACTCATCAGAAGTATATTTATACTTTCCAAGAACACATACCTTAGATAATCGGGGAGCTCTTTCGATGCTAGCATTGGTGGCTCTTCAAGGGAAGTCTTCGCTGTTGGTGACGGTTGATTCTTAAGATCATGGTCCGGTTGCTTAGGAGTATGGGAATAGGACTCTATTTCTGTTAGAGCACCCATAAGTTCTTCATAATCTTCATCGTCCTCATGCTCAACATTCAGTGGCGCAGCAGACAATGGCTCAACAGTAAGTTGTTTCTCTACAGATAATGCTTTCTTATCCTCATGATGAACATCAGCTACAGAGAACACATTCATATCGCTGGGCTGCTTCGTTGCTTTGCATATATCAAAGCGGACCACTTCGTCATTCAACCGAAATAAAAGCTCATTAGCTCTCATGTCAATAAGCACACTTCCTGTTGCAAGGAAAGGACGTCCCAAGATTATGGAAACTTTAGAATCCACCTCGCAATCCAAAAATCACAAAGTCTGCAGGAAAAATGAAGGTAGACACCTTCACCAACACATCATTCAAGATACCCAGAGGTCATTTTACCGACCTATCTGCCATCACGAGCCGCATATTGGTTGGTGTAGGGTCGCCCAACCCCAACTTTCTGTAGACAGATAGTGGCATCAAATTGATGCTAGCTCTCAAATCGCACAATGCCTTAGCAAAATTCATAGATCCAACCGTGCAAGGAATAGTGAAAGCACCAGGGTCTGCCTTCTTCTTTACTAAGGACCTTATGGCAATTGCACTGCAATGATGAATATTATCTGCCGGCTCATAGCTTACTGCCCGCTTCTTTATCAAAAGATCCTTCATAAATTTCGCATACCCAGGCATTTGTTCAAGTGCTTCCACCAAAGGAACATTAATGGTCAGCTACTTTAACATACTCATGAATTTGCTGAACTTCGTATCATCCGCCACCTTCTTCAATCTTTGGGGAAACGGTGGTGGTGGGTATGGAATTGTTCTCTCCACGGATTTCTTCTCCTCTTGCTTCCATTTTTCAGATTTTCCAGGCTGCACGTCGTGAGGAGTGACGTTAAGGACGTTAGGATCGGCTGCTGCGGCATCTTCCCCTTTCGCCTTATCAATTTCCGCTTCTTCGTCAACCACTTGCTTGCCTTTTTCTGTAGTTTCCAGCACCTTACCACTTCGGGTAGTGATGGCCATGCATGACCCATCATTCCTTGGGTTTTGCACAGTATCGCTAGGTAAAGTGCCAGCCTTTCTTTGATTGAGTGCTGCTGAAAGTTGGCTCAATTGCTGCTCTATTTGCTTGATTGAAGTGGAATGTGAATCAACTAATTGCTTCATAGAGGACAAATCATTTATTACCTCATTTACTCCTGCGCTAGTTGCTTCCACTCCTTTCAGTAGTTTAGCCATCATGTCTTCCATACTTCCAGAACTAGATGTGGTGGCGTCACGTCTTCCAGGGGGAACATACAAACCACTTTTGTCATTCTTGTTCTTCCAACTACCTTGGTCCTTGTTTCCATATTTATCATAATAGTTCCGACCTTGGTTTCCTTGGGTATTACCTCGGAAACCCCCCTGATTGTTTAAGTAGTTGGCTTCTTCTTCCGAATCAGATTCGTCTCTTCCTTTTGACGCAATGGCTTTGACTTTTTCGGTCTTCCCTGATAATAAATGCTTTGTAAGAAGATCCACTTGTGTTTTTATGTGCGCCATATCTTGATCACGTTCTTCTTGTCTTCTTCTTTGGTCTGCAGTCATGCCTATAGATAAAGTGGGGCTTGCTACCGCAGAATCCCTGGTATGCCAAGCTCTACTTTGTTTTGTCATACGATCTAGCATATTGCTTGCTTGACCAAAGGTGAGATCCATAAAAGATCCTCCAGCCGCATTATCCACCACTGGTTTAGTTATTGAATTCAGGGCTCTATATAATATCTCCATTAGGTGAACATTAGTCATATGATGGTTTGGGCACCTCGCTAGCTTTGTCTTAAACCTCTCCCATGTTTCATGAAGAGCTTCAGTGGGAAGCTGACGAAAGTTGCTGATTTCATCTCTCAATTGTGCTCTTTTGGATGGCGGAAAGAATCTTTCTAGGAAAGCGTCTCTCAATTGCCTCCAATTTGTAATAGAATCCGGAGTCAGCCCATTCAACCATAGAGTTGCCTTCCCAGACAGAGACAATGGAAATAAGCGTAACCGAATTGCATTCTGACCAACTCCAGGATTATCAAATGACTTGCATGTAGAAATAAAGTTGATGAGATGCATATTCGGATCATCGCCTTCTAGTCCACCAAATATTCCCTTGAGTTGCAATAACTGAATCATGGTGCTCGTGATGTTGAACTTGGCTCCGGGTGCCAATGGTGGAGGAATAATGGCTCCTGTGTCTCCTTCTCCATCAAGATCATCATCATCATCGTCGAAAGCTGGCTGCATAGCTTGGCGTTCAGGCCTAAACCTAGCTTGACGATCTCTTCTGTTGGCAGGTGTTGCAATCTCAGCGGCATGCCTAGGGTTTAGTAGCTCGTCATCACCTAGATCTTCATCGTCAGGATTTGTTGCTCGCCCAGGGTTATCAATATTCTGTTGATGCACTTGAGCGGCGGCTAGTGCATCTAGTCTCGCCTGTTCCTGTTGAGCAGCCATCCTTTCAATTGCGTGTTGTGCCTCTATTCTGCGAATACGTTGTGGTTCAGGATTGATAGGTAATAACGGTTGACCAGAACTTCGGGTATGGGGCATGCACTGAATAAAAACCTGCAGTAAACAAAAACAAAAACTAAAAGTAAAAGTACGAGAATTTTTGACCAAAGGGTCTAGTAATTATTACGAACTTAATTGACACTTGTATTCCCCGGCAACGGCGCCAATTTTTGATAACGCTCAATCTACAGCTCTCATAGGAGTGTAAAGCGGTCGTTAGCAAATATAGAACCCAACTGGGTTGGGTATCGATCCCACAGGGAATAGCTTGGTCAACAAGTAAGTGAAGATTACTAGACTTTTAGTGAAAGTCTCGAAAAAGGAGGGATTCTTGTTGTGCAAGTAATGTAACCAAATAGTAGCTAAAAACGGCAATAGCAAAGTAAAAAGAGAAAGAATGTTTTAGTAAGATGTAAACAATGAGAATGGAGGAGTTGGGGTTATGTCCACCTTCTAAGTTATACGTCTCTATTGACTATGAGTGTGTTGAATTCAGACATGCATGTGCTTATAGAGAATTGTATTCGATGGTAAATCCAGACGTCTTTCGACCTATTCGAGGATTATTTCACTTTAACTCTTTCGAGCTTAAAGCGTGTCTAACGGTACGAATTCTCCAAGAGGTTAATCCAGTTACGGCACTAACTTTTTAATAGGGGATGGGACCCTACTACCTTGACATTATCTCTTTTCCAGACAGATAACCTTTCTTTCGAACAAGTTAAATGTTTTAATGGCGTATTCTTGCATTTGCAACCACAAATAATTTAGATTAAGATGAAGAGAATAATGATATAAGCAACATACGTGTCACGAACTCACAAACTCACAGCAATAGATAGTATCTCATTCGGCTTCCATAACCCCAACAGAGAAGTTTAGTTACCCATGAGTGCGAAGGAAATCACAATTGACATTGTTGTTATACCACAATAAAGATTTCACGTTTGGAATGGTGTGATAGGCGTTAGGCGTGAATTCCTTAGCAAGGTAACGTTTCTCTTGTTGTGGAATTTAAGAATAGATGAATAGAAGAAGAAAAATAGAATTAATGGAAGAATTAGAAGAAGAGTTGTAGAGTAATAGAATTGAATGTCAGAATATGTAAGAAGATGTCAGAAGAAGATGTCTCAAAATCTCTAGCAAGATAGGGTATTTATAATACCCATATCCTATTCCTACTAAGCTAATGAAATGCTTAACCAAATCCTACTAAGCTAATGAAATACTTAACCCAATTGTATTAGGTTAATGTATCATTATCCTAATCCTAATAAGCTAATGAAATACTTAACCCAATTGTACTAGGTTAATGTATCATTATCCTAATCCTAATAAATTACTGCTAGTCCCCAAAGTCTTCAGAAATATTGTTTTAGCCCGGGACAGATTTTCCATGCGCCATCTTTAGTCCTTGGCGTCCAAGATTGGCTTTTCTCCTTTTGTGAAGCTTTCTTTGGCGTCAAGTTATCCATAAAATGCTGAATTCTGCATCATTTATACCTAAAACTTTGCTAATCATGTTTGTTAGCTCACTTACAGGAAAAAGGACTAAAAGTGCATGAAATATATAATTTGTTCTCAAAACTAGGCTAAAATATGGGCAAAATATAGTTCTATAGGCGTGTAAATTCGCCTACCATCAAATATGCAATGGTACTTGATACCAAGTTTATACTGGGAACATGAATATGAAACTGAATACCAAGTTCGTGATGAACACTGATCATGAAACTGAGTAAGCTTAAGGAGAACTGTTACCTTGAGCTTGATTTGAGTTGGCAGAGAAGAGGTGAGGATACTTGGTATGCATGTCTGCTTCTTCTTATCAGGTATCTCCATCGATGGACTAATTTCTCCAAAGAACTTTAACTAGAGGGACCTCTTTGTTCCTCAATCTACGAGTTTCATAGTCTAAGATTTCAAATGGAATCTCTTAATAAGAGAGACTGTTCTGAACATCAATGCTATGAACAAGGACTATGATTGGTGGGTCACTTATACACTTCTTGAGAAAAGAGACATAGAAGACTGGATGAACTGGGGCTATATCTAAAGGCAATTCGAGCTCATATGCTACCTTGCCGAAACGATTGAGAATCTTGAAGGGACCGACATATCGGGGACTGAGATTTTCCTTCTTGATGAATCTTTTCACTCCCTTCATGGGAGAGATCTTTAGATAGACATGATCACCAACCTCAAACTCGAGATATTTTCTACAAACATCTGCATAAGACTTTTGTCGGCTCTGAGCATCCCGGAGTCTTTCTCTGATTAACTGGACTTTTTCTAAGGTGTCGAATACTAAGTCAGGACCTATGACTAGGGCCTCACTAACTTCTAACCAACCAAATAGAGATCTACATCTCCTACTATAGAGAGCTTCGAATGGAGCCATCTGAATACTGGAATGATAGTTGTTTTTGTATGCAAACTAAATCAAAGGCAAGTGGTCATCCCAACTTACCTTGAAATCAATTACACATGCCCTTAGCATATCTTCTAAAGTCTGAATGGTCCTTTATGCTTGACCATCTATCTGAGGATGGAAGGATGTACGAAGATAAATTTTTGTACCGAGACCCTTTTGGAAAGCTTTTCAGAAATAAAAGGTGAACTGGGTACTTCTGTCTGAGATAATAGACAACGGAACACCGTGTAATCTGACCAACTCCTTGATATAGAGTTTGGTGTAATCCTCGACTAAATAAAAGGTATGAATTGGAAGGAAATGAGTTGATTTGGTCATTCTGTCTACAATGACCCAGACTGAATCATGTTGATGACGAGTTTGAGGAAAACCCATCACGAAGTCCATGTTCACAACTTCCCACTTCCATGTAGGAATACTGAACTCCTTCATGAAGCCACTAGGATTTTGATGCTCTATCATAACTTGCTGACATGTAAAGCACTTAGCCACAAACTCAGTAATGTCTCTCTTCATCCCACTTCACCAATAGATTTCCTGCAAGATGTGGTACATCTTTGTGGCCCCTGGATGAATAGAATAGCACGCACTATGTGCTTCTTCAAGAATTTGCTGCCTTAAGTCGTCTACACCTGAAACACAGAGATGACCCTGGCAACGCAAAACACCATCTCCTTCTTAGGAGAAAACCTCTACTTTTTTATCTTGAACTGAATCTTTTAACTTGACAAGGCTGGAATCTCTATCTTGCTTTTCTTTTGCATCAGAAACTAGAGATGATTCTGAACTACTTTGAACACATACACCACCCTCTGAAAAATTGACTAAGCGAATGCCTAGTCTGGCAAGATAATGGACTTTTTGAGCTAACTTCTTTTTACTATCCTCCACATGAGAAACACTACCCATGAATAGCCTACTGAGAGCGTCGGCCACTACGTTGGCCATGCCCAGATGATAGAGGACACTCATGTCATAGTCTTTCAAGATCTCTAACCACCTTCTCTGATGAAGATTGAGATCTTTTTAAGAAAATATATACTGAAGACTCTTGTGATCTGTGAAAACATCTACATGAACTCCGTAGATATAATGCTTCCAAATCTTCAAGGCAAAGACTACGATTGCTAACTCATGATCATGAGTAGGATAATTCCTCTCATGGGGTTTAAGTTGTCTGGAGGCATAGGTTATGAACTTACCATGCTGCATGAGGACACAACACAAACCTATCTAGATGCATCACAATACACCACGAACCCATCTGAACCATCTGGAAGAGCTAAGACTGGGGCTGAGGTAAGTCGAGTCTTCAACTCCTAAAAACTCTTCTCACAAGGGTCTGACCACTGAAACTTGACTTTCTTCTGAGTCAATATGGACATAGGGGATGCAATAGATGAAAATCCTTCAACAAACCGTCTGTAATAGTCAGCCAAACCCAATAAACTCCTGATATCTGATGACGAGACAAGTCTTGGCCAGTTTCTTACTGCTTCGGTCTTTTGAGGATCAACTTTAATGCCATCACCAGAAAAAATGTAACCAAGGAATACTACTGACCTTAGCTAAAATTTGCACTTACTGAATCTGGTGAATAGCTAATGATCTCTGAGAGTCTGAAGTACTGTTCTGAGATGGTCTGCATAATCACGCTCAGTGCGGGAATAGACCAGAATATCATCTATGAAGACTATAACGAATATGTCCAAGTACTGCTTGAACACGCGGTTCATCAAGTCCATGAAAGCTGCTGGGGCATTGGTAAGACCAAATGACATGACTAAGAATTCAAAGTGACCATACCGAGTATGGAAATCTATTTTTGAAACGTCACTTTCTCTAACTCTGAGCTGATGATAGCCGGATTTGAGGTCTATCTTAGAGAAATAGCTGACACCCTGAAGTTGGTCAAATAAGACATCGATTCTGGGAAAAGGATACTTGTTCTTGACCGTGATCTTATTGAGTTGACGGTAATCAATGCACATTCTAAGTGAACTATCTTTTTTTGGTGTACGAATAAGACTGGTGCGCCCCACCGGGAAACGCTGGGTCTGATGAATCCCTTATCTAAGAGATCCTTCAACTGTTCTTTCAATTCTTTGAGTTCTACTGGTGCCATTCTGTATGGACGAATAGAGATAGGTTGAGTATCTAAAAGAAGATCAATGCCGAAGTCTATTTTTCTTTTGGGAGGAATTCCTGGAAGATCTTCGGGAAAGATATCTGAATATTCATTCACTACTAAGACTGATTCAAGGCTGGGAGTTTCGAAACTAGTGTCCTTAACTCGAATAAAATGATAGGCACATCCTTAGATATCATTTTCCTTGCCCGAAGGTAGGAAACACGCTGACCCCTGCAAGCGGATACACTACCCTTCCACTCAAGGATGAGTTTATTTGGAAAATAAAACTAGACTATTTTATTTCTGCAGTCGACTGTGGCATAGAAGGAATAAAGCCAATCCATGTCGAGAATAACATTAAAATCAGTCATCTCTAATTCGACTATGTCTGCTGAAGTGACTTTCTGAAATATCATAACCGGGCAGTTCCTGTACATCCGCTGGGCTATGATGGTTTTTCCCACTAGGGTAGAGACTGAGAAGGGCTCTGCTAAAATTTTGGGACTGATTCCAAAATCAACTACTATAGAGGGAGTAACAAAAGACAAAGAAGCTCCTGGATCTAGCAAAGCGTAAACATGCACATGAAAGATCTGTAACATACTAGTAACTACATCAAGAGAATTTTCCTGATCTTGTTGGGTTTGAAGAGCATATAGTCTATTTGGGTGTTGCCCGCTAGTAGCACTGGTGGTGGCACCCTGCTGATTCGGGCGATCGGACTGAGCTGAGGAGCAGAGATGACTCTGATAACCTGACTGAGTGCAATCTCTAACTCTGTGGCCTGGCTTGCCTCAACCGAAATAGACATCGCTGCCAGCTCTGCAAGCACCCTTGTGGTTCTTACCATAAGTCTGACAAAGGGGATTAGTTCGGGCATTGCTGACACTACCCTGAGACTTAGAGCCTGGCACTCTATCTCTGAACTTAGGAGCTAGAGCACTGGCTGAAGAAGGAGCTAGAACTGATGACTTAGGACAAAACTGAGAACGATTTCCTCCTTTTGATTTAGGCTGACTAAAATTGAAGCTACCTGTCCTAGCTTTCTTATTCTTCTTTTCCGCCTGCTTAATCTTCTGCTCCTCTATCTGCTGAGCATGGGTCATAAGTTTGGCTAAAGTCATGTCACTATTTAGTATGGCGGATCTACACTCATTAACCACACTATTATTTACCCCTGAAGCGAACTTACTCATCTTGGCTCTGTCGTCTGCAACCACATGAGGGGCATATCTGGCTAATTGAGTAAACTTTAGAGAATACTCTTTCACCGTCATATTGCCCTGCCTGAGGTTGATGAATTCTAGAACCTTAGCCTCTCTAAGCTCTTGGAGAAATAATCTGTCGAAGAATGCAGTGACAAAATCCTCCCACTCTATAGGACCTGCATCATCTGACTTTTTTGACTTCCACTATTTGAACCAGTATGAGCCACATCCTGCAACTGGTATGCGGCTAACTCAGTACTCTCAACAGTAGTCACCCCCATGATGCCAGTCACTTTCTGAACTTGATCAATGAATTCCTGAGGGTCTTCATCTACTTTAGACCCATGGAAGGACAGAGGATTCATTCAGGTGAAGTCCCAAATTCTAGCTGCAACTGAGTTGGCCACTGGGTTAGCCGAAACGACAGTTGGTCGCTCATTATGGGAAGATACTGACTGAGCAAGAGTGGTAAATACGATCCTGAACTCTGCATGAGAAACATGATCGCCCAATGGTTCTTCAGGATGAGAGGCTGACTGATTTCTTCCCTTACAAGGCATATTCTGAAATAAAGAGAAGCAACAAATTAGACTGAGAGATTGACTTGTGATTATGCTCACTGGCATGATATGAATACTGAAAGAAGGGAAACTGTTCCTAAACATCTCATAGCCTCTTGCACATAAATATGGAACGCAACACACATATGCACAAGACTATACTAGAAGCGACTTTCAGACTTCTTAGGACTTTATTAAACCTTAGGAACTGATACCAAGTTTGTAACACCCCAATTTGCTGAACCGGAATGCTACACGGTGCTCATGACCCCGAAGGACCACAAGCTAACTCATGACTTATATCTGTACCTGTATACTGCATAAAATACTGAATAATACGGGAACATGCACTGAAAGGCCATAAGGTTCAATAATGAACATAACATGGATGAGATAATATCTGTGGGGTAATACAATACCCAAAACAAAACTGTAAACACAGAAGTCTGAAACATAATAGTCTGTATCTAGTCTGAAAGCCTCTACTGTCTGAATAATCTAAATAAGGAGTTGATGGGACATGTCTCCAACTAACTCCACCTAATAACTAATCAATGAAATAGTGGAGAAATAATCATATCCTCGAAGGATGAGGAATCACTTCTATTCTAACTGTTGAGACTGGAATCTACTGCTAATCTGGAACTCGTATCTCTGAACCTATAGTGTAACATAAAAAAAAAGCACCATAGTGCAAATGCGTCAGTACAATGAAATGTACTGAGTACACATGTGAGGTAGGCTAATGCAAGGGTTAACATGCATGAATAATGCTAGCTGACTGTCTAACATGAATGCGAGAATACATACATAAATACATAACTGTAACTGACACTGTGATATCGTGATTACTGAATCTGAATACTGATGACATGACATACTAATAACTAATATAATTGATACCATAAATAGTTGTATCTGAATGTAACTGATAACATGGGTGACTGTATATGACAGTATTGAATCTGATGGAACTATCTGTGTTCTTTTACTGAGACTGGTACTGAAACTGTGGGAGGTAGTATTTAACCAACATGCCCCTGATACGCCATTATGGCTGAGTTGGGGTCCAATCTATAACCCTAATTTGAAGGGTATCAATACCGCGCCACTGGAAAAGACAAACTGTGGGCGACCCTTATCTGATAGTATCCCCAAAAGAGAATGGTGGGCCCCTTATCTGACAGTGCTTATCCACCTCATCAACCCTCATCGGACAGTTTTGATGTCTCAACCAATGCTGGCTACATAGTTCTGGAACGCAAGGATGACTTCTAAGGATCACACCCTCATTTGATAGTGTATGTCCCCATCCTTGGGTTCACTCGGTGCTAATTCCTACTCCCATATGAATGGACACTGGACATGATTTACTGAACTGAACATGAGCTAAGTTACTAAGTTTCGTTGACTGACGGAATACTACTGATATTTGACAACTGACTGAGTCATGAGATCATGGAGATTTTTCCTGAGTCATAAGACTATCTGAAGTCTAAGGATTCATAGCTTGACTGAGAGTATCGTGAAAACATGACATGGCTCTAGGTACACAACTAATGTTTCGGGTACAAGTACTCCCAGGACTCGATGGAAGGAAACTGACAAAACATGACTTACTTGAATACATAATAATCATCATAATACATTTACTGAAGCATTTCATCAAACATGTGATAGGCATAAGATTGTACGTACATGGGAATTTCATGATATCATGCTAATTAGACATTTTCCCTTCATCTAGGCATTCAACCAAACACATAGTAGGCATAGAATGTGTAAACGACATCATACAACAATTAACTGTCGTGATTCAATTTCAATTTAATCATTCAAGGGTTTAGTCCTAGGGTTTCATGAATCTATACCGTTACAAATCAACCCATATGGAATTTAACACTCATTTATGGAATAAAATTCAATTACTCATTATCAACATGAAAAAAGGCAGCCCAATCATGAACTTCATAAGAAAATCCATAACTTGAATTTAGAAAATGGATTCTTGGGCTTCATGGACGAAATGAGTCCATGAATGAACACTATGCATACCTTAGTTCATGATTTCGTGAAGATTGATGGTGAAACCTTCTTGAATTTGAATCTCCAATAGAAACCCTAGTTTTTTATTGAGAGGAACTTGAGAGAAAATAGTATATTTTGGGCGAAGAATATCTAAATCACGTGTTATTGGGTTTAAATAGGGGTAGGAAATTGACCCTTTTAACCCTGGACGCGTTATTTAATTTCAGTAAATTTTTCCCAAACTGGGCCCCTGGCGCAACGCGGCGTTATCGCTCCATGTCACTGGAAATTGACAATCGGGAAATTGAGGGATGGCGCGGCGCAGAGCCATCACATTTGCCCTTCCTTCATGACCTGGAACTTTGGCGCGACGCGGGGAAAATTGCGCTGAGACACTGGAAAAAGGACAATTCTAAATTTGAGTGCTGGCACGATGCACCATAATCGCGGACACCTACTGGAAATTGCCAAATGCCATTTCCTCTTATGGCGTGGCGTGCCACTGACTAATATGGCGTTGTTTTATGATGGGAACTTGAAATAGTTATAACTTCTTACCCGGTTATCGAATTTAAGCGAATCATATATCGATGGAAAGCTTATTGAATTTTCCATATGACAAAAAGTGAAAATATTGAAAATTCCTCAAGGAATAATTATCCTTCACTTTAGAAGCTAATACTAGGCATTCTTGGGATGAAATTTGCTAGAAATATTCAGGGTATTACATTACTTCCTTAGCAAAATGGATATAATTGATTGTGTTTTCTATCCTTAGCATGCTTTCAACATATCTTAGAAAATATCAGAGGCTTTTTGTAGTATGTGAATCCCGATAATTTTCAAGCTTTCCTCCAGCTTGCCGATTTGGTCTTTAAGTTTGTCGTTGCCGTCTTTGAAGTTGGTATAGAGTTACTGATATTTTTTTAGCTCGATTAGGAACACTTTCTTCAAAGTTCTAGCATTGTAGAAGGCCTTCAGAACACTTTCTTCAGAAGCCTTAAATGATACATGGAGGGTCGCTATGTTTGTTTTAGGTTAAAATGTGTTGATGCACACTCAAGCAGTGGTCCCAACAGTTGAATAACTCACTTTTAGCGAGCGTTGCTCAATGCAGTTTGCTCAACCAACTTTCAAGGGATTTGATAAATTAATTAGCAAGGAGTTACGTAACATTTGATCTAAACTGACTCTACCAAGCCTATCAAACGTTGCGTAACTCCAAGCTCATTACCCTATAAAAAACCTTTGACCGAGTTAGTGTACAAATCTAACGGACTCAATCTCTCAGCCTTTCTACTAATCTCTCTTCCCCCATATAGAGGATAAGATATCCGCCATACAAAAGTCTACACCATTGGCATAAATTCTTGCCACAGTGAAAGTCTTTAGAAGACATGACTAGTAATCTCTCAATATCACTTTTATGACTTTCTTGATGTCTCTTGCAATTATATTAGAATAGACAAACTAAACTAAGCATAATTGCTCGCTATGTCCATTCTAATATATTGTCTAGAGACGTCAAGATAACCATAAAAATGATATTGAGAGATTACTAGTCATGCCTTCTAAAGACTTTTGTTGTGGCAAGCATTTCTGCTGACGGTGTAGACTTTTGCATGGTAGATATCTTGTCATCTATATGGGAGAAGAGCGATCAGCAGAAAGGCTGAGAGATTGAGCTCATTTCATTTGTCTACTAACTCGGGCAAAGATTTTTGATAGGCTGGATAGAGTCAGTTTAGATCAAACGTTACGTAACTCCTTGCAAATTAATTTATCAAATTCCCTGAAGGTTGGTTGAGCAAAGATGCATTGAGCAACGCTCGATAAAAGTGAGTTATTCAACTGTTGGGACCACTGCTTAAGTGTGCATCAACACATTTTGACCTAAAACAAACTTAGTGACCCTCCATGTATCATTTAAGGCTTCTGAAGAAAGTGTTCTGAAGGTCTTCTACAATGCCAGAACTTCGAAGAAAGTGTTCCTAATCGAGCTCACAAAAGACCAGGAACTTTATACCAACTTCAAAGACAGCAACGACAAACTTGAAAACTCAATCGACAAGCTGGAGGCAAGCTTGAAAATTATCGGGATTTGCATACTACTGCAAGCTTCTAGTCTTCTCCAAGATATGTTGAAAGCATGTTAAGGAAAGATTACACAATCAATTAATCCATATTAGGAAGTAATGATACTCAACCTGCCTTTCAATCTTGTTTGTGATTCCGATCAGGTCAACAGAAGTGGACCTAATCGGAACCACAAACAACAAGGAATGGGATGCAATTTAAAATTCAGAAATTACAGCCTTTTCTTAGATTCTTTATTTTAACTGCAGCTGTTATTGGCACTAGTTTTCTAGACTTACTGTACATCATTTCAACCCTCGATGCTCGCGAGGCTGCTTTCTAGGTCTTCTGTTATTTTCTATCTAGGTGATAATCCCGTCCATGCTACCTAGACGCAGCTCCCTAGAAAAGTGTCCATCTGCATTATTTTTCTTTAAGAGAACAACAGACGGATTTACATTATCGGATACACTTTCATATTTGTACTTGATTCAGATTTCTCATGTTTTAAGTCAATTTCATCGGCCAGATTCGCTAGAAGTTCCTTGCTACCCTATGTCTCCTCTTCAATTAGCTTTCAGATGATATCGTCTTTCATCAACTCCCCTTTCCCTCGCAGGCATTCTCCTTTGGCTCCTTCTGGCGTATAATCATATTCTCGAACAAAACTTCGATATAAATTTGGCCAGGGGAATTTCTATTGGTTTTTCATTCTTGTTTTATGCAGTGCGAGGCTTCGAAGGCCTTCTCAGAGTCCAATGCACACTTAAAGTTAAGTCCAATCGCTATTGGATCTCTGCAATGACACCAAATATTGATCCTTTCTCAAAACTTGATGCGCATAAACATGAGTAATAGCCATCAGTAATTCGTAACAGGGTATCAACACCATCATCATGGGGCCCTCGACTTTATCAATTTGAACCCATCAAACTTAATAGTACAATGCAGAATTTTGTTTTAATGATCAGTGCCTAATCGGTTAAAAACTGCATTCACAAAAGTATTGTACTTTGTGTGTGTTGTCCCAGTGACCTTATCAGTAATACATAACTCCCACATATGAAAGTGGATCCATCCATCTGCACGCATCTTATTCTTCCTAGTCCATCTATGGCTTAAATTAAATAAACAGATGACTAACAAGTTGCAACAGATGCCACATCTGTTTAAATTGTCAAATAATTACAGACATTTATTACGATAAATGATCAATCTGTTGTAACATATGACATATCTGTTGGAAAAATCAAACATATATATCCATCTGTTGCAACAG
Source organism: Capsicum pubescens (assembly GCA_030864215.1). Lineage (NCBI taxonomy): Eukaryota > Viridiplantae > Streptophyta > Magnoliopsida > Solanales > Solanaceae > Capsicum > Capsicum pubescens. The sequence goes on from CM061539.1 coordinate 116,576,379, forward strand.
ATTGTCAATATGTTGTAAGTTATCTAACAAATGGAATATATTTTGCAACAGATTACCCATCTGTTAGATTTATTTTAAAGCAAGTTTCTTTTCTTTTTCAAATACAATAAAAGATAAAATATTGTATTTAGATCCATTTTTTAAATTTACATATTCGAAAAGTCACCAGTTTTATTTAATTAAGGGATGAACAATCATGGTTTTTTTACTAACCCCTTCGAATTCAATCATTTATAAATAGGTCTCTTCTTACTTGTTCATTCTATTACACTTACAAATATGGCTGATCCAGATTCATACAAGAAGATTCATATCGAGTCCTTGCGGGAACTTCAAAGGAAGTTTGATGAACTCCAGAAGAATTTGTCCGACTTCAGATCAAGACTAAGGAGGGCCCTACTGCTGCCGGATGAAAATTGTCCGATTGACAATAATAGTAATACTAATAATAATAATGATAATAAATAATAGTAGTAATAATTAGGTTATGTTTTTTCTTTTAACGTATGTATTTTCCTTTTGTATATCGGATCTACCTAAGGGATTTAAAAATCTATGTTTAGTGGTCGACTTTGAATTTTTAATTCTTATTTAATATTTATTTATCATTCTGTTTATCCCTTATTCTTAACATGTCGACGGTTGGTGGTAGGGATTGAACATTTGTGGCAACAGAGGTTAATCTGATGTGACAGATGGATCATATGTTGCAACAGACGGTTATTAATAAAAAAAAGGTTATTGTTGTTATTGAGAGGATGAAAAGACATGACTTTCTAATTATTTAATATGAAAAATGGTTCGTAAATAAATAATAAGGAAATAAATGATAAACACAATTTATAACCGTAAAAGAACGGTTATTTAATTTTAATAACTGATCGTGACTTTTCACCATTTTTATTTTAAAATTTATTTTTTAAAATTATTTATTTATTATATAATAAAAAAAGTCACAATATTAGATTAATTAACTTATATGATGATTGTTAAGAAAAAGGTGAACAGTCGTAACTTTTTGTCTAAAACACATTCAACAATGTTGTTGATGCATCAAATTCTCCATCTGTTGTGACTGATGTATCAGCTGTTAGAAGAAATAAAAAAAGCTATTAAAACAGATGGTCGATTTGTTGCAATAGATGATTTATCTGATGCCACAGATATACAATTTGTTGCTAGAACTCAATAAAAATGGTTATTATTTTATTAAAGAAACGGTTATTGAAAATGTGTCTTCGATTTTTAAATTGAGAAAAGGTTATTTAATAATAATAAGCTGAAAAGTCATAACTTGTCACAATAATAAAAACTTACTAGCTTGATTTAATTAAGTCATTTCTTTTCACGGAAAATAATAAGGAAATAAATGATAAACACAATTTATAACCGTAAAAAAATGGTAATTTAATCAGAATAATTGACGTTAATATTAAATAGGCGTCATTTCTTTTCACAGAAAATATTTTTGTTTTTGAATCTGTTTTTTTTAATTTATATAATAAAAAAGTCAGCAAATTTAGATTAATGATATGATGATAATTTTTTTTTAAAAAAGATAAATTATATGTTGCAACAGATAGATTATCTGATGCAATAAGTTTTCTATTTGTTGCAACAGATGATATATCTGTTGTCACAGATGAGTTATCTGATGCAACAGATATAGAATCTGTTGTCACAACTCAATAAAAACGGTTCTTGAAAAGAACTAATTAATAATAATAATATGAAAAGTCATGACTTATCACAATATTTCTTAATTTAATTAAGTCATAACTTTTCACAGTAATAAAAAAATATAATTAATAAATGGAGGTGAATAGTTAAATTATATGTTGCAACAGATAGATTATCTGATGCAACATATTTTCTATTTGTTGCAACAGATGATATATATGTTGTCACAAATGAGTTATCTGATGCAACAGATATAGAATCTGTTGTCACAACTCAATAATAATAGTTCTAGGAGAGGACTAATCAATAATAATAATCTGAAAAGTCATGACTTATCACAATATTTCTTAATTTAATTAAGTCATAACTTTTCACAGTACTCAAAAATGTAATTAATAAATGGAGGTGAACAGTCATGCCTTTTTGCCACTCATTCAAATTCAATCCTCTATAAATAGATTCCTCCTTACTCAATCGTTCATTCAACTACACTCTATTTATTTATTGTATCTTATTTTTCATATTACGCCTTCCACCACTTTCTCTTTCCTGACTCAGGTAAGTTTTTTTCTTGTCAATTTGTAGTATACGTTGTATTACATTCGGATATTCTTTTCTTTACTTTTATTTTTACGTTTTTTGTCAATTTATATGTGTTCTAGATATGGCTGATCCAGTGTGGGACGTTGCTTTTCTGCAAGACCCCGTGAATGAACTTCGGATGCAGGTTCGTGACCTGCAATGGGAATTGGGAGCATTTAGAGCAAGGATGCTCTGTGAGATCCGTAGGCTGAGGAGGGCCCTGCTTCTACCGGTTGAAGATTGGTCGGCTGACAATAATAATAATAATAATAATAATTAGATTATTTTTTTCTAAGTCTGTGTATTTTTATTTATTTTTGTTTAATAAAAAAATTATGTTTGATCAACTTTGACGTTTTAATTCATATTTAATTTTCATTTTGTCTATTATTTTCTCAACAAACATGTCAACGATTGGACGTAAGGAATAATTTTGAATCCAGTAGCAATAGCAAGAGTTAAAACATATTGGTTATCTGTTGGGTTTGTGGCAATGACTGATTTGTGTTGTTCCAAATAGATTACTCATTTGTTGCAACAGATAAGCAGTCAGATGCAACAGATAATCAGTCTGATGCAACAGATAACTAGCTTGTTTCAACAGATAACTAGTCTGTTGCACGGCTTTGACGTTTTAATTCATACTCTCTCTGTCTCAAATTACCCGTCCCAAATTGAGATGACATATTGATTAAGAAAAATAATTAATAACATACCTAGTTTACCATAATACCCCTATTAAATGATGTTTATATTTTAATTTGAAGAAAAAGTAATTAATGCAAAGGGTAAAACATGAAAAAAAAATTGTCTCTTCTTGATTAATGAAAAAAGATAAGTAAAATGAGAAATCAAATTAGAAAATTTGGGACGAGTAATTTGAGACGAAGGGAATATTTAATTTTCATTCTGTCTATTATCTTCTCAACAAACATGTCGACGATTGGACGTAAGGAATAATTTTGAATCTAATAACAATAGCAAGAGTTGAAACATATTGGTTATTTTTTGGGTTTGTGGCAGGGGCTGATTTGTGTTGTTCCAAACAGATTACTCACATGTTGCAACAGATAAATAGTCTGATGCAACAGATAATCAGTCTGATGCAACAGATAACTAGTTTGTTGCAATAGATAAATCTTTTGTTGCAACAGATTACCCATCTGTTGGATTCATGTTACGGGCACTATAGAAGCATAAACATGAATCCAAGTCTTCCATTGCAACAAATTACTCCTCTGATGCACCAGATGAGTGATCTGTTTAAATTGTGGGCACTTATGTTGGAGATGATCGGGTCCTATCCATTGTTGGAAAAAAACCAGTAATTATGTACTCAAATGACAAATTCGAATAAAAATCATAATTTTACTTACCAAAGTCCCCTATGAAGCAGTGCCAAAGTGGAAAGTGATGTAGGAAACAAAATTTGACCTAAGAAATTGGTCAGATAGCAGCAGTAGTTGTAACAACAACAACAATGGTCGACAAGAAAAAGATGAAGATGATAATGAAGTAGAAGATGATGATAATGAAGCAGAAGATGATGAATAAAACAGCAACAACAATGAGCAATAATAATCGTAAAGAGAGAGAAAACAACAGCGAATGAGAAGAGAGAGAAACGCGCATTTTTTTCCACTATTTTCTGTTATATTAACTAACATTTGGATCAAAATATAAATTAAAAAATTTATGAGTTATTTTCAAATTTTTTCAACTTTTTATTATCATCTTCACATAATTATTAAGACTTTATATGACCTGCGCCTCATTTTAAAACTATTTTTGTCAGGTACAACCCAAAACCCACTTCGTATGGTTGTTATTAAATACTGTGAAAACAGAGTTACCTTTCTGTTTTTCTGTGTCTTCTCTGCTTGCTCTGTTCCACTTTTGACCATCTCATCATTTTCAGGTGCGATTCTATTTTCTTCCCTTTTTTAATGCGTAATTTCTGTTTTATTTTTTAATGAATTCAGATGCATTTGTAAATCCAATCATCCTGTAATTTCTTCGTTTTACCCTAATATATGTACTGTCCCAAATTCTGCCAACTTTATATGAGATTTAAGGTCAAATTGTTTTGAGTATTGTAATGAAATCGGCTTGAATAGACCAAAGTGAATATTATGACTGATTAAATTACTATACTTCCTGTTTCAATACCCAGAATGAACTTTTCTAATTGGTAATTTTGTGTTTTTGTATTTTTAAAACAAAGTTTTTTTTATAAATAAAAACAAATAGGGTCTGCGCAAAAGTTATTGGGTTCTGTGTGCTTCTTATTTCTGCATACAGAAAATATGATTGATCTAAATACAAACATTTCTTTTGTTCTTGTATTTCAAGATAATTGCAGATGTCACGTCCTAAAGCATATTTGAATTTTGTTTAACCTGATAAATGTTTCTTATATAATGGAGTTTTGGAAATGGATACATCGTGATCATACATTATTTCATGTTTATTTCAAGGATAAAGATAGAATCTGTTTTAACTTTTTCAGTGTTCCTTTCCTTAAAATTGGCCTCGACATTTCATGATTTGAGAAGTATTAATGTGGTGATAGTTTAATGGACTTGCAACAACAACGTACCTAGTGTGATTCCACAAGTAGGGTCTGGGGAGGGTGATGTGTACGCAGACCTTAACCCTACCTTGGGAAGTTGAGAGGTTGTTTCTATAGACCCTCAGCCCAAGTAAAAACATTGCAAAACAGATTGAAAAACGAAAACAACGGGAGTGAAGAAACCAAGACAAAATGCTAAAGAATGCATGCCAAAGCATACTAAAAAGGAATAGTCACTACAACAAAATAATATGATGGTCCAACTGCAAGAAACATTAAATAGTAACAAAAACGGAGTAACAAGTAACTCCTAGAGTAATACTATGATTACTAGTATGGAAAAAAAGCGAGATAACTCTCAACTACCTAACTTTGTTTTTAGCTCATATCAGTTTTGAATGATTTAGTCTTGTTGATTTAATCAGGTTAAGTCGCGTTTACTTGGGATTTGAACGGTGTCTATATCCATGTATTTGGGTCATTTCACAGCAGAAGTCACAAGTCTTTCTCCCAAAGCTACAGAGAAAGATGTCTCTGAATTTTTCTCTCACTGTGGTGAAATTGAACAAGTGGAGATCATCAGGTAGCTTTTCATTTGTTCGAGTTCTCCTGCAATTTATGCTACAGCATAGGTGTGATTTCGAGCTGATTATTGTCGGTGCTGTAAATTTTTGTTTGGCAATTGTTTTCAGAATTTGTCTACCTAAGGCGAAGATTTGATGCACGTGCTTAATCTATAGTATTTTGTTTGCATGTCCTATTGAAATTCTGCCTTATGAAATATGTCAAATAAGACATGTCTTGCCACTTTTTCCCTGTGACGTCTTTGGAGCATCATGAAATGTCAACAAGTGTTTTTGTGTTCCATAATTTCTGAGATGTTTGCATAGAGAGAACAAGGTCAGCATCCGATAATGTTTGATGTTGACAAACCCATGTGCCTGTGCCTCTTGTGAACATTGAAATATATGATCTCAATGTCCTGATACTCACTATAAGGCCCTCCAAACTTTCTCCATAAAAAATGTTTAACATTTAAACAAAGGAGCAGATAGAGAGATTTCAATGCTATTTAGCTGTGCGAGAAAAGATGGATGTTCTTTGGCCTACCTGATTTCAAGTGTTGCCTTTTATGAATGCAGATTGAGTGAATATGCTTCTATAGCCTATGTTACATTCAAGGATCCTTATGCACTGGAAACCGCACTTTTACTCAGTGTAAGTTTCTGCTTTACTCAGCTGTTATGTTAGTTCTACTTAGCAGAAAAAATCTGCAAGGTGAATGATGATACATATTTAATGCTTCATGTCTATGTGCTATTGAGACAGGTTTATATTTATCACCACCGTGATGAACATCAGTACGATCCTTTTCAGCAATTTCTGTAAAATTAAAGGGTTAAGACTTTTTGACCAAACTTTCAAAAAGATTTTTTTGTTGGCTTGCTTATTTATATATCCTTTAAAGCTTATAATTTCTTTGTTTAAACAGGGAGAGGTTAAATTGTCTAACCTAAATAAGAGCTTGCAGTAACTTTCTAAACTCAAGCTTTAGAAGAGTGAATGAAAAATTTTGTATTTATGTCCAGATTCCTTAAACATGAATTCTCTTTGTATTGTTTGAACTTCTAATTATGACTGTTGTCTTGTTCTTTTCACTTCTAAGTGTTCGAGCCTTTTGATTAGCTGAACACAGATTAATAGCCTTTGTGCAACACCTGGAAGGTCCTTTTAAAGAGCTCTGATGTGCTATCCTATTTGGACATGTTCTTATTAAACATATTTTTAATATCCACAACAAAATGCAGCGTAGACTCCCTCGTTTAATCTGTTATGCCAATTAAATCTATTATCTCTCTTGATAATGGGATCAATTTTATGTCTGACACAATATGCTGTATTTAAATCCAATATCATTCGGTACATTACTACTTACAAGGTTGCTATAACTTTGACTCTCATTTGGTTTTATTCCTTTTTAGGAGAAAACAGGACTTCGTAAGAGCAATTGATGCTATGTGAATAAGCTTTAGTGATAAAATATGTGACCACCACCTATATCATTCTACTTGATTTAGTTTAATCAAGAGACAAACAACTCTGAGTGATAGCACTAAGCAATACATAAATTCCAAATACATTTGACTGCTAGACATACTTTTTTATTTTTTATTGTTGCAATGAGTTAATTTGATCTATCTTGTATTTTCGCTGTGCAAGTATATGTGATTGTTGTATATTTTTGAACTTCTGGAAAAGTTAATAAGGTAAAATAACTATTTTTGTAAAAGCTGCCAGTTATTTGTGTACCCACCCACCATAGAGGATGTAGATCATTGACTCTAGGACATGGGATTATGCAAACTAGTCTTTTTGCTATATCATTTTTTTTATTCACCATCCGCATTTAGGGACGCCTTGGTACTAGTGCTTGAGTTGTGTATACCAGTTTCCTGCTTTTATATAATATTCGTTTGAAATTAACGTTTTAATTCCATATCTAATTTTCTCGTCGTTGTTGTTCTCTTTTTCGGCATTTTCCTTGTTCTCTCTGTTTTTAGTTGGACATATGTGCATCAAGTGAAATGGTAGGTTTATGTTTCAGATAAGTAGCTATAACGTTTTAGTGTTGATTCAGGAATCCACTATGTTAGATCAATGTGTTCGTATATCTCGCTTGGAAGCACATGTAGATGAATACGATCCTTGGAGTAACCATATAGATATGGTGGAGAATGGAAGCAGCTCAGCGGTAGAACTTTCCATTTGATCTCTTTTTTGGTTAAATTTTGCTTTATTTGTCTAGACAATCAACTCCTTTATTGCCTGTCCATGAGAGTAAATGAAAATAAAAATATGATATCATTCGTGAGTAAATTAATAAGAGTATGATCTCAGTGGCAGTTCTGCAAAGAGTATCCAATTCATGATCTGAGCTTCTCATGGCTTGCTTGCTTTGGTGAGCTAGAGCCGAGGATTTATAATTAACATAGCTTATTTTACTATTCTTCTTTTGTTTTTGTTTTCCTGGTAAAAGTATTTGTTGATTATCACAGTTATTGAGTTCCCTATAATTCAGTTAGACTGTAGTTAATTAATTCGTCCATAATTAATTTGGGGAAAGGTCATTCAGAATGTTATAAACTCTATTGACTGAAGTATGTCAGTAGAGATGTAAGAACAAAGTTATTCTTCACAACTCTCTCATATCGTCTTTCTTTCTTCTTTTTTTGTTTTCTTTTTTTGTTCTGCTATTTTCCACTTCTCTCTTTATGCTTAGCTTCCCTGATATTTTGAAATTTTGCTGTAAATTAGACGGTCTCCCATACAAATCAGTTTGTTTCAACTCCTGGAGAAGCTGTGACCATGGCACAACAGGTAGTTGAAACCATGATAGTGAAGGGATATCAACTAAGTAAGGATGCTCTAGCGAAAGCGAAAGCTTTTGATGAGTCTCATCAGGTGGCATCTACTGCAGCAGCAAAGGTGGCAGATCTCAGCAAGAGAGTTGGGCTTACTGATAAAATTCAATCTGGCATGGAGACTGTAAAATGCGTGGATGAGAAGTACCATCTTTCTGAGCTTACCATGTCCGCTGCCTCTTATACAGGGAAAACAGCGGTGGCTGCTGCAAATGCTGTGGTTAGCAGTAGTTACTTCTCCAAGGGAGCTCTTTGGGTTTCAGATGTTTTGAATCGGGCTGCCAAGGTTGCTGCTGACTTGGGTAATAATGGTGTCAAAAAAGGAACAGTTCCCATGGAAATGGACCAAATTGGTAAATATGGCTGACGCAATGTTTGCCCACATGGAATTGTCCAAAGGTGTAAGCTTTTCATGGAATCAAAAAATGTGAATATGAACAATTTTAGCTCGTTGAAATGGGAGTGCCGTGTTACCTAATTCATACTCATGGTAACATGTTGATATCCTGCAGTCATTACCGTGGTTTAATCAATTTGATTTCTTTTACTCGTGGGAGTTCAATGTAGGTAATATTCTTGATTGGATTACAAGTTGATCAAACGTCATGTTTTTCAGTGAGCTGGTATTTAATCATTAGTTAATGATAGGTGTTATTGATAGCTTATCTTCTTACATTCGGTAATTGCTAGCACACTGCTGCTTTCAATGTGCCTAGACTTGCGCAAGTCCTAGAGCCGGGAAAGCTGGGTAAGCGATTGCTACTTTCATGTGGATGACGCACTAGTATTTATAATTAAGACGATTCAACTACTTTGAAATTGCCTCCGCCTAGTACAGCACTATAGTCCATCACAAACAGAATCCTCCATTTTCTGCCAATTGCTGGAAAAGTCATTCGTTTGAACCTTATCAACCATGTTTTTAGTTGGATAAGTGCTACTGCTACTAAATCTGGTGGCTTGATGATATTTGCATCAATTTAGGTTGTTGAACCTTGCCCATCAGCAGCAGAAGAGAAGTCAGGACCTAGAGTCTGGGTTTAGAATGAATGTGCTCTTAATATATGTACATATTTTAAATTCTTTTGCACGAGTTTACATAGTTTACGTTGAAAATAATGCTTCAGTTGAACTCATAGACTTGCCTTAGAAGTTAGATCCGCCCCTACCTATCAGTTTAGGCTTGCACCTTGCTCATCTATGTCCTTGTAAATAGATAGCACCGTAAAAACTGATTGACAAGTTAATCACGTAAAAAAGGACACCGTGTAAGCCCATTCTCGTTGCATTCTGGGTATTGTTGGACGTCACAATCTCCTTCAAATTCTTCTTCATCATACTCTGCTTCATAGTAGATTTTACATCTCCTCAGCCCTCACAAACTCCATCTTCTACCCTTACACAACTTCCTACTACCTTCTTAAGCTGCCCAACCCCACCAATGTATTTCTCCCCAAAACTAATATCCTTGGCAGCAAAACTCCTCCACTGTGTTCTTCCCCTAGTAGTAACTCTTTCAACTCGTCCTTGAAGCCTGCATGCATCGACTCACTATCACCTAGTCCCTTCAAAATCCTCCGAACATGACAGCAATCCTTGGTTTTCCTCACCCTCGCAATCTTGTAAAGTAAAGAACCAGCTTTTCTTTACCATGTTGCACCAATTTATGCTCTGTTACTTCACAGTTTGATTTCAGTCGGTAAGTTGATCATACGGACTGGCTAAAACATGGGGTTAAAAAAAGAAGCTGCGGACATGATGAGGAGATTTAAGAAGATTAATATCTGCAAGATCTCCACCAATTCCCAAACATTGACAATCTCTTGCTCACCAGGAGAAGTTGTAATTGGAGTCTTAGGAATCATTTTTGGGATTTTCTTCATTGATCATTTGAGACCATGTTTCCAACTCTTCTTTGTTAATTTTCCCTTCATTAGTGCCGCCTCTTTTGAACAATATTAGAACATATGCTCCCGGAGGAGCAAGCTGGATGGGCAATGGATTGGGTAAAGATTTTGAGATTAAGTAGAAAAATCAATTGGTTATATGGAGGGTATGAGTTTGGAGTAGGCTAATTTGTTATAGTCAATTGGTCTGGGGATCAATAGTTGTAGACTTGTAGTCCCAATAAGCTGATCAAACACTCCAAAAATAGTTACACATGGTGGTCCATACTATATTGTTTTTCCGATATGTAAGTACCAAATTATCTTTTAAATGAGTGGTGATGAGAGTTTCACATGTCTTTTCGTTTAAATAAATGATGGTGAGGATTCCAACAAGTCATGTCATTAAAGATAAAACATGTTAGTACCTATTTTCTGATACCAATTTGGCATAGAACAGCCACGTATGACAATTAATCAGGTGTTCTCAGGTGTGAAATGCCACATTGGATGGCTGAGCTGGACGATAACACACTTTTGGCCTGATCACAGATTTGGCGGGAAAAGTAGTTATGGTTGTTAGTGTGTGCATTTTTACTGTGTATTGCATTTTCTTTTCATTTCTTTTCTGCATAGTATTAATAAGAGTGAAATACATTTGTAAGGCATGAATTGAAGATTTATCTCAATACACTTCTCATTTCTCTCTTACTCCTTCTGTCCTCCTCTTTCTGTTCTTCATTCTCTTTTCTTCTTTAAGTTCTACCTACCAAATTCTCTCTTGATAACTCATTCTGGTATCAATTGGTATCAGAGAGACAGGTTACGAGCAAGCCATGGGACCACGAAAAAATACCAAAACCATTTCAGAAGCAGCAGAGTACAATATTCATGAGCAATTTGAGAATTTGGCTGCTCAACAGCTAGATCTACGAATTGCTGTGGAGGAAAAACATCAGGAACTGAAGCTGGACATGAAGCGTAAACAATTGGGGATGATGCGTGTGGTACAGGCGTTGAAGGCCTCAATTGATGGAATTCATTTGCAGCAGCAAGCTAAGGAGAGGTTTCCTACTTCAAGCTCAACTGAGCCACCCCTAACTACAAGATAGGGAATTTTGGGTCCTAATCCATTTCACACCGGTAATCACGAAATCATAATTTGCTTTTTTCGCGCTTCAATGGCAAAAATTCGAAGACACGGTTGTACCGGATAGAACAATATTTTGTTATAGATGAAACCCCGATAAATCATAGACTAAGATTGGTGGCTATGAACTTAGATGATGAGGCTCTAGCTTGGCATCAGGCTTATTTAAGATGTAGGGATCCACCTAATTTGCCTGGTTGGGAAGAATATTTGAGGGCAATTACTGAAACTTTTGGTGATGATTTTGTTGATCCTATGTTGGAACTTAAGCAACTGAGGCAAATTGGATCTTATAGGGACTTCCAAATGGCATTTGATAGATTGTTAGCACAATGTAATCTAACTATGACTCAAGCGATTTCCTGTTATTTAGGTGGATTGAAGGAGAAATTGGTTGGAACTATATTGATGCACAAACCTCAAACCTTACCTAAGGTATACAGGTTGGCTAGATTAGATGAAGCCACTCAGATCGCTAATGCTATATCCCAAAGATCAGTTGGGTTACAGGCAAGAATTTCTAAAAAACAACAACATAAGGCACCTGCTGCAAGGCCTCATCAGACCAACTATAATAAAGGGACTAGGCTGGATTTGCCTCCTGCTACTGGAGCTAATGGAAGCAATCCTAGAAGGACTATCTCTCCAGCTAAGATGCCAGCTAGAAGGGCTTAGGGTTGTGTTACTTCTGTGACGAGAAGTATAACATTGGGCATAAGTGCAACTTGCCTAAACAGTTATTTATATTGGAGTTAGATAGCCCTGAGATAGACAAAGAGGAACAGGTGTTAGAACAAGTTCCTATTGATAATAGAGATGGTGAGAAAGACACCATAATCAATAGTGATACTCCATTAATCTCCTTATGTGCTCTCGCCGGGATCCAAGGTGCTCAAACTATTCATGTGCTAGGCTATTGTGGCAAAAAAATAGTGCAAATTTTGCTTAATGGAGGAAGTACACATAACTTTATTAAAAAAGAGGCTGTGAAAAGGTTGGGATGTGTTGTTGTTCCTACCCCTCAAAGTTATGTGAGTTTGGGTAATAATGCTAAGGAAGCTACATCTGGTGTGGTTAGAGATTTTGAGTGGCTGCTGTAGGGATAAACATATCAGTCTGACTTAATAGTTTTTCCTATTGAAAGGTATGACATAGTTTTGGGAGCCTTGTGGATGAAGACACTTGGTCTGGTGACTATGGAATTTAATGAGCTCACTATGCCCTTCACTCACCAGGGGAAACAACATGTCCTTAAGGGAGTGCATGAAGATTTCAGATTAGCTAGCTCTAAGGCTGTAAACAAGTTACCAGGAAATAAAATTGAGTTTTTCATGTTACAAATGTTACCAGTTCAAGGTGGTGCTGAGCCTGGAGGACTCAATTGTTCACTACAGTTATTGAAAGAAGAAATTATAGCACCAGAAATAGTTGAACTAACCAACCAGTACAAGAAGATATTCCTTGAGCCTACAGCCTTACCTCCACAAAGAGGTTCCTTTGATCATAAAATTCCTCTACAGATAGGGGTGAATCCTGTCAATATTAGACCGTATAGATATTCAGCTATGAAGAAAGATATTATAGAGAAGTTGGTTAATGACATGCTCCAGGAAGGCGTTATCCAGTATAGAAACAGTCCATTCTCTTCTCCGATAGTTGTTGTGGGAAAAAGAGATGGTACATGAAGGTTATGCGTGGATTATAGAGAGCTCCATCAGTGCACCATTAAGGATAAATTCCCTATTCCTATCATTGATGATCTTTTAGATGAATTGGCAGGAGCAAGGATATTTTTCTAAAGTAGATTTGAGGTATGGTTATCACCAGATCAGGATGGTAGTTGATGATGTTCCAAAAACTGCCTTTAAGACACATATGAGACATTATGAGTTCCTAGTTATGCCCTTTGGCTTGACAAATGTCCCATCCATATTTCAATGTTTGATGAACCATATTTTCAAGCAACACTTGAGGAAGTTCGTATTAGTATTTTTTGATGATATTTTAATTTACAACAGATCATTACAGGATCATTTTAGCCATTTAAGGTTAGTTTTTGACCTTATGATCCATCACCAGCTGCTGGCAAAACAATCCAAGTGTGTGTTTGGTGTATCTAAGGTTTAGTACCTTAGGCCATTTTATTTCTTATGAAGGAGTTGCAACAAACCATAGGAAGATTCAAGCAGTTAAGTGTTGGCCTGTCCCTATTAACCTTAAGCAGCTGAGAGGTTTTTTGGGTCTTGCTGGTTATTATAGGAAATTTATTAAGGGATATGGTTGCATAAGCAGACCACTCACTGATTTGTTGAAGAAGGATAATTTTTTATGGTCTGACAGTGCTACTCAAGCCTTTCATGAGTTGAAATCAACATTGATATTTGCACCTGTTCTTGCTCTACCTGATTATTCCATTTCATTTGTTGTTGAAACAGATGCTAGTGGTAATGGTATTGGTGCTGTACTTATGCAAAATGATCATCCCATAGCTTTCCTTAGAAAAGGTTTATCTACATGTCATGTTGTTTTTTCTATGTATGAAAAAGAACTATTAGCCTTAGTGTTTGTTGTGACCAAGTGGTCTCACTACTTACTTGGCCAACACTTCATTCTTCCAACTGACCAGAAGGCATTAAAGTACTTATTGGAGCATAAATTACATACTAATTATCAGATCAGGTGGTTGGCCAAGTTGTTGCCTTTTGACTTTGAAATTCAGTATAAGAAGGGTAAGAAAAATTTGGTTGCTGATGTTTTATCTAGAGTTCAAGGTGCAGAACTCATGTCCATGATGGTTTCTTCAGTCCAAGCTGATTTATGGGTTGATATTCAGGCTAGTTGGACTAAGGATCCTACATTGCAGGCTTTTATTCAATCTTTACAAATTCAACCTCACAAACATTTCACTTGGCTTGGTGATCAGTTAAGGAGGAAAGGGAAATTAGTTATTAGTGATGATGCTACTCTCAGGAATAAGATCTTATCTCTGTGGCATTCTACACCTACTGGTAGGCATTTAGGTATTGATGCTACTACTAGGAAAGTTTTGGCTTATTTCTATTGGAGGGGTATTAGGAAAAACATAGTTATATTTGTGCACAAGTATGTTGTGTGCCAAAGGAACAAATATGATACTTCAGCTTCCCCAGGATTACTTCAGCCATTACCTATTCCTGCCTTGCCTTGGGCTGATATTTGCATGGATTTCATTGAAGGTTTGCCTAAGTCCAAGAGTAAGTCTTTTATTTGGGTTATAGTTGATAGATTGACCAAGGTTGGCCACTTCATTGCATTGTTTCATCCTTATAGTGCTCAATCTTTTGTCCCCATTTTCTTGGATAACATCTTTAAGTTGCATGGTTTTCTTGCTACCATCACTAGTGACAGAGACCCTATATTATATTCATTAGCACCTTTTGGAAAATATTTTTATCTACTCAAGGAGTGACATTATAGACTTCTACATCCTACCACCCTCAAACTGATGGTCAGACTGAAGTTTTAAATAGGTGCCTCGAAACTTATCTTAGGTGTTTCTGTACAGATGCCCCTGCTGATTGGGTATCTTAATTAGCATTGGCTGAATGGTGGTACAATTCTAGCCCTCACTCTGTTATTCACACTTCTCCGTTTAAGTTGTTGTATGGTTATCCACCACCTCTGCACCTTCCTTATGTTCCTGGTGATTCTGAATCTGATGTTATTGAGGACATGATGTTACTTCGACAGTTCAAGCTGCAACTAGCTAAGTTTCACTTACATAGAGATCAACAAAGAATGTATTCTCAAGCCAACTCACACAGGTCCGATAAGCAGTACAAGATTAGAGATTGGGTGTATGCCAAACTCCAACCTTATAGACAATTTACTTCATCTACTTTCCCTTATCACAAGCTCATTTCTAGGTATTTTGGTCCCTACCCGATTGTAGAACGGGTTGGGGATGTGGCCTACAAACTTCTTCTTCCTCCTGAGGTGCAAATCCATCCAACTTTCCATATTTCTCAACTTAAATTCTGTCATGAACTTCCCTCCACTATAATCCACCCTCCTGTCATTAACTTATCCAATCCTCTTTGTCATGAACCTGTGTGTATCTTGGATCGACGTATGGTCAAACGTCGTAATAATGCAGTAACTCAGTGGCTTGTACAATGGTCTGGTCTCGATCAATCTTATGCTACTTGGGAGTTAGCTTCTATTATGCAAACCAGGTTTCCTTCCATCACCCTTGAGGACAAGGGTGTTTCTCCACTGGGGTATTGATACCAATTTTGCATAGAATAGACACGTATAACAATTAATCAGGTGTTTCAGGTGTGAAATGCCACATTGGATAGATGAGCTGGACGATAACACACTTTTGGCATGATCACAGCTTTGGCGGGAAAAATAGTTATGGTTGTTAGTGTGTGTATTTTTACTGTGTATTGCATTTTCTTTTCATTTATTTTCTGCATAGTATTAATAGGAGTGAAACACATTTGTAAGGCATGAATTGAAGATTTATCTCAATACACTTCTCATTTCTCTCTTGCTCATTCTGTCCTCATCTCTCTGTTCTTCACTCTTTTTTCTTCTTTAAGTTCTACCTGCCAAATTCTCTCTTGATACCTCATTCTGGTATCATTTTCTTTATAGGTTACTAATCTATCTTTATTATGCATAGTAAACAATTATCTTAAGTGACCTAATAGTGTTAAATTCTTTTACATTGTTAGTGTACAAAAATTAAACCGCGTTATTAATATAGTCTAGGTGGTTTAAACAGGAAGACAGAGTAATGTCAAAGTTCAAAATCAAGTATTGAGCTAAGAAGAAGATTAGGGTCCAAGATGATCACAAGTCAGGTAGTTAGTGTGATTAAGGAGTTAGTTATTAGAAGTGACAACTGGATTGTTCCAGCTGTACACTAACAATACTCCTATAAATACATGTAGCAGCTCAGTCAAGTAAAAGTGAATGATATAGAAGCAATTCAGTTAGTTTCTTCTCTTCCCCTCTTTCTCTCTTCTCTAAGTTCAGTTACTACTTAAGAATAAAGCATAGAACTACTACTCTGCTAAAAGATATAGTTGTTAACATGGTATCAAAACCTACTCACGCTGATTGAAGGTTGTAATCATCAACGAAGAACATTGATACAACACTTTCAGGTGAGGCGAATAGGTTTGTAACAAGGTAGTAGTTGTTCGAAGAGTATCTGGATTTCGCGAAAATTATCAATGGCGATTAAGAATGAGTCAAATGCACAACCTACTCCTGCAAATTCAAGCTTCCACAGAGGTGAAATTGATTACAATCATCCTTTGTATCTCTATCCTAATGACACACCAGGTAGTTCTCTAATCTCACTTGAATTAACTGAATCTGAGAACTATGCCTTATGGAGTAGGTCAATGGCTCTAGGATTGGTAGGAAATATTAAATTAGGTCTTGTTGATGGTAGACATTCTAAAGATAAGTTCCCAGAATCACTGCATGAACAATGAGAGAAAGTGAATGCAGTGGTACTGTCGTGGATCATGAATGCAGAAAGACCTTTTGAGTAGAATTATCTAAGCTTCAAATGCTCATAAGGTATGGATTGATCTAAAGGAACCATTTGATAAAGTTGATGGTTCAAGAATTTTCTTTCTACATAGAGAAATTGCGACTTTAACTCAAGGCACCTTATCTGTGACTGATTATTTTTCAAAAATGAGAAATCTGTGGGATGAGTTTGATGCACTTATGCCCTGTCCAGGTTGCAATTGTTCTGAGTCTAAAAGCTATGCTCAACATTTTGGGTATCAAAGAATTTTGCAGTTCTTAATGGGTTTTAATGAAACCTATTCTCAATGTAGAAGTCAGATACTCATGTTTTCTCCAATTCCCCCATTGAACAAAGTATACTCCATGATAGTAGAACATGAAAGTCAAAGATCTATTGCTAGTTTTTCTCAGGTTAATCAGGTGTCAGATTCTATGGAGGCTGCAGCTTTTTTCACTCATAGAATGAGAGTTAGTCCTAACTATCGAGGAAACAAGGGAAAAATTATAAATGGTGGTACATCGGGAGGCAATCAAATGTACAATACTGGTGGAAACAACTTGAGGCCAACACCACTCCGAAAAAACTCTATTGTCTGTGTTTTTTGTGGTTATAATGGTCATACTAAAGATCATTGTTACAAACTGATTGGCTACCCTCCTGAATGGCCAAAGGTTAAGAAGAAAATCTCATGCCAATTTGCCAATCAGGTGGGAAGCCAAGTGTCAACAGAATCACACAATCTGACTACTGCATCTCAGGGTGAAGCTCTACAAGTGCCAGTACAATTTACTCAGGATCAGTACCAACAGATCATGGTGTTGTTAAACAAAGGCAATAATGAGAAGTCACAACCTCAGTCGAGTACTGCAGGTATCACCATTGCTTCTCTTGTCAATAGTGTACATCAATGCAGTGTTAATAGTGTGAATAAACTGGTTGCTGGACCTGCTAATGATGTATGTGCCAGGTGGATAGTAGACACCATTGCTACTAACCACATGACATTTAAATCACAGATGTTATGTAGTCATCAGGGGTTCTCAACACCTAAAACAAGTACAGTACATCTTTCCACGAGTAGTGAAGTCTCAGTCTCTCACACAGGGAATGCTGTGGTGCTGGGTTGACACTCTATATCTGATGTTCTGTATTTACCTGATTTTAGATTCAACTTGTTGTCTGTATCTAAATTAACTAGGGAGTTATAGTGCTCAGTGAGTTTTTTCCCTGATTTCTGTATCTTCCAGGATCTCTATACTGGCATGGTGAAGGGGATTGGTAGAGAAGATCAGGGATTGTATGTCTTGGAAGGCAAACCTATGACAAATATGCATGTTCAACCATGTGTGAATAAGGTTGCAAATAATGTGCAGCAAGTATCAGATTCCAGTGTTCTTTGGTATTATAGAATGGGGCATGCTCCAGTAGCAGTGATAAAAAAACATGCTGACCTGAAGCATTTGAGGTTTGAAGATCATGTTTGCACTGTGTGTCCCTTAAAAAAACACATAAAACTTCCATTTCAACTTAGTAGTACTGTGTCCAAGTCCATATTTGATCTTTTACATTGTGATGTTTGGGGTCCATATAGAGTACCTACTCATAATAAAAAAAAAGGTACTTTGTCACAGTAGTAGATGACTTCTCTAAATACACCTGGTTGTTTCTAGTTCAGTTTAAGTCAGAAGTTGTAGTTGTAATAAGAAACTTTCTACTCAAAATAAAGAATTTGTTTGGTACATCAGTGAAAGTGTTGAGAACTGACAATGCTTGTGAATTTTTTAGTCATGAGTTTAGAACCTTATTGTCTGATCATGGCATTCTTCATCAAAGTTTATGTGTTTACACTCCCCAACAGAATGAAGTGGTAGAGAGGAAACATAGAATCGTACTAGGTGTGTCCAGGTCACTGAGATTCCAAGGTGGAATTCCATTAAAGTTTTGGGGAGAATGTGTGGAGGCTGCTACATATTTACTTAACAGACTTCCTTCCAAGCTGCTTAACTATAAAGCTCCTTATGAGTTGTTTTATCAGTATCCTCCTTCTCTATCTCACTTAAAAGTGTTTGGATACCTTTGCTATGCTACCAATGGTCCAGTCTCAGACAAATTCTCTCCCAGAGTTGTTCCTGGTGTGTTTATGGGTTATGCATCCACTCAAAAGGGCTACAAGGTGTATGATCTTCATGACAAGTCCTTTTTTATTAGAAGAAATATAGTATTCACAGAATCAGTCTTTCTTTTCCTGCATGTTCACTCTACTAGTTCTCCTCTATTTCCTGTTCTTGAACTTTCCTTCTGTGATTCTACTCAATCTCATTTCCCCAGTCAATCCTCTGAAGAAAAGGAGTCCCTTAGGTTTCTCTCTTCACCTGTAGAGGTGGTCTCTCCTAGTGTGCATCCAACTACTTCTCCTGAGTCCTCTCCCACTACTTTACCTGCTTCAAATGAGTCCTCTCTCATCACTTTACCTACACCAGTTCCACCTCCAAGAAAATCTACAAGAGTTACTAAACCTTCTATGTGGCTTACAGATTTTTTCACAACTAAATCAGCTTTTACTTCCTCCTTTAATCAATGTCTTTACCCTGTATCATCTTATGTATCTTACTCCCATCTGTCACCATCCTATCAACTTGCTTTATCTGTATACTCTTTTATCTCTGAACTAACTTTGTTTCCTGAAGCTTCTAAAGATCCAGCCTGAGTGCAGGCCATGAAACTTAAAATTGCTACTCTAGAAGATAATCACACTTGGTCCATTATGGACCTACCTCCCGATAAAACTCCTATTGGATGTAAGTGCGTATACAAAGTAAAGTATAGAGCTTCTGGTGAAGTGAAAAGGTACAAAACTAGGCTTGTCGCTAAGGGTTATAGTAAAAAAGAAGGTGTGGATTATTCTGATACTTTTTCCCCTGTTGCTAAGATGGTCACTGTGAGCTCTCTTATTGTACTTGCTGCCTCTAAAAACTGGATGATCTATCAGATGGATGTTCATAATGTTTTTCTGAATGGTGATCTTTTAGAAGAAGTGTATATGTCTATTCCTGAAGGTTTTACCAGACAGGGGGAGTGTCTCAAGGTCTGTTGTAACACAGCGTATTCAAGTACGTGTATTGGTCTTATTTATATGGAATTAATTTTTTATTTTATTTATACCAGAATTTTCCCGTCAATGGTTCCATGCGAAGGTTATTGAATAAGCTTTCAAACGATATAAAGATTTCCAAAAACGGATAGGTTTCGGATATAATCGAGCACGTTCGAAACTATAAAACGGTGGCCTGGATATTTGGGAATAGTAAATGTGTAGGAAAATTTCCTGCACAAAAACTACTGAGGCCAGCCAAATTTTTGGGTCAACTTCAGATGATCATAACTCCCTTAATATAATTAACTAGGAGAGCTGCGACCTATGAAAAGAAAGATCTTTGAGTATTCTTTCCTATGCAATTGGTTTCATCCAAATCCAACGTCTGAGTAAGGATTTATCCTCATTTTACTTCAGCCTATCAAAATGGATTTTTAGGGTCAACTTCAAACGACCATAACTCCTTGTACATGACGAACTGGGTGGCCTACTTTATATGAAATGAAATCCCTTTGAATTATACTTCCAACGATACTAATTTCACCCAAATCCGATATCGGAGAAATGAGTTATGGTTGATCTACTTTAGCTTATCAAAACAGTCCACCAAAGGACAGATTTGACATTATTTAAATTTTAAAGGCATTTTGGCCATTTCCTATTATATTATGGATGGGAATATGTGTATATATACATGTATATGAGTTCAAAAACTCATTTTCATCATCAATCATTGAGAAAGAACAAACCCTAGCCAAATTTGACCTTTAAATTACTTTTGATTCAACCGTAGAAATTCCAAAGTAATTCGATAACTGTGTTTGTCATCTCGAGAGCTTCGAACGACACCTATTATTTGTGCAAACAGGATTGCATAATCAAGAGGTGAATTCTAAGGTATGAATATTGTTTGCCTTTGTTCTTTTTCATATGTATATGTGTGATAGAGGATTATATGTATTGGTTGTTATTGAAAGATGATGGAAATAGGGTTATGGACTATTTTGCATAGTTTGGTTGTATTGAATTAAGGAAGGTGGATATTGTAATTGAGTTATGAAAGTTGGATATGGTGATATACTATTGAATTAATGAATATTTATTTCTATGGCTCAATTTGGTTTAATGGATTGGTTGGAAGGATAAATGAATCCAAACTTGCTATTGGAGGATGTTGTATGAATATGCATGGCATGTGAATGTAATTGGAGTATAAGAGGGTTAAAGTGACACCCTTTATGGTGTAATTAAGGCTTACTACTTAACCACTAGTTCGGTGAATTCAAATAATTGAATTGTGACATTTGGTTGCTAATACTAGATTGATATATATGTTCATTGTAGATAAGTAATTCGAAAAGACGAAAAGTCCATTTAGGACTAGTATTGAAGGTTGACAGTCAGGTATGTAAAGCATACTCTATACCATATCTTTGGCATGAAAGTGAACAATTGTTTTATTAAGAAAGTTTCCAAAGTTATTCAATAACATGTGATTCATAATGGTTTTGTATGATGTCCTACGTTACCAATGAACTTATTTCCACCCTACAAGATGTCAAGACATTCCAATACTTACTTGTTTTCCAAATCTTACATGTATATTGCACTAATGAATGTCAGAAGGTATCCGGTTACTCAAACAAGATCCATGTGCTATTAATGACTCCAAAACGTTTCATTGATATACCAATAAGTTCCTACTTCATTGTTATGGCATTGATGACTCCAAAACACTTCATTGATATACCAATAAATTCCTACTTCATTGTTATGGCATTGATGACTCCAAAACACTTCATTGATGTGCCAATGAGTTCTTACTCCATTGTTATTGCATTGATGGTATATTTATATGTCTCTTATTGATGTATCATTATTTCAAAGTATCAAAAATGTGGTGGCGACCGAAATAACAATCTCAAAGATTAATTGAACTAAGTGATGGAAGTTCTCTCTTATCGGGTGGTATCCCAGGGGCATAAGCCTATCATGGGTCGATCCCTATTTATGTGTTTATGGGTGGTATCCCAGGGGCATAAGCCTATCATGGGTCGATCCCAGTTGATATGTACTGGAGGAAGCCTAATGGTCACAGTACAGTACAGTACAGTACAATAATGATTACAAAGATGATAAGAACGAAGGTAAAGTGATTGAATAAATACAATGTACAGGTTGTCACAAGTTCTAGTAAGTGTGGTCCACTCCTATTATGATTTATTCACTTGTTTCTGATTTCTATTGAGCTCCTCTATCATATGTGATTATATACAGCTTTACATACTCAGTACATATTTCGTACTGACGTCCCCCATGGGGGACCTGAATTTCATGCTGCAGGCATAGGTACCTCAACTCATACACCACACAAGTAAGAGCCAGGCTATCCAGCTGCTTTTGGTGAGCTTCAGTTTGCTTCGGGGCTTTTCGTGTCATATCTAGTCACTTTTGGTATTGTATAGAAGTTAGTTATATGGTGGGGTGTGTCCCGACCTTAGTTAAACTCTGTGTATTGTCTAGAGGCTTTGTAGACCTAATGCACAGTCAAGGTGGTGTTTTGTTAATAGACGTGATGTCTCCATCGGCCAAGTATTGTATATACATATATATGTGTTCTCGAGCTTATATAGGTGATTATTTCCTTTTATATGCGACATGATGCTGTTTGAATTTTGGGTTGTCATAGAGGTATGCATGAGAAGTATAAGGTTATGAGCTGGTTCTCCCGGGCCTCCTCGGTTACGGGTGTCAGTCCGCCCCAATAGGATTTGAGGCGTGACAAAAGTGGTATTAGAGCAGTTCATCCTAGTGAGTCTACAAAGCCGTGTCTACGTAGAGTCTTGTTTATCGGTGTGTCGTGCACCGCATCTATAAAAAGGAGGCTATGGACATTTAGGAATTGTCTCATTTGTTCATGTCTTAGATCGTGAGATAGAGCCTATATTGTATATGAAGTCATAGTTGACCACTGAATCTGTTTGTTTCTCTTATTATAGTAATGATGCCGGTTACCAGAAGCAAGAATACCGGTAAGCAAGTAGATGTGGTTGCCGGAGAGGGGACTAGTAAGTCACCCACTATACCAGCTAATCAAAGTAAGGCTCCAGCTGAGCACGCATCAAAAACTTCTTTCACTCTGGAATAAATAAGGGGAATGAGAACTATATCCCCAGAGCCACCTATTAATGCTGCTAATTAAGATCTTAGAAATGCAGTGCAACTTTTGACTCGTATAGTTGCTGGGCAAGCTCAAGGGCAAACCATTCCTACCACAGTTCCTAGTAGTACAGATAGGGCGGCTAGCCTTCGAACACAGGATTTTCTTAAGATGGATCCTCCAACTTTTACTGGATCAAATCTTAACGAGAACCCACAGGACTTTATTGATCAAATTCAAAGGGTCTTAGATGTTATGCATGTAACGGGTAGAGAGACAGTGGAGTTAACGGCGTATAGATTCAAAGGAGAGGCTATATATTGGTACAAGGACTGGAAACGATCTAGGGGTATTGATGCACCCCCAGCTACTTGGAAAGAGTTCAAAGAGGCATTTCTTTATCATTATCTTCCATTCGATATTCGTCAAGCCCATGCAGATCAGTTTTTAAATCTTCGTCAGGGGAATATGAGCGTGAGAGAGTATAGTCTCCGATTTAATTCCTTGTCGAGATATGCTCCTAATGTTGTAGCTACTATGGATGATAGAGTTCATCAATATGTGGATAGTCTGGATCCATATCTGGTTAGAGATTGTACTATTGCCGCTTTGAACAAAGATATAGACATAGAGAGGATCCAAGATTTTGCACAGAAAATGGAAGATCGGAGACAGAGGAGAAGAACACAGGAATTAGAAAGAGGATATTCCAAGAGGGCCAGATCTATAGGGCAGTTTATGGCATCCCTAGGAGGGTTCAGACCACAGTTTTCTGCTAGACCACCTAGGCCATTATCTTCTTATTCTGCAGCTAGTGCACCACCACAGTTCCAAGGGTCCAGAGGAAATCAATTTAGGCACAGAAGTGAGAGTCAGAGTTCGCGGACAGTGGGGTACCAAGGGCAAGGGAATATGAGCCAATCGAGATCTCCTCGAGAGCCATGCAATAAATGTGGAAGGTATCATTTGGGCGCATGTCGGCTGGGGACCAATGTTTTCTTTTGGTGCGGTATGTCGGGGCATATGATGAGAGAATTCCCACGAAGGGGCATAGGGGTATAGCACGACCTACGGGGTTATTTGTTGCATCATCATCATCGATGCCTTATTCAGGAAGAGGTGCACAACCAATGGGTCATGTTAGAGGTGATAGAGGAGCCACGAGTTCTAGCGGGGCTCAAAATCGTACGTATGCTCTATCGAATCGACAGAATTTAGAGGCTTCCCCAGATGTGGTTACGAGTACGTTGTCTATCTTTTCATTCGATGTATATTCCTTAATTGATCCCGGTTATACATTATCTTATGTTAATCCATTGGTTGCTGGAAAGTTCAAAAGAATACCCGAATTGTTAGTTAAGCCATTTGAAGTGTCCACACCGATTGGAAAATCTATTATAGCTAGAAGGGTTTACCGAAACTGCATAGTAACTATTTGTGTTCGTGATATGATGGCTGATCTTGTGGAGTTAGAAATGGTAGATTTTGATGTTATAATGGGTATGGACTGGTTGGCATCTTGTTATGCCACAATTGATTACTGCACGAAAAAGGTATATTTCCATTTTCCAAATGAATCAGTCCTTGAATGGAAAGGTGAAATTGGTGCGTCAAGAGGTAGATTTATTTCTTATTTTAAGGCAAGAAGAATGATTTCCAAGGGATACATATATCATTTAGTTAGAGTAAGGGATACAGAAGCGGAGCCACCAACTCTTCACGTTGTTCCGGTGGTAAATGAATTTTCTGATGTATTTCCTGAAGATCTTACAGGTTTGCCTCCTGAACGAGAAGTAGAGTTTGGTATTGATGTAATACCAGACACCCAACCAATCTCCATTCCTCCGTATAGAATGGCCCCAATAGAATTACGAGAATTGAAAGAGCAATTGAAAGATTTGCTAGAGAAGGGATTCATAAGGCCTAGTATGTCCCCCTGGGGAGCACCAGTGTTATTTGTGCGCAAAAAGGATGGCTCGCTGAGGATGTGTATTGATTATCGGCAATTGAATAAGGTGACTATTAAGAATAAATATCCTCTCCCAAGAATTGATGATTTATTTGATCAGTTACAGGGCGCCAAGTGCTTTTCTAAGATTGATTTAAGGTCAGGTTACCACTAAGTGAGGGTCAAAGAGAAGGATATACCCAAGACAGCTTTCCGAACACGGTATGGTCATTATGAGTTTCTTGTTATGTCATTTTTGCTAACAAATGCACCCGCAGCTTTTATGGATTTGATGAATAGGGTGTTTAAGCCATTCCTGGATGTATTTGTGATAGTTTTTATAGATGATATTCTAGTTTATTCTAGATCAGAAGAGGACCATGCCAATCACTTACGACAGGCATTGCAGACTCTTCGTGATTGTAAGCTTTATGCAAAGTTCTCTAAATGTGAGTTTTGGTTAAAGTCGGTGGCATTTTTGGGTCATATTGTATCTAGTGAAGGGATAAATATTGATGCTCAAAAGATAGAAGCTGTGAAGAACTGGCCAAGGCCCATAACACCTACAGAGATTCGTAGTTTTCTCGGGTTGGCCGATTATTATAGAAGGTTTGTTGAAGGCTTTTATTCCATTTCAGCACCCTTAACCAAGATAACCCATAAAGAATCTAAATTCTAATGGAATGCTGCCTGTGAGAAGAGTTTTTAAGATTTAAAGAACAATTTGATTTTTACACCCATGTTGGTACTTCCAGAAGGCACCGAAGGGTATACAATGTATTATGATGTTTCCAGAATTGGTTTAGGATGTGTATTGATGCAGCATGGTAAGGTAATAGCATATGCTTCTAGACAATTGCGGCCACATGAGAAAAATTATCCTACACACGATCTTGAGCTAGCAACAGTTATTTTTGCTTTAAAGATATGGCTCCACTACTTATATGGGGTTCATGTTGATATATATACTGACCATAAGAGCTTGCAATATATTTTTAATCATAAGGATCTAAATTTAAGGCAACGGTGATGGCTTGAACTATTAAAGGACTACAATGTTGATATCTTGTACCATCCAGGGAAAGAAAATGTGGTAGCTGATGCGTTAAGTCGTAAGGCTATGATGGAGCCTATAGAAAGGCAAGGGATAATTAAAGATCTTCACCAGTTAGCTAGTTTGGGAGTTCGCCTTCTTGAAACTCCGGATAAAGAGCTTATCATACATAATGCTGCGGAATCTTTATTAGTAGCTGAAGTGAAAGAGAAGCAATATGCAGATCCTATTTTATTACATCTTAAGGAGAACGTTCAGAGTGGTGTGACCAAGGCATTTGAGCTTACGCGAGAAGGAGTACTTCAGTGCCAAAACCGATTGTGTGTGTCGGATGTAGACGGGCTAAGAAAGAAGATTATGACAGAGGCACATTGTTCAAGGTATTCCATTCATCCAGGATCAACCAAAATGTATCAAGATTTGAAAGATATGTATTGGTGGAATGACATGAAGAAGAGCATTGCAGAATTTGTAGTTGAATGTCCAAATTGTCAAAGAGTTAAAGTTGAGCACCAAAAACCCGGAGGTTATATGAAATTCATTGATCTTCCAAGATGGAAGTGGGACATGATCAACATGGATTTCGTTATTGGTTTGCCTCGTACATCCCGAAAGTTTGATTCTATATGGGTGATTGTTGATAGGCTTACCAAATCCGCATATTTCCTACCAGTTAAGACCACTTACACAGTTGAAGAGTATGCGAAACTGTACATTAAAGAGATAGTCCGATTACATGGAGTGCCAATCTCTATTATATCAGATCGGGGAACCCAATTTACCGCAAACTTTTGGAAGTCTTTTCAGAGGTGTTTGGGAACACAAGTGAAGTTGAGTACAACTTTTCACCCTCAAACAGATGGACAAGCAGAACGTACCATTCAAACACTTGAAGATATGCTACGAGCTTGTGTAATAGATTTTAAGGGCAACTGGGATGATCATTTACCTCTTATTGAGTTTGCCTACAATAATAGCTATCATTCAAGTATCAAAATGTCCCCATATGAAGCTTTATATGGAAGGAAATGTAGATAACCAATAGGATGGTTCGAAATGGGTGAAACTCTTTTGTTCGGACCGGATCTTGTTTATCAAGCCATAGAGAAGGTTAAAGTAATTCAGCAACGACTGAAAACATCCCAAAGTCGACACAAGTCATATACGGATAGTAGAAGGAGAGGGCTAGAGTTTTCTATAGGTGATTGGGTATTTTTTAAGGTATCACCAATGAAAGGGGTAATGAGATTTGGCAAGAAAGAGAAGTTGAGTCCACGTTATATAGGCCCGTATAAGATCACTCGAAGGTTTAGACAAGTTGCATATGAATTAGAGCTACCCCAAGAGCTCTCATCAGTACATCCGGTATTTCATGTGTCAATGCCATGAAAGTGCATCGGAGATCCATCACATATTACTTCTACTGAGGATGTGCAAGTTGCGGAAGATCTTACCTATGAGGAAGTGCCTATTGCTATTCTAGATTGCCAAGTTAAGAAGATGAGAAATAAAGAGATAGCATCTGTGAAAGTACGTTGGGGGAATCGTCAAAGGGAAGAGATTACATGGGAAGCTGAGGAAGCAATGAAATCTAAGTACCCTCATTTGTTCAAATATGAAGAGGAAGTTTAAGAAACGGAGTTAGAACATTAACAAGTAAGTTTTTTTTATATATGCATAGTATTTATGTGTTGATGTGAATATTATTGATGGACTTGAACTTGTTTCGATTGAATAACTACGCTAACATTCGAGGACGAATTTCCTAAAGGGGGAAGGATGTAACACCCCGTATTCAAGTACGTGTATTGGTCTTATTTATATGGAATTAATTTTTTATTTTATTTATACCGGAATTTGCCCGTCGATGGTTTCATGCGAAGGTTATTGAATAAGCTTTCCAATGATATAAAGATTTCCAAAAACGGATAGGTTTCGAATATAATCAAACACGTTCGAAACTATAAAATGGTGGCCGGGATATTTGGGAATAGTAAATGTGCAGGAAAATTTCCTACACACAAACTACTGAGGCCAGCCGAATTTTTGGTTCAACTTCGAACAATCATAACTCCCTTAATATAATAAACTGGGAGAGCTTCAACCTATTAAAAGAAAGATCTTTGAGTCTTATTTCTAATGCAATTGGTTTCATCAAAATCCAACGTCTGAGTAAGGAGTCATACTCGTTTTACTTCAGCCTATCAAAACAGATTTTTAGGGTCAACTTCAAATAACCATAACTCCTTGTACAGGACGAACTGGGTGGCCTACTTTATATGAAATGAAATCCCTTTGAATTATCCTTCCAACGATACCAATTTCACCCAAATACGATATTGGAGCAAAGAGTTATGGTCGATTTACTTTAGCTTACCAAAACAGTCCACCAAAGGACAGATTTGACATTATTTAAATTTTAAAGGCATTTTGGATATTTTCTATTATATTATGGACGGGAATATGTGTATATATACATGTATATGAGTTCAAAAACTCATTTTCATCATCAATCATTGAGAAAGAACAAACCCTAGCCAAATTTGACCTTTAAATTACTTTTGATTCAACCGTAGAAATTCTAAAGTAATCCAATAACTGCGTTTGTCATCTCGAGAGCTTCGAACGACACCTATTATTTGTGCAAACAGGATTGCATAATCAAGAGGTGAATTCTAAGGTATGAATATTGTTTTCCTTTGTTCTTTTCCATATGTATATGTGTGATAGAGGATTATATATATTGGTTGTTATTAAAAGGTGATGGAAATAGGGTTATGGACTATTTTGCATGGTTTGGTTGTATTGAATTGTGGAAGGTGGCTATGGTAATTGAGTTATGAAAGGTGGATATGGTGATATACTATTGAATTGATGATTATTTATGTCTATGGCTCAATTTGGTTTAATGGATTGGTTGGAAGGATAAATGAATCCAAACTTGCTATTGGAGGATGTTGTATGAATATGCATGGAATGTGAGTGTAATTGGAGTATAAGAGGGTTAAAGTGACACCTTTTATGGTGTAATTAAGGCTTACTACTTAACCACTAGTTTGGTGAATTCAAATAATTGAATTGTGATGTTTGGTTGCTAATACTAGATTGCTATATATGTTCATTGCAGATAAGTAATCCGAAAAGGTGGGAAGTCCATTTGGGAGTAGTATTGAAGGTTGACAGTCAGGTATGTAAAGCATACTCTATACCATATCTTTGGCATGAAAGTGAACAATTATTCTATTAAGAAAGTTTCCAAAGTTATTCAATAACATGTGATCCATAATGGTTTTGTATGATATCCTACGTTACCAGTGAAATTGTTTCCACCCTACAAGATGTCAAGACATTCCAATACTTACTTGTTTTCCAAATCTTACATTTTTATTGCACTAATGAATGTCAGAAGGTATCCGATTACTCAAACAAGATCCATGTGCTATTAATGACTCCAAAACGTTTCATTGATATACCAATAAGTTCCTACTTCATTGTTATGACATTGATGACTCCAAAACACTTCATTGATATACCAATAAGTTCCTACTTCATTGTTATGGCATTGATGACTCCAAAACACTTCATTGATGTGCCAATGAGTTCTTACTTCATTGTTATTGCATTGATGGTCTATTTATATGTCTCTTATTGATGTATCATTGTTTCAAAGTATCAAAAATGCGGTGGCGACCGAAATAACAATCTCAAAGATTAATTGAACTAAGTGATGAAAGTTCTCTCTTAGCGGGTGGTATCCCAGGGGCATAATCCTATCATGGGTCGATCCCTATTTATATGTTTATGGGTGCTATCCTAGGGGCATAAGCCTATCATGGGTCGATCCCAGTTGATATGTACTGGAGGCAGCCTAATGGTCACAGTACATTACAGTATTGATTATAAAGATGATAAGAAGGAAGGTAAAGTGATTGAATAAATACAATGTACAAGTTGTCACAAGTTCTAGTAAGTGTGGTCCACTCTTATTACGATTTATTCACTTGTTTCTGATTTCTATTGAGCTCCTATATCATATGTGATTATCTACAGCTTTACATACTAAGTACATATTTCGTACTGACGTCCCCCACGGGGGACCTGCATTTCATGCTGCAGGCACAGGTACCTCAGCTCATACACCGTACAAGTAGGAGCCAGGATATCCAGCTGCTTTTGGTGAGCTCCAATTTGCTTCGGGGCTTTCCGTGTCATATTCAGTCACTTTTGGTATTGTATAGAAGTTAGTTATATGGCGGGGTGTGTCCCGACCTTAGTTAAACTCTGTGTATTGTCTAGAGGCTTTGTAGACCTAATGTACAGTCAAGGTGGTGTTTTGTTAATAGATGTGATGGCTCCATTGGCCAAGTATTGTATATACATATATATGTGTGCTTGAGCTTATACAGGTGATTATTTCCTTTTATATGCGACATGATGTTGTCCGAATTTTGGGTTGTCATAGAGGCATGTATGGGAAGTATAAGGTTATGAGCTGGTTCTCCCGAGCCTCCTCGATTACGGGTGCCAGTCCGCCCCAATAGGATTTGAGGCGTGACATTTTTAAACTTCACAAGTCACTTTATGGACTCAAACAGGCTCCTAGATAATGGAACAAGAAGTTGATTGATGCTCTTATGCAGAAGGGGTTCACTCGGAGTCATTATGACTACTCTCTGTTTACCAAAAGATCAAATAGTGACATAGTAGTAGTCCTGGTGTATGTTGATGACTTATTGATTACTGGTAGCAGTCCAACAATGATAACTCAAGCTAGAACTGACTTGCAGCAACAGTTCAAAATGAAGGATCTTGGAGAACTCAAGTTTTTTCTAGGAATTGAAGTTGCGAGATCCAAGGAAGCAATAGTGCTAAGACAGAAAATATGCTTTAGAGCTTATGTCAGAGGCTGGTCTTAGTGGATTAAAACCTACTAGCACTCCACTTGAAGTAAATCACAAGTTGACTTCTGTAGAATATGATAGTCATTTCAATAAGGAACATGTGAGTGATGATGCTGTACTTGAGGATTTTACAGCCTATCAGAGGCTGATTGGTAGGCTGCTCTACCTGACCATGACTAGACCTGACTTAGCCTTTGTGGTGCAAGTGCTAAGTCAGTATATGCATTGTCCAAAAAGATCACATATGGAAGCTGCCTTAAGAGTAGTAAGGTATATCAAAGGGACTCCAGGTGTAGGTTTGTTAATGCCTGCAGCAAGTACAAATCAACTAGTGGCATATTGTGACTCAGACTAGGGTGCATGTTTGCAGACTAGAAGATCAGTTACAGGGTACTTGGTGAAATTTGGTGGAGCCTTAATATCATGGAAGTCAAAGAAACAAGAAACAGTGTCCAGAAGTTCTGCAAAAGCAAAATTCAGAAGCATGGCCACTTGTACAACATAAATTACTTGGTTGATAGGATTGTTTCAGGAATTGGGTGTTCAAGTTAAGCAACCTGTAAGCTTGTTGTGTGATAGCAAGGCTGCAATTCAGATTGCTGCAAATCCTATTTTTCATTAAAGAACTAAGCACATTGACATAGATTGTCACTTTGTAAGGGAAAGAATTAGCCAAGGAATGATCAAAACTGAATATGTGTCTACAGAAGAACAACTGACAGATATTCTCACTAAAGCTTTGGGAAGGTTGCAACATGACTATCTACTGAGCAAGCTAGGACAAAAAAACACCTTCAAGCCATCAGCTTGAGGGGGAGTGTTGAGCTAAGAAGAAGATTAGGGTCCAAGCTGATCTCAAGTCAGGTAGTTAGTGTGATTAAGGAATTAGTTATTAGAAGTAACAGCTGGATTGTTCCAGCTGTACACTAACAATACTCCTATAAATACATGTAGCAGCTCAGTCAAGTAAAAGTGAATGATATAGAAGCAATTCAGTAAGTTTCTTCTCTTCCCCTCTTTCTCTCTTCTCTAAGTTCAGTTACTGCTTAAGAATAAAGCAGAGCACTACTACTCTGCTAAAAGATATAGTTGTTAACATCAAGAATATAAGCTAATTAATAAAGCCATGTGAGAAACAACCCATGATCACAAGGATCACTAAAGATTTGATTATGAATTCCAAAGTGACAATTTTATCATTTAAAAATGCACTTGCAGGTACTAAAGCCACCAAGAACCAATTAAATTACAGAATATATAGGATTTGAAAATATTTATGAATGCTTGGAATATATATATTCTTGATCCACCATTCCACTTTCCACAATGTTTTGTCTTGTTTATGATGGATCTGCTTTGGGTCTATTTGAAAACACCAAGACCAATTAGGAAAAGCCTAAAACTCGTAGAAATCCATTATATATTTAGAAATTTTGAGTGATTGTTCCTTTTTGGAATATCTATTTTATAAATGACCTTCGTTTTTTTTTTTGTTTGGCACAATTTATGAATCTTTCTTATCATGATTTAAAAATTTCTTCTGAATAGGCTGAAACCCTTACGAGGAAACGTTACATCACCGTTCTAAGATTTTGCAAGTAATTACAAATGTTAAGGACAATTTAATGTTTTGAGAACAATATGAGTCCGAACTGATAATTGTTCAAGGGCTATATTTGTAAAACTTCAAAAAATAGAAATAAAAACTAAACTATAATCTAAAAAAAGACACTTGCGTTAAATAAAAACTGAAAGGTTAGTGGGGTCGCTGCAACAGCCCTACTTGTGTAGAGCATTAGCAAATAATAATAAACCAGCTACAGAGTAAACATTTCTCCACACATAAATACAATGAAATCAACTCTTGGGTAAACAAGAATCTAGTTTAATTAACTCTAACCGTTAGAAAGAAACAAATATATAATATATCTATATCTCTTTCTCTCTCTATATATATATCTTTTCTCTTAAATTGTATTTCTTGCCATGGTTACAGTCTAATTCCCCTTCACATTTTTTGTAAATTTCCCCTGGTTTATCAAAAAAAAATAAAAAATCAACAATTTCAAAACTTACTAATTAAAGCACCAAAGAAAAAAAGGATATCCAAATAAAATTGGCTATGCTTGCCAGCCCTTAGCATTCTTAATTTATTTTCTTGGAAAGACATGTCAAACTATTGCGAGTAATTTGGGAGATGCTAGTAGTATAACTCCCAAAGATTTTTTTCTTTAATTTAATGGAAAGTCTATAAAGATGGCTCATCCTTGAAGTCTTAGAGTCATTGGTAAATTTATTGTCACATGACTTGGAGGTTACAGGTTCGAATTGTAGATACAATTACTTGTAAAAATGCATTAATTTATCTTTGTGATTCGACTTTTTTCTAAATCTCACATATAACAGATATTTTAGTACACTAAACTGACTTTGTATTTATGAAAAGGCATGTCAAACTATTGCGAGTAATTTGGGAGATGCCAGTAGTATAACTCCCAAAAAAAAATTTCTTTAATTTAATGGAAAGTCTATAAAGATGGTTCATTCTTGAAGTCTTAGAGTCATTGGTAAATTTGTTGTCACGTGACTTGGAGGTTACAGGTTTGAGGTTTGAATTGTAGATACAATTACTTGTAAAAATGCATCAATTTATCTTTGTGATTCAATTTTTTTCTAAATCTCACTTATAACAGATATTTTAGTACACTAAACTGATTTTGTATTTATGAAAAGGCATGTCAAACTATTGAGAGTAATTTGGAGTTGCTAGTAGTATTACTCCCGTAGACTTATTTAATTTAATGAGAAGTCTATAAAGATGGCCCAGCCACATGTATTCTTCAGATTGTGCGGCAGACCCTAATATTCATCTTCCTATTATTATTATTATTATTATTATTATTATTCCATTCGTTTCACCTAATACTATCAAATTAACAACATCAGCACTTACGAATAACCATTTACTTCACAGTTCACACCAAAGACCTCAATTTCACTAATTAATTTCCTTTGGATTCTGATGTTGACTTCAATTGTTCGGTCTGCTAATCTTGAACAAATTAACTATTTGACTTTGTGGAATACATTTGCTCAAGTCTGTTTATGAATGTATATTCTGGGAATTCAATGACTTTTAATGAGATAAACAATTGCTCTTTGTAAAATAGAAAGCTAATCCCAAATCAATTTGTCCGCTTTAGCATATGAAAGAGAAATAAGTTCCGACTCATTTCCCAGATCATTTTCTAAGTCCAGAGAGCGCTAATTAATATATGTGGATACGTATTGTTGTAAAGCATATACTTCATTTTCTAAGTCCAGAGAGCGCTAATTAATATATGTGGATACGTATCGTTGTAAAGCATATACTTCATTTATTATTGCCCTTAATTATCTACCAAAGGGAGTGCAAAGTACGGGTGCTTATCGAATGGATCGGTTGGATTATTATGCTTAACGATTTCGCTTACTGATTATCGACTTTTAAATATACTAATCCGCTAGCCAACTGATAAGATAACAGTTGGTTCGGTATCAGATAGCAATTAACGGATGGTTATTGGACGATGTATCGTATAAATTTAAGAGAATAAAATATGATACAATTATTCGCATTTCCTCAATTTTTTTACTAAATTGTTTGTATATACTATGACTCATTTATTTATCAAATTTTTTAGGCTCGTTGAGTTCTGTTCGTACAATTTTTTTTAATAGGTTATAACATAAAATTAAATGAGAATTTTCATTTAGTCTAAAATGTATGTAAAAATATTTTTTAATTACTGGATAGACAGAAAAATCCACAATTTCATATGATTTGAAACTTTTTAGTTTTATATCAAACGTTGTGAAGGACAAATTGAGATTGTTTAATTTTTGTTATGGTCCTCATGTTATCAAGAATAATTTGTCTTTTGAATTAAGAATAAATTTCATATTTCTTTTATGTTATAGGGAGACCGACTTATTTTATGATTAGAAGTCACAAGAAGTGACTTGTTATTTCTTACGTTAAAAAGTGAATAGAATAATGAATGGGGTCTTAGTTTTTAGGTTTAGAAGAGATATTTTATATATCTAAGGGTAAAAATGTAAGTATGATAATTCTAAACGGGTTAATCGTTTATCTAATAAAAAAATTGAGTAATTCACCCCCAAACCAATAAGTCATTAACTGTAATCTTTTAATCCATTTACCAATTACTGTTAATCTGATAATCCATTACCAATTAACCAATAACCTAATTTTATGATTGAATTATCGATTACGATTTAATTTTGAACAGCACTAATGCAAAGTCTATTGTGGACAAATACAAATGAGAAGAGGGAATAATTTTATGACTATACTACATATACAACAAGTGAAGCTTAGTGACTTCAATGAGGCAAATAATAAATTTGTGATTTTACTGATATAACAGATAAAGTTTAGTGACCGTACCATGCGTGAAATCAACAACGAGAGTTTACATGATGTTAACCCAATTGACACAGTAGCTTTTTATTTTAATATTTTTTCAAAAAAAAAAAAAAAAAAACGTAAAAAGGTTGAAATTGTGATCTAAATACCTAAAGCGCAAGTCATAGGAAAAATAAAATAAAAGGGCATCACATTGCAAGTAAGGATCGGAGAATATTTGTGTTATTATAAATATTTTAATAACATTTCACGTTATATGTTGTTAATTCTTAACAAAAATAATTAATAAAACATCGCTGGCTTTCCAGTGTTTCCATCTTGCCCCCCCATGTTAATGTCCCCCCTCAGCACTTTCCATGTTCCCACTTCAAAACCTCTCCTCCATTAGCCCTCTCACCTATTCTCTTCGTTCCGTATTAGTTGTCCATTTTCTTTTTTATACGTTTCTTAAGAATTTATACATAAAAAGAGTAGTTTTACTAATTACCTCTTAAAAAACTTTTTGAAACTAATTCTCAAACATGTTTAATTTACACTTTCAAAACGAATTAATCAATAGGCAAAATGAGAACTAATTCTATCTTAATTTTATAAATTGACAAGTAATTAGGAACAACTATTTATAGTACCGTGGACAACTAATATGGGACGGCCATGAGCGGAGCTCGCAAAGGACAGGGGTTCATCCGAACTCTTTCGGCGAAAAATTACGTTACTTATACATGGTTAAATTTTCTCTTTATGTATATGCAATAGATGTTGAACCTCCTCAGACCCTCTTCTTGTGGTTTACTTTTTATATTTTGGACTAACTTAGTAAAAATTTTAGTTCCATCACTGATAACGGGGAGATTATTAACACCCCTCAAGTCCCCATTAGACATCAGCCTAACCCCCTCCCCCCCAAAAATAAAAATAAAAATAATAAATAAATAAATAAATAAAAATAATAATAATAATTAAAACGAAAAAGAGCAAGACAAAAAGATATATATAGCTGAAGACTTTAATTGGTTTACTTTTGTGTATAAGATTATCCCTGTAGATATAGTAACATGCTTTTTAGCAATACAGGTACTATGGCCTTTGTTCCTGGAGCACCTGAAGAGAATGACCTCCCTCCTTCCTTCCCTGGCGTCTTTCCTCCTCCTTGTGCTCCTCATCAAGAATTTCAAGGTTCTATACCTCTCCCACTCTAATTTTGTGTGTACTTCATTCATGTATGATTAGTGAATAAATTCAAAATTCAATGAATTCTGCTCTTTATACATGCACCATTTTACATACTTACATAGTCCAAGCTAAATGGAGAGAACTCTAATGATTTCATAGAGCAGAAGACGAATTCAGAATTCGTACTTTGTTTTTCAACCTTCATTCTTTAGCAATGAGCACATTGCACTTTTTAAATAATTAGATCAGAGTCGTTTTATTTTTTGGAATTTTAGTCCAAGCTAGCCGCTAAATGTAGGGGATTCTGTCGATTCCGTGCACCGTGCAAAAGCGGATTCGGAATTTATACTTGATGTATTCAACCTTAAATTTTTAAACACTGAACCCATAGCACTTTTCAATTATGAGTTTAAACTTTGATGTTCTTTTGAAATTTTAATGATGTTTCAATTCATTGGACTCTACATGTTGTGTCTACTGTCTAGTCTAGATCCGCCACTATGTATCTATGTGAGATGACAAGTAGTAGGATGACAAATTAATTTATTGTGGATGTGGTGGATGCAGGAATTTCATCGGTGTTAATGAGGAGAGCCATGTCATTCGACCATCAAGATTCGCGAGCAGACGTTATTGACATGTCGGATGACGATGGCTCTTCACAATTGCTTGGGGAGAAGAAGAGGAGGCTTAATATGGAACAAGTAAAAGCACTCGAGAGGAGTTTTGAGATTGGCAACAAACTTGAACCTGAGAGGAAAATGCAATTGGCTAGAGCATTAGGGTTGAAGCCAAGGCAGATTGCAATTTGGTTTCAAAACAGAAGGGCTAGGTGTAAAACTAAGCAATTAGAGAAAGATTATGAAATATTGAAAAGACAATGTGATAAACTTAAGTCTGACAATGATGCACTCAAGACTCAAAACAAGCAACTTCACTCCGAGGTAAGTGTACTCTCTCAATTTAAAGATTTTATGTTTGAATTAACAGTAAAATAACTATTTTGATCTTTAACATACTCGGAACTTTACGACACATAAAGTGAGACAGAGGGGGAGTATCAAATATGTAATGTCACTCCACATTGCATAATTACATAAGTTTTCCAAGATTTCTTGCCGAAATCAGTTTTAAGATTGATATGGTGTTTGATTATTGGCGTTTTGGAAATTAAATCATAATCACTCATAACTCTATCAGATTAATGGTGGAATTAAGTTTACATGCACTAATAACATAAAGAATTGAAATTGGCTAGCTGAAATCAGTTTGAAATTGATTTCTTGTATTTGATCATTGAAGTTATAGAAATTACACCACAATCAGTAACATACATATGGTTTTCATGTAATTAATAAGCTAGATGGGATATTAAATTGAGTTTATATCTTGTGTCCTGATCACTAAAATAATCTACAAATTGGTATTAAATTAAATAATAACCTATCAAATTACACCAGTGGAATTACGAAAGTTTGCACTATCAGCTTATGTAACTTAATAAAGTTAATACATCAATAACATAAAGAACTGTTAATCTATTAGTGTAATTTAACCGCTCATAACAAGTTGATTTCGTCAGATTATGCACTATTTCATGCAATCATAAATACCTTTTATTGCATGTAATTTTATGATTTTTTTTTTTAAAAAAAACGACTTTCCCTTTTTTTGGCTGACTAGTTGGTACGTATCACAATTCCCAATGTTTTATTATTTACTATATTTTTGCATTGATTATTCGTGGTGGCATGCAGTTGCAGTTACTGACTCTGAGTAACAGAGAATCAGCAGGAGGAGGCACAACTATTTTGTTTAATCTGAACAAAGAAAACGAAGGGTCAAATTGGAATAATGGAAGTGGTGATGAGAACAGTACAATAATAGATGTAAACCTTGGAACTACAACAAGAACATCATCAACAAACAGCCCACATAACAGCAACAACAATAACAACCATGATCATGTCTTCCCAACGTCAGCTAATTATAAAATAGAAGAACAAACTCATGTCCCTGAAGAAGGATATTGCAACTTGTTCAACAATGTCGTCGAAGATCAAACAAACTATTGGCCTTTGCCAGTGCAGCAACATTTTTACTGAACTTTTTATTCAAAATAAACAATTTTTTTTTGTTGTTGGACTTATTGCAATTGTTCATAATTCATTGTGTGTAGTGAAATGCGCATATGTTGTCGTACCAGAATTATCACGAAACTGCAAATTGATATTAGTATGTTGGTTTTCATAATTGAGAGAGAAAGAAGCAATATTGTTTAATTTGTTTTTGCAAGGTTGGACCACAAGGGAGGACAGATTATAATAATGTCTCTTAGATAATTAAAAAAAGGATTCATGTTCTCAGCAATATAAAAGAGCTTGTGGTATGGGGTCAACTTCTCTGGCTATGGGACCACAACCTAATACAATTTGGAAAAGAAACAAGGGAAGATTCTCTCCTTACATTATAAATAATTTTTTATGTTGCTTTCTTTTTCTTTGCATATTCTGTTGGTTAAAAACTTTTGTACTTTGGTCTTGAACATCAATGACATCTCTCTGAATATATAATAGGAGTAGCATGCAATTAATGGTAAAAGAAATGAAATTTGAGGTTAAACTGTTTCCACATTAGTACTAACTGAAAAAAAGAGAAGAGTGCCACATAAAATTAAAAATATACTAAATCTTTTTTGGGGTGGGGTGGGGGGTGGGTGCGCCTCATAAAAAGAAATTGTATGAAGATAACTGTAGAGATGCGGAGAAGGTGGGAGCGGCTTTAATGGAGGACAAGATGCGGGAAGGAAGGCTGAGATGGTTTGGGCATGTGATAAGGAGGGGCGCGGATGCCTCAGTTCGTAGGTGTGAGAGGCTAGTGTTGGATGGCTTCAGGAGGTGTAGATGTAGGCCGAAGAAATACTGGAGGGAGGTGATTAGACATGACATGGAGCAGCTGCAGCTTACTGAGGACATGACCCTAGATAGGAAGATGTGGAGGTCACGAATAAGGGTAGAAGGCTAGTGTGAGTGTGTGGGTTGTAGCTAACAGTCAGGAGAGACCTTGTATAGCCGGATTAGTAATCCTAGGACTGTGTACATAGGTATCTTTGGCTTGTGAGTGTATGTTACTACTAGGTGGGTGTCCTATTCCTTATTTCTTAGTTTCTATTTTCTTATTTCGTGTTGCCCTTATTTCTCGTATTTCGTATTGCTTTGATTTCTATTTTATCATTTCTTACTCCTTATTTCTATTATGTCATCCATCCCCTTATTTAGTATTCTTTATCTTGAGCCGGGGGTCTATCGGAAACAACCTCTCTACTTCTTCGGAGGTAGCGATATGGAGTGCGTACATCTTACCCTCCCCAGACCTCACTTTATGGGAATACACTGGGTTAGTTGTTGTTGTTGTTGTATAACTGTAGAGAAGCTTCTTTTGACAGTACTACAAGTAAAGTTGCAGATTACCAGTGAGGAAAGGCAAAAGCAACAAAGAAGGGAAGGGAAAAAGAGTGGTTACTGGGGAATGAGTCATTTTTCTATATCAGCAACTCTTTCTGCCTACTACTATGACCTGTGATACCAAGTCTCTATTTTAAAAAAGTTCCACAAGCGGTACTTCCTAATATGTCACTAAAACACTGAGGCAAATTGGATTACCCAGCAATCCTAAGGACCTACCCTAAGCCCTTGCAAAGTTCCTAAAGGGTTTTCGAACTACCCTTGGCTTGAAAACCACATAAAACAACTTTAGACAAAGTCTGACCTCACTTAAACACTTCAAAGAAAGCTGATAAGAGATTACAATTCAGACCTATAACATTCACTAGAGTTGACACAGAAAGATTTGCTTCAGCACATGGAACAAACAACGAACCAATGCTGGCAGTGTTCATACTCTATTTTGTACTTCAGGCCTTTCACTTAGAATTCAGAGAGAAGGTGACTGCTTCAAGTACTTTGTGCTACATTGATTAATGATGTAGCAAATACACTGAAAAAACCATCTTAGTTTGATGCAGACAACTCGACCAGCAGAATGCCATGTAATGTGTTTAGCCACAGAGAAGTCAGTCCAGCTCTGTTCCACTATTTCACGCACCTTCCTGTTGTACTCGCTTTTGTTCTCTCTAAATAGGCGTGCTGCTTCTGAATTAGCTGGTGAATTTGGATCACAGAGTAAAGACTGCACTAGCAAAATTCATATATCAGGGACTTGCCAGTATAAATGCTACTAATGGTTATACTTGCACAGAACACTTCCTTTCACCTTGAAGATGCTGAAAAAAGGCTAAATTGTTTTGCTCCAGTTAATTATAAGAAATGACCTGATTTATTTTGGCCTATCATCAGCAGTAATCTACTTACTTTATACTTATATTTAAAATAAATGAGAACAATATAACCACCAATTCTGAATTAAAATTGATGACATAATTAAAATATCACAGCAGGAAAAAAATTATTGAAACTCAATAAATAGGAATATGGCAAATAAAATGGACCAAGGAAAAATCACACAGCAATCAAGTAAACACCTGCAACTATTGAGAGTATTTCTTACATGATAATTCAACTAGTGCATGAAATTGCTTATAACTAATAAAGTTAGAGAAAATGAAGAAAGACTTGACTCTGTGGACTAGATTATCAAAACTGCATGCGCTTGTTCAAATATAAAATTCTTACCCTACTAACAGGGGCGGAGCTACACTTGGCCGACGGGTTCAGCGAAAAATTTTACTATTTATACATAGTTAAAATTATTTTTTATGTATATACAGTAGATGTTGAACCCCCTTCGATTAGTTCGTATGTCTACTTTTGAACCCCCTTAACGAAAATCCTGGCTCCGTCACTGCCTACTAATAATCTCAACAGAGAACTGAAAACTTGTTGATCGGCATCGAAAATAGTGTCACCTGGGGACACATATATGTTATCTTAAGGGCAAAAAACAAGGACCAGACTGCTTTAGAGCATTTACTGATGTTTCTTTTCTTCCTCTATTCATATGTCCAAATTATTTATTTATTTTTAATTTTATAAAGGTGATGTCTAGACAAACTTGCATGCATGTCAATTAATCCATCAAAATGGTAAAGGAAAGGAAACTCGTCAAAATGTGTGTGTCCGTGTGTTCATTAGAAGCTATGGCACCAGCCTACTGATCAACGAAAAACATTGTCCTCAATAGTGTGATGAACTAATAATACCTGCCACCAGAAGGGAGGCATGAGGTTGCATTGAGAACATCTTATAATACCTGTATTGAGGTAAGTATAGCAGCTATGTCATATGCTCCAGTCCACTGATTTTGCAAGATGTCCAAACAAACACTCCCATCAGCATAAACTGAGTAGCAATAAGCAAAGGCATAAGAGATCAGCAAAACTATACCTTGCATGCAATATGAAAAAATATTGGACAAGCTAATTTGCACTACTTTTTTTTAAAAATAGAGAGGGGCAAAAACCAGATTGGAGTTGGAGAAGTTAGGCTAAATGAATGTGCGAAAACAGATGGAAACTAAAAACAATTGGAGTTAACCGCTTGAGATGGTTTTGTCATGTCTTCAAAATTGTAGCTCGGGCATGAAACCATGATGGTCGATAGTGTTAAAGGGGATGAGATAGACCTAAACTCACATGAAGTTGTTTCAAAGGACTAATAATCATGTGGAATTCATGAAGCTTAGTGAAAAATAGAGTACAATGGAAGAAAAAGATCTTTATCAGCAATACCAACTGGTTGCAATCAAGACTTAATTTTGTTAGTATAATCACATTAGTCCAATATCTGTCCTTTTGATCTTGTTGAATGATTTGTACATCAATAGAAAATGAGAGAGTACCTGTGGGGTTTGTGAGCCTTAATTAAAATGAGACGGGTCTAAATGGAACAAAATGGATAGTAAAGATTTATATAGCATATCTCAACTAGCTTGAACTTGAGGCTTCATTATTGTTGCTTTTCAAAATCAACCTTGCCTTCCCAAACATAACAGTAACAGATCACAAACACGCATATATATATGTATACAAAAGAGAGAATGTAAATAGATTTTATCCTCTCATAAGAAGTTACATAGTGTTATTACCCTCTCCAAGGATTACAACTCTACTAGGAAGAAAGAGGAGTAAAGATAAGAGGAGGGGGAAGATTTTACTTGTGCTACTTACTATTTGGATGGAACATTCTGGAGATAAAGCGCACTCTTGGTGGCTTGTTAGGATAATCCTCTGAAAATTGAAGTGTCATCTTAAACGTACCTGTAAGTAACATTATAACAGAACAGTCAAAGCTGGATGGATATATCTGCGAATTGTAAAAGCAATTGTCCAAACAAATTAGCCCAAGCTCTGATGCTCTACTTTATTGGAAGAAGTCTGTGGAAGATGAAAAGGAAATAGAAAAAAGGTAAAGATGACAAAGATCAACGTGAAACTAGAAAGCTACTAAAGAAACAGTGAGCAATAAAAAGAGGGCCAATTACTCTAACCATCTGCATAAGGCTATAAGAGTATTTAGGACAGCAGAGGGCACTGGTCATGAACCAACACCAATCCTTGAAAACCTTCTTTACTGGGATGATAGAACAAGAAAATCCCAAATTAAAGGCACAAAGAACATATACAAAGATTCCTGAATTACATTTTTGTAATTCAGGTTCGACCTTATCCACACAATATTTGTTCATAGATGCAGTAAAGTTGCAGCTACCACTCTGATATGCCACAGTTAAAGGCACTTTATTTGCTCATAAATCACACAGATACAAAATAAAAGCAAGAAACAGCTATTGCTAAGACATAACTACGTCTTGGGAAGCATAGCTATGACAGAGTGATACTCTCAACAAGAATGCTTCAATTCATATCACAAACCAAAGGTAGTCACTAAGCAATGTTTACGCACCTCCATCCCAGGGACTATCATCAGGACTGCATATCAAGAAAAAAAAAAGATGTAAGTACAAAGATACAACACTTTGGGAAGAGAGCACTCGCCAAAGTCCAAAACATTATGGAACCATGATTTTCATTCAATTCCAGATGTCATACCCAAATATAACAGCATTCCATAACATTATATTCTTATCATAAGGTGCACAGTTGATGCCAGCAGGAGGATCCTGATGTAACTGCTTGAGATCCCTCATCAATCTCTTCCTCGCCGGCGTCGACATCCTCATCACCTAATTAATAAATTATAATTCAGGAGCACAAAAACTCAAAAAAAGAACCTTACTTTCCAAGAGCATAAAGGCAGCTAAGAAACATAAGATGTTTTCTCCTCTGTGGGCAATAGGCATATCCAAGTTATTAAACTAGTGGCTATAGAATACCACTGCACTCAGAGTCATATGTAGCTTTAGGATACCAGGTTTATATGAACCCAGTAATTTCATGGCTGGAGTACAAATTTATGTGTGATTTACTAAAATTATAATAACCAGTATAGTACCATAAAAAATTATGAACCCCCTAATTGTATGTAGATCCGCCACTGTATGGACAAGAGACTATGAGACGTTTTAGAAAAAGTTTACCTTCTTTCAGTATTAATGTCGTGCGAGTAAGCATAAGCTCAACTTAAACTCTTGGTCTAATTCATTCCTTTCTTACGTCTACAGAACATGCCTCCCAGAAAATTTAATGGAAGAAGGAATGAAAATCAACCAGCACCTCCGCCCGTTCAGGAAAATCCCCTGAATGAGCACGTTT
Source organism: Capsicum pubescens (assembly GCA_030864215.1). Lineage (NCBI taxonomy): Eukaryota > Viridiplantae > Streptophyta > Magnoliopsida > Solanales > Solanaceae > Capsicum > Capsicum pubescens. The sequence continues at coordinate 116,620,695 of CM061539.1, forward strand.
CCCACGCAGAATTCAGAGCTGCTTTCATTGCCTTATCTTATTCAGTAGTTGCTCAGAGGAATCAATTGGCTATTTTCCTATCTAGGCTTATAATCTCTGCTCCGCATAGTGGGGGGGGGGGGGGGGGGGGAGAAGCTTAGGAAAATGGGGAGAAAAAATAAGAGGGCCAGAACGTCAAGGCCAAAGAGTGGTCGTACTAATTATCTCTGTGGAAAGTGTGGTAGGAATCATCAGGGCATGTGTAGGGATGGTAGTGGTTTGTGTTTCGGGCGTGGCGAACCAGGCCATAGAATCAAAGATTTTCCTCATTCAAGTTCACAGGGACAGTACATGCGTCCCCCCGCTCAGTTCAGTCACCTGAATCAGCTGGGTGCCGCTTCCAGTGCCACCAGTGGGCAACACCAAAATAGGATTTATGCACTTCAGTCCGGACAAGATCAAGAAAGTTCTCCTGATGTGGTCACTGGTACATTACAGATCTTTCATTTACATGTTTATGCCTTATTAGATCCAGGAGCTTCTTTGTCTTTTGTAACTCCATACATATCAGTCAATTTTAAAGTCAGAACAGAAATCTTAATGGAACCTTTCTCAGTCTCTACCCCAGTGGGTCAGTCCATCATAGTCCGGCGGGTATACAGGAACTGTCCGGCTATGATATCTCAGAAAGTAATTTCAGTAGACTTAGTAGAGTTAGAAATGACCAATTTCGACGTCATTCTCGGCATGGATTGGCTCCATTCATGCTATGCCTCAGTTGATTGTAGAAACAAAATTATTCATTTTCAGTTTCCAAATAAACCAGTCCTTGAATAGAGGGATAGTTCTAGCGCTTAAGGGTCAGTTGACAATTATGGGTATCATTAAGAACAAAACAAATAGGAGAAATTAAAAAGGATACAGTAACCGCTACAGTAAAATGAAAAAGTCATCATAACGTACAAGAAATAACAGTGACAATTTAGTTTTTTTTTTTAAATGTGTGTGTATATATATATATATATTCAAAATCTAAATATATCATACTATATACAAACTTTAATAAAATTACATGAAATATCTCTTTTTTGACCTTTTTTCTCATTTTCTCCATTTAAAATTTTCAGATGTAATAGAGTGTTATATATATTTTTCATGAAGTAAAATATCTCAAAATTATACATTAATTTTTCGAGGTTATAAACATGAGAGATTAAGTTGGCAATTCCGAAATCATTAAAAATAAAATCAATAAAGGTAGCGATTAAAGGAGAAATTAAAGTTAAGAACACTATCAAATTCATGTGCACGTTTTTAGATTAGTTGTCGAACCTTTAGTTATTTCTGCTTCAAAATACAAAAGCATTGAAATCTAAATTAAATTCTTATCAACAAAAAATGTACTATCTTTGTTCTCCTTTGAATGTCACTAACATAACATAGAATAAGTTAAAACAACTCAAGAATTAAACTACAACTCAAATTGAAAAGGAGTACGCTAAACGAACTCCCCTTCTGATAAATTCAAAATGCATTGTGTAATTAGTACTTACGCATATTCTTTCATACGTGAACATTGTATTACATTGTAACTGAAAAATTTACCTTAAACAACAATGAAAAAGGAAGAAAATTCTCTATTGTTAACTTGAATCAAAATTTTGCATTTTCATTGATTGACTCATATTAGAAGAGATCAAGAGTAGAAATCAAATATGAAGGAGGACAGTCCAATGGATCAAGTAAAGTCGACAACCCACGTTTCTAATCGAAACAAAAGACTCATTATAATAATTAAAATTGACATAATTAGCTGCTAATCATACCAATACTTTCTGTATATTAAAATACAAAATAGGGCATAATTTTTATATACAAAATAGCACATGATTTTATAAATCAGACAATTGATAATATTGACACAAATAGTCGTCCAACAAAATGTTAGCGATTATGCACAAATAAAATTATCAACAATCTGATGAGAAGTGAAGATCTAGAAATACTTGATAGAAACCTCTTAAAGACATCTAGAAATTTTTAACATTTTGCAATTCTCCATAAAGTAAATAGTTGGAGAAAAGAACTGGTCCTTAGCCCCAAGCAAAAGTGAAACCATAAACATTTAACACGAGAAAAGAAAAAACTTGATTTAACTAAAGGAATTCAAAGAAACTAAAGAAGAAAATTTGTTTACATCATAATGAATTTCAATAATGATGAAGTCAATACCCGCACCTAATTACTTGAGGTGTGTTCTTGACTTCTCTCCCTTCTCCTCAACTACAAATATTTATGTAAACAAATCCTTCTTCTCTTCTTCTTCTTCTTCCTCCTTTTGAATTTCAACTGTAGCAACCAACAAATAAAAATGGTTAGAGCACAAGAATGAATACAATGAAACTGAATTAGATTAACAATAAACCAAAATAATCAGGTATTACGTAAACCAATAATATTAATAAGATACTTGATAAATAACAGTATACATATAGACACTTCATGATTGTTATTTATAGATTAGTTGAGCCATAAAGAAGGAAGTTGAAGAGACATGTTTTTAAATGGAGAATATAAATAGATGGAGGTTTTTTGTAACCTATGAAATATAATTAAATAAATAAATATGATAGAATTTTTTGAACAAATTGATCAATGCAAAAAATTAAAGAAAAATTAAAAAAATTACGAAAAAGATAAATATGAATGGAGGCCATAGAGAGGTGCCACATCACCTCCTCTATGGTTCTCCTTTATATATATATATATATATATATATATATTGATTCTTTTAGGTCCTTTTGGCCAAAGAAATATTCCCTCTGTCTCAATCATTTCTTTTTTTGTCCATCCCAAAAAGAATATTATTTTTTTCTTATTTGATAATTATATAAAGACACAATTCTACTTTTACCCATATTAGTCTCACTTATAAGGCCCATTTAATTAAAAATAATATTAGTACATTATCTTAATAAAGAATAATTTGGTAAAAAATATCAAGTCTTTACTTATTTCTTAAATTTTATGCTCGATAAAATTATGACACATAAAATGATACGGAGAAAGTATTTTTTTTCACTTTACTCCTTGTTATACTTTTTCAACAAATTTGCCCTTGTCATCCAATTTTGGAATCATTTTTGTCCTTGTTATCCAACTTTGGGCTTATTTTTGCTCTTGAGTTGTCAAGACCATGACCTCACTTATATGATTCTTTGTGGCGTCTAGATACAGCGGAAGTGCTTCTCTTTTTTGATTGGGTAAAGTGTTTGTAATCTAGAGAGAATCTTAAAGTGACATAAAATGATATTCACGTAAGCGCCGCATAGATGCTACATAGAATCATATAAGTGAGGTCATGAAACTTAACAACTCAAAGACAAATATGAGTTAAAAGTTGAATGACAAGGGCAAATATAACCCTCAAAGTTGGATGGCAAAGAACAAATTTGTTGAAAATGTATAAACAGAGGTAAATATAACTATTTTCTGATAGTAGAGGGGTAAATATAATGCTTTTTCCTTGAAAAAGTGAAAATAAGTCTCAATTCATTTTCACTTTTTTCACTCCACATCTCTTACAAAAATTCAGATACAACGCCAATTTACTTATGGTATGATACAATTCCCAAATACGAATATGAGTATAAAGTATGAAAATTGAAAGATAATAAAGCAAAGACGATAAATAGATAGACACAATATAAGGAACGTAAGCAAACCAAAGATATTTCAAACCAATGACCCTCAAACGTAGTTCTAATACAAGCACTTAACTCTTACGTAGACCGAAAAGGTATCGAACATCCAATCAACCTTCATTTCTAAGCAAACGTTGAACAAGAACTATCCAATCACAGTATAAAGTGTTTGTTCATCAATAATAAAAATAAGATTATGAAAATAACCCTAGGAGTTTCTATTTATAGTCTCTACAAAAGCCCAATAGTGAGCTTGACAAGAAAGGAATTAAAACCCACAAAATGACCATTCTGTCCAACTGGGATGGCCACAGGGACGGTCAGTTAGGGGTGGGATGGTCAGTACCACCTTCAATCGCCTTAACTAGTGAGCTGCTGCCTTAGGTTTCCTAGGACGACTCTAGGGATGGCCAGTCACCAAGGTGGCAGGCCGTCGCTCCTCTAGTCCCTCTAAAACATTGGTGTTCTTCGATATTTTGGCCTCCCAACTTAATTTTCAACTCATGGTTGTTGACACCTAATTTTTCCCTCACGACTAAGTTTAGCCCTGACTTTCTTCGCTTTTAAATAAAAGTATAATATTTATTTTATACGGATAAATACTCTTTCAAGTATTTATCTAGATAATTTAGTCATTATAAGTAACGATTATATGTTCTCGTGTCCATACATACGAGATTGTGTAATTTCGTTACTTAATGAATCATTTTACGAAAAATTAAATTTTAAATAAAGGGTTATCTAGAAAAAATTAATTCAAATCTTGATTTAAATATAATTTAGTCTCAAAAATAATTTACTTGAAAAATTATTATTTGATTTTATTGGATCAAGAAGCTTGGGATTTGATTGGTTGTTAATTTATTTCAAATGTGGTTTAAATTTAGTCAATTTATTAAATTGAACCTTAGTTGAAATCAATTCGGCTATAATTTTAATACAATTGGTCAATTGAATTTTAATTGGGTTAAAATTTAATACGATTGTCTAATTTTTGTCATTGGTTGACTATTTAAAAAATAGCCAAAATTCCTAAATCCCCAATTCCTAACCTACCCAAAAAAAATTCACCATAATTAGGCTCAATTGCACCGATCCGGCCCACCTTTAGTACACCTCTTCAGCCAACATAACAACACCCAACAACCCAGCCCAAACTTCCCTCTCTTGCCCTCAGCCCATTTGCTTCCATTTTTGAAAAAATTACATAAACTAGCAACCTTAAGACTTTAATTACAAGAAATAACAATAGTTTTATAAAATTATAACTAATAACAAAAATAGCAATATTTTATTAATTATTTTTAGAAGCGCGTGCTATCACCTCAAACTTTTCACATCCCTACTTTTACTCTACTTTATCAATTTACTTCCCTCCAACTTTTTTTTTTTCAATTTCTGCATATCTCTCCCACGATCTTGATAAAGATCATCTCCACTTTTTAAGGTAAGTTTTTCTTTCAGTTAATGCATGTTATTTTTTTCTATTTAATTTTTGTTAATGTGTTTATTGTCGCCATTTTTTTTAATATTAGTCTGCAAAAATTTTATGTTTCGGATCAATTTTTTTCTGTTAAAATTTATAATGGCTCAACAAGCAAATCGAAGTTGTTCAGTTAGAGAAAATCAACTGAAGAATTTACTTACTGATGAAGTACCATCGTTTAGTCTTGGTTTAACACAAGACGAAGTTTTTAATTTGGGTTCTACTAATGTTCTCTCTAAGGAAGGTGTTACCATTGAAGAGTTGAGATCTAAGCACCGTAACGATCCCGACAAGATTGTGGAAATAATGAAAAGGAAAGGATTGACAAAAACTTCATCTCCCACAAAATTTCAAAAATCAGTGAAAAGGAAAAAGTCGGATGAAAAAGGAGAATGTAGTAAAATTGCAAGTCCTGTTGCATCAGATTCTGAATCTAAACAAGAGAAAGTGGAGGAGGTATGATACTATTCAAAAATCTTGCTATTGATATGAATTGTATATGCTATGTACAATATATTTTAAATATGTATTTCATATCTAAATTTTGTGTAAGATATTTGTATTTATTAGGTTTCTGTATATATATATATTTTGGAGAAATTTTCTGAAATAGCAACTGTAGAAGTGTAATATGTATTCTGAAAATACATTTGTTATATAATTTGTATATGTGTTGTTATATTATTTTCTTTTTAATTAAATTTGTACAAATCATGTATTCATAAAATACATATGTGTTTGTTGAAATATAATTCTAATATGTATTCTGAAAATACATACAGGTTAGATATGTGTTTATATCTTTACCTCTAAGAATTTTATTCGATGTTAGGTTGTATGTGGTAGTCATTTGATTTTGAATGTGATATGTAGTTCTTGTTTGTTGAAATGTATTTTTTACATACATAGTTGTATTTGTTATTATTCATCTTATAAAATTATTATAAGATGTATTTCATAAATACATATAAAAGAATGTTTGTATTAATATGTATTATTAAAATACATTTGTTTTATAATTTGTATATGTGTTGTTATATTATTCTCTTATTAATTAAATTTGTACAAATCATGTATTCACAAAATACATAATGTTTTTGTTGAAATATAATTCTAATATGTATTATGAAAATACATATAGTTTAGATATGCGTTTTTATGTTACCTCTAAGATTTTTATTCGATGTTAAGTTGTATTTGGTAGTCATTAGATTTTTAATGTGATATGTATTTCTTATTTGTTGAAATGTATTTTTTTACATACATAGTTGTAGTTGTTATTATTCATCTTATAAAATATCTATAAGATGTATTTCATAAATACATATAAGACACTTTGTATAAACTAGTTTTAAGATGTATTTCATAAATACATATAAGAGACTGTTTTGTCATATAAATGTATTTTTTTGTTATTTAGGTCATTCGTGATCAAATATACATGGCACGGGTATTGCCCAAATTTGCTCCTCATATAGGATGTCAGACGGTCAATGACATTGAAACCCGTATTAAGACAATGTTGACAAAGAGTCAGTACAAAATGTTTTGTACTAAAAGTATATTTGATTTCTTCATGAAGAAGAAAGATTGTGTCTTCCAAGCCCAGTTAGGGAGATGCATTATGTCACTTGAAACTACGGAAAGTTCTACAAGTGTCATAGTCATTCGAGCAAAGGGCACAATTCTTCATTTCACTATTAGAGAGTTTTCTTTGGTGACGATTTGAATTGTGCTACAAATAAGGATGAATTTGTGTTTGACGAGGAGCGCCCAAATAGAATTATTGATCAATATTTTGATGGTGAGAGTTTTGTAGAGAAAAAATATTTATTTGCGGTTGTTTCTGATAAAATTTGGGGGAATGATAACAATGAAGATGCGTTAAAGTTTGCCAATTTGTATTTTATTCAAGCATTCTTACTATCGTTAGTTGATACCGTAGCTATTCCACGCCTCCACTTTGATTTGGTTGAAAGTGATCGCTACAGTGATTATCCGTTGGGATCGGTTGCATTTGAAGAATTAGCTAGAAGCTTGCATAAAAAGTTGAAGCCGAAAGAAAAGTTCTATATGCTTCTTGGAATGCCACTGGCCATTCAAATTTGGTTGTACAAGTGTTGTTCAAACGTGCCTCGTAATATTGCTTCCAAGGTGGATTCTCAAATCCCACGTACTTTGAATTGGAAGACAAATTATCCTTGTCCAAGATATGAAACTCTTATGGGAAGTATGTTTGATGATACAGATGACAAGGTTAGTTTTACGATTTTTTTTGTATGTGATGTTGATTATTTTGTAAATATATTTTCTGATCTGGTATATGTATATATATAACATACCATTTGTCACTGTATATTCATTATTGAGTTTGGATCATAGTTAACTGATTTATAATGTAATTAATTTTACCATCTAAATTATTATTTTTATTATGTTATTTAAATTGTAGGTTGTTTTTAAGAATATCGAGCCAACAAGAAAGGAGATTTCAGCTTTTCATACACCGAAGAAGCTTGTTCCTGGATCTGATAGTCATAATGAAGATGACATTGATTTGGATGATGATTTTCAGGATCCTCCACAAAGATAAAATCAGTTTACCACAAAGAAAAAACATCATGGCGATTCATCAGCTTCACCTGTAAAAAAAAATTGAAGCCACATCCTAAAGGTGTAGATGAGCAGACATCAAAACGGACCCCTCCACCCCGTACTGCAAAGATGCCTTTTGTCAGAACTCCAATTCACAAGCCAATTCAAATAAAAGTTATGCTACGTGGAAATAGAAAAGACATAAACCGGCCTGACAGTAAAAAATCTATTCCGGTTCAGTCACCTGATCCGTCTTTGTTTAATTCTGAAGATGAAGACGGTGTTGTCTCGAAGAAAGTCTTCGATAAGTTTTGTGAAAAGGTAATTTTTGTTTAAGTTTTTGATTAATTTATTTTCCATTTCTAATTATTTTTTTTATAATTCAGGTATGGCAAGAGTTTAATGATGTCTGTGGCCTAGTGTCTTCCAGGTTTGATCAGATGATGAATGCAATTAAGGAAAATAAGGTACAACATATATACATTTACAACATATGTATTTTTTTACAACTAATTTGTTATTTACTATTTATTTTTTATTTATATTTTCATGTTTTAAACGCGAAGAAACAAGCAAAAGGCAGCAAATCTGATCAGCCACCAGTGGATGAAAATGTTAAGAGTACATCACCCCATCAAGCGACTACAAAGTTTGTTCATGAGTTTAATAAGAATCCTGAAGGCACATTGGTAAGTAAATTCCGTACATTTATATTCAACTAATTTTATATATACAATTCTAATTTATCATTATAAAAATAATATTAAGACAGGTTGTCGAAGAGATGGCAGGATATTAAAGCAACAGTATGAATGATGTGTATAATGAGATTGATGGATATAATGAGGATAATGACATTGTTCTGGTAGAGCATTTTTTTTGGTTAGGTATAGTTATATTGATGAATAATACTTATTTTAATTTTTTATTGTTTCATTTTTGAAAGGAAAAAACTGATATAGATGTGCATGAAGCAATAGATGTATGTGTCACTCCGGTATGCTGAATACATATAGGTTAGTTTTTTAGTTCTTCATAAATATTATTTTATTTAATTTGTATGAACATGTGTAGAACACAAAATCAGTTGGCGAAAGAATTGGTGAAGCACAAATATCAAAATCTCAGTTCACATTTTCAGATGATGTCCTTAGAAACATTGATCTTGACTCCATAACAAAAGCCAATGTTGAAGATGAGTTTAAGGTATCTAGAATACATGCATTGATTGCTATTTTTAATTTGTTGGAAAATGCAATCTTACTAGATCTTTATAAAATTTATACAGAACAAAGAAGGTGTGATCGAGATGAATGTAAATACACCAGCGAAATATGAGTCAAAGGTTAATGATGTGGATAATTCAAAGTTAGATCAGCAACATAAGAGTGCAGTCCACATTTCTGCGGGAGTAAATGATGAAAGCAATGCTGATCAAGATTTGTCTGACTCTCAAATCACTCTTCCGGATGAGCTTCTTCCCAGTCTTAATGCGTATGTCAATCTTGAACGAAGTATAATTGTATATTCATTGGCAAATCAAGCACAACAAATGCCAACGCATGTTTCAAGGATTAAGAGACCATCTAGATACAATGAGTCACCATTCACAATAAAATTTGGTTCAGCAGATGGTTAGTACTCTTAACATAATTTTTTTAGTTAACAAATTTGCTTACTTTATATTTTTTTCCTAATGGATAGTGAAGTATGAATTTATTTTTTACTGTTCAGTTGTATTTTTGGAACAACTGTAAATATTTTTAATGAGATATGGTTATATTTTGAAGATTATTTTTTTTATTTTGAAGTTGGATAGTTTAGATATTTTTACTCTGCATTTGTTCATATGTATTTCAGAAATACATCTGTTGCAGTTTTAAGACATATGATTTAACTTTTATTTCAGCAGTATATTTATTGTTACTTATAATACTACATTATCTTATGTAATTGATTATATTTACATAATTAATTGCATAACTTAATAATAAAGTAAGCACGGAAGAGCAATGGAGAACATTCGATCAGAAGCATCCCTTCACATCTCATCCAGTTAATGCGATAGAAGACACTAAGGTCACCAACAAGTTCATGACGTGTCTTTCTTTGGATCTTCTTAAATATCATTCGAAGAGGTATACAGAATAAAACTTAATAGTACTAACTTTTGTAAGTTAAGATTATGTAAATTACAGACTAATATGTATAATGAATAAACAGGAACAACAAAGAAGAACATTATTTGAAGGGAAAGGCAAAAATATCAGTTATCAACTTTGAAATTTTATTTATTGAAGACAAGAATTGGTTCTACGTTATGGGTACTCCTAGCCAGACGTGATCAGTGAGGTAAGTGATGTATTATTACGTTAATTTGTAGATTGAAATAAATATTAGTTCTGTGTTAAATATGAATAATTGTAATTGATTATTTTGTTATAGTTGAAAATGTATAGTTGTATATACATATGAAGTAGGTTATACGTTAACTGATATGTACATGATATTTTCATATGTAAGGTTTGATCTTTTTTATTTGTTTATTTAATAATAAGTATGAAATTTATTTATAATGCAGCAAATTGATGTATGCTTGTACTATCTGAGAAAGAAGTCCAAGTATGATCCCAATATCTCATATAAGTTCAGCACTGTAGACTGCAATTTCACGAACATTGTTACAAGTGTGTTTGATGTGTATAAATTGAATGATGCAACTCTTAATGCTGGTGTAAAGAAATATCATCGGAATGAGTATGTAAGTGGATTCCGCATGCATGCTACAGTGCCATGGCATACGGTTGATCATATGTTCATTCCTGTTCACGTAAAGGCAAAACATCATTGGGTTCTTGCAGTTATATCTTTCAATCATAGGTGTATATATGTATATGATTCTTTATCAGCTGCTGGTCATGATGCGGCGGTGCTTACTGAAATTGAAAAGTTAGCTAAGGTTATACCTATATGTCTCATTGAATGTAAATTCAACGAGAATAGGGGTATTGACATCGACAGTCATCCTAATTACAAATTGAATGATAAGATGGATCCGTTTGGTGTTTCAATTGTGGAGAATCTGCCTCAACAATCAAGTGGTAACTTATAAGTAATTAGTATGCATATTACTTGTATATATACATATGCATTAAAGTTGTAACAACTTCTTACTTATTAATATATATCTTTGCAGGACTTGTGGTTTATATATTGTTACGTATGCCGAGTGTCTTACTTTTGGTGAAGGTATTTCATCCGTTGACTTTGACCCAGATCTAATTCGCATAAGATACGCTTCACTGTTGTGGGATTATGGTACTAGGAAAGCAAAAGAAAAGGCACAAAGTGATGATGAAGCACCAATGAGGCCTCTTTGGATCACTGAGTTAACAGAAGGCACTGAAGTGGTTGATATTTGATTTGTATTTTATTTTGTTTAAGTTAACAACATTTAACATTAGATGGATATTTTTTTTTTTTGAATATATTATGGAATTCATATGTTACTTTAATGGTCAAAGATGGGATGTTAATGTTTCTTTATTGTTATGTTAACTTTTTTGATTTTTAATCGTCTAATTTCCAGTTTTTCATGGTTAGTATATGTCTATGTGCATATTTGTAATAATAAATAATGCTTATTCCAGTGAACATATGTATTTTTAACATACATATGCTTATTCCAGTTAACATTTGTACTTTTAACATTACATGAACATTCAGTTACCAAATCAATTATGAAATGAACATATCACCAATAAATACAGTGAAGATATATTTTTGCAAAATACGTATTACCATTACAGTGAAGATATATATCACCATGACAGTAAAGATATATATTTTTAAAATACATATTACTCCTAAATATGCTATTCCACTTAACAATTGTATTTTATTAACATAAATTTAATAATTTCAGTGAGCAAATGTATACTTAAAATACATATACCATTAAACTGAACATAATTGTTTATAATACATATGTATTTTTATTTGATTTCCATATATACATTTCTACTTAATACACATTCAGACATATGTATTTTTCAGATTTTCATTTGTATTTTTTGAAAGATACACATTATGGTTAATACTAATGTTCGTTTCAGATTGTATTTCCATTTACGTCTAATGTAAACATATTTATTTTTCAAAATAACATTGGCTCCTATTATTCCATATTCAAACATATTTTAAGTGCAAAAAATATATGTATATATATACATATATAATATAAAATTAAACATTTGAACTATAACAAATTAATAAGTTCAACTTCATAAAAGTGCAACATCTGAACACTAACAAATTATCAATATCAATAAAAAGTTTAAAATTCAAAATGAAACAATTCAAAAAAAAATTAAAAAAATTAAAGCAACTGAATTTTCACTAAAAACATGATCAAATGTATCATTTGTTGTATTTCCTACATGAACGCCTATTGTGACCTTTTTGTCCTCATGAACTACAATAATTTTTGTTTTTCTTTCCAAACATATCTCTTCCTGATTTACCACGCTCCTTCTTTGCAGGTCTTTTAGGGGGTGCTTGTATTTTGGGGGCAAAACTACTTCGTCTAAAATTTCCTGAGGTATCACCCAGTCATCTTTATGTGGTAGAGGATATACAGGTAGATCATACGTTCTCAGTACAGTTTTTGGCTTGTATAGATTAGAGCAATATGGTCCTTTTTCAAGATTCTTGCTATCAAGTACAGCACAAGCATGCATACATGGTATCTCATCCAATTGGAATGCATGACAAGAATATTTTTTTCCCTTTAGACAAATTATAAAATGGTTCTTCTTATCGTGGATAGTATAGACGTACTCTGAGGCTGGTATAACCTGAAAATATTAATACATAAAAATTATTATAGAAAAAAAATATTTCAGTAAAATTTGCTATAGATTAGCAAATGTATTTTATTCCAAAGTAGCAAATGCATATTAATATGTATAAAGAATATATACATATTTTTTTCATTACAACACATAGATTTGTTATAAATTTAATAATTTGTATATTAAGATATGTTTCATACAACATATCAAAATTCAAGAAGATATAATATTAAATGATTATATCTATTTTATCATACCTTCATACGTGTACACTCTGCTTCATTCTGTTGGAGAATTTCTTGAAATTTTCCAATAAGATCTGTGCGTGTGTACAATGCCTCCTGTCTGTTTTCACAGTTCCATCTACCAAACATCAATCTAACTTTCTCTAAAAAAAAGTATATTGGAAGTTCTCTAGATGATACCAGTGCAACATTAATTGACTATGCAATATTTGATGTTAAGGTCCATCCCCTATGAACTGTTGCATATGACCTTGCCCACTTATCGTATCCCGCCAACTCCAAGTAATTCTTCACCCTAACATCAACTACCTCCACTTTCTCCATTAAATTATGAAATTCAGACTTTGAGTATGATTTCGCCATGGTATAGAAGATTTCCGACAATGCATCATGTGACTTCCTAAAAAAAAATTTCACATTACCCCATAGATGCCACTTACAAGAGTAATGTGGTACATTATTGTACACACCAGCTACAGCTTTTATAATGCTTGGGTTACGATCGGAAACTACACACATATGTTCTCTTTCACCGTATGCTTCCTTTAGATTCTGAAATAACCATGTCCAGGATGCATCATTTTCAAAATCTACTATTCCATATGTCAATGGAAATATATGGCCTGAACATGGAACAAATACATTAAAAGTACGATATATACAGACATTAAAAAAATCATATGTATTTTTCAAATACATAAAGCTGTAAACAAGTTTAACTAGAATTTAACACATAAACATAACTCATACCTATAATACATATAAATATATCTGGAACCATATCCTTCTCCCAATCAACATCCACAAAAAATTGAATAAGTACTTTATAAAAACATATAACTTACCGATTATGTGAATGAAATTTATTTCATAAACATTATTCAAAACTTTAATATAAATTCATATATCTAAAACATAACAAATAAATAGTACAAATATAAATATGTTGCATATATATATTATAAACACATACATCTTTTCATAGAGTCAAATACATTTCGAGAATAGCTTACCGGCTCCATCCATGGTACATGCAACTACAAATGTGCCATTGTATAGTCCTCTGAGATAACTTGCATCAACAACTATCACAGGTCTACAGTGATCGAACCTTTGTATGAATGTAGTTAGTGCGACAAAAATATACAAAAACTCATTATCTTCATGCTTTTTCATTCGTATATGTGAACCTGGGTAAGTAGTGTTCAAAACATGAATGTATGCAGGTAGTTTTTCGTATGATGCCGATGATTTTCCTCTCAAATCTTCAAGTGCTTGTTCCTTAGCTCGCCAACACATAATATACGTCAAATCCATACCAAGGTCTTCCTTCATGTCACTTCTGATTTCAGTCGCACTGTACTTTCTTTTGTGGTTTTTAAACTTTTATTTCACCATACCTTCAATCAACTTACTAGTAGCATGAAACTTAGGATAAATCTTATCCTTTATCGGACATGTGTGTTCGGGTAAGAATTCTCTAACACAAAACATTCCTGATTTGTTGATATCAGATGCACGGAATAAAAAATCACAACTACGTGATTTGCATATTAATGTGTAACTGCAAAACAAAAAAAAATGAAATGTAATTTACAACAGGTAAAAAAAAAATTAATCTATATGTATTTTTTAAATACATATGCTTTAATACAATTCAACAAAAAGAAAACAACAAATTTTATATATATGACAAACTTACCAGGTTTTACTTGATCTAACAGATCGTGATTGAAACTTCTCTCGAATCGTGTAATCCTTTATCACAGATTTTAACACCCTTTTCGAGATATAAACTTGTTCAACCTCAATATGTTTGTGATGTGGGTCCGAGATAATTACTTTAGTTGCATCAATAGCCAATACATCCAAACATTCATCTGAATTAGTAACTATCAATGCTCTTTCAGTACTTGTATTCACAACGTTACGCGCAGTGATAGATAGATTCATACTCGCAGCGTTACATATTGATGAACTAACGAATTCATTGAAAGTATCCTTATCTGAAACACTTATGTACAAGGGCAAAACACTCATTGCCTTTACCTCCCTTTTCTGCATAATGTAGACCTTCAAATCCATGTCATTACGTATACGTATTTTACCTTCAATATTTGTTAACTGATATTCAATTTGAATGCTTTTGCATGTCAAATCGATATCCATGTGTGAAGCTAGTACTTCACGCAGTTGTATGAAGCGTTTATGCTCAACAATATTGCATCACTGATGTAATCTTCATATTGTTGTTCAATGTTGTTCATACTACCAGTATGTTTAATGAGAACAAGTATGCTTCCCATCGTCAAGGTCCAGAACACTACAAAATATTAAATACAAATTCAATTATATAATATGTACTGAATACAATTAATAATTTGTATATACACAAACAAAATAAAATTCTCACGGAAAATTAATTTTTCATCAGAATAATTTGTATCATCTACTACAATTTAAATTTAGCATTTAAGAAGTTTAATTTAGTTTCAAACATACATAACGAAAAGGAAATCTTTGATTTTTGAGAAAAAAAGTAGGAAAAAAAATCTTCACCCACAACTTATAAAATTCAAAATACAATATATAAAATTTTCAACTTCATGAACATTAACCCATATTGTTATTAACTTTCAAAATATTTTCGCAATTCCATAAACATGGTCTAAAAAGTTTATTTAACCATACCTGTAATCGTGGAGTTGATTATTCAAATATTCTTCCTAAAATACAAAGTTCATCAATGATATTTCAATCTCTCAAATTTTTTTCTTAAAATGCTTTTACGTGATGTATATGAAAATCGATATTTGAATTTCAAATTGTGTATTAACGGTTAAGATAAAAAAAAAATCATTAATGGAAAAGGTTTTTGTTAATTAATTTTTGCTTAAAATAAGGAACAGTTTTATACCATAAATTACTCTAACTGATTAGAGTTTAATAAGAAACCTTTTAATATATTTGTATATGTATTTTTATGGCAACCTTTTACTAAAATACAAAATACATATTGCTATTTTTCGTAATTTTAAAACTGTTGTTATAAAAGTTATAATTATGACTCTACAGTTGCTATTTCTGAAATCCCCCCTCCCCCCCCCCTTCATTTTTCCCACTTAGCCCACCAACAAAACCGATCCAGGCCCAACGAAATGGCCATGACTCGGCCCACACCCCATCTACCCCTTCTCCCTTATCAACAACCACAACAATCAACAAAACACAGTAACCCATAACGCTGTAACAACAGCGCTCAACCAGCAACAACACGCACAACAACCAACAAAAATTCAACAGCAAAATACAAAATTGCCCCTATTTACCGTTTTGCCCTCTCAGATACTCGTTCATGGCTAAAAATCAGAAAATCTTTCATCTTTTTCAGTGTGTGGTTCACCAATTCGGGAAACCATTAATTCACCTTCATTGACCATAAAACCAACTGCTCTTTCTCTTTTCCCGCTGATCTTGACGTACAAATACCATTAATGGTTTTTCGTCCTACTGTGGAACTCAAATCTCTAAAAAAATCAGCTCAATCCGAATTTGAAATCCATTGAATTCAAATCCAAAACCCTAGTGGACTCCCCCCCATTTGCTTCTATAAATAGGTGATGGGGGATATGAGGGAAATGAGAAGGATTTTTGGGAAAAAATTGGGGATTCTGGAGGAGCAATCCTCTAATCCCACGTAACCAAAAACTCAAAAAGAGAAATGTGTCTGATATAGTGGCGGTCTTAATATTAAGGTTTGAAATTAGTTTGATAGCATGTTGTCGAAAAGCCTTGAGCTTTATGGAATTGTGCACTTGTTCTATGTTGTTTTCATAATTGTATTACTATGTCGTGCTTATAGAAAACTAAGACATCGAATTTGTGTTTAAGAATTGGTTTTTAGTAGGTTCTTATTTGTTATGTTTCTTGGGTGCAGAATAACTATTTTTATTAAGATGAGTTGGGGTTACTGAGAGACCGTGAATATGTCTGTTTTAATACTCGCATATAAATTATTCACGAACGAATTATATGTGTTGTGAAATTTTTTAGGTCAGCATGCCTAAAAGTCTTTTTAACTTTTTTACTTTTCTAGGACATACCTTTAGCTAGTAGCTTTATCAAAAAATAGAAATTAATGGCTATGTGATTAAATATGCATTTTTTTCTTTTCCAAACATTCAGATATGTTGCAATTTCTTTAAAGTGTTGAATCTAGGATACTATGTGCAAACATATAATGAGGACTAATGTTGTTTTGCCTTGAACACACTATAATGAGGACTAATGTTGTCATCTTGATAATATTAAGACCAACTGTGCATTTGCCAATTAGTTGATACGTTTAAAAAAAATGATGGATGCGCATGATCTTGACCTATTCTTGAGTCTTTAAAATATGGACAGATTTGGATTTAGTAACACCATTCTAGTGTGCCCTATTTAGAAAGTTGATCTTGATGAGTTTTTCATGGTGTGATTTTTCTTTGTTTTGATAAAGAAGTTTATTACGTGGGCATTGATTTAGTGGAAGTAAAAAAAATAAAAAACCATGTGTTTTTATCTTTTCTTTTTCCGCTTTTAGATGATAGCGTTCATGACTCCCACATGGTTTGAGTTTTTTATCTTTTTTCATTCATGCCTCCATGAACAATTAGTAACATTGCTACGTTATCTTGAAATTATACTGAAGGTTAGATCCTAATCTTTATTTCTCTTATCTTATGCATGTGAAATCCCCCCTTCATTTTGTTGGGATGAAATCACCCAACATTGAGTCGAAACCTCAAGTCCAAGTCCTAAGGGGACTGTTTTGTGCTGGTATACAGAAGATATACACCAATATACAGGTTTAGAAAGGGAGGATGTGGGAAAAGGAAGCTGATTTCAAGGCTGGAGGATTAAATTTATGTATATATGACTAAAATACAGTCACATATACACAGGATATACAGTAAACCATGAGAAAGAGAGTTGTGATATACAGAGCGAAAATGGACCTAAAGTCCATTAAAAGGGAAGCCCCAAGCTGGGCAGCTCACTTATGGGCCAATAAAGGGGCCCAACTCTAACTTTTAATCTCTTATTTACTTGTAATTTACAATTTATGCTTGTCTATTTATATTAGTACTAATTTTACTTAATTAACCTAATGATTTCCCACGTTGTTGCCATTTCATTTATCTTGAAATTCTCATTTATTATATAATTTTTTTCACGTAATTCATATAAAGAAAAAATGACACTTGTTTCATTCATATGACTAATAGTGTACTTTGGTTACAAAACAATTTCTTCAAACTAGTTAATTCTTTTCTTGTAAATCCTAACTTTCCATAATTGTTAAAACGTTTTTTTTTAACATGATACTTACTTCTTGTTATTTTTTCAAAGGGTGTTAGTTATAATAAAATGACCATTTCTGTAATAATAATAATAATAAATAATCATATAATTCTCACTTTTCTATAAAAATCAACGTATCTCCTTTTTAAATTCAAATATGCAACCCAGTTTAGATAAGTTCCTTTTTTAACTCATGTAAATATTTCATAACTTTAATTTTTTTAAAAATAATTATGAATCAAGTAGAAATTTTTTAATCTTTACTCAAAAATAATTAATCATGAACCAAGCGAATCATTTCGTAATTTTTTCTCAAAATTAATATTAATATTGGGTTAAGTAACACATGTTGTAACTTTTTTTTTCTAAATTCAAGTAGACTATTTCTCAAACAAATGTCATTCTTAGATGTGTAGATAAATAATTTTACTATTTAAAATTTAACCTTTTTGCAAAGTTAAGTCACCCCTTTTTTAAGTTAGTCAAAAAAGAGTCTTTTGGTGAACCGTTTTAAAACGAACGCTCCTAAGTCCCGTAAAAACCTTCTTAGGGTGTTAATTGAACCCTAACTCAGTTTCTCTGATTTTGAAGGTTTATTTATGTTTTACATCTTCGAAATCTCTTTAAAGTTTTTCTTGATGTTTTTGATAAAAAATCAAGTAGCGACTCTGTTAATTTTTTAAAAATTATTGTGAATAGTTTGAAAAGGTCAAAAGCATTTTCTTAAAAATTCGAAAAGGGATAAAATGGCATCCCTTGGTCTGTATCAAATCAAGCTTCAATGTCTCTCCTTTGGCAAACATAGTTTGTAAACCTTGTATTTCTTGAGCTTGACTTCTAGTGAATGGATTGAAGGGCCCTTGGATTGTATTATCCTCTCCTTCTTGAAAAGAATTCATCTTCGAATACGGATCCTGCAAAAGAGAAGTGTTGGTTCTAGGCAAAGTTCTACTACCATGGTTAGCAAACATCAAGAACTTAGTATGGGCATAAAATTCCCTTTATTTCGCCACGTTCATGTCCTCCTCTTGGCTTGGGTTATCCAAGGCCCTAATACTCATCATTTGCCTCATCATAAGGTTAAGATTCACTATCTCTCCTTCTTGAGGCCAAACATCCTCATATGGAACTTTCTTCATTAAACAATTGGGTACACTAAGTTCCCTTTCACCTTTCACAATTTCACCTTTATCCTCAAAGTCTTCCTCACCATTAATTACTTGGTTCACCTTATCCCCAGTAAAGTAGGCATCGCCTCACACCAAAACTATGTTTCTTCGATTGGGACATTCACTTGCCTTATGACCCCAACCTTGACACTTAAAACAAACAATACCTCTAGGAGTGTTAGAATGTGGATTACCTTCAACTATTTGTGGATACTTTGGAGTAGCCTTCTCAACAGGCCTTTTTCTCATAGGACTTGTTGAAATCCTTATTCTTGTTCCCTCCGAATGAACTAGAAATTATATAGCCTTTATTTAATGACTCTTTTGCATTGCTGTTCCTCTCAACCTCAATGTCCGCTTTAACAAGATCTTCTATACTTTCAAACTTATGAACAACTAATTGAGAAACAATGTCATAGTCCAACTCACTATTGAATCTAGCTATATAATGATTTGGTGGTTGGACAATCTTAAGATGAAGGCCCAAGTTTTGGAATTCCTTATAGTAGTCTTCTACATCTCTACCTCCTTTTCACAAATTATAAATCTTGGTGAGTTGTTCTTGTTTGAACCTCTCTGTCACATATCTCTCTCTCATAAGTGTCTTCAATTCATTCTAATTCAAAAGGTCGGGATTACTATTTCTCTCCCTTTGCACTCTTTTAGTCTCCCATAAAGTAGAAGCTTACCCTTTAAATTGAGCAATTGCCCCGCAGTGCAGGATTATTCTCTCAAGTTTACTCAGTTAGCCAGATATGCCCCGCATGTTGTAGCAGATAGCAGAGCGAATATGAGTAAGTTCGTGTCAGGAGTGTCTAGCAGCATGGTCAAGGAGTGTAGGACCACAATGCTTATTAATGAGATGAACATAACCAGTCTCATGTTCCATACTCAGCAGATAGAGGAGGCCAAGAATAAAGAGAAGGAGATAGAGAATAAGAGGGCGAGAATAGGTAGTTTCAATTTTGCGTAGCCTAAGTCAGAGAGTGGAAATCTTCTTAGTTCCGCCCAAAATCATCAATTCCATCTCCTTCATAAGTCAGTGCTCCAGTGCCAAAATTTAGAGATTACAATCGAGATAGGGCATTAGGCCCTAAACCCTAGGAAAGTGTTAGCAGTGCCCAAACTAATTCCCTTTGTTAGAAGTACGACAGAAACTACCACGGTAACTGCAGAGCTGGCAGTGATGTGTTTTTTGAATGTGGCAAGACAGGCCACAGGGTCATACAGTGTCCTCAGGTTGGTTCACAGAGTCAGCATAACCATCCCCCAACTCAGTCCGGTCGCTCGAATCAGCAGGGTGCCTCTTCCAGTGCCACCAGTGGGAAGGGCCCAACCAAAATCTATGCTCTTCGGTCCCGAAAGGACCAGGAAAGTTCTCCTGATGTGGTCACTAGTATATTATAAGTTTTCTATTTGCATGTTTATGCTTTGCTAGATCTCAGAGCTTCTTTGTCTTTTGTTACTCCATATATAGCCGTTGATTTCAGAATCAGTCCCAAAATTCTAGCAGAGCCCTTCTCAGTCTCTACCCAGTGGATAATCTATCATAACTCGGCGGGTATATAGGAACTGTTCGGTTGTGATATCTCAGAAAGTCACTTCAGCGGATTTAGTCAAATTAGAGATGACTGATTTCGATGTCATTCTCGGTATGGATTGGCTTTATTTCTGCTATGCCTTAGTCGACTACTGAAATAGAATTGTCTAGCTTCAGTTTTTGAATAAACCCATCCTAGAGTAGAAGGGTAGTACTTCAGCACTTAGGGGTCAACTTATTTCTTACCTTCGGGCTAGAAAGATGATGTCTAAGGGACGTGTCTACCATCTCGTTCGATTCCAAGACTCTAGTTCAAAAACCCCTACTCTTGAATTAGTATCAGTAGTATGTGAATTCCCAGATGTGTTTCCTGAAGACCTTCTTGGAGTCCCTCCCAAAAGGGAAATTAATTTCAAAATTAATCTTCTCCCAGATACTCAATCCATATCTATCCCGCCATACAGAATGTCTCTAGCAGAACTTAGAGAATTAAAGGAACAGTTAAAGAATCTCTTAGATAAGGGATTCATCAGATCCAGTGTATCCCCGTGGGGTGCACCAGTTTTATTCGTGCGTAATAAAGATGGTTCCCTCAGAATGTGCATAAACTACTGTCAGTTAAATAAAGATAAGGTCAAGAACAAGTATCCACTCCCCAGAATCGATGACTTATTTGACCAACTTCAGGGTGCTAGTTATTTCTCTAAGATAAACCTTAGATCAGGCTATCATCAACTCAGAGTCAGGGAAAGTGACATCATAAAAATAGCTTTCCTAACTTGGTACGGTAACTTCAAATTTTTAGTCATGTCCTTTGGTCTTACCAATGCCCCAGCAGCCTTCATGTACTTTATAAACCATGTGTTCAAGCAGTACTTGGACATGTTCATCATAGTCTTCATAGATGATATTCTTGTTTACTCCCGTAGTGAACATAATCTTGCAGACCATCTCAGAATAGTATTGCAGACTCTCAGGAACCATCAGTTATTCGCCAAATTTAGTAAGTGTGAATTTTGGCTAAGGTCAGTAGCATTCCTTGGCCATATAATTTTTGGCGATGGCATTAGAGTTGATTCCCAAAAGACCAAAGTAGTTGGAAACTGGCACAGGCCCATCTCTCCATCAGATATCAGGAGTTTCTTGGATTTGGCTAGCTATTACCGATGGTTTGTTGAGGGATTTTCATCTATTGCTTCCCCTATGTCCAGATTGACTCAGAAGAAATTTAAGTTCCAGTGGTCAGATTCTTGTCACAAGAGTTTTTAGGAGTTGAAGACTCGACTCACCACAGGTTATGGCGGTTTTGTTGTATACTGTGATACTTCTAGAGTTGGATTGGGTTGTGTTTTGATGCAGAGAGGTAAGGTCATAGCCTATGCCTCTAGACAGCTTAAGCCCCATGAGAAGATCTATCCTACTCATGATCTTGAGTTAGCAGCAATAGTTTTTGCCTTAAAGATTTGGAGGCATTACTTGTATGGTGTGCACATTGTTGTGTTCACTGATCATAAGAGCCTGCAATATGTGTTATCTCAGAAAGACCTCAACCTCTGTCAGATAAGGTGGTTGGAATTGTTGAAAGACTATGACATGAGTGTTCTGTATCATCCGGGCAAGGCCAACATAGTGGCTGACGCTCTCAGTAGAATGTCTATGGGTAGTGTTGCCCATGTTGAGAATAGTAAGAAGAAGTTATCCCAGGAAGTTCATCAGCTGGCCCGACTAGGTGTTCGCTTAGTCGATTTAGCAGAAGGTAGTATGTGGGTGCAGAGTAGCTCAGAATCATCCCTAGTTTCTGAAGTGAAGAAAAAGTAGGATAGGGATCCCAATCTAGTCCAGTTGAAGGAATCAGTCAGAAATCAGAAGTTAGAGGTTTTCTCCCAAGGGGTAGATGGTGTTTTGCGTTGTCAGGGTCATCTGTGTGTGCCAGGTGTAGATGACTTGAGGCAACGAATTCTCGCAGAGACGCATGGTGCACGTTACTCTATTCATCTAGGGGCCACGAAGATGTACCATAATTTTGTGGAGATCTATTGGTGGAGTGGGATGAAAAGAGATATTGCAGAGTTTGTGGATAAGTGCCCAACATGTCAGCAGATTAAGATTGAGCATCAGAAGCCTAGTGGGTCCATACAGGAGTTCAGTATTCCCACCTGAAAATGGGAAGAAGTGAACATTGGACTTTGTGATAGGTTTTCCTCGTACTCGTCGTCAGCATAATTCAGTTTGGGTCATTGTAGACAGGATAACCAAATCAGTTTATTTTTTTCCAGTTCATACCTCCTATTCAGCCGAGAATTATGTCAAACTCTATATCACAGAGTTGGTCAGATTGCACGGTGTTTCATTGTCCATCATCTTAGATAGAGGTACCCAGTTCATCTCTCATTTTTTGGAAAGCATTCCAAAATAGTTTTGGTACTCGAGTTCATCTCAGTACAACCTTTCATCTTCAGACAAATGGTCCAGCAGAAAGGACCATTCAGACCTTAGAAGATATGCTACGAGCATGTACGATAGACTTTAAAGGTAGTTGGGATGACCACTTTCCTTTGATTGAATTCTCCTATAACAATAACTATCACTCCAGTATTTAGATAGCTCCGTTTGAGGCGCTTTATGAGAGGAGGTGTAGATCTCCCATTGGTTGGTTAGAAGTGGGTGAGGCTGCAGTGGTAGGGCCTGACTTAGTGTTTGATACCTTAGAGAAGGTCAAGGTAATCAGGGAAAGGCTTAAGACAGCTCAGAACCGACAGAAATCATATGCAGATGTGCGAAAAAAGGATCTCGAGTTTGAGATTGATGACATGTGTACTTGAAGATATCTCCTATGAAAGGAGCAAAACGTTTTGGCAAGAAGGGAAAACTCAGTCCCCGAAATGTCGGTCCTTACCGAATCTTCAGTCATTTCGAAAAGGTATCTTATGAGCTTGAGTTAACTTCAAATTTATCTTCAGTTCATCCAGTGTTCCATGTCTCCTTGCTAAAGAAATTCATAAGTGACCCAGCAGTCGTAGTCCCTATTGGGGGCATAGATATTCAGAACAACCTCTTTTATGAAAAGATCTCAGTCATAATCCTTGACTATCAGATTCGCAGACTGAGGAACAAAGAAATTCCTCTAGTCAAAGTTCTTTGGCGGAACAGACCGTTGAGGGAGCTACTTGAAAATAAGAAGCAGACATGCGAACCAAGTATCCTCATCTATTCTCCGCTAATCCAGACTCAACCCAAGGGAATAATTTTCTCAAGCTTAAACAGTTCCATGTTCAGATTTTAGTTACAAACTTGGTATTAGTTACCATTGCATGTTCAGTTATATATTCATGAGCCAGTACAGTCATGTATCCATGCATCAGATATGCATGTTCAGTACATAGATTCAGTTTATCAGTAATCCTAGTCATGCATTCATGAATCATGTTCAACTATATCCATGCATCAAATATGTATGTTCAGTATGATAATTCAGAATACCAGTAATATCAGTCATATAGTCATGTTCCAGATGTTCATGTCCAGTAAGTAAATCAGTCTCTCGGTGTTCTCAGTCTCAGCAATCTCATTCGAGGATGAATGTTCCCAAAGAGGAGATAATGTAATACCCTGCCAAATCCTAAGCTTATTTTAGTCCTTTAGGCTTGTCAAGGGGTCCCAGACTTAGAATATTTTAGCTAAGTACTCAGATTTAGTGTCATTTTAGCCTACGAAGGTTGGCAATCTTATTTTGCGACCTTTACTTCCCTTAAATGTTGATGTTTAGGTTGATTCATGATCAGGAAGATCCGTAGGTGTTTCTGGTCAAGTTTCAGATTTTTCGAACGTCGTTTGAGGCTCTTTTGGAATATTAAAATAGTGGATCAATGCAATTTTGGCGCACCGTGTCGAATATTGCAATGATTATTATTTTCCCAGCTACCAGCGTCCAATTCCAGTGAATCGAAGCGACATGGCATGATGCGTTGGCTATAACGTTGATGCCATCAACACACCGCGTCGACCTGCGCGTCGGCAACTCAGTTTTTAGTCATTAAAAGACCGCGTTCTTGGGGGTATTTAGGTCTTTTTCCCTTGACCCTCATCCCCCAAAACACGAAATTAAACCCCCTATAGAGAAAATATAGTCATTTTTTCTCAAAGTTGCTCAAGAACAAAACCCTAGAAGATTCAATTTCAAATCAGGAACTCAAGATTCAACCATAAGCTTTCAGAAATTCTTCAACAAAGGTATGTGAAGTGTTCATCCAAGGGTTCCTTCCACCCTTGGAGTCCAAGAATCTCTTTTGAACTTCAAGTAATTGATTTTATGATTTCCATGGTTGGAATTAAAGTGTATCCATGATTGTTATTTGGATTAAGTTCCTAATTCATGATTATATATATATATATATCATGTGAAATTGATCATTATATGTGTAGATTCATGTGAATCCATGATAAACCCTTGACTTGTGAAATTAGAGATGAATTATGATGCTCACTTGTTGTTCAATACTATGTGCATATACTATGCTCACCAAGTATTTGACAAATTATCCATGTGAACGATTAAGAGAATGAAATCATGTCAAGTTAGCTTATGTGCAAGTTATATCATGAAAGTATTTGTCAAAATGCCCCAATGAATGAATGATGATCAACTTCATAGTTTACATGTTTCATGTTATGCCATGTCTCTTTATTTATGCTATCGAGTCCTGGGGTACTTGTACCCAATAATTTAGCTGATTACCTAGAGCCATGGTCAGTCATAGAACAGTATCAGTCACGACATGATCAGCAGTACTCTCAGTCAGTTACGGAACTCAGGAAAAACTCAGTAGAATCCATATTAGTCCAGTCTAATTTAGTATCTAGTTCAGACCTTGATAAACTTAGTCAGCTAATAGAATTCAGTAGTATTCTGTCAGTCCATGAAACTCAGTGAACTTAGTTCAGTTCAGCTAAATAGTAATCTCAGTAACTGTTTAGTCCAGTCTAGTTTAGACTAGAAATCAGTTCAGTGTCTATTCAATTAGGAGTAGGATTCAGCACCGAGTTAACCCAGGGATTGGGGGTATTTCTGTCAGCAGAGGGTTTGACCCTTAGTAGAAATCCCTGCATTACAGAACTACGTAGCCAGCGTAGGTTGAGGTATCTTCCTGTCAGACATTATGAGGGTTGATACTTCTCATCCGAGTTATACTGCCAGTGAGGGTTGATGGAAGAGCTTCCTGTCAGAGAAGGTTAGCTCACAGTTTGTCCTTGCCCATGGCATGTTATTGACACCCTTCCAACTGGGGATACAGGTTGGACCCCAAATCAGTTAGAGAAGGGGCATATCGGTTAGCTGATTACCTCCCACATTTTTAGTTCCAGTCTCAGTCTCAGAATAGAACTAAGTTCAGTTCTACAGATTCAGGACTATCAGACATAGTCACTCAGTTCAGTACGAAACTCAGTATGGCTTCACAGTATTCAGAACTGTCAGATACAGTCATTTATATAATCAATAATACAGTATTCATAAACACAGATATCGGTTATCAATATTCTGAATCAGTACTCAGTATTAGGACGATCTCAGTTACAGTCTATGTATTCATGCATGTAATCTTACTCAGTCATACTTATGTTATTTAGTCATTATTGTGCATGCATATGAACCCATGTATATCAGCCTACCTCACTGAGTATACCAGTACATTCAAAGTACTGACACATGTTTTTCTTTGTTCTATGATGTCTTATCTCATAAGTTCAGACGCACGGGCTCCAGGGCACCCTTAGCAGTTCAGATTCTCAGCTTTCAGAGTAGTGGTGAGTCCTCATAGTTCGAGGACATGCTTATTATTTATAGTACTTCAGTTTTATTTCAATAGATGGAGTTAGTTCGGGGCTTATCCCATCAACTCCCCAGTTCAGACAGTTAGAGGCTTTTTCAGAATAGAGTATTTTCAGATAGTTAGAGGCTTTTTCAGACCAGAGTATTTTCAGACAGTTGTTCAGTTTTTCTGTACTTATATTCAGTTTTGATAGTTTGATACTACATTCAGATTTATTTACAGATTTAAACCTTATGGCATATGTTTCCGCCTATTTTTGTATAATTATAGTATTTATTACTCAATTATTGCAGCAGGTACCAGTCATGGCTTAGCTTGTGGTCCTTCAGGATTATGAGCATCGTGTAGTGTCCGGGATATAGACTCAAGGCGTTACAGGAATTAAAGCCCATAAAATGACCATTATGTCCAGTTGGGACCACCACAGGGACGGTCAGTTAGGGGTGGGACGATCAGTCCCACCTCCAGTCGCCTTAACCAGTGAGCTGTTGCCTTGGGCTTCCTGGGGCAGCTCTAGGGACGGCTAGTCACCAAGGTGGCGGGCCGTCGCTACTCTAGTCCCTCCAAAATATTGGTGTTCTTCGATATTTTGGCCTTCCAACTCAATCTTCAACTTATGGCATCCCTTGGTTTGCCTCAAATCAAGCTCCAATGTCTCTCCTTTGGCAAGCGTAGCTTGTTAACCGTATAGCTCTTGAGCTTGACTTCTAGTGAATGGATTGAAGGGCCCCCCTTGGATTGTATCATGGTCAAACATAATTCTAACTCTAAATTTTTTAATTTTCATTCCAAGTGCTTACTTAATTTAAGTTTAAATTCATAATGTATATTTATTCCATAGATTCTAGAGATAAAAATAAAATTTAAACTAATTGGGAGCATGCAGGGTTGCTCCGCCCCTTTTTAGATCTTGCATGGAAAGCGTTAGATGGAATAACCACTTTTTAGATTCTACTTGAAATTTATAAAGTTGGAGTTGATGATAAGTTTTGTCTGAGGTTATTTTTGACAGAGAAGAGAAGAGGTCATTTTATTTGAAATTATGAAAATGGAGTCAAAACCGGTTATAAGTTGGTTTTCAAATTTTCAATCCAACTTCAAGTTAGATTTTGAGTTTTCAAGACCAAACACTAACAAAGTAAAAGGTTATTTCAAAAAAAAAAAAATCTATTAATTTGTCAAGGAACATGTTACATTTTACGTGAATTTCATACCTTAATGTACTATAGAACAATATGTATAGGTAAGTTTTATCTTTCATGCGATGTGCTCATTATAGAACAGTATGTATCCCAAATAGGTTCTTTTAAGTTTTAAGAGTAATACATAACTATTTCTCAAAAGGTAACTGCTTAATTTTATAACTCAGAGGTTGAAGCGTTAGTTCTATGTGTGCCCCTAAATTTCAGGGAACTTGCCCTCAATATGGCAGGAAAAAGTTTTTGTACCTATATTGGTAAACGATAACAGATAGATGGTCTTAAGTGGACTAGACGAAATATGTGTATGAAGATTTAGACATCCATGACCACTAAAAGAAAGAATTATGAGATCCCATTAGGAAAAATTACGTGAAGCAGAAAATATCAAGTCATAATTATAAAACATAACTAATAGTTAAATATACATTTCTTTGGGCTCATATATAAATTTCTAATTTTGAGGGGAGAGAGGGTAATTTCGGAGCTCATAGACAAATTTCTGAAGCAAATTTTTATTTGTATATATTAACCATATATATAAACCAACAACAAGAGGACCAACACTGCACAAGTCAATTGTACCAACAGAAATAAAAATTGTACTACTACTAATTTGGGTCCATTTAATGGCTAATTGAATAGTTGTAAACTTCATTTAGTATGTCCCTAATACGTGTATTGTATTTGTGAAAACAAGTGTAATATTCATTTACGTTAGAACTTTTTCTTTCTCTCTTGGATCTTTACCTAAATCTTTTCACCTTCTCCTCCACTTTTTTCTCTTGATGTGTACTTCATTTTTTAGTTTAGAAAAGTTTTTGTCCATATTTCTTCATTTAATGCATCAATTTATTGATAATGAGACTTCAATGGTATCTGTCATTGTTAGTTCTTGGAGTTTTGCACAGATATTTGTTAACCACATCTTTACTTCAACCAACCACCACAATTTAACCAGATTTCACAGTCGATGATTGGAGATTTTGATTAGCTTTTACAATTCTTGAAAAAGGTAAAATATGCATGCAATACATTTATAAATTTTGATTCACTGAAATATTTGTGGATATTTATTTTGAACTATGATTTTCGGTTGGATATTCTATATGTATGCTATGTTGGTACATGATTTTCAAACTGATGCATATGTGGTGTTTGATAATATTTCTGAAACAATTAACTGCTTAGCACTTCCTTCAATGTCCTAGCAAAAAATTCACTCTAGCACTGCTCCTCTCAAGATCTTTCTGAAGTAAGTACTTTTATTTTGAGGATCTTTCTTCTTTTATTTGAATTTTTCATTCATCTGTTATCCATTTTGGATTGATCATCGATTTCTTCTCTTCTGTCTTTTTGTCTGTAAATTTCTATTATGATTTCTGTAGACATTGAAATTTTGTTGACTCTACAAAAAAGAGTTTAATTTTGGTTAGAGCTGTTGGGGCTACTTTACTCTAAATCTAGCTTGATGGCTACTCAACCTAAACCCTAAATTACCCTTTGACAAATATCCTTTAAAGAGGCATCTCCAGTATCCGATAAATTCACGGGATATTCACAAAGAGATCAACGATCTGAAAAGTCTCAATAGATTCAGGGGATATTAAGATCAAAATCCTCTCTTCTTGATAATCAAATACGTCAAGAAGACAAACCCTCCTTTCATGTAGATCAAATCTAAATGTTCCTACGTTCGAGAAATACGCCACTAACGGCCCTCGAATTACGGAGAAATTCATATCCAAATCTTCATACATTCAAGAAATATGCTACTGACAGCCCTCGAATTATGGAGAAAATCATGAGAGAAGAATCAGGGAGGAACAAATTTGTACCCCATCGTTTATCAATAAAACTGTTGTTTCTTCGTATTTTTATTTGTGGTTGAAGTTTATTTTCCATGAATTAAATTATGTTGGAAACAATTTCCTCCTGTTACAGAGAGAGAAGGAAGCATAATGATTTACCAAACTTATAATTTGAGAATTTATTTGTTTATGCATCTCTGTGTTGCACTGACTTGCATTTATCTGACTCGATTTCCTCTTCCTTTTACTCATTTTCTTAAGGTCAAAAATAATTTTTTCTCATAGAACAACAGTGAACTGCACAACAAAAAATAAAACTCTACCTTTAGTCGTTGGTAAATATAGATTGTGTATGATACAAATTGGGTTCTATATTATTTTTATTTGCTTAGAGAAAATTTAATGTGTTTGCATATTATATAAAAAAATAATTTGAGATGAGTAAGTATCATCCAATGTTAATTTCAAGAGAGTGATTTGGAAAAGAGTAACATACTGGCAAAGTGAATACAACTATCTCAAACCAAATGCAATTTGACGGATGACATGAAAGAAAATATTTTACATGCTCATGGCATTTTTATTCCCAACTCCCGGTAATTTAGTTCTCTTCTATTATTTTCTAGAATGATTTTGCAGTTTTCACATTTATTTACAGTTCATCTGTAGGTGCATTATGACTTATGCAAAGTGGCGACAGAGAAGTAGCTCTTAAATATGTCAAGAAATGTTGGTCTTTTATTGCTTCAGATATCTTTTACGGATATGATACACCACTGCCGTTAAATGTAAGTGCATGTTCTCATAAGCTATTTTAGATTTCATCTTCCATATTAATAAACTGATACTTGGAACTTATTGATTTGTGTTACTTTTTAGTAGCAGAGTTGTTTCTACCACCTGCATATAGTGAAAGTTGTCCGACATTTGTGTTATTTATTTGTTCATTTACTGTGTTTGTATTTAGGACATTGCTCTTGCAGAACTTTCCCCAACACATCCGACACGACTTGAGTTGGCTCTCAACTTCTCAATGTTCTACTATAATATTCTAAATGTATCAGAAAAAGCATGAAGCAAGGCTAAGCAGGTTATTTATTTTCCTTCTATTGTGTGTTCATTTTCTTCTTTCTCACACAACAACTTCAGTAATGACACCTCAATTTAAAATGATAGCCATACCTTACACGCAGATTTTTTATGCATTGTATCCATATCTGCATATGCTTACATTTTATATATTGCTACTATCCATCTTAGAATCCTAGCTACAAATGTCATCAGAACCAGTTAAAGCACTTAAACAGAAGATATTAGCTCTAGTGTGCTAAAAGTGTTCAGAATTTTTTTATCTTTTTTTATCTATTTTTTGGCTCAGGTTTGATACAAAAAGTATATGAGGCATAACTCTTTCGGTTAGAAAATAAAGAAACGAGAGTTTGTTATCGAAAGATAAATAAATCTTATCTAGGAAGAAATCTGCTCATGTTAATATGCTTTGATCTGATTGTGATTCAAATCCTTATACTTGTCCATTCGTGCTCCACTTGATTAACAGATGAAGCAACCCCTCAATATAATCATCTAAACGATAATAAAGATTTGTTTTGATGATATATTTTTAACTATGGAGCAAAGTACCAAAGATCCTCTGGAGTTTTCTCGTGTTGCAGAAGTATGAATGTGAAGAGTTCTTCTAAAAAAAAGTGTGCATGTGAAGAGTTCAGGGTTTATTGAGTATTTGACGTTAGGGTCATTCAGGTGAAAGTGTAGCAAATGAATAATAATCCCAAGTATGCTGGAACTATATAGTGCATAGAGTATGAGATGCTCCATCCAGTAATGCAATCTGGGGTGGTTGTGAATATCTCATCATGAGAGTGAAAAGACTTCTCACTTTTGTGTGGAATTAGATGCTCCATTCATTAAAAGTTAGTGGTGCTTATAATTATTATGTTTTCTAGCGGTGAATTGAGAATAGAAATGACTTTTCGTTTAATGATTACAAGAAAAAATGACTTCTTAAAAACAGAAAAAGGCACATTTCTGAGTGGTGTTTGTTTAAATAGTTTGAAAGTGGCATGCACAAATTTGTGGCGGCTATTAAGCTTTGTGAATTTAGTGTATGAATCTTTGACCATGTGGCTGTGGTAACAGAATACTACATCAACAATGAATGGCACACACATTAATTCTTTTGCTTGAAGCACCAGAATATAGAATACAAGTATGGGTAGAATTAATCATTTTCTCCAATTGCATGTTGAACTTTGTCCAGTTTTTAGATGAATAGCTTCTTATTGAAGTCTAACATTATTAGAAATTTAGTCGTAGACTTGAAGCTCATAAACCTTTTAGTGTTTTCTGCAACTGCCTAAAACAGATAAATGTCGGTTCTACGTAGACATTTCTTTATAGTTCAGCAAGAAGTTCACTTTATTCTTTTTTAGTTCTTTTGCATATAAAAATGACTACCAAATTTTATTTTTAAGAGTAGCGAAACTGATTTGGATATATCATTTGCTTTTTTACAAATATTTGAGAAAGCTATTGCTGAACTGAACACTTAAGGCGAGAAATTCTACAAGGATAGCACCCTTATCATGCAGTTGTTAAGGGTCAATCTCACTCTGTAGACTTTTGAAATGTAGGTACTTCATCTTGTTAGTTAGCAAAAATCATTAAATTATTACATGGTATGTGATAGATTTTTCCTTTAAGCTAATAGGTGTCTTGGAAAATATCGCTTAAATATTTTAAAAATCGAATTGGCAGCATACCAGCAGGAATGACTGTAATCTTCAAGAAAGGTACCGAGCAACAATTTCTTCAATGAATATTCTCAACGTTATTATGGAAATTCCCAGACGCTAATGGTAGTTCCACAGAAAAGGAGAATCTTGTGTTCCAATAGAAGAAGAATTGCAGGGGAGTATTCATATCTTTTCTTAACATACGATATTACTTTGCCAACTCATAGATGTAGGTGCTATAATACAGTATTGATATCAGTCTATTAAAAAGAAAATACATAAACATGTATTCTGAATATTGTGGAGAACGTTGATAATTTATATTTTCTCAATTTAAATAGTGAATTTGAAGACACTTCACATGGTATACAAGACCGCCAAAGAATACTTGGCAGCTTTCCTTTGCAAGGATATAGACGCACTGACTATAGTTCATCCCCACCTACTCGTGGGGCATTCCAGTAGTTATTCACGAGGCAATTATGGAAGATGGAAAAGTCGTTCGTCTGGATGGGATGATCAAGATAATGATACACAATATGATCGGGATTCAGGTTCGCTCAGATTATTTGATGTATTGCTTTTATGTATGTGTGATGAGCCTTTTTAATTATATTTGATTGCTCCAGAACTGTAGGTGTAGTTGTACTGCATACATTATCTAAAAAGAAACAAAAGAGGAAAAAATATAGGAAGATCATTATAGGATCAAGTTAATTTGGTGCTGGACTATCATCTACATTCATGAGAAACTTGTAGGAGAAACAACCTCCATTGCCTCCCAAAAGAAGAACACATCCAATGAAATTTCACAAGTGAGGTATGAGGAGGGTAGTGTGCACACAGGCCTTACCACTACTTCATGAAGATACAAAGTATGGGAAAAAAGAGATAGAAAGGTCGAATCCAACGATTATCCCCTTTCTTTGATACTTTGTTTAATGAAGTCATGAAAAATTTTACTTTTTAATTGGTTAACAGAGTGCATTCAAATAAACAAGATAATGTTAGGTTATCGAAAAACCTTAGTGGGCATCAAAATTTGTTGGGCCAATTATTGACTATCAATAATATTAGTACATGCAGAAATTTTCCAACAATATTTTGTTACTACTTTGCCTGCATTGAGTGCTGATAATGCAAACAAGGGAGGAACTATCAAAAAAACAACATTGCGACACCATTAGAATTTGAGCTATAGGCTGTACAAGCAGAATGTTTCCTACAGTTTAAGCATCCTCCTTTTTATTTTTGAATGATGCAAGTTATTTCGTGTTATGTTAGTAATTGATTTCTTTTCTAACGATGATTTGATATTGTGTACAGTCTGCAGATGCTTGAACGAATAGACTTTGTTTCTAAAGTACTAAGATCATTCCTTTCACCAAATCATAGACATATATTGAATAAATTGATTCTCCCATGTTCTGGTGAAGACTGATTTTTAAGATTGGTACAATATGTTTGTGTTGTATTTGAAGATACAAATAGTTCTTATATTTTTGAGATATTATGTGTAAAAAATACTTGAAGATGGTCAACTAGAAAATGTATTCTTTCTTGTCATCTGCATATGTTGTGAATAGATGTATAAAGTATGGTATTAAACATTATTGGAGTGATATTAAGCTGAATTAGGTTGAGACACTTTAATTTATGATAGTAAAATGTTGGTAGTAAGATAGTTTCACTTCTGACGTGATAAAACTAAAGTGGATTCAAGTACTTAAATAAAGCCCTTTACATATATACATGTTGTGTGTTATCACTACTAGAAAAAATAGGAAAAGAGACCACAAAAGCTGACCACATGTGGTCGCTTTTCCTGTTTTTGCGACCACAAAAGCGACCACAAGGCGTGGTCAGAAAAAAAGTGATAGCTTTTTTAAAACCAACCATATGTGGTCAATTTTTTTAAATATATAAAATTCAATATTATTTAAAAAAAAGAATCAGTTTTTTTAAAACAAACACACTTTTATAAATTTAATAAAAATAATTTTTTTTAAAAAGCGACCACATGTGGTCACTTTTTTTTATATAAATTTATTAATTAGTTTATATAAAAAGCGACCACATGTGGTCGGTTTTTCAAAAAAATTTCATAATAGCAACCACATGTGGTCACTTTTTTATGTAAATTTATATAAAAAGCGACCACATGTGATTGATTTTTTATATAAATTTATATAAAAAGCGACCACATGTGGTTGATTTTTTATATAAATTTATATAAAAAGCGACCACATGTGGTTGGTTTTTCAAAAAGATTTTCAGAATAGCGAACACATGTGGTTGCTTTTCTGAATTTTTTTATAAAAGCAACCACAAGTCGCTTTTTTTTATAAAATTTCAAAATAGCGACCACATGTGATTGATTTTTCTGGTAATTTTGTAAAACAAATAACAACATATATCTATGCTATATTCGATCAAACCTGCTATACAATACAACACACTAATCAATATTTAATATACAATCAACCACCATAAGAATACAAACATTAAAAATTAAATTACTAACAAAATTTATCAAGGTTCCAAATCCAAACTACAAAACATACAAAAGACTAAAAACTATAACTCATCATCCTCATTCTCAGCCTCACCCGTCGGATCTGATACCTACTATACAATACAACCCACCAATCAACATTTAATATACAATCAACCACCATAGAAATACAAATATTAAAAATCAAATTACTAACAAAATTTAGCAAGGTTCCAAATCCAAACTACAAAATATACAAAAGACTAAAAACTACAACTCATCATCTGCATCCTCATTCTCAGCCTCAGCCTCAGCCTCGCCCATCTAATCTGATTCCTCTTCTCACTACACCTAACCATTTTTAAGTCACTACTACACACTTCAAGTCACTACACTTAACCATTTTCAAATAACTAATTCACATTGCAAGTCACTACACTTAAAATATTTTCAAGTCACTAGTACACATTTCAAATCACTACACTTAATTATTTTTAATCAACTAATTCACATTTCAAGTCAATATACTTAATCATTTTCAAGTGACTATACTTTATTATTTTAAAGTTATTAGTACACATTTCAAGTGACTACACTTAACCATTTTCAAGTCACAAGTTCTCAATTTCAAGTAACTACACTTGATCATTTTCAAGTCACAAGTTCGCAATTTCAAGTAACTACACTTAAATCATTTTCAAGTCACTACATTTAATAATTTTCAAATAACTTATTCACTAGTACACATTTTAAGTCACTATACTCAAACCATTTTCAAATAGCTAATTGACATTTCAAGTCACTATACTTAACCATTTTGAAGTAACTACACTTAACCATTTTCAAGTCAAAACACGAGTTCACCTTTCAAGTACCTACACTTAAACATTTTCAATTCACTTATTCACTTCTCAAGTGACCACTTAACTAAATTCAAAACACAAGTTCACATTTCAAGTACCCACAATTAAACATTTTCAAGTCACTTATTCACTTCTCAAGTGACCACACTTAACTAAATTCAAAACACAAGTTCATCTTTCAAGTAACTAAGTTCAAACCACAAGTCACTTATTCACTTCTCAAGTGACCATACTTAACTAAATTCAAAACACAAGTTCACATTTCAAGTACCTATACTTAAACATTTTCAAGTCACTTATTCACTTCTCAAGCGACCACACTTAACTAAAATCAAAACACGAGTGCACCTTTCAAGTACCTACAGTTAAACATTTTCAAGTCACTTATTCACTTCTCAAGTTACCACACTTAACTAAATTCAAAACACAAGTTCATATTTCAAGTATCTACACTTAAACATTTTCAAGTCACTAATTCACTTCTCAAGTGACCACGCTTAACTATATTCAAAACACAAGTTCACCTTTCAAGTACCTAAACTTAAACATTTTCAAGTTACTAATTCACTTCTCAAGTTACCACACTTAATTAAATTTAAAATATAAGTTCATCTTTCAAGTAACTAAGTTCAAACTACATGTCACTTATTCACTTCTCAAGTGACCACACTTAACTAAATTCAAAACACAAGTCCACATTTCAAGTACCTACACTTAAACATTTTCAAGTCACTTATTCACTTCTCAAGTGACCATACTTAACTATATTCAAAACACAAGTTCACCTTCAAGTAACTACACTTAAATATTTTTGACTCACTAATTCACTTCTTAAGTGACCACACTTTAGTAAATTCAAAACACAAGTTCTCAAGTGACTACACTTGATCATTTTGAAGTCACTAGTACACATTTTAAAATACTGCACTTGACCGTTTTCAACTCTCTAATTCACATTTCAAGTGACTAAACTTAATCATTTTCAAGTTTTGAATTCACATTGCAAGTGTCAACACTAAATCAATTTCAAGTCATGAATTCACATTTTCAAGTGATTGCACTTTACTAATTTCAAAACACAAGTTCACCTTTCAAGTAACTATACCAAATCATTTTTAAGTCGCTAATACACTTCTCAAGTGACTACACTTGATCATTTTGAAGTCACTAGTAAACGTTTTAAAACACTGCACTTGACCATTTTCAACTCTCTAATTCACATTTCAAGTGACTAAACTTAATCATTTTCAAGTCATGAATTCACATTTCAAGTGTCAACACTAAATCAATTTCAAGTCATGAACTCACATTTTTAATTGATTACACTTTACTAATTTCAAGTGTAAAGCAATGAACCATATAATTTTTGACTCAACTAAATATAGTCACAGGTTAAAAGCAACGAACCATAGGACATTGCCAACTTATGCAGATACATCGCCTAAAATTTGAAATAAGAGGATCTGCTATATTACTTTCAGGAAAAAGGCATCGTTTTCACCCTAAACTATACACAAAAAGTCTAGTTCACACCTAAACTATACTAGTGACTTATTACACACCTAAACTATAAAAAAGTGATACTTTTTACACCCTGTCAGACATTATACCACTTGCACGTAGTGTGGTGTTGTACACGCGTCTGCCACGTCAGCGCCATATCAGCATGATACGAAAAAGATAATAAATTTATTGTTTTCATAAATTTTTCTTTTTTCTTAATTTAAATTCTTTTTCTTTCTTCTTCAATATCCAGAATTTTCATTGTTGTCCCAAACCTCCATTGTTATGAGGTCAATTTTTTTTCTTTTTCTTCAATATCCAAAATCTCCATTGTTGTCCAAAACCTTCATTGTTTAATTTTTTTTCTTTTTGTTCACTACCAATCCAAGATTGTGTTTCCTCTGCAAATAGCCTACTGGACTACTAATGCAACTTTGCACTCCTCTTTTACCTTTCATACGGTCCACCAATCCATATCAACTTCGGGTTATTAAAGCTCTCAAGCCCAGAAATCATGTTTAAATTTTTTTTTTTCTTGAATTGAGTTTTGGAAAGTTTCAACATATTCATACTTTTGGGAAATTGAAGGAAAACTTATTTTGCCTGGAACTGAGAATTATGAGGATATTCCATTAATTAAAGATTTTCTTCTGCTGAGTTTGGGACTATTTGAAGAAACAAGTTGTGTTCTTTGTTGGAAAAATCAGTTGCAAACTTTTCAATTCATCTAAAGTGATTGAAAGTTTGTATCTTGATTTAATGGAGAAAGAATTCGATGAGAAGAAAGCATGGGCTATAGGTCCATTTAGTCTGCTGATGCTAACGGAGATGATAAAAGGCTCCGACAAATACCACGAGTCATTAGATTTCGACAAACCCGTTTAAGCTTAGTTCGAAATTAGTGATTTGGAATAAATCTATAAAAAAATATTAAAAATTAAAAATTTGTTAGCTAAAACAATAATGGTGACGGATTAGATGACTAATCAATGCTATTGTGAGAAAAATTGGTGGTTATAGGTGAAATTGACATTGATTCGATTGGGTGGGCGGATCGGGGTGTGAAAAAATCCTGTTATTTGGGGGTGGGGTTGGAGTTTAGGGATGGTGAGTGATGAAAAAGATGTGTTGGTTGGGGTGGGGTTGGAGTTTAGGGGGTGGGGGTGATGAAGAAGAAGATGTTTAGGGGTGGGGGAGGGGAATTTTTAATTATTTTTTTCGTTATTTTTTTATTTAGACGCGCCTTTTTTAATTTAAATAATTATGTTTTTTCCACGTCAGATTCAGGGGGTAAAAAAATTCACTTTTAAGAAGTTTAGGTGTGTATTAGGTCACTCCAATAATTTAGGTGTGTCTTAGACTTTTCGAGTATAGTTTAGGGTGAAAACGATGCCTTTTCCCATTACTTTCACATAAACAGGGTGTCTGATAATATAATCCAAGAGAAAAACACAGTGTATTATTCATCAAAATATAACATAATACGAAAATGGTAGAGAGAATGATGAGTTCCCACTCCATGACGGTTGCCAATGCTCAGGATGATGATTAGAAATACTTA
Source organism: Capsicum pubescens (assembly GCA_030864215.1). Classification (NCBI taxonomy): domain Eukaryota; kingdom Viridiplantae; phylum Streptophyta; class Magnoliopsida; order Solanales; family Solanaceae; genus Capsicum; species Capsicum pubescens. The sequence continues at coordinate 116,659,624 of CM061539.1, forward strand.
AACATATCTTGGTCAGGGTTTCAAAACGTCCATTAGGCTGAAAAGAGAAAAACCATGAGTTAGAAGATCCTTAATCATGACGTGAATCAACTCTAAACATAGGAGATCCTTAATATATATCCGGTCGTCACCTCCGGTGAGATGAACAGGGCAGAAATGAAGGAATTCGTCGGTAGCAGCGACGACGTAGGGGAGTTTGCCAGCGGTGATAGGTGATGTTGACTGGTGGAATCCTCACCGACAGTGGAGGATTTTTCCAGTGGGGGATGGTTTTGTTCGGTTGGTGATGTTGGGAGGCGGCGTCTTGGTGGAGTGGTGGTGGTAGAGGAGATTGAGGAGAGAGCGACGATGGAATCGTCGGTGGTGGAGCAGTGGTGGTGTTCCGTCATCTACAAGGGTTAGAGAAAGAGAAGCAGAGAGAGACTGTAGAGAGAGAGATGCAGCTGTTTTGTTGGAACGAGGGAGATTAGGGTTTGTTGTTGGTTTAAAAGGAAAGAAGGAGCTGAATTGATATCAGCCGTTGGATTAGTTTTGATCAACGACTGAGATTAAATGATTTAATATATGTACCAATAATGTAAAAATAAAATAATAAAATAGTAAAAAATAAATGATATAATTATTCTCAGATTAGTGATGAATAAATTGCTTAAATAAAAATACAACAAACAATATATTACTTTAAAATCAATGATAATAATATTTCGAAATAAAATAGACACCTATAAATTATGAATATTTATTTTAAAATTGTTGATAATGATGATGATAATAATACTAGACAATGTATTTTGTAAAATAATTATGAGTGTGCATGTTTACGAAAAAATAATAAAATATTATATTTGAATTGATAAATCGTAAAAAATGATAATAAAAAAGTTATAAAATAATTTGTATATATTTTAAAATCATTGATGTGACAAGTCGTTATTTATTTGATACCAAAATAATACGTAAAAAATATTAATGTTAAAAATTAATAATTTTTAATAAAATAACAACCTAAGAGGAGCATCGGGAGGTAAATAGAGACTGTAAACGGATGGTGAAGGCGACTAGAGAGAGCAGAGAGAAGAGATGCGGCTGCAGTTTTTTAGATTTAGATTAGGCTTTTGGTATTTGGATATTTTTTATATGAAAAACAAGATTTAACCCAGTCGCCAATCTCATGAGATCAACGACTATGATTAAAATTGAAAAGGGAATTGAAAATTGATTTAAAAAATGAACCAAATTGAATTCAAAAATAGATTAAAATTGATATCAATTAGATATAAAGTTGGCTAGAATTTAAATAAAATTGAGAAGATGATTGAAGTAACTTAGGCTGCTATTTCAATATAATAATAAATTCATAGTAATAATAAATTAAAAAATATTATAAAAATTGTTATTCTTACAAATAAATTACGTATGTCACATAATATTATATAAACATTACCGATAATAAATTTGGAATATACCTTGTAATACAGCGTGTTAATCTGTTGGATTATCGGTTAATTAGATTCAGTTATCTAGCTTTTGATTACTGCATACGTCACTACACGAGATATACAGATATATACATATATTCGATTGGCTATCATGCTTCCAAATACGTACTATATACACCGATCACATACACGATTTTATTACCCCATAATATACATCGGTTAGTTTATCTTATGTTATTATACCTTCAACAGTATACTATATATCATCTTGATCGATCGATCGCATGATATCAGTATATTCAATATATAACTAGATATATTTTGTTAGCTTTAATTTTGACTACGTATGACGTACATCACTACACAAGAGATATACATACATATATATAAATGTAAGCTTCGAACTACACACTACGTACATCACTGCATAAAATATATATACCTATACACACACACACACATACACACTATCCACTATCAAGTTCTAAATACGTACTATATACATCACATATGTACACGAGTATATTACCCCGTAATATAATGCGACGTATTTCATATACATACTTTGCTGAGTTATCGATTAATTTGATTAGCGTACATTAATATAACTTCAACGTACAGTATATTATTACTTTGATCGTTTCAAATCAAGGTATTCAATATGTTTGGATAGATTTTGCTAGTTTTTTACTACATCGTTCATCGATCACTACATCATATATACATACATACATACATATATATATATACATATATATATATATATATATATATCAACTCTTGAATACGTACTATATACATCACATCCACAAGTATATTACCTCATAATACAACACATTCATTATATTCTGCTGAATTATCGAATTATCGATTATATATATATGTACGTTACATTATTATAACTTCAACAGTAGCATAATATTATTACCTCAACTATATGATATAGACATATTCCTTATACAGAGATTATGTTTAACGTATATACAATGGAGAATATTTATTTTATATATTGAAACATAAGTAAAAGATAAAGATTATGTTTAACGTAATTTATTTATTTTATTTGATATATTTCTTAGTATAATTTTGTTACAAAATCTAAGTTTAATTGATTTTTTTATTATTATATTGGCTATCGACTACGTGTGATCAATATAATTTTTAAAAATAATATATTTAATTTTACATATAATAACTAAAATATATTTTTTAATCAAAAGTGACTACTTGTTTGCTCATTTATTTTTAATAAAAAGCGATCACAAGTGATCTCAATTTATTTTTTCATTTATTTTTATCAAAAAGCGACCACTGGTGGGCGGTTTCTTAAATATTTTTTTTTTAATCCAAAAGCAACCACTTGTGGTCGCTTTATAAAATATTTTTAATTTAATTTTGAAAATAAAAGCGACCACAAGTGGTTGTTTTTTAAAATTTATTTTCTTTCTTTTATTTTTTTAATAGAAAACCGACCACAAGTGGTCGCTTTTATATAAATTTTTTTATTTATTTTTAAAGAAAACCGACCACAAGTGGTCTCAATTTATTTTTTCATTTTTTTTAATCAAAAAGCGACCACTAGTGTTCGGTTTCTTAAATAATATTTTTTTTAATTTCAAAAGCAACCACAAGTGGTCGCTTTTTAAAATATTTTAATTTAATTTTGAAAATAAAAGCGACCACAAGTGGTCTCTTTTTAACAATAGTTTTTAATTAAATTTTTAAAATAAAAGTGACCACAAGTGGTCGCTTTTTTAAAATTATTTTCTGGTGCAATTTTTTAAAATCAAAAAGCGAAATAGTAATTAATATAAAAAATCTTGAAATGATTATTTTGGAATTTTAAAATATAACAACGATCACATGTAGTCACTTTTTTTTTATATTTACTTTTTTAAAAAATAAAAAAAACAGACCATATGTGGTCGCTTTTATTGCGACCACAAACTGTGGTCGGTTTTTTGTGGCCGGAAAAACTGTTCTTTTAGTAGTGTTAAATGATGTTGCTTCTTCATTGGCAGCCACTTCTCTTTACTGACATATTTTTACTAATGCTAATGGACTCTTCCTGAATGAGCAACACTGATAGCCAGTGGAGGATGTAATTTAAGTTGTGCAATTTCTTAATTTGAGCTAACAACAATTTAATTTTATTGATGTTGGACCCGTGCTGTTACTAAATTGTAACTACATCCGGTAGTTGTTAGGCAAACTTTGACTATGACTCCTCATTTATCGCCTAGATATTAGCCATTTCTGAAATTTTGCCATCTCATTCTCACAAGCAATATTTGACAGTAATGCCTCTAAGAAAATCTAGCTAAAATCTTAAGCTAACATGTTTTGCTCGGCTAATTACCATGAAAGAAGGCTCATCAATATAGTTTCAGAAAAATGTGCCAAATTTATGTCATGATGAGTGAAAAAGGCACATCCAATCACCAGCTAGAGATACAACTTCTTTTGTGCCCTGAAAGGTGCAAAAACTGCCTAACAAGGCCCGACAGCACCATTCATATAATAAGGTCTAAAATGAAGAAAAAAGTCATTTTGATCAAGTAAAAATATGGTCAAAGAGTTTACTTTTGTGTAGAAATACAGAGGTGGAGCCAAAATTTGAAATTAATGACTTCGTGATTCTAGTTTTTTTAAGTTTCTGAGTTCTAAATTAATAAATTGTACATATACATCCAACACGAATGCAAAGTTTGAATCAAAGTTACTCAGTTCGATCGAAACCATAACCAACACACTGGCTCCACCCATGTATATATATCAAGCTATATCAAATGACCAAAACAAAAAAAAATGTCTACTTAAAATATCTCTAATTCACTAAACTGAATTTGCTCATCCAATTTCCAATTCAAGTTTTGGTAGCACCAACCATTGATGAAATAGCAGCAGCTAGCACTGATTGAAAGCTAGGATCTGATGTAATTGCCTTTGTCAATGTTTCAGTTAGTGCTTGCTGAGAAGAATCCTCCTTCAATTTATCACTAGTACTAGTGTTGTTCTTTCCAATAAATGGTTGGTCAAATTGTTTTTGGGATGAGCCAATGTTTATGAGGTTCTTGTGATATGGCAATGTACTTGTAGAATCATAATTTAGGCATCCACTACCCAAGATTTTGGGTATTGTGGACGACTCAGGCGAGGAAAAGCTTAAGCTGTTAGAAAGAAGTCCCGAGCCGGGTTGGAAATTGGAAGGGAAGTTGAAACTAGTAAATGATGAAGTAGTTGGAAACGCGGTGAAGTCTAAAGTGATGGTGGGAAAAGGATTTGAAGAAGAATTGGATAAATAGAGAGGTGTTGTTTTCGAATAATTGGCCAAATTTGTGAAATTTTTAGGTGATTGAGAACTTGTTGATGAGCCAGAAAGAAGCATGGAAGCTGCAGCAGCAGTAGTTGAGGCCATAGCTGTGGCCTCAATGGGAAGTGAGTGATTATGTGTTCCTTCATAAGTTGTGATCAATATAGACATGTCTTCGAGACATCGTTGGACTTGTTTTCTCACAGGGCATAATGGCGCGACTGAGCAACGATAATATGATCGTGGGCACGGATTACCTCTTGATATCTTCTGCCCATATTTCCTCCATTGACAACCATCATTTATCTGCCACAAACAGAAGAAATATAAGCCCCACATGTTATGAAAGGGGGGAAAAGGAATTAAATAGGCACGGAAATGAATATGTAGTCAAAATTAAATGGACTAGCATGCAATAAACTAAAGTGTATTCAGAATTTGAACTTTATAGGTTAGAATTTTGGAATTCTAACTTAACCTATCCACTAAGTTCGCCTCGACTAGAAAACTAAAACAAAAGCATAAGAAACAAGTGGTTTTCCCTCGTAGTAGTGAATTAAAATTTCATACATGGGTTGAAAAAGTTCACTTATAAGCTTAAAATAAATTGTAGTAAAGTCTAGCTAGTACCTAAGCATGAATTTGTATCCTTGGAAGTTAGAGATCAAGATGAATAAGATGGAATTGATCTAATCAACTAATTGTGTTTTAAGAAACTTAAATTCTTTGACATATACTTGCAACTTATAAATCAAAACTCCGACACGAGTCAAGAAATTTGTACATCAAAAGAAGAAAAAGAATTTTATCACGGGTGAATGAGGAAAGAAAACAGTAAGAATTGAACTCACGCCTATTATGTGACCGCCAGACGTTAATATGTTAGACAATAAGTTATGGTAGTTGGAATTTTTGTACTTACTGTTGGGTAGTCGCATTTTGTCCGAACTGAAACTCTAGCTCTTTTGACATTAGGCTGAGAAACTTCATCATCACCAGCTCTTTTTTTGACACTTTCATCATCACCTTTTCTCATTGTCTTGACAACTTCACTAGTTGGGCCTGGGCTTGGATCGTTGTTGGGTTTTAGAAGATCTGATTCAGATACCCCACTGCTGTAGTCCAGCCCAAGTTTAAGCCCATCATTGGACTGAACACAATGATAGTCCTCTCTGGTTCTTTTCTTATCAACTTTTTTGGACTCGCTTGGACTCGGACTTCGCCCGAGTCGAAGCGAGACAAGTTCACATTCTTCTTCATCTGCAATTTTTTCAGAAGTGCATGTTGGGTTGACACTCTTTTTCAAATCTGGTTGACAAATATTGAAGAATCGAGTTTGGAGAGAATTGTAATCATTCTCTATTTGTTGAAGCAACATTTTTAATCTTGCGTTCTCTAGTTTGACCTCATTCACTTCTGCTAAGGCTGACTTAAATTCATCATCCTACATTCACAATTATACAATTCAGTCAAAAATTGTCTTGTTTGATATCTGATAGTAAATACTTTAACATCAATATTTGAAATATTAATGAATCTGTTATAAATGTATTTACATTATAGTGAATGCCAAGATCTAAAAAGATCTAGTTGATATCTATCAGGATTTGAAGTATCTGTCTTTTAGTCATAAATTAGGAGTATTTTCCCCTATAAATAGAGAGGTTTTATTCATTATATTCTCAATCAAGATGATCTCAGAAATAAAGAAGTGTCCCTCTTCTCTCTATTTATTATTGTTGTTATTCTTTATTTATATTTTATCATACGTTATCAGCACAAGACTGCCAAATAAGGTGGGATTATAAATCTAAAGGTAAGATTAGTAATTCCTTATATTATTTGTCTTTTGCTACTAATGATATAATTATATATTATTGGATTTGTGGAAAAATAATTGGTTTGGAACCATTTATGTTTTAAATCTATTCTTCAAGAACAATATTATCAAAAGAGATGATAATATGTTGAGTTTAAGTCCCATCGATTTATGCTTAAGACGCTTTTATATGGGTAAGACGTTGAGTTTGAATCTCAATGCACCATATTGATGATATTATGATGGTTAAGGCAAAATTATGTATTTTTAATGAAAAGTCATGAAATATGTCCCATTGAATATGCTTCATTTCATGAAGTGAATATGGTAGCAATATATGATAAGTGTGAAATATAACCCACATTGTAATCCCCTCCCTCATTCCCCTTTCCCTATCCTCAATTTAAAAAAAAAAATTATTCTGAAGTGTATGTGATAGCAGTGCATAATATGTTTGAAAGAAGACAAGTGATTGAATGCATGAATATACGCGTGGAGGAACAATATGATAATGATCATCAAAAGTGATGATATTTTCACACGCATATTATGATCATAAGATATATGTTAGAGAAAAATTCTCTAAATCATATGTATGCCTCGATTTGCTCTTGAAGTAGCAATATCATAAAAGAGGTTATAAGGTATCAATTTGATAGTCTTAAGACACGATTATATTCCATTCATGGGAATGGGAATTTTAATTGTTCTAAGCATAGATTCATTCCCTGGGTGAATGTGATGATATTTAGTAAAGCTTATCAATACAAACATGTACTTGATTGTGATAGTATCACAATTCACCTCCGAAAGAGGCAGAATAACTGAGAAGAGTTATTTTAAAATCTACTTCTAAAGTAGTAAATATAAAATTTATTCAAGTAATAGTAAATCTGAAATTTACTAAAGTAAAGGTTTACATGTCATGTTACATGTCATGGTAAACTTGGAGTTTACTAGAATGAAAGTTCATAAATTGATATGAACGATTGCGACATCCCAAATGTGTGCATATTGGGTAAAAAAAAAAGGCAGCCCGGTGCACTAAAGCTACCGCTATGTGCGGTGCGTGTGCATATTGGGTATTAAACATATATTGAAAAATTTGAAATTTTTTCATGAACTTTAATGTTGCTTGTTCTCATGATAAGTTGGTTGGACAAACTAATTTTGGGGTTGGGTCCCTTAAAATCTGAAAAGTATAAAAGGTGAATATGAGCCTGTTCACTTATCATGTGATATATTGAAATGATGCATCAATAAGATGATTACATGTGCATTCATTGTCAACCTGCAGTTTGACATTCATAAAGTTGCTTGCTCAATAAAATTGAGTTAAGAACATAACTTTCAAATTGTGCAATCAAGACAATTCATTTTGATGATGATGGTTTGGCATTGAATGCCTTCAATAAATAGCTAAACCATTGCTAATGAGAACAAAGCTTCATGTGTTAATCTGAAATATGATATGTTGCGTACAATAACACTTGTATGCATTAGATCAATAAATTATGATTATTTCTTCCCCCAAATTGGTTCAAGGTCAGGAACCAACTATTCCATCAAATAGTTTTAATGTGTGGTATATGATTAATGAATATACCATGATGCATAAAGATGGATTCATCAAATAAAATGGATGATGTATGTTAGTTTTTCTAACATATGGGAGAGATTATAAGCAGTTATGAAGTATGTTAGGAATCATCATCAGATCCTCATTTAAAAGATAATTTAAGTTAAATGTTGGAAGCATTTGCTGACTCAAATTTAATCTTATATTTAAGCTGCAAGTGCTCCTATAGTGTGTTCCTAAGGACAAAGTCTACGCATACATAAAGCATGATAGATCAATCGGTTCCAAATGAAATAATCCTTGAATAAGGAACAAATAATCATAATTAGAAGAAAATGTTCTCTTGAAGATCCTACGACATAACACTTCATGAAACCTTATGAGAGGTTCAGGTACCTGAAAGTAAAGAAGTGATGGGATCTCAAAATGTTATGTCACATTGTGAACCGATACAAAATGAGAAATCATCGACGATATCTTTGATGCGATATTAGCGCAATATTGTAAAAGATTACGAGGATCTGAATTTTACTTTAATTTAAGCATGTTGACGTAGAAATATTTATCAAGTGACATGAAAGGATGCATCTTGATAAGCGTAACATTTATTTGATTTGCAGTCCAGGCACTTGAAGATGTCACACATGAAATGTTGAATATTGTTACTTGACAAAATTTATATGAAAACTTGTTTAAGGATTCAAAATATAAAAGTTTCTGGGAAACTTATTAATAATCCTTATATTGTATAAACTTATAGCTTGAAAATTATTGAAACTCTTGGAGAATTTTCAAAGCAATAAATTATTTGCTGAAATGAGAAATATACCGAATTAGATTGATTATGAAGTACTATATCTTAGTGCAAGTGGTGCACCCATGTATCTTGCAAATACTACAAGGCCCGATATAACCTTTTTAGTTAATTTGTTAGCAAGGTATATTTCTGCTCTTACTAGGAGACACCAGAATGGGATAAAACACATGAGCTTGTTTTATTCTAAAGATTGCAGTCCTTAGTTTATTTCTGCTCCATGATTCATGAGCTCGTTCTATCTCCTTTTATGAATCCTCCCTTAAGATGTGCTATGTATGTTGCATAATCTCTGTATAAAATTATGGGTAGATTGTCATATTTCACACCACATTTTTCTCGAATGAGATGTATCATGGACCTCAACCATACACATTCCCGATCTTATTGGTCATGCTGATGTTGGGTACTTATCTTACCCGCATAAAGCTCGATCTCAAACAGGCTAGGTGTTCATATGTGGTGGTACTGTCATATCTTGGAGATATACAAAGCAGTATATCGTAGCCACTTCATCGAATCATGCTGAGATAATAGTTATTCATGAAGCAAGCCGAGAATGTGTATGGTTGAGGTCCATGATACATCTCATTCGAGAAAAATGTGGTGTGAAATATGACAATCTACCCACAATTTTATACAGATATAATGCAACATACATAGCACATCTTAAGGGAGGATTCATAAAAGTAGATAGAACGAAGCACATTTTGTCAAAACTTTTCTACATACATAAGCTACAAAAGAATGGTGATATTAACGTGCAACAGATTTGTTCAAGTGACAATTTGACTGATTTATTCACCAAATCTTCTCCAATTGCAACTTTCAAGAAGATGTTGCACAAGATTGGGATGCAAAGGTTTATGGATGTTCTCATTAGGGGGAGTTGGTACGCGTTGTACTCTTTTTTCCTTATGAGGTTTTGTCCCACTGAGTTTTTCTTGTAAGGTTTTTAATGAGGCAACCTATATGCATATTGTTAGAGATGTGTACTATTTTTCCTTCACTATATTCTTTTTCCCACTGTTTTTTTAGTAAGGTTTTAACAAGACACATTATTTATCTAAACTTTCAAGGGGAGTGTTATAAATATATTTACAATATAGTGAATGTCTATCAAGATCTAACAAGATTTAGTTATATCTATCAGGATTTGAAGTATCTGTCTTTTAGTCATAAACTAGTAGTATTTTCCCCTATTAATAGAAGACTTTTATTCATTGTATTCTCAATTAAGATAATCTCTCATCCCTCAAGAGAAATGAAGTGTCCCTTTTCTCTCTATTTATTCTTGTTGTTGTTATTTATTTATATTTCATAATAGAATCATTAAGATTTTGATTGAAGAATATATATTTCAAGTGAAATAACGATTTCCAATCCCAAATTTTCAACTATTTTTCCACTTGAATTCATGTATAAGACAATTTTTTTTTTCTCAATTCAGCGAAACATTTCAAAAAAAAAAAAAAAAACTGAGCCCGTTGATTAAGAAGGGTAATCAGCTACTTTAGGGCGTCTAATACTCAAACTCCATCACTGATGCATGTTTAAATGTATTTAAATGACAATTTTCTTTTGAAAAGTTAATTTGCTCTAAGCAGAAATATATATATTTACCAAAAAAAAAAAAAAACATAAACAAGGGTGGCAATTAAGTTGTTGGAGGTAGAAATCATAGTTGACTCGACACAAATCTGGGAAACTAAAGAATTTTCTGCCAAAACTATATATAGGTCGAATTCCAAAAGTGAAACTAAAAATTTTTCTGGTTCCCCTCGATGTCTGATACCCACTTTAGCGACCGACAAATTAGATTTACGTTGAAAAGTTCCTCATAACGAGAATAAAGAACATCAAAATCAATTTTGTTCATAAGGCTCAAATTCAAAACCTCTCATATTAAAAATTATTTGCACATAGTTGGCACATAGAATGAAGAAAAAGGTTAATAACGGAGATTGTGAATTACCTTTAAAGCTTTTCTGATATCGTCTTCTTCATGATTATGGATTTCTTTAACTGCACTAGCTCCTGAGAGGGAATTATCTAAATTTTTCTCCATTTGCTTAATTGGAAGTCTTTTTTTTGGTTTGGCCTTTTCTTAACAGTCTTTGAGGGTATCTTATAGTACTAATTCTTCCACAAAGGAGCCTTTTGTCTTCAAACTAATACTATTATTATATTCACTTATATCTAAGTCTCCTCCAATCGCTATTCTTACACACAAACGTTTTAAAAAATAAAAAAAATACAAAATTGAAGTGACTGCCAATCATCTTCTATTTTTAAATTCATTATTCTATACACACTCTGTTGATGACCTGACTATTAGAAGAAAAAAGAATAAAAAAAGAACAGTTGAAGTTCAAATTCAACGTTAGTGACAGATGAGTTTTGAAGACTTTATGATAAAACAATGTATTTTTTGGCTGTCTCTGATCTTGATATGTATATAATGGTTATATTATATTTTGAAAACATTGTGCCACTTAGTTTATATTTAGTTAGAAAGTTAGAATTAACTTTGATCTTTGAAGCTTCGTACCAAATGAAAGGTCACATGGCAAAAGGGTCAACGATATCATACTTGTAACTTATTTTGCCATGGCCTGTGACCAGACACATTCGTAGGGTGCTAAGGAGAGGTCAATATTATATTGACAGTTAGATATTCGAAATTTATCGGACTCCTTGCATACGAGAAGTATGCATTAGGCTGCTAACTTTTTAGATATTCGAACTTTACAAACTCGATAAATGTTAATTGTGAACCGGAAGGTGAAATAGCGCAAAAGTGATAGGTCACGCATGAGTCAACATTATTGGTTCGAAATCGAGAGGGCGTCAGCTTAGAGTTTACAAACCATGAGATGATAAATCAGACGACAAAGAAAACTAAACAAAAATATAATATTATTAATATGTTTTGATCAAGAGACCTCCATAATGAAAATCTAATACCGAAAAACATTAAACTTATTGAGAGAAATCTCCCCCCTAAACAAAGACTCTTTAAATACTACATTGTGGATGCTTATTGTGTTATTGTATGAGAAGGGGTCTTCTATTTATAGAGTTTTTATAGAGTTCCAAAACCTTTCCTCTAAGAAAAAGGTTATGGTTACTTTTATTTTTCTTACAAGAAAAAATAAAATTTATTTTTGGTAAGAAAATCAGGGCAAACCCCCTAACAAATCTCCCCTTTTTTACTTGATTTTCTGCAAAATATTCATAATCCTCTTTCTTCTTGTGCATGGTCTTCGTTCTTCACATATTCTTCATATATCAATGCTGTTTGACATGCTTTAAAAAATGAGCCTTTTGGGGTTAAAATATATCAACCCTTTTCGGGTTAAAAATATTGGAGCCCTTTTGCAGGGTTAAAAGTGAGCTTTATTTTCAAATATGTGACAACAGGATTGTTGAAAATATGATTGACAATTATCTCCACATGTAATTTTATTTTGACAAAATATCTTCATTATCATCAAATTGGTTGCAACTTTGACCTTAAACTATCTTCAATCGAACCATTGGATCTTTGAACCATAGGCTCTGATACCACTTGTTGGGTTCAAAATCGGGAGTACGTCATGCGGAATCTTATAGTTTGCAAACCAGAACGACGATAATTCAGATGACAAATAAAATATATATTAAAAGGACATTATTAATATGATTCGGTCAAATGACCTACATATTAAAAACAATATTGAAAAACTTAAAACTTATTGAAAAAATATAAACATGTTGGGAGAAATCTCCCTAACCAAGACTCGTAAATGACTGCATTATGGATGCTTATTGTGTTATTGTATGAGAATGAGGTATTCTATTTATAGAGTTCCGAAACCTTTCCTCTAAGAAAAAAGTTTGCCAAATATGAAAAAGTTTTATATTTTCCTTTTAGGAAAAGTAAAAGTATTTATGGTTACTTTTATTTTCCTTACAAGAAAAAGTAAAACTTAATTTTGGTAAGAAAATCAGGACAAAAACCCTAACAAACATAAGCTGGATTAGATCCGGTGGAGAAAGGCTTCGCTTATTGAAGGTCTGACAGGTTATCATTGGTGATATATCAGTGTTCTGATAAAAGCCCATCTAGCTCCAGAGACATGGTACCTGGTATGAAACAGAGGTGGGATCAAAATCATTTGAATGTTTAAAACTATACACAAGATTTTGAGATCGTCGTCATCAGTCGTTATTCAACAATGATAACTGACAATTGTTGACTTTATGAGGGCATAATATGTCGATCTTTTTCCTTGAAATGTTTTTATAAATAAAGTCTTATTGTCTTGTTAGGTGTCATCTGTAATTTGACTCATATAATACTAAGATCTATAAGTTTGTAAGTCTTTATAATTTTCAGTGTTTTTAATTTTCCTTTTTCGCTGACATTGTCAACTAACTGCATCGGGGCTCAGAGTAATTCAATCTTTCTTCTTAATTCATATTGTTCAATTATTTGTTTAGCCAATGCAGAAGGTGTAAATTGAAAGGTTGATAATGTAGAAAGTAGTTCTCATCTTCATTGTGGGGATGGCTAGTATGTTGAGTTGGAATGTGAAGGGATTAAATGCCCCAAATAAGCAGAAGCCAAGCACCTTTGCAATACAAACATGTTGGCTTGGCAAGTTTTATAAGAAATAAAAATCAAATGATTAAGATGGATACAGTAGGAATAATGTTTGGAGATTGGCTTTATATCACAAACTTATCTTGCCACTTTTGTAGGTTGGCTTTATATCACAAACTTATCTTGTCACTATAATGGGAGAATTTGGACCACAAGGAGGCCTGATTACTTTACTGCAGTTCCTATTAGTATGTCTGCACCAATGATCACTTGTGAAGTAGTCTTCATACCTAAACAAGTGTCCTATCACTTAACATTTGTGTATGTTCATAATACAAAAGAGGAGAAAGAAGACTTATGGAGTGACTTGGACAGGCACCATGCTGCTTGTACCAAGCCTTGGTTGATAGTTGGTGATTTCAATTCTGTCTTGAAAGCTAAAAATAGGAAGGGTGGGAATTGTGTGGCTTGGGTTGAAGTAGTAGATTTTCATAAATGTGTAGAGGCATGTGAGTTGTTTGAGCTACCTCATGCAAGTACATCCTTTACCTGGAATGATAAAGGTAGTAACCACAGGTTTTCTCAAAAATTAATTGGAAGTTCATAAATCAAGCCTAGTTAGATATTATACCTAATACAAATGTTAGATTCTTGCCTGAAGGAATCAGTGATAATTGTCCAGCTAAAATAAATTTTGGTGATGATACACCTAGGTTGAAGAAGTTGTTTAAGTATTGTAATGTATGGGCATAACATTCTAAATTTTCACACCTAGTTGAAACATTTGGAGAGAGGCGATTCAAGGTTGTAAATTATTTCAAGTAGTGAAAAGGCTGAAGATTTTGAAGATATCCTTCAAGAAGTTAAATGCATAACGTTTTAAGAACATAATTATTGAAGCACAAGAAAATAGACAAGCTCTACAAGATGCTCAAAAGATGTTACAAGATGATCCTCTGAGGATAGAGTATCAGATGGATAAAAAGATAAAGTACCAAAAGTCCAGAAAGTCATCCTATATAACTAAAATATTTTTGCAACAACAAAGTAAAACTACTTGGCTGAAGCTAGGAGATTATAATACTATGTATTTTCATGCAGTAATTAAACATAGAAGATTGTGGTAGGACACAACTTAGATAAGGAAAGATCAAGGCTATTGAAAGCATGAGTCTCAGGACATAGCTAATATATTTGTTGATTACTACACTGATCTTTTAGGAAGGAAGAATCATTCAAGGCAAAAAACTCTCAATAGTATCATTCATCAAGGACCTGTACTTCTCACTAAATTACAAAGGATATTGTTATAACCTTTCATTGACAAGGATATAGAAATGTTATGTTTAGCATTGATAGTAACAAGAGCCTAGGGCCCGATGGCTATGTGAGTGATTTCTTTAAAGTTGTATGGTCAATAGTGGGTGCTGATGTTACTGATGCAGTGATGGAGATTGTTCAGATTGATAGGGTATTGAAGAAATTCAACTCCACACTTACTGCTTTAATTCCAAAGATTGACAGACTTGAGTTTGCAAGTCAATTCAGGATAATATCTTGTTGTAATGTGATCTACATGTGTGTGTCTTGGTTGAGTTGCCAAAGGTTAAATAATGTTGTTAGTTAATTAATGGAAAAGAATCAGGCTGCCTTTATTCAGGGGAGATCTACAATATAAAATATCTTGATTTGCCATGATTATTGAGGCATTACACAAGAAAAACTTCAACTAGCTGCCTGATGAAGATTGATCTAAAGAATGCTTATGACACGGTAGATTGAGACTTTTTGGAAGAAGCTTCAAAGGGTTTTATTTTACCTATAAAACTTGTGCAATTAGTTATGAATTATGTAACTACCACAAAATTTTTTGTGAAGGTGAATGATGAGAGTCATGTTACTTCGCAGGAAGGAGAGGTCTAAGACAAGTGATCCTGTTTCTCCCATCTATTTGTTTTGGTCATGTAGTATCTCTCAAGTACACTAAGGACTATGAGTTGTCCTGTAGATTTCAAATATCACTCTATGTGCAATGATTTAGGTTTGACACATCATTTTTTTTACTAATGATTTAATGGTGTTTTGCAAAGAAATCTTAAGCTTAGTGAATAGCTTAACTAACTTTAGTGTTGCTGCAGGATTGGTGGAAAATATGAGTATGTCTAACATCATTATGGCAGGTATTATTGATGAAGTTAAGGGGCATATTTTTTTTAAAAATAGGATTTACAGAAAAATAATTTCTTATAAGATATCTTGTGTCATTCAAGAAATGGAGTAAATTGGAATATCGGCAGTTTGTGGATAAAATCACTACTAGAATACTAAGTCATGCTTTAAACAATTGCCTTATACAAATATAATTTAAGTGATTAACTCAATCTTTTTTGCAATATACGATTTTTGGGGTGTAATTTTTATACTGCCTCAAAGTATACTGAAAGAAGTTGATAGAAAAGGTAGAGAGTAATTATGGGGAGCTACATAAGATAAATAGAAAGTCTCACTTGTTTCTTGGGAAGTAGTATGTCATACAAAGAAAACTGATGTCCTTAATGTCAAGAACTGTAGGCTATGGAATATTGCATCTATAAGTAAATTACTGTGGCAGTTGATAGTCAACAAGGAATCAATTTGAATTAAGTAGGTGCATGATCTATATATGAAGAAGCATGAGGAAATCTGTACACACAAAGTTCCTCCTGATTGTAGGGAAAATTCATTCCTTAAAAGGAAAAAGTGCAAACTTAGTGTGTTGATAACAGATATCAGTTGTAAACAAATGGAGTTTATTCAATTACTAAGAGCTATTTGATTTTGGTTGGACCAAAGTAAAGACTCCCAACTATTGAACTTACTTGGAATGCAGTGGCACAGTCAAAGCATAAAGTGATTGTATGGCTTGCAACACAAAACAAGCTCCTTACTAAAGCTAGAACACAGAAGTTGAATATTCCCATTAATGATGACCATTGTTGTTTATGTGTTGGTCAAATATAGGAGACAACCAATCACTTGTTCTGACAATATGCTTGGTTCAAAAAGGTTAGCGTGGAATATAATAGTTTTGGATGGTGAAGTGAAGAAAGTGTTACCGGCTATCAAAAGGAGGAAGCGTAACAAATTTATGAAGGAGGTTATTGCAGTAATCTGAAGAGATGTCTATTATACTACATGGCGAGAAACAAACGATAAGCAGTTTAGAGGGATGTATATTGATAACGCTCAATCTACAGCTCTCGTAGGAGTGTAAAGCGGTCGTTAGCAAATATAGAACCCAACCTGGGTTGGGTATCGATCCCACAGGGAATAGCTTGGTCAACAAGTAAGCAACGATTACTAGACTTTTAGTGCAAGTCTCGTAAGAAGGGGGGAATTGTATTGTGAAAGTAATGTAACCAAAATAAGAGAGTAAAGCAGAAAATAGCAAAGTAAAAAGAAAGAATGTTTAGTAGGTTGTGAAACAATGAGAATTGAGGAGTTGGGGTTATGTCCACCTTCTGAGTTATACGTCTCTATTGACTATGAGTGTGTTGAATTCAGACATGCATGTGCTTATAGAGAATTGTATTCGATGGTAAATCCAGGCGTCTTTCGACCTATTCGAGGATTATTTAACTTTAACTCTTTCGAGCTTAAAGCGTGTCTAACGGTACGAATTCTCCAAAAGGTTAATCCAGTTACGACACTAACTTTTTAATAGGGGATGGGACCCTACTACCTTGACATTATCTCTTTTCCAGACAGATAACCTTTCTTTCGAACAAGTTAAATTTTATACTGGCGTATTTTTGCGTTTGCAACCACAAAGAATTTAGATTAAGATGAAGAGAATAATGATATAAGCAACATACGTGTCACGAACTCACAAACTCACAGCAATAGATAGTATCTCATTCGACTTCCATAACCCCAACAGAGAAGTTTAGTTACCCATGAGTGCGAAGGAAATCACAATTGACATTGTTGTTATACCACAATAAAGATTTCACGTTTGTAATGGTGTGGTAGGCGTTAGGCGTGAATCCCTTAGAAAAGTAACGTTTCTCTTGTTGTGGAATTTAAGAATAGATGAATAGAAGAAGAAAAATAGAATTAATGGAAGAATGATTGTTTAGAACTAGAATGTCTTAGAAGTAGAATAGAATAGAATTGAATGTAAGAAGATGTAAGAAGATGTTAGAAGATGTAAAAAGATGTAAGAAGATGTTAGAAGATGTAAGAAGATGTTAGATGATGTAAGAAGATGTCTTAAAATCTCTAGCAAGATAGGGTATTTATAATACCCATATCCTATTCCTACTAAGCTAATGAAATGCTTAACCAAATCCTACTAAGCTAATGAAATACTTAACCCAATTGTACTAGGTTAATGTATCATTATCCTAATCCTAATAAGTTACTGCTATACTTAACCCAATTGTACTAGGTTAAGGTATCATTAACCTAATCCTAATAAGTTACTGCTAGTCCCCAAAGTCTTCAGAATTGCTGTTTTTGCCCGGAACAGATTTTCCATGCACCACTTTTGGTCCTTGGCGTCCAAGATTTGGTTTCCTCCTTTCGTGAAGCTTTCTTTGGCATCAAGTTATCCATAAAATTCTGAATTCTGCATCATTTATACCTGAAAACTTGCTAATCATGTTCGTTAGCTCACTTACAGGAAAAAGGACTAAAAGTGCATGAATTATATAATTTGTCCTCAAAACATGGCTAAAATATGGGTAAAATATAGTGCTATAGGCGTGTAAATTCGCCTATCATCAACACCTCACACTTAAAGCTTTGTTCGTCCTCGAAAAAAATATCATGTCCCTCTAAACATCAACTTAGGGTTTCACAGCAACAACATAAAATATTTGTCAAGACAAGCACAACAATTATCAACAAAGAGTAGTTTTCCGATCATTAGTAGAGACCATTTAGCCTCCAACATAGACTCGTGATGGTGGTCAACTCATATTCAAAAGTTAAGGCACAAGGAATCATACACAACTACCCAAAACTCATCAACCATGTGTGTCTCACAATATATTACCCATAATCACTCACAAGTATAGCATATTTTTCAAACATGGGTATCAAAATATCCTTTCTCTCGCTCTCACAAAGAATTCATATGAAGCAACTGATGACCATAGGCTTGCCCTTAGTGTAATGCTCCACTAAATGTCAGAATGCCAAGCTTAGGATCAACTAGGTCTTTTGATGGTTGTAATGTAGGCTAAGGGACAGGTAGGACTATTTTGGTCAGAAATAGTGACTATGTTCCTAAGCGCTTTAATACATCACATTGTATCATTAACACTTTTCTTTCAAACAACCTTTCTACTTTCTTTTATTCTACCACTCTTTTTCTCCTCTTTTGTTTTTCAATTTTAAACATAACTAACTTTTCAGTTTTCCTTTCCCTTTTCTTTTGATAACATACCTCTTATGATAGCACTTTCTTTTTCATAACTCATTCAAGAACCAATGTATTCTAAAGCATCATACTCACCCAATTTCCTCTTATTTTGTCACATGACTTTTTCACTTTAAAGCACTTAGGAATTTGGATCAAATTATGGTCTTGAAAAAAATGGATTAGGCTTACATACGAGGTTTGTCAAAGAAAATAGGCTAAAGGCTCAAAAGGGTTTAACTAGGATGATGTCCATAGGTAGGTAAAAAGAAGGTAAATAATCATAGGTTGCAAAAGAAATGCCTAAATCATCTCCTAGACTTGCACTATTTATTTTCGCTTTACATACATACCAGGCAAGTTCTTGCATCAACTACAAGCACAGAATATACTATTATCTCACACACACAAGGCACATGGTCGACTTTATTGGGAGTAGTATAGACTCTTGACCCAACAGATGAAGGAATTAAACCAAACAATATCACATAGTGAGTCACAATTAGAGCCTAAATGTCTCAATAGTCATGATTTTAGCACAAACTCTTGTCATAATCTCATGCTGCCTATTAGAATAATTTCATGCGAAGCTAAGCTAAAAAAAACAATTAACTACAAACAAACATAAATAAATGCAAATGTGGATAGAGAAGTATAACATGCAAATACCAGCACCCCACACTTAGACGGGACACACTGTCCTCAGTGGAAAATAAATAAGAAGAACCTGGTTAGTCAGACTCATCCTCTATGTCTGGGGTCATACCCCTTTCGTCGGAATCATCATCAGAGTCATCATCCTCAGAAGTTCCTCATAAGTATCCCACTTAATTCCAAGAGTGAGTCGAGGTATTTGCAGCGAGGAGGGTTCTCCTTACTCTTTTCTTGCCCTTTTGGGAAGTGGTAGCCTTCTCCTTGCCTTGTCTCGCTTTGGGTGCCATTGTACCTGAGACTTGAAATAGAGTTCACGTTAGCACAATCTCAATGGATACAATCTATACATAAGCAGTAGGGGTACCACCCCACACTTAGTTTGTTGATACGAATTAGTGAAGTGAAAGTGGTCGATTACTTAGACTTCATCGACATACGTTGTAGGAGCTATATTCCAACAAGAAAATCAGAGATGTATCACTTCTTGCAACCTTTGCAATATTTTCATGTTAGATATATCAAGATTGCTACATAGGGATTACATCATGGTATTGTTTCTATCAATAATCACAACCTCCTATGTCGGTAGGCAACTATAAGTCTTATTCCGATGAACGGAACATTCTAACATGTAAGCATTCTAGTGACAAGATTATGCAATGTTCATGACTATAGCAATTCCGCAAGTAGTATAACACTGCATCAAAATCAATATTCAAGTCGGAAACAAGTCAAGAGTATCCTAACGTACATGTTCACTCACTTGGTTTTGTATCAACAATTCAAACACATTAACATCACCAATATTTCTTCAAGATGTAGCAATTCATAATAGACATAGCAACGTAGCAGTTATGAAAAATAGATGAAGAACAAAAGAGTACTTACGTGATTGAAGCCTTTGGAGATGTTCTTGTGAAGTGGGAGAGAAAAAAGAAAAGTTTTGAGATGATTTGGAGAGTATGTGCGGCGCCTAGGTCAAGTTTTCAATGTGTTTGTGTTTCAAGACTAAGTCTCCTTTATATAGGAAAAGAATGGGTCGGGTTTTGACCCATTTAAAATCGGTTTTGGAGATAAAAAGTGACCATAGGCGGCGCCTAATGCAAAGCATTTGCTAGCATAGGCGGCGCCTAGTTCAATGCCTTTAGTGACCATAAGCGGCGCCTTTAGCATGGCATATGAGATTCAGAGACCAAATGCTTTAGCATAGGCGGCGCCTATGCTATGGCATACTTGAGCATGGGCGGCGCCTATGCTATGGCATACTTGAGCATGGGCGGCGCCTATGCTATAGCACACTAGATTCCGAGACCTTGGGCTATAGTATAGGCTTTGCCTTGTTCGTGGCCTAGTTTTACCTAGGCCTAGCCTTGCTCGATGCCTATTTTGTCATGAGCAATGCTCAATCCATAGCCTTATGCATCTTAATTCCTAACTTACCACCTTTACCATGCCATACGTCCAAATTGCATCTGAAATCGATCTCCTCGTTTTATACCTCTTGTACCTACATTCGCTCAAAACTAATGAAAACAATTAGTACGATGGGTTGCCTCCCATCAAGCGCCTTAGTTTTGGTCGTGGCACGACTCTTATTTTTGGATTTTTATTTATCAAAAACGAAACACGTACTAGAATGAGAGAAAGACAAAAAAATGAAAAACGATAAACGATGGGTTGCCTCCCATCTAGCTCTTGATTTATTATCGCGGCACGACATAGCTATCTCGATTACTTAGACTTCATCGAGATAGATGGTTGATCGTTTTATGAATGGATTCAGACGATAATGAGGCTTACTTGTAGGCATGCAATCTTCTTCGAGATGACCCTTGTGCATGCCTATCCCAGGAGGGATACCAATTATATCATCAATAGTCCAGCCCATAGCTCTCATGTATCTCTTCAGAGCAGAGATGAGAGCCTCTACGTGCTGTTTACTTAAATCATCCGCACTCACCGGAAGTATATTTATACTTTCCAAGAACACATACCTTAGATAATCGGGGAGCTCTTTCGATTCTAGCATTGGTGGCTCTTCAAGGGAAGTCTTCGCTGTTGGTGACGGTTGATTCTTAAGATCACGGTCCGGTTGCTTAGGAGTATGGGAATAGGACTCTATTTCTGTTAGAACACCCATAAGTTCTTCATAATCTTCATCGTCCTCATGCTCAACATTCAGTGGCGCAGCAAACAATGGCTCAACAGTAAGTTGTTTCTCTATAGATAATGCTTTCTTATCCTCATGATGAACATCAGCTACAGAGAACACATTCATATCGCTGGGCTGCTTCATTGCTTTGCATATATCAAAGCGGACCACTTCGTCATTCAACCGAAATAAAAGCTCATTAGCTCTCATGTCAATAAGAACACTTCCCGTTGCAAGGAAAGGGCGTCCCAAGATTATGGGTACTTCAGAATCCACCTCGCAATCCAAAATCACAAAGTCTGCAGGAAAAATGAAGGTAGACACCTTCACCAACACATCATTCAAGATACCCACAGGTCGTTTTACCGACCTATCTGCCATCACGAGCCGCATATTGGTTGGTGTAGGGTCGCCCAACCCCAACTTTCTGTAGACGGATAGTGGCATCAAATTGATGCTAGCTCCCAAATCGCACAATGCCTTAGCAAAATTCATAGATCCAACCGTGCAAGGAATAGTGAAAGCACCAGGGTCTGCCTTCTTCTGTACTAAGGACCTTGTGGCAATTGTACTGCAATGATGAATATTATCTGTCGGCTCATAGCTTACTGCCCGCTTCTTTGTTAAAAGGTCCTTCATGAATTTAGCGTATCCGGGCATTTGTTCTAGTGCCTCCACCAACGGAACATTAATGGTCAGCTGTTTTAACATTGCCATGAATTTACTGAACCTTGTATCATCCGTCTACTTCTTCAATCTTTGAGGAAAAGGTGGTGGTGGATAGGGAAGTGTTCTCTCCACAGCTTTCTTCTCCTCTTGCTTCCGTATTTTGGTCTTTTCAAGCTTCAAAGTACTAGGGGTAATGTCATGGACGTCATGGTCAGCTTCTATGGCGTCATCATCTTCCTTATGTTCGGCCACTTGCTTGCTTTGGGATGGATTTTCCAGCACCTTACCACTCCGGGTAGTCATGGCCATGCATAACCCATCATTCCTTGGGTTTTGCACAGTGTCGCTAGGTAAGGTGCCAGTCTTTCTTTGATTAAGAGCTGCTGAAAGTTGGCTCAATTGCTGCTCTATTTGCTTGATCGAAGTGGAATGTGAATCAACCAATTGCTTCATTGAGGACAAATCATTTATTACCTCCGTTACTCCCGCGCTAGTTGCTTCCACTCCTTTCAGTAGTTTAGCCATCATGTCTTCCATACTTCTAGAACTAGATGTGGTGGCGTCACGTCTTCCAGGGGGAACATACAAACCACTACTGTCATTCTTGTTCTTCCAACTACCTTGGTCCATGTTTCCAGATTTACCATGATAGTTCCGACCTTGGTTTCCTTGGGCATTGCCTCGGAAACCCCGCTGATTGTTCAAGTAGTTGGCTTCCTCTTCTGAATCAGATTCGTCTCTTCCTTTTGACGCAATAGCTTTCACTTTTTCGGTCTTCCCTGATAATAAATGCTTTGTAAGAAGATCCACTTGTGTTTTCATGTGCGTCATATCTTGATCACGTTCTTCTTCTCTTCTCCTTTGGTCTGCAGTCATGCCAATAAAAAAAGTGGGGCTTGCTACCACAGAATCCCTGGTATGCCAAGCTCTACTTTGCTTCGTCATACGATCTAGCATATTGCTTGCCTGACCAAAGGTAAGATCCATAAAAGATCCTCCGACCGCATTATCCACCACTGGTTTAGTTATTGAATTCAAGGCTCTATATAGTATCTCCATTAGGTGAACATTAGTCATATGATGGTTTGGGCATCTCGCTAGCTTTGTCTTGAACCTCTCCCATGTTTCATGAAGGGCTTCAGTGGGAAGCTGACGAAAGTTGCTGATTTCATCTCTCAATTGTGCTCTTTTGGATGGCGGAAAGAATCTTTCTAGGAAAGCGTCTCTCAATTACCTCCAATTTGTAATAGAATCAGGAGTCAGCCCATTCAACCATAGAGTTGCCTCCCCAGACAGAGACAATGGAAATAGACGTAATCGAATTGCATTCTGACCAACTCCAGGATTGTCAAACGACTTGCATGTAGAAATAAAGTTGATGAGATGCATATTCGGATCATCGCCTGCTAGTCCACCAAATAATCCCTTGAGTTGCAATAACTGAATCATGGTTCTTGTGATGTTGAACTTGGCTCCGGGTGCCAATGGTGGAGGAATAATGGCTCTTGTAGCTCCGGCTCCATCAAGATCATCATCATCATCGTCGAAAGCTGGCTGCATAGCTTGGCGTTCAGGCCTAAACCTAGCTTGTCGATCTCTTCTGTTGGCAGGTGTTGCGATCTCAGCGGCATGCCTAGGGTTTAGTAGCTCGTCATCACCTAGATCTTCATCGTCAGGATTTGTTGCTCGCCCAGGATTATTAATATTCTGTTGATGCACTTGAGCGGCGGCTAGCGCAGCTAGCCTCGCCTGTTCCTGTTGAGCAGCCATCCTTTCAATTGCGTGTTGTGCCTCTATTCTGCGAATACGTTGTGGTTCAGGATTGATAGGCAATAACGGTTGACCAGAACTTCGGGTATGGGGCATGCACTGAATAAAAACCTGCAGTAAATAAAAACAAAAACTAAAAGTAAAAGTACGAGAATCTTTGACCAAAGGGTCTAGTAATTATCACGAACTTAATTGACACTTGTATTCCCCGGCAGCGGCGCCAATTTTTGATAACGCTCAATCTATAGCTCTCGTAGGAGTGTAAAGCGGTCGTTAGCAAATATAGAACCCAACCTGGGTTGGGTATCGATCCCACAGGGAATAGCTTGGTCAACAAGTAAGCAACGATTACTAGACTTTTAGTGCAAGTCTCGTAAGAAGGGGGGAATTGTATTGTGAAAGTAATGTAACCAAAATAAGAGAGTAAAGCAGAAAATAGCAAAGTAAAAAGAAAGAATGTTTAGTAGGTTGTGAAACAATTAGAATTAAGGAGTTGGGGTTATGTCCACCTTCTGAGTTATACGTCTCTATTGACTATGAGTATGTTGAATTCAGACATGCATGTGCTTATAGAGAATTGTATTCGATGGTAAATCCAGGCGTCTTTCGACCTATTCGAGGATTATTTCACTTTAACTCTTTCGAGCTTAAAGCGTGTCTAACGGTACGAATTCTCCAAGAGGTTAATCCAGTTACGACACTAACTTTTTAATAGGGGATGGGACCCTACTACCTTGACATTATCTCTTTTCCAGACAGATAACCTTTCTTTCAAACAAGTTAAATGTTATACTGGCGTATTCTTGCGTTTGCAACCACAAAGAATTTAGATTAAGATGAAGAGAATAATGATATAAGCAACATACGTGTCACGAACTCACAAACTCACAGCAATAGATAGTATCTCATTCGGCTTCCATAACCCCAACAGAGAAGTTTAGTTACCCATGAGTGCGAAGGAAATCACAATTGACATTGTTGTTATACCACAATAAAGATTTCACGTTTGTAATGGTGTGGTAGGCGTTAGGCGTGAATCCCTTAGAAAAGTAACGTTTCTCTTGTTGTGGAATTTAAGAATAGATGAATAGAAGAAGAAAAATAGAATTAATGGAAGAATGATTGTTTAAAACTAGAATGTCTTAGAAGTAGAATAGAATAGAATTGAATGTAAGAAGATGTAAGATGATGTAAGAAGATGTAAGAAGATGTTAGAAGATGTAAGAAGATGTAAGAAGATGTAAGAAGATGTCTTAAAATCTCTAGCAAGATAGGGTATTTATAATACCCATATCCTATTCCTACTAAGCTAATGAAATGCTTAACCAAATCCTACTAAGCTAATGAAATACTTAACCCAATTGTACTAGGTTAATGTATCATTATCCTAATCCTAATAAGTTACTTCTATACTTAACCCAATTGTACTAGGTTAAGGTATCATTATCCTAATCCTAATAAGTTACTGCTAGTCCCCAAAGTCTTCAGAATTGTTGTTTTTGCCCGGGATAGATTTTCCATGCGCCACTTTTGGTCCTTGGCGTCCAAGATTTGGTTTCCTCCTTTCGTGAAGCTTTCTTTGGCGTCAAGTTATCCATAAAATGCTGAATTCTGCATCATTTATACCTGAAAACTTGCTAATCATGTTCGTTAGCTCACTTATAGGAAAAAGGACTAAAAGTGCATGAATTATATAATTTGTCCTCAAAACATGGCTAAAATATGGGTAAAATATAGTGCTATAGGCGTGTAAATTCGCCTATCATCATATATACAACCAACAGATGCAGTGATAGAGATTAAAAAATATTCGCATTAGATTAGAGTCATTTATAGAATCAAAGAAAGCACATAGTAGTAGGAGTTTTTTTTGTGTAGTTTACAGAGTTATTTGGCAATTTGTTTGATGTTTAGTTGAGGCTTGACCATGCTGAACCCCTCCTAGGAGTTGGTTAGGAGATTAAATACTCTTTATTTGTATTTGTGTTGATGGTTCGTGGTAATAATATCACACAGTTTGTAATACCCCAAATTTTAGTTGAAAAAGAAAAATGAATAAATAAAGGATTGGGATAATGGGCTAAACCCATATTAAGTAGAAAAGGGGAAAAGGAAGAAAGTAATGGGCCAACGCCATTTGTACACCTAATTAAAAACAAAAAGGGTCATGAACCTAATTTTGTTTTATATATAAATTGAATTCAAGGTAAGGGCTTTGCCCATTTACCTTCACAACACTTCCCTTTTAGCAAAGAAAGAGTGTTCTGCCTAAGAACACGCTCAACACAGAAAATGCAGAATTGATTGTTTGTCCAGTGAAAGTCAACCAAAGGGGCTTAAGGTAAACCCCATTCTATATCCTTATCGTGATTTTAGTCAAGTTAATATGATTTGGATATTGAAATTTAGTTACTAAAGACAAGAATTTTGGGTAATAAGATGTTGTTTTGGATACAAAGTTTGAGAAATTGAAGGTTATCAGGAAACCTTGAGGGCTGGGTAGTCTAATTTTATCATGAGTTAGTCTAAAATAAGATAATTAATACAAGAATGGATATGATGTAATTATTGGTTTGATCCAAGAAAGCGATACGAATCATTCGAGGTGATAAATTGGTATTTCGACAAGAGTACTGGGAGTAGTAATATTACCATAATTTGTGTTTATTAACTTGCATATTTTATACTTGATTTTGATGAAATAATGAGTTACGAAATGCTTTGAAATTGCACGTGGGGAAAGTCCTTTACTTGATGTGATATTGAAATACTTATTTAAGATATGATATTATTACGGTGAATATTTTCACTTACATGAGGAATATGTATTTTTGACATGTGTTTTATTCAAGTTTACAAGTAACATGATTTGATATGAATTTTAAATGCTATTTACTATTTTGAAAAGGTTTTCATATGAATATCTATTATTTACAAAGAAAGTATAAATGAGAGTAGACCTTGATTTGAATTCCGTAGCTAACGGTGGGATCGTTAGACCTGGTGCACCTTGTGTTTAGTGATGATTGTTACAGCCCTCGCTAGTGGGAAGGCAAAACTAGCATACTGATACTGATATGATATTTGACTCCTTTATGAGGGGTCCACTGTTATAGGTTATTCTTGATGAAGAAGAATGCCGCACTAATTACATGATTCATTCTTGGAAACCTCCCAATATGTATTATTTGATATGATATAACGCTTATTAATTTTATGACTGAACTATTGATTCACTTTTCTTATATGAAACAAATGATATTGTTTATTGTTACTGTTCTCTGAAATAGCACTTATTTCATGATGTTTTATGACTTGTCCCCATTCAAACGGTTGTGGTTAAGTGTTATTACTCACTGAGCTAGTGTCTCACTCCTCGCTATTATTTTTCAGAGAATGTAGGTGACGGTGAGGATCGCATTGGCTAGAGGATTCGAGTATCATATTCCTGGTGAGCCCCACAATTGTTCGCGTGGGCTAAAGTTTATTTATTCGTTATGATTCTTTTTCTTGAAACTCTTAGTTTTCTCCATAGTCATGTCTTTAGAGCTTGAGTATTCTTTCATTATTTTGGATTTGTCGAGTATTTGACTTCCTCTTATTTTTGGAGATGGATTTCGTATTGTTAGTTGGTGGTATTGGTGAATTGTTGATGATCTATGGTAACTTGTGTTGGTGTTTGTGTGGTGGTTGTGCTTTTGGGTTGTTTTGTTGTTGAATTGAGACAGAGAATTTTCTTGTTAGGCCCTAAAATAGGGAAAACTCTATCCGATTTTCTGTAGAAATCTAACGAGGCTTACTTTGAAGTCCTAAATTCCTTAGCGCCGGTCATGATCCTTTTTCGGATCGTGATAAAGTTGGTATCATAGCTAGGTTGACGTTAATTATATGTCTATGGAGCACACGATAGTAGTAGAATCTCAATTATGGTTATGTTGTTGGCTATTTCTATAGTCGTGATTCTGCAAGAGTGTGATTAGATGTATCTTAATCTTCTTTCTCATTCTTCTATGCGTGTGTGGCGTTTAGGATCAATTAGATGAATCTAGCTATCTTGTTTTGTTAATCAGATGATTCATAGAGAAACTACTGGTAAGGGAAGAGGTGGATCCCACAGAAGGGTTTGAGGTAGGGGTAGTCGTGATACCATGGAGAATCGCACTGCCACTCCAAGAAGTTCAAGAGAGCCCACTTCTTAAGGAAATGCTAGTCCACCTCCACCATCTCATGAGGGTAGTACTATTGAGGTACTTCTTTCCATGTAAAGAGCCATAAAGGTTTTGGCCGATCGACTGGATAGATAGGAGAGGGGTGGTCAACGTAATTCTACACAATTCCAGCCACCTGTTCAGACTTATAACTTTGGAAAAAAGGAGGTATCTTTGTAGGAGTTTCTAAAGTTGAAGTTACCAAAATTCACAGGTTCAGACAGTTCAGTTGATCCTCAAAGCTTTTTGGATAGTACTTTCAAGGTGTTGCGGGCGTTAGGATATTCCAGTGAGAGGTCTGTAGAGCTTGTGTCGTACAAATTGGAGGACATGGCTAACACTTGGTATGATACTTTATTGCTAGGAAGGCCTACAGGAGAAACACCTCTGACATGGGACGAGTTCACTAACTTCTTCATGGATACCTTCCTTCCTGATAGAGAAAAATAGAAATATACAACTCACTTTGAGAGATTGGTTCAGACTCCAGATATGGATGTGTCAACCTATAATACTCTATTTTGCAAGCTAGCTAGATATGCTCCATACTTGGTTTCCACAGAAGAAGCTCTAGTCCGGAGGTTTGTAAATGGGCTGGTTGTTTGTCTTTATAATACAGTGGCCCCACAGATGAAAATCTTGACCTATTATGAGATAGTGGATCTTGCTTGAATGATTGAGAACAAGGGTCGTACGGAACATGAAGCTTATGAGGTTTCTAAGAAGGGTAAGATGGGAGGATCTTTCAGTGGTGACTTAAGTGTGAATCAGAGAACGAAAAATAAGGGAAAGCATCAGGGCCATCAGACACAGACAGATTTGGTTTCATAGTCTGCGTATAAGCCACCTTCTATATAGGGTACGTAGGGGTCTTCAGCATCTTATAGATATAATAGTTCAGCCCAGATGTATGCCACTACTCCATCCTGCCAGACTTGTGGCATATCACATATAAGTCAGTGTCATATTTTGACTGGAGAGTGTTTTTGATGTGGACAGTTAGGTCATCGCATCAGGGAATGCCCTCAGCTTTAGAGAAATATTAGTCAGGGTTCTGATTAGGTAGCCGCACCTAGTCAGGATACTCGTAATCCTGCAGGTACGGGAAATAGAGGTCGAGGTAATGGAGAATGGGTTATTGGGAATCAGGAACAAGGAAATACTGGTAGAGGCCAACCGAGAGTCTTTACACTTAGTAGACAGGATGTTCAGGCCTCGAATGCAGTGGTTACAGGTATTATTTTTGTTTATTCTTTTGATGCATATGCTTTGATTTATCCGGGTTCTACCCACTCTTATGTGTCCCCATACTTTGTTGTGAGATTTGATAGACAACTATAGATGTTAAATTGCCCTTTTCTTGTTGCTACTCCCATGGGAGATTCCTTATTAGTTGAGTATATGTACCTTGATTGCGAGGTTATAGTGGGAGGTAGGGATACCCTTGCTGACTTGATTATACTTGATATGATTGACTTTGATGTGTTGATATGCATGGATTGGTTAGCTCCTTGCTATGCTACCGTGGATTGTCATGCAAAAATAGTTTGATTTGAGATACCCAACGAATCTAGTTTTGTGTTGGAAGTGTAACACCCTTTTTTTAACCAAGAAGATTTCATTTTAAAGTTTGAAAAGGGTTTTTATTATCAGAGTGACAAAATATTAAAAATTTGTTTTGAAAAAGGATTATTTACATTTTTTATTCAGAGTTGCCACTTAACATAATTCGGTGTGCCAAGTCACCTTTGGAAAATCCTTTTCAAAACGGTTTAACTCTAAAACTGATCCGCGAACAGAGCTTCCGGCTAAGGAATTCTGTTGACCGAGGAGAAGGTGTTAGGCACCTCTCGATCCCATGGTTTGACCACGATCGCTTGGTAGATAAAATCAGCTAATTTGACATTACTAATGTCTAAACCACACAAAACACATAAAACAATCAATCAACACACAAAACAAAATAAATCCAAAATATGGTGTCCAGTCCAATTATACAGTCCGAAATAGAAAAATGCAAAAAATATAAAAATCTACTCTAAACTAGTCCCAGACTAAGCTCCAATGCTTTACCCGATGCCTCGGGCCTTGATCACGAACCTCCATCGAAGACAGAATACGATGGGGCATTCCCCAGTGAATAAATACATAAAACCTTGGGGCATTCCCCGATTAAATGAATACATTTCCAAATGCAAGAACTAAACCCAAACCATTCAACTCAAATCCCACATTCAAACATTCAACAAGAAAATTTATTCCTAAATTTTTTCCTACCCGAACCTATGTTAGCCTATCCGTTTCGACGTATCAAAATTCTATCGCGTTCTAACAATATTTGTGCTCATTCCGAGAACAACAACAATAAACCAAAATTAATCAAAATCGCCCTTTTATCAATTTTTCAATTCCACCCCAAAATTATGTTTTGATACGCAACTTTCATCTGAGACAATTATCCATACACTAATATTCAAATTTATATCATGATCAATTGTTCTTCTTCAAAACATCACAAAAACAAACCATCACAGTCATCATGTGTATAAATATCAATGAAATTAGACAATCTTAATCAACAAATACATAACCACAACCAACTTCAACAAATCAAGATAAAGAAAAAAGAATGGGTTAAAGAAATGGACCTCAATGGAACTTGTTTTTGTTGATAATAAAGAAATCCAAAACTGAATCCTCAAATAGAAATCTCCACGATGAATAGAGCTCCAAATCACAAATATTAAACCCACCAGATCATGAAAAGAAACCCCAAAGCACGATATCGAGAACGAATTAAGAAAATAGACGGATCTGAAATGCCCTAAAAAATTCAACAAAGAACTAAAACCAATAAAATAAGCTCTGGTGAGCTTCCACCAACGAAAATAGCTAGAACAGTCAGATGCCGGCCGGATTTTATCCAAATATCGAAGAAAATAAAGAGATTTTGGTAATTTTTAGATCGATTCTACCAGAAGGATGACTAGAAATTAATTTCGACGTCGAGGTCGCTGGAAAAAGCTTGGACAAAAACTGGTTTTCTCACCGTTTACCTTATTGTTTTGCTGGATTCCGTCAAACGCCCTCTATTTTTTTTATTCCACCCACAGTGTGTGCACGCGCGTATGTTTTCCTGTAAGATGGTGCTTTTTCCAGCGAGAGAGTGTATGTGTGGGCGACTAGTGCGTGGATCCGTGTGTGTATATTTTTTTTTGAGAGAGATCTGTATCTCCTCCTCTTTTTCCTTTTTTGGAATTGTCCCTATGTGTATTGTTGTTGTCTTCTTTTCAAAGAAGAAAGAAAAAAGTCAAAAAATAGTTGTTGTTCTTGGCACGTGGGTTTGTGCAGGTTTATGGGTAAATTAGGAATGAGTAGGGGTAGGGTAGGGGTAGGGGTAGGGGTAGGTAATAATTAAAATTTAATTTTCGGGAAGGACAAAATTACGTGTCTGCATCATGCCCCCTTTGAATGTAAACACAAAGTGTTTTCCGACAAAGAAGTAGACAGCGAGAAAGAATTTTGTCCCAAGCATTATTCCAAAGGAAGAAACAAAAGTTAGAGAGGCAAATGAGTCTTGATTTTGGGCATTCTACCTGTCTCAAGTTATGTGAGAGTCAAGGCACGTGTATCTCAAAGGATTGGAAGAGGGGGACTATACCAAATTGGAGAGTCGAGCGAGGTCCTGTCGAGGTTTTGGTCCGCAGCTCTGCTATTACATCCAAATATGAAAATTACAAGTTGAAACATAAATGAAATTACAAAAATCCTATCTATGCAGCTTCTTTTGGACTCTTGACTTGAGTTTCATCACCCTGTTCTTCAGGCGGGCTCCTGACTTGAAATTTCATCACCTTGTTGCTTGGCTTTCAATTTCTTCACCCTGTTCTCCAAGTGGTCTCCTGCCTTTCTATTTTTTAATTTGTTGTCTTTTAATTTATTCACCTTGTTTCTTGACTTTCAACTTCTTCACTTTGTTGCTTTACTTTCAAATTCTTCACTTTGTTGCTTGATTTTCAACTTCTTCACCATGTTGCTTGACTTTCAATCTCTTAACCTTGTTACTTGACTTTCAATTGCATCTCCCTGTTCTTCTGTTGGGCTCTTATCTTGCCATTCCTTCACCCTTGTTCTTCAGGCGGGCTCCTGACTTTCAGTTTCATCACCCTTGTTCTTCAGGCGGGCTCCTGACTTCTAATTTCATCACCCTGGTTCTTCAGGCGGGCTCCTGACTTTCAATTTTCATCAACCTTGTTCTTCATGCGGTCTCTTGACTTTCACTTTTCATCACCCTGTTCTTCAGGCGGGCTCCTGAAATCAAAATCAAAACTAGAACGAAAATATCCCAAACAAAGATTATGATAGAGAAAAATTTCATTTTTTTGGAAGTAATTCCCATTTTTCAGGAGGGTCCTGAACATAAAGTAAATTCCCATTTTCCGGGAGGGTTCTGAACATAAAGTAAATTTCCATTTTCCAGGAGGGCCCTGAACATAAGGTAAATTCCCATTTTCCAGGAGGGTCCTGAACATAAGGTAAATTCCCATTTTTCAGTAGGGTCCTGAACATAAAATAAATTCTCATTTTTTAGGAGGGTCCTGAACATAAAGTAAATTCCCATTTTCCAGGAGGGGCCTGAACATAAGGTAAATTCCCATTTTTCAGGAGGGTCCTGAACATAAGGTAAATTCCCATTTTTTAGGAGGGTCCTGAACATAAAATAAATTTCTATTTTACAGGAGGGTCCTGAACATAAATAAATTTCCATTTTTCAGGAGGGTCCTGAACATAAAGTAAATTTCCATTTTTTAGGAGGGTCCTGAACATAAAGTAAATTTCCATTTTTCAGGAGGGTCCTGAACATAAAGTAAATTCTCATTTTTCAGGAGGGTCCTAAACATAAAGCAAATTCCTGGACATTCTTTCCCAATGGCAGCTGAACTTAATGAACAGAACTTTGCTCCTATTTCATCAAAGAAAAATTTGTTATTTGAAAATTTAGTGGTCGTCTGCAGCACTTGGCTTTCCAAGCATCTGTTCCAGCGCTTGTTTGCTTCATCTTTGCTTCAGATTATCGATATTTGCCCCTGTCCTGTCGTCTCATTGAACCGATCCCAGATTACTAAAAGTAACCTTGATTCACACTGAATATCTATTTTACCATGCCCCTGAGATGCACCTTTTGAAACCTAAATATTTCCATGCATCCAAGAACATGTCGGTTAATGAACTTTCTTTTCTTTGTTTTGAATTATGATCATGTTTCTTTCATGTGCTGGTCCTTGGCTTCTCCTCATACAATTGGTAAGACTGGTAGCAAGTTTAATTTTGAAATCCTTTCTCACTTGTTTTGACACAGCATTGACTAAAAAATATAAGAAATAATGGTGATTTTTTTATTTTTATAAATGACATAAAAGACAAAACATATGAATATTTAAATAAATAAATAAATAAATAAAAAGATAATGTCCCTTTTTCAGAAAGGAAAAAACAAAAACTTATCTGAATACTACAACCACTCCGATGATTATGACATGCATTTTGGATTAAACCGTCTGATCTTTCCATCCAAACTTTACCACTTGTTATTGAGTTAATGCCCATGAAATCGAGTTGCCTCTTCCAGGCTACAAAACTCATGTGCCCCATTCGGCTAGTGGCGCCTTAAAGGGTTTTCACCCACAAGCCTCTCTCTTTTTTATTTCTCTCAACTCACTATCACCTTACGATGCCCGCAAGGATTTTCACCAATAAGACTCTCTCATTTGTTATTTCTCTCAACTTACCATCGCATTGTGGTGCCCGTTAGGGTTTTCACCAATAAGACTCTCATTTTTTTCTGATTCCTTAAGCTGAGGAAGACAAGTAGTACCAAAATGCATCATCACATCCATTACATGCTTAGCCTTAACTTTTCCAAAGATTGATCCAAAGGTTTTCTTTTGTTTGTAACTTGGCTTTTGAATAAGGTTGGAAAGAAAAAGATGGTAGAAGGCTCAAACGACACTTGAAGTGGGGTGAGACTTACAACTTTTAGAATCGACTCAAACAACAAAAATGACTCATGCCCCAGTTTCTGCTGACTAGGTGACTCTAAATCATTTATTTGGTTGGACCGAGCCCAGAGTAGGGCAGCCTACATATCTCTCTCCCGAAAGAGGAGAATCGGGTCGCATGTAGTTTCGACAACTTGTTCTTTGTTTTGATTTGATCTTTTTTTCTTTTTCTTTTATTTTTCTCCTCTTTTTTTTCGTACTCTTTCTTTTATTCTTCTTTTCTTGACACTTTATCCTTGATTCTATTTTGATTCCAAAAGAGGGATATGAAAGAAAATAGAACTAATCTCAAACAGGGTAAACAAAGGATGACACAATATTTGGATAGAAAAATAAAATGTCTTCATCATATCAATATAAAAAATGCAAGTATTAAACATGCAATAGAATCAACAAGGGATAAAAATATTATACATAATATCTTTTGACTGCATCAACATTGATAGTCATTTCTGTCATTCAGCCTTCCAATCTGTCAAATATAAAGCTCCATTGGGAAACATTTTATTCATAATAAAGGGACCTTGCCAATTTAGGGAGAACTTTTCGCTATCTTGAACCTGATGAGGGAGGATACGCGTTAATACCAACTTCAAAACGCCTGGGACGTACCCTTTTGTTATATGCTCGGGCCATTCTTTTTTGATATAATTGACCATGACACACTGATGTTAGTATTTTTTCATCAATCAAACTCAACTGCTCCAATCAAGTTTTGACCCACTGATCATCATCAATCTTTTCTTTCATAATGACTCAAAGGGATAGAATTTTCACTTCGGCAGGTATGACTACTTCCGTGTCGTACACTAACAAATATGGAGTTGCCCCTGTTGAAGTGCGAACGGTGGTATGATAGCCTAGCAATGTGAAAGGTAACTTCTCATGCCATTGTCTGGACCTTTGTATCATTTTTCGCAGGATCTTCTTGATGTTCTTATTGGTAGCTTCAACAGCGTCATTTGCCTTTGGACGATATGGAGTGGAATTTAGATGTGAAATCTTAAACTGTTGACATACCTCTTGCATCAAATGGCTATTGAGGTTGGCAGCATTATCTGTAATGATCACCTTTGGAATTCCAAATCTACAGATGATGTTAGCATAAACAAAATCCACCATCGTCTTCTTTGTTACTGACTTGAAAGTTGTTGCTTCTACCGACTTTGTAAAGTAATCAATGGCTACCAAAATAAATCTATGTCGTTCGATGCTTTCAGTTCAATCGTCCCAATCACGTCCATCCCCAGGCTACAAAAGGCCATGGAGCAGACAGTACGTGTAACTCAGTAAGAGAGGAGTGTATCAGATCACTATGTACCTGACATTGATGGTATTTTTGAACAAAATAATTAGAATCTCTCTCCATAGTAAGCCAATAATAACCCTCTCGAAGTATCTTCTTTGACAAAACATAACCCTTCATATACGGCCCACATACCACGAAATATATTTCAACCATAATTGCTGAAGCTTCTTTCGCATCTACACACCTCAAAAGTCCCAGATCAGGGGTTTTCTTGTACAAGATTCCCCTAATTAAGAAAAATCCATTGGCCAAACGCCTAATAGTCCTCTTTTGATTGCTGGTGGTATGTGTTGAATATTCTCCTGACTGAATGTATCGTTTGATATCAAAGAACCAAGGCTCACCGTCGAGCTCTTTTTCAACAGTATTACAATAAGCATGTTGATCACAATTCTGTATATGCAACGGATCGATGTAAGCCCTATCAGGATATTAGAGCATCAAAGACAAAGTGGCTAGCGCATCAACAATCTTATTGCGAACTCTCACACTATGCCTAAACTTTACTGACATAAACCGTTGACATAGATCTTGCAAGCATTGTCGATACGGTATGAGCTTTAAATCCCATATCTCTCATTCGCCTTGAATCTGGTGGACAAGCAAGTCTGAGTCTCCCAGCACTAATAATTCCTAAACTCCCATGTCAATAGCTAGCCTTAGCCCCAAAATACAAGCTTCATATTCTTCCATGTTGTTGGTATAATAAAATCAAAGTTGTGCAGTTACCGAAAAATGTTGCCCCGATTCAGAGATAAGAACTGCACCTATTCAGACTCTTTTCATGTTCACGGCTCCATCAAAGAACAACTTCCAGCCTGGATCAACATCTATAGTGACTTCATCAATGGTCAACACTTATTCATCAGGAAAATATGTCTTCAACGGCTCATACTCCTCATCAATAGGGTTCTCAGCAAGATGATCTGCCAACGCTTGAGCTTTCATGGCGGTTTGAGTCACATACACGATATCGAACTCAGTAAGCAATATATTCCATTTTGCAAGTCGACCCGTTGCCATAGGCTTTTGAAAGATATACTTCAAAGAATCCATGCAGGAGATGAGGTAAGTAGTTTAGGATAAAATATAATGCTTCAAATTTTGTGCTACCTAAGTTAGGGCACAACACATTCTTTCAAGAAGAGTGTACTTAGCTTCATACATCATGAACTTCTTGCTGAGATAATAGATGACTTGCTCCTTTTTCCATGGGACATCATGTTGACCCAACACACAATTGAAGGAGTTATCCATAACTGATAAGTACAAAATCAAGGGCCTACCAGGCTCAGGTGGTACCAACACCGGCGGATTCGACAGATATCTTTTGATTTTGTTGAATGCCTTCTGACATTTCTCTATCCATTCAATAGCGGCACTCTTCTTTAGCAACTTGAAAATTGGATCACAATAGGTCGTGAGATGAGAAATGAATCTACTGATATAGTTCAGCCTACCGAGCAAACTCATCACTTCTGTTCTATTCTTAGGTGGCGGCAAATCCTGAATAGCCTTGATCTTTGAAGGATATAATTCAATACTTTGACGACTGACCACAAACCCCAACAACTTCCCAGATGAAACCCCAAATACACATTTTTTTGGGTTGAGTTTGAGATTATACCTACGAAGCCTTTCAAAGAACTTCCTTAGATCTTTAACATAGTCAGCCCGATTATTTGATTTAATGATCACATCATCAACATATACTTCAATTTCCTTATGCATCATATCATGAAACATAGTGGTCATGGCTTTCATGTATCTTGCTCCAGCATTCTTCAAACTGAACGACATCACTCGATAATAATAAGTTCCCCATGATGTTATAAAATATGTCTTCTCCACGTTGTCATCATCCATAATGATCTGGTGGTATCTAGCATAGAAATCCATAAAAGCAGCAACCTTATATTTAGCGCAGTTTTCCAGTAAAATATGGATGTTGGGCAATGAAAAAGCATCCTTCGGACTTTCTCTGTTCAAATTATGATAATCAACACATACTCAAATCTTGCCATCTTTCTTTGGGACAGGAACAACATTGGACAACTAGGTACGATAACGAGCCACTCGAATGACTTTGGCTTCAAGTTGTTTCATGATTTCCTCTTTGATTTTTATACTTACATCAGTTTTAAACTTTCTTGACTTCTGTTCGACAGGGGGAAATGTAGGATCAGTTGGCAATTTATGGGCCACTAATTCAGTGCTTAAACTAGACATATCATCATAAGACCATGCAAAAACTTTTTTATAATCAATTAATGCTTGAATCATTCTATTTTTTAACTGTGGCATAGCATGTACACTTATTTTAGTTTCCTTAACATCTTCTTTATTTCCCAGATTAATTGGCTTAGTTTCATTCAGATTAGGATTCGGCTTGTCTTCAAACTGTTCCAACTCTTTGCTTATTTCTTCTAATGCCTCTTCTTTATCATATTCCCCTTCTTACTTCATTATATCTTAATTAGAATGGATTTTAAGATTAGGCTAAAAATTTTGCATGTATGTCATATCACTAGAATCAGCATAAAGAGAACTGTATAGAGAAAAGGTAAAACAAAATATATTAGACACAAAACAAAAGGAATATTGCATTTCATTAAAAGGGAAAAATATGAGGGTTTAAACATAAATGACAACAGAACATAAATAAGCTAAATTCCGAATTACAACCTTGAAATAACTCAAATAAACAAAAAGAAAAAACAAAATGAACTACCCAAACTCCCTCCTGATGGAGAGAGGAGTGATATCCCAGTTGTTGAGCAGGACATCAGGACCTATGAACTGCACATCTTCCTTACTGGTACCTTCTCCTACTTTAACCATGTCAACTTCAACCCACAGGTTCTGGAAGTCATCAATTAATTCAGCTTCGAACTCTACAGGCTTCGCGATAATGCTTTTGACAAATGACTTACTGAGTAGCGGAACTGGGTGAGGGAGTGACCATGTTTCCTGTTTCCTTTCCTTGGCCTTCTTCAGATCTTCAGCAGTAGGTTCGAATCCCAGACCAAAAGTTCCCATGTTCTCACTCTGGCATATGGGATGAACTATACCATGCAGAGACACTCCTAAACCCTTTCCTGGCACAAATCCATATTTCAACAGCTCATTCACCATCATGACAGAAATGGAAGACAACTGTGGTCCCGACATAACCTGCCCTTCAAGAATACGATCCACCGACACTATATCAAAAGACTGATAGACAAATGTCTCCTCTACATTATTTTCTTCAATAAAAGTCATGGGAGAATCTTTATAGATGGACAAATCCCCTTCACCATGAATAACCATTTCTTGTTTGTCATGCTCGAACTTGATCATCTGGTGCAATGTAGATGCAATTGCCCCGACCTTGTGGACCCATGGTATTCCCAACAATAGATTGTAAGAGGAGTCAATATTCAACACTTGGAACTCTATGGCGAATTCAACAGGCCTTATAGTCAACATTAGCTCTATTTCTCTAATGGAGTCGGTTTTTGCTCCATCGAAAGCTCTGACACATACATTGCTGGGCCTAATCCTCTTGACACTGCTATTCAACTTTTGTAATGTGGATATAGGACAAATATTTGTGCTAGAACCTCCATCTATCATTACATGAGTGACGTAGAAATTTTTGCACTTCATGGTAATGTAAAGACCCCGGTTATGCCCCTTACCTTCTATAGGCAGTTCGTCATCAGAAAAGCTAATCCGGTTCACCTCAAATATTTTTCCAATAATTTTCTCGAGCTGGTTAACCGTAATCTCCCTAGGAACATATGCTTCATTTAATACCTTTAATATAATATCGCGATGTTCCTTAGAATGCAATAACAGAGAAAGAAGGGAGATTTAAGTCGGAGTCTTCTTCAACTGTTCTATGATCAAATATTTCAGAAATTTCATCTTTCTAAATAATTCTTCTGCCTCTTCTTCGGCGACTGGCTTTTTAAGAGATGAAGGCTTATTTATCATCGGTTTAGGCTTTCTCAAACCTTCTGGCACAAAGCATCTTCCCGACCGAGTCAAAACCCTTAGCTCATCTACTTCTTCCATGATTTTCTTCCCTTGATAAGTCATCACCGTCTGCTTATAGTTCCAGGGGATCCTTTTTGTGTCGACTATCAGAAGTTGGGTCACCGTTTTGATGACAATAGGTGCTGCAAGTACTCATTTTACAGTCAAAATAGGCTTGCTCGGAGCTCCTACCACCGTTAACTTGGGTTTTCCCTGACTTAAACCCCCAGTTTTTCCGACTCCTTTCACCGTGATCACGGGTTTCTTCATGCTTTCTTGGAATTTATTCTCTCCCATTTCTTCCTGGCTTAATGACATTGCCTTCAACAAATCCTCCACATTCACCGACTTATCCTTATTAGTATGTATTTTGACAATAGGCTTATAACACATCGATGACTCTTTATCACCATATACCAATTCTAGCATGTTAGTTTCAGTGTGGGCCGGCAGGGATTTTGGTTGATATTTAGAATCTATGGAGCCTGTACCAAAATCTGATTTGTGTCAATTAGATCCTGCACGACTCTTTTTAAATACCAGCATTTCTCAATATCATGCCCCGACATGTCAGAACAATATGCATACCTTAAAGGATAATTAAGATTCCTCGGAGGTGGATTAGAAAGCCTTCCTTGAATTGGGCTCAAAACGTTCATCTTCCTCAACCTGTTAAATAAACTAGCATACAACTCCCCAAGAGGTGTGAACTCATTCTTGGCTAACTTCCCTTTCTTAAACTCGGGCCTAGGCTGAAAACCAAATTTGGAAGGTTTTTGGTAATTTTATGGAGTTGAGGGACGATTTTGAGGAGCTTGTGCACGCCATTGCGGGTAAGAAGAGGTTTGGGCATATGGTTATGCACTATATACTGGGTATGGAGGTAGTGGAATGGAATATAGTGGGTTTTGCGGAGGATAGTAATGGTGGGGGGGATATACGGAGCTTGGGCATAGGCTTGGGCTTGGGCTTGGGATTGGGGATAGGGGCGAGGCGGTCTTTTGGGATAGGCATGGGGTCTAGCTACAACGGTATCCATGTCCTCCTTCTTCCTTTTCCCTCCAAAAGATCCAGCACCACTTTAAATTGCTTGTGTGGTAGCCTTTAATGCGGCAAAACTCACGATTCATCCGGTCTTAATACCCTCTTCTATTATCTCACCCATTTTGAGGACTTCGATAAATGGCTTACCCATCACTGGAAGAAAATGTTGAAAATAGGTCTCATCTTGTGCCTGAACAAAGACTTCCACCAATTTAGTCTCTTTTATTGAAGGTTTTACCCTAGCGGCTTGTTCACGCCACCTTATCGTGTACTCCCTAAAGCTTTCAGTACTTTTATTCTTCATGTTAACCAGGGATTTCTCTTTAGGAATTAGATCAACATTATATTGAAATTGTTGCACAAACTCGTTAGCTAGGCCATCCCAATAGTTTCACCTGTCAATATCCTGATTGACAAACCACTCTGAAGCCAGACCGGAATTTTTTTTTCCAAAGTAAGCCATGAGTAACTCTTCTCTTCCCCCTGCACCCCTCAGTTGGTTGCAATAACGTCTCAAATGTGCCATGAGATCATCGTGTCTGTCATACTTCTCAAACTTGGGCATTTTAAAACCAAGGGGAAGGCTAACATCTGGGAACATGCAATGATCTTTATAGGAAATACTCTTATAACCTCCAATTCCCTATAGGTTTCTCAAGGCCTGTTATAAGCTCTTCAATTTCCGCGATATACCATTCTATTCTTCTGTTGCGATAGGATTTTCCGTATCAAGGTAAAATACATGAGACTGATTGTAACAATAAGGATCATTCAGCCTCAAGGTAGGTTCCGGAGCATGTTGCTGATTCTCTGGCATTTTAAGCACTGGTTAACTGGCATACCGAGGGAGTACAATCGTCAGATGTACAACATAGGTGGGAGCTTCAGGTGGTGGCAGAGCCACGAACACAGGTGTTACCCGTGGAGCTATCTGAGCAGCGGACCTTGGTTGGGGAACTGTTAAGGGCACACTAAAAGTGCTAGGATAATATTGACGTGGAGTGAATCCTGGCGCATGCTCAGGTGACTCAATGTGAGCAGAGAATTATGCCTGAGAGAGTGGTGGGCAATAAGAGATATTCCCAAGATCTTCAGAGAGTGGAGGAGGAGGCATGCCATTAGCCCATGCTCAGTGCAGATCTATCAATTGTTGTCTAATTCTCAATATCTCATTATTCTGTTTTGAACTCTCTTCTTTAGGATCCTGATTTGGGTCAACGAGCAAGTTTTTGATCTCCCTATTAGCCATGGAATGCTTTGCTTTTGATCTGGTGAAGTAAGGGTGACTAGCCAGAGTGCTACAAACCAATCACTTTTATCTGAAAGAACATGCTCATCAAAGACAAAACCCGTTAGGATTAGGTCACACAACAAACATGGAAATCACATTTATGTATTTGGCCAAGATTCATGCGCATTTCTACCAGCCTTTAAGGGTAACGAGGTCATTTTAACATCATCCCGATATTTATTCTACACTCATTTGCTTCTTCCTTCTAATTACGCCTCGTGTTTTTTTTCTTCCTTCACCTTCACTTCTCTCTTCTTTTGCACTAGTCTCTTTTCTTTTCTCTTTTCTTCTCTCAGTATTCTTTCTCTATGTTGTTCTCTCGCGATTCCTTTCTTTTTATCATTTTTTATGGCTTTTTCTTTTCTTAAAAAGAGGGAAATTGAGGAAAACAAAGAAATAAAATGATCAGATCGAACCAAAAAGTAGGTTTCCTACGTATCATGTTGTACATGAATCAAATCTTGCGTAGTTCGGGAGGTGCATGCATAAACATCACAAAGTTGAAGATTTTTTATTTTTTATTTTTTATTTGATTTTTTTGGACGAAAAAAAACAAAAGAAGGAATAACGCAATATCACTACATTTAATAAAAGAGACAACTAAAACAAACTTCGAATTTAAGATAACCTGAAAACTAGAAGACTAAACAACACTCCAGGCCCACAGGACAACATACATAACATTCCTTATAAAGATCCTAATGTTAAAACAAACTTGGCACTGACTTAACAAAGACACAACACTACAAATGGAAAAAAAGTAAAGGACTCAAACTAAACAAAAGATAAAAAATGCTCCCTCAAGATGGTGCTCTATGTAATGGCCCTTGCTGAGATGGACCTGTCTGTGAAGTGCTCTTTCTTCCACTCAAACTTTGTAGCATATCTTGTAATGACACTTTGATATTTGGGAAGAAGCTTCTGGCACGTATTCCTGCCTCCTGGGGAGTACACCTGAAAAGACTATTCGGATACCCTTCCACAGTTATGAGCAAACTTGATAACTGAACTCTCAATGCCTCCACTTTGGCCCCCGCATCATTACTCTCATGATTGTAAACTATGAAAGATTCCTGTATTCTCCCTCTAAGCTGTGCTGGTAATAGTCTGTTGACACCCCGAGGAATAGATTGTAGCCAGATTCCATATCTTGGAGTGTATCCTGGATTATCCAAACCTGCCTTGAGAGTATCCATGCCCTGATGTGTTGCATTATTCCAGAACTTCTCATATTGAATCTCACTCATAGCTTGGTCCCTAAATTACTCGACATCCTGTTGAAGGTCCATTATCGACAGAACATCTTGCAATCTACCCAACTGGTGCATTACCCTAAGGGGAGTGTATGGTCGGGTACAATTAAGCCCCAACAAAACTAGAAGGGGGTCTAGGCTAGATCCAACCAAGATCACTTTCAGTCGGAACCATAGGTAGGTCCACAGGATATTGTCATCTGTTCTTGATTTGACAAATTCAACCCAAGTGTCGACTCCTACAGGCAATGAGAATTTAGCAAAACGCATTCTATGTTCTATTGTTTTCACTCGACTGGGAAAACAACGGTCAATCACATCTGATTTAAGCAAAGATGGGGCGTGCAAATGCTCCATCATCCATAGTTGTAATACTAGGTTTCTCCCCTCGAAAAACCGCATACCCCCTTTTACCTCGGTAAAAGATTTGTATATATCCACTAAGATCATAGGTATGATAGTGACCTTGTCTTCCTTATCCTTGTTAAATAAGGCCATCGCTACAGTTTGCAAACGAGTATTAATACGCCTATCTTCCAAAGGGAATACCAAAGTGCCTAACAAAACAAAGGCGAAGACCTCAAGGCGACGTTTCTCCCAATTCTTTTTAGTTGTATAAAATTCATCCCAAAAATAATCAAAACCATCTAGGAGGCCAAACCGAGCATAAAAGTAATTGAAAGAGACCCAATACTAGTTAAGGCACCCTAGATGGTCATTAACTTTCAATCCATAACAGTGGATAAACCTATTGGGAGAATGGCACCGCGCTTGAATCATCGTCTTCTTAATGTAGGGCAATTTAAATAAATCAGCTATTTTCGCCATAGTAGGCGTCATTTCACAACTCCCAAACCTAAAAACCAAAAAATTCGAATCCCAAAAAGTCAATGCAGCCTCAATCAGGTTTGGACGGGGCACGATAGACAGGAGAGAAGTTAGAGTGCCTAGCTTCTTTGCTAACTCTTGTTGTTCGACGTAGTTAAATATGCCCTACCATTTAATTAACTTTTAGGCACCTTTCTAACCATCTGGACTCTAGATTTTATGGACAGATCCATCCTGTAATAACACATAAGACATTAACTCAAACATTTGATAAGACCGGAAAAGATTCCCAACCCTTAGGATTTTGATGCAGGCATCTGTCGAAGAGACAAACCACTTTACAACTCAAATTCATCGAATGGTACTGCTAAGAGAAATCAGCCTATTTGGCTAGAACCAGCTAACGACACTGGATTAAGAGGAGACAGACCCAAGGATAGGACTAAAACAAAGGCCAAAATAAAGGGTTAAACCCACGGAGGGTTGCCTACGTATCCCGCCTCGAAATACGAGAATCAGGTATGCGTAGTTCGTCTAAATTAGACAATTAAGGATTAAGACGAACTAAGACTTAACTTGAGAGACACGAGCACAGACAGATGATGAACAACATCAAGAAAAATGTTTTTGGAGTTTTTAAATAGACACTTCACATAAAAATGATACCAATAACTAAAAATGATACCAATAA
Organism: Capsicum pubescens; assembly: GCA_030864215.1. Classification (NCBI taxonomy): domain Eukaryota; kingdom Viridiplantae; phylum Streptophyta; class Magnoliopsida; order Solanales; family Solanaceae; genus Capsicum; species Capsicum pubescens. The sequence goes on from CM061539.1 coordinate 116,704,531, forward strand.
CTATGAAACGAAAATCTTTTTGGTATTTTCATTTTATGAAATGTACAAAACTTTTACCATCTTTTTTTTGAATTTTCTGTTATAAAAAGCTTCTAAAAAAATCTTTTTGAAAATTTTGAATTATGAATGCATACTAAAGGAGATAAAGGGAAAATCTTTTTGAGGTTTTTGTTTTTGAGTAAATGCATGAAAAAAGGTAAGGAAATCTTTTTTGAATTTTTGGATTGTGAAAAATAAAAGCCATAAATAACTCTAAAAACTATGAAACTCTATTTTTTCACTCATTTTTCTTCTTCTTTTCTTCTAACAATTTCTTGCCTACAAACTTTACTTCTAACACATGTTTTTGCCCAAATCAGTTTGTTAAATGACCCCGTTACCCTCAAAGATGCAACATTTAGCACGTAGGGATGCTTTAGAGGTGAGTCCCTACAAAGGACCAAGTGGGTCCCGTTAGGTCTCAATATGATGCAGTATGACCAAAAGGCTAGCCTACGCTGGGGTTTACTAACAAGGCTGTTCAGGGGAGCGTATCGTTGATAGTGGCTGCTTTAGCTTTCCACCCACTCCATACCAGCCGACAGCTTCCCTTTCTAAAATAAAGGTGACTCAACTAGAGGTCGTGTACACATCGTGTACGACAGACTTGATGCAGAAAGAATAACTTGGGTTATGCACATGATGCCAGATATAAAGCGGTAACACATAGGATAAAAATTGTAAACACATAGCACATAACACTCAACAATGATAATAATAACTCAAACAATAACACAAACAAAATTTTTATACACCCATAATGTCAAACTCAAAAAAAGCTCGAATTCTAAAAACTCCCTAGCAGAGTCGCCAGAGCTATCACACTCCCTTTTTAACCAAAAAGATTTCATTTTAAAGTTTGAAAAGGGTTTTTATTATCAAAGTGACAAAAAATTGAAAATTTATTTCTAAAACGGATAATTTATATTTTTTATTCTGAGTCGCCACTTAACATAATCCGGTGTGCCAAGTCACCTTTAGAAAATTCTTTTCAAAATGGTTTGACTCTAAAACTGATCCGCGAACAGAGATTCCGGCTAAGAAATTTTGTTGACCGAGGAGAAGGTGTTAGGCACCCCTCGATCCCGTGGTTCGACCATGATCGCTTAAAATTGACTAATTTGACATTACAAATGTCTAAACCACACAAAACACATAAAATAATCAATCAACACACAAAATAAAATAAATCCAAAATATGGTGTCCAGTCCAATTATACAGTCTGAAATAGAAAAATACGAAAAATATAAAAACCTATTCTAAACTAGTCCTAGACTAAGCTCCAATGTTTTATCCGATGCCTCGGGCCTTGATCACGAACCTCCTTCAAAGATAGAGTACGACGGGCATTCCCCGGTGAATAAATACATGAAACCTCGGGGTATTCCCCGATTAAACGAATACATTTCCAAATGCAAGAACTAAACCCAAACCATTCAACTCAAATCTCACATTCAAACATTCAACAAGAAAACTTATTCCTAAATTTTTGCCTACCCGAACCTATGTTAGCCTATCCGTTTCGACATATCAAAATTCAATCACGTTCCAATAACATTCGTGCTCATTCCGAGAACAACAACAATAAACCAAAATTAATCTAAATCGCCCTTTTATCAATTTTTCAATTCCACCCCAAAATTATGTTTTGATACGCAACTTTCATCTGAGACAATTATCCATACACTAATATTCAAATTTATATCATGATCAATTCTTCTTCTTCAAAACATCACGAAAATACATCATCAAAGTCATCAAGTGTATAAATATCAACGAAATCAGACAATCTTAATCAACAAACACATAACCACAGCCAACTTCAACAAATCAAGATAAAGAAAAGAGAACGGGTTAAAGAAATAGACCTCAATAGAACTTGTTTTTGTCGATATTAAAGAAATTCAGAACTGAAATCCTCGAATGGAAACCCCCATGATGAACAGAGCTCCAAATCACGAATATTTAACCCACCAAATCGTGAAAAGAAACCCCACAGCACGATATCGGGAACGAATTAAGAAAATAGACGAATTTGAAACACTCTAAAAAATTCAACGAAGAACTGAAACCAATAAAATGAGCTCCGGTGAACTGCCAGTGATGAAAACAGCTAGAACAGCCAGATGCCGATCGGATTTCATCCAAATATCGAAGAAAATAAAGAGATTTTGGCAATTTTTAGTCCGATTCTACCAGAAGGACGACTGCAAACTGATTCTGGCATCGAGGTCATCAGAAAAAGCTCAAACAGAAACTGGTTTTCTCACCGCTTACCTTATTTCTTCACTGGATTTCATCAAAAGCCCTCCATTTTTTTTATTCTGCCCATAGTGTGTGCATGCGTGTATGTTTTTCGGTGAGAGGGTGTTTTTCCCGGTGAGAGAGTGTATGTATGTACAACTAGTGCGTGGATCCATGTGTGTATATTTTCTTCTGAGAGAGATCTGTATCTCCTCCTCTTTTTTCTTTTTTGGAATTGTCCCTATGTGTATTGTTGTTGTCTTCTTTTCAAAGAAGAAAAAAAAAGTCAAAAAATAGTTGTTGTTCTTAGCACGTGGGTTTGTGCAGGTTAGTGGGTGAATTAAGAAGGGGTAGGGGTAGGGAAGGTAGGGGCAGGGATAGGGGTAAGTAATGAGTAAAAGTTAATTTTTGGGAGGGACAGAATTATGTGTCTATAGGAAGGGAGTCAAGTTCCAGAGGTTAGTAAAGTTATATCTTTTATGAAGACCCAACGACTATTGAAAAAAGGTTGCATGAGTCTATTGGCTATGATAAGTGATGTTAGAGAAGGAGCCCTTAGTTTTGAGGAGCTATCTGTGGTGAAGAAATATTCTGATGTATTTCCTGAGGAGTTAGCAGGATTACCTCTAGTACGAGAGATAGACTTCGGTATTGATTTGGTACCTGACACTATGCCAATATCTATACACCTATATCGTATGGCACCAACAGAGTTGAAGAAGCTCAAACAACAGTTGCAAGACTTTCTAGATAAGAGTTTCATCAGACCGAGTATATCACCATGGGGTGCACCAGTTCTGTTTGTAAAAAAGAAAGATGGGTTTCTAAGAATGTGTATTGACTACAGGCAGCTAAATAAGGTAACAATATGTAACAAGTATTCGTTGCCTCATATAGAGGACCTTTTTTATCAGTTACAAGGTGCTACCCATTTCTCAAAGATTGATCTTTGGTCTGGCTATCATCATCTTAGAATTGGGGAGGAAGATATATCCAAGACAATATTCAGAACTCAATATGGGCATTATGAGTTCCTTGTGATGCCTTTTGGGTTAACCAATGCTCCTGCTGCATTCATGGACTTGATGAATAGAGTGTCCAGGCCGTATTTGGACAAATTTATGATAGTATTCATTGATGATATTTTGATATATTCTCGTAGCCAGGAAGAACAATAGAATCATTTGATGACTGTACTGTAGACATTGCGGGAACATAAGCTTTATACTAAGTTCTCAAAGTGCGAATTTTGGCTCGATTCAGTATCATTTTTGGGGCATATTGTCTCCAAAGATGGTATTATGGTGGATTCTAAAAAGACAAAAGCAGTGCAGAAATGGACTAGACCTATTTCACCCACAGAGATTCATAGTTTTATAGATTTGGCTAATTACTATAGGCGTTTTGTGCAGGATTTCTCTAAAATTTTAGCTCCATTAACCAAGTTAACACAGAAAAATATGAAGTTCCCAGTGGACAGAAGAATATGAACGGAGCTTTCAAAAACTCAAGACATGTTTGACCAACGCACCTGTATTAGCCTTACCATCAGGTTCTGGAGGATTCAAATCATTTTGTGATTCTTCGAGGGTTGGATTAGGATATGTTCTCATGCAAAATGATCATGTTATAGCTTATGCTTCGAGACAGTTGAAGAAGCACGAGCTGAACTATCCTACACATGATTTGGAGATGACCGTTGTGGTATTTGCTCTTAAGATTTAGAGGCACTACTTATACGGTGAAACTTGTGAGATTTATACCGATCACAAGAGCTTAAAGTATATTTTCAGTAGCAAGATCTAAATCTTCGACAACGTCGGTAGATAGAATTACTCAAAGATTATGATTGTGCTATCTTGTATTATCCTGGAAAAGCTAATGTTGTGGATGATGCTTTGAGCAGGAAATCTATAGGTAGTTTGGCACATATAGCTCCTGGAAGGAGGCAACTTGCAAAAGATATGTAGAAACTTGAAGGAGAAGGTTTCCGTTTTGGTGTTGGAAAGTCAGGGGTGTTGTTGGCTTGTGTTCAAGCTAAATCTTCTTTGGTAGAGTGCATAAAGGCGACTCAATTTGAGGTTGTGCAGTTGTGTAAATATCGAGATGAGGTCCTAGCTGGGCAAAATAAGACAATGAGTATTGATTATGATGGTATCCTTCGAGTGGGTAATCGATTATGTGTACCAGCTACAGATGGGTTGAGACGAGCTATTATTGAGGAAGCTCACAACTCCAGATATACCATTCACCCTGGTTCCACTAATATGTATCATGACCTGAAGCAGTTGTACTGGTGGGAAGGTATGAAGAAAGATATTGCTAACTTTGTTTTTAGTTGCTTGACTTGTGAACAGGTTAAAGAAGAACATCAACGACCAGCAGGGTTATTGCAAGAGATCAGGATTCCAGATTGGAAATGGGAAAGAGTTACCATGGATTTTGTAATCGGGCTACCACGAACCATTAAAAGCCATGACTCTGTATGGGTAATTGTAGATTGACTTACTAAGTCTACTCACTTTCTGCCAGTAAAGACTACATATAGTGGAGTGAAATATGCTCAGTTATTTATGGATAAAATTTTCCGACTTCATAGAGTTACATTGTCCATCATTTCTAATAGAGAATCATAGTTCACTTCACACTTTTGGAGATCTTTCCAAGAAGCATTGGGTACCCGAGTAGATCTTAGTACTGCATTTCATCCACAGACGGACGGACAGTCTGAGCGTACTATACAAATTTTAGAGGATATGTTGAGAGCTTGCATTCTTGATTTTGGAGGTAGTTGGGATACTTACTTAACCTTAGCTGAATTCGCTTACAATAATAGTTTTCAGTCAAGTATTCAGATGGCTCCATACGAAGCCTTGTATGGTAGGCGATGTCGTTCTCCTATCGGGTGGTTTGAAGTTGGAGAGGCTAAAGTTTTAGGACCATACTTAGTACAGGATGCTATGGACTAGGTCCAACTGATTAGACAGAGGTTGCTCACAAGTAGACAAAAGTCTTATGCAGACAAGAGGAGAAAAGATTTGGTGTTCACAGTTGGGGATAAGGTTTTTCTACGAGTCTCTCCTATGAAGGGTGTGATGCAATTCGGGAAAAGAGGTAAATTGAGCCCAAGGTATGTAGGACCTTATGAGATACTTGAGCGTATAGGAGGAGTGGCTTATCGTGTGACACTCCCTCCTGATATGTCTTTCATTCATCCAGTTTTTCATGTCTCTATGCTAAGGAAGTGTATATCAGATTCTTCTCGCATGCTCGAAGCATCAACCTTGCAACTTGATGAGAACTTAACCTATGAAGAGGAACCAATGGCTATCATTGATCGACAAGTAAGAAGGTTATGGTCAAAAGAGTTTGTGTCCATGAAAGTCTAATGGAAGAACCATACCATTGAAGAAGCTACGTGGGAGTTAGAAAAGGATATGAGAGTCAAGTATCTTCACTTGTTTCAGTTTTCAGGTATGCACTTATTCTAAATTCGGGGATCGAATTTCGTAAGGCGGGGAGAATGTAATAACCCGAATTTTAGTTGAAAAAGAAAAATAAATAAATAAAGGATTGGGATAATGGGCTAAACCCATATTAAGCAGAAAAAGGAAAAAGGAAGAGAGTAATGGGCCAAGACCATTTGTTCACCTAATTAAAAAACAAAAAGGGTCATGACCCCAATTTTGTTTTATATATAAATTGAATTCAAGGTAAAGGCTTTGCCCATTTACGTGCACAACACTTCACTTTTAGTAAAGAAAGAGTGTTCTGCCTAAGCACACACTCAACACAAAAAATGCAGAATTAATTATTTTTCCAGTGAAAGTCAACCAAAGGGGCGAGGTTTTGATCATAAAATTCTTTCGAGCTTAAGGCAAACCCATGTTTATATCCTTATCGTTATTTTAGTCAAGTTAATTTGATTTGGGTATTGAAATTTAGTTACTAAAGACAAGAATTTTGGGTAATAAGATGTTGTTTTGGATACAAAGTTTAAGAAATTGAAGGTTATCAGGAAACCTTGAAGGTTTGGTAGTCTAATTTTATCATGAGTTAGTCTAAAATAAGAGAATCAACACAAGAATGGATATGATGTGATTATAAGTTTGATCCAAGAAAGCGATACGAATCATTCGAGGTGACAAATTAGTATTTCTACCAGAGTACTGTGAGTACTAATCTTACCATAATTTGTGTTTATTAACTTGTATAATTTATACTTGATTTTGATGAAATAATGAGTTACGAAATGCTTTGAAATTGCATGTGGGGCAAGTCCTTTACTTGATATGATATTGAAATGATTATTTAAGATACGATATTATTACGTTGAATATTTTCACTTACATGAGGAATATGTATTTTTGACATGTGTTTTATTCAAGTTTACAAGTAACATGATTTGATATGAATTTTAAATGCTATGTACTATTCTAAAAGGCTTTCATATGAATATCTATTGTTTACAAAGTAAGTATAAATGGGAGTAGACCTTGATTTGAATTCCATAGCTAATGGTGGGATCTTAGACCCGGTGCACCTTGTATTTACTGATGATTGTTACAGCCTTCGCTAGTGGGAAGGTAGAACTAGCATACTGATACTGATATGATATTTGACTCCTTTATGAGGGGTCCAGTGTTATAGGTTATTCTTGATGAAGAAGAATGTCACACTAATTACATGATTCATTCTTGGAAACCTCCCAACATGTATTATTTGATATGATATAACGCTTATTGAGTTTATGACTGAACTATTGATTCACTTTGCTTATATGAAACAAATGATATTGTTTATTGTTACTGTTTTCTGAAAGAGCACTTATTTCATGATGTTTTATGACTTGTCCCCATTTAAACGGTTGTGGTTAAGTGTTATTACTCACTGGGCTAGCATCTCACTCCTCGCTATTATTTTTCAGAGAACGCAGGTGACGGCGAGGATCGTGTTGGCTAGAGGACCGAGTAGCATATTCCTGATGAGCTCCGCAATTATTCGCGTGGGCTATAGTTTATTTATTCTTTATGATTCTTTTTCTTGAAACTCTTAGTTTTCTCCATAGTCATGTGTTTAGATCTTGAGTATTCTTTCATTATTTTGGATTTGTGGTGTATTTGACTTCCTCTTATTTTTGGAGATGGATTTCGTATTGTTAGTTGGTGGTATTGGTGAATTGTTGATGATCTATGGTGACTTGTGTTGGTGTTTGTGTGGTGGTTGTGCTGTTGGGTTGTTTTGTTGTTGAATTGAGACAGAGAATTTTCTTGTTAGGCCCTAAAACAGGGAAAACTCTATCCGATTTTCCGTAGAAATCTAATGAGGCTTGCTTTGAAGTCCTAAACTCCTTAGCGCAGGTCATGATCCTATTTCGGGACGTGACACAGTTATTATCAAAAAAAGTTATTTATTTATTGCTTATTGCTTGTTGCTTGCAAGTAATGAATCTATTGTTTAACTCACATCATATCTTTGAACTATGTATTTAAATTCAAATTATATCATTTTAAAGGTAAACAAACAGGTAAAATATTCTTTACTGCTAAAAATTCTTCATTCTCACCAATCAAACGCACCAATCTTGCTTCCGATGAATAACTACATACTTTATATTTACATCAAACCAACTAATTCATGACATTTTTGTGTCATATTTTATTTTTTAATTTTAATTAATTATTAAATCAATATATCACTCCAATTTATCAATTAATTATGTAAAATTTAATGCAACTTGATTGTTACAAAGAATAAATGTGAGAAGATCTTTTTCCCATTATCCCACCACCCCTTTTAATTTGTTGATGATGCCTTCTACATATTCAAGTGCGAAAGCGCTTCACATATTGACCACCTCCTTCCATTTATTAAACATATCGAATCTCTCTTGAATCCCAATAATAACTTTGATTTTTTTTCTTTAAAACTTTGGAAACCTACAATTACGAGTTTATTTTTCATGAACACTGATTTGGTTCAAGTCGTGATTAGGTTAAAAAGATCACTATTTTCGGTGTTTATTTTACCTATTATATCTTTTTTTACGTTCCTTAAGAAAATATTAACTAAAATGACAATTTGAATAAGTTATCCTTATTTTTTTTAATCTCAATTTAATATTATTTTCTTTTTCACTCAAGGAGGAGAAAGAAAAGGTCTTTTAAAAGAAGAAGCGACTCTACATTGAAGACACAAGAAAACAACCATTTTTTTCATATAAGTATGTGTTGTTACATTTTGCACAAAAATTTAACTCATATATATATATATATATATGTATGTATATATGTATGTATATATGTATGTATATATGTATATATATATGTATGTATATATGTATGTATATATGTATGTATGTATATATGTATGTATGTATATATGTATGTATGTATGTATATATGTATGTATGTATATATGTATGTATATATCTATGTATATATGTATGTATGTATGTATGTATGTATATGTATATATGTATGTATGTATGTATGTATATATGTATGTATTTAATTCAAGGCCAAACCCATCGATAGGACCTCAAACTTGTCCCGAAAATTCACTTAGGCCCCTAAACTAAGGCTTGTACCTATCAAACCCCTAAACCTCCCGAATTTTATTTCAATTGGGCATTTTTTGCCCAATCAGCAAAAAGAAGAGAGTGTGTGTAACACACTCGCCTTACGTGGCAAAATTGACCAATAAAACAAATACACGTGGCAAAAATAATAATTATATGATGGAGTTGCTGATTTATCCCTTTTTCTATTTAAAAATCTATTTAATAATAATTTTTTTATTAAAAGAAAAAGAAAAAAAAAAAAGCAACCCATCCCCCACCCATTCGTCTACTTCACTGCCCCCCTCCCCGACATTTTCACAGTTCTCTCTCACACACACAGTCGTCGTTCTCCATCATCATCCCCTCCCCCATCGTCTTCACATACAAAGTCCCCCACCCCACCCCACCCATCCCGTCGTCTTCACACAAAACACCCGCCCCGTCGTCTTCACTTTGAGAATGCAAACTTCAATTTTTCGACAAACTTTCATAATAATACACTTCATCAGCTGACCATTATAATACTCTCACACTTTAGCTGAGTATTAAGAAGAAACAGTGTCACCAAAGATTCCAATTTTCCAACCAATCTTTCCTCTCTTTTATCCCTTAAAATATTTTATATATATACACAACACACACATCCACTCTTCTGCTCCTTTTACACCAACTAACACAGCCACTGTATTGTCGCCGGTGATACCCCACTCCACCGCCAACTGAAAATAAAAATAAAAAAAAGACCCACATTTTGTCATCCATTGTACCTACCAAGTACTATACCAACATATATCTAAAATTCAATTATATGTGAGTTAGAGAGTAAAGGGGAAGGGGGGTTGAAATTTCCTCTATTTTTTAAGATGTTGTGCTGCAAGAATTCAGTTCAAAATAGTCGTGGATCGCTGCTAGTGTACTTAAATTTATACGATCTAACTCCTCTGAATGGCTATGATTATTGGCTTGGCCTTGTAGTTTACTATTCCGGTGTTCAAGGTCAGTTTACCATTCCGTCGTCATCATCAAAAGGAAGGGTGAAGACGATGACATAGGGTGGGGGTGGGGTGAAGATGATAGACGTTGGGAGGAGATGAAGATTTTTTTTTAAAATTAGAAATTATTATAATTAAAAATTATATTAATAAAATAATTTAAATATAATTTTTTTAATTAAAAAAATAAAATATTATTTTTTCTACTATTCACGCGCCCATACACTCTCCTTGCCAAATCAGCATTTTGTGTCTGATAGGTATCAATTTTAACACTTGAGGTGTCTGATAGGTACAAGCCTTAGTTTAGGGATCTAAGTGAATTTTTGGGACAAATTTGAGGTCCTATCGATGGGTTTGACCTTAATTCAATTTGACGGTGAATTGAAAATTTTATAATGTGAATTCAATACTGCATTAGTTTCAAAAAGATTATGACCTTTTTAAAAAATATTCTTGACTCTCATTACATCTCTCTCTCAAAAGTCTTTTCTTAATGTATCATAACGTTGAATTATTTCGACGGTTGATCTATTCACGTTCTATAATTAATTTTAAGAAAAACTTCATATGGAGTATTTTTTTTTAATAACAGAAAATGACTGCCAATTTTAGAGAGTAATGGCAACACAACTCATTAAATAAGACTCGTTGACCTAAGATCTAAGTATCTAACTGTACAAAATATTACCTAGAGCCATAGATAAACATTTATAAAATGTTGTAGTAGCAGCAACTAACTTAAAACAAGAGAGCTACATAGTTTTCTCATTGGGTGTTTGACACATACGTTTTAGGCCAAAATTATCCGGATTCATGCATCGGAAAGTCCTATATTGGAAAAGCTTCACTACCGAAGATGATTTTATTATCAAAATTCAAACTCGAGACCCCTAACTAATAACGGAGAGGTGCTTACCACCCCACCAAAATCTTTGGAGGTATAAGGAAAGAGAGGTCTTTGAACTATAATATATGAGATGCACCTGTTTTTCATTTTTTTTTTCTTCTTTCCCACCTCTCAACTTGGTCATCAATGAGCAGCTGTCAAAGTGTCAACTATAATTTTAAAAATTGAACGTGGCATGACATCAATATCTTAAGAGATTTCCTTTTTAATAGTAGTACACCTCAATTACAGTGATTCTTCAAATTTCTTGAACTCCTAATTAATTAGCCTACCGTTGAAACAAGACACATCTCTGATCTAGTCATAATCCGTCTAGCTAGCTTGTCAATCTCTTGAACACTGGTTACTGCTATTTCTAATAGTTTATGTTACTATTTAAGTCATGTATACATGGGAAGTATAAACTTCTTTTAATATTATCTATTTAATTTGACTTGTTGTATGATGAACAAATAATTTGATTATTTTTTAGGCTATCCGATAATGTAAATTAAGTTCTTTTACTCTAATTATTAATTTATCGAGGTTAACCGTTAAATCATAGGGCATCTAGGTGTACTTTAATTTTCTTTGCTATAGCGACTTTATTATGTGCTAAGCAATGATATTTTGCCAACCCAATTTGAATATTGCTGAAAATTTCTTTGTTTATTAGTATGATAGAATCAATCCAGAGTTTCAAATCCAAATTTATACCGTATATAATTTGTAAACAAATACAGTGCAAATTGTGAGATTATGGGTTCTAAGTAGATAGAGAAAATTAAACATTTTTTTCTTCTCAAGAAACACAATTTTATTTATAAAAAATATATGGGTACAATTGTATTTGTTTCCTTGATTCTCGTCTTTTGATTTTTTTCGTGATTTGACGACCGTTAGCAGTGTATTTATCTAACTTTAGCCGACTTAGATTTGAGCTCAATCAAAGATGATTTTGTGGATCTTTTTGAAGTATTTAATTATCAAGGAGGGTATTGATATCTTTATGAATATTTCATGAGTTTACAGAAGGAGTCTAATTCTTGATATGACTACACAAAATATTACTAGACATTATCAGTCTTGTTAGAGCATAGAATAAACTCTCTCTAACAATTTATTGCGTTGCTTCTCAAAATATCTTCAATACTGATAGAGAACAATATAGTTTAAGATTAGGATATAGAATTCTAACCTTAATATATTTATAATAGATTTGTTTGATATGATTTACCATTAGACGTATAATCTTAATATTATCGTACAATAGATAGTCGTAGGAATATATAAGAACCACATATGCCCATGAGTCAGCTGAGAAGAGAGTTCAAAGTAAAAATATTTCTACTACTATATACGGATATGTTGTACGCGTGCATGTATTCAATTTTGAGCTCCAACCAAGTAAACAAAAATATTCCTACTACAACCTATCATCATAATTAATAGTAAGAAGGAAGAGAGCAGTCCCAAAAGTTTACTTTCTACATATTAAAGATATACATATCATGCATCTAATCAAGCAAAACCTAAGGACTTTTTTCACTCAAAAGTCAAATCTAAAAACTCTTATTTCATTTTCTAGCATAAGTTGTGAAGCATGCACTGATTAATTAAACTATATTTACACCAACCTTAGGCAAACAACTCCAAAATTTAAATGCTATATAATAGTACAGTGATAGCCCACAATTCAAATTTCAAACCAAAAATATTGATTTTGGTAAAAGGTGGTGATTGATCTCACAATTATATCCAAGTCTTGTAGATGCTGTCAGTTGGAAACGGACGTATTTAAGGTCAAAATATGAAACGTGAGAAGCAGATGATTAATCATTTATTTTCGAAAGAAATGAAAGAATTTATTGGATCAGAGATGACTTTTGTCGATTATATATATATATATATTGGAACGTGAGAAGCAGATTAATCATTTATTTTTGAAAGAAATCAAAGAATTTCTTGAGGATCAGAGATGAATCCATCGATCGACTATAGTCGATAAAGACCATAATATACATACATATATACATATATATCTTTTTTAAAATTAACATAATATTATTTATTGGTATCATGTTATAACAAGGTTAAATAATGCATTTATTTAAATTTTAAGTTATTTGTGTTGAGTACTGGAGATTAATTTTCACTTAATATATTTTTCCTTCTTTATTTCTGCGAATTCTGAATTCGTCTCCTGCTCATACTAGTATTTTTTAAAGAAGAGGCCAATACGTGGCAACTAATTAAAGTCCAGACGGTGTCACTATTCACACCTAGGAATGTTCTAATTTTTTATCACATTATAATCAGCTTCAATTGAATGGTGAAGGGTTTTCGAATTAATAAATCTGTAAATTCGTCAATCCATTATGTAATTTTGTCTTTCTATGTATTTGATAACACTAAAGTGTTTATGAAAATTGAAAAATTAAAATCGTACGTTGGTCACACTAAACTTATATTCCCTTCGTTTAAAAAAGAATGATCTACTTTCCTTTTTAGTCCGTTTCAAAAAAATTGATCTCTTTTCTTTTTTGGCAATACTTTAATTTTAACTTTTCATATGACATGTTTAGGACCACAAGATTAAAGGACATTTTGGTACATTTGACACAACTTTAATTTAAGACCACAAGATTCAAAAGTCTTCTTTATTTTCTTAAATATTGTGTCAAGTTAAAGTAGGTCATTTTTTTTTAAACGAAGAAAGTAGTATATTTTCAAGTTATAAATATTTTTAAACAATAAATTTTACTGTTTTGTAGTCTGCATAGTTTTTGTAATTCTCAAAATAATATCTAAAAAGTAAAACCTTGTCTCCATCTATATTTTTTTTGTTCGTTCTTCTCATTATACTAGGGGATGAGCCCGGGTAACATGAAGAAGCCAATATACAGAATGTTGATAATTATAATTGTTACAACTTAGAAATAGAAAGCAAAGACTGTTGCATTGTTGGTAGGAATGAGAGAAATTATTCCACAAGATGTAGTTTGCTGAAATCACAAAAAGAAAAAAAACAGACACTAGAACTTTTAGTCGCTAGGTGTTACTGATGATTTCCTGAAGGATTGGATAAGAAAACACGTTTAAAATTTAGGAAGTGAAATGAAATGTTTGAAGACAAATTTCAGTCAAACACCATATTTTAACTTTCACAAATGCTAGTTCAGTAAATCATGCGATCTCTTTCAACAACATGAAAATTACAGAAAACATAAAAAAGGTCCATCAAGTAATAAATATTCATTAAAACTAAAGATGTAAATATTTACTAAAGCTTGACAAACAGAAAAGTACTTGTACCTGTTAAAAAAAAGGACAATACACAGTATACAATGGAGGAAATGCAGTTCCTGAAACACTTCCTAAAGGGGAATATATAGAAATCATAATCTCAATAGCAAAAATATTACGCGATATCCTTCTGAATGATTTGATGATATACTATGTTAGATGTAGAATGATCATGGTTAGTTGTCGTAGATGGCTGAATGAGTAACTTCACACAATTTGAACTCTTTGATCGAGATAAGGCAACATAGAGTTGGGTATGCGAAAATACAGGTTCTCGTAGATAAATTTCAACAAAATCTAAAGTTTGACCTTGTTCTTTGTTTATAGTCTTAGTAAAACACAATCTAATGAAAAATTATATTCTTTTAAATTGAACAGGTAGCTTTTCATCTTGTGATGATAATAGTAGTATTCTTGAAATAAACACATATGTATTTTTGAAATCTCATGTAGCAATTTTAACACTAATAACATAAGTTTTAAAATCACACCAGGTTAATCGTGTGCCATTACATAAACCTTCACATGAATTTAAATTTCGTAATAATAACTGAACAATTCGCTTTCAAGCGTAATATATAAGGGGGCAAACCTGAAGGTTTTCGAGTGTGCAACAGATCTTTAAATTGTGTTTGATTGTTAAACGCAAGAGCTTTATCTGTAGAAATAAACGTTTTTTCTTTTCCTGGGAATCGATTGATAAGATATTATTTATTTCACAAATAAAATTATTTTTGATTGTCAAGATCACACGAAAATCTATAGGAGATGAATTAGAACATGATGAATCCAAATTTGAGTATGTTAATGCGAATAATTTATCTAAAGATTCTTTTTCGGTTGTGTAAGGATGGTCAAAGAGTTTGGTATTTCAATTTTACCTGCGGAATTGATTGGTTCTTATCCATTTTCAATTCTTAGAAGATAATTACAAAATATAGGGTCCGTTTTTGCTCTCATATTCTCAGATAATTATAATTTTTCAAGTTTATTTCAAATGATACAATACAACAAGCTTTCGTTAATGAAATCTCCTTTCTTTTCATATCGTACAACAGGGAGAGTTTGTCTGAAATCACCTTCTAAAACTATAACTTTTCTATCAAATAACGTGTTTGTACCCATTAAATCTTGTAACAACTGATCAAAAACATCCAATATTTTTCTCTTAGCCATAGATATCCCATCTCAGACAATCAATTTTGCATCTATAATTAAACCTACAAGTGAGCTTTATTTACTAATGTTACACCTCTTATGTTCATCAAGGTCAATAGGAATTTTAAAATGGGAATGTGTGGTGTGTCTATCTGGGAGAATAGAAGCAACAACATCGAAGGTAGATGTTGCTAAAGCTATATGTCCCATACACTGTATGATTGCTAATAAAGCACGATATGAAAATATTTTTCCTGTACCTTCTAGACCATCTATAAAAAATGCATCCTCTTTGTTTGAAAATATTCTATCTATAATGACATTGTGGGCAATTATTTGATTTTTGTTTAATCTCTTGTATAAGAACACATCATCTTCACTTACAGTAATAGATCTTTCATATTGAGCATCTTTTGCTTCTCTTATTGCTGTAGAAGATATAATAGTTTCTAAAATAAGTTCATATTCATTGACAACATGACCCATAGAATGCAAAATGTCATTGATATGATTTAAAGCTTGATACCAGATATGTTTTTCTCAGTAGTTTGTAACACTTTATAGTCTTCGAGCATTGAATCTTTAAATTATTTTCATAATTTTTTGGGTTGACAGGAGAACAATATATCAGTAATGTAGAAAATAAACATCACAAACTGTGTGGCATCTAATAAGCTGCAGCTTCAGACATACATTCTATGAAATTTTTATCATAATGTAGCAATTCTCTTTTCTTCGCAGATTCTCTAAAACTACTACAAGGCTCTCCATCTACAGTTAAGAGATCGTTATATGATGTTGGTCCTCGTATACGTGTTAGTAGTAATCTAAGATAATATCTTTCTCCTTCTGTTGGATGACATGTCACAATGCGTCCAATGATAGAACGTTTTTGTCATGGGATCCAAAATTTATCTGTGAATGACCATACAAAGTTAGCAGGAAAGTCTTTGTACAATAAATTAAGCTCCATAGCGTATGTGTTAGTTTTTTTCATATAGAAATTTTTTGTTAACATTATTTTTTTGCTCATCGAATTATTTATAATTATATTTATATCTTTATTGTTCTTGTAAGAAATAAATTGTTGATTTTTTAGATGTAGTTGAAGGCAATAAACACTAGGGGACATTTCATTTATAACAAATTCAAAGAGACGTCATACAACTTCTGGAGAAAAAATTCATCTAGCAGATTGATATTCTTTAACTTCATCTATCTCTATGGTTGTATCGTTATTTTATACATGGAATGCAATTTTATCATAACCTTTACAGATGTATTTGTAGAGATATTTTATGACCTTGATATTAGAGCAAACTTCTACATTTATGTAACGATTAAATTTGTCAAGTAAATATGAATTGTATGGAACCACCCAAGAGTTATCTAAGTATTGTTGTCTTACTTTCACAACTTCTTCAGTATTTTGTCTTCTATAAATTGGATAAGAATCTGTTTCCTTCGATATTTTATGAGCAATTTTTTTTGAATATTTGAATTTACAATAACCTTTTTTGGTACAGAAATTTGTTGGGTCTAAACTACCACAAGGGTCGTGCATCATATGTTTAATGACAAGCTTTTGCAGATTAGGTTCTGTATTGTCGTCAGGCAATTCGGCACTAATTATATCTTCATATGCCTCTACTGTTAATAGCTTGTGCTCATTACTTGATATAATAAGAAAGTGTGCATGAGGTAAACCCCATTTCTAAAACTCTACAGTATACATAAAAGTAACAACCTTTTCAAAAATATTTCGTTTTAATATATCTGTCTTCAACTCTTCTATTTTAGCCTTGAATACTCGGCTAATCAAATCAGGTCTATTTTGAATCTCATTACTTGATAACAATTTTTTTTTTATTTTCGGTCAATATGAATTGCATGTTATAATTATGAACAAATCGGCCTTTTCAAAGTTTTGCACTAAAACAATAGCATCCATATAACGTTGACGCATATATCTAGGTCTGTCTGTAATGAAATTTGGGAGAAATATTTTCTTTCCAACATTAGAAGAATCTCGTTCACCAAGTCTTAAAATGTCAAGAAGTCCTTGAAACACGCTCTGAACAAATCTTGATTCAATGAAATAAAATCTAATCTTTATGTCTCTAATTTTATGTATTCATCAATCGAATATTGTTGTAATAATCTCTCCGTATGTAAAATTTCATCTCCAACATCATTTCTCATCTGAAGTTTATAACAATAATATTCTCGAACCGACACTGTATTTTTTTTATATTTTTCTTTTTTTTAATTCTCAGCTTCCATATCAAGGAATTCATCAACAATGGCAAAGTATTTTGTGTTCGTCAATTGTTCAAAGTCAGACAAAATAATTTTTTTAGAAGTTAATTTTTCACCGCAAAACTTTTTAATACCACAATGGCACCCTCCTTGTCCGTATGAAAATAATAATGAATATTGTAAAGGATCATAGCAATCAAAATAATTATTTATTTTCTGTGTTTTGTCACAGTGAGTATACATTTGAATATGTGGTATATGAATAGCACAATCATCATTTTCATCAATCTATATTGTTGTAATCTCATTTGTAATAGGCAGATTATACACTCGTTGATCCAATCCAGCATCGCATTTCAATGCAATATGAAAACTTTGCAGGTTTGGTGTGTTAGCTAAAGACCTAAAAAACATTGGGCATGAATTATTTTTTAATATGTCCATTGGCTGTATTACAATTGATTCATGCAATTTATCAGAGTAGGTCATTCGATTTTCAAGTTCGTTTGTGTTGTCATAAAAGAATAGTTGTAAATTTCTTAGACCTTTTTTCTTTGAGATATAAGTCAGTTATCAAGTGATACATTTGTCCTTGAACTTTAAATGTGTAGATACCATGATCTCTTCATGCTAATTTTTTAGCATAATTAACACGAAGCAATATAAACGCGAACAAATTATTATATGTTCAAATATATGTTTGAAAATGCTTGGATTCTACATCATTTCTCAAATATAAACTTTTTAGATTAGCTGACATTCTATGAGAAGTTAACTTGATCGTACCTCCACAACAAAATTCGGGAGCTTCATATTGAAACTTTTTAACACCGCAGAACATATAATTTTTTTTCAATTGAGCATAATCAGAGCGTAGCTGGCTAATATTGATGGTAGATTTTTTACTTTTTGTAAGATCTACACATTGAGAACAATTTTGAGGAAGAAAAGTAGAAAAAGTGATTGAAGGAGAGAGGGGGGCTACAATTAAAATATGACAGTATATAGCAAATGATTTGTGCAAACCTATGTTTTGAATAATTTTTGAAGTCATGATGCAGCAGATGTTGAACCTGACGTGAAGAAATAAGATGTTTTTATAAAATAATAATAGCATAAGAGATTAAAAACATGATTTTCGTCGTGGCGCTCACCTATTTTATAGCTGGAGAATAAAGGAGCCATTGCCTTCTATTTGTCATGGGCGACTGGCAAAGCTGTAAGA
Organism: Capsicum pubescens; assembly: GCA_030864215.1. Lineage (NCBI taxonomy): Eukaryota > Viridiplantae > Streptophyta > Magnoliopsida > Solanales > Solanaceae > Capsicum > Capsicum pubescens. The sequence goes on from CM061539.1 coordinate 116,723,206, forward strand.
TCAAATTTATTAGCCAACACATCTGTTGTAACATATATGTATATTCAACTATATAATCGCAAGTATAAATTATCGAATTCACTCGAGCAGAAAAATTAAGTTTCGTAATGCTACCTGTTGTCATTAAGATAGTAGTGAAGTCTGTTAGAATCGAATTCTCAAATGCAGAGGTAGATGTATCAGATGTTGAGCCTAACGTGAAGAAGTAATAAGTTATTTCTGTGTAATAGTTGTATCGAAAAGGAAAAAAATATTACTTCGATTGTAATACTCATTCATTTCATATAATATAAAGCCAATATTACCTATTTCATGAATTACGAAGGGACTGCATACTCTTTTTTTTTTGGATTATGGCATGATGCAGGTACATATAATTGAGAGCGGACAGATAATACAAAAAACATACACATATTTTAGTAGGTGCAAAATAAAACACCCATAAAATAATATAATATTAACAAATCTTTATTTTGCCAAGATTAAAAGCATGAAGTGTCACATATAAGTGAAGATCAAATGCTAATTGGTGTAAAACAGGCTAAAGAAGAAGAATAATAGATCTAACCTTCTCTAAGATAAAAAAAGTATGACCTATTTCAGAAAGTTGAGTTGGTTCTCGTATGGTAAGAGCGGATTATTTTGGGACTCCTAATTTGCAGCAACTTGATTTTGATTGACTGTATGTGCCTCCTTGCATGAAAAGAGTCATGTATCAAAATAAATCTCACGATATGTTACAATTGGAAGATATATGAGTCTGTCGGAAAGGTAATCTAAGATATGCTGATACAATTTAGTTTAATATTAAGGATAACACATTAGGGTTATATCGTTATGCACAAAGGGAAACTACCACTCCTGTAAAGCATTAATTATAATTTGTTAAAGAAATTTTGTTGTCAGTGAATTTTTAAATATTTTTTGATAAATTCATGGTTAATCAATGATGTTACATAACATTTCACTATGAAAAATTATCAAATGCCAATTATTCAAAAGGACGAAAAGATACGGATGCAAGCATTTTCCCCAACTTGTCACCTCTAAAATATATTTCAAAATGTAAGGTACAAAAAAATTAGCTAAAAAAAATAAGACTTTGTATTTTAAAGTTCTGTGGATAATATGCAAATAAGAAAGTAAATACTAACCTAACCCTTTAACAAGCAAGACCTAGTTAATAACTTGTTCCTGCTCTAGCCATCTTTGGCTAGCTGAACCAATAAATATATGCACAAAGAAAGACCTAGGCTACCTAGTAGAGGAACCACTGCAGTATGTTACACCACGAAACGGAGACGACTATCATATAAAATACTTAAGTGAATTCATATGAAATGGGGTTAGAAAGATTACAAATCAAATACTATTTTCTGTTGCAGAGACATCTAAAAAGTTTCCAAGGATTATCTAGATTCTGCAGCAGTAAGAATGTCCTCATTTTTCAAAGGAATTTTCTTAACTTCATGACTGTGAAATGCTATGGAATAAGAGAGTTAATGTCCTCAGAAGTGGCTAAAAATTTACCGTCTTCGTCTATGGTGGAGACCAACAATGAAATATATTACTCAAACTTAACACGCTGCTTCTATCTCATACAAATTGCACATTTAAACATACCATTTACAATAACACTTCAAGTGCAGGGAGTGATTGCGTTTGGAAAAGACAATTTTTCTATTCATTTTCATATAGATTCAACATTCCTCTTTTCATGAATATGTGATAGTAAATTGTACTATAATATGTAGGTCATATGAATGCCAAAGTAAGTTTATATCAAGGATAAGAAATGGGTGATGCTGTAAGGATGTTGTGTTCAGTGGCAATTATGACAAAAGTATATATGAGTACAAATAACAAAATATATATAGGGAGCACAAAAAATAATCAATTTGACATCCTAACCTGTTTTTGAAGGAGAAGAAGAACATCCTACATCAAAATTGTGTTGATAAGCATATACTGATTCAGTGGAATTTAAAGAGTTTATATTTTCAAGAATATGTTGAGTTGTTGTCTCTTTTTTTATGTGTCGCTACAGCAGAAGTGCCTATTTTGCAGCTGCGTGTATATCGCAGTAAAGCTGGCGTCATTTGATGTTCTTGCCATTAGCATCTGTTGTGTCGCTAGAACGTTTCCTTGTTTGTTGATGGCCCATTGATAAATGAATCTGATGTGAAAGTGTTTCGATTACTTTAAGACCCTATAGTGTAGTGCAATACCAAAAGACAACATAAAGAACACAATGAATAAACACAAACATATTAGTGTTATGCTTCAACAAAATTATCCCACTCCACCTCATAGATAGAAAAGGTCTTGAATACTTAATAACATGGTGATACATTCATACAGAACACTACTCCAAACACATATACTAAAATTATCTATTCAGAGGACTATCCTACCATACTCAGAAAACAACATTCATATGAAACAAACAGAATCTCACAACTAAAACTCAACAAATTTTTATAAGGATAATAAAAGAATCTAGATTTTTCTTACAAATTCACACTATGAACGCAGAATTTCACCAATTCATTTCTTTGTTTGTAGAGGACCCATCGATAAATAAATCTGATAATTTCACCAACTAATGAAAAAAGAATCTCAACATCTGATAACTTAGCCCATCTTTTGAGAATTTCATTACCGATCAGTGAAATAAATAAAAATAAATATTTATTTTAACATAATAAACAACTAAAAATAAATAGAAAACAGTACACACATAAACCTAAAACTCGAGAAAAACAGAAAATTTACCAGTGAGGTTGACTATAAATTAACAATTTTACCAATTAATAGAGAAAAAATATCTCAACATGTAAAATTGGCAAAAATAAGATAAACTCAATTCAGAGAGCGCTAAGCCTGTCAAACGGGCCGGGTTGATCCGGCCCAACCTAGTTCGAATTGGCCCGTTTAAGAAAATCGATCCAGTTTGATCCGGTCCGGTCAGCCCATGGGCTGTAAAGTACCGGGTCCCGAGCAGATTTATTTTTTTGTTGGGCCCGATTAACTTGGCCCGGACCAAGCCCGGTCCGGACCCGCCGGTTAACCGACCCAGAATTTATTTTTTTTTTAAAAAAAGTGGGTTGTTGGGCCCAAAGTCCAAACTAGCCATTGACCCAACGGCTATATAGCCGTTTTTGGGTCCCAACGACTAGTTTGTGATTTTTTATTAAAATGAAAAAAAAAATTACTTTTAAAAATATTTTTTAACCCCAAAAAAAATTCTATAAATAAATACCCTACACTTTCAAATCATTTTCCACACAATTTTTCATTCTCTCAATTCTCATTTTCTCTCAAATCTCAATTCTCAATTCTCAAACATTCTATATATTTAATTTCCTAAAGTGCTTACTTTAATTTTTTAATTTTGCAATAACAAAGTACGAGTGGAAGTTTCTAAAGTCGCAACCTTCGGATACTTCCAAAATTTGGTATTGTCGTTCCATATCTTACGTTTAATTTTTATTTAGTGTATTAATTGTTGAATATTTAATTTTATTATATTTGTGTATTTTGAATTTTTTTAGTTTGATAAATTAAGAAACCTCGCTACTAAAGGTGTTAAATTTTTTTGTCCCAGAAACGGTAGTAAAAAATGAATTACTAGCGGTAGAGGTACTTCAAGTAGTAGATATATCTGTGTACCTCCGGCACCGCTTAGTCAACCTTTTGAGGAAGAAGTAGACGTACCTTTAGGTGTAGGTGCCCACGATATGGATTATGTAGAAGCTCAGGAAAATTATGGTATAGAAGAAGAAAATGAAGTAGATGCGGTTAATTTATGAAGTAGATGCGGTTAATTTAGACAAAGATGATGAAAATATTGGTGAGACACCCGCAGTAGGAAATGCTAACGTTAGATCTGAATCGGTTAATCTCCATCCCCGTCCTCCCCGTGCTCCAAGAGCTCGTAAAATAACTAGTATTGCATGGTAATTTTTTGAATGTTTATCAGATACTGAGGTGCAATGCAATATTTGTCAACAAATATATAAGCATAAAAGCGGAGGCAAGCAAGGGGGTACGGGTACGTTAATGAGACATATAGGTGATGCTCACGAAAGAGAGTTAAATATTGCATGAGGTGGTGCGGATGTTGGTGGGCCAATGCAAACTAAAATGGATCCAGCAACTCGTCAGGTAATGAAGAAGTATAATAAATTGAGGGACTAGGAAGAAATAGCTAAAATGGTAGTTGTGGGTTGTTTGCCTTTTAGTTTTCCTTCTTCTGATGCCTTTAGTCATTATATTCAAGCAATTTATAATCCTATGTTTAATGGTATTCCTAGAAGTACCTGTCGGTCTGATATTTTTAGACTTCATTCACAATATTATTTTTATTTATCAACATTGTTAAAAATATTCAATATAGATTGTTCCTAACTTTTGATCTTGGTTGTGCTGTAAATAAAAATGATTATTTAACCGTTACTTGTCACTGGATGGATAATAATTTTGTGATGCAAAAACGTATTCTTGCTTTTTATATGATGAAGATTGTAAACATACTAGAAATTTTATTGTTGATTCGATTGTTAAAGTTGCAGAAGTTTATGGTATCGAAAATAAAATCTTATATATTGCTTTTGATAATGCTTCTAACAACAAAACTGTTATAACAAAGTTAAAATCTAAGTTATCTCCGCCGTTACCTGAAATTTTTCATATTGAGTGTGCATATCATACATATAATTTAATTGTAAAAAATGATTTTGAGTTTTTTGAACTTTATATTGAAAAAATCCGTCTTGCTGTTGGTTTTATTCAAGGAAATAATCAAAGAAAAAGAATTAGAGAATTTAAAGTTAAATGTCAAGAAAATGAACTTGCACCGATATTGATGCCTGAGGAAATTGATATTAGATGGAATTCTACATATGATTTTTTAAAAACTTGTTATAAATATAGAGTTCCTATTACACTAGCTTTTAACTAACATTGTGGTTCATTTGCTGATTCTTCTGATTGCATGCTACATGATTTTGATTGGGTTGTAATTAATGGTCTTGTTAAGTTTTTAGAAAAAATTTATATAGCTACGGTTGAATTTTCCGGTGCTTCTTATCCTACTGTTTGTAATATTTTGGCATATATAGTTTTTATTTCTGGTTTGCTCAAAAAATATAAAAATAAAGAAGGTTATAAAGAAGTTGTTGGTGCCATGTTTACTAAATTTAAAAAATATTTTTTTTCGATTCTTCCTATTTACTTGGTTGGTGCTATGCTAAATCCGTGTATGAAATATAATACTATGTGTCACTTTAGTACTATTATTTATGCTAACTTAGATATAAATAGTAACAATGATTTTGAACAAGTACAACCTGATTTGTGAACGACTATGGGTGATGCGAATAAATACATAGAAAAATTATATAATCACTATGCTGATTTAGTTGATTTAGCCGTACCTACAAATATCACTCCAACTGTCGCTCCTCATCCTCCCGAGGAGCCATCATCTTCTAAAACGCCGGCACATAGTGATTTTCCTGATTCCTTTTATGATTTACCTTGTTGGAATAGTGTTGATGAGAGAGCTTACATATCAACTTATCGGAAAGAGCTTAAATATTATCTTCGATCGCCGCCAGAGGATCGCAGACGATGGATCAACACATTGGATTGGTGGAGAAGTAATGAAACACAATATCCTGTGCTTTCAAGATTAGCTAGAGATATCTTAAATGTTTCAATGTCAACCGTTGCATCACAGAGCGCTTTTAGTCAGGGACGACAACAACTTGGAGACAACCGACACTCATTGGGAAGCAACAATGCAATGAATGTTCTAGTTTGCCTCAGAGATTGTATTAGAGCGGAAAGATGAAATCAAGGAATGGAATCGGAGCCGAACGACGAGCAGAAACTTGAATAAATCATATCTTCACGGGAGAACTCAGCAGAATCAAGTCCAATGCATGATTTTGCCTCCGTTAACTTTGACTATCCTATGCAAGTTCCCGTTAATATTAACATGAATGAGTTGGAAAAAATGATGCATAATTTGTAGATTTTTCATTCATGTAAATTATAAATTTTGGATCATTTCGCAATCAATAAAATTCAACATTCATTCACTCCTTAATCCTTACTTTGTAATTTTTTTCATTTAATGATTTAAATTGAATTTCTAGTTTAAATTAAAAACTTACTTTTAATATATTATTAATTTCCTATCAAGTATTATTAATTTATTATATTAAGTAGCATATGTTTTGTATATTTGTGTATATATCTTCTAAAGACGTGTATATTTAATGTATACATGTGTATATGTTTTATAAATTGTATATATATTGTAGTATATGTTTTATTTAAAATAGTACATATAAATTGAATGGTGCGCATATATGTGTATATATCTTCTATAGACATGTATATTTAACGTATACATGTGTATATGTTTATAAATTAGTATATAACTATATATATATATATATATATATATATATATATATATATATATATATATATATATATATATATATATATATATATATTGTAACGTATATATATTGTATTATATGTTTTATTTAAAGTAGTACATATATATTGAATGGAGTGTATATATGTGTATATATATCTTCTATAGACGTATATATTTAACGTATACATGTGTATGTATTTTATAAATTAGTAATTAGTATATAACTATATATATATAATTATATATATTGTAGTATATGTTTTATTTAAAGTAGTATGTATAGTTGTATATATTGAATGTTACGTATATATGTGTAATTGTGTATATATTTTTTAAATTCTAATATAGTATATACTATATATATAGTGTATATATATTATTTAACGTATTTAAAATGTATATAGGTGAGTATATATAGTGTATATTGAAAAAAACTTTATTTATTTATTTTTGATCGGGTTTGATCGGGTTTGATCGAATTTTTAATTGGGTTTGACCGGGTTTAGATGGGTTTGATCGGATTGGATTAAGTGGGCCGAGTTAGGGTTATTTTTAAAAATTTTACTGTTGAACCCAGACCCGATCCGGCCCACTTAACCATAACCCTGCCCGACCCGGTCCACAATCCGGCTAAATTTAATGGATCGGTTCTGAGTTGATCCGACCTGACCCACTTAACACCCTTAGAGAGCGCAAAATACAACATGTACATAAACCTAAAAGTCAAGAATATTTTATAAGGATAATAAAAAAAATAAAAAAATTTAGCAGCGGATTAGCTATAAATTAACCTATTAAAATTGTTGTTCTCTCCATTTCTGTTACATTATCAAATAATATTTTGTTCCAACTAATTTTTAATTTCAGCCACCATCGCCACTCGGACGTTTCATCCGAAAATTTTATTCTATAATCATTTTAAAGATTGTAAAAATGTCTATTAAAAGCAGAGTGTAGAATATTTATACTCACCTGATAGCTACAAAAGAAATCCTCAACCGAGTAGTAACATTAACAACCCAACATGAAAAATCTGCTAATAGCCGGATGAAGATGATGAGAAATTGAGCAGAAAAAAGTGAGATGCTATGGTATACAGATAAGAAAGAAATGATATGGTATACACAGACGGTGTGCAAGAAATATCTAAGACAATCACGTGTTGTTGAATAAATAGGCCACAGGAATACGAAATTTCAAAAATACCCTCGAACGATCCTAAGCTCCTCAATATTCTCTCTTCTAATAAAGAGAAAAGTAAAGTCAAATAATAACATGTACCTCTCTCCTACCACTTCATTTTTATGGAATTTTTTTTTCATATTTAAAATTCAAACTCAAATCTGCTAAGATTGGGTAGATTATATTTATTTCACCACAAGTCCACAACTCCGTGTTAGTTGCTTTTACTTCATTGTTCAACATTTTAGTTTGAAGAAAATATAATAACTTCAGATATTGTAGACACCTAATTTCGTCCCTCCCCAATGTCGTTTTTACCCATTGTTATTTTTATCTTACTGCGTATCCTCACCCATGTTATTATACCCGCACCAAATACAAAAAAATAAAAATAAATAATAAGATAACAAATCTTATCCTAACTAATTCTATCTTATCCTAACAACCTACCCAATCAAAATAAACCACACCACCCTATACCCTACCCCACCTACCCTACCCCAATACCCAAAACACAATATATACCCACACATACACACAAAATAAAGGAGGATGAACAGTAACCCCCAAAAGAGAGGACCAAGAATCAGATTTTTTAGCTCTTGTATCATGGCCAGTTGTATCAGAGGAGGATGGCTCGTGCGTATAACAAAAAGGTCCGTCCCAGGAATTTTGAAGTTGGTCAGTTGGTATTGAGATGTATCCTTCCTCACCAGGTTGAAGCGAAAGGCAAGTTCTCACCTAACTGGCAAGGTCCCTTCGTTGTGAAGAAAGTGTTACCCAATGGAGCCTTATATTTGACAGATATTGAAGGCAAAATGGCAGAAATAGCTATCAATGCTGATGCGGTCAAAAGATACTGTGTATGATATTTGGTCCTTTGTTTGATTTTATTGCATGTTTAGTACTTGCATTTTTGAAGATTGATATGATGAAGGCATTTTATTCTTCTATCCAAACATTGTGTCATCCTTTGTTTACCCGTTTGAGCCTCGTTTATTTTTCTTTCATATCCCTCTTTTGGAATCAAAATAGAGTCAAAGATAAATGTCAAGAAAATAAGAATAAAAGAAAGAGTTCGAAAATAAAAGAAAAAAAATTAAATCAAAACAAAGAACAAGCTGATTGAACTACGTGCGACCTGATTCTCCTCTCTCGGGAGTGAGATACGTAGGCTGCCCTATTTCGGGCTTGGTCCAACCAAATAAACATTTAAGATTCACCCAGTCAACAAAACTGGGGCATGAGTTAATGCATTGTTTGAGTCGATTCCAAAAGTTGTAAGTCCCACTCCCACTTCAAGCATCGTTTGAGCCCCTTACCATATTTTCTAACCTTAACCCAAAAGCCAAGTTACAACCAAAGAAAGTCCTTCAGATCAATTTTTGATAGTGTTAAGACTAAGCATGCAATGCATATGACGATACATTGCGAAGTACCGTTTTTCTCCCTCACCATAAGAAATCGAGAAAGAAATACAAAAATGAGAGAGTCTTATTGGTGAAAACCTTTGCAGGCACCATAAGGCGATGGTGAGTTGAGAGAAATACAAAAATGAGAGAGTCTTATTGGTGAAAACCTTTGCGGGCACCGTAAGGCGATGGTGAGTTGAGAGAAATACAAAAATGAGAGAGTCTTATTGGTGAAAACCCTCACGGGCACCGTAAGGAGATGAAGAGTTCAAGAGAAAAGTGAAAAGTGAAAAGAAAGAGATTTATTGGCGAATGTCTTTTTAGATGTCGTCGGTCGAATGTGATGTATGAGTCCAATGGATTTGAAGAAGCGGCTCAACGACAAAAGACACGAACTCAACAACAAATGGGGAGTTTGGATAGGAAGATCAGGCAGCTCAATCCAAAATGCATGTCATACTCATTGGAGTTGGTCGTCGTATTCAGATAAGTTTTCTTTTTTAATATGGGACATTGCCCTTTTCTTTCATTTACATATTCATGTTTTTGTCTTTTCTTATGTTATTTGTCAAAACAAAAGTCATCATCATTTCTTTACATTTTTAAGTCAAGTCTGTGTCAACACAAGCGAGAAAGGATTTCAAAATTTACTACCAGTCTTTCCAATTATATGAGGAAAAGCCAAGGAACAGCACAGGAAAGAAATATGATCGTAATTCAACACGAAGCAAAGGAAGTCTATCAACCGACAGACTATTGGATTCGTGGAATCATTCAGAGTTGGGAAAAGAGTGCATCTCAGGGGCATGGTAAAATGAAAACACATTGTTTGAGTCAGAACTCATTTTCCTCAATCTGGATCTTGGTCAATGATGCGGTCAGACAGGGCAAATGTTAGCAATTTGGAACAAAGATGAAAGGAACGAGTGCTGGGCAGATACCTGAGAAGCCAAGATCTGCAAGCCACCACTAAGTTTTTAACTGGCAATTTTTTTTTATTGTTGAAATAGGGGCAAATTCGTTTCACTTTATTCAGCGACCATTGGAAATGCACATCCGTGAGATTTTACTTTATGTTCAGGACCCTCCTGAAAAATGGGATTTTACTTTCTGTTCAGGACCCTCCTGAAAAATGAGATTTTTACTTTATGTCCAGGACCCTCCTGAAAAATGGGATTTTACTTTCTGTTCAGGACCCTCCTGAAAAATGGGATTTTACTTTTATTCAGGACCCTCCTGAAAAATAGGATTTCACTTTATGTCCAGGACCCTCCTGAAAAATGGGAATTTACCTTATGTTCAGGACCCTCCTGAAGAATGGGATTTTACTTTTGTTCAGGAACCTCCTGAAAAATGAGATTTTTACTTTATGTCCAGGACCCTCCTGAAAAATGGGAATTTACTTTCAGTTCAGGACCCTCCTGAAAAATGGGATTTTACTTTCTGTTTTGGACCCTCCTGAAAAATGGGATTTTACTTTTGCTCAGGACTCTCCTGAAAAATGGGATTTTACTTTATGTCCAGGACCCTCCTGAAAAATGGGAATTTACTTTCAATTCAGGACCCTCCTGAAAAATGGGAATTTACTTTATGTTCAGGACCCTCCTGAAAAATGGGACTTTACTTTATATTCAGGACCCTCCTGAAAAATGGAACTTTACTTTCTATTCAGGACCCTCCTGAAAAATGGGAATTTACTTTCAATTCAGGACCCTCCTGGAAAATGGGAATTTACTTTCAATTCAGGACCCTCCTGAAAAATGGGATTTTACTTTCAGTTCAGGACCCTCCTGGAAAATGGGAATTTACTTTCATGTTCAGGACCCTCATGGAAAATGGGAATTTACTTTCAATTCAGGACCCTCCTGAATAATGGGATTTTACTTCCAGTTCAGGACCCTCCTGGAAAATGGGAATTTACTTTCAATTCAGGACCCTCCTGAAAAATGGGAATTTACTTTATGTTCAGGACCCTCCTAAAAAATGGGACTTTACTTTATGTTCAGGACCCTCCTGAAAAATGGGACTTTACTTTCTATTCAGGATCCTCCTGAAAAATGGGATTTTACTTTATGTTCAGGACCCTCCTGAAAAATGGGATGTTAGTTTCTGTTCAGGACTCTCCTGAAGAATGAGACTTTACTTTATGTTCAGGACCCTCCTGAAAAATGGGACTTTACTTTCTGTTCAGGACCCTCCTGAAAAATGAGATTTTATTTTATGTTCAGGACCCTCCTGAAAAATGGGATGTTACTTTCTGTTCAGGACCCTCCTGAAAAATAGAATTTTACTTTATGTTCAGGACCCTCCTGAAAAATAGGATTTTACTTTATGCGCAGGACCCCCCTGAAAATGGGATTTTACTTTCTGCTCAGGACCCTCCTGGAAAATGGGACAACGCTTTCAAAAGTGAAATACTATTTTACTATAATTTTTATTTGGGATAATTTCTGTTCTAGTTTTAATGTTGTGTTTCAGGAGCCCGCGTGAAGAACAGGGTGATGAAATAGCAAGTCAGGAGCCCGCCTAAAGAACAGGGTGATGAAATAGCAATTCAGGAGCCCGCCTGGAGAATAGGGTGAAGAAACGAAAAGTCAAGCAACAAAGCGAAGCAATGGAAAGTCAAGCAACAAGTTGGAAGAAATTGCAAGTCAGGAGCCCACCTGAAGAATAGGGTGATGAAAAGTCGAGTCAAGAATCAACAGAAGCTGTATAGATAGGATTTTTGTAATTTTATTTATGTTTTAGCTTGTAATTTTCTTTTTGATGTAATAACAGAGCCGCGGACCTGAACCTCGACGGAACCTCACTCGACTCTCCAACTCGGTATAGTTCATCTCCGTCCAATCCTTGGAGATACTTATCACTTGATCCCTTCATAACTTGGGTGGGTAGGTTGTCCTAATTCAAGACCCGTTAGTCCTTCTTTCTCCTGTTTCTTTCTTTGAATAATGGTCGGGAAAAAATTCTATCTCGTTGTCTACTTCTTTGTCTGAAAACACTGCGTGTTTACATTCAAAGGGGGCATGATGTAGACACCTAATTTCGTCCCTCCCCGATGTCGTTTTTACCCATTATTATTTTTATCCTACCGCGTACCCTCACCCATGTTATTATACCCGCACCAAATACAAAAAAATAAAAAAAATAATAAGATAACAAATCTTATCCTAACTAATTTTATCTTATCCTAACAACCTACCCAATCAAAATAAACCACACCACCCTATACCCTACCCCACCTACCCTACCCCAATACCCAAAACACAATATATACCCACACATACACACAAATAAAAGGAGGATGAACAGTAACCCCCAAAAGAGATGACCAAAAATCAGATTTTTGGCTCTCTCTCTCTTTCAAAAGACTCTCTCTCTCTCTCTAACGTTGTTGTCGGCGACCGGAGCTCCGTCCACCACGACACTACCACCCCCACAACCGCGTCGTCACTTCCTCTCTCTCTCTCTCTCCGTCGACTTACCCCCCCTCTCTCTCCGACGACGGCAACAACGTCGTCGTCACTCCGAACCCCCTCCCTCTTTCTCTCTGACGACGGAAACAGCGTCGTCGTCACTCCCTCCCTCCCCCTCTCTTTCTCTCCGAGCAGCAGCTCCGGCAGCGACCAGCGGCGGCACTAGCTCCGTCACCGCCTAGATCTGCCGCCGCCGTTCTTTCCGTCGCCGTGAGCTCACCGCCTTGATCTGTTTGGTTTTTTGATTTCTTGCTGTCTTTGGTTGATTTTGGTTTCGTCTATTTCATGGTTCAACGTTGATAGTAAGTTTCAAGTCGACTTTATCGAATCTCGTCGTTGTGAGGTTGGGTTTCGTAGAGTAAAATTTTATTCACGGGTTTTGGAGTTGTTCAGTTATTATTTTAATACCGAGTTTGGTTTGTTCGTCGTGAGGATCTACGATCGAATTTTGGTCTTCGGATTTCCTTATTATCGACAAAACGTTCTATCGAGGTCCATTTCTTAACTTGTCTCTTATATATATATATGTGGTTGTTTGTTTTGATTGGTTGCGATGGAGAGTGGTGATTATAGTTTTGTTGAATTTTTATTTATGTTGATGTTATGATTGTGATGCTTGGTTGTTTGGTTTTGGTAGATTAAGGCATAAACTTGATCATGTTCTAATGGATGGACAGAAAGAAAGTCGGGGGATGGAATTGGAAAAATTAACAAAAGGATAGATTCGGTTTAATTCGATTTATTGTTGGTATGAATCGTGGTAGGATTATGTCTTTAGTCGAGAACGGATAAGCAAATGGTAGGTTCGGGTAGGCAAATTTAGGCATGGCAGATTGATGACATGTTCGAAATATGTGTCGGAATGGTTTTGTTTTATCGCATTTAATTCAATGTTGTAATTTGACCGGGGAATGCCCCGAAGTACCTGTATTGATTTCACCGGGGAATGCCCCGACGTATCATGTTGGCGGAAAATAATCGTGATGAAGTCCCGCGGCGTCGGGTAAGGCATTGAAGCTTAGTCTAGATTTAGTATAGACTAGGATTTATATTTTTGTATTTTTTCTATTTTTCGGACTGTATAATTGGACTGGACTTTTACATTTTGGACTGTTTTGTTTTGTTTATTGTTTGATTATTTTGTACTGTTTTGTGTGGTTTATACATTTCATAATGCCAAAATAGTCGATACACTCCACCAAGCGACCGTGGTCAAACCACGGGATCAAGGGGTGCCTAACACCTTCCCCTCGGTCAACAGAATTCCTTAGTCGAAATCTTTGTTCGCAAACCGGTTTAAGAGTCAAATGGTTTCGAAAAGGATTTTTCAAAGGTGACTTGGCACACCGGATTATGCCAAGTGGCGACTCTGAATAAAAATGCAAATAATCCTTTTCCGAAACAACTTTTCATTTCTTGTCACTTAAATAATAAAACTCTTTCGAAATTTAAAAATGTATCCATTTTTGGAGTACACGTAAAAAAGGGGTGTGACAGATATAATTATATACAATAACATGTAAATATAAAATATTTACACAATTTGGTATATCCTCATACTATAGCAAGTTAGTTATTTCATTTTTAGGTAATTAATTAGGTTAATTATCACTAAAATTATTTATAATAACTTATGAGTGAACTAACTTAAGTACTTTTTAATCGTGATCAATATGTAAAACTTAAACTAAAAAAATAATAGTCGATCCTTATCACTATTTGAAAATATTATTATAATTACTATTAAATATTAGAATGAAAGTAATTTATGGGAAAACGGTGGTCCAGCAAGAATCAGAATTGAAGACACGTTTAACTATAATCATCTAAGCGCAGACATTGAGGCCAAATTGCATTTTTTTGAAAATAGAATTTGGGTCAATGATTCAGATTAGACATTAAGTCGAGTGAACAGAAATCTTTTTTTTTTTTTCGAAAAAGAAATAGTATTTCAACTGAAGATTACTCACACTCTGTTTGTATGATAGTTTGCCATGATTTCATAATATATGGTACAGTATGGTATGATATGGTGTTGTATAGTGTAGTACAATACAATGTTTGGATAAACTGTATCGTTCACTGCTGTTTAATAATTATTTTTTTGTTTGGTTTGATGGTATGATATTGTATCATAATGATTAAGTTTACTAAAATATCCTAATTATTATAAATTTTAAATTTATCAATAATTATTAATAAAATAATTTTCTTTCTACAAATTTATCACAAATTATGTCTTGTAAATATATTATATTGTTATTTATCACAAATTATGTCTTGTAAATATATTATGTTGTTAAATTTATAAAACTTCTAACAAAATTAAAATTTTATATTGTTTGTTATCAAATAACACGTACAGTGAAATAAAACTTTAATTTGGCATTGAGTTACTTTCAAATAAAATAATATATGCGCACAGTGATAAAAAAAAAAACTAGAGAAATCAAGAAATGCAAATAGCACAAAAGAAAAATGATTAGTACAAAAAAGAATTTGTTAGCTCCATTACAGGGGTTCATAGACTAAATATACGAAGAACTCACTAAAACACAACAATTACATAAAATCAACAACATACACAAACACAAATAAAAAAAAAATCAAAATTTGAAACAATTCAACCTGCAGTGATCTGTTGAAAGAATACACGAAGAAATTAAAAATAAAATAAAAAGGGAGAACGAGCATAAGAGGAGACAACAGAAAAAGAATGGAGAGAAGAAAAATAAAGAGAAAAAAATGTAAAAATAAAAATATAGGGTAAAGGGTAAAATAGGATTACAAAATATTAAGTAATGGCATAATCGGAAAAAGAAATAAGAAAATCATGGGATACCACAAATCGGTGGTTCTAAAAAATGAGGGATTCCATGGTTACCAAACCATGAAAAGATACCATACATTTTAGAAAGAGTTAATACATAAAAATGACCCTAAACTTGACATCAAATTATAACTTTGACAGCGCACAAATATGACCTTTAACTATTCAAAACTGCACAAATATGACCTCCAATCTTACGTGGCAAAAAACTGGGCGCGTCCAGCTTAAAATCTAAAGGCATAATACATAAATATGACCTTAAACTTTGACAGTACACAAATATGACCTTTAACTATTCAACACTGCACAAATATGACCTTTAAATGACTCTTCACTATTATTTTTTTATTATTTTCGGCTCAAAAATGAAAATGACATCTAATTTCTTTTGTCATTGCGGAAAAAGAGCAACATTGAAGATTTATTAATTAGGCGGGTCAGCCTCATACGAAAAAATCGAGCGGAGATGTATATATATTATAAAGCAGAGGACGAATTTAAGTTATATAATATATCTAAATATTATTTATTTAAATATTAAATTAAAGATGAAACTATACTACTAATAAAAAAAATTATAGTTTTAATAAAATGTTATTAAATTAATGTTATTAAGGATAGTAGTAGTAGTATATTAAATTAACGTTATCAAATTAACGTAATTAAAATGTTATTAAATTAACATTATTAAAATGTTATTAAATTAACGAGCGGCGTACCTACGTGGTTGCCATGGGGTTCACCCGAACCCCCTCGGTAAAAAAATTACGTTGTATATATATAAGATAGAAAATGTATATTTATGTATGTATATTAATGTTGAACCACATGAAACAAGACACTTAAATAGCCCAGTGGTGTTATTTGCTCTTCTTGGGCGCTTCCTTTAGCCTACTGTACGGGTTCAATCCCTGCTAGTGGCTGACTTTTTTTTAATTAAAAGAAAGCTAAGTGCTGCTGCTATAGAAATGAATAAAATAATAATAATAATTTTTTTAAATTAAAAAAAAGTTAGGTGCTGCTACTATAGAAATATATATAAAAAAAAATATTATACTAATAATAATAACAACAACAACAACAACAACAACAACAACAACAACAATAATAATAATAATAAAACGACGTCGTTTTAACAAAAAAAGCAAAACTTAGACAGTGCACAAATATGACCTTTAATTATTCAAAACTGCACAAATATGACCTCTCTCCAAGTCAGCCCTTTTAACGACGTGGCACCGTGTGATTGGATTACCTTTCCATGTAGGCATGAGTGAGACTCACGCATGAGGTTGCAAAATCGGAGGTCATATTTATTCAGGTTTTGAATAGTTAAAGGTCCTATTTGTGCGCTATCAAAGTTTAAGGTCAAAGTTATAATTTGATGTCAAGTTTAGAGTCATTTTTATGTATTAACTCTTTTAGAAAACAATCAAAACAAATATGATTTCCTTAATAACCGTACCATACCATGGGAAACCACCATCCAAACATGCACTAAGCATAATTGGAAATTAAGAGCAGTTGACTGTAGAAAAAGGAAATTTTAGAAAAATCAAAAATACGAAAAGAAAACAAAACTGATTAAGAGCTTTGACCTGAAGCCATGACGTTTCATGGAACCAACCCTTACTATTTTTATGTTTTAAAAAGAAATTTTTAAAGAGAAGTAGTTCTTGTAATAAATTCAGTTTTTTTACAAAAAAAATAATTGGGACATTATTTTTAAACCATATGTTAGTGTGATTGAGTGGAATAATAATATATCAAACTACTAATTTTCTTCTCTGTCACTTCCTTAGACATTGTTCCATTTGTTTCAATTTGCATGAACTCTATTAAAGGGTAGTTCAGTCCTACCATTATGAATAATGGATGCGTTGTAGACTCTAGTTACTCCAAACATGCAGAGAGCAAAAAAGTTTAAAATTAGCCATCCCAAAATCCAAATAAAATCTAAGAGGTGTGAAATCAAGTATCCGATTTTGAAGTGTCATGTTTTTCTCTTCCTTTCTTATTTTAATGGGTTAAGCGTCAATGCACACCTTAATTATCATAAGTTTTTGAGTTTTATATTTAAACTATTAGGATTGTGAGTTTTCTGTAAAGTTCCATCAATGTGCTAAGCTTGGTTAACCAAGCTGTATTGAACAGAGAGGAAATTTTTTTAACTATCAAAATTCACTTGCATTGCTACAACTTGCATTTATATATAGATGTGTATATATGTTCCAGAAGCTTCTCACCTTGACTACATTACACACTCAGCTACCAGCTCATCACACAACTCACCAACTAGATAACAAACTCACGTGCATTAACAACTAACTCATGTGCACAACAAACTAATGCAACAGTGCGCAGAGAATGATCACACTTGTAGTGTGGACTGATCTTTTCAACATTCCTCCTTAAGTTGAAGGGTGCAAAATGTTAAGCACAACAAACTTTCTCAAAAGTTTAGAACATTGATCATGACCCTGGCTTTTAGTTAGTATATCAGCCACCTAATGCTGTGAAGAGATATGCAGAGTCTGCACTAAACCACTCTTAATTTTGTCTCTGATAAAATGACAATGAATCTCTATATATTTTGTTCTCATGAAAGATGGGATTAGCTATAATTGTATGGATGATTTGCTATCACTGAGTACTGTAATAGGTTTAGGAACTAGCACATTCAATTTCGCAATAATTCTTCTAGCCAAGTAAGTTCTACTATAGCTGAAGGCATGCTTTTGTACTCAACTTCAGCTGAGCTTTTGGATACTGTGTGTTGTTTCTTGGACTTCCAAGATACTAAAGAACCACCAAACTGTACCACATATCCAGTCACTGACCTTCTTGTATTGGGACAAGCAGCTCAGTCTGAGTCACACCAACAATCTAAATCAGTGTTGGTTATGTTTTTCAACCATATCCTCTGACCTACTGAGCCTTTCAAGTATCTAATCACCATGTAAGCTGATTCTAGATGAGATCTCTAAGGCTTTTGCATAAATTGACTCAATGTTTGAACAACATAGCTGATATCTGGTCTAGTTATAGTAGCATACAAAAGTTTTCCAACTACTCTTTGATAATCAGCTGCGTCTTTTAGAGCAATATCGCCAGTGCAACCTGTGGCTTTATCATACTCCACTGATGTTTACTTAGCATTGGATTCTAGAGGTATAGATGTTGTTTTTGCACCAGCTAGACCAACTTCCGAGATCAACTCCATAAGTTATTTCTTTTGATTAAAAATAACTCCTTATGATGACCTCAAAACTTTAATTCCCTGAAAGTACTTGAGCTCTCCTAAGTCTTTGAGCTTAAAATGTTTGTGTAATATTATTTGGCTTCAAAAATCATACTCTCATTGTCTCCAGTGATTAGTAGGTCATCCACGTAGACAAAAACTATCACCATTCCTTCCTTTTTATTCCATGTAACTAAAGAGTAGTCATAGGCACTCTGAGTGAGTCCTGCAGTTATGAGGGCTGAAATTAGTTTGATGTTCCATTGCCTAGAAGCTTGTTTATGTCCATATAAGGACTTAAGCAACTTATAGACCTTATTGTATCCCTTCTGTTGGAAGCCTTCAGGTAGTTGCATATACACTTCTTTATGTAAATCTCCTTGCAAAAAGGCATTATAAACATCCATTTGATACAAACACCCCCATTGATACAACAAGTGCAATAACACACCTAACAATCACCATCTTTGCTACAGGTAAAAAGGTGTCATAATAGTCTAGCCCTTCTTGTTGAATATAACCTTTAGCTATCAGTCTTGCTTTGAATCTTTCAACCCCCCATTTGATTTATACTTAATCTTATATACCCATTTTGAGCCGATGACATTCTTACCAGGAGCAAATCAACCACTCTCATGTGTTTTTCTCCTTAAGTGCTTGGGTTTTCAACTTCATAGCTTGAATCCATCTGTCATCTCTGGCAGCTTGACTAAAAAACTGAGGTTCTACTAAGTCTGAAAAACTACTATTCATAGAACACTGATAGCTAGATGTGGTATTCTTGCAGGATAAGTAATTTGTTATTGGATATCTCGGGCCCTTTCTTTTACCAGGATAGTGTAGTCCTTCATCCAAATAGGTTCCTTAAACACTCTAGATGTTCTTCTATGAGGAATAGGTTTTGCACTATCTATGCATGAAGGGATTGACTTAGTAGGTTGAATAACTAGTTGATCTATTGTATCCACTGGTAGAACAAGTGTTGAAGTGTCTTGAGATAATTCTCCTATATTTAAAGATTAATCATTAGCAACATCTGCTAAATCAACTTACTCTTCATCACCACCGCTATCTTTTGCATATGACTTGAATGAGTCTATGAATTGAATTTGGCCTATTTGCTCAGTAAGAGGGAAAACACTTTCCTGAAATGTGACATCTCTGCTAACAAACAACTTGTTAGAATTCAAATCCAGTAATAAGTACCTCTTCATTGTAGTGGAATACCCTATCAATGCTGTAAGTTTGGCTCTCTCAAAGAACTTGTCACCTTTAGGCAGTATTGAGGCATATCATAAGCAACCTAGTACCCTCAAATGTGATAATGAAGGTACCTTAGAAAATAACACCTTATATGCACTCTTACCATTAATAGAAGATGAAGGTAATTTATTCATCAAGTAAACAACATCTTAAACAACTAGACCCCAATATCTGATAGGAAATTGTGATTGAAATCTGATAGCCTTGGTTATATTCAGGATTTGCTTATGTTTTTTATCCACTACACCATTCTGTTGTGGTGTATAAGGACAAATGCTTTGATGCGACACATCCAATGTCTTGAACAAGTCACTACACTGAGTATTGAAAAACTCAATACCATTATTAATTCTTATGATCCTCATATTAGTTCCAATTGAACTTTAACCATTAACATAAAGTCCTTAAGAGCAACAATGGTCTCAAATTTAAGTTGTAGTAAGTGTATCCAAGTATATCTACTATAATCATCCACAATGGTCAAGAAGTAGAATTTTTTATCAAAAGTAGGTGTTTTATAGGGTCCCTGTATATCCATATGTACAATATCAAAACACATGCTTGACTTAGTTTCACTGCTAGGAAATGGTAATCTAGTCAGTTTAGCTAGAGGACAAACATGGCACTTATTTAATAGCTCAGAATCCTTACATGACTCAATAAGTCTAGTGACTTCAACACTTGTGTGGATGGATGTCCAAGTCTTTTGTGCCATAGGTTGTTGTCTTGTACCATCATGCTTGCTACTAGTCTTTCTTTATCTTCAAATGAATTCTTCCTTCTATGCTCACCTTTGAGAATGTATAATCCTCCCTTTTCCTTATCAATCCCCCTCACCCTACCACTGTAAAGATCCTAAAACACGCAGAAGTCAGGGTAAAAGGATACAAAACAAGACAATTGTCTAATAACCTTGGAAACAGACAACAGATTCAGCTTGAAATCAGGGACAAAAAACACATCCTTCACAGTGATACAAAATCATCCAACAACACAAGAAAATAATATTCAACAATAATATAGGATCAACAATGCCCACACGGCTTCACTAGAACAAGATGGATAACAACAAGATTACAACAAAATAGATAGATAGTTTGACATTTAATATCTAAACATCTAAGAACCCTAACATACATCTAATAAGAGTACCCTAAGATCAATAGATATCCACACCAAACTCTTACTTGGACCAAGATGAACTCAAGCTCCCCGAGACTCAAGTTTCTAGCCAAAGAACAACACAAGTGAACTACACTAGTTGTAGTTTCAAGAAGCTTACAAGAATAGAGAGAGAGAGTGAAGTCTCAAAATATTACAAGTCTTTAATCAATGATAATAATGAAATAATGACCAAAAACAACCCTAATATGTTATATTTATATTTCATCACAAAATAAGTGGCAAATGACCATCTTGTCCTTGTTCTTTGGAGTATAAGTTTATTACACTTCAAATTCCCTCTCCACACTTCAAAATATGTATTCCCTTAGATGGATTTATAACACACTTACACACGGCCATATTCATGAACATGACTTGGAGTTTTTGTAACTCCAGAGCTTGACTACGTGTGAATGGTCTTGAGCTAGGTGTCTCGAATCACCCTCTCTATCCTGAAGGGAATTTAACCTCAAATTTGGTGGTTGTTCATCCTCAACCGTGTCAATGAAAGAAATATCACATACGTTAAAGGTTTTGTGCACTTGATACTCCAAAGGAAGGTCAATTTTGTATGCATTGTAATTAATCCTTTCAAGCACTTGAACACTTGAAAAAGACCATCACCCCTCGGCCTCAACTTGGTTTTCCTTTGTGATGGAAATTGGTCTTTTCTAAGGTTCACTCAAACCCAATCTCCCAGTTCAGGAACAAGCCTTGTTCTCCCTTTGTTGGCTCTCATAGCAATCTCTTAATTTTTCCTCTCAAGTCGTAGCCTTACTTTTTCATGAAATTTCTCAATGGCTTCGACTCTCTTTCTTCCATTTAAGATTATCATAAGATCACTTGGAAAGGTGTTAGATCCAAAGGGGTAAGGGGGTTGAGGCCGTATACACACTCAAAGGGTGGCATACCCGTACTTGAATATATACCACGATTGTAAGAAAATTCAACCAAGGGTAGGTGATCCTCCCAAGAAGTTATTTTAACTTTAACCATTGAATGTAGCATGGAACCCAAGGTTCTATTCACTATTTTTGTTTGGCCATCGGTTTGTGGGTGGCAAGAGGTGAAAAATAACAACTTCGTACCAAGCCTACCCCACATCGACCTCCAAAAGTGACTAAGGAACTTAGAGTCTCTATCACTCACAATGGTCCTCGGAACACCATGCAATTTGACAATATTTTCAACAAATAAAGAGGTCACACTAGATGTATCTTCACTTTTAGAGCATGGAATGAAATGTGTAATCTGGGAAAATAGGTTAACCACAACAAAAATACTATCCCTACCTCTTCTAGTCCTTGGAAATACTAATAAAAAATTCATAGATATATCAAGCCAAGGACGTAAAGGAGTGGGAAGCGAGGTATACGACCCTTAAGGGAGGAGCCAAGACTTAGAACTCCAACAATCCATACATTGACCACAAATTTTAGCAACATCTTTGTGCATCTTAGGCTAATAGAATTGTTCCTCCAAGGTTTCGAGGGCCTTCTGGACCCCAAAGTGTCCCATTAGACCACCATCATGTTCTTCTCTTACAAACAACTCTTTCCAAGAACTCGAAGGCACACGCAATCATCTTCCTTGAATAAGTAGCCGTCAAACTTGGAATAAGGATTTGAACCCCCATCTGTGGATATTTAGTTGGCATTTGTCCATGAAAATTAAAAACATATTTACTTTATTTGAAATTTTTGAATTTAAAATTGGAGTTGTGTTTGACCATAATAATTGGAGCTAATAATTTAGAATTCAAACATAGTTTATAAAAAATTGAAATATGACTTGAACTTGAAATATAATTTAAATGGGGTTATTTTATGAAAACAAAAAATTTAAAAAAAAATTGAAAGAAAATTTAAAAGTAAAAAAGAATTTTAAAAAATAAACAGATTTCCAAAATCTCAAATACATTTTCAAATTGTGTTTGGTGTTTTTATGGCCAAACAAGAATTTTAGAATAAAGTAAATACATATTTCAGAATAAGGTGAATATAATTCATGGTCAAACGAGTCCTTAGTAAGCATTTTACATAGATTTCATATATATATATATATATATATGAGGTTGGAGTTGTGTTTAATGTACTCTTTACAAGAAATATTTAAAATACTATTAATAAATGAATTTACTTAAATAAAATATAAAAAGTAAAAATGAACTTTAAAAAAATATCGTAACCTATTTTTCAAATTTGGATACCCCTCCAAGTTGGATTAGAAGTTAAATACTGATTTTTAAATAAAGTGAAAAAAGATTTTTAAAAAAAAGCTTCTTTTTTTTCAAATTTTATAAAGCTGCAAAACCCTATATGTGATTAGGTTACACATATTAATAAAAACACGTATGAAATATTTTTAGAGTAATTAGCATTTTTCATTTTTCATAGAAAGAAAAAGCTTTGGCATTTTTGTGACATTTATTACTCCCTTTGAAAAATAATACTTATCCATATTAATAAAAATAAATATCCAACGATGTTTGTCTAATTTAAAAAAATAATGAATTATTTTTTGTCCATTTTGTTTTGGCTATTAGGCACTATTCATTACTAAAGAACTAAATTTATTATATTCAAAGAATGATATAGTAAAATCATCCTAAATTATTATTATTTTTTAACTTATGTTTCAAGTTAATAGTGGACAAATATTATTGGGCGAATAGGGTGGGAGAGAAACGACCAACAAGAATGAATAAAGAAAGGCAAAATGTAGGAACAAAGTTCATGTGGAACCCATATTTCCACTTGTCAAACAAAGGATGGAGACTCACACAACTTTTATTGGTTGAGTCTCATCCATCATAAAATTTCCTTCTTGATAGGGGTTACTGTTTGTTGTTGTTGTTAGCAAAGGGAGAAAGGAATATGGAGAGATAAGGTTGGGCCGGGTCAATTGGTTTTTTTAATTGGGCCTGGTTGTTATGTTGGGCTGATTGTTATTGGATGTTGTTGTTGCTGATGGGAATTGGGTTGTTGGCCCAATTTCACATGGGATTGGGTTAATTTAGGATTTAGGAATTTAGGTTATTTTGGGCTATTTATTAAATAGCCAATGAATGAGAATTTAGACAATTATATTTAATTTTAGCCTAATCAAAATTCAATTAACCAATTGTATTGCAATTATGATCAATTTGATTTTCAATTAAGTTTTAATTTTATAAATTGACTAAATTGAAATAATATGTGAAACAAATTAACCACCAATTCAATCTCGAGCTTCTTGATTCAATAAATAAATATTTTTTTTAAAAAAAAGTAAATTATTTTAAGAATAAATTATTTATTATTATTTAAAAAAATTAAAGTTTTATTCATTTGAATTAATTTTCAAGATAAGCTTCTTGATTAAAATTCGATATTTCATAAAATAAATATTTAAGTAATAAAATTATATAATTTTATATAATTAAATACGATAATATATAATCTTTACTTAAAATGGCAAAATTATCTAGTTAACTACTTTGGAAAGTTTTTTATTCGGATAAAATAAATTATAATTTTATTTAAAATTGAAGAACCTCGGAATTAAACTTAGTCGTGGAGGACAAAAATTAGGTGTCAACAACTGCCCCCTCCTTTTGGCTAGGGTGGATGCAAGTAACTCTGGGCAAAGGGAGTTTGACGTTCCTAATTTTTGTCCGACCACAAATTCGTTTCTGAAAGTGGTTGGTTTTCGCACGAGTTTCATGGAGTTATGGCGGGACCCCAGTATCGGGCTTCCTACATATCTCAAGTTACATGAGAATTCAGGCCGCTTGTAGTTCATAAAGCTTGATTTTTAAGCACGATTTTTAAGTAATTCACAAGCTATTTCGATTTTTAAATTTTGGCAAAATCGAAAAGCTGGGAATAAGCGGATTAAGGGAGGAGGTTGGAATGCAGTCGATTTTTCCACATGGAGATCATCCTACATATCCCTGAGACTCAGGGAATCAGACTGCCTGTAGTTCGACTCAATCGATGGAAAAGATAGTCTTTTATGCTAAGACGATCTTTGGCTTAGGATGAGCGACAAACAATTGAGTTACGGAAAAGAGGCTTGTAACCTCTTAACCATGAATGTGGAGCTCTTCACATCCATTGAAAATAATTTACCTGGACATAATTTCTAAAGCTCTAGTTATGCTGTCACTCAAATTTGAAGAAAAGAGAAGGTTACACTCGGTATGAGTTTAGAAGTACTCCAAAAGTGAAAATGAAACAAGAATTCCAAAAATACCCACATGCCTTCTGATAGGGATGTGGTTTGATGGTGGTGGAAGTCGTCTTTTAGTTCGCATCAAAAGCGTTTGATATTCCTCTTCGGAGTATGTCCCAATTCGCTGCTAAGAAAAAGTTCCACATTATGTTGCGTCCTTTTTGGAGTCGTCCGCACCTGTGATTTTGATTTGAGATTTTCATCCTTTTCAGATGCTCTCGACAATATCTCAAACAAAACTGTTAGTGATAAACATAATTCACTAAGGGTTCTATAGTCTTTTACCATATCTCCGCGTGAGTTGTTATCTGAAAAGACGTCACCCACTCCATGTACCTATCAGGAAAGAGATAATTCTTGAAATAACCGACACAAAAACCTTCTTGGTTGTTGGATAAAATATTTTTCTTTAACGATTGGAAATTTTCTTCAAAGTGGGGTGGCCCTCTTGGATACCGACGACACTTTGTATTAGAGCGGTCATTGAAAACACATAATAATGTGCTGATGTTGTAACCCTTTTGGTCACCTATAATGTTTATGGAATGATAACCTTTTAGGTTATTGACAATAATATTTTGCATGAGACCTCGGGTAAGTCCTGCGCAACTTTTGTATCGATACGACTTTTAGATTTTCCTTGAATTGATAATTTTTGAATAACCTCACGCATTATTTGATATTCGATACGAAGGGACTTACAGATATCCTTTGAATTTCTAGCCTTTAGGTAACCCTGTACATTATCCGACCTTGGATAAGAGATGACTTACAGATATCCTTCCCATCGCTAGTTCTCAAGTATTCCTGCATATCATCCGACCTTGGATACAATATGACTTATGAATATCTCTCAAATTGGTAGTATTTGGGTAATCCTAGACATAATCGATATTGGATATGACGCGGCTTATAGAGAACCCTTGGACTTATCAATTTGATAATCTCACATATTCTCTGATAAGGATTTAGTTGCGACTTATGGATAACCTTTGGACTATCAATTTTTGGGTAACCTTGCATACTATCCGGTTAGGATGTTGTTGCGGCTTACGCATGACCTATGGGCTATCAACTCAAAGGTAATCTTGCACACTATCCTATTTTAAATAATATGACTTATAGATGATCCTTAAATTGTAAATTTCAAAGAAATCTCATATGTCGTTCCCTTTCAGATAACAACTTACAGACGTCTCTTTAAATCATGTGCTTTTGATACATTCAGGTGATATAATTCATAAAATGATGAGATATCCTCGATGCCAGTGTATTCTATCTCGCGTGTCAACATATATAAGATGCTGATGATATCCTAAACGCCAGCGTATGCTATCTCCCGTGTCAACATATATTAACTATTAATGATATTCTTGACTCCAGGATATGCTATCTCGCGTATCAACAAATATTAGATGTTGATGATATGTTATCTCTTGTATCAACAGATATTGAATGCTGATGATATCCTCAATGCCAGTGTATGCTATCTCGCGTGTCAACAGATATTAGATGTTGATAATATCCTCGACGCCAGCGTATGCTATCTCGTGCGTCAACAGATATTAGATGTAGATGATATCCTTAAAGCCAGCGAATGATATTTCATGCATCATCAGATATTTGATACAGATGATACCCTCGACGCCAGTATATGATATCTCGCATCTTATCAGATATTTAACATAGATGATACCCTTAAAGCCAGCATATGATATCTTGCGTGTCAACAGATATTAGATGCTGATGATATCCTCGACGCCAGCATATTTTATCTTGCGTGTCAACAGATATTAAATATTGATGATATCCTCGACACCAGCGTATGCTATCTCGCGTGTCAACAGATATTAGATGTTGATGATATCCTCGACGCCAGCGTATGCTAACTTGCATGTCAACAGATATTAGATGTAGATGATATCCTCGACGCTAGCGTATGATATCTCGTGCGTTATCAAATATTTGATACAGATGATACTCTCGACGCCAGCGTATGATATCTCGCGCGTCATCATATATTTAATGCAGATGATACCCTCAATGCCAGCATATGATATCTCGTGCATCATCAAATATTTAAGGCAGATGATACCCTCGTCATCAATGTATGATATCTCGCGCTTCATCAGATATTTAATGCAGATGATACCCTCGACGCCAGTGTATGATATTTCGTACGTCATCAGATATTTAATACAGATGATACCCTCGACGCTAGCGTATGATATCTCGTGCGTCATCAAATATGTAATGTAGATGATACCCTCGACGCCAACGTATGATATCTCACGCGTTATTAGATATTTAATGCAGATGATACCTCAGCACCAACGTATGATATCTCACACGTCATCAGATATTTAATGCAGATGATACCCTCGACGTCAGCGTATGATATCTCATGCGTTAGCAGATATTTAATGCAGATGATACCCTCGATACCATCGTATGATATCTCACGTGTCATCAGATATTTAATGCATATGATACCCTCGACGCCAGCGTATGATATCTCACGCGTCATCAGATATTTAATGTAGATGATACCCTTGATGCCAATGTATGATATCTCACGCGTCATTAGATATTTAATGCAGATGATACACTCGACACCAGGGTATGATATCTCGTGCGTCATCAGATATTTAATGCAGATGATACCCTCAACGCCAGCGTATGATATCTCACGCATCAATTAATGCAGATGATACCCTCAACGCCAGCATATGATATCTCGTGCGTTATCAGTATTTAAAGCAGATGATATGCAATGGCCCTCTTGGCAATGGAATGAGATGGAATGGCCCTTTTCGCAATGAAGATGGTTTCACCTGAACCCATTTATTTGCATTTTTTTCTTTATATGTGTACCTGTACTCAAGGTAGACAGTTAGTAGACACAATGTCGCTCTCACTGGCGACCACAGTCAAGTTTTATGATAGTTTAATGACGAATATTGAGCATCATAATTTAAATGACTTATTTCGCTATTAGTTTTTCTTTTCAAAGAGATAATTAAATAATGAATTCATCGAATGCAAGTAAATGGGGAAAAGTCCTTATTTGGGGATTACTCAAATACTGTTCGCTTCGCTCCAAGGCGAATTTTGAGGATAACTTTCTGCTTTTCCTCTTATTGCTTGATCCTTTTGATTGTTGTATTTATTCTGTCGACCCTCTTGAATATACCTGCGCTCAAAGTAAATTTTTAATAAACATAATATCACTTATGCTAGCGACTGCTTTTGTATAAAGAATTCTAAATACAATATTCATAAAGTAAATAAGGCACTTTTGTTTGTCCGTTCTTGAGCATTATATGCTTTGGGTGTGGCTCGCAACCCGTTTGAGGGATTTTTTGAAAAAATATTTCCATTTTTGTATACTGATCCCTGTATCCACAGAAAAATGGTTAGTTTTTGAGTGAAACTACTCTGTTTTGACCTTCTTTGATCCTTGATTTTCTCCTCGCCATCCTTCGAGTACTCCGTCATATTGGTACCTCCACCCAGACTCCTTGTTCTAATAGATGCCTAGGCAATCACTAAGTAAAATATTTGTATATATGTTTGAAATTAGTCTTAATTTTTAGAAAATAGTTTCGAAAGGCTTTTTTAAAAAAAAAAGCTTTAGAAAATCTCTTCTATCATGTCATGTACTAGCTCGAAGAACGACTTCCTCTGGGTTTTGACTACATCCAACGGAGGATTTTCAAAACTCATCATCATTGTTGGTGGGTTCTTCAAATAGCTCTGCTATAGCTGGAGATTGAGTCTGCCTAGACTTTGTCGCAGCTAGTGATTTCTAAAGCTTGACATTGACCTATGGTGCTGGGGAATTGGAAATATATTCCAGTGTTTGGTGAAAATTTTGAGGCCTGCCTCAAAATTTCTGCCCCAGTTTCAAGTTGTTTGAGACGATCTCAACTCGAGAGGATCCAAAGTCTTTGTTAATTTGCGTTTTCTTTGTTTTTGGAAGATGATCTTCCTCTTGTAAATTTTCGAGATTCCTTCTAAAATATTCTGCCCCAGTTTATTAGTATTTGCGATGATCTTGGCTTGAAGAGATCTGAAGTCTTTGCTGATCTTTATTCTCTTTGTTGGATGATGATCTTCTCTTGTGAATTTTCAAGATTCCTTCTCGAAAATTCTGCCCCAGTTTCCATTTCTTAGGGTTATATGACCGAGCCATTGGGGCGCCTACATATCCCGTTGAAGCAGGAATCAGGTCAAATGTAGTTCAGGACTACGCTAGGGATATATATAAAATTTTAATGGGTTAACCGAAGCCGACATAGGCCGCCTATGTATCCCTTTCTTGGGAATTTAGGTCAAACATAGTTCGTACATAAAAAGAAAAGGATAAATTTTCCTAAGGGGTTGACCGAAGCCGACATAGGCCGTCTACATATCCCTTTCTTGGGAATTCAGGTCAAACGTAGTTTGTAAATAATGGGAAAGGAGTTCTAGGCAATCATAAATCAAATACAACCATAAAGGTGATTACAGATAAACCAAGGAAATGAAACTAAAACATCCTTCAAACATAGTACTGTTTTACCGCATTGGAATTGATTGGTTTGGTCTATTCTTGGCCATCAATCTCAGATAAAATCAGAGCTCCTCCGGATAGTACCTTGCAAACTATGTACAACCCTTTCCAGTTCAGAGTGAACTTACCCTTGTACTCTTCTTGGTGAGGGAATATGCGTTTGAGAACTAATTGCCCAACTTTGAATATTCAAGATCTTACCTTCTTGTTGAAGGCATGAATCATCCTGTGCTGATACAAATGACCATAACATACAACAACCATTCTTTTTTTATTAACCAATATGAGTCATAGCGAGCGCGAACCTATTCTTCGTTACTTAGTCTGGCTTTCTGAGTAATCCTTAGGGAAGGGATCTCAACCTCAGCGGGTATCACAACTTCATTCCCATAAATAAGTAGATAAGGAGTTGCCCCAGTGGAGGTTCAAACTATCGTCCAATACCCTAGCAAAGTGTAAGGCAACATCTCATGCCATGAACTATCATTTTCGACCATCTTTCTCAAGATCTTCTTGATGTTCTTATTGACCGCGTCCATGACTCCATTCATCTGTGGACGATATGCGGTCGAGTTGCGATGCACGATTTTGAACTAATCATAAATTTCATTCATCAAGTAACTATTCAAGTTTGCCCCGTTATCAGTAATGATCGATTCTGGCACTCCAAATCTGCAAATCAAGTTATTTTTGATGAAATTTGCAACAATTTTCTTGGTGACGGCTCTATATGAAGCACCTTCAATCCACTTAGAAAAGTAATCAATAGCAACCAAAATAAATGTATGCCCATTTAACGCCGGTGGCTCTATTGGCCTGATAACATCCATACCCCAAGCTACGAAAGGCCAAGGTGAACTCATTGCATAAAGCTCATGTGGAGGCATTCGGATCAAATCTCCATATATATAACATTTTGGGCACTTCTACACATATTTGCTACAATCATTTTCCGTAGTCATCCAAAAGTAACCATTTCTCAGGATCTTTCTAGCAAGGGCAAACCCGTTCATACGGGGTCCAGCAACTCCAGCGTGTACTTCCTATATTAATTTATTGGCTTCTGCAACGTTGATACATCTTAATAATCCTAAGTCTAGAGTCCTCCTAAAAAGTATTTCCCTACTTGGAAAATAATTCTTTGCCAAACGCTGGATTGTCTTCTTCTAATTGTTTCTAAATACCTTTTAATATCATAGTACCATGGATTTCCGTCAGGCTCCTTTTCAACATATGCACAATGCGCGGGTTGCTCCTTCAAGCTTATCTCTAAAGAATCAATGTAACTCTGATCTGGGTGATGAATCATAGAGGATATAGTGGCCAAAGTGTCAGCAAACTCATTCTGTATCCTTGGTATATGTCTAAAATCAACTTCCTTGAATCTTCCACATAATTCCTACACCAGCTCTACATAAGGAGTAATCTTGGAATTCTTTATCGCTCATTCTCCCCGTACCTGGTGAATCAGCAAATCTGAGTCTCCGATGACTAGAAGTTCATGAACACCCGTATCAAGTGCCAATTTGAGACCTAAGATTCAAGATTCATATTCGGCCATGTTATTGTTGCACGGGAAACGCAACTTAGTTGTCATCGGATAGTGATGGCCTATTTCAGACACCAAAATTGCTCTGAATCCCAAACCTTTGAAGTTGACTTCCCCATCAAAGAATAGCCTCCATCCGGGGTAAATTTCTGTGATGTCTTCTCCTACGAATAAAATCTCCTCATTCGGAAAGTAAGTTCGAAGTGGCTCATATTGATCATCAATAGGATTTTCTACCAAATGATTTACTAAGGCTTGCCCCCTGATTTCCTTTTGAGTTACATACACAATGTCGAACTCACTCAGCAACATTTGCCACTTAGCCTCAACTTTTGGGTGGCCCAGGTCAAAGCACAACACATCCTTTCTACAAGAGTGTAACGAGCCTCGTAGGGCATAAACTTTTTACTCAAGTCGTAGATAGCTTTCTCTTTCTTACCGGTCTCATCATGTTGCCCGAGGACACACCCGAAAGCATTTTCTGAGACTGACAGGTAAAACAACAAGCATATTATCCAATCTAGGAATGGGATGGTGATACTTTATCATAATTTTGGTGATGACTCGGCAGTCCACACACAAACGCCATGTTTCATCTTTCTTTGGCACCAATAACACCGGAACCGCACACGGTCTCATGCTTTCTTTGATGTACCCTTTGTTAAGAAGCTCCTCAACATGACGTTGAAGCTCCTTAGTGTCCATAGGGTTACTCCTATAAGCCGGTTTGTTTGGAAATTATGATCCCGACATAAGGTCAATTTGATGTTCAATTTCTCGGAGTGGGGGTAGCCTTTTAGAAAGTTCTTTGGAAAAGGTATCCTCATAGTTCTACAAAATAAGAGAAATAGAAGGAGAAATAGAAGAATTAGAGGGGTTAAGTGTTAAAACAATGAACCAATAGAATCATAGGTGTGTTCTCATCATGTTCCACAAAGAGTTCTTTCCTCCTATCCAACATCACCACATTACCCTTTCCCTTTGAAGTTGATGCACCCTCAGTTTCCTTTACTTCTCAACTCTTGGGTTCTCTCTTATTTTTTTCACTCTCGGGTTTCTTGCCCTTTTCCTTCAACTCTCTCATCTTTTGATACAATTCATTCACTTGTGATCGCAAGAGAGGGTGAAGTGTGACCTTTTGGCCATCCTTTTCAAGGGAGTAACGATTTTTCCTCCTGTCATGTTTGGTAGACCAATCATATTTCTAAGGTCTACCCAACAAAAAGTGACACGCTTGCATCGGAATCATATCATAAAGCACTTCTTCATGGTAGTTTCCCACCTTAAACCGAATCACACATTGCCTTGTGACTTTCAAATCACCACACTCTTTCAACCATTACAACTTGTAGGGACTATTATATGGAGTAGTAGGTAGTTTCAAGAAGTTCACCATAGTGATACTAGAAACATTTGCACAACTCCCACTATCTATCACCATAGTATACACACTACCCTTGAAAAGGCGCTTAGTATGGAATAGATTCTCCCTTTGGCTAAAATCATCTATTGCCTTACTAATCATAGATCGTCTTACCAAAAAAATTGGAACTAGACACTCTCCCTCTTGCGGGTAAGCATTTTCCCCATTATCTTCTTCATATAGCTCACTCTCAGATTTCTCTCCATTTTGAGGCTCGGCCTCATTCTCTTTAGTTTCAATACCTACCTCTTCTCTAAGGTAGTATAATCTTTCTTCCCTTAGGATCATATTTTGTCGGTTAGGACATTTATTGGCTTTATGTCCCCAACCTTGACACTTGAAATATTGGAACCTTTTAGGATTAGGATACTTGTTAACTTCTTACCTTGGAGGATATTTGTGGACTATTTTGGGCTTGGGCAGCCTTGCATTGGCAGGCCGGTCCTTGTTATTAGGCCAACCTGAGGAGGATTGATCCATATCCTTGTTTCTAGTCCAATTCGAGGGTGCTTGTCCCCTTGCCTTATATGTCGACCTCTCTTTAAGTTCTCTTTCTATCTCAAGTGCCACTTGAAAAATATTGTCAATGGTATCAAACTTGTGGAGAGTCAAGTGAGTAGAGACTTCCTTGTTCAACCTAACCTTGAACCTAAAGATGCCATGACCAACTTGTTCTCCCCGATGATCAAGCTTCAACATGAGTTTTTGGAACTCGTCATAGTAGGCCATAATACTTTGGCTCCCTTTCCTCAAATTATACAACTCGTAAAGGAGCTCATGTCTATATCTCTCGGGTAGGTATCTTTGTCTTATGATATACCTCAATCTAAACCAAGGTGGTGGTTTCCCAACAACCAATTCATTACCAAATCGCTTGACATATTTCCACCAAGTGTTAGTATAACCCTCAAAATGAGACAAGACATAGCAACTATTCTTTTCCTCAAAAAGTTCGTTGACTTGAAAGATTTTGTCACAAGATGATTCCCAATCAAGGTAGGCCTCGGAGTCACTTTCTCCTTTGAATATTGGAAGACTCAATTTGATGGTATTGATGCCTACATACCTCTCTTGGTGTAGGTTCACTTGTTGGTTCCATGGACCAACTCTTACCCCATGCCCTCGATATTCCCTTTGATCCATATAGTCTCCTTTTATATCCTTCTTCCTCATATAAGCATCATCATACACACCATACCCTGCATGTTTCTCCCTACCATATTCCTCAAAGTGGACGGGTTGGTTTTGGTTAAGTGGAACTTAGTTTGGAGGAATTGAATTTAGTGGTGGTGGTGGTGGTCTTTGGTTGAGTGGAGCTTGGAAGGGAGGGTTCAGATTTAGCGGAGGTAATTGACGACCAAGTCCTTCTTGTGGGACTTGAAAAAATTGTAAATGAAATGGCCGATTGAAGTTTTGGATTTGGGGGTAGGGAGTAGCTTAGATTGCGGCATTTAATGGTGGTCTTGGTGGATTGAACATTGGATGTGAGGTTTCGGGGGAAATGGTAGCGGAAGTGTTTTAGTCTTGTCCACTTGAAGAAATATGGTAGTATGGAGTAGTAGTAGGGAGGGAGTTCCTTTGACTCTCCATATGTTCCAACCGCCTACTCATGGTTGTCATTTCCTCTTTCAATGATGTTACATCCCCCTTCACCGAAGATACATCCGTTTCTAACTTCCCAATACTCACTTGCACTCTTTTTAAAGTTTGGTTGATGCCCTCAATAGAAGCCATGAGGATATTGGTATCATTGTTGCCCATGGTTTGGGAGGTCGTTCCCTCCATTGAAATGTACTTAAGAAAACACCTACAAAATAACAACAAGGTAGCTAAAAAATAACCTCGCCACCCTCTCATACTTTTGTTACCTCATACTTAGCTTCACAAGTATTGTAAGTTGGCTAGTAACCCGTGAGTATTCAAGTCATGAGTATGCTCTTGTCTGAAGTAGATTCTTGTTTGAAGACAAAGAATTCTCATTGAACTTGAACCAAGAGTTACAACTAATTCAAAAGATAAAAGCACTCAAGAAAACGTAGACACGAACAACAGATTCAAGGACTAATTGACAACCTAGTAGGAGTTTACTAGTTTGTTAATTAGTTCTAGGATCAATTAACACAACCAAGGATTAACAATTACAAACCAAGAACCCAAATTTAAGCTTAAAGTTGACGTGTGAACAATACAATGATGACATGGCAGTCCTTAATTGGCCTCTATTCTAGACAAATTTTATTCACCAATTTTGGAGTTTTTTTCAATTCACAATTTGGAATGGATGAGATTGGTATTGGTGGAGAAGCACAAGTCTTAGAGCCTTTTCAAATTCAAACTCAAAAGGTGAGACTTAACTTATACTACTTCCTCAAAACAAGGTCCTTCAAATATGTAAGTGTTGTTGAAAAGTGGTTGTCAAGTCTATGAGTGATGTGATCAAATCCTTTCAGCAACAAGCTTTACAACTCTATCTTCACCTTTTTTTAGATCTATTATGCACTTTATGTTGGTCAATATAGGAGAAGATGCAAAGAACACAAGAACACAATAACAAATTTTCAAGAACAACAACAATTCAACCAACGTCCCACTCCAAGCTTCAACAACAAGTCACAACATATGGCCAAACTTCATGTTCACAACAACAACATCAACTATATAAGCTTAAACTTTAAATTTAGACACTTTTAGTGTTGGTGAGCAAAAAACCAACACTAGACACTCTAGAAAAACAAAAGACTACTAGATCTAGTCACAACCTTCGGCCAAGACACTTCAAGAACACAATCACTTCTTGGCCAAGATTCAACAACACAATGCTACTACTTTTGGAAAGATCTTCCCAAGATTTGATTTTGTTGGAACAAAATCAAGCCTTGATATTTGATACCAAATGATACAAAAATCAGACAAAAACACAAGGATACAAGATTCAACAACAATATAGGATCAACAATTCCCACACGGCTTCACTAGAACAAGATGGACAACAACAAGATTACAACAAAATAGATAGATAGTTTGACATTCAATATCTAAACATCTAAGAACCCTAACATGTATCAAATGATAGGACCCTAAGATCAATAGATATCTACACCAAACTCTTACATGGACCAAGAGAAAATCAAGATCCTCAAAACTCAAGTTTTTAGCCAAAGAACAACATAAGTGAACTACACTAGTTCTAGTTTAGGGCAGCTTATAAGAATAGAGAGAGAGTGAAGTCTAAAAATACTATAAGTCTTGAATAAATTATACTAATGAAATAATGAACAAAAATAACCCTAATATATTCTATTTATATTACATCATAAAATAAGTGGCAAATGGCCATTTTGTCCTTGTTCTTTAGAGTGTAAGTTTATTACACTTCAAAGTCCCTCTTCATACTTCAAAATATGTAGTCCCTTAGATGGATTTATAACACACTCACACACGTCCATATTCATGAACATGCCTTGGAGTTTTTGTAACTCCCGAGCTTGACTATGTGTGAATGGTCATGAGCTTAGTGTACCCGTATCACACAGTTTCATTTTACAGAACTAGTGACTCTCCAGTATGATATATATCAGCCTTTGCTCTATTTGGAAGATTCACCTTATCATATCCTTCTCTAACTACTTTACATGTTATGAAAAACACATTATTATTTGATGTAATGTGATGAGTAACACCAGAATCTACTACCCACTCTTATTGCTTAACATGAGAAAATAGACATGTAGTTAAACCTGACATATTAGAATGTTTCACCTCTTTTTGGTCCTTGTTAAAAAGCTCCATAATCTCCTTGTACTCTTCATCAGTGAAAGCTTGACCTTTGTCTATTAATACATTATTGATTTCTTTGTGACCACCTTGACTAGTTGAAGTATTTGCACTTGCATCTCAACCATTAATTTTTCATTGAAATTATTAGATGGAAATTCAGTGTTAACTTGACCTGTATATTGACTCCAAGGATAACTAGGAGCATTGAACCTTCCAGTGTCCTGATTACCATATCCATGTGCAAGATTGTGATACATGAATCCCTTTGGACTCCCATTATTGTAATTCTCTTTCCTCCTTGATTTCCAGTCAGTAGGATAGCCTATCAACTTGTAACAATTCTCTCCTGTATGTCCAGTGAAGCGACAGTAGTCATACTTCTTCCCTTTGTAATTCTGATTTGTATGACTCATTTTTTATCCTCTATTCACCTGTATTGTAATAGGGTCTGACTTCTCACTTATGATAGATGAACAAGAAAGTTGTTGCAACTCATTTTCTACTATCATAGCATATGCCTGATTCAGAGAAGGTGTGACTGTAATGCCCCATCAAAGAACAGCCTCCATCCGGGGTAAATTTTTATGATGTCTTCTCCTACGAATAAAATATCCTCATTCGGGAAGTATGTTCGAAGTGGCTCATATTCATCATCAATAGGATTTTCTGCCAAATGATCTACTAAGGCTTGCCCCCTGATTTCGTTTTGAGTTACATACACAATGTCGAACTCACTCAGCAATATTTGCCACTTAGCCAACTTCCCTGTAGGCATGACTTATTGGAATATATACTTCAATGGATCCATTCTGGAAATGAGATATGTTGTATATGAGGATAGATAATGCCTCAACTTTTGGGTAGCCCAGGTCAAAGCACAACACATCCTTTCTACAAGAGTGTAACGAGCCTCGTAGGGCATAAAATTTTTACTCAAGCAGTTGATAGCTTTCTCTTTCTTACCGATGTCATCAAGTTGCCCTAGGACACACCCGAAAGCATTTTCTGAGACTGACAGGTAAAGCAACAAGCATATTATCCAATCTAGGAATGGGATGGTGATACTTTATCATAATTTTGGTGATGACTCGGCAGTCGACACACATACGCCATGTTTCATCTTTCTTTGGCACTAATAACACCGGAACTGCACACGGTCTCATGCTCTCTTTGATGTACCCTTTGGTAAGAAGCTCCTCAACTTGACGTTGAAGCTCCATAGTGTCTGTAGGGTTACTCCTATAAGCCGATTTGTTTGGAAATTATGATCCCGACATAAGGTCAATTTGATGTTCAATTTCTCGGAGTGGGGGTAGCCCTTTAGAAAGTTCTTTAGGAAAGGCATCCTCATAGTCCTGAAAAATAAGAGAAATAGAAGGAGAAATAGAAGAATTAGAGGGGTTAAGTGTTAAAAAAATGAGCCAATAGAAGCATAGGTGTGTTCTCATCATGTTCCACAAAGAGTTCTTTCCTCCTATCCAATATCACCACATTACCCTTTCCCTTTGAAGTTGATGCACCCTCAGTTTCCTTTACTTCTCAACTCTCGGGTTCTCTCTTATTTTTTTCACTCTCGGGTTTCTTGACCTTTTCCTTCAACTCTCTCATCTTTTGATACAATTCATTCACTTGTGATCGCAAGAGAGGGTGAAGTGTGACCTTTTGGCCATCCTTCTCAAGGGAGTACCGATTGTTCCTCCCGTCATGTTTGGTAGACCAATCATATTGCTAAGGTCTACCCAACAACAAGTGACACGCTTGCATCGAAATCATATCATAAAGCACTTCTTCATGGTAGTTTACCACCTTAAACCGAATCACACATTGCCTTGTGACTTTCAATTCACCATACTCTTTCAACCATTGCAACTTGTAGGGACTAGTATATGGAGTAGTAGGTAGTTTCAAGAAGTTCACCATAGTGACACTAGCAATATTTGCACAACTCCCACTATCTATCACCATAGTATACTCACTACCCTTGAAAAGCTGCTTAGTATGGAATAGATTCTCCCTTTGGCTAAAATCATCTATTGCCTTACTAATCATAGATCGTCTTGCCAAAAAATTTGGAACTACACACTCTCCCTCTTGCGGGTAAGCATCTTCCCTATTATATTTTTCATATAGCGCACTCTCAGCTTTCTCTCTATTTTGAGGCTCGGCCACATTCTCTTTAGTTTCAATACCCACCTCTTCTCAGAGGTAGTATAATCTTTCTTCTCTTAGGATCACATTTTTTCGGTTAGAACATTCATTGGCTTTATGTCCCCAACCTTGACACTTGAAATATTGGAACCTTTTAGGATTAGGATACTTGTTAACTTCTTACCTTGGAGGATATTTGTGGACTGTTTTGGGCTTGGGCAACCTTGCATTGGCAGGTCGGTCCTTGTTCGTAGGCCAACCTGAGGAGGATTGATCCATATCCTTGTTTCTAGGCCAATCCGAGGGTGCTTTTCCCCTTGCCTTATATGTCGACCTCTCTTTAAGTTCTCTTTCTATCTCAAGTGCCACTTGAAAAATGTTGTCAATGGTATCAAACTTGTGGAGAGTCAAGTGAGTGGAGACTTCCTTGTTCAGCCTAACCTTGAACCTAAAGATGTCATGAACAACTTGTTCTCCCCGATGATCAAGCTTCAAAATGAGTTGTTGGAACTCTTCATAGTAGGCCATAACACTTTTTCACCCTTTCCTCAAATTATACAACTTGGAAAGGAGCTCATGTCTATATCTCTCGGGTAGGTATCTTTGTCTTATGATATACCTAAATCTAAACCAAGGTGGTGGTTTCCCATCAACCAATTCATTACAAAATCGCTTGACATATTTCCACCAAGTGTTAGTATAACCCTCAAAATGAGAAAAGACATAGCAACTGTTCTTTTCCTCAAAAAGTTCATTGACTTGAAAGATTTTGTCACAAGATGATTCCCAAGCAAGGTAGTCCTCGGAGTCACTTTCTCCTTTGAATATTGGAAGACTCAATTTGATGGTATTGATGCCTACATACCTCTCTTGGTGTAGGTTCACTTGTTGGTTCCATGGACCAATTCTTACCTCATGCCCTCAGTATTCCCTTTGATCCATACAGCCTTCTTTCATCTCCTCCTTCCTTATATAAGCATCAGCATACACTTCATACCCTTCATGTTTCTCCCTACCATATTTCTCAAAGTGGACGGGTTGGTTTTGGTTAAGTGGAACTTAGTTTGGAGGAATTGAATTTAGTGGTGGTGGTGGTGGTCTTTGGTTGAGTGGAGCTTGGAAGGGAGGGTTCAGATTTAGCGGAGGTAATTGACGACCAAGTCCTTCTTGTGGGACTTGAAAAGATTGTAAATGAATTGTCCGATTGAAGACTTGGATTGGGGGTAGGGAGTATTTTAGATTGCGGCATTTAGTGGTGGTCTTGATGGATTGAACATTGGATGTGAGGTTTCGGGGGAAATGGTAGCGGATGTGTTTTGGTCTTGTCCACTTGAAGAAATATGGTAGTGTGGAGTAGTAGTAGGGAGGGAGTTCCTTTGACTCTCCATATGTTCCAACCGCCTACTCATGGTTGTCATTTCCCCTTTCAATGATGTTACATCCCCCTTCACCGAAGATACATCCGTTTCTAACTTCCCAATACTCACTTGCACTCTTTTTAAAGTTTGGTTGAGGCCCTCAATAGAAGCCATGAGGATATTGGTATCATTGTTGCCCATGGTTTGGGAGGTCGTTCCCTCCATTGCAATATACCTAAGAAAACACCTACAAAACAACAACAAGGTAGTTATAAAATAACCTCGCCACCCTCTCATACTTTGGTTACCTCACACTTAGCTCCACAAGTGTTGTAAGTTGGCTAGTAACCCATGAGTATTCAAGGCATGAGTATGCTCTTGTCTGAAGTAGATTCTTGTTTGAAGACAAAGAATTCTCATTGAACTTGAACCAAGAGTTACAACTAATTCAAAAGATAAAAGCACTCAAGAAAACGTAGAAACGTATAACAGATTCAAGGACTAATTGACAACCTAGTAGGAGTTTACTAGTTTGTTAATTAGTTCTAGGATCAATTAACACAACCAAGGATCAACAATTATAAACCAAGAACCCAAATTTAAGCTTAAAGTTGACGTGTGAACAATACAATGATGACATGGCAGTCCTTAATTGGCCTCTATTCTAAACAAATTTTATTCACCAATTTTGGAGTTTTTTTCAATTCACAATTTGGAATGGATGAGATTGGTATTGGAGGAGAAGCACAAGTCTTAGAGCCTTTTCAAATTCAAACTCAAAAGGTTAGACTTGACTTATACTACTTCCTCAAAACAAGGTTCTTCAAATATGGAAGTGCGGTTGAAAAGTGGTTGTCAAGTCTATGAGTGATGTGATCAAATTCTTTCACCAACAAGCTTTACAACTCTATCTTCACCTTTTTTTAGATCTATTATGCACTTTATGTTGGTCAATATAGGAGAAGATACGAAGAACACAATAACAAATTTTCAAGAACAACAACAATGCAACCAACGTCCCACTCCAAGCTTCAACAACAAGTCACAACATATGGCCAAACTTCATGTTCACAACCACAACATCAACTATATATGCTTAAACTTTAAATGTAGACATTTTTAGTGTTGGAAAGCACAAGACTAACACTAGACACTCTAGACAAACAAAATACTACTAGATCTAGTCACAACCTTCGGCCAAGATACTTCAAGAACAAAATCACTTCTTGGCCAAGATTCAACAACACAATGTTACTACTTTTTGAAAGATCTTCCTAAGATTTTATTTTGTTGGAACAAAATCAAGCCTTGATATTTGATACCAAATGATACAAAAATAAGACAAAAACACTAGGATACAAGATTCAACAACAATATAGGATAAACAATTCCCACACGGCTTCACTAGAACAAGATGGACAACAACAAGATTACAACAAAATAGATAGATAGTTTGACATTCAATATCTAAACATCTAAGAACCCTAACATGTATCAAATGATAGGACCCTAAGATCAATAGATATCTACACCAAACTCTTACATGGACCAAGAGAAAATCAAGATCCTCAAAACTCAAGTTTTTAGCCAAAGAACAACATAAGTGAACTACACTAGTTCTAGTTTAAGGAAGCTCACAAGAATAGAGAGAGAGTGAAGTCTAAAAATACCATAAGTCTTGAATCAATTATACTAAT
Source organism: Capsicum pubescens (assembly GCA_030864215.1). Classification (NCBI taxonomy): domain Eukaryota; kingdom Viridiplantae; phylum Streptophyta; class Magnoliopsida; order Solanales; family Solanaceae; genus Capsicum; species Capsicum pubescens. The sequence continues at coordinate 116,764,953 of CM061539.1, forward strand.
GAATTAATGACCAAAAATAACCCTTATATGTTCTATTTATATTACATCATAAAATAAGTGGCAAATGACCATTTTGTCCTTGTTCTTTAGAGTGTAAGTTTATTACACTTCAAAGTCCCTCTTCATACTTCAAAATATGTAGTCCCTTAGATGGATTTATAACACACTCCAACACGTCCATATTCATGAACATGCCTTGGAGTTTTTGTAACTCCCGAGCTTGACTATGAGTGAATTGTCTTGAGCTTAGTGTACCCATATCACACAGTTTTATTTTACAAAACTAGTGACTCTCCAGTATGATATATATCAGCCTTTGCTCTATTTGGAAGATTCACCTTATCATATCCTGCTCTAACTACTTTACTTGTTATGAAAAACACATTATTATTTGATGTAATGTGATGAGTAACACCAGAATATACTACCCAGTCTTATTGCTTAACATGAGAAAATAGACAGGTAGTTAAACCTGACATATTAGAATGTTTCACTTCTTGTTGGTCCTTGTTAAAAAGCTCCATAATCTCCTTGTACTCTTCATCAGTGAAAGCTTGACCTTTGTCTATTATTGCATTATTGATTTCTTTGTGACCACCTTGACTATTTGAAGCATTTGCACTTGCATCTCAACCATTAATTTTTCATTGAAATTATTAGATGGAAATTCAGTGTTAACTTGACCTGTATATTGACTCCAAGGATGCCTAGGAGCATTGATCCTTCCAGTGTCCTGATTACCATATCCATGTGCAAGATTGTGATACATGAATCCCTTTGGACTCCCATTATTGTAATTCACTTTCCTCCTTGATTTCCAGTCAGTAGGATAGCCTATCAACTTGTAACAATTCTCTCTTGTATGTCCAGTAAAGCGACAGTAGTCATACTTCTTCCCTTTTTAATTCTGATTTGTATGACTCATTTTTATCCTCTATTCACCTGTATTGTAATAGGGTCTGACTTCTCACTTATGATAGATGAACAAGAAAGTTGTTGCAACTCATTTTCTGCTATCATAGCATATGCCTGATTCAGAGAAGGTGTGACTGTAATGCCCCAAGGACCTATCCAGAGACGTCACACGGTTCTTAAGGCCACACGTGACCTCAATCTAACCCTCTAAGCCTGTCATCACTTTCAGAACTCACTATAATACTAATTATTTTAAAATACGGAAGAATGATCATGTCATGAGCATACTGTGATACGAAGAAATATTGTCCTGTACAAATAAAATACTGAAAGTTCTATACATACTGGTACTCTAGACTCACAAAGCCTCTATTACAAAAGACTGAGGAGCTATTGGGACAGATCCCCAACTGACTCGCCTGAACTGAAAAGAAACAACCATCTACTATCATGGAAAAAATCAGGGGCATAGGTCTTGGAACCATGAGGACTAAGAAACAGTAAGAATATAGATGGAGGTACTCAAAGATCACTGACGCTGCTGAGACTGAGCACCTGAACCTACATCATGAGAAAATGTAAAACATAGAAGAGTATGGGAATCAGTACTTGGGATTATACTGAGTATGTGGGGGTGTATGCAACACTTTTAAACAATATCATAAATGTAAAATAAAGTCATGCATGCCGACAATAATGACTCTCTTCGCTTGAATTTCCTGAAATATAATTTCCATAAATCATCGATAATAACACATGTTTCAAGAATCTCATAAATCATTGGACTCACCTCAAACTCAATAACTCATGACTTAGAGTGACTCGGTAACTCAAGAAACTTAGACTATTATGGACTTGGGAGTTTCTTATAACCAACATAAATCATGTGAGCCGCATAGAGTCAAACGTTTTGCCCTCCTGAGGAAGGAACCCCACATTGGCGGGAGCGTTATACTCCTTCCAGGGAGTATAACCTAAAACTCATCTCTGTGATCACAAACACGGCTATTTAGCCCTCAAATCTCAATCCTATGGTGGCACGTAGTTCTGGGGAAGTAGGATGCGTTGAACCCACACTTTCCACTCGGTGCTAAATACTCCTCCCAGACTCAGCTCAGAACGCATTAAGAAATCCACCTTAATCAACTCAAGGGTCTATCATGAAGATCAAATCATAAATATATCTCATCTGTAAATCATAAACAACTTGTGGATTCCTAACTCGACTCAAACTCAAAACAGTCTTTCACAACATCAAGTACACTTGCTTATCAAATCGTATCATGTATCAAAAGCTTTGAGAAAATGTCATAGGACTCATTCTTGACTCTCAATCTCAATATCAATAAATATATTCAATACTCAAATTTTTCATGGAAAAAGCATAACTCATGACACTTGTCTTAAATCACTTAGAAATCATCAATACAGAATAACAATATACAACTCATGGCATAAGTTCTCAATTTAAGAAACATGATGGTAAAATAATCATAAATATCAGACTTATTCAACTCAAATCTCATAAATCATAAATAAAGAAATTTGAGTGTAAACCCACTTGCAAGGATCATGAAATTTCAATAGTAAGAATCAATTCTTTGGGCACAAGAATGAAAGGATATTCTTGTTCAAGCCCCACATACCTTGGATTATAATTCAGGATGAATAAACTTGCTATAGACTTCTTTTCCCACTTCTTCAGTTAGAGATCTTAGTGTTCTTGACATGGAAGTTTTAAATCTAGAACTAATTTGTGAAAACCATGGCTTGATGTTGAGATGCTTAGACAAGAATTGGATTGAATTTTGGAGAGAAACCCTAGAATTTTGGAGAAGATGGAAGAGAAAATAAGGATTTTCTCCCTCACTTGTATATATATGAAGGGTAAGGACGGGTAGAAAAGACCAAAATACCCTTGAGCAAATTCTAGAACTGGAGCCCGATTATTGGTCCTGGAGTAACGCGCCAGGATCGCGGTCCTTCACTGGAATTGGACAATTGGAAAATTGCTCATTGGCACGATGCGGTGAAGTCGCATTTGCCACCTTGGTCGTGACCTGAAAAGGCACCGCGATGCGGTGGAATCGCGTTAGAGTACTGGAATTTGACAATCCTAATATTGGGCCTTGGCGTGACGCGCCAACATCGCCGAGGCTCACTGAAAAAAGACAAGTACCATTTTGGCTGGCCCCGCAACGCGCTAAAGTGCCAGGTGGAACACTGTCTCACTAAAATGGCTCTCACACTTCACCCGAGTGTCGGATTTGGGCGAATTTGGAATCGATGGAAAGCTTATTCAATGCTCTACATTGAAAAAAAGTAGAAATTACAGAAATACAACATGGCATAAACATAAATCACTTTGGAAGTCATCCATATTCACTCAAAAGGCAGATTTAAGCTTAAGAAATGATCGGGGTATTACAATATCTCCTCCTTGAAAATATTCGTCCTCGAATATTGCTACTTAGTCTCAAGATCAAAGAGGAAACTGGAAATACTTTATGGGAACCATTTTCTCAACCGACTTACTTCACCCTAGATTTTTGAGTACTTCATAGAATGCATGAATCATAGAATGGATAGCTATACAACTGAATACGCTGGATTAGAAAGAAACTGAATTAAGGAAGAATGATACCTTCGTCTTGGTTTGAACTCGCAGAGAAGATATGAGGATACTTAACACGCATATCTTCTTCTGATTCCCAAGTAGCACCCTCTATTGATTGATTTCGCCATAGAACTTTAACCAAGGAAACTTTCTTGTTCCTTAGTCTACGGACTTGATAATCTAGGATCTCGACCGGAACTTCATCATAAGAAAGACTATCCTGAACATCTAAGCTCACTGATGGTTCAACCACAACAGAATCACCAATGTGCTTCTTGAGTATAGAAACGTGAAAGACAGGGTGGATAGCTGACAACTCTGCAGGCAACTCAATCTCATAAGCTGCATTTTCTTAACTCAACTCAACATATCGGGGACTAAGCTTCCTTCTCTTTCCAAATCTTTTCACCTATTTCATGGGTGAAATCTTCAAGTGCACCAAATCATCAACCTCAAACTCAAGAGCTCTTCTTCTCACATCTGCATATGACTTCTGACGACTCTGGGCTGCCTTCAACCTATCCCGAATCAACTTAACTTTCTCCATGTCCTCAAATACAACATCAGGTCTAATCACAGCAGCCTCACCCACTTCGAACCAACCTATGGGTGATCTACATCTTCTTTCATACAAAGCCTCAAATGGAGCCATTCCAATGCTAGCATGAAAACTGTTGTTATAAGCAAATTAAACCAATGACAAATTCTCATCCCAACTTCCTTTAAAATAAAGAACACATGACCTCAACATATCCTTCAAAGTCTGGATAGTCCTCTCAGCCTGACCATCTGTCTGCGGATGAAAAGCGGAGCTAAGACGAACTTGGGTGCCAAGACCCTTCTGAAAGGCTCTCCAAAACTTAGAAGTAAATTGAGTACCTCTATCGAAGATGATAGACAACAGAACTCCATGCAACCTGACTAACTCCCGAATGTACAACTTAGCATAGTCCTCAGTGGTGAAAGATGTATGTACTGGCAGGAAATGTGCTGACTTAGTCAACCTGTCTACAACGACCTAAATAGAATCATGATGACGACGAGAGAGAGGTAAACTAGTCAGGAAATCCATATTCACTTCCTTCCACTTCCAAGTAGAAATGTCAAATTCTTGCATCATTCCACCGGGTCTTTGGTGTTCTATCTTAACCTGTTGGCAAGTTACACACTTATCTACGAATTTCTCTATATCCTTTTTCATACCATTCCACCGATGGATTTCCCACAAATTGCGGTACAACTTGGTAGCACCGGGATGAATAGAATACCATACGCCATGCGCTTCGGCCATAATTATCTGCCTCAGATCATCAACCTCAGGAACACACAATCTATTCTGAAGCCTTAATACACCATCTCCTCCTTGGGAGAAAACCCCCATCTTTTGGTCTTTAACTGACCCTTTCAGTTTGACCAAATGAGAATCCATATCCTACTTCTCCTTCACTTCCAAAACTAGAGAAGACTCGGAATTACTTTGAACCCAAACATTACCCTCAGCTGAATCAAGAAATCTAACGCCCAACCTAGCCAAATGATGTACTTCACAAACCAATCCCTTTTTATCGTTCTCTACATGCGTCACACTACCCATGGATGATCTGCTAAGGGCATTTTCCACTATATTGGCCTTGCCCGGGTGATACAACACGCTCATATCATAGTCCTTCAGCAATTCTAACCATCGTCTCTGTCGTAGGTTCAACTCTCTCTGAGTGAACACATATTGCAAACTCTTGTGATTCGTAAAGACATCAACATGAACACTGTACAAGTAATGTCTCTAGATTTTTAAGGCAAAAACTACTACAGCTAGCTTAAGATCATGGGTTGGGTAATTCTTCTCATGAGGTTTCAACTGTCGGGAGGCATAGGCTATAATATTACCCTTTTGCATCAATACGCAACCCAACCCAACTTTAGAAGGATCACAATGCACCACAAAATCATTTACACCATTAGGCAGGGTCATCACAGGGGTTGAAGTGAGTCGAGTCTTCAACTCCTGAAAACTCTTCTCGTAAGAATTTGACCACTGGAATTTAACTTTTTTTTAGGTTAACTGGGTCAAAGGAGCAGCAATGGAGGAGAAACCTTCAACAAAACAACGATAGTAACCAGCTAGACCCAATAAACTCCTAATATTAGATGGGGAAATAGGTCTAGGCCAATTTTTCACAGCTTCTACCTTTTGAGGATCAACTCGAATACCTTCAGAAGAAACAATATGACCAAAAAAGGAAACTGACCTTAGCCAAAATTCACACTTGCTAAATTTGGCAAACAACTGATTATCTCTAAGGGTCTACAAGACAATTCAGAGTTGATCTGCAGGGTCATTTTCATTTTGGATGTTTACAAGGATGTCATCTATGAACACAATAAAAAATATATCGAAGTACTGTCTGAACACCCGATTCATAAGGTCCATAAAAGTTGCTGGGGAATTAGTTAGCCCGAAGGACATGACCAAGAATTCAAAATGACCATAACGGGTGCGAAAAGTTGTCTTTGGAATATCACACTCTCTGACTTTAAGTTGGTGATAACCGGATCTCAAATCTATTTTCGAGAAATAACTGACGCCTTGCAGCTGATCAAATAGGTCATCAATTCTAGGAAGAGGGTACTTGTTCTTGACTGTGACGTTGTTGAGCTGACGATAGTCTATGAACATACGCAATGAACCATCGTTATTTGGCACGAATAAAATGGGTGCGCCCCAAGGAGACACACTGGGCATTATAAAACCCTTATCAAGGAGATTTTTGAGTTTCTCCTTCAACTCCTTAAGTTCTGCGGGGCCCATACGATATGGAGGAATAGAAATAGGCTGCATATCAAGAAGAAAATCAATCCTAAATTCTATCTCTCTATCAGGAGGTACCCCTTGGAGATCTTCCTGGAAAATATCAAGAAACTCATTGACAATACTCATAGACTGAATAGTCGGAGTCTCGGACTTAGTGACTTTAAATCGAACCAAATGCTAGTTACAGCCCTTGGATATCAATTTCCTGGCCTTAAGGTAAAATATAAAATGACTCTTGGGAGCTACGGAACATTTGGACCACTCAAAAACTGGCTCATTGGGAAAATAAAACTTGACTACATGGGTACGACACTCTATCGACGCATAACAAGAATGAAGCCAATCCATACCCAGAATAATGTCAAAATCAACCATGTCTAGCTCGATCAAGTTTGCAAACATGATTCTATTAAGGACAGTGATAAGGCACTTCTTATACATTGGTTGGTAACAACAGATTCACCTACTGGGGTAGAAACTAGAAAAGGCTCAGGAATCTTTTCAACACTGATTTCAAAATTCACAGCCACCAACGGAGTCACATAAGAAAGACTTGACCCAGGATCCATCAACACATACACATTGAAATGAAATACACTGAGCGTACCAGTAACAAAATCTAGTGAATCCTCCTGCTCCTGGCAGGGTGGTATAGCATAAAACCGATTCTGGCGCTGACCACTTGCAGTACTAGACGAGGCACCCTGAGGAGGATTAGGATGAACTAAAGGGGCTAGAGCACTAATATCCTGACTCTGGGGATGAATATCACGACTCCCCTTTCTAGCGTATGGGCAATCCCTGAATCTGTGGCCAAACTTACCGCAACCAAAACAACCCCTCCGATCGACTAAGCACTAACCAGGATGGTCCCTACCGCACTTTGGACATGGGGGAGGATGAGGTCTATTACTAATACTGTCCTGGGACCTGTACATAGTAGGCCTATTACCCTGCTCCTGCCTAATTCTGAATGCGGGAGCACTAGTTGATGAAGGCGATGGCACAAGAGAATGGTTCTGGGACTGAGGGCGATTCCCTCCAAAAAATCTAGTCTGACCATACCCCTGTTGCTCTGATCTAACTCTCTTATTTTCCCTTACTCTATCCCTCTCATTCACCTTGTCCACTTCAATCTGCTGAGCATGAATCATTAGTCTTGAAAGGTCTATGTCCCTATTAAGCATAGCGGATCTACACACTTTCACAATATAACCAGATACACCAGCCAAAAACATACTCATACTAGTTCTAGAATCAGCCATCATATCGGGAGCATACTTAGATAACTGGTTGAACTTATGACAATACTCCTTAACTGTCATGGGGACCTATCTCAAGTTCATAAATTCTTCTATTTCGCTTTCCTCATCTTTGAGGGAAAGAATCTATCTAAGAACGTGTCCTGGAACAACTGCCAAGTCATGGGAGCGGCATTCTCCCCTCTACTCTTCCTCCACATCTCCACCCAATCATAAGCAACATCTTTCAAGCGATGGAAAGCTAGCTCTACACTTTCTTCCTCCGTTACATGCATAATTTTGGTGATCTTTTTCACCTCATCAAGATACATTTGTGGGTCTTCGCCTGTCTTTGACCCATAAAACTCTGGCGGATTCATCCTCATAAAATCACGAACCCAAGATGCCGCTGAATTACCTTTCTGCAGAGGTGGAACTGCGGCATAAACATAGGTCTGAGCATTGGCGCTAATAGCCTGGACTAGCGCTTGAAAAGATGCCTGGAACTCAGCGTAGGATATGGTCTCGTGTAAAGTATTAATGGGTTGAGGTCGTTCGTTGTTTCTACAAGCTCTACGAGGAGACATCTTTTGTCATAATAAAGCACGAATTAATAGCAGAGAGAAACAATTGTAGGCACGATAGACTTTTGAAGAAAGAAACAACTTTTACTAAAATGTCCCATAGCATCTTTCTCATAGATGTGGCGTGCTACACACCGATGATCAAGACTCTACGTAACGCGGCTCGTCAGACTCCCTAGGACTCTTCAAACCTTAGGCTTTGATACCAAGCTTGTAATGCCCCGAGGACCTATCCCGAGATGTCACACGGTGCTTAAGGCCACACTTGGCCTCAAGCTAACACTCTAAGCATGTCATCACTTTCATAACTCACTATAACACTAATCATTTTAAAATAGGGAAGAATAATCATGTCATGAGCATACTGTGATACGAAGAAATACTGTCCTGTACAAACAAAATACTAAAAGTTCTGTACATACTGGTACTCTAGTCTGACAAAGCCTCTACTATAAAAGACTGAGGAGCCATTAGGACAGATCCCCAACTAACTCACCTGAACTAAAAAGAAACAACCATCTACTATCTTGGCAAAAATCAGGGACATAGGTCCTCAAATCATGAGGACTTAGAAACTATAAGAATGTAGATGGAGGTACTCAAATATCACTGTCACTGCTGAGATTAAGAACTTGAATCTACATCACGAGAAAATGTAAAACATAGAAGAGTATGGGAATCAATACTTGGGATTGTACTGAGTATGTGGAGGTGTATGCAACACTTTTAAACAATATCATAAATGTAAAATAAAGTCATGCATGCCAATAATAATGACTCTCTTCGCTTGAATTTCCTGAAACATAATTTTCATAAATCATCGATAATAACACATGCTTCAAAAATCTCATAAATCATTGGACTCAACTCAAACTCTTTAACTCATGACTTAGAGTGACTCGGTAACTCAAGAAACTTAGACTATTATGGACTTGGGAGTTTCTTATAACCGACATAAACCATGTATGCCGCATGAATTCCAACATTTTGCCCTCCTAAGGAAGGAACCCCACATTGGCGGGAGCGTTATACTCTTGCCAAGGAGTATAACCTCAAACTCATCTCTGTGATCACAAACTCGGCTCTTTGGCCCTCAAATCTCAATCCTATGATGGTACGTAGTTCTGGAGAAGTAGGATGCGCTGAACCCATACTTCCCACTCGGTGCTAAATACTCCTCCCAGACTCAGCTCAGAACGCATTAGAAATCCACCTTAATCAACTCAAGGGTCTATCATGAAGACCAAATCATAAATATATCTCATCTGTAAATCATAAACAACTTGTGGATTCCTAACTCGACTCAAACTCAAAACATTCTTTCCCAACATCAAGTACACTTGCTAATCAAATCGTATCACGTATCAAAAGCTTCGAGAAAATGTCATAGGACTTTTTCTTGACTCTCAAGCTCAATATCAATAAATATATTCAATACTCAAACTTTTCATGGAAAAAGCATAACTCATGACACTTGTCTTAAATCACTTAGAAATCATCAATACAGAATAACAATATACAACTCATTGCATAAGTTCTCAATTTAAGAAATGTAATGGTAAAATAATCATAAATATCAAACTTATTCAACTCAAATCTCATAAATCATAAATAAAGAAATTTGGGTGTAAACCCACTTGCAAGGATCATGAAAATCCAATAGTAAAAATCAATTCTTTGGGCACAGGAATGAAAGAATATTCTTGTTCAAGCCCCACATACCTTGGATTATAATTCAGGATGAATAAACTTGCTATAGACTTCTTTTCCCACTTCTTGAGTTAGAGATCTTAGTGTTCTTGACTTGGAAGTTTTAAATCTAGAACTAATTTGTGAAAACCATGGCTTGATGTTGAGATGCTTAGACAAGAGTTAGATTGAATTTTGGAGAGAAACCCTAGAATTTTGGAGAAGATGGAAGAGGAAATGAGGATTTTCTCCCTCACTTGTATATATATAAAGGGTAAGGACGGGTGGAAAAGACCAAAATACCCTTGAGCAAATTCTAGAACTGGAGCTCGATTTTTGGCCCTGGCACGACGCGCCAGGATCGCGGTCCTTCACTGGAATTGGACAATTGGGAAACTACTCAGTGGCGCGATGCGGTGAAGTCACATTTGCCACCTTGGTCGCGACCTGGAAGGGCACCGCAACTCGGATAATTAATGAATGTTTACATAGTATCAGAGCTCCATCTTGATCATGAAGTTTGAGAAGAAGTCTATGGAGTGTAGATATCCATTGTGGTAGAGTTTTTGATCTTTGTTGTTAGTTCAATTTTTCAGATTACAGCTCTTAGTTTGTACTCTAAATTGCTATACTAGATCTATCTCTGTTTTCAACTGACTTATGTATGATACTATAAGAAAGTGAGATAGTTGTTAGTAGATTTTGATTCCTATATCTAGTATCTTGATTGCTGATGTGTGAAAATGGTACCTAAAATATATCCAAGTGATCCTTTATTCACAGGCACATTAGATGTGTCTGGAGCTACTTTGATTCCAGTCAAGCTTGTGGGATCTAAGAATTATAGTGTGTGGAGTAGATCAATGAGGATTGCACTATTGGGAAAAAAGAAATTTGGATTTGTAACTGATGTGTGCAATAAGGAGATCCACATAGAGGAGCTGCATGAACAATCAAAGACCTGTAATGCCATAGTGTTGTCATGGTTAATGGGCTAAGTGAGCTAAGAGTTGTTAAATGGGATTGTACATGCCATAAATGCTTGAGAGGTGTGGGAAGTTATGAAGAAAAGGTTTGAAAAAGTGAATTGAATGAGGTTATACCAATTACACATAAAAATCAACATTGTTGTAAGGTACCGATTCAATAGCTACTTACTTTACTAAACTGAAGTGTTTGTGAAATGAGTATGATGCAGTGATCCCCGCTCCTTCATGTGATAGTACAAGGTTTAAAGGTTATGCATATCATCTTGCTGAAATAAGGTTGAAACAGTTTCAAGGTGGATTGAATGATTCATATGACTAGCCTAAGAGACATATTCTATTAAAAGGAATCATTGTAATACCCCGATCGTTTCTTAAGCCTAAATCCGCCTTTTGAGTGAATATGGATGACTTCCAAAGTGATTGATGTTTATACCATGTTGTATTTCTCTAATTTCTACTTTTCTTCCATGTATAGCATTGAATAAGCTTTCCATCGATACCAAATTCGCCTAAATCAGACACTCAGGTAAAGAGTTAGAGCCATTATAGTAAGACAGTGTACCACCTAACACTTTAGCGCATCGCGGGGCCAGCCAAAATGGCAATTATCTTTTTTCAGTGAGCCTCCATGATATTGGCGCGTCGCGCTAAGGCTCAATGTTAGGATTGTCAAATTCCAAAGCACCAACGCAATTCCATCGAGTCGCGGTGCCCTTCCAGGTTGCGACCAAGGTGGCAAATGTGACTTCACCACGTCGCACCACTGAGTAGTTTCCCAATTGTCCAATTCCAGTGAAGGACCGCGATCCTGGCGCGTCGCGCCAGGTCCAAAAATCGAGCTCTAGTTCTAGAATTTGCTCAAGGGTATTTTGGTCTTTTCCACCCGTCCTTACCCTTTATATATATACAAGTGAGGGAGAAAATCCTCATTTCCTCTTCCATCTTCTCCAAAATTCTAGGGTTTCTCTCCAAAATTCAATCCAACTCTTGTCTAAGCATCTCAATATCAAGCTATGGTTTTCACAAATTAGTTCTAGATTTAAAACTTCCAAGTCAAGAACACTAAGATCTCTAACTCAAGAAGTGGGAAAAGAAGTCTATAGCAAGTTTATTCATCCTGAATTATAATCCAAGGTATGTGGGGCTTGAACAAGAATATCATTTCATTCTTGTGCCCAAGGAATTGATTTTTACTATTGGATTTTCATGATCCTTGCAAGTGGGTTTACACCCAAATTTCTTTATTTATGATTTATGAGATTTGAGTTGAATAAGTTTGATATTTATGATTATTTTACCATCACATTTCTTAAATTGAGAACTTATGCCATGAGTTGTATATTGTCATTTTGTATTGATGATTTCTAAGTGACTTAAGACAAGTGTCATGAGTTATGCTTTTTCCATAAGAAGTTTGAGTATTAAATATATTTATCAATATTGAGCTTGAGAGTCAAGAATGAGTCCTATGACATTTTCTCGAAGCTTTTGATACATGATACGATTTGATAAGTAAGTGTACTTGATGTTGGGAAAGACTGTTTTGAGTTTGAGTCGAGTTAGGAATCCACAAGTTGTTTATGATTTACAGATGAGATATATTTATGATTTGGTCTTCATGATAGACCCTTGAGTTGATTAAGGTGGATTTCTAATGCGTTCTGAGCTGAGTCTGGGAGGAGTATTTAGCACCGAGTGGGAAGTATGGGTTCAACGCATCCTACTTCTCCAGAACTACGTACCACCATAGGATTGATATTTGAGGGCCAAAGAGCCGAGTTTGTGATCACAGAGATGAGTTTGAGGTTATACTCCCTGGTAAGAGTATAACGCTCCCGCCAATGTGGGGTTCCTTCCTTAAGAGGGCAAAACGTTGGACTTCATACGACTCACATGGATTATGTCGGTTATAAGAAACTCCCAAGTCCATAATAGTCTAAGTTTCTTGAGTTACCGAGTCACACAAAGTCATGAGTTAAAGAGCTTGAGTTGAGTCCAATGATTTATGAGATTTGTGAAGCATGTGTTATTATCGATGATTTATGAAAATTATGTTTCAGGAAATTCAAGCGAAGAGAGTCATTATTATCGGCATGCATGACTTTATTTTACATTTATGATATTGTTTAAAAGTGTTGCATACACCTCCACATACTTAGTACAATCCCAAGTATTGATTCCCATACTACTCTATGTTTTACATTTTCTCGTGATGTAGGCTCAAGTGCTCAATCTCAGCAGCGACAGTGATCTTTGAGTACCTCAATCTACATTCTTATTGTTGTTGAGTCCTCATGATTCGAGGACCTATGTCCCTAATTTTTTCCAAGATAGTAGATGGTTGTTTCTTTTTAGTTCAGGCGAGTCAGTTGGGGATCTGTCCCAATGGCTCCTCAGTCTTTTATAGTAGAGGCTTTGTCAGACTAGAGTACCAGTATGTACAGAACTTTTAGTATTTTATTTGTACAGGACAGTATTTCTTCGTATCACAGTATGCTCATGACATGATTATTCTTCCCTATTTTAAAATGATTAGGGTTATAGTGAGTTATGAAAGTGATGACAGGCTTAGAGGGTTAGCTTGAGGCCACGTGTGGCCTTAAGCACCGTGTGACATCTCGGGATAGGTCTTCGGGGCATTACAAGCTTGGTATCAAAGCCTAAGATTTGAAGAGTCCTAGGGAGTCTGACGAGCCGCGTTACGTAGAGTCTTGATCATCGATGTGTAGCACGCCACATCTATGAACAAGAGGCTACAGGACGTTTTAGGAAAAGTTGTTTCTTTCTTCAAAAGTCTATCGTGCCTACAATTGTTTCTCTCTGTTATTAATTCGTGCTTTATTATGACAAAAGATGCCTCATCATAGAGCTTGTAGAAACAACGAACGACCTCAACCCGTTAATACTTTACACGAGACCATATCCCACGCTGAGTTCCAGGCATCTTTTCAAGCGCCAGCCCAGGATGTTACCGCCAATGCTCAGACCTATGTTTATGCCGCAGTTCCACCTCCGCAGAAAGGTAATTCAGCGGCAGCTTGGGTTTGTGATTTTATGAGGATGAATCCGCCATAGTTTTATGGATCAAAGATAGACGAGGATCCACAAATGTATCTTGATGAGGTGAAAAAGATCACCCAAATTATGCATATAATGGAGGAAAAAAGTGTAGAGCTAGCTTCCTATCACTTGAAAGATGTTGCTTATGATTGGATGGAGATGTAGAGGAAGAGTAGAGGAGAGGATGCCGCTCCCATAACTTGGCAGTTGTTCTAGGACACGTACTTAGATAGATTCTTTTCCTCGGAGATGAGGAAAGCGAAATAGAAGAATTTATGAACTTGAGATAGGGCCCCATGACATTTAAGGAGTATTGTCATAAGTTTAACCAGTTATCTAAGTATGCTCCCGGTATGATGGCTGATTCTAGAACTAGTAAGAGTAAGTTTTTGGCTGGTGTATTTGGTTATGTTGTGAAAGTGTGTAGATCCGCTATGCTTAATAGGGACATAGACCTTTCAAGACTAATGATTCATGCTCAGCAGATTAAAGCGGACAAGGTGAATGAGAGGGATAGAGTAAGGGCAAATAAGAGAGTTAGATCAGAGCAGTAGGGGTATGGTTAAACTAGATTTTTTGGAGGGAAACGCCCTCAGTCCCAGAATCGTTCTCTTGTGCCAGCGCCTTCATCAACTAGTGCTCCCGCATTCAGAATTAGGCAGGAGCAGGGTAATAGGCCTACTATGTACAGGTCCCAGGACAGTATTAGTAATAGACCTCATCCTCCCCCATGTCCAAAGTGTGGTAAGGACCATCCTGGTGAGTGCTTAGTCGATCGGAGGGGTTGTTTTGGTTGCGGTAAGTTGGGCCACAGATTCAGGGATTGCCTATACGCTAGAAAAGGGATTCATGATATTCATCCCCAGAGTCAGGCTATTAGTGCTCCAGCCTCTTTAGTTCATCCTAATCCTCCTCAGGATGCCTCGTCTAGTACTGCAAGTGGTCAGCGCCAGAATCAATTTTATGCTATACCACCCTGCCAGGAGTAGGAGGATTCACCAGATTTTGTTACTGGTACACTCCGTGTATTTCATTTCGATGTGTATGTGTTGATGGAACCTGGGTCAAGTATTTCTTATGTGACTCCGTTGGTGTCTGTGAATTTTGAAATCAGTGCTGAAAAGATTCCTGAGCCTTTTCTAGTTTCTACCCCAGTAGGTGAATCTGTTGTTACTAAGCAAGTGTATAAGAAGTGTCTTATCACTATCCTTAACAGAATCATATTTGAAAACTTGATCGAGCTAGACATGGTTGATTTTGACATTATTCTGGGTATGGATTGGCTTCATTTTTGTTATGCGTCGATAGAGTGTCGTACCCATGTAGTCAAGTTTTATTTTCCCAATGAGCCAGTTTTTGAGTGGTCCAAAAGTTCTGTAGCTCCCAAGAGTCATTTTATATCCTACCTTAAGGCCAGGAAATTGATATCCAAGGGTTGTAACTAGCATTTGGTTTGAGTTAAAGACATTAAGTCCGAGACTCCGACTATTCAGTCTATTAGTATTGTCAATGAGTTTCTTGATGTTTTCTCGGAAGATCTCCCAGGGGTACCTCCCGATAGAGAGATAGAATTCAGGATTGATCTTCTTCTCGATATGCAGCCTATTTCTATTCCTCTGTATTGTATGGGCCCCGCAGAACTTAAGTAATTGAAGGAGCAACTCAACGATCTTCTTGATAAGGGTTTTATAATGCCCAGTGTGTCTCCTTGGGGCACACCCATTCTATTCGTGCAAAATAAAGATGGTTCATTGCGTATGTGCATTGACTATCATCAGCTCAACAAGGTCACAGTCAAGAACAAGTACCCTCTTCCTAGAATTGATGACCTGTTTGATCAGTTGCAAGGCGTCAGTTATTTCTCAAAAATAGATTTGAGATCCGGTTATCACCAACTTAAAGTCAGAGAGTGTGATATTCCAAAGGCAATTTTTCGCACCCGTTATGGTCATTTTGAATTCCTGGTCATGTCCTTCGGGCTAACTAATGCCCCAGCAGCTTTTATGGACCTTATGAATCGGGTGTTCAGACAGTACTTTTATATGTTTGTTATTGTGTTCATAGATGACATCCTTGTATACTCCCAAAATGAAAATGACCATGCAGATCATCTCTGAATTGTCTTGCAGACCCTTAGAGATCATCAGTTGTTTGCCAAATTTAACAAGGGTGAATTTTGGCTAAGGTCAGTTGCCTTTCTTGGTTATATTGTTTCTTCTGAAGGTATTCGAGTTGATCCTCAAAAGGTTGAAGCTGTGAAAAATTGGCCTAGACCTATTTCCCCGTCTAATATTAGGAGTTTATTGGGTCTAGCTGGTTACTATCATTGTTTTGTTGAAGGTTTCTCCTCCATTGCTTCTCTTTTGACCCGGTTAACCCAAAAGAAAGTTAAATTCTAGTGGTCAGATTCTTACGAGAAGATTTTTCAGGAGTTGAAGACTCGACTCACTTCAGCCCCTATGATGACCCTACCTAATGGTGTAAATGATTTTGTGGTGTATTGTGATGCTTCTAGAGTTGGGTTGGGTTGCGTATTGATGCAAAAGGGTAAGATTATAGCCTATGCCTCCCGATAGTTGAAACCTCATGAGAAGAATTACCCAACCCATGATCTTGAGCTAGCTGCAGTAGTTTTTGCCTTAAAAATCTAGAGACATTACTTGTACAGTGTTCATGTTGATTTCTTTACGGATCACAAGAGTTTGCAATATGTTTTCACTCAGAGAGAGTTGAACTTACGACAAAGACGATGGTTAGAATTGTTGAAGAACTATGATATAAGCGTGTTGTATCACCCGGGCAAGGTCAATGTAGTGGCAAATGCCCTTAGCAGATCGTCTATGGGTAGTGTGACGCATGTAGAGAACAATAAAAAGGGATTGGTTTGCGAAGTGCATCGTTTGTCTAGGTTGGGTGTTAGATTGCTTGATTCAGCTAAGGGTAATGTTTGGGTTCAAAGTAATTCCGAATCTTCTCGAGTTTCGGAAGTGAAGGAGAAACAGGATATGGATTCTCGTTTGGTCGAATTAAAAGGGTTAGTTAAAGACCAAAAGATGGGGGTTTTCTCCGAAGGAGGAGATGGTGTATTAAGGCTTCAAAATAGATTGTGTGTTCCTGAGGTTGATGATCTGAGGTAGATAATTATGGCCGAAGCGCATGGAGTATGGTATTCTATTCATCCCGGTGCTACCAAGATGTACCGTAATTTGTGGGAAATCCATTGGTGGAATGGTATGAAAAATGATATAGCAAAATTCGTAGAGAAGTGTGTAACTTGCCAACAGGTTAAGATAGAACACCAAAGACCCGGTGGAATGATGCAAGAATTTGACATTTCTACTTGGAAGTGGGAGGAAGTGAATATAGATTTCCTGACCAATTTACCTCTCTCTCGTCGTCATCATGATTCTATTTAGGTCGTTGTATATAGGTTGACTAAGTCAGCACATTTCCTGCCAGTACATACATCTTTCACCGCTGAGGACTATGCTAAGTTGTACATTCGGGAGTTAGTCAGGTTGCATGGAGTTCTGTTGTCTATCATCTCCGATAGAGGTACTCAATTTACTTCTAAGTTTTGGAGAGCCTTTCAGAAGGGTCTTGGCACCCAAGTTCATCTTAGCTCCGCTTTTCATCCACAGACAGACGGTCAGGCTGAGAGGACTATCCAGACTTTGAAGGATATGTTGAGGTCATGTGTTCTTTATTTCAAAGAAAGTTGGGATGAGAATTTTCCATTGGTTTAATTTGCTTATAACAACAGTTTTCATGCTAGCATTGGAATGGATCCATTTAAGGCTTTGTATGGAAGGAGATGTAGATCACCCATAGGTTGGTTCGAAGTGGGTGAGGCTGCTGTGATTAGACCTGATGTTGTGTTCGAGGACATGGAGAAAGTTAAGTTGATTCGGGAAAGGTTGAAGGCATCCTAGAGTCGTCAGAAGTCGTATGCAGATATGAGAAGAAGAGCTCTTGAGTTTGAGGTTGATGATTTGGGGTACTTGAAGATTTCACCCATGAAATAGGTGAAAAGATTTGGAAAGAAAAGGAAGCTTAGTCCCCGATAGAGTTTTGAATCATTTTGGGAAAGCATCTTATGAGATTGAGTTGCCTGCAGAGTTGTCAGCTATCCACCCTGTCTTTCACGTTTCTATACTCAAGAAGCACATTGGTGATTCTTTTGTGGTTGAACCATCAGAGAGCTTAGATGTTCGGGATAGTCTTTCTTATGATGAAGTTCCGGTCAAGATCCTAGATTATCAAGTCCATAGACTAAGTAACAAGGATGTTTCCTTGGTTAAAGTTCTGTGGCGAAATCAATCAATAGAAGGTACTACTTGGGAAGCAGAAGCAGATATGCGTGTTAAGTATCCTCATATCTTCTCCGCGAGTTCAAACCAAGCCTAAGGTATCATTCTTCCTTAATTCAGTTTCTTTCTAATCCAGCGTATTCAGTTATATAGATATCCATTCTATGATTCGTGCATCCTATGAAGTACTCAAAAATCTAGGGTGAAGTAAGTCGGTTGAGCAAATGGTTCCCATAAAGTATTTCCAGTTTCCTCTTTGATCTTGAGCCTAACTAGCAATATTCGAGGATGAATATTTTCAAGGGGGATATATTGTAATACCCCAATCATTTCTTAAGCTTTCCATCGATACCAAATTCGCCCAAATCCGACACTCGGGTGAAGAGTTAGAGCCATTTTAGTGAGACAGTGTGCCACCTGGCACTTTAGGGCGTCGCGGGGCCAACCAAAATGGTAATTGTCTTTTTCCAGTGAGCCTTGGCGATGTTGGCACGTCACGCCAAGGCTCAATATTAGGATTGTCAAATTCCAGTGCACCAACGTGATTCCACCGCATCGCGGTGCCCTTCCAGGTCACGACCTAGGTGGCAAATGCGACTTCACCGCATCGCGCCACTGAGCAATTCTCCAATTGTCCAATTCGAGTGAAGGACCGCGATCCTGGCGCGTCACTCCAGGACCAAAAATCGGGCTCCAGTTCTAGAATTTGCTTAAGGGTATTTTGGTCTTTTCCACCCATCCTTACCCTTTATATATATACAAGGGAGAGAGAAAATCCTCATTTCCTCTTCCATCTTCTCCAAAATTCTAGGGTTTCTCTCCAAAATTCAATCCAATTCTTGTCTAAGAATCTCAACATCAAGCCATGGTTTTCACAAATTAGTTCTAGATTTAAAACTTCCAAGTCAAGAACACTCAGATCTCTAACTCAAGAAGTGGGAAAAGAAGTCTATAGCAAGTTTATTCATCCTGAATTATAATCCAAGGTATATGGGGCTTGAACAAGAATATCCTTTCATTCTTGTGCCCAAAGAATTGATTTTTACTATTGAAATTTCATGATCCTATCAAGTGGGTTTACACCCAAATTTCTTTATTTATGATTTATGAGATTTGAGTTGAATAAGTCTGATATTTATGATTATTTTACCATCACGTTTCTTAAATTGAGAACTTATGCCATGAGTTGTATATTGTTATTTTGTATTGATGATTTCTAAGTGATTTAAGACAAGTGTCATGAGTTATGCTTTGTCCATGAGAAGTTTGAGTATTGAATATATTTATCGATATTGAGCTTGAAAGTCAAGAATGAGTCCTATGACATTTTCTCGAAGCTTTTGATACGTGATACGATTTGATAAGCAAGTGTACTTGATGTTGGGAAAGACTGTTTTGAGTTTGAGTCGAGTTAGGAATCCACAAGTTGTTTATGATTTACAGATGAGATATATTTATTATTTGATCTTCATGATAGACCCTTGAGTTGATTAAAGTGGATTTCTTAATGCGTTCTGAGCTGAGTCTGGGAGGAGTATTTAGCACCGAGTGGAAAGTGTGGGTTCAGCGCATCCTACTTCCCCAGAACTACGTGCCACCATAGGATTGAGATTTGAGGGCCAAATAGCCGAGTTTGTGATCACAGAGATGAGTTTTAGGTTATACTCCCTGGTAAGAGTATAACGCTCCCATCAATGTGGGGTTCCTTCCTCACGAGGGCAAAGCGTTTGACTCTATGCGGCTCACATGGTTTATGTCGGTTATAAGAAACTTCCAAGTCCATAATAGTCTAAGTTTCTTGAGTTACCAAGTCACTCTAAGTCATGAGTTATTGAGTTTGAGGTGAGTCCAATGATTTATGAGATTCTTGAAACATGTGTTATTATCGAAGATTTATGGAAATTATGTTTCAGTAAATTCAAGCGAAGAGAGTCATTATTGTCGGCATGCATGACTTTATTTTACAATTATGATATTGTTTAAAAGTGTTCCATACACCCCCACATACTCATCACAATCCCAAGTACTGATTCCCATACTCTTCTATGTTTTACATTTTCTCATAATGTAGGTTCAGGTGCTCAGTCTCAGCAGCGACAGTGATCTTTGAGTACCTCCATCTACATTCTTACTGTTTCTGAGTCCTCATGGTTCGAAGACCTATGTCCCTAATTTTTTCCATGATAGTAGATGGTTGTTTCTTTTCAGTTCAGGCGAGTCAGTTGGGGATCTTTCCTAATGGCTCCTCAGTCTTTTGTACTAGAGGCTTTGTCAGTCTAGAGTACCAGTATGTACAGAACTTTCAGTATTTTATTTGTACAGGACAATATTTCTTCGTATCACAGTATTCTCATGACATGATCATTCTTCCCTATTTTAAAATGATTAGTATTATAGTGAGTTCTGAAAGTGATAACAGGCTTAGAGGGTTAGCTTGAGGCCACGTGTGGCCTTAAGCACCGTGTGACGTCTCTGGATAGGTCCTTGGGGCATTACAGTCACACCTTCTCTGAATCAGGCATATGCTATGATAGCATAAAATGAGTTGCAACAACTTTCTTGTTCATCTATCATAAGTGAGAAGTCAGACCCTATTACAATACAGGTGAATAGAGGATAAAAAATGAGTCATACAAATCAGAATTACAAAGGGAAGAAGTATGACTACTGTCGCTTCACTGGACATACAGGAGAGAATTGTTACAAGTTGATAGGCTATCCTCCTGACTGGAAATCAAGGAGGAAAGAGAATTACAATAATGGGAGTCCAAAGGGATTCATGTATCACAATCTTGCACATGGATATGGTAATCAGGACACTGGAAGGTTCAATGCTCCTAGGTATCCTTGGAGTCAATATACAGGTCAAGTTAACACTGAATTTCCATCTAATAATTTCAATGAAAAATTAATGGTTGAGATGCAAGTGCAAATACTTCAACTAGTCAAGGTGGTCACAAAGAAATCAATAATGCAATAATAGACAAAGGTCAAGCTTTCACTGATGAAGAGTACAAAGAGATTATGGAGCTTTTTAACAAGGACCAACAAGAGGTGAAACATTCTAATATGTCAGGTTTAACTACATGTCTATTTTCTCATGTTAAGCAATAAGAGTGGGTAGTAGATTCTGGTGTTACTCATAACATTACATCAAATAATAATGTGTTTTTCATAACAAGTAAAGTAGTTAGAGCAGGATATGATAAGGTGAATCTTTCAAATAGATCCAAGGCTGATATATATCATACTAGAGAGTCACTAGTTTTGTAAAATGAAACTGTGTGATACGGGTACACTAAGCTCACGACCATTCACACATAGTCAAGCTCGGAAGTTACAAAAACTCCAAGGCATGTTCATGAATATGGACGTGTGTGAGTGTGTTATAAATCCATCTAAGGGACTACATATTTTGAAGTATGAAGAGGGACTTTGAAGTGTAATAAACTTACACTCTAAAAAACAAGGACAAAATGGTCATTTGCCCCTTATTTTATGATATAATATAAATAGAACATATTAGGGTTATTTTTGGTCATTATTTCATTAGTATAATTGATTCAAGACTTATAGTATTTTTAGACTTCACTCTCTCTCTATTCTTGTGAGCTTCCCTAAACTAGAACTAGTGTAGTTCACTTATGTTGTTCTTTGGCTAAAAACTTGAGTTTTGAGGATCTTGATTTTCTCTTGGTCCATGTAAGAGTTTGGTGTAGATATCTATTGATCTTAGGGTCCTATCATTTGATACATGTTAGGGTTCTTAGATGTTTAGATATTGAATGTCAAACTATCTATCTATTTTGTTGTAATCTTGTTGTTGTCCATCTTGTTCTAGTGAAGCTGTGTGGGAATTGTTGATCCTATATTGTTGTTGAATCTTGTATCCTTGTGTTGTTGTCTGATTTTTGTATCATTTGGTATCAAATCTCAAGGCTTGATTTTGTTCCAACAAAATCAAATCTTGGGAAGATTTTTCCAAAAGTAGTAACATTGTGTTGTTGAATCTTGGCCAAGAAGTGATTGTGTTCTTGAAGTGTCTTGGCCGAAGGTTATGACTAGATCTAGTAGTCTTTTGTTTGTCTACAGTGTCTAGTGTTGGTTTTTTGCTCACCAACACTAAAAGTATCTAAATTTAAAGTTTAAGCTTATATAGTTGATGTTGTTATTGTGAACATGAAGTTTGGCCATATGTTGTGACTTGTTGTTGAAGCTTGGAGTGGGACGTTGGTTGCATTGTTGTTGTTCTTGAAAATTTGTTATTGTGTTCTTGTGTTCTTTGCATCTTCTCCTATATTGACCAACATAAAGTGCATAATAGATCTAAAAAAAGGTGAAGATAGAGTTGTAAAGCTTGTTGCTGAAAGGATTTGATCACATCACTCATAG
Organism: Capsicum pubescens; assembly: GCA_030864215.1. NCBI lineage: Eukaryota > Viridiplantae > Streptophyta > Magnoliopsida > Solanales > Solanaceae > Capsicum > Capsicum pubescens. The sequence continues at coordinate 116,787,562 of CM061539.1, forward strand.
ACTTAACAACCACTTTTCAACCACACTTCCATATTTGAAGGACCTTGTTTTGAGGAAGTAGTATAAGTCAAGTCTCACCTTTTGAGTTTGAATTTGAAAAGGCTCTAAGACTTGTGCTTCTCCTTCAATACCAATCTCATCCATTCCAAATTGTGAATTGAAAAAAACTCCAAAATTGGTGAATAAAATTTGTTTAGAATAGAGGCCAATTAAGGACTGCCATGTCATCATTGTATTGTTCACACGTCAACTTTAAGCTTAAATTTGGGTTCTTGGTTTATAATTGTTGATCCTTGGTTGTGTTAATTGATCCTAGAACTAATTAACAAACTAGTAAACTCCTACTAGGTTGTCAATTTTTCCTTGAATCTGTTGTTCATGTCTACGTTTTCTTGAGTGCTTTTATCTTTTGAATTAGTTGTAACTCTTGGTTCAAGTTCAATGAGAATTCTTTGTCTTCAAACAAGAATCTACTTCAGACAAGAGCATACTCATGACTTGAATACTCACGGGTTACTAGCCAACTTACAATACTTGTGAAGCTAAGTCTGAGGTAACCAAAGTATGAGAGGGTGGCGAGGTTATTTTTTAGCTACCTTGTTGTTGTTTTGTAGGTGTTTTCTTAGGTACATTGCAATGGTGGGAACGACCTCCCAAACCGTGGGCAACAATGATACCAATATCCTCATGGCTTCTATTGAGGGCCTCAACCAAACTTTAAAAAGAGTGCAAGTGAGTATTGGGAAGTTAGAAACGGATGTATCTTTGGTGAAGGGGGATGTAACATCATTGAAAGGGGAAATGACAACCATGAGTAGGCGGTTGGAACATATGGAGAGTCAAAGGAACTCCCTCCCTACTACTACTCCACACTACCATATTTCTTCAAGTGGACAAGACCAAAACAATTTCGCTACCATTTCCCCCGAAACCTCACATCCAATGTTCAATCCACCAAGACCACCACTAAATGCCGTAATCTAAGCTAATCCCTACCCCCAAATCCAAGACTTCAATCGGCCATTTCATTTACAATATTTTCAAGTCCCACAAGAAGGACTTGGTCGTCAATTACCTCCACTAAATCTGAACCCTCCCTTCCAAGCTCCACTCAACCAAAGACCACCACCACCACCACTAAATTCAATTCCTCCAAACCAAGTTCCACTTAACCAAAACCAACCCGTCCACTTTGAGGAATATGGTAGGTAGAAACATGCAGGGTATGGAGTGTATGATGATGCTTATATGAGGAAGGAGAAGATGAAAGGAGACTGTATGGATCAAAGAGAATACCGAAGGCATGGGGTAAGAGTTGGTCCATGGAACCAACAAGTGAACCTACACCAAGAGAGGTATGTAGGCATCAATACCATCAAATTAAGTATTCCAATATTCAAAGGAGAAAGTGACTCCGAGGCCTACCTTGCTTGGGAATCATCTTGTGACAAAATCTTTCAAGTCAACGAACTTTTTGAGGAAAAGAATAGTTGCTATGTCTTGTCTCATTTTGAGGGTTATACTAACACTTGGTGGAAATATGTCAAGCGATTTGGTAATGAATTGGTTGATGGGAAACCACCACCTTGGTTTAGATTGAGGTATATCATAAGACAAAGATACCTACCCGAGAGATATAGGCATGAGCTCCTTTACGAGTTGTATAATTTGAGGAAAGGGAGCCAAAGTGTTATGGCCTACTATGACGAGTTCCAACAACTCATGTTGAAGCTTGATCATCGAGGAGAACAAGTTGGTCATGGCATCTTTAGGTTCAAGGTTAGGTTGAACAAGGAAGTCTCCACTCACTTGACTCTCCACAAGTTTGATACCATTGACAACATTTTTCAAGTGGCACTTGAGATAGAAAGAGAACTTAAAGAGAGGTCGACATATAAGGCAAGGGGAAAAGCACCCTCGAATTGGCCTAAAAACAAGGATATGGATCAATCCTCCTCAGGTTGGCCTAATAACAAGGACCGACCTGCCAATGCAAGGCTGCCCAAGCCCAAAACAGTCCACAAATATCCTCCAAGGTAAGAAGTTAACAAGTATCCTAATCCTAAAAGGTTCCAATATTTCAAGTGTCAAGGTTGGGGACATAAAGCCAATGAATGTCCTAACCGACAAAATGTGATCCTAACAGAATGAGTTTGCTGACACTTTGGCCACTATATCCTCTATGATTCAACACCCAGATCAGAGTTACATTGATTCTTTAGAGATAAGCTTGAAGGAGCAACCCGCGCATTGTGCATATGTTGAAAAGGAGCCTGACGGAAATCCATGGTACTATGATATTAAAAGGTATTTAGAAACAATCAGAAGAAGACAATCCAGCGTTTGGCAAGGAATTATTTTCCAAGTAGGGAAATACTTTTTAGGAGGACTCTAGACTTAGTATTATTAAGATGTGTCGACGCTGCGGAAGCCAATAAATTAATAAAGGAAGTACACGCTGGAGTTTGTGGACCCCGTATGAACGGGTTTGCCCTTGCTAGAAAGATCCTGAGAAATGGTTACTTTTGGATGACTATGGAAAATGATTGTAGCAAATATGTGTAGAAGTGCCCAAAATGTTAGATATATGGAGATTTGATCCGAATGCCTCCACATGAGCTTTATGCAATGAGTTCACCTTGGTCTTTCGTAGCTTGGGGTATGGATGTTATCGGGCCAATAGAGCCACCGGCGTCAAATGGGCATAGATTTATTTTGGTTGCTATTGATTACTTTTCTAAGTGGATTGAAGTTGCTTCATATAGAGCCGTCACCAAGAAAATTATTGCAAATTTCATCAAAAATAACTTGATTTGCAGATTTGGAGTGCCAGAATCGATCATTACTGATAACGGGGCAAACTTGAATAGTTACTTGATGAATGAAATTTATGATTAGTTCAAAATCGTGCATCGCAACTCGACTGCATATCGTCCACAGATGAATGGAGTCATGGAAGCGGTCAATAAGAACATCAAGAAGATCTTGAGAAAGATGGTCGAAAATGATAGTTCATGGCATGAGATGTTGCCTTACACTTTGCTAGGGTATTGGACGATAGTTTGAACCTCCACTGGGGCAACTCCTTATCTACTTATTTATGGGAATGAAGTTGTGATACCCGCTGAGGTTGAGATCCCTTCCCTAAGGATTATTCAGAAAGCCAGACTAAGTAACGAAGAATAGGTTCGCGCTCGCTATGACTCATATTGGTTGATAAAAAAAGAATGATTGTTGTATGTTATGGTCAGTTGTATCAGCACAGGATGATTCATGCCTTCAACAAGAAGGTAAGAGCTTGAATATTCAAAGTTGGGCAATTAGTTCTCAAACGCATATTCCCTCACCAAGAAGAGTACAAGGGTAAGTTCACTCTGAACTGGCAAGGGTCGTACATAGTTTGCAAGGTACTATCCGGAGGAGCTCTGATTTTATCTTAGATTGATGGTTAAGAATAGACCAAACCAATCAATTCCAATGCGGTAAAGCAATACTATGTTTGAAGGATGTTTTAGTTTCATTTCCTTGGTTTATCTGTAATCACCTTTATGGTTGTATTTGATTTATGATTGCCTAGAACCCCTTTCCCATTATTTACAAACTACGTTTGACCTGAATTCTCAAGAAAGGGATATGTAGGCGGCCTATGTCGGCTTCAGTCAACCCCTTAGGAAAATTTATCCTTTTCTTCAATACCCTAAACTCTCCCCTTCCATACCGGAGCTGAGACAGCTAAGAAATAGAGAGAAAGACATTGGATGTCGCAATGGAGAATAAATTAATTTGCACGATGATAACTTTTAACTTTAACCTAATATTAATTTTCTTATTTTTGCCATGATTGAATTATTTTTCCTCGTGAAGCGACATGGTGGAATTCTTAACTAAAATAGGGTTTAGTATTTTTTTTATATGAGTACCTTTTTCGTGCCTCATTTATATATTAAAATAATTAACATACACTACAAAAAATGAATAAAATTGCAGGGGTTAAATGTATGGTTTGCAGGAGTTTTAAATCCCCGCAAAATGTAATTCCGAATGTTCTCAAAATTCTCACAATACGGGCCGTCACAAATAATTTGCGGCAGTTTTTTTTCGACCCCCATAATTAAATTGCGGCGGTTATTTTGCGGGGTTTAAAACCTCTGTAATTTATTATTTAAAAAAAAAAAAATAGTAGGCCCATCAATTTTTAATAACTAATTATAAATTTTAATTTTAGCTCAAATTTTATTGTTCCTTTAACTATAACCTACAATCCAATATTTGTTCACTTCATATATCATTAATACAACAGGAGTAATTAAACATTGGCATGTCAAAAATACATTGAACATTAAACTTCAAAGCAACTATATATTTCATTGATATCATCTACATAATGTTTTAACAAATACAGAGAACAAGGGTCTTTTGGCCATAATATAACTATCATTCTTATGCAGAGCATAAGAAAGATTATTTCCTAATTCCTACAAAACTTGATGAGTGAGATGGTTTAATCTTGAACCTCCGATAACTACTGCAAGGAAATGAGTGTTTATGGATATATTGTTCGAGCAAAAGCTGCTGGGCTCGGCCTCCGGCTATGATCCACTTCAATAGGGAACGTGAACTCACACTGTGGGAGGCCTCGGTGCAATATTCAGCTTTCCCACCTACACATATTGTGCACACGCTAATCTTCAGATTCAGCATAAACCTCGTTCTCAATTAACATCATAATTATAAAGAAAGGAGTAGGAAGTCTTCTACATAAAGAGAGGGCAACTACAAAAAGCACACTACAGAAAGAACTTCATTACAGAAACATGACTCACACTTATAACGCTTATTGAGGACAACCCTAAGGCCTTCAAACTGCCAGTCTTTGTATCTCTATATTGGATGATATTATTTCTAAGAGTCAAGTGGGCAGAAACAAGGAGTCAAAAATCAACAGAGACTACCAGATTAATAGTAAAACATATGCCCTTTAAGAATTTATTCGAGAAGTAAATTTTACGAAGATAACTGGAGTACCACTAATATCCACCCAAATCCTGGACAAGAAAGTGTCAGCTGCCAGGACGTTCTAGACAGTAAGAGAGCTTGGTCGCAGAGCTAATTCCACTTTTAGCGCCTTCAAAATATTGCTTGAAGGGATGGTTATATGGAATTTTAACTCATGCTTACAAGTTGTTTAAGCGTAGAAACATATTATTTTGTGGCTTTAAGCAAACTGAAAAATATAAAATAGGCACTTTAAAAGTATCATTCTGTTAAAAATTTCACTAGAGACATAAAGATTCATCAACTAGTTCTCCTAGAGCATTATTGAGTCAATCTCACAATGGATTGCCCTTATCAGACTCGTGACACGATCCATTTCCTCTTTCTTTACACTTAACTAGTAAATGACATCATACATATCTTTTGTCACCTCTTCACATGACAAAGACCAATTCAACACAACCTTGATCTTAGATTTTACAAGAAAAGAAATCAACTGAAGTCAATCTCTAGAGGCAAATAATCATTATACATCCTGTGAGTTCAAAAGTGGATGAATTGATCATCAAGTTCTCATACCTCTTGGGACCTCTGAATTTTGATCGCCAAAGTAGTTCTTATATTGCCAAGCGATTCTTAAATTCGCATCCTGTAGTTTAAAGTGGATCTAAAGGTTCAAATTTCCAGGAAACAACAAGGTCTACATGTACTTTAAAATTTAAGATCACAAAATTCAAAAAGTATTTTTTTTCTTAAACTTCAAGTCAAGTCATAGGATGTCAAATCTTTTAGCAAGGACGTGTGCGAAGCCAGATATACAATATCACAATTCAGACAACAAAGAATTGAACAAAACAAAATGAATAGTTGTTGTTTTGTTATCTAACAGTATGAGAATAAGGCTAAGGAAACACCAAACCAGCAACTACTTACAGCTTTTTGATATCTAACGGATTACTTTGATCTATTGAAAGCTATTCCCAAGACTTAAGGTACAGGGTAGAGCACTTCAACAGCAATTGCGAAGGATTTCCATATTAAATACCTGACAGCCACCACGGATGGCTTCCATGACCAGGTATTTTAGTTGATCTCTACTGATTGTGACATCCTTTAGATACTCCCTTGCCAAAATGATCTGCATTAAAGTAAGAAACACACGTGAGCAATAACATTAATTCATTAATTAAGCAAAAAGTGGCAGGTAATAGAAAGTTTCAGCACTCTTATAGGAATGTACACATAGATAAACTGTTCTACTGTAAAGGTTGGAGAGTAATAAAACAATTTCCTCAATAAAGTATTCCAAGTGGGGTTGGGTTGGGTAGGAGGTCAAGAAGATAACGACGCACAGTAAAATTCAACAAGAAAGACTTCTAGTTACAACAGAAGGATGTACGAAAAAGTTAGCTATAAAATATCTTTAGGTTATGCTAGGTCTGTCACCAGGTTTCATAGACAAAACAATGAGAGTTGATGGGGAAAGACAGAGGAATTTGTTCAGTTGGATAAGGATCAATGACAAAGACAAGCATAGGAGGAAATGGTGTTGCGTTCTAGCATCTAATGTACCATAATCTTCCAACTCCACTTAATGGTCAATGACCTAGAGCACATGTTTTCTTTTCAGCACATAATACCTGTGTTTTTCCGCTGTCTGTTTCTTCATTCACCATTTTACTTATTTTGAACAATATTTTGTCGAAAGAACTTTTTGAAACACATCTTTTCCAATATAAGAACATTGTTCATCTTCTCGCAACTTGACAAATTTATCTAGAATTTTTCTTCGTGATTTCAATAATTTCTAAGAAAACTAGTGAACGACGATACACTTGATGATGTTGAGAAGATCATCAATCATCCTCTACATATCCTATAATCTGACTCTCTAGGATCCATGTTGACAATAATTCAGTTAATAATTATGGAAAATTACTCTTTTGTGGAGCCGATCGATGCTCCTCACACTCCGAGCTAAGAGCAAGGCAGGATTTTTCCTTGGTAACTGCAAAAAGGGTGATACAGGGATTCTTTAGGAGAAAAGTGAAAAAAATACAATGCATTTGTAATATCATAGATCTTGAACTCTATTTCAAAGGAATTGATAAGCGACATTATCTCTGCAACTGATGCTGCATCTGTTTGGGTGGATTTAAAGGAAAGGTTCGATAAAGTTGACGGTTCTCATGGTTATTAGTTACATCTTGAAATTTGTATGATTATTCAAAGTACTACTTTTGTATCTGCTTATTTAACTTGTTTGCATTTGTTTTGGGATGAATTTGATCCTTTGGTAGCACCTTCATCTTGTGGTCGTCCAAACTCAAAGGTGTATGCAAGTCATTTGCAATATATGAAGTTGTTTGCTTTTCTGACTATCCCAAATGAGTCTTATAGTTAGAAACGCAGTCAGGTCCTTATAATGATTCATTTTTCTTCTGTTATCAAAGTATATTATATGATCATCTCGGATAAAAGTCAGTATATGACTTCTGATTCTTATATAAAAAAAGATTTGGGGGTATCTACTACATTATATGCTGACAAGGAGCAACAAAATCCATTAATACAATTTGTGAGTGGATCTTAATCTGGACGAGATCCTAGTATTTCAACTTCGATATCTATTGAGTTTTATGTTAATAGAGGTCCACAACTATTTCACAAACCGAAGAAAAACTATAATTTGTAGTGTGAGGTGTGAAACTTGAAGGGCCATACAAAAGAGACATACTACAAAGTTGTTGGATATTCACCAAATTTCAAGTTCAAAAGGAGGTTTGGCAATAATCCAAGGCATGGTGCTGGTGATACGATGGGCAATGTGAATGCAATCGTTGATGGAGATTTATATGAGGCATTAACTCCCACTTTCACACATGTGAAATATGGTTAAATTTTGAAGTTATTGAGCACGAAAAATACTGATGCCCATATTAATGCCCTAGTTGTTAATATGACAAGTATGGATAGGTCTTTTTAGTGCAAAATTAGCTTAAAATTGGGTTATGCATACTGGAGCAACAAAGCATGTGACAACTGCTCTAGATGAATTATTTGATATAGTCGGTGAAGAATAAGGTAACACAAGGCATGTTCAGTTACCTAATGAAGAAATGACTATAGATCTCATATTGGTAGTTATAGGTGGAATGACAATGATGTGCTTACTAATATCATAGTACTTCCTAAGTTCAAATATGATTTGCTTTCTGTTTCACTGGTAACCAAAAAATTACATTGCTTAGTAAGATTTTATCCTGAGTTTTGCATCTTTTAGGACCTGTTAAGTGGGTGGGTCAAGGGGATTGGTAAGGAAATAGGTGGACTTTACTTTCTATTGAATAATTTCTAGAGATGGTGGCGATTTGACTAAATCTGTTGCGATGGAAAGAAGTCTGAAAAGTTCATAAAAAGGTTGTTGAAGGTAGAGACAGATTAAAATGGAGACAGGAAGTTGAGCATATTGTGCATAGAAGGCTTGATCATATATCTTTTGCAATTTACAAGAGGTTATTTCATACCACAAAAGGATATAATAAGTGTATCACTACTGAATACACCATCTGTCCATTGGATAAGCAGACAAGGTTACCATTTCCTTTTTCTCAAAGTAGAAGTAATTCTATTTTTTATTTAGTGCACATTGATGTTTGGGGACCTTATAGAGTTAGCACCCATGTTGGATTCAAGTATTTCTTAGCTTTCGTTGATGATTGTTCTAGAACGACATGGTTTTATCTGCTCAATTTAAAATTATATGTTATTACAATCTGGAGATCATTTCTTGTTATGGTTCATACTCGGTTTGATCAATCTGTGAAAGTCAATAGATCAGAAAATAGAAGTGAGATTTTTAACAAAGAATGTAAAGGCTTGTTTAATTCTTTAGGCATAATTCATCAAAGTAGTTGTGACCCACTACACAACAAAATGGAATGGTGGGGAGAAAATACAGACATATTTTAGAGGTAGCCAGGGCAATTAGATTTCAATGAAGTATTCCTATCAAGTGTTGAGGAGAATGTGTTATATCAGTAGTTTATTTGATCAACAGGCTTCCTACTAAAGTGCTCAGAGGAAAGTCACCATATTAAGTATTCTACAAGCATAAGCCTAAGCTATATCATCTCAGGACCATTGGTTGCTCATTCTTTGCAGTTAAACCTGTCAAAACCAGACAAGTTTTCACCTAGAGTCATTCCTTGTGTTCTTATGGGTTACTCTCTCACTCAGAAGGGTTCTCGTTTGCATGATATGACTGACAAGAATTTCTTTGTCAATAGAGATGTAATTTTCAAGAATTTTTTTTTCATTTTGAGGATATACCTGGTGAAAGCGTTTCATTAATTCCAGATACTACTTTTCATTTTGAACTATAATTGACACTAGAACCCATGGCTCCACCTATAGTTCATGTTCCTGAAGATGTTGATGTAATGTCAAGTATGAGTAATCAGCATATTGCATCCACTATAACTGGTACTGCACCACTTTCAGATGGTGTTGGTGATTTACCAGCAGAAACTGATGTTCCAAATACTATAGGCACTGATGGTATACTTGTAACACCTGATATTTATGGTGCTTCTGAGAACATGAGTCACTCAACAGGTGCTACTTCAAAACTTGGCACTAGAAATTCCAGTAGAACTGTGGTGTCTCGAGCTTGGCACTTGGATTATGTCACAGCCACCAAGAAGACTAAGAAACCACATTCTTTATGTAACTATGTTTCTTATCGGAATATATCTTCTACTTACATGGTATTCTTGAGCAATTTCTCAGTTGTTGCTGAGCATAAATCATATAAAGAAGTTATACATGATGAAAAATGAGCTGAGGCAATGCAGCAAAAACTGCAGGTCTTAAGGAAAATAGCATCTGGATATTGGTCGCTTTGCCTATAGGGAAGCCTATGATGGGTTGCAAATGCGATTTTAAGATCAACTATAAAGTTAAAGAAGTAGTAGAAAGGTACAAGGCCAGGTTAGTGGTTAAAGGGTACAATCAAACTATAGGAATAGATTATCAAGAGACATTCTCTCTGGTTGTAAAGATGGTGAAAGTAAGGACCATTATTGCTTTAGCTGCAGCCAAAAATTAAATTTTTTACCAGATAGGTGTGTATAATACATTTCTCCAAGGAGATTGATGTACCAGTTTCTAAAAATACATTTTTCATCATTTACGAGGGACAATTATTTATTTTCTAGGAATTGTTAGTGATATTTGATGTGTTTTGCGCTTGTTCTAAGGAATTAAACTTAGAAGCATGAAAAGTTTAGAAAGTTAAGACTCAGAGGCTTTGCGATGGGTTAACCGACTGAACGTTAGAGTCCCAATGGATTATCGGATTGCCTGTTGCCCGTAAGCAGAATGTCAGAAATCTTGAAGAAGGATGACAACCCAAGAGACAGATCATCAAGGTCGTGATGGATCATTGGAGTCAACCAGAATGTATGCAGAATTAGGAGTTAGTAACGAAAGGAGCAATAAGTCATCGGTCCCGCAATGGACCGTTGCCTAGGCCATCGTCAATAGCCACACAACAATCAATTACTAGAACATCAATGACGGTTCAGCCGATGAACTGTCACTGCCCCGACGAATTGCTAGGCGAACCGTCGGTATTGATGCAGTAGCCTAAATTTAAATTTTAAATCTCAATATTTAGGGAGCCCATAAGTACCCAGTTTAGGGTTAGAATAGACATCTTTTGGCTATTGTTTAACTTTGTAACATAAGTTTGGCTAGTAAACAAGTTTAGAGATAAAGAACACATTGCTTATCTTTGAATTTTGGATTGGGAATTCTGATTTCTTTTGGACGGTAAGTTAAACCTATAATTTTATAGAATTATTTTGTTCATCATTTTCTAGGTATGTGTGGCTAAAGATCCATAACTAAGTTTATGAGAGCCTTGGTGAAATCTTAATTCTAGGTTTTGAAATGTCGAATTTGTATTAACATTGTGATTATATCATATTCTCTTTATTTTAATTATTTCTCTTGGTTGCAAATTTGAGAGTGTTTCCTAAAACATAATTTGCTTGAGCAAAGAAGTTATTGTTAGAAAAAGAGAATAATGACAAGATATTAGAGTTCTTACTCTCTAATTTATAGATTGATGCCTTAACTGAATTAACCTTTTGGAGAATTTGTTACAATATATATTGTTATCACTTTAAGTTTGATGAAATTAATTTGAATTCATCTTTGAAGGTTGAGAAAAATTTAGATGAGAATTTATGTAATTTCTCTATAAACAAAAGTGTTGATATGAGTTCGTGTAACCAATAACCCAGAAAGAGCTAATATACCTTGGCAAACATAACCCTAGTTTACTATTTCACGTTTGTCAAATCATTATAAAGAAAACATTGGTCATTACTAATCTGAAATTACTAAATTAATATTTTATCCAAAATCCCCTACTTAACAAACACGTATGATTAAAAATCATTTAATTTGCATACAACTTAATTAGCATCTTATTCCCTGTGGAATTCGACCTCAACCTTTGTTGAATTATATATTTGACAACGACCGCTTACACTCTTTTTGGGGAGTTGTAGTTTAGGCGTATCAAATTTTAGCGTCGTTGCTGGGAAATACTATTGCCAATTAAGTTATTGTGCATTAACTGACTCTTAGTCAAGCTTCCTAATTTTACTTTTATTTATTGTTTTTGTTTTTCAGGATATAGATTGTGTATGCCACGGACCCATAGGTCATGCAAGCCTCTTGTACTATTTGATCCCGAACTTCCAAGGACGTTAAGGAGGAATATAGAAACTCAATAAGAGGTTGAAATATTGGTTGTACTAGCCGCGCCACAAGTTAACCAATAGAATGTTGATGTACTCGGACGTGTCCTGAATGTGGATGATGAGGATCTGGGACATGATGAGTTGGTTGACCTAATAAACAGGCATCATGATGATAATTTTACACCGGCAAACCAAAACCAACAAGCACGAGGCAGAGGGTGCCAATAACCTACGGTGCAATTTGCCTTAGATGACGATGATGGTGATTTGGATGGAGCCGGTGCTACTAGTGCAACTATGCCACCTCTATGGGCTCCTAGAGTGAAGTTCAACATTAATAGCATGATAATTTAGTTTCTCAATTTGAAAAGATTGTTTGGCGGACTACCCGAAGATGATCCTAATATGCACTTGGTGAATTTTGTCAACATCTGCAAGTCATTCGACTATCCTAGAATGGGACAAGATATAATTCCTTTGAGGTTGTTTCCGTTGTCTCTGTCTGGGGAGGCAACCCTATGGATTACTTAATTGTCTCCTAGTTCTATAACAAACTAGAGGCAACTGAAAGGAGCTTTCTTAGAAAGGTTCTTTCCACCTTCCAGGATGTTACAGTTAAGGGATGAAATTAGTAACTTTAGGCAACTGCCTAATGAGGCCCTTATGAAACTTGAATGATATTTCAGAAGAAGTTGATTTAGTTCCCAAATCATAAGCTGACGGGTGAGCAAGTAATGGAGATATTCTATCGGGCTTAGAACTAAAATACAAAGCCAACAGTGGATAACACAGTTGGAGGAGCTTTCATAGACTGCACTTTTACTAAGACTACTGATATTTTGGATAGGCTAACAAAGATAAGTAGAGCTTGGCATACCAAGGATTCTGAGTTAGCAAGCAATACTTATTCAGTTAGGATGTCAGCATAACAACGTCGAAGAAAAGAGAAACTTGACCAGGACATGGCTCACGTGAAAATGCAAATGGATTTGCTCACTAAACATTTTCTCTCAAGTAATGTGAAAAAGGTAAATGTAGTTGGGTCTCATAGTAGGATGGATAAATCTGATTCTGAAGAGGAGGCAAACTACTCGAACAACCAGTGGGGTTTTTGAACCGATGGCTAAGAAAACCAAGGTCGAAAGTATCAAAAGAAGAATTATTATGATAAAATGGGTTATAGAGATCGTGACCAAGGAAACTGGAAGAACAAAGGGGATCGAAGGGAATAGCATGTGCCACCTGGGAGCCACAACAATGTGGCCAATGATTCTAAGAAAATGTCTATGAAAGCCATGATGGCTAAGTTACTTAAAGGGGTGGAGTCGAATGGTGCAGGCGTCAAGAAAATGCAGAGTGACCTATCAACCATGATCCAATTGGCTGATTACCATTCCACCTCTATTATATATTTGGAACAACAAATGAACCAGATATCAGTCGATTTTAATCAAATAAAAAGCAAAATGTTACCTAGTGATATAGTTCAAATACAATAAATTATGGAATATGTATGGCTATTACCACTAGGAGTGGTAGGATATTACCAAAACCACATCCGGTAGTACGAAAACAAGTTGATGATATTTTGTTGGATGATGAGGTGAATGCAACTATACAATCTAAGTCTAAGAAGCTGGGAGACTTGGGTGAGAAATATGTAGAAGTAAAGTAACCGTCCAAGGTGAAAATTTTTATTGACTTTGGGTAGGAAAAAGGAAAGGAGGTAGAGGCACCTCTAACAAAAATTCCTAGGCTATCTCCTCCATTCCCACATAGGTTAAAGAAGAAGGCAAATGATGGCAATTTCAGTAAGTTCATGGCTATGTTAAAGCAATTTTTAGTGAACGTACCCTTGGTTGAGGATTTAGAGCAAATGTTGGGGTATGCTAAATTTATGAAGGATTTTATTATGAAGAAGATAACAATTAGGTATGAGCCTGTAGATAATCTTTATCATTGCAGTGCCATTGTAACTAGATTATTGGTGCAAAAGAAATCCAGTCCTAGAGCATTTACCATATCGTTTAATATTGCAGTATTTAGCTTTGCTAAACCTTTTTTTAATCTAAGAGCAAGTATCAACCTCGTGTCGTTAGAAATTTATCAGTAGTTGGGCTTAAGAACTTCTAAGACGATATCTATGTGCTTGTTGTTGGTAGATCGTTCAGTGAAAAAACCAGTCGATATTCTTTATGATGTGCTAGTGAAAGTGAAATTTTTTTTATTTCCTGAAGACTTTGTAATCTTTGATTGTCAAGTTGATTTTGAATTACCCATAATCTTGGGTAGGCCATTTTTTCCACTTTGAAAGTGCTAGTGGATATAGAGAGGAATGAGCTGAAGTTTAGGTTCAATGATGAAGAAGTAAATTTTGATGCTTGTTAGTCTATAAAGCAATCGAGGGAGATTAATGTAGTCTCTGTTAAGGATTAGGTTGATATTGTGGTACTTGTTGAAGAGAAGTTCGTTGTTAAAACCTTAACAATGGTGTTAATAAATTTTGATACAAGGTAATTGAAGATTATGATGAAACCATTGTGTTTTGACTGGAATAGGTTCATAATCATACCCCCAAAGAAGTTAGATTTGAACTTGAAAAATAGACCAACACCGCCCACTAAACCATCTATTGAAGAACCACCCGTGCTGGAGTTGAAAGAATTACCAGGTCATTTTCGATATGCGTTCGTAGGAAAGGACAATACATTGTAGTAATTATTGTAGCTGACTTGGTGGAGCATCAGATTGAAGCTCTTATATCAGTATTGAAAAGGTACAACAAAGTTATAGGGTGGACAATTACCAATATCATAGGCATTCCACCGAGCGTATGTACTCATAAAACCTAGTTGGAGGAAGATTTTACACTATCTATTAAGCATAAGAGGAGGCTTAACCCGCTTATGCATAAGGTGGTGAAGAAAGAGATGGTTATGGCTTGACGCAGGGTAGTATATCCAATCTCAGACAACAAATGGGTAAGTCTTGTCTAATGTGTAACGAAGAAGGGAGGAATGGCTGTGGTGGTGAATGAAAATAATGAAAATAATAAAGTGATCCCTCTTAGACTGGTGACAGAATAAAGAGTGTGTATGGACTATCAAAAGTTGAATTCGTGGACACTACAAGATCACTTCCCAATGTCTTTTATGGATTAGATGCTTGATAGATTAGCTAGAAGGGGGTGGTATTTCTTTCTGGATGGATACTCCAGGTATAACCAAATCTCCATTGCGCCTATGGTACTTTTGCTTTCAAACGGATGTCATTTGGCTATGTAATTCCCCAACTACATTTTAAAGGTGTATGATATTGATTTTCTTAAACATGGTTAAGGATACCTTAGAGATGTTCATGGACGACTTTTTGGTGGTTGGAGATTCATTTGATGATTGTTTGACTAATCTTAGTCAAGCGTTGCAGCGATGTAAGGAATTTAATTTGGTACTCAATTGGGAGAAATGTCATTTCTTTGTGAAGAAAGACATGATGTTGGGCCATAAAATCTCAGCAAAAGGGGTTGAAGTGAATAGAGCATAAATTGAAGTGATTGAAAATCTACCTCTACCTATTTCGATAAAAGGAGTGAGAAGATTTTTGTGTCATATGGTATTCTACAGGAGATTCATCAAGAACTTTTCCAAAATTGTCAATCTTTTATGCAAGTTGTTGGAGAAAGAGGTTAAGTTTGAATGGTATAAGGATTGCATGGAATGGGGATTGTACGAAAGGATTCACTTTTCTTAAGGAGAAATTGGCGGAAATACCTATTATGATTGCACTCAACTGGTCTAAACCCCTTAAAATAATGTGTGATGCAAGAGGAGTAGTACTTGGTGTAGTTTTAGGGAAAGAGAAGGAGAAGTTGGTCCACCCAATTTTTTATGCAAGTAAAGCTATAAATGAAGCTCAGAAGAACTACACTAACATTGAGCAGGAGTTACTTACTATGGTATATATATATATATATATTTGAGAAATTTAGAGCATACCTGTTGAGGACTAAAGTGGTGGTGTATACTGACCATTCAGCATTGATTTTATAGTAAAAGACTAAAAAGGTTGTGAGAACCAAGTGGCTGACCACTTGTCCAGGTTGGAGAATAATTGGAGGCTGATGATTCATTCCCAGATGAATAAGTCCTTGCAGCTACATTAGATCATGTTCCTTGGTTTGCAAATTTTGCAAACTACCTAGTGAGCGACATTCTTTAGGAGGATTTAAGCTATCAAGAAAAAGAAATTCTTTCATGATATGAATAGTTATTTCTGGGATAAGCCTCATCTATTTTGTTTATATGCTGATAATAATTTAAAGGTGTGTAGCCCAAGTGGAGATGCTTGAGATATTACAAGCATTTCACTCTTCTCCTGTGGGAGGACATCATGTAGGTGCCCGTACAACCCGAATAATTTTGTAGAATGAGTATTACTGTCCAACAATCTTTAAGGATGCATATGAGTTCGTGAAAGCGTGTGATCAATTTCAGTGCCAGGGATCAATTTCTAAGCACCAGGAAATACCTATGTCAACTATGATAGAGGTTGAATTATTGGTGTGTGGGACATCGACTTCATGGGCCCCTTCGTAATCTTGTATAGGTGTAAGTACATTCTAGTTGCTGTAGATTATGTAAAATTGGTCAAAGTTGTGGCATTAGATAATAATGAGACAAAGAGGGTAGTATTGTTCTTGAAAAATACATTTTCTCCCGCTTTGGCACTCCATAAAAAATTATTAGCGATAGAGGATTCTTTTTCTGTAATAAGGTATTTAGGGACGCATTAGCAAAATATGGTGTAAAGAAGCATAAGATAGCTACACCTTATCACCCCAAACGAGAGAGAAAGTTGAAGTGTCCAACAGGGAGGGTAAAATAATTCTGGCCAAGACTACAAATGCTAATCGCAGTGATTGGGCAGGGAAGCTTAATGATGCTTATTGGGCTTACCATACCATATTTAAAACTCTAATAGGTACGTTAATGTACCAATTGGTGTTTGGTAAAGCATGTCACTTGCCCATAGAATTAGAGCATTAAGCGTTGTGGGCGCTTAAGCGTTTGAACTTGAGTTGTAAAGAAGCGACTGAATTAAGATTGGACCAGTTGGATGAAATGGATGAGTTTCATCTTCGGGCATATGAAAGGTCCAACCTTTACAAGGAAAGAATGAAGTTATACCATGATCAGAGGATTGAAAACAGAGTGTTCCAAGTTGGGAATTGGGTCTTGTTGTTCAACTTAAGATTTAAATTGTTTCCAGGAAAATTGAATCAAAATGGTCTGGGTCATTCAAGGTAACTCAAGTGTTTGTATTTAGAGTGTTGGATCTTGAAAACAGAGATGGTAAGCATTTTTATGGTTAATGGTCAATGTATCAAACAATACACCAGTCAGCAAGAAGAACCTAATATAGTGAGGTCAATCTATCTTGATGAAGTCAAAATGAACCCCCAAAATGGATTTTAAAAAAAGAAGGGTAAAACCAAAATTTCAATTCATAAATATATTACTCGTGATTAAAGGAACCCATATAAGAAAACCCATGTAAAAACAGGTTGAAATTAGGATTTAAAGTCGAAAGAATACTAATTTAGGCCTTCTGGGCCAAAATACCCCAAAATTCACTTTTGAAATCGAGTTTTAACAAGATTTAGATGACAAGATTTAAAGAAAAATAATTAAAATAAGGGATTTGGAGCTTACCCAAGCTTGAAAATGGAAGAAATCGATCGAAAATTCAAAAATCCAAATCTACAAATATCAAAAAAGGTGGAAAATTAAGAAAGGGATATTTAAAGCTACCCAGGTATCGCTTAAGTGGACACTAGACCGCTTAGGCTGCAATCGCTATCACGGATAAGTGTCACTTACGCGATACTTGCCTGGTCTGCAAATGTGATGTAAGAGACCCGGATGTTGCTTAAGCAGCACCCATTTACGAGAGGGGGGACTCGCTTACGCTATACCTCTGGCTTTAGTCGCTTAAGCGACCGGCTTGCCATAATCGCGACCTCTGCTTAAGCAACCAAAATATTGCCCAAACTAATGCACCAGTTGAGTGGTGCATCAGCTAGGGACTTGGAGAATTCCAAGTTTTCACCGACCCCTCGAGATTCATCCAAAATCTCGAGATTACAAACGAACTATGCTACCCTATCAAATTCGATGCTTAAGACTCAATGGCAATATTCAATTCTAAAAAAAAATATTATATTTATAAAATTGACCACCGAGACCTAGTTTCACAACTTTTTGAACCAAGAGCTGAAATGATATACCAAAGCTTAAAATCACACCAACCATGTTACCAATCAAAAATTAAAGATTTGAATCTATCGGCGTAGTCCGTTTTTCCATTCAATGCACAGAACAATAAATGTTGATTGAAGTCAACCAGAAAGACTTTTTAACTTTCAAAAATCACTAATTCGCACAAAACACGCCGAAATACATTGAGAACCGTACCAATCATCCCCACACTCCAAAAATATCACAAGACAATCACGAGGAGGGGTCAAGTGGTCAAATCACATAGAAATGAATAATTCACAAAATCAAGTTGTTACAAAACTCTACGAGGAGGGTTTAAAAGTAATTCACAAAATGACTTGAAGGGTCTTAACAATAAACCAGAGAGAAAATTGTAAGGACAAAATCATTATGTTTATGTGATCTATAATAGTTTTGGAAAGTTATACTACGGCTAAAAGATCACAAGTTAAATCTTAATAGTGAATTATATTTTTATGAATCAAAAAAAGTCTGGATTTTTAGATTAAGTTAATTCTTTCACTCAATTTTCATGTATGTTATCACCTACATTAATATTATTAATTCTTTAATTTTTTACTGGTAGAGGTAAAGATAAATGAATGAATTTATAGTATGTTAAATCCTTTTACCCGAACAAGGGGCCTGTCAGATATAATTACTATGTCAGTATATTAAATATCTGACAGGCCCCTTGTTTGGGTAAAAGGATTAATTCTTCCATACAGTCATTAAGCTATTCAAAAAAAAAATTATATTTCGGTTGGTGCTTTGGTTCGGTATTTCGACTATGGCTGAAAAAGCTAACAAGAAAGAACCCCCTCACTAAGCTCCTGCATGGACGAGAATTGCTCGAATCCATTAATCAAAAGATCATTGGATACACCACTGCTCCACAAAAGAAAATTGTGGAAAATAAAAACCTAAGTTATATTTCTAGAAGAATCTCCGTACATGACGGAGACAAACTAAAAATGATTGAAAAATACTTAGAAGAAGTCCAAAAAAAATTGATGAAAACTGTGGAACAATGTTCGGATACTTCCATGAAGAGTCTTACAAGTGAAGAAACAGCCGAATCTGAAGATATTCAAGAATCCCAGCCACTTCCTCCTGAAAATATTCTTAATGATAAAGAAATTGAAAGAGCTGAGGACTTACCCTATCAACTAAAAAGCAAAGGAAAAGACAAGATATGATAGGTTTACTATGCTCGTCTTCTATGTATAAGACTCATATATGGGACCCTTAAATAATAAAAATACTATGCACAGGGACCCACCAGTACTGTGCAAGATGCTTTTTATTTCTATATATATAGACGCCTCATCTGTTAGGGAGGCATAAGTTAGAAATTTTTTTATTTTTTTTATTAGGTATTGGATACCTAATCCATTTTAAAACTTTATTCAGAGGTTTATAATTAATTACCAATCTTGACATACCTCATTCTTTTTCAGCAGCATTATTGACATAGAAAGTCGTACAAGAGCAAGGGGATTTTGAGAGTTTGGTATCAGAGATTTATATAGCTCTGGGAATTGAGCTTAATGATTAAAAGGTCACAATTAAAATCTAGTTGGGTATTTTGTCTTCTTTTAGTATAATAATAATAATAATAATAATAATAATATATATATATATATATATATATATATATATATATATATATCATGAGTTAAAACACTTAATGATAAAAAAAATTACAAATTGAACATGATTAGATATTTAATTTTGTTTTAATCTCCCAAATAGTATTAGAATCTTTGTGATGCACAATCCACATTAATTTTAATTAGCTGTTGCAAATTATTTTCTTATCTATGTGAGCAAATCAAATCAAATGATATTTACAAATTACAACCATAATTGTATATCTACACACATTACACAAAATATATTTATAAACATCTAAAATATCTTTATGATTCTATTGATTTATTACCGGACATATTATGATGATAAATCTTAAAGTATTTTTATATTTTATAAATAATCTAATCCATAAAATCCGCTTAAAAGATATTATATGATAAGAAGATCTACAATCACCATATATTTGAATTTTGTATGTCGTAAGATTTTTTACGCTAAACTACAGTTGAAGATAAATAAATGAAAGCTAATGACTTTGAGTCATACAATCAAACCATTTGTACTGTAACTTTAGGGAGGCTTTTCGAATCCTATTTATTTCTTTTCTTTTTTGTAAAACATCAATTGATAAGATAAACAATCATTATCATCAAATAAAAATGTAAAGACATAAAAGAACAAAACAAATAATAGACAATGATCAACGATTCTAATAAATTAATAACTCGATAATAACATCAAAGTGAGTACAAGTGCATCCATCGACATGAATAGTTCTTACTTAAGTTGGAGTTTTCGATCTTGACTCCTAGTGAATGGTCTCGAATTGAAAAAAATTCTAAATTTATTTTCAGACAAATTTATATGAAATAGTTGCACAAAACACTTATAAAAAAATATATTTTAACGTATGATGCAGAAAAAAAAAAGAAAATTTATTCATTTTAGAAAATAAAAAGTTGCATATTTTCTTTCTAATTTTTTGATAAATAAAATTAAACATTCTATTGTGATGAAAATTCCTCCCTTTATGATAACAAAGTTAAATTTTATTCATCTTAAAATTCATACTTAAGTTTATCGGATTCTTTATAGCTAATTACCATCTATATAAATAAGAAAGAAAATTGAAGGACAAGTTCATTACGTGTATGCGATATATTATTATTTTGTTTCCTTATATTTATCTGCTAAAGGATCACAATTTAAACTTAATTAGAGAATTTTATTTTTATCTATAATCTATCTATAATTTATAATCTATAATCTATATCTATAATCTATTAAAAATGTAAAGCCCCTTAGAAAAGTGAATTGAACTTTTTACCCTTCGGTAAAAATTTCCACAATAGACAAAACTGTCATTTACTAATTTTTATATTTAATAATTTAAAATCACTTAAAAATTAAATGTAATAAATTAGTAGTTTTTTATTTAAACAGGTAAGAAAACTTAATAATTGATATCTTTTTAATTTTTGTCACAATCAAAAACATAAATGGATTAAAAAAATAAATATGTACGAAGTGAACAAACCAAATTAAAGACAAAATAAATTAGAAGCCCTATTTAAGATAAAATTTGATTATTCAAACAATTATTTGAATAAATCGTAGAAATCTTCATCAAAGGCAAAATAAATTTACAGACTTACTGCGGGTCTCATATATTTATGGTACCAAAGCATTTTTAAACCTAACCATTCTCTTTACTTTTAGAAAAAAAAAAAAATCTTATAATTTTTTATAACTAAAAATAGATTGACTTTAGTTATTTCTTTATTTTTTAATGAAATAATTTATAATCTCATAAATATTAAGTTTTATTTTAAATTGCAAATATATTATTTAATTTT
Source organism: Capsicum pubescens (assembly GCA_030864215.1). Lineage (NCBI taxonomy): Eukaryota > Viridiplantae > Streptophyta > Magnoliopsida > Solanales > Solanaceae > Capsicum > Capsicum pubescens. The sequence continues at coordinate 116,809,063 of CM061539.1, forward strand.
TTAGGTTAATTTAAACAATATATTTATACCTATAATCTATATATCAGCAGCGGCGGCGGCAGCAGCGGCGGCGGCGGCAGCAGCGGCGGCGGCAGCAGCGGCAGCAGCAGCGGCAGCGGCGGCGGCGGCGGCAGCAGCGGCAGCAGCAGCAGCAGCAGCAGCAGCAACAACAAATTATTAAATGTAAAATCTCTTAAAATTAAATGTAATAAATTATTAGTTCTTTACTTAAACTAGATAAGAAAACCTAATATTTTGGTATCCTTTTAATTTTGGTTATAATAAAAAATATAAATGGACTAAACAAATAAATTAAATATGTACGAACTGGACAAACCAAATTAAAGACAAAATAAATTAGAAGTCCTATTTAAGGTAAAATTTGATTATTCAAACAATTATTTGAATAATTGTAGAAATCTTTATCATAAAGACAAAATAAATTAAAAGTCCTATTTAAGGTGATTTAATTATTCAAACAAGTATCAAGATAGTTGAAGAAATCTTCATTATTTTTTTCTATATAATTTAACAGTTACGTTCTTGATACTTTGAAGTTGTTTTGATTTCCTTTTTTAACCTAATTGTGTGATTTTTATATGCGTTTTATGGTATTTTGAGATTTTATCCTTCGCTTTTGTTTAAATTGGTTCATATATTATTATTGTCATAATTTATGTTTGCTAGGTTGTGACCTGATTCAAAATAATGCTACGAGACTAAAAAATTTCAAGTAAGTTTCGAAGCTTTATTGTATTTAGAAAATAAAATATTTTAATATTTTGATTCATAAGATGCACACGTTTACCTTCAGTTTAAATTCATTGTTTTTAAGTGTTGCTTTGATTTTTTTTTAAACCTAATTGTGTGACTTTTTGTGCATATTTTGTGGTATTTTGAGATTTTATACTTAATATTTTTTAAATTAATTTATATTTTTTAATTGTCATAATTTATGTTCATTAGATGGTGACCTGATCTAGAAGAATGCAGCGAGACCGAAATTTTCAAGTAAGATTCGAAGCTTTGTTGTGTTCAGAAAATATAATAAAATTTAAATTTTAAATTTTTGTTATTATAATTGGTTAGGAGTTGTTATTAAACTGTTGTACTTTTTGGCATTATATTGATAAATTATTAATATTAAACATAAATAAATAAATAAATAAATAAATAAATAAATAAATAAATAAATAAATAAATAAATAAAGTGTAAAGGTCTTTAGAAAGAACTTTTTGTGAATCATTAAAAGACTCTACAATAAATAAAATTGGTATTAACTATTTTGTTTAATTTTTTAATTTCAATTTATGTTATTATAATTAGTTACGAGTCATAATAAAAGTGTTTTCTTTTTTTCTTTTGAATTATATTAATAGATTATTAATCTTAATTATAAATTAATAAAGTTTGAAGGTCCTTAAAACAATAGATAAAATTGTTGTTTACTATTTTTATTCAATTTTTTATTTAATTATTTTATAATATTACTCCTAAAATATGTAGAAAGAATTGTGATAAAATAAAGACTCTTAAATCATGAAAGATTAAGAATTTGTAAAACATATTATATTAAAAGGTAATTAATATCAATATGAAGTAGTTGATGCGAAAGATTTTTTGAAGACACGTTAGACATAAAATAATTAAACTCATAAATAGAAATATAGAATGACAAAATTAGAAGGTAGTTTCTAAGGGCAGATGATTTCTTTTTCACTTTTAAAGTTGAAACATTGTTGTCTAAGGAATCACTTTGTGGTACAATCAAACTTATGTACATTGTACAACACAAATATGATTATCTAGAATTATTTGGTTAATTAGATCTTAGTATTTTGCCATTTTGTTATTTTCTTTTTTTTGTAATTATGTGTCTCACACTTCTTTTCTTTTTGAGTCAAGGGTCTATGGAAAACAATATTTCTACCTCACAATATATAAGTTAAAATCTGTGTACATTCTATATTTTTCAAACTTTATTTTAAAATTAAATTGGATGTGTTGTTCTTCTTTATTATGTTCAAATTAAATTCTATATTTTTCAAATTTTATTTTAAAATTAAATTGGATGTGTTATTCTTCTTTATTATGTTTAAAGTAACGATATTAAAAATAATATTTACTTTTATTTTACAAAATATATTTCTTTTGCATATTTTATTGATTAACGTTACACATATATTCAACACATGTACACTTTTATATGTAACTTTTTTGTGTCGGTGTGATACATTTGTTGGTTACTTGGAGAATTATTGTACTTTTTGTTATTAAGGATAATCTTAGATCAAATAATAAATTAGTTATTTTCAAAAACTGAAATGTGCATCTGCTGCAAGCTTCATTTTTAATACACATAAGTTAGATAAAAAAAAATTTAAGTCACGTATTATATTAAAATATTATTATTTTAAATTTGTATCTTACGAAATGAACGTCGGCAGCCAATTTAGTTACTCATGTCAACAAATTAGGTAATAAGCTTGCATATGATAGTGATCGAAAAACTTAAAGGAATTTAAAGAGTACGTCAATCACCTCTCAATCTTACATTAAATGAATTTTATTTTATATTAAAAAATATTTGGATTCTTTATTATAGTTAAATCCCTAATTAAAATGTTGATTGACCTTTTTTCTAAAAAAAAAATTATTTACTCGACATAAGTACACGCGCAAAGCGCGTACACTAAACTAGTTAATCAATAAAAGTCTTGACTTTAGATTAAGTTAATTCATCCAATCAATATTCATGTACATTATTTTCTACCTTAACATTATTAATTCTATATTTTTCTATAGGAAGAAGTAATAATAAAAGAACGAATTTATATACATGAGTTAAATTTAGTAGCAAAATATGTCAAAATAGAAAATTATAGTTGAACGTTTCATTTTCCCTCTTCCAGTCTATACTCATAAGGAAGTCATTTTCATATGGCCTTGCGAAACAAGCAGAACTATTTAAAGGTCACAATTAAAATATAGTCGAATATTTTGTCTTATTTTAGTATCCTAAAAGTAAATTTATGTTATACTCTCTCTCTCCCTATCTATCTATCTATCTATCTATCTATATATCTATCTATCTATCTAGAGAAAATGGTCTGTTACCTTCTAATATTTTACCTCAAATCCTAACTACACACTCAACCTTTAAAGGTGACCTATTACCCTCCTGAACTATTTTGAAGTGGAATTATTATCTCCCTGAACTATTTTAAAGTGAAATTATTAAACCCCCCAAAACTGACAACCAGTCATTGCAAATATGGTGTGATGCACGCGCCGCCACGTCATGCCACGTCATTGCCACGTTATTTTTTATTTTTTACTCTAAGAAAATTAATAATTTAACTTTATTATTTCCTTTTTTCTTCCCCATTTTCCATTTTAATTATTATTTTTCTTTCTTCTTCTTCTTTATTTATTCTTCTTCTTCAATTCTTCTTCTTCTCCAATTCTTTTTCTTCTTCAATGGCATCCAAGAACCCATCAATGGCAATTATTATTTTTCTTTCTTTTTCTTCTTCTTCTTCAATTTTTCTTCTTCTTCAATGACATCCAAGAATCCATCAATGACATTTCTTCTTCAATAGCATCCAAGAACTAATCAATGACATTCAAGATTAATTTATCATCTTTCTCATCATCTCTTCATTCAAAAATTCAAGTTCTTAAATTTTTTCAAGTTAATTCGGGCTCAATGACATTTCTTCTTCAATAGCATCCAAGAACTAATCAATGGCATTCAAGATTAATTTATCATCTTCCTCATCTCCTCATTCAAGAATTTAAGTTCTTAAATTTTTTTCAAGCTTTTTGAATCGGAGTTCCCCATCTTCCCCATTCAAGAATTCATTAATCAGAGAACTCTTATTGTTTTCTTAGTTCAAGTGTTTCTTGATTTCGGTTTCGGAGCAAAAAGAATTTCTTGGTTTCGGAGAAATCCATTAATGAGGAAGATGAAGAACTCCATTAATGAGTTCTTCAACTTTTGTTTTGAAAAAGAGAAGAAGAAGAAGACATGACATGGCAATATTTATTAAGAAAAAAATAATATTTATTAAAAATAATGATGTGGCAATAAAAAAAATAATGATTTTAAAGTAAAAAAAAAGTCAACTGACGCGCCTATGGGCGCGTGTAGTCACGTCCAGTGACACGTCAGCAACTGGGGGAAATAAATTCGGTCAAAATAAGTTCAGGGGGATAATATGTCACATTAAAAGATTGAGTGTGTAGTTGGAATTTCGACTAAAGGTTAGGGGGTAACAAACCATTTTCTCCTAAAAAAATAAAATAATTTAACATTATTATTTCCCAATTATTATTTTTCTTTCTTCTTCTTCTTTATTTCTTCTTCTTCAATTCTTCTTCTTCTCCAATTCTTCTTCTTCTTCAATGACACCCAAGAACCCATCAATGACAATTATTATTTTTCTTTCTTCTTCTTCATTTCTTCTTTTTCAGTTCTTCTTCTTTAATTCTTCTTCTTCTTCTTTAATGGCATCCAAGAACCCATCAATGACATTTCTTCTTCAATAGCATCCAAGAACTCATCAATGACATTCAAGATTAATTTATCATCTTCATCATCTACTCATTCAAGAATTCAAGTTCTTAAATTTTTTCAAGTTAATTCGGGTTCAATGGCATTTCTTCTTCAATAGCATCCAAGAACTAATCAATGGCATTCAAGATTAATTTATCATCTTCCTCATCTCCTCATTCAAGAATTCAAGCTCTTAATTTTTTTCAAGTTTTTTGAATCGAAGTTCTTAGTTCAAGTGAGAACTCATTAATGACATTTCTTCTTCTTCTTCTTCAATGGCATCCAAGAACTCGAATTATGTGAGAATGTTGAATCAAAAAAGTCGAATGTCATTGATTATGTGAAGCTGAATCAAATGTTGAATCAACGTGTTGAATCGAATTACGTGAAATTCATCAAAAAAAAAAGTCGACAGAATTTTGAATTTTTCGGCACCGTCACTGTTCATCGGCATTTCACCATTGAAGGCATTGAAGAAGAAGAAGAAGAAGAAGAAGAAGAAGAAGAAGAAGAAGAAGAAGAAGAAGAAGAAGAAGAAGGCATTGAAGAAGAAGAAGAAGGCATTGAAGAAGAAGAAGAAGAAGAAGAAGAAGAAGAAGAAGAAGAAGAAGAAGAAGAAGAAGAAGAAGAAGAAGAAGAAGAAGAAGAAGAAGAAGAAGAAGAAGAAGAAGAAGAAGAAGAAGAAGAAGAAGAGGAAGAAGAAGAAGAAGAAGAAGAAAAAGAAGAAGAAGGAAAAGAAGAAGCCATTGAAGAAGAAGAATAGAAGAAGAAGACAATATTTATTAAGAAAAAATAATAATTATTAAAAATAATGACATGGCAATAAAAAAATAATGATTTTAAAGTGAAAAAAAGTCAACTGACGCGCCTATGGGCGCGTGTAGTCACGTCCAGTGACACGTCAGCAACTGTGGGGGTAATAAATTCGGTAAAAATAAATTCAGGAGGGTAATCAGTCATATTAAAAGGTTGAGTGTGTAGTTGGGATTTCGACTAAAGGTTGGGGGGGGGGGGGTAACAGACCATTTTCTCATCTATCTATCTATCTATCTATCTATATATATATATATATATATATACTAGTTTAGGTGTACGCACCTCGCGCGTGTACCTCACTTTAATTAGTTCAAACATTAATAAAGATGAATATAATAATTAAATTCAATACTTTTTGAATATTTAGAGATGGAGAATTTATTTAATTAAACCTAATCTTTACCAAAAAAGTTTCTCAAAACCGATCGACATTCATCTACCACCTATAAATTGCAACAAAACAATATGATGACAGAGACATCACAACAATACAATTAAATCTAACCTTTAAACAAAATTTTCTTAAAGTCCTCTGATACTCATCTATCACCTGTAAACTATAACAAAATAATACGATAATAGAGATATCAAAATAATACAACTAAAACTAACCTTTACACATAAAAAAAATTCTCATAACAGAAATATCAAAATAATACAACTAAACCTAATATTTACCTAAAAAAATTCCTCAGATCCGACCTACATTCATCTACCACCTGTAAATTCATCTACGACCTGTAAACTACAATGAAATAATACAATAGTATTCACAAAGCTTTAATTTTGATGAAAATAATTTCTGTCTGAGCGAAAATTTTGGCCCTAAAGAATGACTTGAATGAAAACAAAGATGATATATAAGCAAACACGTTGAATTCTATTATGTTGATAAAAATAGTGGAGAGGTTGCGGGTTAGAAAATTAAGGATCCACCAATCCAGACATGCAACCAAATCAAGTTGATGAGCATCAATCATATTTTTTCAATAGGTAAACCGGTTTCTTTTCTAGTTTAATGTGCATCTCAATATTAATATTTATAGAAGTATTTACTTAATATGGTCCTATTTAGAAGAATTTTTCTAATTGACCAGTACAAAGAAAAATATGAATTGATTCTCCTTCCATATATTTTAGGAGTTTATATATATAAATGTTCCTAAAACTTTCCTTAAAAACCTGTCATACGTAATTTTTTTAATATAAATTTTGATTTTGATTTTTTTCCCTTTCCACACACACACATATATATTTATAACTCTTTTTTCTTAAAAGTTTCCTTAAAAACCTGTCATACGTATTTTTTTAATATAAAAAAAATTGTTCCTAAAACTTTCTTTAAAAACCTGTCATGCGTGATTTTATTTTTTATTTTTTCCCCTTTCTATATGTATATATATAAATTCTTTTTCCTAAAAGTTTCCTTAAAAACCTGTCATACATATTTTTTTAATATAATTTTTTTTCCCTTTCCATAGGTAGAGTTTTCCCTAAAAAGTTGTGTACAACTCCTAACGAAAAAATTGGCACATTGCATTTAATTCCTTATAGGTATGAGATTCTTCCTTTTCTCCCCCCCCCCCCTATATTCTAAATATTTGAATAATAATTTAATGATAATTATTTTTAAAAATAGTGAAAAGACGATTTTATCTATTGGAAAGTATTTTAATGAAAGTTCTAATCACTTTTTAAGCGGTTTCACACACACACACAGTGGCGGAGCCAGGATATTCACGAAGGGGGTTCATAAGGAAACATACGAATTAACCGAAGGGGGTTCAACGTCTAATATATATACATAAGAAATAATTTTAACGATGCATATATAGCATAATTTTTCGCCGAAGGGGATTTGTATGAACCCCCTCGGCAAAGGGTAGATCCGCCACTGCACACACACACACACGCACACACATACACACACACACACACATATATATATATATATATATATATATATATATATTAGACATGTCATACGTATTTTTTTAATATAAAAAAATTGTTCCTAAAACTTTCCTTAAAAACCTGTCATACGTAATTTTTTTAATATAAATTTTGTTTTTGATTTTTTCCCTTTCTCTCTCTCTCTATATATATATATATATAATATATATATATATATATATAATATGTATATATATAATTATATATTATATAATATATTAAAAGTGTGAAGACCCTTAGAAAAGTGATTTGAACTTTTTACCCTTCATTAAAACACCTTGTAATAGATAAAATTGTTTTTTCACCATTTTTAAAGTTATTATATTATTAAATAAAGAACTTCTGAATTATATGGAAAGAATCTAATAAAATAAGTATTTAAGTTACCCAAGTTATCCGCAGCCCCCTACAATTGGTATCAGAGCCTATGTTGTATAAAGTTACGGAAGTAGTATGTATTTGGATTTATTATTTGATTAATTTAATTATTTGATTGATTAATTATGGAAGACCATTTAACTAGTAATTATTCAGAATATAAAAGTCTAAACAAAACAAAAGAAGACCTCCATAGATTAGCCTACCTAATTACTTTACTATCTAGTATTGAAGCAAAATTAATAATTTATTTAAAATCTAGAAGAATGAGACACATACCACCTAATTATGATAAAATCAGATTTAGATATCCACCAAAATATTATAAATATTGTTTAGATGAATAACGTACAAAAATCACAAAAATATAAAGAATTAAAACAAATAATATCTGAAAAACGTAAAGAATTAAAAATAATGATAGAAAGACTAAAGTATAACATAATTGTCGGAGTTAGTAAAAACTCAATAAATGCACAAAAGGAAGAGATATCAAATTTAGAATCAATAATAGACAGTCTAGAATATATATATCAACATATCCTATATACGTTTAAATAAAATGAACAAAGAAGAATTTATAATTAGAAGATAAAATGAAAATCAGGAAGGATTAAAAATAAAAATAATATTCTCTAATTTAGGAAGAAGATATAAGAAAATAGGTGAACATTTATATTTAATGTTAGAAAAAAAAGAATTAAAATTAGAAGATAAGTTGGCAGTCATAGTAAGAATAGAAAGAGAAAACGAAGAGATAGACAGAAAAAAGGAAATAGATAAAATAAAACAACAAACTACAGAAGAAATAAGAAAAATAGAGGAAACTAAAAATAGTAGGATTGCTGAATTAGAAAAAGAACTACAAATGCTAAAAGATTTGTATGAAAAAAAACATAAAGGAAAAGAAGAAAAAGATAAAGAACAAAAATTATTAATTGAGATAAATCAATTTAAAGAAAAATTAGAAGGAAAAAATAAAGAATTAGAAACCAGTGAATTAGAAATAAATACAATAGATGCTGAAGAAACAAATAATTATGACTCGGAAGATAGTGAAACATATACGAAAATTCTAGAAAACATAAAAAAAATAGAAATTAATGAAAAACAAGAAGTAATTAATAAAGAAAATCTAGAACTAATAAATACAGAAGTAAATACTCTAGATAAAAATATAATACCTAGTACGTCAGAAATAAGAAAAACAACATATAATTATAAAAGTAAGTTTAAAAGATATAATCCAAAGGATGAATATAATAAATGGACACCAAAAAAATAATTAATTATAATTTTTTAGATTTAGACTGTGTAATAGACACAAAAAAAATAATACAACTATGGGTAGGATATATGTCAAAACAATTATTAGATAACAAAATAGATACAACAAACACACTAGAATATATAGAAAAGACATTAATAGGAACAGTAAAATTATGATTTTTAAACCTAGCCGAAGCAAGTAAAAAAGTATTAAGATTTGATAATAAAACAGAAGGAACATAAACAACTACTAAAATATCACCAACAGAAATATTGAAAAAATATGAAATAGCTATAAGAGATGAATTTAGCAGTGTAACAACAGAAGAAGAAGAGCAAAATAAAGAAAAAGATACGAATAGGAATTTAATGTTAAAACTAGCAATATGTAATATGTGCATTATAGATGAGTATACGTGCGCATTTAAAGAATATTATTATAAAGGAACATATAATACAGAAGAAAGTAAATAAATAAGAAGATTATATTTTAGTAAATTACCTGAACCATTTAGTTCAAAAATAATAAAGAGTTGGGATGAAGCAAAAATAGTAGATACCCTAAGAGCAAGAATAAAATTTTTACAACAATGGTATAGAAATCTATGTGAAAAATATAGAGAAGAAATAAAAATGGAAAAAATATTAATAAGAAATTTAGCATGTTGCAAAGATAAAGTAGCACATCAATTTGGATGTGAAGAAAGATATTATAAGAAAAGAAAAAGACATAAGAAATATAAGAAATACAAGAAATCAAAATATAAGTATAAGAAACCAAGAAAAAGATATTATGTAAAAAATTATAAACATAAAAGACCATATAGGAAAAAGAAATTTATAAAAGAATGTACTTTTTATAATTGTGAAAAACTAGGACATTTAGCTAGAGATTGTAAATTACCTAAAAATCCAAAAAAGAAACAAATATCAGAAATAAAAATAGAAAATATAGAATATATGCAGATAGATTATATAGATTACGAATTATAAAGTGAAGATAGTATATATGAAATTTTGGAGAATGAAACAGATAATGAAATAGATAGTGAATTAGATGAATCAAATGACTGAAGAAGATATAAAAATGAACCAAATAACTGAAGAAGATATAAAAATAATAACAAAGGAAGAATATTTAAATGAAGAAGGAACAAATCAAAAAATAATATTTGATAATAATATATTTGACGAAATAAAAGGAAAAAAATTAGACTTAAGTGTAGAAAAAATATTTTAAATACCAACAATAAAAAATATATTTAGTAGAAAAAAGGAAGAATATTGTGTAGTAAGCCAAAAAGAACATGTAATAGACTGTAGATATGCAAAAGGAAGAGCTAGTATACCACTAGTAACAAAAAGAATAATTAATAAAGAAATAAACGATATAAAAAGTAAACACCCAATAAAATACGTACACCTTGGAGGAACAAAGATATTAATAAAAACATGTTTTAGAGAAGGAATAAATACACCAATAGAATTATATTTAGCAGATGATAAAATTATAAAACCTATAGAAAAAAATATAATAACTGCCATAAAAGGAAATTTAATATTCCAAAAATTTTAATTTATAATAAGTGCGAATTATTCAGTAGCAATAACAAATAAAAATATAGATAAATCATTAGTATTATATTGGAAAATATCATGAATAGAACTAAGCCCAGAAAGTAAAATATTTACAGCAAGATTGTCACGACCCAAAAACGAGGGTCATGATGGCACTTGTCGAGGCGTACCTTGACAAGTAAGCCTATCACCCAAACTGATACGAATAGAAAAAAAGACAGAAATACCCAAGGTAAGGCTTCTAGAATGAAGCCGAACCATATAAATAATCATAATAATGCAGAAAGAACTTATTCAAAACATCAATCATGCCCAAAACCAGGTGTCACTAGTGTAAGAACTACTAATACAATCCAAGAGTCAAATACATCGGAAAAATAACCACAAAGGACTAATAACTGTCTCCGAACACTAATAAAGACATAACTAGTATAGAAAGATAGAGGTAAACTTCGGACGCATGAATGTCCAACCGCTACCTTGGAAGCTCCAACAACCGCCTGAATCAAGTAAGCTGAGGCGCACTCGAGATAGGACCTGCACTGAAAAGGGCGCAGTAGGCATGAGTACGGTCCACTTGTACTCAGTAGGTATCATAGGCCGACTAAGCAAAGTAGTAAATAAGGCATACAAAATATACACTAAGGGTACGTCACCTGCAATCAGAAAATGTCCCACAACGGTAGCCCACACCGCTTGCACTAACAGTTCTAATATATCTCACATATATTGCAAAAACACATCAAGATATAGAACACAAGTATAGATTATGTCACATATAAAATAGAGCAAGAGAGAACATGTAGATACAAGATCATCAAATACAAGTGAAGAAAAGTAAGACAAATACATAGATGATAAGTCAATAAGGCAATACAGCACAACATAAACACAATAAAGTAAGTGCAATGTATATGATAATGATGATGATGATGATGATGATGATGCACGAGGTTGTCGCACAAACTCCGGGATCGTCTCACAATCCCCGTATACACCTACGGAGCCAAAGCTTCCCGACGTAGGACCCATGGGGAGTTCGTCAACCCATATACAATCCACATATCTCATATCTCCTTTTCGGCACATCCCTCGGAAAGAGTTTTATAAGGTGTTACAATATTTTAAAAAAGGTGTTGCCAGTGTTTCTCAGATGTTGCCACGGTGGTACCAATGTTTCATGAATGAGTATGATATGAAGATGTAATGCTCACAACCAATCACAATAAGTATTTCCACACCAACCACATGATATATTTCCACAACCAACCACAATGATACATTTCCACAACCACATGAGCCAATATTCACTCGTTATTTTCATTTCATCCATGAATTTCCACATGTCTCATATGCTAGTAAAGTATGAATATAATCACAATACACCCATGGTACCACATTAAAAAATACAATACAATTACTCACATGTATTCAAGGCTATCAATGTCACATAGGACCCCACACGATCAAACATATCACATAATATTTCAATTTTGACAATTACATCACATATAGGCTCCCACACGGGCACAATACGTAGATAGCCATTGTTCATGATTAGTTCCCACCCTTAACATGTATTTTGTACCATCATTTACTACCCAACCCAGTCTGAAGAGTTAAGTCATAACCTACCTCGAAAGCTGAAATCGATCCGCTACACTTGAACCCACGACCTTACTTTTCACGAACAATCCCGAACTCTACTAAAAACATCAAATATGAAATCTACGCATCAAAACAAAACCAACGACACCCATATTGACTACTTTCAGTTCGTGGTCAAAACGAACCCCCAAAATAGGTTTTCGAAAAAGAAGGGCAAAATTAAAACTTTACTTAAAAAATATGTTCTCCATATTTTTAGGAACCTACAGCTGAAAACCCAAGTTAAATCGAGTGAAAAAACGGGGTTTAAATAGAAGAAAAAATTATTTTTGAGCTTTACCGGGTAAAATCCTTGAAATTCGGGTTAAAATCAAGAATCAGAGTTGTTTTGAAGGTTAAATTGATGAAAAACTAGTAATTATAAGATAAAAATATTATTCAAGTGAATGGGGATGAAATTTGGGTTTAAAATCATACCCTAAGATTTTTGGGGTTTTGAGAAATTTATCAAGAAATTTCTAAGAAAATGATGAATTCTTACCTTAAATCCGTAATTAAAATCAAGAAATAGGTGTTAATCTAGCTTCCCAAGCTCTCACAAACTTCACTTTTAAGCTCCCAAAATATTTAGGGTTCGACTCTCAAGAGACAAGATGAAAAATGAGTAAAATGGACCAAAAATGTGAAAAAACTGCTATATATATTGCAGATTTTTTCTGCATAACTGAGCAGTTTTTATTTTAACTCGAAATGGACTTCGACGGGGTGCTCGGGATTCGTTTGGAGTCCGATTTATGCAAACAAACTATGCATCCACACTAAATTTGATGTTCCGGACGCGATGGAGATACCAGATTTTCCAGAAAAATTTGTTTTCACAAAATTGACCCCCGAAATCCGAAATTATAATTTCCCAAATCGACGGTCGAAATGAGATTTAAAAGCTGTAAAATCATAACAAACATGCTAACACACTAAAATTGACATTCTAGATCTGCTGGAGAAGTCAGATTTTCCATCCGAGGTCGTTTCGATCAAATGTGAGTTCCACACCCATATTTCCAATTTTCCAACTTTCGATCAATAGGTCAAAATGAGCTCGGGTGAACCAGGACTCGAACCAAAGGTCTACCTAGCCTAAAATCAATAATTTGGAGCTGCTGGCGCAGTCCGTTCGGTCATCCGTCGCACGGATCAAAATATAATCACATAAGTCCAAAATAAGGCTCTCGAAGCCATCAAAAACCACAATAGTGCATAAATGATACCAAAATGCATCAAAAATCATGTCAACCACTCCCATACCCCAGAAATACCATAATGCAACTACGGGGAGGGGTAAAACAGTCAAATCACATAAAATCACAAATTTCACATATTTCATCAAATTTTTAGGTCGTTACAAAGATGTAAAAATCTATATGTATTAACAACAAACCATAAAATAACAGAAAAAAATAAAATTAATAAAATACAAATAGAAAGTCCTTTTGAACAATTCGTAAAAATAATTGATTATAATGATTATAGTTACAAAAATATAGACATAGAAAAAGATTTAGAAATAATAAATGATAGAATAAGTACATAAAAAAGAATAGCTTATGAAAACCAGAATAATCAAGCTCATAAAAAAGAACAAGTTATGAAACAACTTCAACAGTTAATTTAAACCAATATTACATAACAGGAACAATAAATGAAAAAGAATATTTAATACTCTTAATCACAGGACAAAAAGAAAATTATATAGCAAAATATCTAGTAAAAAGTGAAGAAATAAAATCTAATAGTAATATATGCCCAGATCTACCAAGGAGTCTAATAAACATTAAAGATACGACAGAAAAAGAAATAATAATAGGAGTTAAAAAAATAAAAATAGAATTTAAAATAAAAGAAGAAATGCAAAAAACAGATATAATATTAGGAATCAAATGGTTAGAACAAGTAAAACCATACAATATAGAACATACACAATTATCTATAACATATAATAAAGAGAAATTATTTATAAAAAGAACTTTGACATGACATGAAAATATATGTACTTGTAAAAATAATAGTAGAAGGATATTATAATAGGTATTATACACCTATGATAGATACAGGAGCAGAAACAAACTTATGTAGATACAACTGTTTACCAGAAAGTAAATGAGATAAATTAAAAACACCAATAGTAGTCAAAGGATTTAATAATGAAGAAAGTTTAATTACATATAAAGCTAAAAGTGTAAAAATACAGATATGAGATAAAATAATAACAATAGAAGAAATCTATAATTATGAACTAGCATCAAAAGATATGCTTTTAGGAATTTCATTTTTAGATAAATTATACCCACATATAATAACTAAAATAGATTGGTGGTTTACAACACCATGTAAACAAAAAGTAAGAGCAAAAAGAGTTATTAATAAAATAAAAAAGAAAACTGATTGGATAAAAGGAAGCGAAAAAATTACACAAAATTTAGAAAATATAAAAAATACAGAAGACAAAGTAGAACTAGTTGTATTTTCGATAAATAAAAAACAAAATAACTATATTTTCAATAGATAAGGTAGAAATAATAAAGAAAAAATTAAGACAACTATACAGTGAGGATCTATTAAAAGGATGGGAAAAACATAAAACTACTATAAAAATTGAATTAATGGATAAAAATAGCATAATAACTCAAAAACCATTAACATATAATTTTGACGATTTAAAAGAATTTAAAATGCATATAGATGAATTATTAGAAAAACAATATATACAAAAAAGTAATAGTAAACATAATAGTCCAACATTTATAATAAATAAACATAGTGAACAAAAAAGAAAAAAAAGTAGAATGGTTATTGATTATAGAAATTTAAATGCAAAAACTATGACATATAATTACCCAATACCAAATAAGATATTAAAAATAAGACAAATACAAGGATATAATTACTTTAGTAAATTTGACTGTAAATCAAGATTTTACCACTTAAAGTTAGATGAAAATTCTAAGGAATTAACCGCATTTACGGTACCACAATGATTTTATGAATGAAACGTATTACCATTTGGATATAAAAATGCACCAAGTAGATATCAACACTTTATGGATAGTTATTTTAAACAATTACCTAATTGTATAGTATACATAGATGATATACTACTATATACAAAAACTAAAGAGGAACATTTAAAATTATTAGAATAATTTACAGATATAATAGAAAAATCGGGAATAAGTTTAAGTGAAAAGAAAGCTGAAATAATGAAAAACCAAATAGAGTTTTTAGGAATACAATAGATAAAAGTGGAGTAAAAATGCAACAACATATTGTACAAAAAATAATAAATTCAAAAGAAGAATTAGATACAAAAAAGAAATTACAATCATTTTTAGGATTAGTAAACCAAGTAAGGGAATATATACCAAAATTAGCAGAAAATCTAAAGCCCTTACAGAAAAAATTAAAAAAGAATGTAGAATATAATTACAACGAAGAAGACAAAAAATAAGTTCAGAAAATAAAAATACCTTGTAAAGAGTTACCAAAATTACAATTCTCAGACAAAAATAAAAAAATTATATCTAGAGTAGAAGCAAATGCTACTGAATGTAGTTATGGAGGAGTACTTAAATATAGATATGAAGAAGAAAAATTAGAACGTCATTGCTGATACTACTCAGGTACATTTAATGAAATAGAAATAAAATGAGAAATAAATAAAAAAGAATTATGTTCATTGTATAAATGTTTATTAGCATTTGAACCATATACTGTATATAACAAATTTATTGTAAGGACAGATAATACCCAGGTTCGATGGTGGTTAACAAGAAAAATACAAAACTCAGTTACGACGAAGGAAATTCAGAGATTAGTAATGAATATATTAAATTTTACATTTACGATTGAAGTAATCAAGACCGACAAGAATATTATTGCAGATTACATATCAAGACAAAGCTACTCAAAATGATTTACCAATGGAAAAAACTGATGTCAAAGATACCCAAACAGACTTAATATTACAAGTGTTTGAACAAATAAAGTTATTACGAGAAAGAGTTATCACATTAACTACTGAAGTTACAAATGTAAAAGTGCAGGTTGAGCACTATATAAAAAAAGAAAAAACTATTAGCAAAGATACTGTGCAGGAAGAACACATTAAAAAACTAGACCTAGAAGGTGACGATAAGAAACATCTAAAAACTCAAATTACTGACGAAATTACAGTTACAGCTGCAGGCACAGGTGATGTATCCAATGGAAAAAATATAGTCACTCAAAATAAACCTGAACCACCAAAGAAAAAAAATTATAACCTCAACCAGATATTCTCAAAACCATATACACCAAATATACAAAAATCAGAGTCATTTATACCTCCCCATATACACACATATTTCGAGTCACTCAATCAACAAAAGCAGACTTATAACCATATTACTCGTACATATATTGATAATATTTATACTTTACAAAAAATGTTAAATACAAAACCTATCTAGAGTAAAGATTTAGCAAAACAACACCAAGGATATATTACACAAAAATGTTAGAACTATAACAAACTTATTGCTTTGCCTAGCACCAGTGCAAACTTAATTACTTCATGTCACTATTATGGACTATTATCTACAGTCTACACAACTACTGTAGAAGAGTTAACAGAAATTTCAGATATTTACAAAGGATTTATGGATTATAAGAGGATTACGAAGGGACAGTTATTCTATGTCCGTTTCTACTCATCACCAGCAGAAATATTGTTTGATGAAATACAACAGACAATTACTGTTGTCAAGATAGGAATGACAAAAGATTATATAATCCCTGAAGAAATATGCGAACAAGAAGAGATAACCAAAAATCAGATACCGAACTTCTATCAAAACAAGAGAGTTATTGGACTTAGTAGTATATTGACTGAGTTAGCAAATAATTATATAAATCAAAACGCAGTTTGGATTTACTATAATAGAAATCAATTATTAGTTTACTCTACTTGTAAAAATATTAGAGAAAATGACAGAGAAGAGATAAGAAAATGGGTCATGACGATCCTAAAACCAGAAGAGTTACCAATCACAAGATCTATTACGAAAGGAGTTATTTCAGAAGAAGCTATGAATCAATTTTGTAAAAAAGTTGGCCAAAAATACGATGACCATATATGCAGAAGATGTAGTGGCAGACACAACTTTATTCCAGATGTGATGCTACAATAGTAAGAAGATAAAAAAACAGCAAATACGACAAGAAGAAGATAAAAAGAAGACAGTAACAGAGCAATAATAGAAGAAGACAAGTTAATAAATGACTAGAAAGCGACATATTTTATAGCCTTTAACTCTTATACGTAAATTATTAGTTTTGTAAGACTTTTGTATAGATAAGTCTTGTTTTCTTTTTAGGGTAGCTAACTTTATAGCCTAGCCTTTTTGACTTTTTTGTAACATATGAATTATTAGGAAAGATACGTGTAAAAAATTAGGGAGAGCATGGAGTTTACGTCTTTTATTCTTTAGGATATAAATAGACGAGCATTCGCTCAGATAAAGGGCAAGTCTTCATGAGTTGAAGCAAAACCCTCTCTTGTACACAAAACTTTTGAATTATTTAATAAAAACAGGTATATTTCCAAGAAAAAACTATGAATCATCAAACAGCTATGGAAAATTTAGAATTATCAGATTTACCAGAACATGTATTTATATTTGTGATTATGAATAGCTAAATTCATAAATTCCTGACAATCATGATATGATAAAATAAGTTCATGTTAGTTACTTTATAGTAGAATTATTCAAAAAATAGCATGTTAAGAAGTTTATTAGCAAAGTAGAAAAGGAGAAAAAATCCTAAAGAACTATGCCATCCTAAAGGTGAAACCGGTGAGGCAAGAAAGCCGTGATAGGGGAGTAGCCAGAGTAGAGATGCTGTTTGAGGAAAAAGTATCCAGATTACCATACTAATAGTGACCGAAGAACATGTTATTTAAGGATAATTTAGTATATAGTAATCTAAAATGATCATATTTTGTTATGTGTATGATTGAAGGGAATATTTTGAAAAAACATCATATGAAAAATGAATACTTATTTATCTGACGAAATGATAGATAAATTTAAAATACTTGTTTTGTATGTACTTAAGGATATAGAAATTGTAGATATAAGAAAAATCATATTGAAAAAATTATTTGATAAATATTTTATGACTAGAATAAATTACATGCCACACCTACCTACCTACTCTTACAAATACTTACATACCAAACCTACACATCAACCATGATAAATTACGTATATTTAGAATATTGGAAAATGGATATGAAAAATATATAGTTAGTAGAAAAACTAATGGAAACCAATCTAGAAAAATATATGAGAACTAAGGATATAAAATATATAGAATTTCTTAATGAAAATATACAGGAATTATTAAGATTAAAACAAACAACTAATAAATACTATGATAAAGCAATTAATTACTAGAATCCAATTCCAAGTTATCCAAGTTATTCGTAGAAACCTAAGCATAATATGAATAATATGACAAGTTATATATCTGATGAAACTAAGATACTTGTTTTATATATCATAAAAGACTTAGAATTAAAAGACATAAAGAAAATAATATGGAAAAAAATATTTGATTTTGAAGATGAGTTACTAAGTACTAATTGGATAGAAGATGAACTAGAAAATATAGATTTCTATGGTAGAAATTATTATTCAGATAGTTATTATTCAGATGGATATTATACAGATTAAAAATGCTAGAATATATTCAAAGAGTTAGAGAAAAATAAAATTGGCTATACGAAGAAATTAATTGTAGAAACCAGCTTAGAAAACGAAGAGAACAATTGAAAGAAAGATTAATTTGGATAAATAAAACCATAAAACAATTAGAATTAAAAGACAATTTAGAATATGATTTAGACATAGAATTATTCATAGACGAAAAAGACAGGATAATTAATGGAATAGATAACCTAGAATTTAATATCAGATATAGTACAATTAGAATAAATTATTACAAAGAAATTTACAGTATTACAACTACTTTAGGATAAAATGATAGACTATGAGTATTTAAAATATTGGAGACTAGATATGGAAGAAATAAGAGCAACAGAGATACTTATGAAAGAGAAGTCCTTCTTTAAAAGATTCACACTAAACAAATGACTATTATTTATTTAGTTTTAATAAAAAATAAAATTATTTGTAATTAAAAAAAGATTCAGTTAAATTATTGTAGGTTATTACAAGTAGGAAAATTAATAAAAGATCCCTATTTCAAAAGAAGTCAAATCATGGTTTAGGCTCAAAAGGATAAAAAATCAATAGAAATTGAAGTTTTAGTATTCCTTTTCACTTTAAGAAGGTCACGTAATAAAGATCAATTATTTTTCTACTACTCATGAAATTTACGTGGAGGACTTATGTTAGGTTTTAAGAATCTTTATTATTTGTTATATTATATTATTGTTAGGAAATTTTTGTGAGTTTCTATCCCCTTACGTGAGTTAGTAAGAAATAAAACTCAAGCATATATAAATAATTTTATAGTAATTAAAAATTAAATATAACCATAAATAATTTAGCACCATAATTAATTTTTTTACCTTTTAAAATTGAAAAATAAAAATCTTTCATATTTAGGTAACCTTTTCTTAGATGAAAAGGTTTTGGACTTTTTATAAATTGAGCATTTTTTCTTTCTTTGTTTTGTTCAAGTCTATATTGTAGATGAATGTTCGGTTGAAATTTTTTGTACAAGGTTAAGGTTTGGTAATGTATTAATATTTTCCATTACAGTAATTTTATTGTGTTATTATTTGTTGTTTCTTCAGGGTGGTAGATGAATGTTTGATCGGGCTTTGAGAAATTTTTTGATAATGATTAGGGTTTGATCTTATAGTTAGAATATCTCGATTATCATATTATTTATTATACTTTACATGTGGTAGTTGAATGTTCGATCGGGCTTTGAATTTATTTTGTGTAAGATTACGTTTAATCAATCTGGTTTGTTGTAGTTTATGATATATTACTATCTGTTGTTTTGTTATAATTCGTGATGTGATAGTTCACGCCGTAGAAGACGATTAAAATATCAATACTTTACACATGCCTATATGCATAAAGTTGTCTATCTTTGCATTTTAAAGTCAATTGCTATTTTTTAATAAATTTTTTATCTTTTATATATTTTATATCGATTGATGACTTCACATGAAGCATACGTACGACGCACGTGCACTTGACTAGTATATATATATATTGTTTTCCTAAAAGTTTCCTTAAAAACCTGTCATATGTATTCTTTTAATATAATTTTTTTTTTTCATGTTTTTTCCCTTTCCATAGATAGAGTTTTCCCTAAAAAGTTGTGTAGGACTCCTAACGAAAAAATTTACATATTACATTTAATTCCTTATAGGTATGAGATTCTTCCTTTTCCTTTCTTTTCCCCCCTATATTCTAAATATTTGAATAATAATTTAATGATAATTATTTTAAAAAATTAGTGAAAAGACGATTTTGTCTATTGATGAGTATTT
The DNA here is from genome assembly GCA_030864215.1 of Capsicum pubescens. Lineage (NCBI taxonomy): Eukaryota > Viridiplantae > Streptophyta > Magnoliopsida > Solanales > Solanaceae > Capsicum > Capsicum pubescens. The sequence goes on from CM061539.1 coordinate 116,829,796, forward strand.
TAATGAAGGGCAAAATGTTCAAATCACTTTTTTAAGGGGCTTCACATTTTTAATATATTATAGATATAGATTATAAATATAGATTATAGATATAGATATAGATTATAGATTATAGATATAGATATAGATATAGATGTATGTCTGTATGTCTGTATGTCATGAGTTAAAATTCTTAATGATATAATTACCATTACAAATTAAACATAGTTAAATCTTTCAACTTCTTTTAATTTCCCTACTAATATTAGAATCTGTGCGATGCTCAATCCACACTAAAAAGAATTAATCATTGCAAATCATTTTCTTAACTATTTGAGCGAATCAAAACATATAGTTCTTACAAATTACAACGATAATTTTATATCCACACACACAATACACAAAATATATTTTAAAACGTTCTAACATATATTTTTGAAGCTATTTATTTATTAGTTGACACATTATGATGATAAATCTTAAAGTATTTAATATTTTATAAAATAATTTAATAGATAAAATCTGCTTAAAAGATATTGCATGATAGGAAGTTTTTAATACCACCATATATTTGAATTTATAATGTCGAAAAAAATATTTTATATATTTGAATTTATAATGTCGTAAAATATTTTATGTTAAATTATAATCGAAGATAAAATAAATGTAAAGTAATGACTTTGAGTCGTACAATGAAGCCATTTTGTACAATAATTCTAATGAGGCTTTTCCAGTCCTATCAAGATTTCTATAAAAGTTGAATGGACAAGATACGCAATCATTATCATTAAATAAAAATATATGAATATAAAAGACAAAACAAATAAAATACAATGAGCATCCATTTAAATAAACTGGTAATTGGATAATAACACTAAAACATTAACCAGTGGCCGTCATCACCAAAGGTTGACCGCGATAGGGCTTTACTTTATTAAAACTCAAGAACCTAAATAATGACTTAAATCAGTTTCAAACACCTCAAGAATCGATAGTATTCATCCCACAAATCATAAATTATGTCTAAATACTATGAGGAAGAAAATCACAAAATGAATTGAGGGTCCAAATAATAAACCAGAGACAAAATTATAGGAACAAATCATTGAGTTTATACGATATATTATAATTTTGTAAAGTTATATTTAACGGCTAAAAGAACACAACTTAAATCTTGATAGTGAATTTTGTTTATATGAATCAATAAAAGTCTTGACTTTTCGATTAAGTAAAATTCATTCAGTCAATTTTCATGTATATTATCGTCTACCTTAACATTATTGATTTTATAGTTTTCTATTGGTAGAAGTAAAGATAAATAAATGTAAACTAATGACTTTGAGTCGTACAAATTCAGGGTTGGCTCAAGCAAATCAATCGCCTACGACGAAAACAAATGAAGGCCTTAAATTTTTAATTTCTTTTTTATAGAGTCTATATTTTAAATCCTGAGATGTAAAGTGTAAATATTATAGTTGATTTCTTCTAATAATTTTTTCCATTAACATAATTAATGCATTTAGTTTTTCTTGAGACATACTTTAAATACATCAAAATTCTTCTAGAATTCTTTACTTTTGTATAAAAAGTCTATTTTTTTTATAAATAATATTTAGTAATTTTATAATAAAAATCTATAATCTATCATTGCTAAAAATAAAGTGATGCCCCTCAAATTTGGGGGTCTTAGGCGGTTGCCTTTTTTTAAAGGGGTGGAGCCGACACTGCTGTAATACCCTAGATTTTTGCCTCTGAAAATTTCTTGAGTTTTGAACTTACTGCCCAAGCTACGACCACCTAACGAGTATAGGGCTTGAGCCATAGGGTGACCAGTGAGGTTACCTATGTTTTTGTTCTGATCACGATTTTGTACCTAATGAGTCGTAAGACGTAGTCATGAGTTGTAGTGCGTGACTCGTGACCAAACCAGTGTAGGTGATAAATTCACTATTGTGGTTGCGACTAGGACCCTATGAGTCGTAAGGTCCGTATACGAGTCGTAGCGTACGACTTGTAGGGTTAACAGTGAAGAGACCCTATGTCTCTGCCCTGACTATGAGTCGTGGTGACGACTCATAACCGGACGTCACAAGTCGTGACGTGACTCGTAGTTACTAGCAAAAGTTTTTTCTGTGTTTTAATCGGGGGCAATTTGGTTATTTTCCTCTTTCCCCCAATTGTGACCCACGACTTAAAAACACTTTAGGGTCCTATTATCACTCCAAAAGAAGTCAAAATACACTTCTCTTCTCTCAAATTCCTCAAAGCAAGAACAAGGCTATGGTTTCTCAAGGTTGATTATCTAGGGCTCAGAGGTTGATTTCTCTCCATAATTCTTAATACTTTCATGCATTCATCTCTTTCCTAAAACTTATTTTTATGAAAGGCATGTGATTAAACTTGTTATCCATGTGAATAATTGTGGTTTTCGAATCTGGGTTGAGGGATTTGGAAGGTTATTTTTTAAATTATTTTCCCATGGTTTATATACAATTGTTTATGCTTAATTGATGGCTTTGATACTAATAGGGTGCATGGGCATGGTAAATGGACCGGGGGTCGTGGCATTCTCCTAAATTGATGATTTTGAAGTTAGATATGGTTTTGAAAATTGTATAACCTCAATCCACTTGCATAATTGGCTTTGAAATATGGTTAATTATATGGTTTGTCTTACTCCCCTGAACTATTGCATTGCATAAATGGTTAAACGAATAAAAATAATTTTGGAAGGCCTTGTTAGTCATGTGTTGAATTAATTATAAACTACGGGGGTCGAGACATTCCCCAAGTTATTTTTTTATAAACTACAGGGTTTGAGGCATTAACCCAAATTTGACTTGATAAATTACGGGGGTCGGGGAATTCCCCCAAGGTGATGAGTAATTGGAATGGAATGATAAATATTTGCTTGCAAGTGTAATTGCTATGATGATACCAATGGCATATGCCGAAATGGATGATTCTTGGTTAATGAATGGAAATGTGTAAATTGTTTTAATTTGGTTTAAAGGGGATTGTGTAGCTGGCCATCAAGGTGGAGGTCCCGAGGGACTAATACTGAAAACCTGTATTTGCCGGCGTGGGGGTTGGTCTAAATGATCGTGTGCTTGTGGCACACTTTATACATATATTTATATCCTGGATTGACGTGGGATCGGGGCATTCCCTTGTCTTCTTTGGTACCTTTGGTTTGTACAGGTAAAATGCACTGGGGCCCTTCTGGTAGGGAGATCTAGATTTATATAGCCCATGTATGTCTTTTTTGACGATTGATGCTACAAAGTCCAGGCTAATATTTTAACTCTCATGCTAAATCGTGTTACCTATCCCAATATATATATATATAACTATGTGCATTGGTTTTGAATGGTTTTGGACTAATTTGATCATGACATTACTTTATCCCTTCTCTGAGTTACATGCTAGCGCTCACCCCGCTAGCCGTCCCCGGATGCTGTATCCCCATGCGATGCAGGGTTCAGAGACACTTATGCTATTACTGTATAGTGATAGGTGATCTCTGGATTATTCTTGAGCCATCTTAAAGTGATGAGATTTCATTCTCCGGAAAACCCTCATTTCATGATCTTGTTTCATTTATGTTTTAGGCTATTCCTTTTGGACTCATTTTGGCTAGGTCGGGGGCACGTCCCGACTTAGGTTGTTCTTAGTTACTAGAGTCTTTGTGGATTACTGTGCATTGGGATGGTTATTGAAGTTCCTAGATTCCTTTCTGAGTTAGTTGAGTTATCGATTTTGTTATATGTTCAAAATTTAGCTCTATCTTATTATATGTTTGGAATTCATCCACTGCTTATTTTATTGTGTTCTGGCTCATTAGGTTAAAAGGGGTGGTCTTCGGTCCTCGATGGACTTGAGATACCCATCATGGATATGCCCTAGTTTGGGTTGTGACAAACTGGTATAAGATCCAGGTTCATGGTCATTGGGTGTCCATAAAGTCGTGCCAAGTAGAGTCTTTTTTATAGATGTGTAACATGCCACACTTATAAGGGAAATACTACAAGGATTTTGGAATGTTTCCCTTTTCTTGTGATCTATATTTTTGGGATATAGAATCTAAGGTCTTGAAATCTCTTCTAGTTCCATTTGTTAGCATTTCAGATCATGCCTCTTCGAAGATCTGATGCTCATGGAAACTCCTCTATCCTACCTGAGGATAATGTGGATGGGACTCGTTCTACCTATGGAGTATAGACCTGGTCTAGGTACCCTTCTCCTGACTTCCCACATAGAGTTCCATCGGTCCCTATGGTCCTCTTCGGGCTTCTCGAGTTAATGATGTTCATGCCCCACCGCCCCAAGGAGACATTTTTAATGCCAAATTCCATTGATCTATTCATCTTCTAACTCACTTGGTAACTTTTTTGTCTCATCAGCCTGACCGTGTTGGTTCTGTTGCTCCATCTTTTGAGGTCACTAGAGTTTTCTAGTTTATGAGGTTGAACCCTCCGACCTTCACAGATTCTAAGGTTGATGAGGATCCTCAAGGGTTTGGTGATAAAATGGAAATGATATTTTGGGTGATTCATTCCAATGATATGGAAGGTGTGGCATTTTTTGCATATCAGTTGAAGGATATGACATATCCGTGTATGAGGAGCGGGAGCAGTTGAGGGGTAATGATGCTGAGCAGGCTATGTGGGAGGATTTTTCTTGTTCTTTCCTTGATTTTTTCTTTCCTCATGAGTTGAGAGAGGCTAAAATTGAGGAGCTTGTGAACCTAAAGCAGGGAAATATAACTGTGAAGGAGTATGCTTTAAAGTTCCATCAGTTGTCTCGTTACGCTTCGGAGTTGGTGTCTAGTATGAGGGTTAGGATGTGGAAGTTTTCTTTGGATTTTTCTTAGGACCTATTACTAGAGTGTAAGACGGCGATATTGAATAATGATATGGATATCTCTAGGCTGGTGGTGTATAAGCAGTAGGTTAAAGATGAAAAGAATAAATAAAAAAAATGGAAAAGAGTCGGAATACGAAGTTCAGGTATACGGAGCAGGGTGAAGGCCAACAGAATAGTGGTAGAGATGGTAAGTAGTAGGGCAAGAAGAGGAATTGGATAAACTCGGGCTCATATTCTACGTCTAGTGAACCTTATCCTAAGACGTATAGCGATTGTCGTTTTAAGGATGACAGTGGGTTTAAGGCCTAAGGTGCCCAGACTCAGGCTAGTGGAGCTCAGTCAACCCCATCATATCCTCCTTGTAGATTTAGTGGACAAATACACCATGGTTATTATGATAAGGGGAGGAATCTGTGTTTCAAATATGGCTATCCTGGTCATATTCAGAGAAACTTTCCATCAACAAATGTTGCTATTGAAGCTAATAAGATTCCGATTTCTACCTCTTCAGCTCCTGTGCCAAAGGGTGCTACTTTTGGTACCGACACTAGTCAAAATTGTCTTTATGCTCTTACCATCTATCAGGAATCTGAGGCATCTCCTGATGTTGTCACTGGTATATTGAAAATTTTCTCTCGTGATGTATATTGTCTGCTTGATCTAGGTTCTACCTTTCTTACGTGACCCCTTATGTGGCTATTTATTTTGATTTCAATCTTGAGTGTATTTCTGACCACTTTTTTGTGTCTACCCCAATGGGTGATTCTGTTGTGGATAGAGGGATCTATAAGGTTTGTATGGTATCTATTGGTGATAGGGAGACATTGGTGAATCTGATTGAATTAGATATAGTAGGTTTTAATGTGATCTTGGTGATGGATTATGAAACATCCTGGTTTTTGGACCTTAAAAAATTTCTTAGAATTCCATTCTCCGGACCCAATATGACTCAGGGGTACGAGTCGTATACTAGGGTATGGATGGAATGGACCTATCGTATGCTGACCAGTGTTGATTGGTGGGATGGATTTGGTCACTGGAATTGGTATAACTCAGGTGGTATAAGTCGTATTTTTGGATACGGATCATATGACTTGGGTTTTTTCTTTACTTAACCTTAGACTTGGTAACTTAAGTTGGGTCTAAGTACGAATAGATCTCCTTGAGTCGTATGACGGGGTACAAGTCATATCGGGGACGCGTATAAGGGATATTGTTCAATCTTCTTAGGATTCTTTTCTGTCAGGGGTACGAGTTGGAGGTACGAATCATGTGCTGTGGATACGACTTAGTTGGATGAATTGCATACTTGAAAGTGTTAAATCCAAGGGTTAAGGTCAGGATATGAGTGGAGGGTACCACTCATATCAAAGGGTACGACTCCTATGGGTCAGTCGTATCCCTGTGATGGGGTTTTGTGCAACTTAAGTATGGGTATTATGGATATTTCCCCACTTAACCTAATAGGATCCCATGACTTCTAACTTATTTGGGAGAGTATTTACACCATTATTCTATTCATTAACACTTAGAAACTCTTCCTAAACACTCCATAATTCTCTCTAGAGATTTTGGGGCAAAGAGCTAGGGTTTTATCTTAAGAGCTAATTTAGGGATCTTGTTGGTGATTTCTCTCCATATACTTTGTCAATTAAGGCATGTTCTCTTCCCTCGTTGCTAGTTTCAACTAAAGGCATGGTTTTTACTATTGTTTTTTATGGTTTCATTATTGTATGCTTTTGGTTTTCAAATATGATTTGGGGTTTTTGTTATAACATTGGTTATGGTTTCCTATGGTTTTAATTATGCTTTTATATACATTAATGATGGTTTTGGATAATTGGATTACATGGGAATGATTATTGGTAATTGGAATTGGTTTGGATATATAATGCTCCCAATGTGTTTGACAAAATGCTTATAAAGATATGTTTATTGCATTAATTACTTTTAAATGGAACTCTTGGTTGTTTTAAAATTGGAAAAGTAATTATGCATGGTTTAAATACTTTGAAAAGGTAAATGGCTAAATGGTAATGCTGTGGGGTACATGGTGATCCCCAAGTGATTTGATATGGTTGCAAGTTATTGGTTGGTATGACGATACCACTATTAATGGCCTTGATTAATAAATAGATAATGGTTTGGTTGTTAAGAAAATTATTTTAATTAGGCATTAAAGGGAGAAGTGTAGCAAAGTCATGGAAGGTGGAGGTCTCGGGGGGATCAAAACTGGAAACTCATATTTGCTGATATGAGGTTGGTCTTGGTGACCATGTGCATGAAATCACACTTTATATTGAGGCATGTACTAGTCATTCCAGGTTATTTTCTCCAATCGTGCAACTTCATGCATTGGGGCCCTTTCAACAGGGGGAGCTGACCCATATAGCTCGTGGGTGGTTTAGGACGACAATTGCTACACAACCCAGGTAAAGATTTTAAATGCATACTAAACTCGATTCCCTTTTCCTGCGTGGTTATATATATGTATGGTTGTATGCATTATGGATGATTTTACTTGGTTTTATAAATGGCATTATTTTATCCCTTATCCTGAGTTCATGCTAGCGATCACTCGCTAACCCGCCTATTGGTGGCGGTATACCCACGCTATGTAGGAATCGATTGTTCTACTCCTCCTATATAGTGATGGACTCGGGGATCAACATTTGGACTGACGTGGTGAGCTTTCATCCTTAAGAAAGGCTTCATTTCATGCTATGTATATCTTTAGACACTTTGATTTTGTTCTGGATATTGGTTTTTTCCATGGTTGGGGGCATATCCCAATCAGATATTTTTACTCTTTCGATTAGAGGCTTTGTGGTACTTCTGAGGGTTGGTATAAGCGGAATCAGTATTGATGTCAGCCTTAGTATTGGCATTGGTATGGAGGCTGACATCATTGGACTATACTATTGGTTGTTCCATCGTATTATATTTTGGGATTGATTATCACAATATGTTTTGGAATCCATTTAACTATGGCCTGGTTTATGGCCTTTGGTTTGGTACAGTTGGATGGTTGGACTCAGTTGAGTTGGTCATGATCGTGATCCTATCTCAGAGTCTTCATGAGAGAATTTACACTATTTTGTTCTATGCTCAAATTTCAGCCAACTCAGGGCAGACAACTGGAGGTTGGGTTGGGTAATGGTGGAGCTCTCCTATCTCGGTCGGACTTGGGATGCACATTACATCTAGGCCCTAGTTTGGGTCATGAAAGATTGGCTCTATTCATGTTATGCTTCTCTAGATTGTCGAACCTGTCACACCCCTTTTTTTTAACGCGTACTCCAAAAGATGGATACATTTTTAAAGTTCGAAAAGGTTTTATTATTTAAGTGACAAGGAATGAAAATTTGTTTCGGAAAAGGATTATATGCATTTTTTATTTAGAGTCACCACTTGGCATAATCCGGTGTGCCAAGTCACCTTTGAAAAATCCCTTTCGAAACCATTTGACTCTTAAACCGGTTTGCGCACAGAGATTCCGGCTAAGGAATTCTGTTGACCGAGGGGAAGGTGTTAGGCACCCCTCGATCCCGTGGTTCGACCACGGTCGCTTGGTGGAGTGTATCGACTATTTCTGGCATTATGAAGTGTATAAACCACAGAAAAAGCACGCAAAAACAATCAAACAAAAACAAAACGAAACAAACCGAAATGTAAGTCTAGTCCAATTATTACAACCCAAAAATAGAAAAGAACTGAAAATAAACCTACGCTAATCCTAAACTAATGCTTTACCCGATGCCTCGGGCCTTCATCACGGACGTCCTCCGGGTACAAGGTACTTCGGGGCATTCCCCGGCCAAATGAATACAATTTAAACTTTTCGTGAAATAAAATAGAAAGTGTTATTCAAGCACATATCCAAAACACTCCAACAAAACATTTATTTCTAAATTTTGCCTACCCGACCCTACGATTACCTACCCACTTGACCTATTATGATTCTATCCCATAGTCAGTGATGAATTAAAACAAACAACCTTCAACCTATTTGATTATCAAATTTTCAATTCCGACCCCCAAATCAACAAGTTTAATCCTCAAGCCATGGTTAACAAATTTTCCGATTATCAAACACTTTTCGAAAGTCTAAAATCAACTTCAAACATATACATCCAACAAAGATTCGAACTTAGACATACAAGTCATCCACACCAACAATTAATATTTTTTGCTCAAAATATTCACAGTCACACCACAAACTTATGACATTAACCAATTTCAAGATAAAAGAGTAGAGTCAAGAGATGGACCTTCGAAGAACAGATTTGTTGATAATAATAATGTTTAAGAGAGCCCGGACTTGGAATCCTGAATAGAGAACCTCAACGGCGAACCAAACCCAAACTCGATAGCACAAAAATGGAAATTCCAAACTAACCACGATGAACCGATCGAGGCAAAACAGAAAAAAAATCCTTGAACCAGTATGAAGACTGATGAACGAACCTAGAAAAATCGCAACTCGAAGAATAATCAACCAAAACCCCGTACGGAAAATCCAAAACGAAACCAAAATCAACTGATTTCAAACTAAGCTAACGCAGCTTGCCGGAATCGAGGTTGAATTATCACTTTTCTACCACGCCGGAGCTCCGTCCAACCTGACAGTCAATGAAATAGCTTTTCTGGCTAGATTTCACCGGAGAAAAACAAAACGGAAACAGTAGCTCCGTCCGTTCTCTCGCTCTCTTCGTCACTGTTGGTCGGATGATGAGCTCGCCGGAGAAGTCCGAACCTACCGTCTCCCTCTCGACCTCTCTCTCGACTAGATCTCTCTGTTTCTCTCTCTCAGTTCTGACCCTCTCTCTCCGTTTCTCCCTCGCTCCGATCAGATCTCTCTCTCTCCGTTTCTCCTTCACTCCGGCCAGATCTCTCTCTCCGTTTCTCTCTCCGATCTCTATTTTTTAGGTGCGTGTGTGCGTGTGATGTTCTGTGTAGAAGATGAGAATAGAATGTGTATGTGTATATATTTTGCTCCCTTATTCACTGTTAGTCATCCCCATTAATGGAAAATGTGAGGTTGTGTGCTTGTGCGAAGAAGAAAAGAAAACAAAAAGGGAACTTTCAAAAAATGGCCATCTCTGTATTTTTCGTGATCTCCCCCCTCTTGAATTGTGAGTGGAATCTGTATATATAATTGTGAGTGTTGTGCATGTAGGGTAGGTGGGGTAGAGTTTGTTAGGGTAGGGTAGGTAGGTGTTGTTTTTTAATTGGAGGGATACGGGTTAGGTGTTGTTTTTTTATTGGGTGGGTTGTTAGAATATTAGGATAAAACAAAATTAGTTAGGGATTGTTATTTTTTGTCAATTTGTGGAGGGATTATCACACGGGTGAGGGTACACGGTAGGATAGGGTAAACAATAGGTAAAAACGATATCGGGGAAGGACGAAATTAGGTGTCTACATCATGCCCCCTTTGAATGTAAACACGAAGTGTTTTCAGGCAAAGAAGTAGACAACGAGACCAAATTTTGACCCGACCATTATTCAAAGAAAAAAACAGAAGGAAGAAGGACAACCGGGTCTTGACTTAAGACATCCTTCCTACCCAAATTACGAGAGAATCATGTCACGGGTATTTCAAAGGATTGGAAAAGGTGGACTATACCGAGTTGGAGAGTCGAGTGAGGTTCCGTCGAGGTTACGGTCCGCGGCTCTGTTAATACATCAAAATAAAAATTACAAGTTAAAACATAAATGAAATTACAAAAATCCTATCTATACAGCTTCTGTTGGTTCTTGACTCGACTTTTCATCACCCTATTCTTTAGGCGGACTCCTGACTTGCAATTTCTTTCAACTTGTTGCTTGGCTTTCAATTGCTTCACTTTGTTTCTTGACTCTTTTGTTTCTTCACCCTATTCTCCAGGCGGGCTCCTGACTTGCTATTTCATCACTTGGTTGCTTGACTTTTCATTTTCTTCACTCTGTTCTCTCGGTGGGCTCCGGACTTGCTATTTCATCACCGTGTTCTTCAGGCGGGCTCCTGCCTTGCTATTTCATCACCCTGTTCTTCAGGCGGGCTCCTGAAACTCAAAATTAAAACTAGAACAAAAATTATCCCAAACAAGAATTATAAATAATGAGTATTTCATTTTTTTGAAAGCGTTGTCCCATTTTTCAGGAGGGTCCTGAACATAAAGTAAAATCCCATTTTTCAGGAGGGTCCTGAACATAAAGTAAAATCCCATTTTTCAGGAGGGTCCTGAATTGAAAGTAAATTCCCATTTTTCAGGAGGGTCCTGAACAGAAAGTAAAGTCCCATTTTTCACGAGGGTCCTGAACATAAAGTAAAATCCCATTTTTCAGGAGGGTCCTGAACAGAAAGTAAAGTCCCATTTTTCAGGAGGGTCCTGAACATAAAGTAAAATCCCATTTTTCAGGAGGGTCCTGAACAGAAAGTAAAATCCCATTTTTCAGGAGGGTCCTGAACATAAAGTAAAATCCCATTTTTTCAGGAGGGTCCTGAACATAAAGTAAAATCTCATTTTTCAGGAGGGTCCTGAACATAAAGCAAAATCCCATTTTTCAGGAGGGTCCTGAATAGAAAGTAAAATCCCATTTTTCAAGAGGGTCCTGAACATAAAGTAAAATCCCATTTTTTCAGGAGGGTCCTGAACATAAAGTAAAATTATTGAACAGAAAGTAAAATCCCATTTTTCAGGAGGGTCCTGAACATAAAGTAAAATCCCATTTTTCAGGAGGGTCCTGAACAGAAAGTAAAGTCCCATTTTTCAGGAGGGTCCTGAACATAAAGTAAAATCCCATTTTTCAGGAGGGTCCTGAACAGAAAGTAAAATCCCATTTTTCAGGAGGGTCCTGAACAGAAAGTAAAATCTCATTTTTCAGGAGGGTCCTGAACATAAAGTAAAATCCCATTTTTTCAGGAGGGTCCTGAACATAAAGTAAAATCTCATTTTTCAGGAGGGTCCTGAACATAAAGTAAAATCCCATTTTTCAGGAGGGTCCTGAATAGAAAGTAAAATCCCATTTTTCAGGAGGGTCCTGAACATAAAGTAAAATCCCATTTTTTCAGGAGGGTCCTGAACATAAAGTAAAATTATTGAACAGAAAGTAAAATCCCATTTTTCAGGAGGGTCCTGAACATAAAGTAAAATCCCATTTTTCAGGAGGGTCCTGAACATAAAGTAAAATCCCATTTTTCAGGAGGGTCCTGAACAGAAAGTAAAATTCCATTTTTCAGGAGGGTCCTGAACATAAAGTAAAATCCCATTTTTTCAGGAGGGTCCTGAACATAAAGTAAAATCACTGAACAGAAAGTAAAATCCCATTTTTCAGGAGGGTCCTGAACAGAAAGTAAAGTCCCATTTTTCAGGAGGGTCCTGAACATAAAGTAAAATCCCATTTTTCAGGAGGGTCCTGAACTGAAAGTAAATTCCCATTTTTCAGGAGGGTCCTGGACATAAAGTAAAATCCCATTTTTCAGGAGGGTCTTGAACAGAAAGTAAAAATCCCCAGAAAGTAAAATCCCATTTTTTCAGGAGGGTCCTGAACAGAAAGTAAAATCCCATTTTTCAGGAGGGTCCTGAACATAAAGTAAAATCTCATTTTTCAGGAGGGTCCTGAACATAAAGTAAAATTCCATTTTTCAGGAGGGTCCTGAACATAAGGTAAATTCCCATTTTTCAGGAGGGTCTTGGGCAGAAAGTAAAAATATCTAAACAGAAAGAAAGTCCCATTTTTCAGGAGGGTCCTGAACAGAAAGTAAAATCCCATTTTTCAGGAGGGCCCTGAACATAAAGTAAAATCCCATTTTTCAGGAGGGTCCTGAACATAAAGTAAAATCCTATTTTTCAGGAGGGTCCTGAACATAAAGTAAAATCCCATTTTTCAGGAGGGTCCTGAACATAAGGTAAATTCCCATTTTTCAGAAGGGTCCTGAACAGAAAGTAAAATCCCATTTTTCAGGAGGGTACTGAACATAAAGTAAAATCCCATTTTTCAGGAGGGTCCTGAACATAAGGTAAATTTCCATTTTTCAGGAGGGTCCTGGGCAGAAAGTAAAAATATCTAAACAGAAAGTAAAGTCCCATTTTTCAGGAGGGTCCTGAACAGAAAGTAAAATCCCATTTTTCAGGAGGGCCCTGAACATAAAGTAAAATCCCATTTTTCAGGAGGGCCCTGAACATAAAGTAAAATCTCATTTTTCAGGAGGGTCCTGAACAGAAAGTAAAATCCCATTTTTTAGGAGGGTCCTGAGCATAAAGTAAAATCCCATTTTTCAGGAGGGTCCTGAATAGAAAGTAAAATCCCATTTTTCAGGAGGTTCCTGAACATAAAGTAAAATCCCATTTTTCAGGAGGGTCCTGAACATACGGTAAATTCCCATTTTTCAGGAGGGTCCTGGACATAAAGTAAAATCCCATTTTTCAGGAGGGTCCTGAACAGAAAGTAAAAATATCTAGATAGAAAGTAATGTCCCTGGATATGCATTTCCAATGGTAGCTGGATCAAGTGAAACAAATTTGCCCCTGTTTCAATCAAAGAAAAATTTGTCAGTTAAAAACTTAGTGGTGGCTTTCAGATCTTGGCTTTTCAGGTATCTGCCCAGCACTCGTTCCTTTCAACTTTGTTCCAAATTGCTAACACTTGTCGTGTCTTGCCGCATCATTGACCTGGATCCAGATCGAGGGAAATGAGTTCTGACTCAAATAATGGGTTTCCATTTTTACCATGCCCCCGAGGTGCACTCTTTTCCCAAATCTGAAATGCTTTCACGAATCCAATAGCCTGTCGGTTGATAGACTTCCTTTGCTTCGTGTTGAATTACGATCATATTTCTTTCCTGTGTTGTTCCTTGGCTTTTCCTCATATAATTGGAAAGACTGGTAGTAAATTTTGAAATCCTTTCTCGCTTGTTTTGACACAGACTTGACTTAAAAAAAAATGTAAAGAAATGATGGTGACTCTTGTTTTGATAAATAACATAAGCAAAGACAAAAACATGAATATGTAAATGAAAGAAAAGGGCAATGTCCCATATTCAAAAAGAAAACTTATCTGAATACGACAACCAACTCCAATGAGTATGACATGCATTTTTGATTGAGCTGCCTGATCTTCCTATCCAAACTCCCCATTTATTGTTGAGTTCGTGCCTTTGCCACTGAGCCGCTTGTTCAAATCCACTGGACTCATTCATCACATTCGATTGTCGACATTTCAAATGACTTTCGACAACAAATCTCTTTCTTTTCACTTTTCACTTTTCTCTCCACTCACCATCGCCTTATGGTGCCTGCAAGGGTTTTCACCAATAAGACTCTCTCATTTTTATTTCTCTCAACTCACCATCGACTTATGATGCCCACGGGGGGTTTTCACCAATAAGACTCTCTCATTTTTGTATTTCTCTCAACTCACCGTCGCCTTATGATGCCCACAGGGGTTTTCACCAATAAGACTCTCTCATTTTTGTATTTCTTTTCTGATTTCTTATGCTGAGGGAGACGAGTGGTACCTCACAATGTATCATCATATCCATTTAATGCTTAGCTTTAACACTGTCAAAAATTGATCTGAAGGACTTTCTTTGGTTGTAACTTGGCTTTTGGTCAAGGTTAGAAAAGATGGTAAGAGGCTCAAACGATACTTGAAGTGGGGGTGGGACTTACAACTTTTGGAATGACTCAAACAATGCATTAACTCATGCCCCAGTTTTGTTGACTGGGTGAATCTTAGATCTTTATTTGGTTGGACCAAGCCCGTAATAGGGCAGCCTACGTATCTCACTCTCGAGAGAGGAGAATCAGGTCGTACGTAGTTCCATCAGCTTGTTCTTTGTTTTGATTTGATTTTTTATTTTATATTTTTGAACTCTTTCTTTTATTCTTATTTTCTTGGCATTTATCTTTGACTCTTTTTTTATTCCAAAAGAGGGATGTGAAAGAAAAATAAATGAGGCTCAAACGGGTAAACAAAGGATGACACAATGTTTGGATAGAAGAATAAAATGCCTTCATCATATCAATCTTAAAAAATGCAAGTACTAAACATGCAATAAAATCAAACAAAGGATCAAATATCATACATAGTATCTTTTGACCGCATCAGCATTGATAGCCATTTCTGCCATTTTGTCTTCAATATCTGTGAAATATAAGGCTCCATTGGGCAACACTTTCTTCACAACGAAGGGACCTTGCCAGTTAGGTGAGAACTTGCCTTTCGCTTCAACCTGGTGAGGAAGGATACGTCTCAATACCAACTGACCAACTTCAAAATTCCTGGGATAGACTTTTTTGTTATACGCACGAGCCATCCTCCTCTGATACAACTGGCCATGACACATGGACGTTAGCCTTTTTTCCTCGATCAAACTCAAATGTTCCAGTCGGGTTTTTACCCATTCGTCATCATCAATCTTTGCTTCTACAATGACTCGAAGAGAAGGAATTTCAACTTCTGCAGGGATGACTGCTTCTGTCCCATACACTAATAAATGTGGAGTTGCCCCTGTTGAAGTGCGAACAGTGGTGCGATAACCTAGCAATGCAAACGACAACTTTTCATGCCACTGTCTAGAACCTTGTACCATTTTTTGCAGTATCTTTTTCATATTTTTATTGGCGGCTTCAACAGCACCATTGGCCTTTGGACGATATGGAGTAGAATTTCGATGTGCGATCTTAAACTGTTGACACACTTCTTGCATCAAATGACTATTGAGGTTGGCAGCATTGTCTGTAATGATCATCTTAGGAATTCCAAATCTACAAATAATATTGGCATGAACAAAATCTACCACAGCCTTCTTTGTCACTGACTTGAAAGTTACTGCTTCCACCCACTTTGTGAAATAGTCAATGGCTACCAAAATGAATCTATGTCCATTTGATGCCTTCGGCTCAATCGGTCCAATCACATCCATTCCCCAAGCCACGAATGGCCATGGAGTGGCCATTGCATGCAACTCAACAGGAGGAGAACGTATCAGATCGCCGTGCACCTGACATTGATGACACTTTCGAACAAATTGAATAGAATCCCTCTCCATAGTAAGCCAGTAATAACCTGCTCGAAGAATCTTCTTTGACAAGACATGACCGTTCATATGCGACCCGCATACTCCAGAGTGTATTTCAACCATGATTGTCGAGGCTTCTTTTGCATCTACACACCTTAAAAGTCCTAGATCTAGGGTCCTCTTATACAAGATTCCCCCACTCAAGAAAAATCCACTAGCCAAACGCCTAATAGTCCTTTTTTGATCATTGGTGGCATATGCTGGGTATTCTCCTAACTGAATGTACCGCTTGATATCCAAAAACCAAGGTTCTCCATCGAGCTCTTCTTCAACCGCATTACAATAAGCATGTTGATCACGACTCTGTATATGCACTGGATCGATATAGGCTTTGTCAGGATGTTGGAGCATTGAAGACAGAGTGGCTAAAGCATCAGCAATTTCATTATGAATCCTTGGAATATGCCTTAATTTTACTAACACAAATCGTCGACATAGCTCCTGCAAGCTTTGTCGATACGGGATGAGTTTCAAATCTCGCGTCTCCCAATCGCCTTGAATTTGATGGACAAGCAAATCTGAATCTCCCAACACTAATAATTCCTGGACTTCCATATCGACATCTAACCTCAAACCAAGAATGCAGGCTTCATACTCTGCCATATTATTAGTACAGTAGAATCGAAGTTGCGCTGTTACCGAGAAATGTTGTCCCGATTCAAAGATAAGAACTGCACCTATTCTGACTTCTTTCATATTGACAGCTCCATTGAAGAATAACCTCCAAACTGGATCAGCATCTATAACGACTTCATCGACACACGACACTTCTTCGTCAGGAAAATATGTCTTTAATGGCTCGTACTCTTCATCGATGGGATTCTCAGCAAGATGATCTGCCAAGGCTTGAGATTTCATGGCGGTTCGAGTCACATATACAATGTCGAACTCGGTAAGCAATATTTGCCACTTTGCCGGTCGACCCGTCGGCATAGGCTTCTGAAAGATATACTTCAAAGGATCCATGCGAGAAATGAGATAAGAGTATAGAATGATAGATAATGCTTCAACTTCTGTGCTATCCAAGTTAGGGCACAACACGTCCTTTCAAGAAGAGTATACCTGGCCTCATATACGGTGAACTTCTTGCTAAGATAATAAATAACCTGCTCCTTTTTGCCTGTAACATCATGTTGACCCAGGACACAACCGAAAGAATTGTCCAAGACTGATAAATATAAGATCAAAGGCCTACCAGGCTCCGGGGGTACCAGCATGGGCGGATTTGACAAATATCTTTTGAGTCGATCGAACGCTTCCTGACATTCTTCAGTCCATTTTACCGCAACACTCTTTTTCAGCAAATTGAATATGGGCTCACAAGTGGTTGTGAGTTGAGCAATAAACCTGCTAATGTAGTTCAGTCTACCAAGCAAACTCATCACCTCTGTTCTATTCTTGGGCGGGGGTAAATCCTGAATGGCTTTGATTTTTTAGGGATCCAATTCAATTCCCCGACGGCTGACTACAAACCCCAACAACTTTCCAGATGGAACTCCAAATACACATTTTGCCGGGTTGAGTTTGAGATTATACCTGCGAAGCCTTTCAAAGAACTTTCTTAAGTCTTTAACATGGTCGGCCTGACTTTTTGACTTAATAATCACATCATCCACATAGACCTCAATCTCTTTATGCATCATGTCATGAAACATAGTGGTCATGGCTCTTATGTATGTTGCTCCAGCATTCTTCAAACCGAACGGCATCACTCGATAACAATAAGTTCCCCATGGTGTGATAAAAGATGTCTTCTCCGCATCTTCATCATCCATAATGATCTGGTGATATCCGGCATAGCAATCCACAAAAGAGGCAACCTCGTGTTTAGCACAGTTGTCTAACAAAATATGGATGTTGGGTAGTGGAAAATCATCTTTCGGACTTTCTCTGTTCAAATCACGGTAATCAACACACACTCGAATTTTGCCATCTTTCTTTGGTACGGGAACAACATTGGATAACCACATGGGATAACGAGACACTCGAATTACTTTGGCTTCAAGTTGTTTCATGATTTCCTCTTTAATTTTAATACTCACATCGATTTTAAACTTCCTCAACTTCTGTTTGACAGGGGGGAACGCGGGATCAATTGACAACTTGTGAGCCACTAATTCAGTGCTTAAACCGGGCATATCATCATAAGACCATGCAAAAACGTCCTTATAATCAATCAATGCTTGAATCATTCCCTCTTTTAGCTGTGGCAAAACATGTACACTGATTTTAGTTTCCCTAACATCTTCTTGATCCCCTAGATTTATTGACTCAGTTTCATTCAAATTAGGATTCGATTTGTCTTCAAACTGTTCCAACTCTTTGCTTATTTCTTCTAGTGCTTGTTCTTCATCATATTCCCCATCCTGCTTCATTACATCTTGATTAGTTTGGATTTTAAAATCAGGCTGAAAATTCCGCATGCATGTCATGTCATTAGAATCAGCATAAAGAGAACTGTGTAAGAAAAGAAAAACAAAATATATTAGACACAAAACAAAAGGGATATTGCATTTCATTAAATAAAAGATAGAAGGGTTTAAGCACAGATGCCCACATAACATAAACAAACTAAAGTCCGAATTACAACCCTAAAATAACTCGGATAAACAGAAAGAAAAATAAAATAGACTACCAAAACTCCCTCCTGATGGGGAGAGGAGTGATTTCCCAATTATTGAGCTGGACAGCTGGACCTATGAATTGCACGTCTGCCATACTGGTACCTTCTCCTGCTTCGACCATATCAACTTCGATATAAAGGTTCTGGAAGTCATCAACCAATTCAACCTCAAATTCTACATGCTTCGTGACACCGCTCTTAACAAATGATTCACTGAGTAGTGGAATTGGGCGAGGGAGTGACCATATTTCCTTTTTCCTTCCCTTGGCTTTCTTCAAATCTTCAGCTGTAGGCTCAAATCCCAGACCAAACGTGCCCAGGTTCTCACTCAGACATATGGGATGAACTATACCATGCAAGATACTCCCAAACCCTTTCCTGGCTCAAATCCGTATTTCTAAAGCTCACTCACCATCATGATAGAAGCCGAAGACAATTGCGGTCCCGGTATAGCCTGCCATTCAAGGATACGATTCACTGGCATTGTATCAAAAATTTGATAGACGAATATCTCCTCTACGTTATTTGCTTCAATAAGAGACAAGGGAGAATCTTCGTAGGCTGACAAATCTTCTTCACCATGAATAACTACTTCTTGCCTGTCATGCTCAAACTTAATCATTTGGTGCAATGTAGATGCAACCGTCTTGGCCTTGTGGATCCACGGCCTTCCCAATAACAGATTGTAAGAGGAGTCTACATTCAATACTTGAAACTCTATGGCGAACTCAACAGGCCCTATGGTCAACACTAGTTCTATTTCGCCAATGGAATTTGATTTTGCACCATCGAAAGCCCTGACACATACATTGTTGGGCCTGATCCTTTCAGCACCAATATTCAGCTTTTGCAAAGTAGAAACAGGGCAAATATTTGCTCCTGAACCTCCATCAATCATAACATGAGTGACATAGAAATCTTCACACTTCATTGTAATGTAAAGGCCCCGATTATGCCCTGTACCTTCAACAGGCAATTCATCGTCAGAAAAGCTGATCCGATTGACCTCAAAGATTTTTCCAACCATTTTCTCAAGCTGGTTGATTGTAATCTCCCTTGGAACATATGCTTCATTTAATACCTTCAGTAAAACATCACGATGCTCCTTAGAGTGCAACAACAAAGATAAAAGGGAAATTTGAGCTGGGGCTTTCTTCAGCTGGTCTAATATCGAATACTCTGGCAATTTCATCTTTTTCAAAAATTCTTCGGCTTCTTCTTCGGTGATAGGCTTTTTGATAGATGACGGTCCACTCACCATTAGCTTGGACTTTCTTAAGCTTTCAGGCACGAAACATCTTCCTGACCTAGTCAAACCCCCTACCTCATCTACATCTTCCACTACTTCTTTCCCATGATAGGTCATCACGGTCCGTCCATAATTCTAAGGAATCCTTTTCGTATCAACTATCGGAGGTTGGGTCACCGGTTTGAGGACAATAGGCGCTGCCAGTGCTCCTTTCACCGTCAAGATAGGCTGACTCAGAGCTCCTACCACCGTCAACTTAGGTTTATCCTGACTTGAATCAACATACCTTCTGGCGCCTTGTACTGTGATCAGGGGCTCCTTTTTTCTTTCTCGGGCTTTACCTTCTCTCATTCCTTCCTGGCTCAATGACATTACTTTCCAAGACTCCGCTACATTCACCAATTTCTCCTCAATGGTCTGTATCTTGACAATAGGCTTATAACCCCTTGAAGACTCTTTCCCATCATATATCAATTCTAACATATTGGCTTCAACATGGGTTGGCAGCGGATTCTGGTTAATGTTTGGACCCTCCGGGGCCTGGACCAACATCTGATTCGTGTCAATTAAATCTTGGACAACTCTCTTTAAATGCCAGCATTTCTCAATATCATGGCCTGGCATATCTGAACAGTACGCACACCTTAAAGAATAATCGAGATTCCTTGGTGGTGGATTTGAAATCCTTCCTTGAATTGGGCTTAAAACCTTCAACTTCCTCAACCTATCAAATAAGCTAGCATATGACTCCCCAAGAGGTGTGAATTGATTTTTGACCGTTTTCTCCTGCTTATACTCGGGCCTAGGTCGAAAACTGGGTCTGGAGGGGTTTTGGTAATTTGGTAGAGCGAATGGGCGATTTTGTGGAGTTTGCGCGCGCCACTGCGGGTAAGAAGGGGTTTGGGCATATGGTTGCGTGCTATATACTGGGTATGGGGGTGGTGAAATGGAATATAGAGGGTTTTGTGGAGGGTAGTAATGGTGGGGAGGAATATATGGAGCTTGGGTGTAGATTTGGGCTTGGGATTGGGGGTAGGGGCGAGGTGGTCTTTTGGGATAGGAATGAGTTCCAGCTATAACAGTCGCCACGTCCTCTTTCTTTTTTTTACCGCCAAATGTGCCAGATCCACCTTGAATCGCTTGTGTGGTGGCTTTTAATGCGGCAAAACTAACTATTCGTCCGGTCTTAATTCCGTCCTCTATCATCTCACCCATTTTGAGGACTTCCATAAAAGACTTTCCCATTGCCGGAAGTAAATGATGAAAATAGGTCTCATCCTGCGCCTGAATGAAAACTTCTACCAACTTACTTTCTTTCATTGGAGGCTTTACCCTAGCGGCCTGTTCACGCCACCTTATCGCGTATTCCCTAAAACCTTCAATGCTCTTTTTCTTCATGTTGACCAAAGATTTTTCGTCCGGAATCAAGTCGATGTTGTACTGAAAATGTTGAAGAAATTCAGAAGCCAAATCATCCCAACTGTTCCATTTATCGATATCCCGATCGATGAACCACTCTGAAGCCAGATCTGAAAAACTCTCGCCAAAAAAGGCCATGAGTAGTTCTTCCTTTCCTCCTGCAGCCCTCAACTGGTTGCAATAACGTCTCAAGTGTGCAACAGGATCACCGTGCCCTGCGTACTTCTCGAACTTAGGCATCTTAAAATCGGGGGGTAGGTTGATGTCTGGGAACATGCACAGGTCTTTATAGGAAACACTTCTATAATCTTCGATTCCTTGCAAATTGCTTATAGCTTGCTCTAAACTCTTCAGTTTCCGGGCTATGACATCCTGTTCCTCCGTTGCAACAGGTTTCTCCGTATCAAATGGAAATGCAGGCGGCTGAGTGTACCCATACGGTTCATTCAATTGCAGAGTAGGCTCCGTAGCATAATACTGACCATCTGAAACCTTCAGTACTGGCTCACTGGAAGACCGAGGAAGCCTCATTGTGGGACGCACAACATATATGGGAGTTTTATGTGGTGGCGGGGCCATGAATACCGGTGTGATCGGTGGCACTGGCTGAGCAGCTGGTCTTGATTGGGGAGTTTCCAAGGGCACATCAGAACTGCCAGGATAATAATGTTGCGGCGTGAATCCTGGCGCATACTCCGGTGACTCAGTAGGAACAGAGAATTACGCCTGAGAGAGCGGTGGGCAGTTAGAGATATTCCCAAGACCTTCAGGGAGCGGAGGAGGAGGCATTCCGCGGGCCCATGCCCGGTGTAAATCTATCAATTATTGCCTGAGCCTTACTACCTCATCATTGTGTTCAGAACTTTCTTCCCTGTGATCCTGATCCGGGTCAATGAGCAAATTTTCAATCTCCCTGCTAGCCATGACGAGCTTTGCTTTGGATCTAGTGAAGTATGGGTGACTAGACAGAGTGCTGCAAACCTACCACTGTTATCTGAAAGAAAATGCTCATCAAAGACGACATCCGTTAGGATTAGGGTATACCAAAAGCATGGGAATCACATTGGTAAAATTGCCCTAAGTTCATGTTCATTTCTACCAGCTTTTGAGGGTAGCGAGGTCATTTCAACATCATCCCGATTTTTATCTACACTTTTTTTTTCATCAATCTCTGTTCTTTTCTCGCGTTATCGACCTTTATTTTATCATTCTTTATGGCTTTTGTTTTTCCTTAAAAGAGGAAAAACAATGAAAAACAACAAAAACAAAACGATTAGATCGAACCCAAAAGTAGGTTGCCTATGTATCATGTTGTACATGAATCAGATCTTGCGTAGTTCGGGCCTTTTTATGCATAAACATTACATAATTGAAGGGTTTTTTTTCACGAAACACGAAAATAAGTAAACAAAAGAAAGACGTAACATCCTAACATTTGGATGAAAGACAGCAAAACATATAACGAATCTAGGACCACTTTAAAACTAAACAACAAATTCAAAATAAAACTTTAAACCCCTAACGACATGCGTACGATAAAGACCCGAATATAAAAAACAACTTGACTCTGACTTAACACAGACACCAACCTATAATGAAAGACACATAAAAGACTCAAAACTACATAAAGATAAGACATGCTCTTTCAAACTGGTGCTCTGTGTGATGTCCCCGGCTGAGATGAACCCATCTGTGAAGTCCCCACTTTTCCACTTAGACTTTGCAACATGTCCTGCAACGACATTTTGATACCCAGAAACAAATTTCTTGCCCGTATCCCCGCCTCTTGGAGAGTACACCCGCAAAGGTTTCTCTGACACCCATCCACAGTTGTGATCAAACGCGACAACTGAACTCTCAAAAACTCCACCTTGGCACCCGGATCTTCCTGCTTATCATCTTCTACCATGGTTACTTCCCACATTCGCCCTCTAAGTTGGGCTGGTAAGGGTCTACTAATGCCCCGGGGCAGAGATTGTAGCCAGATTTCATAGTTTTGAGTGCATCCTGGATTTTCCTCGAAAGTATCGACACCTAACTTTATCACATTATTCCAGAATTGCTCATATTTTCTTTCCCCCACGGCTTGGTCTTTAAAGTACTCTACATCCTTTAGAAGGTCCATTATTGGAGGGACGTCTTGCATCCTACCCAACTGACGCATCACCCTTCTTGGACTGTAAGGCCTAGTGCAGTTAAGTCCTATCAAAACTAGAAAGAGTTGCATTTGAGATCCAATCAAGATTTTCTTAGGACAAAACCACATATAGCACCAAAGAATGTTGTTTGGAGTTCTTGATTCGAGAAATTCGATCCAAGAATTGACTCCAATAGGAAAATAAAATTTGTCAAAACGCATTCTTTCTTGCATGGCTTGCACTCGATCATTCAGACAACGGTCGATCACATCTTCTCTAATCAAAGAAGGCGTATGCAAGTGCTCCATCATCCACAGCTGCAATATCAGATTACTCCCCTCAAAAAATCATACCCCTCCTTTTACTTCAGTTAAAGCCTTATATATTTCTATTAAGATTATTGGTACAATGGTGACCTCATCGTTTTTCTTGAATAAAGCTATCACCACTGATTGTAGACGAGTATTGATACACCTCTCATCTAACGGGAACACTAAGATACCCAACAAAGCCAGACAAAAAACCTCAAGACGACGTTGTTCCCAAATTTTTTTGGTAGTACAAAATTCATCCCAAAAGCAGTCGAAACCCTCTAAAGACCCAAATCTAGCAAACAAACAGTCCAAGGAAATCCAAGATTGTTTGAGACATCCCAGATGCTTGTTATCTTTTAATCCACAGAGTCGAAGAAATTTCTTATGAGTATGATTGCGGGCTAAAATCATCTGCTGGCCCATGTAAGTCAACCGAAACAAACAAGATATTTCTGTCAGGGTAGGAGTCAATTCACAACTTCCGAACCTAAACACCAAATTATTTGAATCCCAGAAAGTCAACGCAGCTTCTATTAAATCCGGACGAGGCGTGAGATCCATGAGTGTTAAAAGATTGCCTAACACTTTCCTCACTTCGTGCTTTTCGGAGTAATTGAACGTGCCCCACCACTTGATCAACTTTTTGGGTACCTTGACAACCATAAGGACTCTAGACTTTGTGGACAGATCCATCCTATAGTAGCAAATAAGAAATTGTCTCAAAATTTGATAAGAGCAAAAGGTTCCCAACCAATGGGAATTTGATGCGGACATACGTCAATGAGACAGACCGTTTCATGACTCCAAATCGCCGAACAGTAACGCTGAATAAAATCAGCCTACTTGGCTAACAACTCTAGGTTACGGAGTAAGAGACCTAGCCTAAGACTAAGACGAAGACCAAAATAAAGGTTACCGGACCCACCGAGGGTTGCCTACGTATCCCGCCCCGAGGGACGGAAATCAGGTATGCGTAGTTCGTCCATATTGGACATCTAACGATTAACTAATAAATTGAACCTAACTTAAGAGACAAAACCAAAACAAATGAATAAAAACTTTTTGGATTTTTCAATTAGACACTTTAACTATGACTGACACCATCCAAAAATTCTTTTTGGTATTTTTGCTTTTGACGAATACGTAGAAAAACTTTTTTTCTTTTTTTCTTTTTTGAATTTACGGTACTTTGAGAAGACAAATGCAAAAATGTAAAAAAAATCTTTTTGAGTTTTTGGATCGGGAATAACAAAAGCCATAAAGAATTCTAAAATAAACTACGACATTCCTTTTGATTCATTCTTTTCGACTCGCTTTCTATATTTTCTTCTTCTTCTTTTTTTCCAAAAAAAAATCAGTCCGTCAAATGACCACGTTACCCTCAAATATGCAACAGTTAGCACGTAGGGATGCTTTAAAGGTGAGTCTCCTACAAAGGACCATGTAGGCCCCGCTAGGTCTCAATATGATGCACATAAGAATGACCTAAAGGCTGACCTACGTTGTGGTTTACTAACAAGGCCGTTCGGGGGAGCATATGGTCGATAATGGCTGCTTTGCTTTCCACCTACTCCATACATCCAATGGCTCCCCCCCTAAAATAAAGGTGACTCAACTAGAGTTCGTGCGCACAACGTGCGCTCCGAGACTTGTTGCAGAAAGAAGGCCGAGGGGTGGACTCATGATGACAGATATAAAGCGGTAACACATAGGATAAATACTATAAACAAAGAGCACGAAAATACACAAAAGCGAAAACAATAACAAAACAATAATCACAAACAATGCTTATACACTCGTAATGCCACACAAAGACGATACGACTCAAAAATAAGCTCGAATTCTGAAATTTCCCCAGCAGAGTCGCCAGAGCTGTCACACCCCTTTTTTTAACGCGTACTCCAAAAGATGGATACATTTTTAAAGTTCGAAAGGGTTTTATTATTTAAGTGACAAGGAATGAAAATTTGTTTCGGAAAAGGATTATTTGCATTTTTTATTCAGAGTCGCCACTTGGCATAATCCGGTGTGCCAAGTCACCTTTGAAAAATCCCTTTCGAAACCATTTGACTCTTAAACCGGTTTGCGCACAGAGATTCCGGCTAAGGAATTCTGTTGACCGAGGGGAAGGTGTTAGGCACCCCTCGATCCCGTGGTTCGACCACGGTCGCTTGGTGGAGTGTATCGACTATTTCTGGCATTATGAAGTGTATAAACCACAGAAAAAGCACGCAAAAACAATCAAACAAAAACAAAATGAAACAAACCGAAATGTAAGTCCAATCCAATTATTACAACCCAAAAATAGAAAAGAACTGAAAATAAACCTACGCTAATTCTAAACTAATGCTTTACCCGATGCCTCGGGCCTTCATCACGGACGTCCTCCGGATACAAGGTACTTCGGGGCATTCCCCGGATAAATCTATACAAATCCTTCGGGGCATTCCCCGGCCAAATGAATACAATTTAAACTTTTCATGAAATAAAATAGAAAGTGTCATTCAAGCACATATCCAAAACACTCCAACAAAATATTTATTTGTAAATTTTGCCTACCCGACCCTACGATTACCTACCCACTTGACCTATTATGATACTATCCCATAGTCAGTGATGAATTAAAACAAACAACCTTCAACCTATTTGATTATCAAATTTTCAATTTCGACCCCCAAATCAACAAGTTTAATCCTCAAGCCATGGTTAACAAATTTTCTGATTATCAAACACTTTTCGAAAGTCTAAAATCAACTTCAAACATATACATCCAACAAAGATTCGAACTTAGACATACAAGTCATCCACACCAACAATTAATATTTTTTGCTCAAAATATTCACAGTCACACCACAAACTTATGACATTAACCAATTTCAAGATAAAAGAGTAGAGTCAAGAGATGGACCTTCGAAGAACAGATTTGTTGATAATAATAATGTTTAAGAGAACCCAGACTTGGAATCCTGAATAGAGAACCTCAACGGCGAACCAAACCCAAACTCGATAGCACAAAAATGGAAATTCCAAACTAACCACGATGAACCTCCTAGTATAGATGACATCTTTGACCACCTTCAAGAGTCTAGATGTTTCTCTAAGATAGATCTTTAGTCGGGTTATCATCAATTGAAGATTAGGGAGGTGAATATCCCTAAGACTGCCTTTCGGACTCGATATGGTCATTATTAGTTTTTGGTGATGTTATTCGGGTTGACTAATGCTCATACTATATTTATAGACTTGATAAACTGGGTATTCAGACAGTTCTTTGATTTGTTTTTGATCGTGTTTATTGATGACATCTTGGTATATTCTAAGAGTGGGAAGGATCATGCCAATCACCTATGAATTGTGATGCAGACTCTTAAGGATCAACAATTGTAAGCCAAGTTTTCAAAGTGTGAGATTTTTTGAATATTGTGACCTATTTGGGTCATGTTGTTTCTAGTGAGGGGATAATGGTAGATCCACAGAAAGTTGAGGCAGTTAAAAAGTGGCCTAGACCCACGACTCCAACCGATATTCAGAGCTTCTTAGGTTTAGTCAGGTATTATAGGAGGTTTGTGGAGAGCTTCTCTTCTATTGCTGCTTGCTTGATGAAGTTGACTAAAAAAAGGTAATGTTTTTGTGGTCCGATGCTTGTGAGGGTAGTTTTGAGAAGCTGAAGTATATGTTGACTTTTGCTCTAATTTTGACTCTGCCCAAGGATACTGATGGTTTTGTTGTGTACTGTGATACGTCGCGCGTGAGAACAGTTTTTGTCTTGATGCAACATGGTAAGGTTGTGGCCTATGCTTCTAGGCAGTTGAAAGTTTATGAAAGAAATTATCTGACTCACGATTTAGAGTTGGCAGTTGTTGTGTTTGCTTTAAAGATTTAGTGTCATTACTTGTATGGAGTTCATGTGGATATCTATTCAGATCACAAAAGCTTTCAGTATGTGTTTACCTAGAAGGAGTTGATCTCAGGCAAAGAAGATGGCTTGAGTTTCTCAAGGACTATGATATGAGTCTTCACTACTATCTAGGTAAGGCTAATGTGGTTGCTGATGCTCTTATCAGGTTGTCTATGGGTAGCTTGTCTTATGTGGATGAGGAGAAACGAGGACTGGTGAAGGATATTCATCGATTGAATAATCTTGGAGTTTATCTTTTTGATTTTAAGGATAGGGGTGTGATTATTCAAAAAGTGGTGAAGTCATCTTTTGGTGTAGAGGTTAAATAGAAGCAGGTTTTGGACCCTATATTTATGCAAATTAAGGTTGATATGGGTAAGCAACAGGTCATAGCATTTGAGATTGGTGAAGATGGTAGCTTGAGGTACCAAGGTAGGTTGTGAGTTCCTGATATTTATGGGCTGTGAGAAATGGTTTTTCCTGAGACTCATGAGTCGAGGTATACAGTTTATCCTGGTTTGATGAAAATGTACCACGACTTAAAGGAGATTTATTGGTGGAACAACCTGAAGAGAGATGTGGCTAACTTTGTGGCTAAGTGTATGGTGTGTCAGCAAGCAAAGGTTGAGCACTTGAGGCTTAGAGGCATAGCTCAAGAGATTGAGTTTCCTGTGTGGAAGTGTGAGGCATCAACATGGATATTATTACTGGTCTTCTGCGGTCTCGGAATCAGCATGATTTGATTTGGGTCATTGTGGATAGGATGACTAAGTCTGCTCACATATTACCTGTGAGGACTACTTACACTAGAGAGGAATATGCAAAGTTGTTTATTAAGTAGATCATCAAATTTCATGGTGCAACAGTTTCCATTATTTTCGATCAAGGTACACAATTTTCTTCTCGCTTTTGACATTTGTTTTAGAATGGTATGGCCACACGGGTGAACCTTAGCACCTTTTTTCTATCCTTAGACGGATGGACAAGCAAAAAGGACAATTTAGATATTGGAGGATCTGCTAAGGGCTTGCGTGATTGATTTTGGTGGTAGTTGGGTTGATCATTTACCTCTCATCGAGTTATCACTCTAGTATTGGGATGGATCCTTTTAAGGCTCTTTGTGGTAGGAGGTGTAAATCTCCTATCGGGTGGTCTGATGATGGTAAGACCAGATTGTTCGATCCGTACTTGGTTCACCAAGCCATGTAGAAGGTGAAGGGATTCTGGATAGACTTAAGACTTTTCAGAGTCTCCAAAAGTCCTATGCGGATGTGAGACAAAGAGAGGTGGAGTTTGAGGTTGGTTATTTGATGTTCTTAAAGGTATCTTCTATGAAGAAAGTGATGAGATTTGGGAAGAAGGGGAAGCTCAGTCCTCGTTATGTTGGTCCGTACTTAATTTTGAAGAGAGTGAGAAAGGTTGCTTATGCATTGGATTAGCCTTCGAGCTTGGGTTCCGTTCACTCGATTTTCCATGTGTCGATGTTGAAGAAGTGTGTGGGTGATGCTTCTTTGGTAGTGCCTATTGAGAGTGTTGGTATTTGGAATTCCTTATCTTATGAGGAAGTCCCAATGGAGATTTTGGATTGACAAGTCCGTCATTTGAGGCCTAAGGATGTGGCTTCGGAAAAGGTTCTATGGAAGAACCAAAAGGTTGAAGAAGCTACATGGGAAGTTAAAGAGGACGTGAAGTCCAAGTATCCACTCTTGTTTCCCGAATTGGATAGTCGTGCTTAAGGTATGGTTTTTCCTATTATCTTTCTTTTCTGACTTTGTTGAGGAGTTGTTTTCTGTTTTCCAATCGTTATAATGATGCCTTGACTCTTCATTCGGGGATAAATGATCCTAGGTGGAGGGGGTAATGTAACACCCAGATTTTTGCCTTTGAAAATTTCTTAAGTTTTAAGCTTACTGCCCAGGCTACGACTCACCTAATGATTTGTAAAATCTCCTTACGAGTCGTATGGCTTGAGCTATAGGGTGACCAATGAGGTTGCTCATGTTTCTGTCCTGATCACGATTAGTACCTAATGATTCTTAAGGAGTAGTCATGAGTCGTAGTATGTGACTCGTGAAAAAACCAGTATAGGTGCCCAAGTCACGGTTGTGCTTACGACTAGGACCCTACGAGTCGTAAGGTTCATGTACGAGTTATAGGGTACGACTTATAGGGTTAATAGTGAAGAGGCCCTATGTCTCTGCCCATACTATGAACTGTGGTGACGACTCATAACCAGATGTCACGAGTCGTGACGTGATTCATAGTCACTGGCAATAGTTTTTCCTGTATTTTAATTGGGGGCACTTTGGTCATTTCCCTCTTTCCCCCAATTGTGACTCATATCTTAAAAACACTTTAGGCTCTTATTATCACTCCAAAAGAAATCAAAATACACTTTTCTTCTCTCAAATTCCTCAAAGAAAAAACAAGGGTATGGTTTCTCAAGGTTGATTATCTAGGGCTCAGAGGTTGATTTCTCTCCATAATTCCTAATACTTTCAGGCATGTATCTCTTCCCTAAAACTTGTTTTTTGTAAAAGACATGTGATTAAATTTGTTATCCATGTGAATAATTGTGGTTTTGAAATTTGGGTTGAGGGATTTAGAAGGTTATTGTTTAAATGGTTTCCCCATGATTTATATGCAATTGCTTATGCTTAATTGATGGCTTCGAAACTAATGGGGGTGCATGGGCATAGTAAATGGAATGGGGGTCATGGCATTCCCCCAAATTGATGATTTTAAATTTAACATTAGTTTAGAAAATTGTGTAACCTCAACCCACTTGCGTAATTGGATTTGAAATATGGTTAATTATATGGTTTGACTTACTCCCCTAAACGGTGGCATTGCATAAATGGTTGAACAGATAAAAATGATTTTGGAAGGCCTTGTTGGTCATGTGTTGAATTAATTATAAACTACAGGGGTCGAGGCATTCCCCTAAGTTGATTTTTATAAACTATGAGGGTTGAGTCATTCCCCTAAATTTGACTTGATAAATCACGGGGGTGGGGCATTCCTCTAAGGTGGTGAATAATTGGAATGACATAATGAATATTTGCTTGCAAGCATAATTGATATGACGATACCAAAGGTATACTCCGAAACGGATGATTCTTGGTTAATGAATAGAAATGTATAAACTATTTTAATTGGGATTAAAGAGGGTTGTGTAGCTGGTCATGAAGGTAGAGGTCTTGAGATATTAATACTAAAACCAACATTTGCTGGCATGGGGGGTGGTCTTAATGATCGTGTGTTTGTGCCACACTTTACCCATATATTTGTATCCTGAATTGACTTGAGATTGGGGTATTCTCTGGTATTCCTTGGTACCTCCGGTTCGTGCGACTAACACGCACTGGGGATCTTCCGATGGGAGGAACCGGACCCATATAACCCATGGTTTTTTACGGTTGATGCTACACAGTCCAGACTTAAGTTTTAACTCTCATGCAAAACCTTTTTCCCTATTCCGACATATATATATGTATGTATGTATGTATACATATATATACTAGTTTAGCCACACATGCCTCGCACGTGTAATCTTTGATTATTTAAAATTAATTGATTTTGTCTATTCTGAATATTTTTAATGAAGTGCAAAACGTTCATATCAGTTCCAAAGATCCTTCATACTTTAATATAATAATGCAAACATAACATATATTTTATAGTAAGCGCATATATATTTTACCATCAAAAGTTTTAAATGGTTAATGGATCATCAATTTTGCATTTGTCATGCAGTACTTGTTGTTAGAGGCTAAGAGAGACGCATTAATTTGAACCATATTTGTAGTACGATTATTTTTTTTAATTTTTTCTATATTTAAAATCTTTTCTTATTTTTAAAGTTAAATCTTTAGAAAATCCTTGATTACTTAATTAATTTTTTTAAAAATTCGTTACTTCTTATATTTTTCTTAATCTAACGTTTTCATATTTATTTCTTGATTTTTCAAATCTTCTTAAATTTAGAATTCTTAAACTAATGAAAAAGATATTAGTTGTCTTTAGTTCTAGTGACTTCCAATAAGAAAATGTTTTACTAAAAATATTTAATTAATTTTCAACTCTTAAATATTAGAAAATAGTGAAAAGACTATTTTGTCTAAAACAGTCTTTTAATAAAGGGTAAAAAAATTCAAACAACATTTATAAGGCCCTTCACACTTTTAATATAGTATAGATGTATACTATATTCATGGGCATGTTGTTTAAGGGATGAAAAATGGGACCTAATGCATGTAGAAGGAGCAGTAATGGAGGATACAGATAATATGGTGGCAAAAGCAGAAGCAATAATGCAAGCAGTTACTCACTGTAGTCAGTCAGGGAAAGATAAAATCATCATCCAAACAGATTCACTGGCAATACAGAGATTCTTAAGTCAGGAATGGGATGCACCATGGAAGATAACAGATACAGTGGAACAAAAAAGAGTTTGTTACAAGACAAACAAGTACAAATAAGGCATATCTTCAAGGAAGGCAACCAGCTTACAGATTACTTAGCTAATCTAGCATTTGACAAGCAGAAGTTTCTATTTACATCCTTCAGTCAACTACCAATAACAGACAGGAAGATCCTTAACAGTGAAAAGCAAAACTAACACTAGCAAAAGGATAAGGGGACTGGGAAGGCTACAACATAGTCTTTCACATTCAACATATTTACAACCTTCAAGGAGTTTAAACAAAAAGGTGAAAATGCTAAGTTGCCTATGTACACCAGCCATCAAAAAAAGAAATTCCAGTAGATCAGTGGTCACCAAGTCAAATCAAATTCAAGCGTCTGAGGTACTTGATCTTCTTCAACTATCAGTGGGTCCGAGTTTCCCTTTATCTCCATCCCTATTCCAGCTACAAATAAAGAAGAAACAAATGGTCAAAAGAGATGCATAGTTCAAGTTTTAAGCTCAAGAGTGCAAAGAACATACTTGAAAAGGGAAGCAAGGCTCAAAATACGAGACCTATCGGAGTAGCACCAAAAAACATTGACCACCTACTGAAGAGTTCATCTGAGATAGCAAGTAACAAGGAGATAAAGAAGAGGTTCGGTGAAGATAAGCTAAGTAAAAAAAGAAGAAACTTACTTATGAAAGCTGGAAGCTACATCTTGAAACAACATGGGAAGAGTATTTATAACCCACAGTTGGAGAAGAAGAAACTAAAGATTGACGATAAAGGCCATGGTGGAGGAGGTTGAGAAATAGGGAGCTCAGGTGTCTAGCTGAATTTGGAAACCCTGCTCATCTTATATGAGTATTACGGATCGAGTCAGAATTTTGGGGTTTAGGAATTATGGGCTGGTCCGTTTGCTATGTTGATGGGTCAATTCTTATTTGAACCATTTGTGTATTTTTGTAGAACTTGTAATATGGATTCATCATCATGATTTAAAATATTAATAAAATTATAAATTAAAAAAAAACAGTCTAGATGTATATGATTGTGTGCATTGGTTTTGAATGATTTTGGACTGATTTGATATGACATTACTTTATCCCTTTCCTTAGTTACATGCTAGCGCTCACCCTGCTAACCATCCTCGGACACTGTATTCCCATGCGATGCAGGGTTTGGAGACTATTCTGCTTTTCCTGCGTAGTGGTAGGTGATCCCTGATTTGTTCGTGAGTCAACTTAAAATGGCGAGCTTCCATTCTCTGGAAGACCCTCATTTCATGATCTTGGGTCATTTATGTTGTAGACTATACCTTTTGGACTCATTTTAGCTATGGTCGGGGGCATATCCCGACTTAGGTTCACTACTAAAAGAGTTGTAAAAAGAGACTTAAAAAAAGAGACCTCAAAAATAGGTCGAAAATGAGAGACCATATGAGGTCGGTTATTCCCTTAATTTATTTTTTTAATTTACTTTTAAATAAAGAGACCTCATGAAGTCGATAAATGATTAAAAAATTTAGCAACATAATATTAGGGACATCAAGAGGTCGAAAATAAAAAGTAAAAAAAATTAGCACCAGAATAATTAAAATTATTTAAAAAGAAAATTATAATTGCGACCTCATGAGGTCGCTACTATTTTAATAAATTATTATTAAAAACAATTATCTGTCACTATTTTATGAAATATGAAGTTAAAATATATATTTATCTAACTTTTTTTAATATTTATAATTATAATTAAAAATATACAAAATCAAAAGAATCAACTCTTAAATTCTTTTAATATTTATAATTATAATTAAAAAATACAAAATCAAAAGTTAGCTCTCTCAAATTTGTCTCTCTCAAAACCGCCTCTCTCGAAACTCTCCGTCCAAATCTCAAATCCGCCATCTCTTTCCTTCCGAATAAGGTTGCAAGTTTTGATTTTTTCTTAAATTTTTACAATTTAATCTGTATTTGTGTTGTTGTGGGTTGATTCTCCCTTATTGTATTGGATGATTTTGTGTTAAAATGAAGATTTTGAACTGCTTTTATTGATATTGAAACTACACGTTGAAATTAGTAGGGCATGAAATTACCTTCTCAAGTTCCCCCAAGACAACCTTAGAATTTGATTATTACTCGATAAGTGGAGTTTGATTGTGAGGTCTCTGTGAGCTTCTTATTGCCTTTGCTATGAATATAGTGTTCTTATAGTTCTTACCTAATTGCTAAAAGTAGTTGACATGATTGATGATGAGAGATTATCTGTTAGAACTTTGGATAAAAATGAGAAATTTTATTTTCTTCGAAAAACTTTGACTGATATGCAATTTTCAGGACAATATTTTTGTTCAAATGTTGTGCTCAATCCAATATAGAGTAATCTATCCTTATCTTAAGATCATAAGCTCTTTAACAGGAAGCTCGTGTTTCTTGGACTATTGCAAATTAAATTTGATTCTTCTGGTACATGCTTTAGTAGCTAGAATAGTGTTTGTGTAAAACAGGAAAGGGAATTTATATGTTCATACTTTGCCAAAATTCTGAAATAGGCATAAATTTTTTTATATTCTATTGCGTAAAGGACCATGAGTTGAATTGTTTGGTACTTTGTTACCTGTTAATAAGTTAGAGAATATCTGTGTTCAAAGATATGATATATTTAAGATCATAAATTTTAAAAGTCTTATGGTTATACATGTTTAGAACCGATTCTTCAGAGAGTTTTTAGTGAAGAGATAAAACGAGCATTGGCTAAATTTGGCTCTGCCAGAATTGCTGGAAAGTTAGGCGATGAACCATTTTATTTTTTTATCTAAGTTATGATTTTCTTATGAACATTATTTGAATTTTTTTTTGCATTTTTATTCTTCTAGATGAAACAATTCTACCTTTTTAAATTTTAAAAAATCAAAATAGCCAAATAGACACTATGTAGTTGCACTAGATTGTGTTCTCGACCCCAACTTCACCAGATTTTATTTAGGCAACTACATGTTCAGAACTAGTTCATGTTTAAACTCTTTTGACCATCCTGTGTGATCAAGTTAAATGACTTCATTGATCCTGATCGTAAGTTTGTCCGACACTATGCACTCAATTAGAAAATCATTGTGATCTCCGTTGGTGTTTATATTGCTCATCTTTTACTGATTTATTTGTCGTCAATAAGTTGCTTTATTGGTTCATATTATCAATCAGTTAAATATTCTAACCAGTGCTTTCTAGGTATTAATAGAAATAGTTGCCTATCAAATATAGCCAATCATATTCAAAATTATACACTAGTTTAATTTTCCAAATTCATAATTTCGTTGGCATCTATTGTGTTACTTTAGCAGAGAAGTGCTTGCGGTTGTTCCCATCCTGAGAATCTTACTAAGAGGTTTTATTTTGGGAGAATTATCAGGCTTGTATTCTGTAATTCTCGGAAAATAGACTCTTCTCTAAGTGAAGCCAATGAAACCTTCTTTCTCTCTTTATGTTCCTTCCACCTCTTTATCTGATTCTGAAGTGCATCTTTACTCTTTTCAGCTGCCTCAGCTTTGATTATCGCCTGCTCAGCTCTCGGCCTCAACTCGCTAATTTTCATTATTGTTGTTTTCAGTTCTTTCTTTAGTACTTGAATTTCATTTGGTTCTTCATGCACTTCAGATTCTCATACTACTCTCTTAGATTTTGATGGGCAGAATGTTACAATAGTTAAACATGATATTGCATTAGTGTTTGTCACTAGGTGCATCTGTCTCATGGTTTTTTTATGTCTGAATTTGGTCATCTTTTCCTTGAAATTCATGTAACTTCCCACTCTTTATTCATCTATTAACTCTTGTAACTTATATCATCCACTCTTGAAGGTAAGGTAATTGGGAGTGGGAGAGCACCTCCTCAAGCTTTAAGCTTGCCCCGTGGGCAGCCAACAAGGGCTGCTTAGCTTCAGGCTCCATAAATTTTTCCATGCCAATGTGAAAGTAGAATGTAATGAAAGTAACTTCTAGGCATATAAATAATAGATGAAGTTGTCATCTTGACTTTTAATTAGAGGAGGACTGCAATATCCCTATATTATGTAATATAGACCAAAAAAAATCATTAATCTTCCTTTTTTATATTTTGATTGTTAATGTGACATGTATTTGACAGCTTCACATTGCTATTTTATCAAGTTATGAAATGCTTCTAGCATCCTAATATATTTTGTTTGCAAGAAAAGGAGCTTGGGAAGCCGATAATATAAGCTGAGGTTTTTAAGGCTACACATACAAGGAAGAAGAAAACCTATAGAGATCCTGATGTTTGGGTTAAGCCACGAGCTCAACTGACCTATATAAGCCTCTATTTTTAGTAGTAATTACTTTATTTCCTAAAGTTATATTCTAGTGTTATTATCATTAAATTCAGAATCGATATATATAATTATAGTAGATTTCCGCCTGACTCTGTCTATCGATGTTCGAGTAGGTATGGGTATGCTTATGGCTTTCCGCAATGAACTTTTCGTAAATTTCATTTAGAAGGACTCAGTAGCTTCCAGGATGATGAGTCAAGGGATATGATTTTGGCTTTGAAACAATAGATAACTGAGCTATCTAATGAAGTTAAGGCCGCACGGGCAAGGAAAAGGCAAAGGGATATACAGTATGCGGGAATGAAGGCCTAATTTGATCATTACTTGCTTCGGGGGGATTCCCCTTGTCCGGGTGATCCAGTTCATCCTCCCCAGTCTCTACTTATTTCACATTGAGTATATAGTTATAGTGATGAAGATAATAAGGAGTATCATTGTAAGACCCCGCAAAATCCTAAGCTCAACTCAATCTTTTAAGCTTGCTAAGGGGTCCCAGACTTAGAAAAATTCAGCTAAGTGTTTATACTTAGAGTTCTTTTAGCCATCGTAAGTTGGAAACTTTATTTCACGACTTTTATGACCTTAAAATGTCAATCTTTAGGTTAATTCATAATTAGGAATGTCAGTAGGTATTTTCGGATGAGTTTCGTATTTTTCGGACCTCGTTTGAACCACGATTAGGAATCCAAAATAAAGCATCAACGCGATCTCGGCGTGGCGCGGCGGCCATCACATCGATCAATATTTTTTCTTGGCTCCCAGTGGCAATTTCCAGTGAACTGACGTGACGTGTTGGCTATCGCATCGATGCCAACGACACACCATGTCGTCCTGCACGTCGACAGTTCAATTTTTAGTCTTTAAAAAAAACCGCAACCAGAAGGGTATTTGGGTCATTTTTCCCACCCCTATTAAGCCCCAAAATAAAGAAATTATGTCATTCCTAGGGAAAAAATTCATTCTCTCTCAAATTTCTCTCAAGAACAAAACCCTAGGACATGAAATTTCAAGATGAATCCTCACGAACACTCCGTCAACCTTCTAGAATTCAAGCATTAAGGTATGTTAAGTGTTCATCCAAGGGTTTCCTTCCACCCTTGGAGTTCAAGAAACCTTTTTGAAACTACAAGTTAAAAGGTTTAATGAATTTCATGATTTGATGTGACTATGTTCATGATTATTATGTTGATGGGATTTTCTAATCCATGATTAGTTACAAGCTTCATGTAAAATCATTTATTTTACGTGTAGTGTCATGTGAATTCATGCTAAAGCCTTGAGATTGTGAATTTGGTATTGAAATTGTGATACTCTCATGTTGTCTAGTGTTATGTGCAAGTACTATGCCCTCCAAATGTTTGATGAATTATTCATGTGGGTTGAATAATGAAATTATAGCATGCTAATATGCATTCTCCATTCATGTACAAGTTAATGCATTACAAGTGTTTGAGTAAATGTCTCTATGAATGAACTATGGACTAGCATACATTTTTATGACTTTTACGACTATACTATGCTCTACTTTTCATGCTATCGAATCCTGGGGCTATTTAATACCCGACAATGTAGTTATTTATCTAGAGCCAGTGTCAGTTACAGAGTTATCTCAGTCATGTCACGATCAGTAGTAGTCTTAGTCAATTACAGAACTCAGGAAATTCAGTAGTACTTAGTAATCAGTCTTAGTTCAGTATTCAGTTCAGAACCTAGTAGAATTCAGTTCAGAATTCAGTCAGTAACCGGTTCAGTACTCAGAGAACTCAGAATCAGTCCAGTCTGGTTCAGTATTCAGTTTTGACCTCAGTAAACTCAGTCAACTAACAAAACTCAGTAGTATTCAGTCAATTAATAGAATCCAGTAGTATTCCGTCAATCAACAAAACTTACTGAACTCAGTTCAGTTCAGTTAAACAGTATGATCAGTAACAGTTCAGTCAAGCCTAGTACAGTCTTGGAATAAGTTTAGTGTCTTTCAGTTGGGAGTAGGATTCAGCACCGAGCGAGCCTAGGGATGGGGGCTCGCCCGTTAGCTAGAACTGGGTCCCTAGAAGTAATCCCTAAGTACCAGAACTATGTTTCCAGCGTAGGTTATGAGACGCTACCTATTAGATAGGACTGACATACTCAGGGATCATCCACTAGCTTAGGACTGATCTCAGGGGTCACCCGTTAGACTAGGAATGACCCCACAACCAGTTGTGTTTACACATGACACAGTACTGACACCCTTTTAATTGGGGTTACAGATTGGACTCCAACTCAATTATCTTATTTAGGGCATGTTGGTTAGATGATTACCACCCACAATCTCAATTTTAGATTACGTCTCAGTATAGAACTCAGTTCAGTTCGACAGATTTAGGAATGTCAGATACAGTCACTCAGTTCAGTATGGAACTCAGTATAGTTCCACAGGATCAAGAATGTCAGATACAGTCCCTCAGTTATCAGCTACACAGTATCAGTAAACTCAGCTATCAGTAAATTAGTAATTCAAAACTCAGTATCCAGTGTTATCACGACCTCAAATTATAGTATACGTATTCATACATGTACTTTTATTCAGTTATATTCATGTCATTCATTCAGAATTATTCATGCATATGAACCCATGCATTTCAAACTACCTCACTTAGCATACCAGTACATTCAAAGTACTAACATATACCTTTCTTTTGCGCTATGATATTTTATATCATAGGTTCAGACGTGCGGGCTCCCGATCATAATTATTAGTTTAGATATTCAGTGGACAGAGTTAGTGGTGAGTCCTCTTAGTTCGAGGATATGATGATTATTTTAGTAGTTCAGTCCATCTGTCCTTCAGTTCGGTCACCCGAATCAGCACGATGCCATTTCCAGTGCCGCCAGAGGATAATGCCCAAACAGGCTTTATGCACTTCAGTCCAGACAAGATCAGGAAAACTCTCCTGATGCAATCATTGATATGTTGCAGATCTCCTATTTACATGTTTATGCCTCTTAAGATCCAGGAGTTTTTTTTCTTTTGTAACTCTTCGCATAACAGTCAACTTTAAAGTCAGACCAAATATTAACAGGACTTTTCCCATTCTCCACCCTTGTGGGTCAGTCTATCATAGCTGGCGGGTATACAAGAACTATCCAGTTATGATACCTCAGAAAGTCAGGCCTTCAGATTCTTGTAGTAATTTCAGTAGGTATAGATAAGCAGTGGGAGGGGATGATGCCCAACCGTCTGCACCTCAGTGCAGAGTTTTGTACTCCAGTTATTATGATGTTTACTCATACCTTATATGTCATATCTATAATCATAGCCCATATTCGTGCTCATTAACGAAAATCATGCACGCTTACAGTTCCTAGTATAAGGAGTTCCAGTTCACTCAGTGTTACGAATCATGTTCCATGAATACAGAAACTCCAAACTTAGGTCATGGATCTCATGACTTATGTACTCATGCCTTGTAGTGTGTTCAGTACCAGTTACAGTCTCAATTACAGTCTCAGTTACCATCTTAGTTACAGTCCCAGTCCCAGTCCAATAATCAGATCAAAAACTCCATTGAGTTTTAGGTTTGCTTGACCATAGCGTATAGTTATCAGTTATTCAGTTATCAATATTTTAGTACCCCAGTTTATAGAATAGTTCAGAATTATGATATACGCTTGGTCTTGCATTCTCAAATAATATAATTTTTACGAATTCATGCTTAGTTATCTCATGCTACTTAGTCAGTCCCTTTCTTATATGCATAATACTCTACAGTTTCAGTCCAGTTA
This sequence comes from Capsicum pubescens, assembly GCA_030864215.1. Taxonomy (NCBI): domain Eukaryota; kingdom Viridiplantae; phylum Streptophyta; class Magnoliopsida; order Solanales; family Solanaceae; genus Capsicum; species Capsicum pubescens. Next base: position 116,869,868 of record CM061539.1, read on the forward strand.
TTCGGACTAAGTACAGTTCAGTCTTACATGCCCAGTATTCAGCTATCAGACATTCAGATAATCAGATGAATTAGTATATTTATGCACTCGTGCTCAGCACCCATGTGAATATTTTCAGTAGTCTCAGGTGATGTACTGTTATGGAGAGTATAGTTGAGAGAGTATTCAAGGGATATGTCTAAGTTTGAAAATTTATAGTTGCAGTGCATAAGGCTTAGTCACTTCATCTTAGATGATGTTTCGTAGGCTTGACTCATATTATAGAATTTTAGCTAGGATGTGATTTTCTTATTCAGTTATTTTATTCAGCCATGCCAAGACTCCTTGCTCCCTAAAGCCACTAGAACCCTATAGAAAGAGTGTTAAAGGAAGGCTCCAGTCGAATATAAGTTTTCAGCATAAGTTAGTTCGCAAAGCTAGTAATTCAGTTTAGCAGTTGGGCGGAAAATATTTGTGTGGGTTGGTTTTCCATATTTCCATTTATTTGCACTATCCAAAGTCTCATGAATATAACTATTCCAAGGTCGAGAAACCATGTGGTTGCGAGTTCAACTCAGTTCAGGTGTCATGCCTCAGTTTCAGATCCCTGATATGCAGTCACTATTCAGTTCGTAGGTGACCTGTGCATCGTATCGATTTTTTCTCAGTATCTCAGCCAAGTCAGTATTCTTCAAGGGACATAATGTCCCAAGGAAGAGATGCACTATAATCCCCCAAGTTTTCATGACCTAAACCTTCCATCTTCCCTCCATGTAACTAATCTAGTTTGGAGTAGTGGGTACTCATAGTTGGATCCTCAAGTTCCAATCTCAGTTGTAAGCCATGTATTCAGGGGCTCAGTTCAGTTCATGATATTTAGTTTATGTATCTCGTTTCAGTCTTATTTATGTTCTCATGTTCCCGTTCATATATGCTTAGTAAATAATCTCAGGTTCATCAGTATTCTCAGCTTACAGTAACAGTCTTTCTTAGATTGGCTTAGTCCATGTTCAGTTACAGTTATAAACTTGGTATCCATTACCATTGCATATTCAGTCATGTATTCAATAATCAGTTCAGTCATGTACTCATGCATCAGACATGCATGTCCAGTATATAAGCCCAGCTTATCAGTAATCCCAGTTATGCATTCATGAATCATGTTCAGTGACTATGTACTCATGCTTTAGATATGCATGTTCAGTATGATAATTCAGTATATCAATAATTTCAGTCATGAAATCATGCTTCAGTCGTGCATGTTCAGTGTCTAAGTCCAGTCTATCAGTATTCTCAATTTAATCAGTCTCATCCGAGGATTAATGTCACCAAAGGAGAGATATTGTAAGACCCCGCAAAATTCTAAGCTCAACTCTGTCTTTTAAGCTTGCTAAGGGGTCTGAGACTTAGAAAAATTTAGTTAAGTGTTCATACTTAGAGTTATTTTAGCCTTCGTAAGTTGGCAACTCTATTTCACGACTTTTATGATCTTAAATATCAATATTTAGGTTAATTCATGATCAGGAATATTAGTAGGTGTTCCAGGATGAGTTTTGTATTTTCAGACCTCGTTTGAACCACGTTTAGGAATCCAAAACAGTGCATTAATGCGATCTCGGTGCGGCGCGTCGGCCATCGTGTCGATCAATATTTTTCCTTAACTCCCAGTGGCAATTTCCAGTGAACCAACGTGGACTCGATGCGGTGCGTTGGCTATCACATCGATGTCAACGACGCAGTGCATCGTTCTGCGCGTCAGCAGTTCAGTTTTCAGTCTTTAAAAAAAACCACATCCAGAAGGGTATTTAGGTCATTTTTGCCACCCCTATTAAGCCCCAAAAGAATTAAATTAAGTCATTCCTAGGGAAAAAATTCATTCTCTCTCAAATTTCTCTCAAGAACAAAACCCTAGGACATTAATTTCAAGATGAATCCTCACTAACACTCCGTCAACCTTCAAGAATTCAAGCATTAAGGTATGTTAAGTGTTCATACAAGGGTTTTCTTCCACCCTTCGAGTTCAAGAATTTTTTTTGAAACTATAAGTTAAAGGGTTTAATGAATTTCATGATTTGATGTGACTATTTTCATGATTATTATGTTGATGGAGTTTTGTAATCCATGATTAGTTGCAAGCTTCATGTGAAATCATTTATTTTATGTGTAGTGTCATGTGAATTCATGCAAAAGACTTGAGATTGTGAATTTGGTGTTGAAATTGTGATGCTCTCATGTTGTCTAGTGTTATGTGCATGTACTATGCCCTCCAAGTATTTGATGAATTGTTCATGTGAGTTGAATAATGAAATTATAGCATGCTAACATATATTCCCCATTCATGTACAGGTTAATGTATTACAAGTGTTTGAGTAAATGTCTCTATGAATGAACTATGGACTAGCATACATTGTTATGACTTTTACGACTATGCTGTGCTCTACTTTACATGCTATCGAGTCCTGGGGGTATTTAATACCCGAAAATGTAGTTGTTTACCTAGAGCCAGTGTCAGTTATAGAGTAGTCTCAGTCATGTCACGATCAGTAGTACTCTTAGTTAGTTAAAGAACTCAGAAAATTCAGTAGTACTTAGTAATCAGTCTTAGTTCAGTATTCAGTTCAGAACCTAGTAGTATTCAGTTCAAAATTCAGTCAGTAACTAGTTCAGTACTCAGAGAACTCAGAATCAGTCCAGTCCAGTTCAGTATTTAGTTTCGACCTCAAGAAACTCGGTCAGCTAACAAAACTCACTAGTATTCAGTCAATTAATAGAATCCAGTAGTATTTCGTCAGTTAACGAAACTCAGTGAACTCAGTTCAGTTCAGTTAAATAGTATGATCAATAATAGTTCCGTCAAGCCTAGTACATTCTAGGAATAAGTTCAGTGTCTTTTAGTTGGGAGTAAGATTTAGCACCGAGCGAGCCTAAGGATGGGGGCTCACCCGTTAGCTAGGACTAGGTCCCTAGAAATAATTCCTAAGTTCTAGAACTACGTAGCCAGCGTAGGTTATGAGATGTCACCCATTAGATAGGACTAGCATACACAGGGATCATCCGCTAGTTTAGGACTGATCTCAGCGGTCACCCGTTAGACTAGGACTGACCCCACAACCAGTTGTCTTTACCCGTGGCACGGTACTGACACCCTTCTAATTAGGGTTACAGATTGGACCTCAACTCAATTATCTTATTTGGGGCATGTCGGTTAGATGATTAGCTCCCACAGTCTCAATTTCAGATTCAGTCTTAGTATAGAACTCAGTTCAGTTCTACAGATTCAGGGTTGCCAGATACAGTCACTCAGTTCAGTATGGAACTCAGTATAGTTCCACAGGATCAAGACTGTCAGATACAGTCCCTCCGTTATCAGCTACACAGTATCAGTACACCCAGATATCAGTAAATCAGTAATTCAAAACTCAGTATCCAGTGTTATCACGACCTCAAATTACAGTATACGTATTCATACATGTACTTCCATTCAGTTATATTCATGTCATTCAGTCAGAATTGTTCATGTATATGAAGCCATGCATTTCAGCCTACCTCACTTAGCATACCAGTATATTCAAAGTATTGATGCATACCTTTCTTTTGCGCTATGATGTTTTATATCATAGGTTTAGACGCGCGGGCTCCCGATCATACTTAGAAGTTCAGATATTCAACTGACAGAGTTAGTGGTGAGTCCTCTTAGTTCGAGGACATGATGATTATTTTAGTAGTTTAACTTATTTCAGTAGTTTGGAGTTAGTTGGGGACTTGTCCCATCAACTCAATATCTAAGACAGTTTAGAGGATTCTTCAGACTAGAGTATTTTCAGACAGATGTATCAGATTTGGTATTTGTTAAACCGTATTCAGTTTTATTACAGTATTAAACCTTATGGCATATTTTCCGCCTACTTTCCACATATTACAGTATTATTATTCAGTTATTGAAGCAGGTACCAGTCATGGGTTAGCATGTGATCCTTCGGGATTATGAGCACCGTGTAGCGTCCGGGGTACAGATTTGGGGCATTACAATCATGTAGACAATGCACCATCGCATTGTTAAAGATGAGTGTGGTGTTAGATAATATAAACTATGTACTTTATGATGGTTTATTTGTATTATTAAGTGTTTTTGAATGCATAAGAGCTTTGAAGTAGTCTAATCAATAGTACTATTGTATAAATAACTTGACTACTATATTTTTTCGTTCAATTTCAAGATACTTTAAGTTTATTTTCATTTAGTATTCATTGGATGAGATATTTAGTACTTGTGTTTGTTGTTTGATTGACTGGTGTGAGCTCTTGGAGCTCAATTTAGTTGATTAGATTGTATATATTATTGAATTGAATTAAAATGATAGGTGTCTGTAAAACTGTTATTGTCATCAGTCTTTTTACAGAAAAGAGACCTCATGATGTTGCCATTTTGCATTTTTATTTTTCAGCAGATGTACAAAAGCGACCACAGGAGGTCTCCTTTTTGCAATTTGATCTTCTAGGCACTCAAACAAGAGACTGCAAGAGGCCGCTTATGTTTTAAATAAATTATTTATGATAAAAATAAAGAAATAATAGTCACTTGATGAGGTGTCTTTTAATTATAAAATAAATAAAATAAAATAAAATAGAGACTTTATAAGGACTCTTTTAATAAAATAATAATAATTATAAAAAATAGCTTAGAGACCTCACGAGGTCTCTTTGTAGAAATTTTTAAAAATAACCTAGTGACCTCGTGAGGTTGCTTTTAAGCGACCTCATGAGGTCTCTTACAAAAAGAAACCTATGTTTTAGAGACCATCCATTGAGGTCGCTTTTGAAGTCTCTTTTTTAGAAAAAGAGACCTCGTGAGGTCTCTTTTTACAGCTTTTTTAGTAGTGGTTATTATTGATTACTGGAGGCTTTTTGGATTACTGTGGATTGGGATGGTTTTTGAAGTTCTTAGATTCATTTCTGAGTTAGTTGAGTTATCTATCTTGTTATATGTTCGGAACTCAGCTGTATCTTGTTATATGTTTGGAATTCATCCGTTGCTAGTCGTATTGTATTCTGGTTGGCTAGGGTAAAAGGAATGGTATCTGATCCTCGGTGGACTTGATATACCCATCATGGCCAGGACTTGGTTCGAATCGCGACAACTGCATACAATCAAATAATTTGTATGGTAACTTAAGGGGGGCTTTTCGAATCCTATTACACTTTCTATAAAAATTCAATTGACAAGATATACAATCATTATCATTCAATAAAAATGTAATGACATAACAGAATAAAACAAATAACAGACAATGAGCATTGATTCTAATAAATTAATAGCTCTATAATAACATTAAAGTGATAAGAATTACATCCATCTCTACCAGTGGCGGATCTAGAAATTTTCTTCAGGGGGTTCAAAAATATAAAAATATAAATGTGTAAATACGTCAACAAAATATAATTTCAAGGGATGTAATAGTATATAGTCTATAGATATAAAATACTTAAACTTAAATAAGAGTAATTAATAAGTGAATCAAAAAGTTAACCCTTTACAAAGTTGTACAAAACATCCGAATATGCGTCTTTTTTTTTATATTAATTATAGCTACAGGACAACTACTAAAGCTATACAAACAAATATTAAAAAAAAAGAAGCATACGACTCTATTGAGAATCGAACCCGCGACACACGAAGCGAAGGAGCAACCCAAGAAGTGGACTTAGAACCACTGATCTATCCAACAACCTTGTTTCAGGTGGTTCAAATTTAATATATACACAAATACTGATTTTCTACCTTATATATACAAGATAATTTTTTTGCCGAGGGGGTTCGGGTGAACCTCTGGCTACACCGTGGGTCCGCCCCTGCCATCTACATGATTCTTATTGAATTTGGAGTTTTCGATCTTGACTCTCAGTGAATGATCTCGATGAAATTTTTCAGGTATCACAGATTATCCCATAAATAATCATCAATGGAGCCACATAAGGAACCGTTTATGTAGGACAACCCGAAGGGTCAAAAAGAGGGGTTGTTGGCCTCTCAAAGTTGGTCCCATTAGACCAATAACGGGTTGAAAAGTATTATATGTAGAACCCTCTTCGTCAGTCTTTTTCTTCATCACTTTGCGTATCTTCTTGAGATTTTCATTCATCACAAAACATAGATCTTTGAGATTACAAGGGTGGATTTCAACAGGAATATCTTTTTCCTCCAATAGTTCACACATCATGTTCTTGAGTTCTTTTACACATAGGGAGAAAAAAAATATTTTTTATGGTGATGAAAGGTGTAACGATCCTCTTATTCGTTTGTGAATTTTATGCGTTTTTATTTTTATTTTAGCTTTCCTCGTAGTTTTATTTGTGATTTATGATTTACGGAGATGGATAGTACCAATTCTTGAGGTGATTCAAAGTGAGTTAAGTCATTAGTAGGGTTATTGAATTTTAATAAAGTTAAACCCAATCATGGTCAATCTTTGATCGAGACTACCTTGGACTAGTGTCGTCGTGTTTTCAATAGGTCCAAAATGTACTTTTTAGTCAATGTACATATTTGAGTTGTTTTCTCAAGGCTCCAAATAATATCCGAAATTTATTGAGTATTTTAAATAATTAATTTAATTAGTGATTTAATGGGCCAAAGTTGTAATTCATTTATATATCTGACTAATACAAAGATGAATTTAAGTGGGAATTAAGGATTTACCCTATATAATAATAATAAGAAGAAGAAGAATAATAATAACAACAACAACAGTAACGGTTGAACGCGGAAGTTACAGGATTCACATGAAGGGTTGAAGAAATTCTCGATATTTGTCAGGTTAGCCGGCTTGAGAAATTATTCATAGTTGTTATTTATATCGGCGTGTGGGTGTAATTGCAGTAGTGATTATGGCGTTAAGATAGTGCTGGTGGTATTAAGTAAATGTTGGGTAAAATTAGGTATAAGGAACTCATTTCTTAATAATGACAAAAAAAGCATGTTATGAATGGAAAATCATTGGCAGTGACGGCGAGGAAATCTCATTCCTTAATAATGAAAAAAATATGTCAGGTTATGGGAAATTCTTGTCAGTCACAATGAGAAAATCATGTTGTGTACTAATTTTTTATAATCTTTCTACGTACTGAAGGTTGGTGTCATTCGTTACAGGTGGGTTGCAATTATAGAGCTGTTAAGAATTAGGTTTTAGGCACTTTTTAGTGTAAAATTTATAAAATGAGTGTAATTAAATTCGTACTTTTATAAGGATATTTATTTGAACAGACTTTGAACATTCCGAAATTTTGAAGAAGGGCAAAGAACTTGTGGATTAGTGACACTTGAATTCTTCAGTTGAGGAAGGTTATGATTTAATTGAAGTTTAGACTCAATTTAATTGTGTGTATGCTCTTAAATTGGACATCTTTTGACTGGTCTTTGGACATACTTGAATTTAATGATACTTGAATTGTTGAAACTTGAATGAATAATTGTTAAAAATCAACTGGATGAAATTAACTTACGATTTTAAGTGTACTTGTAAATTTATTACAGACGTGTTGTATCTTGAGAGATAGTGTGAATTTAATAAAACATATATAATATGGTTGTGGATCGGGTACCACGCCAATACGAATATGGATATTGATATTACTTAATCATGGAGGATCGGGTACCACGCCGGTACGGTACATGAACTTAGATTGTCCCCTGCAGGTCATGGCTAGTAGGGAAAAAACAAGATCCTTAGCGTGTGTGTACAAATTTGTATTGATTTTGAGAGGTTGTAGAGTCTAATAAGCTGATAACGAACTAATGGTGTCCTAATTGTGAGGTTGAAAAGGACATAGTTTTTACTTATGGTATTATTGTTGATTTCGTGGTTGTTTATGGGATGATTGATATTCTTGATGGTTACGTGTATTATTTGTAAAACATTGTTGGACCGTCATTGATGTATTTGATGATTCGTTAAACTTGTTATGTGTTGATGTCTGTCTACTTGTTATTCGGTTTATGTTGTATACATGCTATTAAATTGATTTGGCGTATGATACCTACCGGTACATAGCGATTTGTACTGATACTATCTTGTACTATTCTTTGTTGAGTGCATAAAGTGTTCCAGAGGCTCAGACACGACCTCATCTCTAGTATTTGATAGTTGATCTCGGTCCAAGGACGAGCATTCCATCTCCAGGCTACCATGGATCATCATATTAGTTCTTGTCCATCTTTTGGGCGATGAAATATTCATTATTTTTCTTTATTTTGGATATCTTTAGACAAGATTTTTGTTTAGAAATTCTTGTACGATGACTTTCGGGTCTTGGAGATTTTAATAAGTAGTTTGTTTGATTTTCGTATTAATAACGATTAACTTTGAATTATTGTTATTAAGTTGATTTTATGATAATATCACCTTAATATTGACTAAGTGATTGGGTAATGATTTGGTTAGATGATATGGATATTCTTTTGCCTAGAATTGACTCCTATTTATAGGGAAAATTTAGATTATGAAATTTTTTGAATAGTTTAATTTTAAGAATTTGGACTCTTTGATGTTAACTATTTTGGTATGAAATTAAATGATGATGTATTATATAACAAGTTAACTACTATCATCTTTGCAATGCATGTAATTTATGACTCCAACCTTATGTTGACCTATTGTATCGGGTCAAACTTTTTAAATTAGTGGAATAATTTAGGATGGTTTAAATATGAGTAAGTTGTATTCATAAAGATGGTAATAAAATAATAACGTGTTTGACAACTGATTGCAGTCATCAAGAAAGTCACCTTTTTCTATATTCTAATTTATTAATCTACAAAACATAAGATTAAAATAAGTGAATATTTTAAATATTGACAAAGTATTTTAAAGGATTCATTAATAATATTTTAAAAATTAATATATATATATATATATATATATATATATATATATATATATATATATATATATATATATATATATATATATATATATATATATATATAATATTACATTGTGATAAATGTAGCATTATAACCAAGCTTGGTTGGCTTAGTCGATAGCTCACTAAGTCGCTTAAGCAAGTGACGGGGGTTCGATTCCCGCCTTGTGCATGCAGCAATCAATTGACCAGCGGCAAACCCTTAAATGAAGCTCAGATCCGCGAAGGATTAGTCCTTGACCTGTCGGGCGGAGGCCTTGGAAAACCAAAAAAAATAAAATGTAGCATTACAGTTGTTATGGTGCTTGAGAAGCACATTATTATTTTTTTAATTCTTTTAAAAATCATTCTTATTATAAATTTATGCTACTTTAAAATATATTAAAAAAAAAATTGCTTATATTGTTGTTACTGTCCGGTACTCACCACCATGTCACTTGACTCACATTGAAAGTTTTTCTAAATTAATTTTCAGACAAATTTATATGAAATAGTTGCACAAAACACTTATAAAAAATATATTTTAATGCATAATGCAGAAAGCAAAAAAAGAAAATTTATTTATTTTAGAAAAATGTATCCAAGTAATTTTTTGATAAACAAGATTAAGCATTCTATTTGAGATGAAATTTCCTCCCCGTTATGATGACAAAGTTAGATTTTATTCATCTTAAAATTCATATTTAATTTTATCCAATTCTTTATGTTACATTCCTTTTTTGCGGAGGTCGAAGAATTTTTTCAATTAAAGTGACTATTGAATAGGGATTAGTTTTATTTACAGAGTCGTCAATTGAAATTGAGTTGTGGTGTCTTATTGAATCCCTAATCAAGAGGAAACGACTCTTTATTGATTTGCAAAAACAGAAGATCGGGTAAGGAATTTTGCTGACTCAAGAGAAGGTATGAGATACCTCTCGAGTCCCATATTTCTAGCACACTCATTTTTATCAACTTGTACTTATCTTAAACAATTTTAGATAAATTATGCTTATAGGCCTTGATTCGCTCATTTTTAATATACTAATAATATCCGTCTATACCTCCTGAATTAAGCTAGTGAAAGTTAATTTTAGGACGATCTTTGTCGAGGTGCAACATTATATCCTCGAATAATTTTTAAACGTCTTAGAAAGATGCGTACATCGCATTCTTAATAGAGACAAGATTTTATCAAACATGCCTAAAGCTTTTCTAGCGTTAAAGGCATTTGTTCGTCTCTGTAAATCTAAGACGATTTTATCTTATTCCCTTAAGTCTCTTTCTCTTTTCTCATTTTACAACGAGTCTTGAATTAATTCGCAACTGGTCTCGCTCTCTTACAAATCCCTCTCTTTTCTTTTATTAATTATGATGGGTCTTAGATAAATTCGCAACCCATCTTACTCAAGCTTACACTAATTAATAATTATTTAGGCCTTAAAATCGATTTAGATCTAAGAAGAACAATATTTTAAAACGATGGGATTAAACCAACATTTATCACGACAAACCTAAATAAGGTATCAACATTTGCAATACTGCAACTTACCCATATAAACATTAAAAAAAAGATAATTAAACAAATTCAAATGGCCATATAACGAATCTCTTATCTTGGTTTCCAATCCATCAATAAAGTAATAAATTAACTTACCGTTAAATGAACTATTATATTATCTGCTATCTACTTCTATGTCTACAAATTATTTGTGCAATGAAGAGGCTTCACTAATGGAAAATCAGAAGTTGCGAAGTGAACACTACTCCAATTCTAACAACTATAGAAAATACCATTACTATTCTCTCTCTCTATATATAAAACCAAAAGCAAGACAAGAAGCCACATGACAAGATATTAAAAAGCCACATGGCAATATTTAGGACAAAACTATTAATAAAAAATTTGAATTAAAAAGTATTAAATATTTGAATTTGAAAATGCATTATCCTTTTAAAAAGAAAATAAAATCATTAGCTTAAAAATAAAACTTATGATTGAAGAGTCCTAAATAAACTCTTACTATTTCATAAATTTCTTCCTTTATATATAATAAAATATATTTGAATATATTTGATTTAATAACAATAATAATAAATAGTAGTACGTAGTGATAATGCTTACTCAAACCGTGTATAACAATAGTAATAGTGTGGTTATATAATAATAATAATAATAATAATAATAATAATAATAATAATAATAATAATAATAATAATAATAATAATAATAATAATAATAATAATAATAATAATAATTTTATAAAATAGTAACAGTAGTAGTAATACTTCATTCATTTCTAATTAAATGATTTTAGCCTTTTCCTTTTGTTCCTACATAAATGGTATTTTGAATTTATATAAAGATAAATGATAGAGATTATGTTGGAAATACTATTTTGAATCATAACTCAAATATTGAATTGATAAATAAAAGTTCGAATTTAAAATGAAATATATAACTTTTTGAATTGAAAAAAAGATAAAGATCATATTCAAAACTGAATTTGAAAATACCTTTTTAGTATGCAGATTTTATTTAACTATTTAATAACTTTTTAAACTTTTCAATTTAAATTTAAAAAATATAACAAATATTATTAAAAAAATAAGCTTTGAAATATAAAAATATAACTTTATTAATTTATTTAAAATAGAGATAATAACTAAGAAACAAGAAACATGTGGTATAGTTTATTTAGAACTCTTTTGGAGTTACGTTGACCTTATCCTGCCGGATATTGTAATCTATACAATCTATTATTTTAAAATTTTGATGAACTCTTATTATTTCATAAACTTATCTCTTTTAGATATTATAAAATATTTTTAAAACAATTTAATTTAAATATTAAGTGAAAAATAATAATATTAATAAATAGATGTAGTAGTGGCCGTAATAATATATTTGACTTATTTGAATTTAAATAAAAATTAAAAATATTAATTATAATAATATCAATAATAATAATTAATAATTAATAGAAAAATAGTAATAATAGCAGTAGTATTACATTGTACGGATAAAGTAATCGTGGCACTAATAATATAATATTTATAACAATTAATTCAACTTAATAGATTATAGAATAAATATGAATTTTATTTGAAAATCCTAAAAATAAGAAAAGAATAATTAATTGATTTTAAAAAATAAGAATTATCATTAACTAAAAATTAGGAACTTAAGATTGAAGAGTTCTAAATGAACTCTTACTATTCCACAAATTTATTTCTTTTAAATGTTACATCAAATATATTTGAATATATATGATTTAATAAATAAAATTAGCAATAGCAATTAAGATTTTTAGCGTACCCTAATTTTAATTATACGATTATGATTAAAAGAAAAGGTAACATCTAAATAATTTGAAAATTAAAAATCACCTTAATCAATATGAAATATTATTAGAATTAGAAGTTAGGACTCGAACTCATTAATAATAATCTATAGACAAATAATAGTTGAAGTTAGGACTCGAACTCATTAATAATAATCTCTAGACAAATAATAGTTAAAGTAATAATAGTAGTAAATGGTGTTAGTAGAGATAGTAAAATAATAATAATAATAATAATAATAATAATAATAATAATAATAATAATAATAATAATAATAATAATAATAATAATAATAATTTATCTATCTGTCTGTCCGTTTGTCCGTCCGTCCATCCATCCATCCATCTATTTTAATTATATAATAATAAGCAATAAATAATAGTAGTAGTAATACACAAATTGTATTGCTTTTAATTTTTTAAAAAAAACGTGGTAGTAGAAATAGTAGTAACAATAATAAGAATCTATCTATCTATCCATCCATCCATTTATCTATCCATCCATCCATCCATCCATCCATCCATCCATCCATCCATCCATCCATCCATCTATTTTAATGATATAATAATAAGCAATAAATAATAGTATTAGTAATACACAAGTTGTATTGCTTTTAATTTTTTTTAAAAAAAAACGTGGTAGTAGAAATAGTAGTAACAATAATAAGAATCTATACAATATTTTTATTAATAATAGATTGTATGTTGTAGTGAATAAATAAAGTCACAAAAATATCTTGAATCTTATAATAGACAAATTGTACTTCAAATTTTTTAAATGTTGTCGTATTAGTAGTTATAGTAAAATAACAAGTATACTAAATAAAATAATTGTCTGAATTGATTTCAAAATTTTCTCTAATTAAAATTTATATATTATAGGATAAATATGCATTTTATTTTAAAAAAATTTAAGGATAAGGAAAGAATAATAAAATGATCTTCTTATAACACACTAATATGAAATAATATTAAATTTGAACTTAAATAGAATTTGAATGAAAATTGAATTCTAACTTCTTAACATCTCCTAAATTTATAAGATTTACTATTATATATAAGTTATTGAGAATTTATATATATATATAACTAAAAGCAAGACAAGAAGCCACGTGACAAGCTATTGAGAAGGCACATGGCAATTTTAGGACAAAGGTTAATATTATTGTAATAAAATTTTTGAATTAAAGGATATTAAATATTTAAATTTAAATATGTATTATCCTTTTAAATAGAAAAAAAGTTATTAGCTTAAAATAGAAAAGTATGGTTAAAGATTCCTAAATAAACTATTAATATTTCAAAAATTTATTCCTTTTATACACTATAAAATATATTTTAATACATTTAATTTAATAATAATAATAATAATAATAATAATAATAATAAATAGTAGTACATAGTAAAATTTCTATCCAAAAAAAGTGTTTAGTAATAGTAATAGTAATAGTGTGGTGATAATAATAATAATAATAATAATAATAATAATAATAATAATAATATAATAATAATAATAATAATAATAATATTTATAATGATTAAAAAATAAGTAATATTGTCTCATTGATTTTATAATTAAAAATTAAAAAATTCAAACTAAATTTTAAAATGTCTGCAACTGGCCCGATAAGCATTTTCGCGGATGTGAACTAATTTGACTTTAAATTTTCTTATTTTTAGGTATTTCGAAAGGAAAATTTGTTTAGTATTTAGATAATTCAAGAAAGGAAATAAGGATGACTACATAATTGTTATAAGTGATTTTAATTAGGGTAACATATTCATTTATTTGAAGCACAAAAATTCAAATGGTAAAATAATTAAAAGTAACTAATAATAAATTTATTAAAATTGATATACTATTAATGCAAATTAAAATATAAAGATTAGAAAAATATTTAGTTTGAAATTTTTATAACATTTTTTATAGTTCTAAATTAAAACTATAAAAGGATAAAAGATATTTTCAGAGATATAAATTATTTAAATTAATCTTTAGATAAAGATAATGTTTGTTGAATATTGGTTTGTTGAATTGGTATTAAATTTTTGAATTTTGAATTTCAAATGGAAGTTACAGATTCTTTTAAATATTGAAAACAAACTCTATACTAGATAAAGTTGAATTTGAACTAACTAAAAAATAAATTTGAATTTGAATTCAAATTAAGAGATAAAAAATATTTAAATTTGAAAATATTATTCTTTTTGAAGAAAAAAAATTCTCATTAACTTTATACAAGGAATCTAGAGTTAAAGAGTCCTAAATAAACTCTAACGATTCCATAATAATAATAATAATCTAGAAGTAATAATAGTAGTACATACATGTTGTTCTTAGTAATAGTTGTAAAATAATAATAATAATAATAATAATAATAATAATAATAATAATAATAATAATAATATAATTATAATAATAATAATACCAAAGTTATCTATATTTATCTGTCAATGTGCAATTACACCAAAAAAACTAAATTTTAAAAAATATAATTTATCACTATTTCCCAAATTTACCAAAACAACATCAATATATATATATATATATATATATATTGGTAGTCTCAGAAATTAGGAATAAATAAATAAACATTAAAAAAAAGTGGAACAATTTTAAGTTTTTAAAACACGGTTCAAGGATAGGTACTATTCATTTTCAAGAATTTCTCACTTTTATATGTATGAACAAGCTAAAATTAAAATTGCAGTTTCATTTCTCAAATAAGTATGTATTATTTTTTAAAAAGTAAGGATAAAAATAAATAAATAACCTGATCTTTTTATAACTAATTGATATGATATTTAAATTTAAATTTAAAGAATTTAAGTTGAAATGAAGTTCTATCTTCTTAACCTCTCTTATATATACTCCTATAATAATAGGTAAATATTAGTCTACTTTCTCCTCTTCTGTCATTGATCATTAGCTTATCTGCTGCATTGTTAATATTTTTCTTTTTTATGATTTATTTTTTAATTTTAATATTTTTTTTATATGTAGATAAGTGATAATCGTAATTGCATGCTATTTTTTTCTACCATCTCCAAATTCAAGTGAGTACCATCTCCCTCCTCTCGGCATAGGAAGCTACCGTACGCCGAGTGAGTATGGCGGGTCAGAGACGAAGAGGGAGACCATGAAAGGAACTAATTACGCACTTTAGGAACTCGGGAAGCTCGAAGCATGCTGGATCTTAGCTGAAGGACCTTTTTTTGTAGGCTAACGAAGCATCACTGAATAGTGATTTGTTGAGGAAGGTGAATTCTGGGTCACAGAGCAATGACCAAGCAGGTACCTCGAATTCCAACCATCAAAATTTACATATGAGTCCAAAAATTGTTCAAGGCGACGTTCACTCATATACAATAGGGAGTGCTAGCTCAACACCTATTGTTCCGCCGAACACTATTCCATTGAATACTAATCCAGTGAATGTACGAAGTGTAGATCTAGAAAATAAGGGGGGGAATATTGGGATAACATCCCCTCATGAGGTAGAGACTAAGGTGAATCCATGGGTGAGTCTATTTTCTAGTAATCGAGTTGCAACAAATGGTATGACGTTAAATTACATTCCCCCCGAACTGGATAATGGAAACTCAATTGTGAAGATAAAAAAGATGGAACAAGAACAAGAGGAAACCAAATAGAGGTATTTGCTGGTTTTATATGTTATTGGCGATATGCCAGGCTATAACTACATGAAACAGTATATATCGCAAACTTGGACAAGTGTTGCCGCGCCAAATTTACACTATCATAATGAAGGGCACTATTTAGTGCAATTCCCGTCGGAAGCTGATATGAAAGAGAACCTATTTACTGGACTATATAGTATCAATAGTAAACCTCTGATCTTAAAACAATGGACGCCCCAACTTGAATTTAAATTAGAATTCCTTACAAAAATACCTTTGTGGGTAACACTACCCAAATTGCCTTTGAATTGCTAGAGTTGTGATTCGGTTAGTTGGATTGCAAGTGTTATCAGGATACCTTTGTTCACTGATGAATGTACATCCAATCAAACTAGGATCTCTTATGAAAGGATGTTAATTGAGGTTGAATTCTGTAAATCGATTCCCCATGAGATTACAGTTATGAATGCACAAGGTCAAATATTCAAACAACCCATCCTATTTGATTGAAAACCAGAGTATTGCAAAGATTGTATGATGGTAGGGCACTCATGTTTGAAGGAGAAACCTCAGCATCCCACCTTACCTAAAGAAAAATGACATCAACCTCCTAAACCCCAACCAAAATTGATACCTACCTGGTTGCCTGAGGAAGTTACAAAACCGTCTATTCATCAGCCTCAGGCAAAAGAGGTGATGCAGCAAGCACCTATGAACACAACTTACTCAACTAAAGTTTTTATACCTATCACAGGTAAGAGTAAACAGAGCATCAAGGGAAAAATATGGTTGGAAGTAGTGGTCCCAAAGGTTATGTTCAAGTTCTGTCGATGATCACAAAAAATGGTTTTGAGGTTTTACAAACTAATTAGGATGTGTTGGCTCATAATTCACCACAAAATGAAGGTGGTGGACCTTCATCTTCTCTCTAATGTCCTGGTTAGAATGGAATATTTGAGGTATTAATAAGAAGTATAAGTAGAGGAAGCTGAATAAATACATTAAAGATAATCATATAAAGATTGTAGGCTTAACAAAAACTAGAGTTAAAGAAAATAAGTAGAGGTAGTAGCAAATGCAGTAGTACCTGGCTGGTATTTTCTTCACAATTATGCTAGTGCTGGCAATGGTCAAATATGGGTTGGCTAGGATACAACAGTATATGAGGTCAAATTGATTAAGCAAAATGCTCAATATATTCATTGTGAGGTCTTAAGAAGGGACAAAGAAGTAGCCTGTTGTATGACAGTAGGGTATGGTTTTAGTTCCATTGAATTGAGAAAGAAATTACTGGCTGAATTGAGGAATCTTGCTACTTCAATCACTACGCCATGGCTCATATGGGGAGATTTTAATGCCATACTACAATGCCAAGATCGACTTGGTAGTACAACAGTTACTAGAGCAGAGATTCAAGATTTTGGAAATTGTGTTCAGGATCTAATGTTAAGTGAAATTCTCTGGAAGGGTCTCTATTACTCATGGAATAACAAGCAATTTGGGACGGCTAGGATTTCTAGTAAGCTTGATAGAGCCCTAGGGAATGATGGGTGGATGCTTAAGTATGGCCACTTAGTCCTTGACATTAGGTTGCCTCACATATCTGACCACTCCCCCATTGTGATGGACATGGAACTCCAACTTACCAACGTTAAAAACCCATTCAGGTTCTTTAATATATGGAAGCAACATGATGATTTTATCACCATAGTTCAAAGAAGTTGGCAAAGTAGATGGAAAGGTAATGCTCTTAAACGTGTCTGGCAAAATTTGAAGAATTTAAAATAGCCGTTAAGACAGCTGAATGATAAAGAATATAGAAGAGCCACAGAGAAGATTGAATTCATTAGAGATTCTTTGACTAACATTTAACAACAACTGAACAGTAGTTACTCTGATGATAGTGTAGACCAAAAAATTACTACTCTTATCTTGAAAAATGGTATGGCATAGATGAGTGCATCCAACGTCTAAAGTCAAGAGCCTTGTGGATAAAATTAGGTGATTCGAGTACAAAATACTTCACTGCTGTGATTAAAGAAAGACGACACATAAATCAAATTGTTGAACTCACTACTGATGGTGGGGCAAAATTGGTGGAACCTGCAACTGTTAGTGAAGAAATAATCTCCTTCTATAAATCCCTCATGGGTACAACAACTGTTCACACTACAACAGTCAATAAAAATGTTATGAAGAGAGGTCCAACTTTAAGTCATGACTAACATTTAGCCTTATGTGCCAAAGTGAGAGATAAAAAAATTTATGATGGTTTACACTCAATTGGAGATGACAAGACACCCAAAGTAGATGATATAATGCAAATTTTTTTAAGAAAGCTTGGCAGGTGATCCAAAGTGATGCGAATAAAGCTGTGAAAGAATTTTTTTCCATTGAAAAATTATAAGCCAGTAAATTGTACCACAGTAACCTTAGTGACAAAGGTGACCAATCCTACAAGTGTTAAATAATACCGGCCCATAACATATTGCTCTATTGTGTATAAGCTAATAGCTAAGGTGCTTTCTAATAGAATCTATCATGTGGTAGCATCTGTGGTCTCAGAAACTCAAGCTGGCTTCATACCAGGTAGAAAGATGGCTGACAATATCATAATTACTCATGAGTTAGTGAAGTCTTATAGTAGGAAACATATATCACCAAGGTCTATGATCAAGGTAGACATCCAAAAAACTTATGACTCTGTGGACCGAAACTTCCTGGACCAGGTAATGTCAAGATTAGGCTTTCCTACTAAGTTTATTAATTGGGTGATGCAATGTGTATCTATCATGATTAATGGATAACTTACAAGGGATTTTAAAGCGGCAAGAGGTCTTTGGCAAGGGGATCCCATATCTCCTTTCCTCTTTGCAATGGTAATGGAGTATTTAAGTAGGAATTTGATCACATTAGAGCTGAATAAACAATTTAAATATCATCCTCTCTATGGAAGACTCAAGATCACACATTTGAGCATTACGAATAATTTACTTTTGTTCTTTAGAGGTGATCTTGACTCAATTACATTGCTACATGAAAAATTTATTACCTTCACTGCTGCTTCAGGGCTACAAGCTAACTTATCCAAGAGTGCATTGTATTTTGAAGGTGTTTCAGAAACAGAAAAGACTCAAATCCAGTTGCAGTTAGGATATAGATATGGAGAACTTCCCTTTAAATATCTGGAAGTTCCTCTCTCCACTAAGAAACTCACTATGATGCAATGGCAACCTCTGGTTGATCAAATTTTTGCTAAAGTATCTTAATGGAAAGCCAAGAAGTTGTCGTGCTGTAATACCCCGTACTTTTCCTAGCTTAAATTCATCCCTAAAATGTTAAGGACTAGCTTCCAAAATGAATACTATTTACTTGGCATGGAATTTCTTAGATTTAGACTTTTCATTGCGTAGGAAATTGAATTAGATTTCTAATGATAGAAGATTCGCCTAAATCCGATAACCGAGTAAGAAGTTATGGCTATTTTAAGTTCCAGTCGTAAAACACTGTCGTTTGGACCCTTAGCGCGTTGCTGATCAATGTAAATTTTCAATTGTCATATTTCAGTGGCCCTCCGCAATATTAGCGCATCACGGAGAGGGTCAATTTCTCGTTTGTCAATTTCCAGAGGTCCAGTGCGATAATGGTGCGTCGTGCCATTCCAAAGAGGCACCGCAATGTCTCCACGTCGTGGAGTTTGTCCAGTTTCCATTCGTCGATTTTCAATGAGTCACCACGATAGTGGCGCGTTGCGGTGGCCACCCAGATCGAGAAAATATACATTTTTCAGTTCCGTTAGAAAGTTTAAAGGGGGTATTTTGGTAAATCCCCAACCCCCAATCCATTCAAAAATAAAAGATTAATCATATTTGAGAGAACTTCATGCTTTATTCATCATTCTCTCTTAAACAAAACCCTAAGGCTCATACTTCCTCTCCAAAAAACCCAAAATTTTCTCCATCAATTCTCCAAGATAATACAAGATTGAGAATTTTCAATTCAAGAACTCTAAGAAGTCATCTCCAAAACATCAATAGAGATCCAAGATTCAAGTTCTAGCATCTAGATCATCAAATTAAGGTATGTGGTGTTTGAACAAAGATAATTCTTTCATTCTTGTGCCCAAAACTTTACTTTAATTACAAATTTACTGCAATTTATGAGATTTTCCATGAAATTCAAGTTAGGATTTATACCCATTATCATTACTTGCAAGATTATGAGATTTCCATTGATCTAGAAGTTAAAATTACATGACTTTATTCATATTTCTATGCATTGTGCAGTAATTTTCAGATTTTATGATGAATTATAAGTGTTTACATTATTATCAAGCATGAATTTTTAGATGTTTTAACATAAGATTGATGCATGGGTCGTTAAGCCCCAATTTAAGATTGTTATTTCGAGATTATTTGTGCCATGGGCACCCTCAGATAAGATTATTCTCAGATTTTGATAAAGATTTGACCTTTTGGTCCTAAGTTAAGATAAGAATCCACTTTGTTCAGATAACTTGAGATTTAAAGAAAGAAAAGCATAATTAATTTTCTTGTAAACCCTTGTGTTATTTTTGAAGTGGATTTCTTAAGATTTTGAGCATAAGAATGGGAGTAGTATTTAACACCGAGATGGGTAGGTTACTACGATTTTAGACCCTAGAACTACGTGCCAACATAGGATTCAGATTTATTTCCACTTCAATGTGGATGACTCAGATTATGATCACTAAGATAGAAGTTCTATTCCGATGGCAAGGGTAGAACAGTCCTACCTAACGGGGGCCAGACGTGGAACTCCATGGATGCTCACATGATGTATGTCGGTTAGAAGAACCTCCTAAAAGATGTCCCCCACTCTTCAACAGTCTATTGGTTTAAAGCTTTAAGATAAAGTATTTTACAGATTTCAGAACTAAGTGTAATGGCTCACCAGATTTACATTATATGTTTTATCATTAATGATTTATGATCTTCAGATTTCAGATTACTCAAGCCCGTGTGAGTCATTTACATTTAGCATGCATGATTTTATAAACTGTGATGATATTGTTTACTTATTTCATGCACCCCTATATACTCAGTACATCCTCAAAGTACCGATCCACATATATGTATATGTGCTACATTGTCTCATAATATAGGTTCAGGTGCTCAGTCTCAGCAGTGTGAGTGATTCCCGAGTATCTCATCTACATCCCTGCAGTTGGTGAATCCTTATAGTTCGGGGACTTAGTTATTCATACTTTCAGTTTATTAGTAGATGTTCCTTTATTCATTTCAGACAGTTTGAGTCAGCTGGGGGCCTGTCCGAGTGACTCTCTAGATTCAGATAGTAGAGGCTTGTCAGACTACTAGATTTAATTTTAGACATTTAATTCAGAATTCAGATTTTTCAGTATTATTTTACCAAGACTTCTAGCATGTTTCAGATAGGATTTTTTGCATTATTATGATTTCATATTTATATTTCCCCTATGTTGAGATCCAGACTTAGTAGAAAGCAACCAGGGTTAGCTCAGGACTACTTGTAGTTTGGAGCACCGTGTGGCATCTCGGGAACTAGATTTTGGAGTGTTACACGTACGCTAGGAGAATACAACTTGTTAAATCAGTGCTTTTTGGAGTTCAAGCTTACTGGACACAACTGTTTGTAATACCTGCTAAGGTAATGAAAGCAATTCAAGCTTGTTGCTGGAGTTATATCTAGTCAGGGACAAATACCATCACTAAGAGAGCCCTTGTTGCTTGGGATAAAATGAGCACCCTAAAAACTACTGGAGGTTTGAATTTATTGAACCTAAAATTATAGAACAAAGAAGCCATAATTAAGATGTGTTGGGATGTGGAGCAAAAACAAGATAAGTTGTGTTTAAGTGAATTCATAGTTACTATATAAAGGGCCAAAGCATGGCAACGGTGAGAGTTCCGAATCAGGCTTGTTGGATTGTAAGGAAGATTTTAGGGGCAAAGTTGCAGCTGCATGTTCTACACTAGGCCATGCTAGGCAAAAGAAGTCTGATCAAATAAGCATATATTGAACTTCAGGGAAGTCTTCCTAAGGTAAAGTGGGAAGGAATAATATGCCGCAACTCAACCAGACCTAAATCCATCTTTAATACATGGTGACAACTCCAGAATAGATTGCTTACAGTTGGCAGACTCATGAAGTGGAAGTTGCCTGTTCAACCCTTATGTGTTCTGTGCATGCAAATGGCCCGAAACCAGAGATCACTTATTCTATAATTGTGTGTATGCCAAGGCACTGTGGGGAAGACTAATGCAGTGGTTAACTATTCCTAATCCCTCCTTTAGTACATGGAGTTTAATGCTCTAATAGATAATACAGATGACAAAAGGGAGAACCAAGCAGGCTAAGGTGTTAAAACTACTCTACACGAAATACACTCATGAACTGTGGCAAGAGAGAAATGCACGGGTGTTTGAGAAGAACGGGAGTATAGTGGAGGCACTAGCAAAGAAGATTTCTTGTATGTGTTATGCGCGAGCTACTATCCAAGCCAAAGTAGTATTAGATAGCTGCAAATTCTAATTGTTTTCTAGTTTGTCAGTTACATGTTATGATACATAGCACAAGATAGCTAGATGAGTAATACTAGCTTTGCTTTGTAACTCAGCACTTTTTGGTGATTAATAAAAGTCTAATTACCAAACAATATTTATTCTGATACTGAATTTCAATTTTAATAAAAGCTTAATTGGAATAAAGTTCTATTTTTTTAACTTCTCTTACATATACTTCTATGGTGATGTATAATTTTAAATTCTTTCTCCAATTTTTGTTATTGATCGTTATATTCTTCAATCAAATGAATTCTTTTTTATTTAATTATTATTGCTACATGCAGATGATGATCGTTTAATAAGCTAATTTTTTTTAGAAAAGAGAAAAATAGATAAATGTGGAAGTACAAATTTTATTGATATAGTTGCCCGACTTAAGTTTTCTAAATCTTGTGTTTGATATTATTGATCTCCTTTTTAATGTTATTTTATTTCATAATTTTTCTTTATTTAATCAATTATATGCAATTTTTTTTTTTCTGTATTTAATACCATAATCACAAATTGTTCTGTGTTTAAATTCTTTTTGACAATTTGAAATTCTTAAATGGTAAATAATAATAAAGAAAAATATAAAACATATATATATATATTGCAATTATATGATTAGTTTTACCCATATAAATTTGGTTAGAGATGGGGAGGAGAAAATGTTAACAAACTATTATTTTTAAATTGTGAATAATATAATAAAAAAATATAAAATATAATTATTTTTTTTTACAATTACAAAATTATTTTTTCATAAAAACTTGATTAGAAATATGAAATTAGGGTGGGGTGGGGTAGGGTGGAGAGGGTGGAGAGGGGGGGAGGGGGGATGCATATGGGAGGGGTAGAATTTATTTTTATTTGATAAAAAAAAATTGAGGGGGTGTGGAGATGGATGTACAGGTGGGGGTAGGGGTGGGAGGTGTGGATGAGGGTAGATATATATATTTTCATAATTTATTGAAAAATAATATGTTAGTTAATTTTGTAAAAGTATATATGATTTAACATGTTTGAACGAGACACTTCAATATAAAGCAATTAAAAATAATACGTTAATATTATTTGTACATCGCACGGGTACGTATACTAATTTACCTTAACAAGTAAACATATAAAAATAAATGTAATAATCGTCAAGTGTAGTTCATTTTTCTTCTCTTGTTTTTTCTGTAAGTGGTCTTTTCTTCTAATTTTCATGTCAAACTAATTTAGTTCTAACAATATAGGACAAAAAAAATAAAAAAATTCACGTTAAATAGCCCCGAATTCAATTCCTAACATATTAGTATATTTTGTTAAATCTAATATATGAACTACAAGTAACACATTATTACACATTAAGTTTCAATACCAATATTGATTTAATACATTTTATCAACTTGAGGACAAATGATTTCACGTAAGCATGCAAAAATAATTATTTGTTATACTACTTTACTCTAAATTTAATTATATAAAACTTTTTAACATACACATTCTATAAATATTAGTAATAGGTTAACCATATATGAAAATTGAACAACTTCATATAATTGGAATCAAGTCTTGCATAATTGCGATGTTGCATTATATAAAAAAAAAATTAAAGATTATTTTTTGTAAAAATAATTCACAAAAAAAAGAAGAAGAACTTAGTAAAAGCCACGAACCAAACCTCAAACTCTAATTTATTTTCTTTTAGTTTTCTTTATCTTTGTACAGTTTTCGCTTTTTGTTTCTCTCGAATGTTGCTCTATTTTTTTCTTATCAAGTCTTCTCTGTTTTTATAAGAAAATTCTACCCCTTTTATCTTTTTCTTGCTTTTTGTTTTCTTCTTTTCTTTTTTCCAAATCTGGTTCCTTCTTTTTTTCTTTTTTTTTTCCTTAGCTTTCTGTGTTTCTTTTATTTTTTCACTTTTTTGCTTTTACCTTCTCTTCTCACCCGTTTTTTTTTTTTTTTTTTTTTTGTTTTCTCTCCACTTTTATTTTTCTCTTTTTCGTGTATTAGTGTCATATATGGAAGGTGGTAAAGGAGATATTTTTACATTGTTGTTTATGTTTTCTCTGTGATTTTATTATATCACTTTTAATTAATTATTATAAGTCATTTTAAATATTAAAAAATAATAATATTTAATAAAAAGATAACATAGACATAAAATGATAAATTAACTCTCGTTTTTAAATTAACTTGACATCTTATATGAAGATCACTTTAATTTTTTTTGCATAAATATTTTTATAGGAATTTTGCTATGTCAATTCTAATAAAGTTATTATATATATACATACATATATATATATATATATATAATAATAATAATAATAATAATAATAATAATAATAATAATAATAATAATAATAAGTGATACAGATTTAATAATAATTGATCTCATTAATATTGAAGGGGTTACAGCTGTATATATAGAGAACTGAAGAATAACTAATTACAGAATAACCCAGATGTATTTAATAATTATATATGTAGTCTATTATCCCCCCGCAAGCTGATCAGCGGTAACGAGGGGCAGCTTGGAGCAGAGAGACTGAAAAGGCTGTAACGGAAGAGGCTTGGTGAGAATATCAGCAAGCTGGTCAGTAGATGGGACATAGTGCGTGGCCATCGCTCCTGCAAGTACCTCATCGCGAACAAAGTGACAGTCAGACCCAACATGCTTCATACGATCATGAAGGACTGGATTTTTGGTAACACAAATAGTGGACTGATTGTCACAATAAATCTGTGGTTTCGTCGGGGGAATGCCAAGTGCATCCGTAAGGTATCGTAACCACATGGCTTCAGTAACACCCGCAGCCATGGCACGATATTCTGCTTCTGTGGAGGAACGGGACACTCGCGTTTGCTTCTTGGTGCACCAGGAAATCAGATTCGGTCCCATCATAACAATATATCCAGTAGTGGACTTTCGATCATCTTTGTCGTTAGCCCAATCCGAATCAGAAAAAACAGATATATCAAACGAGCCCTTTTGAAATAAAATTCCACAGTGAAGAGTACCTTGAAGATAGCGCAGAATGCGTTTCAAGGCCTGAAAGTGTTGTTCTGTGGGAGCATGCATTGATTGGGAGACTCGATTGACTGCATATTGGATGTCCGGACGAGTAACAACAAGATAATGAAGTCCACCGACGAGGCTCCGATATAGTGTAGGATCGGCAAAGGGAGTATTCGGCCCTGGGGATTGGCGGACTGCCATGGGAGTGACCGCGGGTTTGCAGTCTGTCATTCCAGCCCGATTTAGAAGTTCAAGGGTATATTTTGTCTGATGCATCAATATGGTTCCCGATTTGCGGATGAGTTCGAGGCCAAGAAAGAACTCCAGAGGACCGAGGTCCTTAAGTTTGAAGTCACGATGCATAGCTTCAGTAATTTCAGTGATGAGTGATGACGAGCTGCCTGTAATAACAATATCATCCACATAGATAAGAATGATGACTGTCCCTCGAGAACAGTGAAGGGTGAAGAGGCTGTTGTCATGAGGGTAGGTGCGAAAACCAAGACCCTGCAGAAAAGTAGAGAGACGTGTGTACCAGGCACGAGGGGCCTGTTTCAGGCCATACAGTGATTTGCGAAGCTTGCAAACATAGTGAGGACGGTTGGGATTAACATATTCCGGTGGCTGAACCATATAGATTTCTTCCTCAAGATGACCATGAAGAAAGGCATTGCTGACGTCTAGCTGATGAAGCGGCCAATCATAGTGAAGAGCAAGAGACAAGACCAGACGAATAGTCTGTTGCTTAACAACAGGGCTGAAGGTCTCCTTATAATCCACACCATACTCCTGATGATACCCTTTTGCAACCAGACGTGCTTTATAGCGAGAAAGAGATCCATCTGAATTTCGTTTGATGCGAAACACCTATTTGCACCCAATAGACTTTCGGTTACTAGGCAGAGGTACCAAATCCCATGTACGTTGTTCATTCAGAGCCTGAAATTCCTCATCCATAGCTTGGCACCAGAAACTATTTTTGGAGGCTTGGTTGTAGGTAGTAGGCTCAGTTGTGGGATGTGCATCAAAGGGTATTTGAGTGTGGTAGGCTTTGGGTTTGAAGGTACCGGCCTTGGCTCGGGTTGTCATAGGATGAGTGTTGAGTGGAGGGTGATTAGGAAGGGGTGGTAGAGTTGTATGATGTGTGGGCGGGGGTTGGGTGGGGCTGCCGTGGGAGCTGGGATGTGCAGCGGTGGATGGGGTGGCTGTATGTGTGTTAGGAGTATGATGTAGGGAAGTGGTGGGTTGTGTGGCAGTCGGCTGGGTGTTCGGGTGGGAGGTTTGGGGTTTCGGGTGGGTAGTGGTGTAGTGGGGTACCGGGTTAGGTGCCGAGTGAGCCGGAGCATGAGCGTGAGAAAAGGACGGAAATAATGGCACAACGCCAAGTGGATTGGGGGAGTATGGAGTAGAGGAAAGACTTGTGTAAGGAAATTGTTCCTCCACAAAACGAACATGACGGGAAACATATGTTTTCTGAGATACAGGATCGAAACATTTGTAACCTTTGATAGTGGGATGATAGCCTAGAAAGACACAAGGGGTGGACCGAGGTTGAAGTTTATGTTGAGTGTGCGGACGCAACCAGGGATAAACTAGACATCCAAACGGGCGGAGATGGATATAGTCGGGTGGATGATTGTAGAGACGGGCATATGGAGTGGAGTTGGAGAGAGTGTGAGTGGGCATGCGATTTATGAGGTAGTTGGCAGTAGCAAGGGCATCAACCCAAAAGGAAACAGGTAAGGTGGAATCATGGAGGAACGCAACAACTGTTTCTATTAGGTGACGGTGTTTGCGCTCAGCAACGCCATTTTGTTCAGGGGTATATGGACATGAAGTGTGATGAAGAGCCCCTAGATTTTGAAGAAAAACACCAAATGCATTGTTGATAAATTCTTTGCCATTGTCACTTCGAAAAATTTTGATTTTGGCATTAAATTGATTTTGAACCATTCGGTCAAAGTTTACAAAAATAGTATAAGCTTCGGATTTAAATTTCAGAGGATAAAGCCAAGTGAATTTACTGTAATCATCAACAAAACAGATATAATAACGAAAACCTTGAACAGAAGGAACTGAGGTTGGACCCCAAACATCAGAATGAATTAATTGAAATGGCGCAGTGGACTTGTGTTCAGACAGTGAAAAAGGTAAACGACAAGATTTAGACACTGAACAGGACTCGCAATGTAATTTTTCTGAAAAATTAAAACCTAAGGAAGATAAAATGGATTTGGTGATGGCGGATGATGGGTGCCCAAGCCGGCGATGCCAGGTTGACGAGAGAATGGCTTGACTCACAACAGACGGAGACCTGGATGGAAGAGTGTATAGCCCATGCTCACAGCGGCCCGTGTACCGCACCCGGTTCGTGGTATTGTCCACTATCTGGAAATTGGTGTCATTAAAAATGAGGGTGCAGTTATTTTCTTTAGTAAAGCGATAAACAGATAAAAGATTGGATGTGAGGGAAGGGACGTGGTGAAGGGTTGAGAGATGAAATTTACCATTTGAGGTATAGACATACCCAGAGCCGGTGTTTGTGATGGGAAGGGATTGACCATTGCCTACTGTAATAGTTTCTGAGCCATGATACGGATGAGGAGCTTGAAGTTGTGAATAATCCGACGTCACATGGGTGTTAGCACCTGTGTCTAGATACCAATCGCCAGATTGAGCGTTTGTGGACGCATGCATCGCCCTTGATCCTCCGGACTGGCTATTTACATTCTGCGAGTCATCATAACGATACCAGCAATTAGCCGCAGAATGGCCCCGTTTAGCACAAATTTGGCACGTCGGAAGATCTCGTGTGGGCATCCGCTGGTTTCCTCGTCCCTGTCCGCGGCCTGAATGGAAGCCGTCCCTCGGTGGAGGCCCGCCTCTGCCTTGCTGCCCGGTGTTTCGACGGTCACCGCCGCCGCTGCCTCGCCCTTGGTTACGGCGATCGTCACCGCGACCCCTGGCCGAGCCTCCGTTGCCAGCCGAGTAAAGAGCCGTGACGCCAGGGGTGGAACTGGCTTCTCCGAGCAGTAATTTGTGTTCCATGTCTAGATTCAATTCTTCTGCATTAAGCCATCCAGACAGTTGATTCAGAGTGATTTCGACAGGCGAGAGGCGAATATGCTGTTTGAGAGAGGAATAGCCAGCCGGAAGACCACGTATCACGGCATTCACCACGTCTCGTTCAGGAATAATCTCGTTCACAGCATCTAGGTCAGACAGAATAGAGGCCACATCATCAAGGTATTGAGTCATCGTCTTCGTTCCCTTCCGAAGAGTATGCAATTTGTCACGCAACTGAAAAATATGAGCCGTGGACACAGAGTTGTACCTTGTGGCTAGTGCGTCCCAAAGTGAAGCCGATGTGAGAAAACCCCGGGCGTGTTTGTGCACAGAGGGGCTAATAACTGCGAGAAGACAGGCTCGGATCTGAGTGTCTACGATCATCCACGGAAGGTAGTCGGGATTTGGGAGCTTGACGCCGTCCTTCTCGGCTGTCTCGGGCTGCGGCTTCTCCGCACCGTCAATCCATCCGAGCAGCAAGTTGGCTGCGAGGGCGGTGCGGACGTTAAGTGCCCAGGCCGGGTAGTTGTTGTCAGATAATTTTTCGGGGATGAGATTGTGGAGATTCCTGAGCAGTAATTTTACTCCAGACGGTAATTTTGACAGAGGATCAATAACCTTGTCCATGGCGCCGACCTACGGCGGAGGAGGGAGGCCGTGCGGCGTGGTGTAGACGGTGGCGGCGGCGCACACACGTCGGAAAAGAGGAGAGATTAGGGTTTGGGCGGAAGAAGAAACCCTAGCTCTGATACCATGATACAGATTTAATAATAATTGATCTCATTAATATTGAAGGGGTTACAGCTGTATATATAGAGAACTGAAGAATAACTAATTACAGAATAACCCAGATGTATTTAATAATTATATATGTAGTCTATTAATAAGGATAAAGAAGAAGCATCTACTTCTAAAACAAAAGTAGAAGACCTAGTAGATAAGGAAGAAAATGAATGAACTAGACGAACTAGTCTATGCTTTAGAAGAGCTTGATCTAAATGATCAAAATTATCGAGTAAATATGAATAAAGGGGATACATGAGGACCTCAGGGAACCTTTAAGGCCCCTAAGGAAGAAGATAATGATCATATTCCAAGAAGTAGTTTCTTACCAAAATCTAAGAAATGGAAAGACTATAATAGTCAATACCATATAAATTCCATGGCTAAATTTATGCCTAATAGGCTACCAGTAGGAGATGCTGGAGCAGCCCAATTCCTTGATTTGGACTGTAAAAAAGAGCCTGGAGAATTTTTAGATTTATGGGCAAAAAACCTAGAATTGTTTTTTATTCTAGGAAAAGGAAGTAATTATACTAGTGAAGAAAAATACTTAATAGCCACGAATACCTTTATAGGAAAGGTAGTGATTGGTTTAGAAGAGTATCTAAAGAAACTGAAGTCGTATTTAGACTAGCAGTCATAGTAGATTTTGAAAAATCAACTTGAGAAGGTATAAACCATCTAGTAAGATATGTAGGAGCTAAATTCTTAGGAAGTCAGTCAGACATTTCCAAAGGAAAAGAAAAACAAGGATTACTAGCAACAGAATAGCTAGAAAAGCTTCAAATTTGTAAAATGAAGTATATTCAAGAATATACTTGTGAATTTGAAACATACTACTACAAGCTATTTGATAGTAGTAAAATTTAACTCCATTCATGGATAAATATTTTCAAAAACTGCCAGGATATTGGGCTAGTTATTTTAGAACAGAATATGCTAAAGAAGATCAAACTGATGACTCTTTAGGAAAAAGGATTACTTTTCTTAATTAACGACTTAGTCAACTATGTATGTTGCATAACATGCAGAGAAAAGTCAATAGGATTGGTACTCAAGTCTACTGTGAAGATACAGAAGTAGCATCTCAATGGGGATGTCATGAGAAAAATCCGTTAAAAAGAAAAAGAAAACTCAGGAAAACTAAAGGATTAATTAAAAGAAAAAACTTTTCTAAAAAGAATTTCATACCAAGGAAAAAGTATTACAAAAAGAGTAGAAACTTTAAAAGGAATTCTACAGATAAATGCAAATGCTATAATTGTGGAGAAGAAGGCCACAAAAGTTATGAGTGTAATAAGAAGAGAGTAAAAATCTCTAAAATAGATAGAAAAGAAATAGAATCAGACCTAGAGTCAATCTCGTCTATTGAAAGTAAAGACTTTTATACAGAACTTTATGAAGAATTCTCAGAATCAAGTACTGATTCAGAAGAATGAATCAAGAAATTGAGAATTTAGAAGAAACAACTCAGGTTATAGAATCTGAAGAAGATCAGCGAGGATACACATTAAAAGCAATATTTGATGGAGAATTATTAAGAAAAATCCAAGGATTAAAATTTAATCTTCGAACAAAAGATAGTATATTTAGTAGACTCCAAAGAACCTTTTTGAGAAATAAAATCTCTTACCATGAATATCAGGAGGTTGAAAAGGTTATAGAAGTCACTCAAACGACTGGGAGACATAAGCTTAACCTTTTAACCAAGCCTATGATAGATCAAATCTTAAGAAAAATTCCAGAAAGAAATAGAAAAAAGATGAACTATGTTTATCTTGGAGGAATCCAGATCATGGTAAAATCTATCTTTAAAGAAGGAATAGATTGTCCCATAGTAATAAATCTCTCAGACGAAAGAATCTTAAATACAAGAGAAGGAAATCTAGGAATAGTTGAAGAAAATTTGGCATACACCAAATTGTTATTCACCTATTACCCCAGGTATTGCATATTCTTAAAAGATGCAAATTTTAATGAAGCACTAAGTTTGCATTTTCAGGTAAAAAGAAATGATCTTTTCAAACCAGGTAATCATATTATGAGCATCTATTATCAGGTTCTATATACGGTTACTAACTCAAACTATGGATATGTTTATAAAAACAAAAGTCTTGTCGAAATTGATCAAGAATGTGCAGGAATAGCAAGGATAGTTGAAGCAGAGATTCAACAACCAAACATTCCTACTGAGTATGAATTCCAGGTAGGAAAAGCAATAGAAATAGGAAGTTCCTCTACTTCAAATCCGAGACTCTCAATAGAATATGGGAAAAACTCAATAAGAAAAGGTAACTCTAAAAGATTTACCAATAATAATACTAACAGTATTACTGAAGTTTCAGGAAAATTCTTTAATGAAAGTGACTGGAACAAACAAACAATTCTGATACAATCAGGATCATCAGCAAATCACGTCAAGGAAAGTATCCTAGATGGGTTAATTAGCTATAAAGGTAAACCTTAAATATATAAAACATTTGAAGGAAATAGTTATGAATGTTCAAAAATGGTAGAATTACCCATTCAATTTTGAACAATAAGAACAAGAGTTCCTTGTTATATCAACGAGCATGAAAATGATTATAATATAATCTTGGGAGGATTATTCCTCAATAGTTTAGATCAATATAGTATCCAAAAGGAAGGAATTCAAATAACCTTAGGCGATAAAACTTGTTTTATACCTAAAGTTAATGCCTAAAGAAACCTCATTCAGAGTAGCAGTATTCGTAGAATTTACATCCTACGAAACAAAAATAACTTTATGTTGTCAAATAGATAATGGCTCAGAAACTAGTCTAGCCAAATCTTTTTTAATAAAAGATTGGGATATATCTAATTCAAACACCTATCTTGTAGGTATAACAGGGGATAAAGAAAAATTCACTCATGAAAAGAAAAATGTTGAAATAATTTTAGGATCTAAGATAGTTCCTATAAAACATGTTTATGCTTATGATAAGCTTGAAATCGACCTATTATTAGGAAATGATTTTATCCAACAGTTTCAAGACTATCATCAAACTATATACATGGTTAGTTTTAAAACACCATGTAATCATTTTATAAAAATCCCAAGAAAACATAATCCCTATGTTTTAATAAAGGAGCAAGGAAATTTTAAACAGAGATTTTTGAAAAATCCAAAAAATTACTTTTGTAAATGCCTTAATTTAGAAAAGATAAAACAAGATTTAAAAGTTTCTTAAGGAGAAAATCCATTAGAAAAATGGAATAATAGTCATGAAAAGGTAGTTTTAACTTTAAAAGATCCTAGTATCATAATAAGAGTTAAACCAATGCTGTACAATGAAGAGGATAAAACTGAATTTAAAATTCAGATAAGGGAATTACTTAATCTTAAATTAATAAGAGGAAGTAAGAGTTCACACAGAAGTCCCACCTTTATGGTAAGGAATCATGCAGAGCTCAAAAGAGCAAAACCTAGAATGGTAATTAACTATAAAGAGTTAAATAAAAATTGTATTTTTGATGGATATTTTATTCCAAATAAAAATAATCTAATTAACCTTGCTAAAGGAAAAAACTACTTTTCAAAATTTGACTGTAAAAGTGGTTTTTGGCAAATTAAGCTTTCAGAAGAATCTATTCCCCTAACAACATTTAGCACTCCTAACAGACATTATGAATGGATAGTAATGCCCTTTGGACTAAAGAATGCACCTCAAATTTTTCAAAGAAAGATGGATAAAAATTTTTCTGAATTTTTTTTAATAGTCTATATAGACGATATTTTGGTATGTTCAGAAAACTACCAGGAACACTTAACACATTTGAAAGAATTTTCAAAATTCCGTGTTAAAAATGGGATTATTCTAAGCCCAAAAAAGGCTGAAATAAGTAAAAATGAAATAGAATTCTTAGGAATGATAATTTCAAAAAATGGAATAGAATTACAAACTCATATTTCAAAGAAAATAATCGAATTTCCTGACAAGCTTTCAACAAAACAAGAAATACAAAGGTTTCTTGGTTGTCTCAATTATGCAGGAGAATTTATTCCTGACCTTGCAAGAAAGAGAAATCCTTTGCAAAAACTCATTAAAAAATCAAATCGACTAGGATGGACCAACGAACATACTCTTTGTGTCCAAAAATTAAAAGAAGAATGTGCTAAGCTACCAAAGCTCAGGCTACCAGAACCACATGATAATTTGGTTTTACAAACGGATGCTTCAGATTATCATTGGGGAGCATTACTACAAACAGATCTAAATGAAATCTGTAGATATACAAGTGGAATATTTAATGAAGCTAAAATTAATTACTCCACTAACGAGAAAGAATTACTAGCGGTAGTAAAAGAAATACGAAAGTTTTCCGCATTTTTATTACCCAAGTCATTTGTTGTAAAGACAGATAATACCCAGATATCGGGATTAATATTCAACAAATTACCTTCAGAACCACAGTACAGAAGGTTACATCGGTGGCAGGTAATATTATCATTTTATACTTTTAAGATCGAAAATATTAAACGATCTGATAATATTTTTGCAGATTTTCTTTCAAGAAACGTTTAATATGGACGATAGAACTAAAGCATTGACTAACAGGATTTGGCAAAATATGAATGACATCGATGAAGCCATAAATGAGAAGAGCAACATGCTATTCCAATTAAGAGATGAATTAGTAACAGTGTCTGAAAAGGCAAAAAAGTTACAATTCGAATTAAGTCGGCTTAACACAGGACAAGCGGACAACATGACAAAATTTCAACTTCTATGTGAACATTTAGAAACAAAACCTAAGGGTAACAAAGTGGCAGGAGATGTCCCACTAGCACATAGTGCCAAAAACATCTCGACGGTAAAGCAGGATATGCCGATAGCGGAGTCTTTAGATGAAGCTAAACGCCGTGCAAGGGAAAAAATCCCTAACAAAGTGGCAGGAGATGTCCCACTAGCACCTAGTGCCAAAAATATCTCAAAGGTAAACTCGAATATGCCTATGGCTGAATCTTCAGAAGAAGTCAAACGCCGAGAACCAACTCAGAGGACTTTCTCTGAAATTATACAATCAGTAACCACTGAAAAAACTTCTGAGAAATCAGAAAAGAGGACTAACTTTTTATCTGGAAAAAATATTTCTACCTTTCAGGTTGGCAAGATTCATCCAAAAGAGGAAGAATATTTAACATTCAGCAGAATGATTTATGACCTCCCTGAATCATGTGAAACAACATTTGGAGTTCTGGAGAACAAAAGCATATACCTCAGAATCTCCATATTCCCAGGAGGAGCGGCTGATTTCACAGCCAAATTATTCGAGTTCGGTTATCTTGATAGAGTTTATTCCAAACCTAACCTATCTGAGATAGAAGGACTACCTATGAATCTGACAAATTCAATCAAGAGTTTTGCCGGAAATGAAGCCGTTTATTGCAGATTCTACAACATAGCTATGGAATCTCAAGATGATCAAGTATATTTTCCCACGATCAATTATGTTGAAGTGGAAAAATTAAGAGATTTTAGTATTAGTGCCACAGGTGTTAATAAGAAAATTCCATATTTCAACAAGAAATGGATTCAAACCAGACGAGCATTAGGGATGAAGGCCGTTTATCACATTCTTAAAAACAAGTTCGCAACAAATTATAAAGTCCTGAACAGGAATACAAATTAAGTTCTCATGACCAAAGGGAAATCAAAATCAGCTGTCTTAAGGGACAAAATAATTGAAATTGAAACTCATCAATTTCTCGCCACTCCAAACACATGGGCTATGGCCTGCAAGTTCTTAGAACACCCACATCTCAAAAGAAATGAAGAAGAAGGTGACTCTTCAATGTTCGAAGAGATGTAATCTACAGGTGTAAAGCCTATTCTACAAAAGCAGAAAAGATGTAAATCAAAAAGCATTCAAGTCAACATTGTCGGGATCAAACGATAAAAGAAATAAAGAAGATTGGACAAGTGGGACCCCACAATCTGAAATCAGCCAATCACTAGATAAAGGAATCTTATCTTATCTTTTAATCTTATTCCAATAGGGATTAAAGGAGAAATATTAAATTATATAGGGACGAACCTACAAAAAATAAATATTGTAATCTACCCCTCCTTACTTCTATAAAAGGAGAGATAGAAAAACTTAGAAGACAAACTACATTTTCTCTGATAATCTCTTTCTTAGAAAAATGATAGGTATCTTCAATGAGTGAGTGAGCACTTTCTCCCGTCAGGAAAAAGTAATAATAGTATGTAGAAGTATAAAGAAAGATCTGATTAAAGATTTTTCTTATGTTGTAATAGGTTCATGAAATAAAAGTTTATTTTATATACCTTGTCAATCTTTTATGGTGGTAAAATGATGGTTGCGATCATCAGCCTAAACGGAGGAAGAACGGAACAATAGCCAAAACGTTTGGACAAGAAAGGCTAAATGGGTTCTTCATAGCCGGAAGGAGACACACTGCGGTGTTGATACAACCAACGTAAAGGAAAGACGAAAGGTACATGAATATATTCAATAGTCTCA
The DNA here is from genome assembly GCA_030864215.1 of Capsicum pubescens. Classification (NCBI taxonomy): domain Eukaryota; kingdom Viridiplantae; phylum Streptophyta; class Magnoliopsida; order Solanales; family Solanaceae; genus Capsicum; species Capsicum pubescens. Next base: position 116,905,663 of record CM061539.1, read on the forward strand.
TGAACTTATTAGCATAGGAAAAATTAGTTTTCATATCTACTTTATACATTCATACATATTATATTACTTAGTACCTATAGGGAATTTTAAAATCATGATTAGTGTATATTTTTTAAAATGAAGGTTGTACAACCAGTATTAAAAGAATATCAAAATTGGTTTTGGGAAACCAAATTAAAAATCAAGTTTTACAATTGCAATGAAAAAAGTTTAAAAAACTATCTTAACAGGTTACATAGATTAAAAAATTATTTAAATAATTCTGAAACCAACAGGATTAGAGTACTCATAAATGCCTCTCTAAATGAAAATCATAATAAAAAATTAAAACAAATATCTAGACAAAAAAAGTATAAAATGAAATTAAAACAAATGACTCTCTATACAACATAATGAGTTATTATACTTGTTTTCTAGATGAAAAAACTTTAATCACTATTTTAAAAGTGATAAATTTAAACAAAGATCTACAGGAGAAAATCCTTGATAAGATTATAGAGCCATTTGTTCAAGAACAATGGTCTATCCATAGTTATTCATATATAGATTCAGATGAAGATGGCTATTGGCCATATTCTGATGATAATGATTATTGGCCTTCGAATATGATGATGACTATTATACTGACTAAAGTCCGCAACTTACCCTATTTGCGAACAACACCAAATTTAATGGTATCAAAGCCAATAATTATATACCTAAGTATTAGAAAATTCTAATCTCATAATGATCATTTTTAAATTTAAACCTTTTAGTGATAATGCACACAACATTAGAGATATAAAAAGAGCTCTAAATAGTAATTATTTAGAATATAAAAGGCTTAATGAAACAAAAAATGACCCAGACAGGTTAAATTATTTAATTGATATTATCTCTAGTTTAGAAGCAAGGTTAATAGTTTTATTAAAATCCAGAGCACTGAAACATAGATCAAGTCAGCCATGGATAAAGAACAAGCTTTAAGAATATTACCAGAGTTAAGACAAGAACTTAACATCAGAAAAGAAATATATGTATACAATCAATTTGTAGGAGTATGCAAACAGTCATTATTTCATCAAAAGAAAACTATCTTCCTTTTAGAACAAGAAATTTGGCATCTAGAATTCAAATTAGATAATAATCTGTTTAAAAAATGAATAGCAAAGAATTTATAGAAAAGGTCTTAAATAATTTAGATGACCTTTTAGCTATGCAAAGACATATAACTCTTAAGGTAAATTTAATTGAAGAAGAGATAAAAACTCTTAAGAATAATTCACCAGCTAATATGGATAAAATTATTGAAAGAACAGATGTTTTCAATAAAGAATTAGGGAAAAGAATAAGAAATGATATTCTTACCCCTAGAATCTCAAATAAAGGAAACTATCAACAAGGTAGTAAGTTGCGAAATTTAGTCAGTATAATAGCCATCATCATATTCGTACGGTCAATAATCATTATCATCAGAATATGGCCAATAACCATCTTCATCTGAATCTATATAGGAATAACTATGGATAGACCATTGTTTTTGAACAAACGACTCTATAATCTTATCAAGGATTTTCTCCTGTAGATCTTTGTTTAAATTTATCACTTTTAAAATAGTGATTAAAGTTTTTTCATCTAGAAAACAAGTATAATAACTCATTATGCTGTATAGAGAGTCATTTGTTTTAATTTCATTTTATACTTTTTTAGTCTAGATATTTGTTTTAATTTTTTATTATGATTTTCATTTAGAGAGGCATTTATGAGTACTCTAATCCTATTAGTTTCAGAATTATTTAAATAATTTTTTAATCTATGTAACCTGTTAAGATAGTTTTTTAAACTTTTTTCATTACGATTGTAAAACTTGATTTTTAATTTGGTTTCCCAAAACCAATTTCGATATTCTTTTAATACTGGTTGTACAACCTTCATTTTAAAAAATATACACTAATCATGATTTTAGAATTTCCTATAGGTACTAAGTAATATAATATGTATGAATGTATAAAGTAGATATGAAAACTAATTTTTCCTATGCCAATAAGTTCATGAGACTATTGAATATATTCATGTACCTTTCGTCTTTCCTTTACGTTGGTTGTATCAATACCGCAGTGTGTCTCCTTTCGGCTATGAAGAACCCCTTTAGCCTTTCTTGTCCAAACGTTTTGGCTATTGTTCCGTTCTTCCTCCGTTTAGGCCGATGATCGCAACCATCATTTTACCACCATAAAAGATTGATATATATATATATATATATTTTAAAATTAATAGTGGAATTTTATTAATCACATAACACAAAAAATAATTGTTTCTACATTGGATAGGCCAACCCAACTGGAAAAATAAAGAAAGAAAATTGGGCTTATTTCGGGTCCAACCAATTGGCCCAAACTTGAACCCTTCAGATATATATATTTGTGCTTAGGGTTTCCTAAATCAAAAGGCTTCTATTTCCATTGTTTAAGCTCAGTCTCAGGTGAAAAATAATGTCGACTCCATGCTTGAATCTTCAATTTTTGCTGCTGCTGCTTTGGGTTATCAACACTTTGCCTTGGATTAACTCTTTTTCTTTATTTTACAGCTCTCATAAGTACTTTCATTCGATCTTGTTGATTTCTTAAGCTTCTGCGAAACTATATTTCTCCCTTTTTATACTGATTTCTTCCTTGTTTGATTGAAATCAACTGAGTTCTCTAGTGAATGGGAAGTTGCTTTCTTTTTGGTGCTGAATCGAAGGGTCTAGATCCCCGAGTCAGTTTGCATGGCCAGGTAAGATGTTTGTTATCTTCTGCTCCTTCTTCCTTTGCTTTTCTTTTATTGAACTTCTCATTGATGTACATGTATGGCTGGGAGGGAGATTTTGGGATGCTCGGGCATGCAAATGCTTGAACTTCAAACTCTCACTTAGGTGTATTAGCTGCATAGATATCCCGTGACCCTTTCCCTTTACTAAGAGTCCCTTTTGATGGCTGAATGTGTATATATTAGTGTCACTTAAATTGAAATAGACGAAAAATGTAACGAATCATTTCGTCGTTACTAAATTATACATGTTAAATTCATGAAAAATCTTAGTTTTCATTCCTCAATAGTAGCTTGAGTCCAAAATAGTCATCGTTTGATTTATTGTGTCACCTTAAGCTTTTCAGCTAAGATTTAATTCTTTCAATGTGTCTAAATAGACTCAAGCCTGATGAATTTAATTATTCATGAATACTAATATCAATCCTTTAGTTTGGAAGTTATTTAGGTATGAATTAAGGTCGTACAATATCCCTAACACAAAGCTAAGTTTAGAACTTTCTTTCTACTAGAGTTTCGATATGGGTTTCTATTAGAGTCAACTTCAAGCGATCATATCTCCTACAATACAAGGAGTTAGGAGGCCCTATACCCTATAGATCAAAGATCTCTAAGTCCTTTTTCGAAAAAAATAAACCGTTTGTCAATTGGAATTTGAAGTAAAAAGTTATGACTGTTTCATTAGAACTATTCGGGTTGAAATGGGAATATTTAAACCAGTTTCAGCCATTTTTTAGGTCTAATAACCCCAAACTTCATTCCTTAATTGTAGAGAGGTGATTTCCCAAAATTTAAGGAGAAAGTCCTTCGTGAAACAATTGATTATTCCAAGGCATAAAGTAAAGAAAATACAATTTTTGTTGCAGCATGCTTCTTTCAAAAGTTTGGCGTCCAGGTAGGCTAGGTTATTGAATAGAATACTTTGTTATCTTATATTTTTATAATTTATAATAGATGGGAGAAAGCATGTATGGGCCTGTGGGCATAGAGTTGAGGTGGATAAAGACATAAAAACTTTACTTTACTTTTAAAAATTATGTTATTGATTGATTACGTGATATTTATGTTATTATGTGTTATGTGCCTGAAATTAGATTGTTATAAATAAAGTATGTGGACATGATGTTTGTCAGTTGTTCCAGTGATGAACCTAGTTGAGTTATAATGATATTAAGTTGTATGTATTATGTAATAATGTGATAAGGAGAATTATGTTAGCACCGATTATTGATGAGCATGGTAATATCTAAGGGATAGATATCTTGAATTGTTGTGAAAATTGTATTATGTGAAAAGAGGTAGAGATAATAGTATGCTTGAATATTCTAGTTACAGGTGGTGATGTTAGATCCAAGTTTCAGTATTTGAGGCGGTAGTGATATTTTGATAATTAATGAGTAATGAAGGCTCCAATGATGACTTGTATTCTTAAGTGTTAAATTGTGATTCTGACATTCTTACTTTGATATTGGTAAACTTACTTTATCTATTGAATGTTCATGAGAGACTAAATTGATGATTATGATGATTTGTTGAATTGTGCCTATGAAAGGCTTGTTTGATAATGATAGCTCCTTGAATTAATGTCATGAATGATATGTGCTTGATCAAGATGAATTGTTGACAGTTGTATGAATAATTATTGAAAATCGAATTTGATCGAATTGCATTATGATTTTAAGTGCACTTGTAAATTTAGTATATTGTATTGCATCTTGAGAGACAATATGAATTTGATAAAATGTATATAATATGGTTATGGAGGATCGGGTACCACACCGATACAAATATAAATATTAATATTATTTATTTATGGATGATTGGATAGCACGGTGGTACGACTATGAATATTGATATTACTTATTTATGGAGGATTGGGTACCACGTCGGTACGAATATGAATATTGACATTACTTATTTATGGAGGATTAGGTACCACGCCGGTATGAATATGAATATTGATATTACTTATTTATAGAGGATTGGATACTACGTCGGTGCGGTATATGGACTTAGATTGTCTCCTACAGGTCATGACTAGTTAGACAAAAATAAGTTCCTTAGCATGTGTGTACAGATTAGTATTGATTTTGAATGATAGTGTCATTTAATAAGCTGATAATGAGCTAATAGTGTCCTAATTGCGACGTTTAGAAGAACATAATTGTTACTTATGAAAAGATTGTTAGTAGCAATGTGGTGTACATTAAATTTCTGCTTCTTTATTAATTTATCAAGTAATGTGCCAACGTTAAATTTTGGTATTGCTATGAGATGTGATTGGATCGAATGCCACAAGCGACATCATGATGATGATGATAATGATGATAATAATAATAATAATAATAATAATAATAAAATAATTGATAATGAAGTGATTCAAGGTGGTTAATCCAATGAATAATCGCAAAGAAACGACCCTAAAGTTTCAATAATTAAATTAATCCTTTTTCAAAATTATGTATAAGGTTTGCTAATGAGACTTGAATTCTCTAGTGTGTGTTACTGATATATGAGTTGACTTGTATCCCCTACTTGATTGTATTCTTGATATTAATTGTGTGATATGTACTTAAAAAAGTGAAACTCTGTACTTACTTTCTATATGTTAGCCGACTTGCTTCATTTATACTTGTAATCGTAGCTTACCTAATTAGCTTGTTATTATTCTTTCATGTTATAAGAGAGTGTTTCATCGTTAGTCCGAAAGTTTAGTGTGACGTGTCTATGATTATTGAGTTGATCCTATAAATGTGGATATGTCACGCTTCAAATCCTATTAGGGCGGATAGGCACCCGTAGCCGTAAAGTCCCGAGAGAACCAATTCATAACCTTGTACTTCTCATGCATGTAACTATAACAACCAAAGGTTCTGATAAAAATGTATTTATATATCGATGAGAATAATTACATAGGCAAGAACAAACTTATATATACAACACTTGACCGTTGGGGCCACCACGTCTAAAGGCAAGACACTACCATAACTTTACACTAGTCTACAAAGCCTCTAAAAGATACATAGACTTAGTTAGGATTGGGACAAACCCTCGCCCTACTCTTGACTTACTGCATAATACCAAAATATATGGAACAAACTCGGAGAGCCCTGAATCAACCTGGAGCTCACCAATAGTCACTGAACAACCTGCGCTCCTACTAGTGAGGTGTATGAGTTAAAGTACCTGTGCCGGCAGCATAAAATACAGGTCTCCCGTGAGGGACGTCAGTACGAAAATATGTACTGAATATGTAAGGCCGAAGGTAACAACACATGATACAAGAGCTCAATAGAAATCAGATACACGTGTATAAGTAGTACTAGTAGACCACCTTTATATATATTTGTGAGACTACATACATTATGTTCCTTTATTCATTTTTACCTTTCTTACTTCATAATCTTTGTAAGCTATATATAATGCAAATGACCAGTTGATCAGTGGAAACTAGATAAATTAAGATCGGCTCATGCTAGGCTTACGCCCCTGAGCTGCCACCTACATATAAAGATTGAGATCATCCCATGCTAGGCTTATGCCCCTGAGCTACCACCCATATAAAGGTATCGAGATCGGCCCATGCTAGGCTTATGCCCCTGAGCTGCCACTCGTTTTACAGATTTATGTTACTTAGTTTATTTAGCATTTGAGATTGTTACTTTGGTGGTCATATAATTATGGCACCTTGAACCAATAATCTGCTAATAAAAGACATATAAATGGACACTTAATACAACAACAATAAGGTAGGGATCTGTTGGCACACAAATGAAGTGTTTAGGAGCTGAAAATAACACATGGGTCTTATTTGAACAAACAGAGAACTCCTGAATTTTTCTAGTGAAGATAGACGTGCAGGTTTAATAATAAACATGTATTGAGGTGTTTTAACATGTTAGAGAGTGGGAACAAGGTCATTGGCTACATGGAATGTAATGTGGTGCTGTTATGTATCACTTGTTATAGGATAACCTTGGAAGCTTACTTGATGGAACAAATGTCCGATTTCATGCCAAAGAGTGCAAAATAGAGTATGCCTTACATACCTAGTTATATAACTCCAAAACTAACCCGACTTGAATTCCCTCCTTTTAGATTACTTATCTACAATAGAATATATGGTAAACTAGTATTATCAACCAACTAACACATTTAAGCTACTTAACTTCACCTAAAACAGTAACCGGGTAGTAAGCCATTAATCTATCAATCAAAGGTGTTATTTTAACCCTTTATCCTCCAATTACACCCACATACCAAACAGGTTCTTTTAAGATTCATTGAAACCACCTCGGCTTCATTACATATTCCAAACAATACTCAAAACAGATTGGGTAGTAAACAAATGCAATAATTAGTTTAGTGGTGTACCGTCACACCTTTCTTCTATATTTCATTACAAACTAATCATACCTTTCTCCAATATCAACCTAGCATCCCATAACATATACATACAAAATAGTCCACAAAACAGCCTCAAATCTCTTTTATTGTAGCAATCAATTATTGAACTCATCATCTCTTGAGTTCTTAATAACAACACATCCATAATTCTCTTTCAAATTCACATACAAGGAGAACAAAATGGATCAGTCACCTTACCTCAATTCTGCAACTTATTATTTTAATTTGAACTCCTCAAAACTTCAACTTTCACTTTCCTTCACACTTTAAACCAAAGAAGAAAAGAGATCTCTTAATAACAAAGAAAAAGTGAGCAAGTAACTTGTTCTATATTCTGCCATGTATTTATAATTAGGAACCTATAACATATTTTCCTAACCTTCCATGAGATAATTAAGCTAAACCATAAGTGTTTTCACTTACCTTGGGCTGCAAAGGTGAGGGTTTCTTCAAGAACCATAGAAGGAATTTTAGGGCTGCTCCTTGTTGTTTAAGAGAGAGTAGAGAGATTTTGTGAAATATACTCTTTTTTGTGACTTAGAAATGAAGTAAAATGGCCAGCAACTTGGCCTTATAAAGGCCCCTATTTTGTCCACCTCCTTAGCTGCATTTTGGACCTTAAAATTGGTCAAATTGGTTCAAGTAAGTGATGCACCTACTTAAGGGTTCAAGCTGCTCAAATTTTCAAAGTAGGTGATGCACCTACTTACTTAAATTCTTATTTTGGGCTCAATTAACTTGGTCCTTTGACAGATTTGTGTGTTGGGCCATTTATCTATTTTCTTTCTCTTTTATTCAATTTGGGCCCCAATGAGTACTTTAGTATAGGCCCAAATCTGGTCCATATCCATGAGTCCATTAATTTGGTCCAAATAGCTTAAGTAGGTGACTCACCTACTAGCTTAATTAAGTCAAGAAAGCACCTCAATATTTTATTCCATTTCCAGCTCCTAATCCTTTTAATCTAACCTTCAACTTATACACACTTGGTCACTTTAAACTATAGATTCAAATACTAGTTTACGATCCCAAGTTTACATAGTCGTATCGACGTTAACTTGGTCGCATCACATTAAACTGTACGGGCAATATCTATAATTCCATCTACACCATTAATACTTGCATAACTAATCTCATCCGTTCCCTATACCACAAGGCTATACCAAGTTCCAAATAATTAGAATAAGTACAAGAAAAATATGAGATGTTACATCCTTCCCCCCTTAGGAACATTCGTCCTCAAATGTTAGCATAACTATCCAACCAAAACAACTTCAAGACTAAGTTTAATATCCCTATTATCACATAATATTTATATATTACACTTGTTATTTCTCTAATTCAGCATCTTAAACTTTCTCTTCGTATTTGAACAAATGGGGGTACTTAGATTTCATCGCTTCTTCAGTTTCCCATGTTATCTCTTCTACTTGTTGGTTCCTCTAAAGCACTTTTACAAAAGCCATTTCTTTATTCCTTAACTTCTTAACTTGTCGATCTAGGATAGCAATAGGTATTTCTTCATAGGTAAGATCTTCCGTAACTTGTACATCTTCAGTAGGAGTGATATGAGATGGATCTCCCATGCATTTTCGAAGCATTGAGATGTGAAATACTGGATGAACTATTGAGAGCTCTTGGGGTATCTCTAATTCATAAGCGACTTGGACAAACCTCCAAGTAATCTTGTATGGGCCTATATAACGTGGACTTAGTTTTCCTTTCTTACCAAATATCATAACCCTCTTCATTGGTGACACCTTCAAGAATACCCAATCACCTATAGCAAACTCTATGCCCCTCTTTCTATCATCTGCATATAACTTGTGTCGACTTAGGGCTGTTTCTAGCCTCTTTTGGATCACTTTAACCTTTTCTATAGCTTGATGAACAAGATCTGGTCCGAATAAGGCAGTTTCACCCGCTTCAAACCATCCAATTGGTGATCTATACTTTCTTCCATACAAAGCTTCATATGGTGCCATTTTGATACTCAAATGATAACTATTGTTGTAGGCGAACTCGATGAGAGGTAAATGATCATCCTAACTACCTTTAAAGTCTAATACACAAGCTCGTAGCATATCTTCAAGTGTTTGAATGGTATGTTCTGCTTGTCCATCTGTTTGAGGGTGAAAAACTGTACTTAGATTCACTTGTGTTCCCAAATTTCTCTGGAAAGACTTCCAAAAATTTGCAGTAAATTGAGCTCCTCGATCTGATATAATAGAGATTAGAACTCCGTGTAGCCGAACTATCTCTTTAATATATAATTTGGCATATTCTTTAACTGTGTAAGTGGTCCTAACAGGTAGAAAGTGTGCTGATTTGGTAAGCCTATCAACTATCACCCATATGGAATCAAACCTTCGAGATATACGAGGCAAACCAGTGACGGAATCCATGTTGATCATGTCCCACTTCCAGATTGGAAGATCTATACATTGCATATAACCCCCGGGCTTTTGGTGCTCTACTTTAACTCTTTGATAATTTGGACATTGGGCTATAAACTCTGCAATGTTCTTCTTCATGTCTCCCCTCCAATACATCCCTTTCAAATCATGGTACATTTTTATTGACCCTAGATGGATAGAATACCTTGAATGATGTGCTTCTGTCATAATCCTCTTTCTTAGCCCATCTACATTAGGCACACACAATCTATTTTGGCACCGAAGTACTCCCTCTTGCGTAAGCTCAAATGCCTTTGTCATACCACATTGTACATTCCCCTTAAGCTGTAGTAGAATAGGATCTGCATATTGCTTCTCTTTTACTTTAGCTACTAGTGAAGATTCTGCAGCATTATACACAATAAGCCCCCCATCTGAAGTTTCAAGAAGGTGAACCCCCAAATTGGCTAGTTGGTGTAGATCCTTAGTCACCCCTTGTCGTTCTATAGACTTCCCGTAAGTGACTACCATAGACTTATGACTTAATTCATTAGCTACCACATTTTCTTTTCCCGGATGATACAATATATCAACATCATAGTCTTTTAATAACTCAAGCCATCTCTGCTGCCTCAAATTTAGGTCCTTCTGATTAAAGATATACTGCAAACTCTTGTGGTCAGTGTATATCCCAACATGAATCCCATATAAGTAGTGACGCCATATCTTTAAGGAAAATATAACCGCTGTTAGCTCCAGATCATGCATTGGATAATTTTTCTCATGTGGTCGTAATTGTCTTTAGGCATATGCTATGACTTTACCATGCTGCATCAATACACACCCTAATCCAATTCTTGAAGCATTACAATACACTGCATACCTTCTGTGCCTTCTGGAAGTACCAATACAGGTGTAGAAGTCAACTTATTCTTCAGATCTTGGAAACTTCTTTCACATGCATCATTCCATTGGAACTTGGACGCTTTGTGTGTTAGCTTTGTTAAAGGTGCAGAAATTGAAGAAAATCCTTCAACAAACCTTCTATAATAACCTGCCAACCCAAGAAAACTACGAACCTCCGTAGGCGTTATAGGTCTTGGCCATTTCTTCACGACTTCTATCTTTTGAGTATCAACCTTTATTCCTTCATCAGATACAATATGATCTAAGAATGCCACAGATTTTAACCAAAACTCACATTTGGAGAACTTTGCATATAGCTTACGATCACGAAGAATTTGTAACACCTGTCGTAAGTGACTGGCATGGTCCTTATTTGATATCGAATAAACCAGAATATTATTTATAAAAACTATCACAAACACATCCAAGAATGGCTTGAACATCCTATTCATCAAATCCATAAAAGCTGCAGGTGCATTAGTTAGCCCAAAGGATATGACTAAAAACTCGTAATGACCGTACCGTGTTTGAAAAGCTGTCTTTGGTATTTCCTTCTCTTTGACCCTCATTTGGTGGTAACCAGACCTCAAATCAATCTTTGAAAACCACTTGGCGCCTTGCAACCGATCAAATAAGTCATCAATTCTCAGAAGGGGACATTTGTTCTTAATAGTCACCTTGTTCAGTTGTCGATAGTCAATACACATTCTTAATGAGCCATACTTCTTACGCACAAATAACATTGGTGCACCCAAAGGGGACACACTAGGACTTATGAATCCTTTTTCTAGCAAGTCTTTCAATTGCTCTTTCTACTCTCGTAATTCTATCGGGGTCATTCTATACGGAGGAATTGAAATTGGTTGAGTACCTGAAATCACATCAATACCAAACTGTACTTCTCATTCTGGAGGTAAACCTGGAAGATCTTCAGGAAATACATCAGGAAATTCATTCACTACTGGAATAATTTGAAGAGTTGGTGGCTCCGTATCTGTATTCTTCAGCCTAACTAGATGACATATGTAACCCTTGGAAATCATCCTTTTTGCCTTAAAATAAGAAATAAATTTACCTCTTGGTGCACTGATATTATCGCTCCATTCAAGGATTGCCTCTTTTGGAAAATGGAGATACACCTTCTTAGTTAGGCAATCTACCGTGGTATAACAAGAAGCCAACCAATCCATACCCATTATAGCATCAAAATCTACTATTTCTAACTCAACCAGGTCAACTATTATATCGCGACCGCAAATAGTTATTATACAATTTTGATACACTCTCCTAGCTAGAATAGATTCACCAATCGGTGTAGATACTTCAAGTTCTTAACTAGCAATTTTGGTATTTTTTTTAACTTTCCAGCAACCAATGGAGTGACATATGATAATGTAGAACCCGAATCAACTAATGCATGTACATCATGTGAAAATATGGACAATGTACCTGTAACCACATCTAGAGAAGCCTCTAAATTTTGTCGATCTTCTAAAGCATATGTACGATTCCGAACTCCACTAGAGCTAGCTTCTCCTTTAGCACCGCTACCATGACCCATAGTCTGTACACCTCTACCTGAATAAGGCATCAATGATGATGATACAATGACTGATCCAGTAGGTTGTGCTATACCACCTATGCCTGTTTATGGGCATTCTCTCATCATCTGTACTGATGTACCACACCAAAAGCAAGCATTTGTCCTAAAATGACATGCACCTAAATGAAGATTTCCACATTGTTTACATGGCTTCCAAGGAGGCCTTAATTGGATCATACTTTCTTTCTCTTGATACCCCACTGTTCGTGAACTCTGACTCTCACTTTTTTGCCTAAACTGGTTGCCTTTAGACCCTTAAAACTGTGGTGGAGTACTAGCTGTAGAATAAGAAGATAATGGAATAGGCGGTCTATTAGAAAATCAAGGCCTAAACTCTCCTTGGGATGCCATAAACTACCCCATAGATCTAGACCTCTTGGAATACCTTCTTTCTAATTCTTGTATTTTTCTTCTTTTCCTCTGATCCTCAATTTTTTGTGCAAATGGTTGTATCCTTGCTATGCCCATGTCTTTGTTTAAAGAAGCAATAGTACAATATCTAACTATATATGGATCCAATTTATCCACATATCGATGAACTCTATCATCCATTGTAGCTACTACATTAGGAGCATACCTAGACAAAGAGTTAAACCGGAGGATGTACTCCCTCACGCTCATATTCCCTTGGCAAAGATTCAGGAACTAATCTGCATGGGCTTCTTGAATCTTAAATGAAAGGTAATGATCAATAAATGCCTCTTTGAAATCTTTCCAAGTAGCTGAAGGTGCATCGATACCCCTAGATCGTTTCCAGTCTTCATACCAAAATATAGCCTCTTCTTTGAATCTATATGCTCCTAGATCAACTGTCTCTTTACCCGACACATGAATGATATCTAGAGCCCTTTGGATTTGATTAATAAAGTCCTGTGGGTCTTTATTAAGATCTGATCCAGTGAATGTGGGAGGATCCAATTTAAGAAAATCCTGTGTTCGTAGGCTAGCTGCTCTATCTGCACCACTAGAGCCTGTGGTTGGAATGGCTTGTCCTTAAGCTTGTCCAACAACTATACAAGACAATAATTATACCGCATTCCTTAGATCTTGGTCAGTAGAATTAATAGGTGGTTCTGAGGATGCGGTTCTTCTCCTTCTTAGATCTTCTGGAGATGGAGGAGTAGAAGAGGTTTGGGATACAAACTCAGCTTGAGCCTCTCTTTGATTAGCTTGTCTAGGTGGTGACTTTCTGGTCCCTTCTTTGGTATCCACATCTATTTGCTTACCTATATTCTTACTCTTTCTCTTAATCGGCATCTTTACTATAATAGGAGGAAAAAATAGGTTCAATGGTTAAATATGACTTTACCTACAACATGGGCTCTATTTCATGATGTAAGATATGAAGAAAAATAGACAACCCCTAAATGTCCCATAGCCTCCTGTTTATAGATGTTCACAACACGCCCATAAATAAAACTATATATAGACACGACTTTGTAGATACCCTAGGATGACCTGTTCTGATACCACTTTTGTCACGCCTTAAATCTTATTAGGGCGGACAGTCACCCGGAGCCAATTCATAACCTTGTACTTATCATGCTTGTAGCTATGACAACCAAAGGTTCTGACAAATATGATATTATGTATCGATGAGAATAATTACATAGGCAAGCACAAACTTATATATACAACACTTGACTATTTAGGCCACCACGTCTAAAGGCAAGACACTACCATAACTTTACATTAGTCTACAAAGCTTTTAAAATATACATAGACTTATTTAGGGTTGGGTCAAACCCCTGCCCTACTCTTGACTTACTGCACAATACCAAAATATATGGAACAGACTCGGAGAGCCCCGGATCAACCTGGAGCTCACAAATAGTCACTGAATAGCCTGCGCTCCTACTAATGAGGTGTATGAGCTGAAGTACCTATGCCTGTAGCATGAAATACAGGTCCCCCGTGAGAGACGTCAATACAAAAATATGTACTGAATATATAAGGCTGAAGCTAACAACACATGATACGAGAGCTCAATAGAAATTAGATACAAGTGTATAAGTAGTACTAGTAGACCACCTTTATATATACTTGTGGGACTATATACATTACGTCCCTTTATTTATTTTTACCTTTCTTACTTCATAATCATTGTAATCCATATATAATGCAAATAACCAGCTGATCAGTGGTAAATAGATAAATTAGGATCGGCCCATGCTAGGCTTACGCCCCTAAGCTGCCACCTACAAATAAAGATTGGGATTGGACCATGCTAGGCTTATACCCCTGAGCTGCTATCCATATAAAGGTATTGAGATCAGCCTATGCTAGGCTTATGCCCCTTATCTACCACTCGTTTTATAGATTTACGTTACTTAGTTTATTTAGCCTTTGAGATTGTTACTTTGGTGGTCATAACATTATGGCACCTTAAACCAATAATTTCCTAATAAGAGACATATAAATGGACACTTAATGTAACAACAATGAGGTAGGGAGCTGTTGGCACACAAATGAAGTATTTAGGAGATAAAATAACACATGGGTATTATTTGAACAAGCGGAGAACTCCTGAAATTTTCTAGTGAAGATAGACGTGCAGGTTTAATAATAAGCATGTATTGAGGTATTTTAACATGTTAGAGAGTGGGAACAAGGTCATTGGCTACATAAATATAATGTGATGCTATTATGTATCACTTGTTATAGGATAACCTTGGAAGCTTACTTGATGGAACAAATGTCCGATTTCATGCCAAAGAGTGAAAAATAGAGTATGCCTTACATACCTGGTTATATAACTCCGAAGATAACCCGACTTGACTTCCCGCCTTTTAGATTACTTATCTACAATAGAATATATGGTAAACTAGTATTAGCAACCAACTAACATAGTTAGGCTACTTAACTTCACCCAAAATAGTAACCGAGTAGTAAGCCATTAATTTATCAATCAAGGGTGTTATTTTAATCCTTTTTCTTCTCCAATTGCACCCATATACCATATAGGTTCTTATAAGATTTACCGAAACCACCTTGGCTTCATTACACATTCCAAACAATACACAAAATAGATTAGGCAGTAAATAAATGCAATAATTGGTTTGGTGGTGTACCGTCACATCTTTCTTCTATATTTCATTACAAACTAATCATACCTTTATCCAACATCAACCTAGCATACAAATAAGTCCACAAAACAGCCTTAAATCCCTTTTATTGTACCAATCAATTATTGAACTCATCATTTCTTGAGTTCTTAATAACAACATATCCATAATTCTCTTTTAAATTAACATACAAGGAGAACAAAATGGAGCAGTCACCTTACCTCAATTCTGCAACTTATTCTTTTAATTTGAACTCCTCAAAACTTCAACTTTCACTTTCCTTCACACTTTAAACCAAAGAAAAAAAGAGATCTCTTAATAACAAAGAAAAAGTGAGCAAGTATCTTGTTCTATATTCTGCCATGTATTTATAATTAGTAACCTATAGCATTTTTTCCTAATCTTCCATGAGATAATTAAGCTAAACCATAAGTGTTTTCACTTACCTTGGGCTGCAAAGGTGAGGGTTTCTTCAAGAACCCTAGAAGGAATTTTAGGGCTGCTCCTTATTGTTTTAGAGAGAGTAGAAAGATTTTGTGAAATATATTCTTTTTTGTGACTTAGAAATGAAGTAAAATGACCAGATACTTGGCCTTATAAAGCCCCTATTTTGTCCACCTCCTTAGCTGCATTTTGGACCTTAAAATTGGTCAAATTGGTCCAAGTAGATGATGCACCTATTAAGGGTTCAAGATGCTCAAATTTTCAAAGTAGGTAATGCACCTACTTACTTAAATTCTTATTTTGGGCTCAATTAACTTGGGCCTTTGGCAGATTTGTGTGTTGGGCCATTTATCCATTTTCTTTCTCTTTTATTCAATTTGGGCCCAAATGAGTACATTAGTGTAGGCCCAAATCTGATCCATAGCTATGTGTCCATTAATTTGGTCCAAATAGCTTAAGTAGGTGACTCACCTACTAGCTTAATTAAGTCAAGCAAGCACCTCAATACTTTATTCCATTTCCAGCTCCTAATCCCTTTAATTTAACCTTCAACTTATACACACTTGGTCACTTTAAACTCTAGATTCAAATACTAATTTACGATTCCAAGTTTACATAGTCGTATCGACGTTAACTTGGTCGCATCACATTAAACTGTACGGGAAGAATCTATAATTCCATCTACACCATTAATACTTACATAAAAAATCTCATTCGTTACCTATATCACAAGGCTATACCAAGTTCCATATAATTAGAACCAGTACAAGCAAAATACGGGATGTTACAGGATAATAGAAAAGGTAAAGCAAATAAAAGGGGTGTTAGTAATAGTTTAGTGTTGCATTGTGGTGGATGGTATAAATTAATAAGGCTAGATTATGCTAGTAGTGAATATAGTCTTGGTTAATAGAGTTGGACAATTGTAAATTATATAGGAAAAGTGTTATAGTGATATCCCAACAATTCCATTTAAGATGTCATGATTTATTTTCTTTAGTTCTAAGTTATGATTATGTGGACTAACACAGGTCGGTCGATGATGCCTACCAGTACGTGTGTTTGTACTGACCCTATGCTTCTGCATCGCCTCTTGGGGGGTAGACTGGATACAAGTTCGTTTATAGTTACTCGATAGATGTCGATATTCGGCACTAACTTCTGTACTTTCTTCCTACCAGATGTTGGAGTCCTTTTTATATTTATTTTATTGTCAGTCTATTCTGTAATAGGTAGCTCTTGTACATGTATGATCAGGTCTTGGGATAGTGAAGGACAGTTGTAAGAAGTTTTTAAAAAGTTTATTTCTTGGTATTTAATTTACTTTGTTATATTTAACCCAGTATTCTCTTAAGAAAAAGTTCTCCGTATATTTTTGATTGATAAAAGTTGTCCTAGCTACTTAGGATAGCATAGGTGTCCTCACGATCCGTTATTTGGATTGTGACAAAAAAATATTATAAATTAAAATAGTTACAAACTTGAATTATTTTAAATATATAATTGACTATCATGCCTAAAAAATTTGGACAAAGAGAGTATTATAAATTGCAGTAACTAACAACTTAAAATAGTAAAGTACAATGCCAAAAAAGCATTATAAATACAATAGCTAACAACTTAAAATATCTAAAAACATATAAAGAGTATAATTAATTATCTAAATTTTATTTGTGTCACATAATTTGAGACAAAAAAATATATATTGGCACGACCCCCTTGATATCTAGTATATTATATATAGGGGTTTGTGTGTATTAGTGGGGAGATAGGGAATGTGTAGGGGGAGTTAGAGAAAGTGGGCAGTGAGATGTGGGGTGGGTGGGTAGTTTTCTAGGATTTTTTTTTAATTTGAAAGATAAAAAAAATAATGTTAAAAATATTGATTAATTGAGTTTTATATTAAGAAAATATAATAAAAATTTATAACTAGCCTAAAATAAAATATAATTAAGAGAATAACAAAAATACTATCTTATTTATTAAAATCTAAATTAAAAAAAATATATTTTTGATTTTTTATTATTTAAAATAAAAATAAAACATATCCTAAAATGTAACTCTATTTTTAATCCTTTTTTATTTTCTTAAATGAAACCTACTAAAAAATAAAATTAAAATTAAAATAATATTTTGACGTAAATAAATATTTAATGCTAACAAATAGGTTTAAATTTGAGAGGGTCAAAAATTATATGCCTACATTTTGCTCCTCTTTGAATGAAATCACAAAGAGTTTTCAGTCAAAGAAGTAGATAACGAGACAAGTTTTGACCCTCCAGTTATTTGAAAGTACAGAAGAAATAAAAAGGAGATACGATCGATTTTGGATCTCCTACATATACCAAGTTAGAAGACAACCAAATCACATGTATTTCAATGAGGTGAAATAGTGAGACAATGAGTTATAGATCGAGTTACTTTCTATCGAGTCTCCAGTTCGTGGCTTCTGTTTTTATATTCCAATGAAAAATAAAAATAAAAATAAAAAATAAAGATACAAGTGAAAGATCCTATCTATGTAGATTTTTGGAATCTTGACTTATATCTTCATAACTTCTCAAGTGGTGAGCTAGTCGTTATTTTGAGTTGAACTTAAAAAATGAAATGTTCCCCCATGTCGACTCTTGGTATTAGTAAGGAACTTAAGAATTGACGTATTCTTCAGACGGACACTTCTGACTTTGAAAAATAAAAATCGCCCTGTTCTCCAGGCAGGATCTTGAGCTTGAAATTAAAATTGACCCAATTTCCCGGCTTAACTCCTGAACTTGAAATAGAAATTGACTATATTATCCAGATGGGCTTCCTGAGCTTCAAACTTGAAAGTAATTCCTGTTCTCCAAATGGGTTCTTGCACTCAAAATAAATAGATAACTAAAAAAGTAAATTTCATTTTTCAGGAGGGTCCTGAGCGAAAAATTAAAGTCTCAATTTCCAGGAGGGTCCTAAGTTAAAAGTAAAATTCCATTTCCAAGATGGGCCTGAGTTGAAAGTAAAATCTAATTTTACCAGAGACTCTTGAGTTGCAGATAAAATCCCATTTTTCAGGTGGGTCCTAAGTTAAAAGTAAAGTCTCATTATACATGAGTGTCCTGAGTTGAAAAGTGAAGTCCATATCCAGAAGGATCTTGAGCTAAAAGTAAAATTCCATTATACAGGAAGGTCCTTAGCTAAAAGTAAAGTCCCATTATCCATGAGGGCCCTGAGTTGAAAAGTAAGGTCCCATTATCTAGAAGGCTCATGATTTGAAAGTAAAGTCTCATTTTTTAGAAGGGTCATGAGTTGAAAGTGAAGTCCCATTTTCCAGTAGGGTCCTGAGTTGAAAGCGAAGTCCCGTTATAAAAGAGGGTCATGAGTTGAGAAGTAAAGTCCTGCTATACAAGAGGGTCCTGAGTCGGAAGTAAAGTCCCATTTTTCAGGAGGGTTCTGAGTTAAATGTAAGGTCCCATTATACAGGAGGGTCCTGAGCAAAAATTAAACTACCATTATCCAAGAGGGTCTTGAACTGGAAGTAAAATCCCATAATCCAGAAGGGTCTTGAGCTAAAAGTAAAATCCCATTGTCAAGGAGAATCCTGAGCTGAAAGTAAACTCCCATTATTCAGGAGGGTCCTGAGTTGAAAAATAAAGTCCCATTATCCAGGAGGAGCCTGATTTGCAAAATAAGGGCCCATTTTTGTAACGCCCCGAAAACGGGTCCCGGAGCATCACACGGTGCTTGAGGCTACGAGTAGCCCCAAGCTAACCCTTTGAGCCATTTTCATTCAGTTCAACACAAATCAACGGGGTTTCCATAAATAACCCTCAAATATCAACAGAGTAATCATCATCCAAGAATAAAAGAATTTCAAAAAGATAACAAAATACGACTTATTAGTCAACTCCCAAAATCTATACTAGTCTGACAAGCCTCTAAGAAAATCAATAAAACCAGCAAGCCATTGAGACATGCCCCAACTGACTCATACTCAGTTATCAAATGTAAACAATTCTGTGAAACCAACATCAGACATCATGTCCTCGGAACATGAGGACTTACCACAACAGAGGATGTAGAACAGCGTGCCCGAAGAATCACTGTCGAACCTGGAACTGAGATCCTGAACCTACATTCCGAGAAAATGCGGCCCACATCCGAAGATGTGGGTCAGTACCATGGAAAGGAACCGAGTATATGGGGGTGTATGCAGTTTTATAAACATCATCATCATAAATATTTATAAGAAATATACAGGATGTATGAAAGACTCACATAGCCCGAAGAAAATCATTATAATCATGAGAGGATGAAATAAGTATAATAACACATGTGAGTCATCATATAATTTGTCAATCACTTTCAGTTCATCAAGAATATCAATTCTCATAATGTAAATATCATTTAAATCTTTCAAAAGAATAACTTTCACAATTCCACTTTCAAATCACTTCACCGTTCACCATAGACACAAGAAAACACACACACACTGGGAGATCCTATAACCGACATAAACCATGTGATCCACATGGAGTCCAACGTCCAACCCACGTTGAGGAGAGCCGTCCTATCCTTGACATCGGAGTAGGACTTCCAATATCAATTCAAAAACACTAGTGATCACTATATAAATCAGCCTCAGGCTCACGTCCTATGGGGGCACGTAGTTCTAGGAAAGTAAGGTCACTTTATACCTCCCACTCGGTGCTAAAGAGTACTCCCGGACTTAGCTCAGATCATTTCAAACATAATCCGCAACAAAACAACTTTCATCATAATATAAGTATACATCGGGAACCATCATACTACCCATTTATCATAATCAAACACGTTGTGGATTTCTTTCACATTCGAGTTCAAAGCGACTCCATTAAGACCAAAAGGTTAAATCATTCAACACATCTCAAATATTCAACATCAACGTGCTTATAGCACACATTTTCTCAAAGACACAATTTCAAATGAGGTTCAAGACCCAAATATCAAAATCATGATAAATATCGTTCAAAATTCATGCTTTATATCACCACACATGTAAATTCATCTTTCAAAATCATAGAAATAAAAATTTCATAATAATCATCATAGAATATGAGTTCATGCTTCAAAATCATAATAATCAAGTAAAAATCATGTCTTCGTAAAGAAAATTACTTTTGGGCACAAGAACGAAAGAGTGCTCTTGTTGAAAAACTCCACATACCTTGAAATTGACCTCTTGATTATGGAATCCTGTTCACACAAATAAGGGGTGCTCCTCTAAGTTCTCGAGATGATGAGTTCGATTATTAGATCAAATTTGAATTTCTACGGTGAAATTGGAAGATATTTGGAGCTCAAAATGGACCTAGGGTTTAGTTCTCTCAATGTTTTTTATGGAAGAACATGAATTTTATGGCTCAATATAGGTATAAATGGACAATTTTCGTCCATAAAGTGAATGAATAATGACCAAAATGCCCTTAAAAATCAACTAATTCTCGAATCTGTCCTTTGGTGGACTGTTTTAATAGTCTGAAGTAGATCAACCATAACGTTTTACTCCGATATCCAAATTAGATGAAACCAATTTCATTAGAAATAGAACTCTCATATATTTCCGTTGATATATAGTATCTCACCCAGATCATTGTGTATGAGGAGTTATGATCGTTTGAAGTTGACCCAAAAACACTTTTGATAGGCTAAAGTAGATCGACCATAACTTTTTTATCTGATAGAAAAATTGGATGAACCAATTTCATCAGAAAGAGGACTCGCAGAGCTTTTCGTTGATATATAGTAGATCACCCAGATCATTATGTACAAGGAGTTATGATCCTTTAAAGTTGGAGAAAAAAAATACGCTAGGCCTCAGTACTTTTTCCTGCACGTTTTACTGTTCACTACTATTCACGGTTCGATCGGAATGTTCATAACTCGTCGCTCGGGTGTCCGTTTTGGATGATTCACATATCGTTGGAAATATTATTCGATACTCTAAGCAATGGTGGGTCATAATATAAGACATTCCGCACGAAAAAATTATAATTCATTCTAGAAGATAGAACCCAACACGTTTACGCACAAAATTTCAACGAAAAATTTTCTGGGGCTACATCATCCCCCCTTTGGAAACATTCGTCTTCGAATGACGCTAGACATGACAAGATTAGATAGGGAATAGAGCATACAGCTGAAACCATTTGTTATACTCATCACCACATCATTTCTCACTCCGAATGCAACATAGAATGCATAAATTCAAGAAACTACAGCTGAACACATAATAAATGATAGCTGAACTGCTGCAACTTTTATCAAAAGTGCATGATTTAGGAAAGAACGGTACCTTCGACTTGATCGGAGTTCGCGGAAAATAGGTGCGGGTACTTGGATCGCATGTCCGCCTCAGCTTCCCAAGTTGCACCCTCAACAGATTGGTTTCGCCACAACACCTTGACCAAGGGAACTTCTTTGTTCCTTAGTCTTCAGACACCAAAATCAAGAATCTCAACAGGAATCTCATCAAAAGAAAGATTTTCTTGAATGTCAGCACTCACAGAGGAATCCACTACCACAACATCGCTAATATGCTTTCTAAGCATGGAGACATGGAATATTGGATGAACAGAGGACAACTCGGAAGGCAACTCGACCTCATAAGCTACCTTACCAACACGGCTAAGAATTTTTTAAGGACCAACATAACGGGGACTAAGCTTCCCCTTCTTTCCGAATCTCTTCACCCCCCTCATGGGTGAAATTTTCAGATACACTAGGTCACCAACTTTAAACTCAAGGTCTCTCCTTCTAACATTCGCATATGACTTCTGACGACTCTGCGCAGTTTTCAACCTTTCCCTAATCAACTTAACTTTTTCCATAGCCTCAAATACCGAATTAGGACCACTCACAGCCACTTCACCCACCTCGAACCAACCTATGGGTGATCTATACTTCCTCCCATATAAGGCTTCAAACGGAGCCATGCCAATACTAGAGTGGAAACTGTTATTGTAAGCAAACTCTATCAACACTAAGTGATCATCCCAACTTCCCTTAAAGTCAAGCGCACAAGCTCTCAACATATCCTCTAAGGTCTGGATGGTCTGCTCAGCCTGACCATCGGTCTGCGGATGAAAAGCAGAACTCAAAAGCACATGGGTACCAAGACCCTTCTGAAAAGCTTTCCAAAATTGCGAAGTGAACTGAGTACCCCTATCCGAAATGATAGACAAGGGAACTCCATGCAGTCTGACTAGCCGGAAAAAAATCATCATAATCATGAGAG
Source organism: Capsicum pubescens (assembly GCA_030864215.1). Lineage (NCBI taxonomy): Eukaryota > Viridiplantae > Streptophyta > Magnoliopsida > Solanales > Solanaceae > Capsicum > Capsicum pubescens. Next base: position 116,928,523 of record CM061539.1, read on the forward strand.
GATGAAATAAGTATAATAACACATGTGAGTCATCATATAATTTGTCAATCACTTTTAGTTCATCAAGAATATCAATTCTCATAATGTAAATATGATTTAAATCTTTCGAAAGAATAACTTTCACAATTCTACTTTCAAATCACTTCACCATTCACCATAGACACAAGGAAACACACACAAACTGGGAGATCCTATAACCGACATAAACCATGTGAGCCACATGGAGTCCAACGTCCAACCCACGTTGGGGAGAGCCGTCCTATCCTTTCTATCGGAGTAGGACTTCCAATATCAATTCAAAAACACTATTGATCACTATATAAATCAGCCTCAGGCTCACGTCCTACAGGGGCACACAGTTCTAGAGAAATAAAGTCACTTTATACCTCCCTCTCGGTGCTAAAGAGTACTCCCGGACTTATCTCAGATCATTTCAAAGACTATCCGCAACAAAACAACTTTTATCAATATATAAGTATACATCGGGAGCCATCATGCTACCCATTTATCATAATCAAACACGTTGTGGATTTCTTTCACATTCGAGTTCAAAGCGACTCCATTAAGACCAAAAGGTCAAATCATTCAACACATCTCAAATATTCAACATCAACGTGCTTATAGCACACATTTACTCAAAGACACAATTTCAAATGGGGTTCAAGACCCAAATATCAAAATCATGATAAATATCGTTCAAGATTCATGCTTTATATCACCACACATGTAAATCCATCTTTCAAAATCATAGACATCAAAATTTCATAATAATCATCATAGAATATGAGTTCATGCTTCAAAATCATAATAATCGAGTAAAATTCATGTCTTCGTAAAGAAAATTACTTTTGGGCATAAGAACGAAAGAGTGCTCTTGTTGAAAACCCCCACATACCTTGAAATTGACCTCTTGATTATGGAATCCTATTCACACAAATAAGGGGTGCTCCTCGAAGGTCTCGAGATGATGAGTTCGATTATCGGATCAAATTTGAATTTCTACGGTGAAATTGGAAGATATTTGGAGCTCAAAATAGACCTAGGGTTTAGTTCTCTCAATGTTTTTGATGGAAGAACATGAATTTTATGGCTCAATATAGGTATAAATGGGTAATTTTCGTCCATGAAGTGAAGGCATAATGACCAAAATGCCCTTAAAAATCAACTAATTCTCGAATTTGTCCTTTGGTGGACTGCTTTGATGGTCTGAAGTAGATCAACCATAACGTTTTACTCCGATATCCAAATTGGATGAAATTAATTTCATTAGAAAGAGGACTCTCATATATTTCCGTTGATATTTAGTATCTCACCCAGATCATTGTGTACGAGGAGTTATGATCATTTGAAATTGACCCAAAAACACTTTTGATAGGCTGAAGTAGATCGACCATAACTTTTTGCTCCGATAGACAAGTTGGATTAAACCAATTTCATCGGAAAGAAGAATCGCAGAGATTTCTGTTGATATATAGTAGATCACCCAGTTCATTATGTACAAGGATTTATGTTTATTTAAAGTTGGAGATAAAATACACCAGGCCTCAGTACTTTTTCCTGCACGTTTTATTGTTCACTACTATTCACGGTTCGATCAGAATGTTCATAACTTGTCGCTCGGGTGTCCGTTTTGGATGATCCACATATCATTGGAAAGCTTATTTGATACTCTACACAATGGTGAGTCATTATCTAAGACATTCCGCACGGAAAATTTATAATTTATTCTAGAATATAGAACCCAACACGTTTACACACAAAATTTCAACAAAAAATTTTCTGGGGTATTACAATTTTACAGAAGGGTCCTGAGTTGAAACTAATGTCCCATTTTTTAGGAGGTTGAAAAAATGTGTCATTTTCCAGGAGGATCCTGAGTTGAAAAGTAAAGTCCCATTAGATAGAAGGGTCCAGAGTTGTAAGTAAAGTTCCATTTTTCAAGAGGGTCTTAAATAAAAAGTAAAGTCCCATTATCTAGGAGGGTCCTGAGCAAAATTTAAAGTACCATTATCTAGGTGGGTTCTGAACTGAAAGTAAAATCACATTATTGAGAAGGGCACTGAGCTGAAAGTCAAATCAATTATCTAGAAGGATTCTGAACTAAAAGTAAAGTCATATTATCTAGGAGGATCCTGAGTTGAAAAGTAAAGTCCTATTATTTAGGAGGGTCCTGAGTTAAAAATTAAAGTCCCATTTTCTAGGAGAGTCTTGAGTTGAAAGTAAAGTCCCATATTTCATAAGAGTCCTGAGTTGAATGTAATATCCCATTTTTCAGAAGGGTCATGAGATAAAAGTAAAGTCCCATTTTATAAGAAGGTACTAAGTTGAAAAGTAAAGTGCCATTATCCAGGAAGGTCCTGCGTTGAAAAGTAAAGTCTCTTTTTCCAAGAGGATCCTGAACAGAAAATAAAGTCCTATTTTTCTTGAGGTTCCTGAGTTAAAAGTAATGTCCCATTATCAAGGAGGGTCCTGAGTTGAAAGTAGAGTCCTATTATCCCTGAGGGTCCTGAGTTAAAAGTAAAGTCCCATTATCCCGAAGGATCCTGAGTTGAAAATAATGTCTCATTTTTCAAGAAGGTCCCGAGTTAAAGGTGAAATCCCATTTTCCAGGAGGGTGCTAAGTTAATAATTAAAATCCCACTATCTCTGAGTGTCCTAAGCAGAAAATAACGTCTCATTATCCAGGAGGGTCCTGAGTTGAAAGTTAAAGTCCCATTACTTAGAAGGGTTCTGAATTGAAAATAAAGCCCTATTTTATAGGAGGATCCTGAGAAGAAAATAAAGTCCTATTATCTAAGAGGGTCTTGAATTGAAAAAAGTCTCATTTTTCAGGATGGTTCTGAGTTAAAAATGAAACCCTATTTTCCAGGAGGGCCCTAAGTTGAAAATTAAAATTCCATTATCCAGGAGGGTCCTGAACAAAAAATAAAGTCTCATTATCAAGGATGGTCCTGATTTAAAAGTTAAAGTCCCATCATTCAGGAAGGTCCTGAGTTGAAAATAAAGCCCCCATTTTCAGGAGAGTCCTAAAATTAAAGTGAAATCTCATTTTTCAAGACGGTCCTAAGTTGAAAATTAAAGTCCCATATTCAGGAAGGTCCTTAGTTGAAAGTAAAATCCCATTTTCCACGAGGGTCTTGAGTTGAAAGTAAAATACTACTTCCCCGGAGGGTCTTGAGTTAAAAGTAAAATACTATTTCCCCGGAGGGTCTTGAGTTGAAAGAAAGTTTCATTATCCAGGAGGGTACTGAGTTGAAAGAAAGTCCCATTATCTAGAAGGGTCTTAAGTTGAAAGTAAAGTCTCATTTTCCAAGAGGGTCCTTAGGAGGGCCCTGAGTTGAATAATTAAAACTCAAACTACATGAGCGAAATTTTTGCCCCAGTTTGTAATAGAATTTTTTTTTGAGTGTCACCAGATCATAACTTTTTGCAAAGTAAAATAAAGAGGCTGAGTCAAGTCCTTGAATAGTTTCAAGAAGCGCATCTCGCAAGGGTAAAAATTTAGTATGACTGTAGTCAGCATCCTGTGTTGCAACATTGCTCCCTGCATTTGCAGAAGTAAGGAATTGCATCTTTCTGATATCCAAGCTTTAAAGCATCTTTTTGAAGGCATCATTCATCTATGTTACAAACAAAGAAAAATTGTGATTTGAAAAATGTGGTGGTTGATTTGTGGCATTTGACCCTTGACGCGATTACTCTTGCCCTTCTAACCTTCAACTCTATTCAAACCATTAATAGGTATTGTTGACTTGTTGTACTATTTACCCCACAGGTGAGGCTTACAACTTTTGGAATTGACTTATAAAGAAAAAAACTTTTTCCCCAGTCTCTTTTAAGCTGGGTAACTTGATTTTTCTTGTTGGGACGAACCCCAGAGTAGGGCTTCCTGCGTATCTCCTTGTAGCAAGAATTATGTCAGACGTAGTTCAGACATCTTGTTCTTTTTCTTGATATTCTTTTTCTTCTTTTTTGATTGTAACTTTGACTTTCTTTTTGAGATTTTTTCCTGACTCTATTTCTATTTCTTGACACTTTTTTCTTTGACTTTTTTAGACCCTATTTTGATTCCAAAAGAGAGGCTCAAAAGAAAATAAAAATAAAGATCAAAAAGGGTAACAAAAGAGGACACAATATTTGATAGCAAAATGGAATGCCTTCGTCATATCAATCCTTAAAAATATTAGTACATAACATGCAATCTGAGAGTGAAACATGAATATCATACACCTTTTTCAACGTTGACCTTGACTAAGCATGTGCACCTGTATCACTTCTTTCATGCTTGTGAAACAAACAGTTTCACTTGTGTCATACTTTCCTCACAATAGATGATTCATGCCTTTTTAGAGCTAACTTCCTTTTTCTCTCCTGATAGTAGAAACTACATATCCTGATTGATCCCATTCAAAATGATTAATATGAACCCTCTCATTGATGACCAAGTTATTTTTGAATTCACAAAGTGATTGCCTCAATCCATTCAAATGAGTTTTAACTCGATCAGCAAATATCAACACTTTACTTATTTTCTTATATATTTTTTTTTCAATTTTAACTTCTTGGTTCAATGTTTCAGGATTTGATTGGGTTTTAAGATCTGGCTGAAAATTCAACATGCATATCAAATTACTAGAATTGCCAGAGAAAGAACTATGTAAAGAAAAGAAAGAAAAACAAATAATATATATTGAGATAAAAAAACAAAAGGGACGCAACATTTTGTTGAAAGAAAAGATAGAGAGGTTTGAATAGAACAACAACAACAACAACAACAACAACCCCAGTGTATTCCCACATAGTAGGGTGGGGTTTGAATAGAAACGATAATAAAATAAGACAAGATAGATCTCGAACTACTATCCTGAAATAATTTGGGTAACAGAAAGAAAAATAAAATAGACTACCAAAACTTCCTCCTCGTGAGGAGTGACTTCCGAATTATCGAGATAGACATCTTAGCCATTGATTTGCATGCCAGCATTAATGGAGTCTCCACAATAATTGATACATCATTTATTTTTCTCCTTGACCCTAAAGTATTCTGAATTATTTTTAATTGCCTGAGTTATAGCCTTAAGGGTTACTCGACTTACAATTTTTTTAGAGTTGATTTCATTTTCTATCATATCTCCAGTTTTGAATATTTCAGCAAATTTTTTACCTAGTGTAGAAAAAAGGTGCTTAAAGTACTCAGACTCTTGTTCTTAGAGGAAGTAATCAATCATCTCCATCTTTTTCATTAGTGGCTTAGCAGTAGTAGCTTTCTCTCTCTATAGCATACTTACGAAAACTTTCAATGGTCTTTTTTCTCAAGTTGGAAAATGTGGCACTATCTGGCACTATGTTAATTTTATATTCAAATTTCTAGATAAAATTTCAAGTCATGTCATCCCAAACATGCTACGAAAGATATCTTGATTGATAAACTATTCTGAAGCTATCCCTATTAGACTCTCTCCAAAGTAAGCCATAAGCAGTTCATCTTTTTTCTCTACTCCTTTTAGTTGAATACAAAACCTTTTCAAATGAGCCAAATGATCACCATGACCTTCGTACATATCCAAATTTGTTTTTTTGGATACTAGAGGCAAGTAAACATTGGGGAACATGTACAAATCCTTGTAAGAAACACTTCTTTTCCCTCCCAGTCCTTGAATGTTTCTCATATTTTGCTCCAAACTTCTCACCTTCCTGGCCTTGTCTTCTTTTTTCTCATTTCTAATAGTTAATACAACCTCATCTCAAACTCTATGCCATTTTTTTGGGTCATATTGCCTTTTTCTTTGGACCTGGTGTTTTATGGATGAGATGCCAGCTTAACCACAAATCAACCATCTCAATACAATTTAGACTTTGGAGATAGTAAATGTGTTAGGGTTTAAAATTTTTTAATTTTTTTTAAAGAATATCTCCAAAACCCAATAAACATTTCCTACATATTTCATCAAGGTGAGAATCAGGTGTGCATACTTCGTGAAGGCCACAGAAACTAAAATTTTGTTTTCAAAAATTTCATTCTTTGAGGAAACAGTTATTAAAGTTGGTGGAAAAGATACTTTCTTCTATTTCTCTAAAGTTGGTTAACAATCAAATGGGCCTTCCAAGTACATGTCAAAGTGTATATAGGATGAACATGTTGGTCATTATAAAGAGGGAAACCTGTTCCAGATGGACCTGACCCCTGAGCCGAGTCCCGCTAAGTCAAATGCACATAATGCAAATAAAAAACTAATAGGGATAACCACGCCTGAATTTTAGTTCTGCTAGGTTTAACCTGATGGAGATAGATATCTAGACTGGCTTACCCGAGTAGAGACTTGAGTTGGAGAGGTACAACTTGTTCGGTAGTAGTGCTACTCCAAATTTGTTGTTGGTCAAAACCCCACCTAACATGTGTAACTAATAATCCTTCACAAGATGCCTTGATACTTAATAACGCTCAACTTACACATCGATTTAAGTGTAAGACGATCATTATCAAGATAATACCTAACTTTAGGTCAGGGTCGAATCCACGTGGAACAATGTGAATGGTGATTGAGTAAGTTCAAAATAAATTTACTTGCTAAATTCAAATCGAGGATACAAGTATTTGGGGGATTTTGAATGTTCTCAAAGATATAATAATTTTTGGGCTTCTAGAGTACTAACTCGAGGCTATGAATAATTAGAGTGTAATCAATTAGGAACAGATCTTGGGGTCATGCCATTCTTGGTGCTAACTCATGCATGGGTAATTGAAAATTTATCCAAATTTAGCTAGTGTCATGGGTAAGCTATATTTATAGGTGTTGGTGTTAATCTTTCAATAAAACACTCAAATTCATTTGTGGGCTCTTTTGAACACCTCACGAATATGGAAAAACAACCAATCCAATACTTTAATTAGCACCCTTATTTCTAAGATAGCACTATCAAATGAGGTAACTCAAACAACACCCTTATTTCTAAGATGATGCCATCCAATAAGCTAACTCAAGTTATTATTTGCAAATACTCTCACCCAATACCCCTCTTTCAAGAAAAGTATGGGATCTTACACAAATGGAGTTTTCACCCACAATTCTTAGTTTAAATACGAGGTAAAATAAAAAACCACAACAAATAGCTAATTAGATAGATAAATAAACAACACCCATGCACTAATCACCACCTAATCAAGCATAACTCCAAGAGGAATAATTAGCTACTCATAAAGATAAAAAGTAAGTATATACTAAAATTTTCACCAAATTGATCCATGAAAGATAAAGAGAATGAAAATCCAAACTTTAAATTTCAATAAATCTTCAATAGAAATTGCTAATCCGCTACTTAGGAATTACTCTAATGACTTCTTAGCACAAGAGTAGTACAATAGTCTTCCTAAGGTGAAAAATTGATGATGGATAAAAGATGGTGAAAATGAGCTAAAAACCCCTATTATAGTCTCAATTCCACATTTACCAAATATTATAAAAATGCCACCTTTCTCTTTGTCTCTTTAAGAAAATTACAATTCTACCTTTGAAACTTTCCAGCCCCATCGCGATCGCCATCTCTTGACTGCTTTCGTGACTCCCACAATCACGGTGGTCACCTCACGATCACTAAGGTTTGACTTGACCTTAAATTGTGATTGCGATCCTCAGGCCATGATCGCGGTACCTAAGGGTCGATTCTTGGGCTTGATTCCAACATTTGGCTCTTTTCTTTCACATTTGACCTCTTATTGACTTGAATGACTTGATCATCTTCTCTTTTTAACTTTTACCTACATAATTGAGCATTAAGTAAGATATTAACATCAAATCAATAGAAAAGCATGATAATTTAGGTTTAAAAGGTGCTAGCAAGTCATCAATTTGATGACTTATCAACCCCCAAACTTAAACTATTGCTTGTCCTTGAGAAACCAAGAACAATTCAATGAGATAGGATATTTAACTCAAATCCATCCAAAATAAAGATATAGTAAAGGAATAATCTAACGAAGCTCTACAAAGGCTTCCCAAACATGTCATGGCGACAAGTAAACCAATTTTTTTCAATAATCACATATTTATAAAGAAAGGATGTGAGTTTGTATCAAATGAATCTTCCAAATCAACAAAGAATCTTAAGAAGAGATAGAAAGTCTTCAAAGATAGTCTCAATCTTCTCAATGCAACTTACCTTACCCATTTACCCAAACTGATAGTAAGACTTTACCCTCTACCCAAAAGTATTGATGCGTTGCACATGCAAAAGTTAGCTCCACACACACAAAATATTTAAATTTCTAAAGGAGCTCAAATAATGAAATAATTTACACTCACTCTCACAAAGAAATTCAAGTACAATGAGTAGAATCATAAGCTTACCTTTTGTGTTTTTTGCCACTAATGTTGACTTACCTAGTTTGAAATCACCAAGGTCTTGCGGGTCAAGATGAAGGTTTAAGATGCGAGAAGGAATATATATGCATCAAGTGACTAAAAGACCTCCTTTAATGTAATCGTTCAACCCTTTCTACCCTCAAATTTTTTAAAGTACCCCCTTATTCTTCTTCAAATCATTTCTCATATTTCTCTAACTTTTTGTTTAATATTTACCAAATAATTCAAATCCACTATTTTCTTTCATCACTTCATTGACTTTTTCAAGAGATTTTCTAAATATAAGCCCTTCTTAGCCCCTCATTGATCTAATTTCTCTTCAATTTCTATGGGTTAGGCTATACAACTTTAGCATAAAAAATGTCTCTTGTCTCTAAAGCACATGATTTGACCACCTTACATGCACCTTTCTTGGCTCATCTTAGCAAATCACATTCATCACCCCAAACTTGGATTTTGAACCACCCTTACATTATTCTCCCAACTACACAAACCCCCCAAACTTAGGCTTTCGCCTATATTTCATTACTTCAAATCATGCGATGTATTAAAGGAGGTTAAGTGCCAAAGAGAGATTTTAAAAAGGGTTTAGGTGTTTTAGCATGGTTATCATTACAATAAGAAATAAATATGGGCAAAAAGGATGAAAAAGGTTAACTAGAAAACAATGTTAAGGTGGGAATTTGGCTATGTGACAAGTCAAAAATGACCTCGGGCCATCCTCCAAACCAAACTTTCCCATAATTTTGCTTTGGATACACTCGGGGCAAGTTCTAGACTACAGATATGTACAAGAATTATTGAAAATCTCACCACATATGTCATCGTACTCATAGAGCTAAAAGTTAGCCTTCCAATTAATTTGAGCTTCATAAATTACTCTGTGTCAAAGAATCATCCTTGTAAAGAGAGAGCCAAAAATTGAATTTAATGGTCTCACTTAAAAGAAAGCTCAAAAACATCCTTGATCTTTTTCAAAAATAAAATTATATTTTTGGTTTTTATCAAAATCATTCCATTCTTGCAAATGACATTTTAAAAGTACTTTTGAACTTTTCCCTCTTCCTAAACAATTAAAGAAAAACTTAGCTGGATGAAAGACAACTTTATAATTACACTTCATGGGACCAATAAAAACACAAATTATCCTATACCTTTAAGAATGGTGTCACCCGATCTACCATAGGGAAAGGCAAGCATTCATGTCTCTTAGGTTGCTCAAACTTTACCCGGGATGCTATGATAAACACATTTATCGATCAAATCATAGACACAACATGTATCAACAATTTCAACTAAAAACCACCGGTTATCCAATATTTAAGACCAATTGAACTCAAAACTTTTCTTGAAAAATAATCACATAATTCCCTAAGAAAGTTCACATTAACCTTTACAAGCATATAAGACGTTCCTCTCTTATCGATATGGTGGACAATGGTATGGTGAAGGAAATTTAGAAATTCCTCATGTAGTTTCTAGTGTCCCTTATCCTCAGTCTTCTGGAGAATGTCATTATAGGGATCGTGGAGCTTGGTCATCCCCACCCTATCCTCCCTGCCAGTTTTATAATTGATTGCAGTGTAGTTATTTCCATGACGGGAGGAATCAATATTTTAATTATGGACAATTGGGTCACATACAGTGGGAGTATCCCACAAGGATTGTCACTGGTGTAAATAGGATACTGGTTGCTACTTCTCTAGCTCTTGAACTGAGGGGTGCTACTTCTGGCTCCGGCACTGATCGGGACCATCTCAATGCTCTCACCATCCTTTAGGAGTCTGAGGCATCTCCTGATGTTGTTACTGGTATGTTGAAACACTTATCCTGTGATGTGTACTATTTATTGATTTGGGGTCCACCCTCTCCTATGTGACCCATTAGTGGTTATGTATTTTGGTTTGGTCTTAAGGTTATTTCAGATTTTTTTTTTGTTTCTACCCCAGGAGGTGACTCTGTGATTGCCAAAAGAGTCTATAGGGGGTATCGTTGGTAGTAAAGAAACTTTGGTGCATTTGTTTAAATTAAATATGGTTGCTTTTGATGTCATTTTAGGGATCGGTTGGTTGTACTCATGTTAGACTTGTCTAGATTATCAAACTCGTAAGGTTATCTTTAAATTCCCTGCTGAGTTGCTTGTTGAATGGGAGGGTGGATCCATAGATCCTAAGGAGAATTTCATATCATATCTTAGATCTCGGAGATTAATCTCCAAAGACGTGTCTCTATTACCTGAACCGGGTTTAAGATTCTAACTCAGAAGGTCCTTCTTTGCATGTTGTATCCTCTCTGTAAGGGTTTGTATGCCCTAATGTTTCCTTGTGGGGTGCTTCTATTCTTTCATGTTTAAGAAAAATGGTTTTCCCTGGGAATGTATAGGATTATCGGTGGGTGAATAAGGAATTTAGGGAGTCCTTCTTGTGGGGTGCATTGGTGTTGTTCACAGTAGGGAAGATGGGCTTCTTCAGATGTGTATAGGTTATTGGTAGTGGGATAAGGAACTTAGAGTGATCTCTCTATTGGGTAGACTAGTGTGTTTTGTGGTTGTCTCGTGGGTGATACATGATCGTTGTTAGACACTAAGTTTAAGCTTTTGATGCTAATTGTGGTGATGGAAATGTTAACTTGGGGATAGTGATGCAAGATTTGTGGAAGCAAATTAGTAGGGTAATGTGATATGTGAAAGAGCATCGGTGATACCTTAGGAGAGAGTGGGATATTTTATTGTGATATAGGTATAAAGCCTAAGTGTCAAAGTAGAAGTGGTATCTAAATCACTAGATGGATAAGAATCTTATGTTACAAGAGTAAAGTATACTCTGCTTCAAGCTAGGAGTGTTATGTATGCCTAGCTTATGCTTATGTCCTTAATATTTCTTAGCATGGGGAAGTCTAGGGAGTTGTTATATGGTGTTATATAAAACTGAGGTGTGGGAGAAGTATTCGGCCTATGTGAACTCTTGGTATAGGTTTAAAACTCATTGAGGTATAATGATATGATATTAGAGGAGTAACGCCGATGTTCTAAGGAGTTTAAAATGGAGTGTTGGGTGTTCATAGGCATAGATGCCCGCACCCCTAATAAGTGGATGCAAGTCGACGATGTTAGAGGCTACTGGATCTTTGGTGGGATAGATCGTACATTGGGTACAGTAAAGGTAGGCTTGAATGTTGTGATTCATAGATGTACCAATCGTGGTATTGGGTTGTTAGAAATCTTAATGGGATGTGATATTTAACTACAGTGATGGGGCAAAGTAGTATTTTGGAGGGATGTAAGGAATAGAGCCCCGTGGCCTAACTTAGCCTCTTTTAACTTTGAATAGGATTAATCATGGGAGAAATATATAGATAGACTCAGTCTCTCATAGTGGTGTGTCTTTGGGAAATTAGAAGGTTGAATTGGCGAGGCATAGTATTCATAGCTTATTTTGTAGGTTGAGGACTAAAGGTGAAGATGATTTAGGATAGGCTTAGGAACACCTAAAGTCGCCAAAAGTCCTATGTGGACATGAGACGAAGGGACTTGGAGTTTGAGTTTGGAGATTGGGTGTTCTTGAAGGTGTCTCCCATAAAGGGAGTAATGAGAATTGGTAAGAAGGGCAAGTTAAGTCTTCGCTATATTAGTTTGTACTTAGTTTTGGGAGAGGGATGATAATGTTGCTTATAAGTTGGAGTTGCCTTTTAGTTTGAGCTTCGTTCATCTGGTTTCCAATGTCTCTATAGTGAGAAAACAAGTAGGTGCTCCTTCATCGATTGTTCCTATGGAAGGGTTGGGTATTTCGGATTACTTATCTTATGAGGTAGTCCCAGTTGAGATCTTGGATCGAAAAGTTTGCCAGATAAGAACAAAAGATGTGGCTTCGGTGAGGGTTCTATGGCAAAACCAAAAGTATAAGGAAGTTACTTGGGAAGCAGAAGAGGACATGGAGTCCAAGTATCTAGATTTTTTCTCCATTTTAGAAAAATCATGCTTGAGGAATGTGTTGTTCTTGACACACTTAGTTTATGACCTTGTTAAAAGTGGATTTTGAGTTCCATGCATCTTTGTTTTCTAACTTAGTTAAAGGTGAAAGTAGAGATGTTTTGCGGTTTAATCATATTTTAATGACTTCGTCCCATCATTCAAGGATGAATTATCCTAAGGGGGAGAATGAAACACCCCGAACTTGGACCTTGCAAAATTTCCTGAGTTTTGGACATTCTAATAGCATACGACTTAAGGGTACAAGTCGTATGCTTGGGTATGATTTAGGGCTTTCCACTTGTATGTTAATCAGTATGTTTTGGTTAGTTTCTATCCAAGATACGAGTAGGAATCATACTAGTCATATGTTGGGGTACAAGGGGTATCTTTTCAAAGAATATGATGCCTATGTCTAGTCTAGATAATTCATACCAAGGTACAGTTCAAAGGGTACTTATCGTATGTTATGATATAAGTTGGTCCTTGTGTGGTTTTATTTTGGTCAGTATTGGAGTCCAACTTGATGCCTAGGGTACGAGTAGTGGGTACCACTTGTATCTTAGGGTACAGTTTGGGAGGGGGTAGTCGTACCCTTCTGCACACATATTTTCAGCTTTTAAGCTAAGGGTAGTACGAACATTTCCCACACCAAAACCCTTGAGTCCTAACATTTTGTAACACTTTGTGGCCTCTCATAACTCACTTGGAAAGATCAAAACACTCTCAAAATCCTCTCTAAACTCTCTCTCGAAGATTGGGCTAGGGTTTTTTCAAGGTGTTTATCTAGAGGCTCGAGAGTCAAGTTATTTTCGTGAATCATTATGAATAAGGCATGTTACTTCTCCCTTATTGTTAGTTCAACTAAAGAAATGTTTTATGAATGGTTTTCATGGAATAATTGTGATATGGTCTTGGGTTTTGAATTATATGTTAGGGGGTTTGGTTAGTAATGGTTGATTTATGTTTTCCCATGTTTATACTTATGGTTTTCATATTATAATGGTGGTTTGAACATGTGGTTGCATGGGAATGGTCAATTGGTACTTGGTTTTGGATTTGTAAACTACATGCCCTCATCATGTTTGTTAAAATACCTATGAGAATGCTTTTATTACATAGTTGGACTTTTATTGAAAACTTTGCATTTACATAATGTGGATGGAACCTAAACTGGTTTGGTTGGTTTTGAATGGATGTAAATAGGGGTACAATGGAATCCCCAAATTGATTGTTTTGGAATGGAAATTGGTAATAAACTTAACCCATTTGCATAATTGATTTTGGTTTATGCATTACTACTTGGTTTGGTTTGTTTCTTGAAACTAATGCATGACATAAATGGTTAATTGATTAAGAATGATTTTGAAAACCATAGAGGTATACGGGGATCCTCCAAGTGGTATTATTATGAAAACCTTGTATGGTACACAGTAATCTCCCAAGTGATTTTTAAAAAATAGAGTTTGTGGGGTACACGAGAATGCCCTAAGTGTTGGCTAATGACATTTCTTGCAAGCTATAGTTGGTATGACTGTACCACTAATTAATGCCTTAATAATTGACTATTGGAATTAGTAGTTTGGTTTTGTGTTTAATGGTTTTAATTGGGTAATAATGGCGAGTTGTGATAGCTAGCCGTGAAGGTGTGAATCTGAAAGGTTGACACTGGAAACTCATGTTTGCCGACATGAGGATTGGTCTTGATGACCACGTACTTGTGGGGTACAACAAAATCCCCCAAGTATATACACATACATATGTATCATAGAGGGCAAAGGTTACAAGGGAATCTACGGCCATCTATGGTATCTCTAGTTCGTGCGTCTACACGAACTGGGCACATTCAGGGGGAAAGACTTGACCCATATAGCCCGTGGGTGGTTCTAGGATGGTTAAGCTACACAAACACAGGTAAAGGTTTTCAATGCATGCTAAACTCGGTTCCCTTTCCCTTCATGGATTATATATTTATATGTATGGATGTATTCATACGGTTATTTAATCAATTATAAATATTGACATTATTTTATCCTTATCATGAGTACATGCTAGCGTTCATATGCTAACCTGTCTTCAGGCGTTGTATCCCTACGCATTGCTGGAACTAGCCATACTACTCCTCCTTCTCATTGATCGAATTCAGGGACAACTAGTGTTAGATTGAAGTGGTGAGCTTTCATACTTCGGGAGGCTCTATTTCATGTTATGTATTTCTTTACATACTATTTTGATTTGATAGACTTTGGTTTTTGGCTATAATCGGGGGCATTTCCCAATTAGATATTCTTTGGTTTGGTTTAGAGGCTCTTTATGGACAATTATGGACTTGGGTATGGGATCATTATGATATGGAATTGGGCTATTGTGTTGGTTTGATTGGTTATTTGATGGATTACTTGTTTATATAGTTCTCGGATGTCGACCTATCCCAAAGTCATTATATTTTATATTTCTCTATCCTTTTATATGTTCAAAATTCATCCGACTCAAGATACATGTTGGTTGAGTGGATTGGGTATTGGGGGTGGTCTCCAGTCCTGGTTGGACTTGAGATGCCCATTAAGACAAGGCCTTGGTTGGGTCATGTCAAGTTGGTATCAGTGCCTAGATTTCGGTGTCATGAGGTGTCCACAAAGCTGTGTCAAGTATAGTCTTGCTTATGGGTGTGTTGTGCACCACACTTATAATCAGGAGGCTGCAAGGCATTTAGGAATTTTTCACTTTTTTGTTATTCTATTTTCGGGGTATAGAGTCTAAGATCTTGAACCCTCTCCTAAATCTTCTTTTGTTCACATTTTATATCATGCCGTTCTGATGATCTAAAGCCCGTGGCAACTCACCGATACTACTCAAGGATGAGATAGATGGATCTCATCCAACTCATGGGAACATACCCAGTCAGGGATCGTAGTTTTTGATTTCCCCCATAGAGTTCCTCCGGTCTCCACTGACCCCTCTATGCTAGGTGACACTTATGCTCGGTTACCTCAAGGGAATGTTACCAATACTGAGTTTTGACATTTTATTTATCTACAGACCTAAATAGTGGCATCTCTGTCACGCCAGTCTAGTCCTATTTGTATGGGAAAGAATAAGGTGAAGTCAGGAAAAAGGCAGAGCAGGAAGTCCCGATATTCATACTGGGAAGAAGTCAGAGAAATAGTGGTAGAGATGGAGGACAGTCTTTGGGCAAGAAAATTTGGGAAGTACCCATGTAGTTTTTAGTGTCCCTTATCCTCATACTTTTAATGAATATCATTATAGGGATGGCAGAGCTCGGTTAGCCCCACCCTGTCCTCCTTGTTAGTTTTGTGGTCGGTTGCACCGAGGTTATTGCCATGAAGGGGGAATCAATGTTTTAATTATGGACAGTTGGGTCACATGCAGCGGAAGTTAAGGGTGCTTCTTCTGGCTCCAGCACTGGTCGGGACCATCTCGATGCAATCACCATACTTCAGGAGTTTGCGGGATCTCCTAATATTGTTACTGGTATGTTGAAATATTTTTCCTGTGATATGTACTATTTATTAATCCGGGGTCCACTCTCGTTTATGTGGCCCCATTAGTGCCTGTGTATTTTTGTTTGGTCTCAATGTTATTTCGGACTTACTTTCTGTTTCTACCCTGATACGTGACTCTGTGATTGCCAAAAGAGTATATAAGGGGTGTGTAGTATCTGTTGGTAGTAAAGAGACTTTGTTAGATTTGTTTGAATTAGATATGGTTGCTTTTGATGTCATTTTAGGGATGGGTTTGTTGCACTCATAATATGCATCTCTAGATTGTCAAACCCATAATGTAACACCCCGAGACTACCCCTAGATGTCACACGGTGCTTAGAACCATTAGTAATCCTAAGCTAACCCATGATACTTGTATAACTCTTGAGCAACTGGATATGTTACATTAATCTGTAATAAATAAGAGAAAGAGAAGTCTTTGCTAAGTAGGTTCAATACAAAATAGTGTAAAATGATTACAACCCTGATTATACAAAACAAAACTGAAATCAGATAAATCAACTCTACTGACTGTCTATGAAGCATCTACTAATATTGACTATAGGTAGCCAGGACATTACCCCCAGCTATCTCTAATCAATACGACTGGAAAAGAATGATGTTGAAACTATAGTTGACTCAAGTCGTCGAATCAAAAGAACTCTTCACCTGATAACAGGAAGCTGCAAACTGTCTGATATGATGTGTGGACTACAACTGGTACCTATATTATGAGGCAATGTAGAATTTAGACATATATGTGGGTCAGTACTTCTGGAATGTACTGAGCATGTGGGGGTGAATGCATAAGTAAAATAATAATTAGATACTCATATAAACTTTCAAATGATGCGTGCTAAGTATAAATGACTCACCTTGATCTTGAATAATACAAAGAATGCAAAATCATAAACATGCGTAATAAAGCATAAGGATAAACTTTGTGAGCCATAACACTTAGTTCTAAAAGCTTTACTTTTTATTCTTTCTTTTGGGAGGTTCTTCTAACCGACATAAACCATGTGAGCTATTATGGAGTACAACGTCTTACTCATGTTAGGGAGAGCTTTTCTACCCTTTCCATCGGAATTGAACCTTAACTTAGTAATCTCTATACTTAACCTATATTGGGACTTAAACCTACGATGGTATGGAGTTCTGGGGCATGCGACCTCGGACTCATACCCAACTCGGTGCTAAATACTAGTCCCATATTACTTATATGATCACACTTTAGGAAATCCACCTTAAAATAGCATAAGGATTTTTAAAATGAAAACCAGTTATGCTTCTCTTTCTTTAAATCATAATCAGGATGAACAAATATGGATTCCATATCTTATCTTTAGATCAAAAGATCAATCTTTTCTTTGTATCATAATGATGATAAATGATTGTGGATTTCAAGCCTTATCTTGGAATCAAAAGATTCAAACTTTTCTTGTAAATTTAGTGCTCAAACTCAAGTCTTGAATCTTATACTTTCTTTCATATAACTTGTAATACAATATCATGCTTAAAACTCAATCGGAAATCTTTAATCAATGTTCCAATTTAAACTCATGATATTCAAATCATAAGAGAGAATCTTCAAATCAAAACATAAAATAGATGAGATCATGTATGCACTTTAATACTTCAATCACACGATAATTCATAAACTCAAGACAAGATAATTTGGGTATGAATCCTAATTCAAAAATAAGTAAACTAAATCTTAAAATCATGTACTTTGGACACAAAGGTGAAAAGGTACCCTTGTTCATAACCCTGCCATAATTGAACGGATTCTTGAAAAACTATTGAAATTAAATCTTGAATCCTTGTGTTCTTGAGAGAAGAAATCTTGAACTTTGTTCTTGGGAAAAAGGGAGGTTTTTACATGAGAAATTTTGAGGAAGATGACTAAATAATGCCCTTTTTGGTGTTATAAATCTTGTTTTGGACGATTGGGGTTGAGGGGAAAGGACCAAATTATCCCTTGGCCCTTATGAAGCTGAAACTGTGGAGGAATAAGCTCTACATCGCATCCCTTATTCTGGGGGAGAGAGCTCCGCATCGCGACCCTTATTCCAGGGGAGAGAACAACGTGTCGTTGGCCTATCACGGAGGCTTACTGTCTCTTACAAAAATGGGCATAACTTTTTGCTCGAGTATCGGATTAAGGCAAAATTGGTATCGTTGGAAATATATTTAAATTATCTATCATTTGATTGGTCTTGATCTGAATCCACCTATGTCAAAAGTTAAACTCGCTAAAAGTTGACCCTCCTTGAATCAAATACCAAAACTTGGCCGAATCGAAGGCTCTTAGCTCAACCTTGCTCTAAAGTGTTTCCTATGAACATTTTTGACCTCAAAAACACTCTTAACACTAGTACAAAGGTAATGATAGATGTATTCAAATATAAATTATGGGATTAGAGTTTACGCACGTAGGAACGACAGTTTGATTTCTGGTTCAAAAATGCGGGGTGTTACATTATCTCCCTCTTGGAATCATTCATCCTCGAATGATGGATAAGAACTTATTGAGACTTTAGAAGTATGAAATAATTTCAACATGACATGTTTGCTAATGAAGGATATAGCTGAGTTGAAACATTAAAACTTTCATCATGAAATTGATTTCTGAACTGACTTGACTCTATTGACTTATAAGGGGTTGATTCATGTTAAGAGATTAGAACTTACTTGAAATGCTCATGATATGATCTTACATATAGAACTATGAAGTGATAACTGATGCAATAATATTCCAAGAGTTACTAAGGATGGAATAAAGTATGTAACTTCCCATTAGGAATTGTTCCTTAACAAAACACGTAGAGGAATCAAATGAAAAGGGCTTCATGACATCGCTAAGTACATTATGTAAGAACGAATCATGAGACAAAGAGACTAAGATCGTACAATCGGTATTATACTGCCTGAGATGGAATACTTGAAAAACTAAGATCATTCACTGAACACTTATGAACTGAATAATTACTAAATATCTGAAATATAGATATGATGCATGGACTGAACTGAATTAACTCATGGAAAAGCTATACTCATGAAACTTTAGATAGTAATACTAGATGGAAAGATGGAAAACCATAGGAACTTGTCTGTCTGAGTGGTAAACTAAATTGCTGGCTATACGGTCTGAATCATACTGAGAGCTCATACTCAATTAGAGCGTTTCTTTAACACTCTTTGCAAGAAGTTCTAATAAAATTAGGGAGCAAAGAATCTTGGGCATGATTTGAATAAGATATCTGGATAAGGAATCGAAACATGGCTACAACTTTATGACATAAAATATAGGCTTATAAAACATAAGCTAGGATAGAATTATTAGGCCTTATGCAATGCAACTGGTAATTTTTCAAGCTTAGACCCACTTCTCAAATACTCTCTCAACTATACATTTCCCCTTAAATACCATTCTCTTTGATTCAACATATAATTCTCACACGGGCACTGATAACTCCATATACTAAAGTCTAATCTGAACTAAATTCTCTCACCATGTTCAAGCCTACTCAAAGTTACAAAGCACAACGCGTAACACCGAAATACTAGTCTAAACCATGAATTCAATACCCCTTGCGCTTTCACAAATCTCCTCTTAATAATAATTCTTCTTACCACTTCAACAACTAAATTTGACCTCTTAATAGGAATTCACTAGCGCACAATTCACCCCTCCACTTATATACCAACATGACATTAAAGCCTATCATTATAACCACATTTTAACTTCTAGGAAAATACCTATAAAATCATCTTTCTCATATTCTCTAAACCTCTATCATTAAAAACTTTCTTGCACTATTCTTAAGATGACATACATGAAATCTCAACTAACCATAACGTATACCAAAAGCTTGGCCTCAATCTTACTTCACACTTATAGCCTTAGATAAAACACGGATACAACAATACTTCCTCAACAAGAAATATTTACTCTCTCCCATCTAAACAATCTTTCATCACCACTATCATCTCCCTCTTAGATTAAAGACATCCTTCTAAATTTATGGATCTATTTCATATCCCTAGGCCTGAGCCATATTTCTTTACTCTAATGTTCTAAAGATAAATGCTCAGCTCACGCGAATGAACTATATTTAAAACATACTAAATTCATTTTTGGAAAATCCCCTTTACATATACCATCCTTTACTTTCTCTATCTTCAATAATCATTGTCATAGACTTACAATCTCCCCCACAAATATACCTGCCACATTAAACACATAGTCTGTATCACATTTCTAAACTTATATTTTTCCCTAAACCATGAGAACCAAAATCATACCAAAAGACTCAACATCACATATCCATAACTCCTTAATTTAGCTATTAAGAACACCATATACTATATAACTAGCCTTCTTCCCATTTAGTAATTCAAGGGTACTACTAACCACACCCAACCCTTATAATCTTAGAAAATAATGCAACCTCCATATCACCTTAGGTACACAACTAAATCATACCTACAACATCATACTTAATTGCGAATAAATGAGATTAAACTCTTGCATATACTATTCAGGCCTACTAGATCACTTCCATATAACTAGCATCACTAACCAAGCAATCATTATTTTCACCTTGATGATCATCCACTATTCAAACTTAGTGTCTAGTGCTAGGCATGATTAACAACACAACCTCACATACTATTCTCACTTGAAAGCTATAAAATAAAACACCAAGAAACACTAGTCCATCAGAACCTCATAACCACAATAATCGATCATAATCACATGTATATCTTGTTAAAATCTGCTACCACATCCTTCTTTTACTAAGGAACCTCAAGGGAGGCCTAAATTATAATACTCAACCACCAAATACTTTCAGTAATAACCTATACTTTTCTAACATAATAAATGCCATCAATGACTCATTTCCTACTTTAGCAAACAACAATTCACCTTAACTAATAACTCTTTCTCTACCTTCCAGCAAGGAACCTGTACTATATTTATTACCCTTAAAGTAACACACAAGGACATATCACCTCACTACTAACTCGATCGTATGCAAAAGTTCATCTATATACATTTGATCAATCACCATCACCACCTTTATTGTCACTACACTTCTAAACCCATACTTCTAACTATAAGAAGGTTTTACTACTTATGAATTATAACACTCAAGGTCATAATATCCCTCGAATACAAACTTTATTTAACAATTTGGGTTTATACTATCTCCTTCGATGAGCACTGTTTGGATTAAATGGGTTAATTAGGAATCTGAAGATATAACTTACTCTGGATTAATTGTACAACTCATATGGATAAGGACATAAGCTTTCAACTTAAGGGACTTATAACACACTAGCGAGCTCTTCTCAAGCCCCTTGTGTGACTCCTGAAGTTACTAATAGTAAATTTAAGAGCATTATCTTGGGAGAAATTAGAATCTAGTAGTCATGTTATCTTGGAAGGTCTTAGATAAACAATTATGGAGTAACACACGAATCGACAGAAGTTTCTAAAAGAATAACTTTATTACACGATCTAGAGTATGAAAGAAAGGAGACATTTCTTAAATACCCTGCAGCCTCTCAAAGAAAAGTATTGACGTCTTCGTACCATTCTGCAAGACTCTAATAGATACGACTTCATAGACACCCTAGGACACTTGAACTCTAGGCTTTGATATCAAGTTTGTAATGTCCTGAGACTAACCCCTGGACATCACACGGTGCTTAAAACCATAAGTGATCCTAAGCTAACCCATGATACTTATATTACTCATGAGCAACTGGATATGTAACATAAATCTAAAAGAAATAAGCGAAAGAGAAGTCTTTGCTAAGTAGGTTCAATACAAAACTGTGTAAAATGCTTACAACTCTAGTTATACAAAACAAAACTAAAATGAAAGACATTAACTCTACTGACTGTCTATGAAGACTCTACTAATGTTAAATATAGGTAGCCAATACATGACCCCCAGTTATCTCTAATCAATACGACTAAATAAAAGATTGATGCTGAAACTATAGTTGACTCCAGTTCTCAAATCAAATGAACTCTTCACCTACTAATTGGAAGATGCAAACTGTCTGATTATGATGTGTGGGCTACAAGTGGTACCTACATTATGAGACAATATAGCACATAGACATATATGTGGGTCAGTACTTCTGGAATGTACTGAATATATAGGGGCGAATGCATAAGTAAAACAATAATTGGATATTAATATAAACTTTCAAATGATGCATGCTAACTGTAAATGACTCACTTGAGCTTGAACAAAACAAAGACTGCAAAATCATAAACATGTGTAATGAAGCATAAGGATAAACTTTGTGAGCCATAACACTTAGTTCTAAAAGATTTACTTTTTATTCTTTCTTTTGGGAGGTTCTTCTAAATGACATAAACCATATGAGTTATCATGCAGTCCAACGTCCTACCCATATTAGGAAGAGTTGTTCTACCCTTGCCATCAGAGTAGAACCTTAACTTAGTGATTACTATACTTAACCTATATTGGGACTTAAACCTACTGTGGCACATAGTTCTGGGGCATGCAACCTTGACCTCATACCCAACTCGGTGCTAAATACTACTTTCATATTACTTTTATGCTCACACTTTAGGAAATCCACCTTAAAATAGCATAAGGGTTTATAGAATGAAAATTAATTATGCTTCTCTTTCTTTAAATCATAATCAAGATGAACAAATGTGGATTCCATATCTTATTTTAAGATCAAAAGATCAATCTTTTCTTTGTATCGTAAGGATGATAAGTGATTGTGAATTTCAAGCCTTATCTTGGAATCAAAAGATTCAAACTTTTCTTGTAAACTTAGTGCTCAAACTCAAGTCTTGAATCTTATACTTTCTTTCATATAACTTGTAATACAATATCATGCTTCAAACTCAATCAAAAATCTTTAATCATATTTTCAATTCAAACTCATGATTTCAAATCATAATAGAGAATTTTTAAATCAAAACATAAAATAGATGAGATCATGTATGCACTTTAATACCTCAATCACATGATAGTTTCATAAACTCAAGACAAGATAATTTGGGTATGAACCTTAATTCAAAAACAAGTAAATTAAATCTTAAAATCATGCACTTTGGAAACAAGGGTGAAAGGGTATCCTTGTTCATAACCCAACATACCATAATTGAACGAATTCTTGAAGAAATCTTAAAATTAAAGCTTGAATCCTTATTTTCTTGAGATAAGAAATCTTAAACTATTTTCATGGGGAAAAGGGGGGTTTTATGTGAGAAATTTTTAGGAAGATAGGAAAATATTCCCTTTTTGGTGTTATAAATTGTGTTTTGGATGATTGAGGTTGAAAGGAAAGGACCAAATTACCCCTTGGCCCTTTGGAAGCTAAAAATATGGGGGAATAAGCTCTGCATAACGTCACTTATTCTGAGAGAGAGAGAGATCTATGTCTCACCCCTTCTTTCGGGGGAGATACCAACGCGTCATGGGCCTATCGTGGAGTCTTACTATCTCTCACGAAAATGGGCATAACATTTCACTCGAGTATCAGATTAAGGCAAACTTATATCATTAGAAAGATAATTCAATTATCTATCATTTGGTAGGTCTTGAGATTAAAAATTCTACCTACGTAAAAAGTTATAATCATTAAAATTTGACCCTCCTAGAACCGAATAACAAAACTTGGCCGAATCGAAGACTCTTATCTCTACATTACTCTAAGTGTTTCCTATGAAAGTTTTTCACCTCAAAAGAACTCTTTAAACTAGGAAAAAGGTAATGACATATGTATTCAAATATAAATCATGGTATTAGAGTTTACACGTGTAGGAACGATGATTTGATTTCTAGTTTAAAAATGAGGGGTGTTACACGTAAGGTCATCTTTAAATTCCCTGATGAGATTGTTATTGATTGATAGGGTGGTTACCTAACTCTTTAGGAGAATTTCATATCATATCTTAGAGCTTAGAGATTAATCTCCAAAGGGGTGTCTCTATTATCTGGACTAGGTTAAGATTCTAACTCGGAAGCTCCTTCCTTCCATATTGTATCCTCTCTATAAGGTTTTACCGCCCTTATGTTCCCCGCGGGGTGCTTTTGTTCCTTCATACTTATGGGGTATGGTTTTCCTTGGGAATGTATAGGATTGTCGGTGGGTGAATAAGGAATTTAGGGTGTCCTCCTTGTAAGGTGGATTGATGTTGTTTATTCATAAGGAAAGATGGGCTTCTTCAGATGTGTAGAGGTTATCGGTAGTAGGATAAGGAACTTAGAGAGATATCTCTGTTGGGTCGACTAGTGAGTTTTATGGTTGTCTCATGGGTGATAAGTTATTATTGTTAGATGCTAAGTTTAAGCTTTTAATGCTAATTATGGTGATAGGAATGTTAACTTGGGAATAGTGATGCAAGATTCATAGAAGCAAATTAGGAGGGTGATGGGATATGTGAAAGAGCTTGGCTGATACGTTAGGAGATAGTGGGATATGTTATTGTGATATAGGTATAATACCTAAGTGTCAAAGTAGAAGTTGTAGCCAAATCACTAGATGGATAAGAATCTTGTGTTACAAGAGTAAAGTATACTTTATTTCGAGCTAGGGGTGCCATGTATGCCTAGCTTATGCTTATGTACTTATGGTTTCTTAACATGGGGAAGTCTAAGGAGTTGTTATATGGTGTTATATAGAATTGAGGTGGGGGATAAGTAGTTGGCCTTTATGAACTCTTGGTATAGGTTTAAAACTTGTCGAGGTTTAGCAATATGATATTAGGGGAGTAATGCTGGTGTTCTAATGAGGTTAAAATAGAGTGTTGGGTGTTTAGAGGCATAAATATCTTCACCCCTAATAAGCGGTTGCAAGGTGATTATGTTAGAGGCTACTAGATCTTTAGTGGGATAAACCATACATCGAGTATAGTGAAGGTAGGCTTGAATGTTGTGATTCATAGAGGTACTAATCGTGGTGTCAGGTAGTTATAAATCTTGATGGGAATTGATGTTTAACTTCATTGATGGGGCATAGTAGTATTTTGGAGAGACGTAAGAAATAGAGCTTCGTGGCCTAAGTTAACCTCTTTTAACGTTGAATAGGCTTAAGCATGAAAGTAATGTATAGATAGAATTAGGCTCTCGTGGTGGTGTGTCTGTGGGAAATTGTAAGCATGAATTGGTGAGACATGGTATTCATAGCTGATTTTATAGGTTGAGTACTGAAGGTGAAGATGATTTGGGATAGGCTTAGGACTGCCCAAAATCTCCAAAAGTCCTATGCGAACGTGATGCAAAGGGACTTAGAGTTTGAGATTGGATATTGGGTATTCCTGAGGCTGTCTCCCATAAAGGGAGTTATGAGAATTTTTAAGAAAGGGGAGTTAAATCTTCACTATATTAGTTCATGCTTGGGTTTTGGAGAGGGTTGGTAATGTTTCCTATATGTTTTAGTTGCCTTCTATTTTGAGCTTTGTTCATCCAATTTTCCATGTCACTATATTGAGAAATCATGTAGGTGACCCTTCATCGGTTGTTCCTTTGGAAGGGTTGGGTATTTTAGATTCCTTATCTTATGAGGTAGTCCCAGTTGATATCTTGGATCGGCAAGTTTGCCGGTTACTAGCGAAATACATGGCTTCGTAGAGGGTTCTATGGTAGAACCAAAAGTCTGAGGAAGCTACTTGGGAAGCAGAAGAGGACATAAAGTCCAAGTATCTACATTTGTTCCCTGTTTCAAAAAAATTGTGCTTGAGGTATGTGTTGTTCTTAACACCCTTAGTTTATGATCTTGTTAAAAGTGGATTGTGAGTTCATTGGATTGTTGTTTTCTAACTTAGTTAAAGGAAGGGTAGAGATGTTTAGGGGTTTAATCGTGCTTGTATGACCTCGTCCCATTATTAATTGAGGATGAATGATCCTGGGGGTGGGGGGAAGGGGGGAGAAAATGACACACCCCAAACTTTGGCCCTTGCAAAATTTCCTGAGTTTTAGACATTCTAATATCATACGACTTGAGGGTACAAGTCGTATTCTTGGGTACAGTTTAGGGTTTTTCACTTGTATGTTAATCAATGTGTTTTGGTTGGTTTCTGTCCAAGATACGAGTAGTGATAACACTCAACTTACACATCAATTTAAGTGTAAGGCAGCTGTCGTCAATATATTTACCCAACTTTTGAGTCAGGGTCGAATACATGAGGAATAATGTGAGTGGCAATCAAGTTAGCTCGAAATAATAAACACTTGCTAAATTCAAACCTAGCATACAAGTATGTAAAAATTGGGGGTTTGAAAGAGTATCAAAACTAATGTTTATTTACGAACTTTTAAAGCACTAATTTGGGGATATGAATAATTAGAGTATAATTAATTAAGCACGGATATTAGGGTTATGATTTCCTAGTGGCAAGTTATGCATGGGAACATGATGATTCAATGCATATTCTAATCGTTGATGATATGGTAGGCTAGGTTGAAAGTCCCTGAGACTAGTTTGTCAACATAGTCTCAAAGATGTCACTCATTGACCCTTTCAAGTACCTAACATGTGTGTCAAGTAAAGCCACCCAATACCTTAATTAGGCACCTCGATTTTTAGGATTATACCCAAGGTATAGTCAACCTCACAATCAGCCTTATGTCTAAGATAGTGAAAGTTAGCAAAACTATGCCTATAATTGTCTACTATTGCTTTGGTTCCTGCATCCCTCTTTCAAGAATGATGTGGGTTCCTAAAATTCACCTAAACCCTTCTTTCGAAGATGGTTTAAGCTTTCAAGAACTTGGTATTTTCACCTACAAACCCATTTGGGTATTTGGGGATTTCACCCACGAATCCTAACCAAATTAGTCAAGCAATAGTAGAACCCATCATCAATAAGCTAACATATGCACAAATGAATTACAACCCACACACAATTGCACCCTATTATAGCATAACTCTAAGAGGAAGAACTAGCTACACATAAGAGTAATAAGCAAGATCTACCCAAAAATTTCCAATGAATAGATTTATGAAAGACCAAGTAAATGTTACTTCAAACTTTAAACTTCTACAAATCTATAATGGGAGTTTGCTAATCCTCCACTTGGAAGATACTCTAGTGTATTCTTCACTCAAAATTAATACAATAATTGTCCTTCAAGAATGGAGACTAAGAGCTGAAGCAAAGTTCTAAAATTGGAATTTGAATGAATAGCCAAAGAGATAGGATTTGAGTATCTTAAGTAAATTTTGGGATCGGCTGTACGTATTTACATCTTTTCCCCTGGGCTAAAGTCCCGCTAGGCCACGATCACGGAAGGGAGGGTCTTGTCCGCGTTTGCAGCAATCGTGACTGTGGATGAAGACATGCATCACAGTATGTTAACCTGTTTGACTGACCGCGATAGCGGTCCTCAAACCGTAATTGTGGTAACTGAGGTTATGTTCTGCACCAAGTCTTCAAACTGCACTTCTATCTTTCTTTTGATCTCTTTCAGCTCACATCCATATATTTTTATCTCATTACCTATGTGCCTGCAAAAATGTGGATATTAGTGCATTTAATCATAAATATGTCTTATTTATTTATTCAAAACATGGTAATGTGCATGAATGATGAGTAAGAATCAGAGATAAATTCACCACATATCAAGTAGGCATCATACTAGTCGTATATTAGGGTACGAGGTATATTTTGCCAAATTGTATAAAGCCTACGTCTTGTCTAGATATTTCTAACCAAGGTACGATTCAAAGAGTGCTTGTTGTATGTGAAGATACGAGTTAGTCCTTGTGTGTTCATATGTTGGTCAGTATTGGAGTCCAACTTGATGCCTAGGGTACGAATAGTGGGTAGAACTTGTATCTTAGGAAATGGCTTGGGAGGGGGTGGTCGTACCCTCCTGTGCACATGTTTTCAGCTTTTAAGTTAAGGGTAGCTGGATATTTCCCACACCAAAACCCTTAAGCCCCCACATTTTGTAACACTTTGTGGCCTGTCATAACTCACTTGGAAAGATCAAAACACTCTTAAAATCCTCTCTAAACTCTCTCTTGAAGATTGGTCTAGGGTCTTATAAGGTGTTCATCTAGAGGCTCAAGAGTCAAGTTCTTTCGGTGAATCTTTGTGAATAAGGCATGTTACTCCTCCCTCATTGTTAGTGTAACTAAAGACATATTTTATGAATGGTATTCATGGCATAATTGTGATATGACTTTGGGTTTTGAATTATATGTTGGGGGTTTTGGTTATTAATGGTTGATTTATGTTTTCCCATGTTTTTACTTAATGGTTTTCATATTATAATGGTTGTTTGAACATGTAGTTTCATGGTAATGGTCTATTGGTACTTTGTTTTTGTTTTGGAAACTATATGCCCTCAACATGTTTTGATTAAAATGCCTATGAGAATGTTTTTATTACATAGTTGAATTTCTATTGAAAACTTTGCATTTGCATAATGTGGAATGGAACCTAAACTGGTTTAGTTGGTTTTGAATGGGTGAAAATAGGGGTACAATGGAATCCCCAAATTGATTATTTCAGAATGGAAATTGGCAATAAACTTAACCCACTTGCATAATTGATTTTGGTTTATGCATTACTATTTGGTTTGGTTTGTTTCTTGAAACTAATGCATGGCATAAATGGTTAATTAGTTAAGGATGGTTTTGAAAACCTTATGGGGTATACGGGGATCACCCAAGTGATCTTATAATGAAAAACCTATAGGATACATGGGAATCCCCCCCAGTGATTTTAAAAAAATAGAGTCTGCGGGGTACACGGGAATCCCCTAAGTATTGGCTAATGACATTGCTTGCAAGCTATATTCGGTATGATGATACCACTAATTAACGCCTTAATAATTAACTCTTGTAATTGGTGGTTTGGTTGTATGTTTAATGGTTTTAATTGGACAATAATGGCGGGTTGTGATAGCTAGCCGTGAAGGTGTGAATCCGAAAGGTTGACACTGGAAACTCATGTTTGCTGATATGAGGATTGGTCTTGATGACCATGTACTTGTGGGGTACAATAAAATCCCCCCAAGTATATATGTGTACATATATATCATAGAGGGTGGAGGGTACAAGGGAATCCCTGGCAACCTATGGTATCTCCAGTTCGTGCGGCTACACGCATTGGGTTCGTTCAGGGGGTAAAACTGGACCCATGTAACCCGTGGGTGGTTCCAGAACGGTTAAGATATACAAACCCAGGCAAAGGTTTTCAATCCATGATAAACCCGATTCCCTTTCCCAGCATTGATTATATATTTATATGTATGGATGTGGATGCATACGGTTATTTACTCGGTTTTAAATATTCGCATTATTTTATCCTTATCCTGAGTGCATGCTAGCGTTCACCCACTAACCCATCTTCGGGCTCTATATCCCCATGCGATGTAGGAACTGGCCATACTACTCCTCTTGCTCATTGATTAGATTTGGGGACAACCGGTGTTGAATTGAAGTGGCGAGCTTCCACACTCCGAAAGACTCCATTTCATGTTATGAATTTCTTTACCTACTTTTGTCATTTCATAGACTTTGGTTTTTGGCTATGATCGGGGTGGTGTCCCGACTAGATATTCTTTGGTTTAGTTTGACGCTTCTTATGGACAACTGTGGACTTGGGTATGGGATGATTATTACATGGAATTGGGTTATCATGTTATTTTGATTGGTTATTGGATGGATTAACTTTGTTGGGTGGGTCTTGGATGTAGACCTATCCCAAAGTCATTATATTTTAAATTTCTCTATCTTATTATATGTTCAGAATTCATCTGACTCCAGATACATGTTGGTTGGGTGGATTGGGTATTGGTCCTAGTTGGACTTGAGATACCCATTACGACAAGGCCCTGGTTCGGGTCATGTCAGAAATGAACTAGAGCCTTCACAAAGAATTTACTTGGCTTTTTCATTCAACTCTAGTACCATTTTCTCAACTTTGGCATCCTTCATTATTTTTGGTTTGTTGGTTGGCAAATCACAAAGAATTCTTCAACATCAAGCTCACCATCAACCACATGGAGATATTTTTTCTTTATCAACCTCATTTTGAAGATTGGGCATATTCATAGTACTTGAAAGATCGACATCCTCACCCACTTCTTCTTTCTTTTCACTTTTCTTTCCAAATGCCACCATGGATTGATACAGGAGATGTATGTCCTCTCCCAATGTAGTCACCCGATCCAAGATAATTAGAAGCATTGCTTCAACACCATTGTATCGGGCACATTGTTTTTCCCTTATCACATCATGAGACCTATCAATCTCATAAGAAGATCTAGCATTTTTATTAGCATAACTAGGGGAGGGAGCATTTGGACAATCACTCCAATGTACATCTCAACTGCCACATAAATTTCAATGATACTCCCAATTAGATTGAGATGGTGCACACATCTCTTTTCGAAAGCATACTTACAATTTTGCCAAAAGTGGGGTCTAACATAAATAGAAAATGGATCCTCAAGATAAGATATGCAACCACCAAACTTATTTTCATTCCATGATGCCATAGTGACAAGTATACAAAAATAAAAATCTACCTAACACAAGAAACAAAAGAAAATCACAAACACATATTCACAAGTTTGAATCAAAGCAAGTAAGCTAAAATTCCAAACTAACTCAGTACGCCAAATTATTTCTGGCAACGAATGTCATTTTTGACAATGCTCAACTTACACGTTGATTTAAGTACAAGGCGGTCGTTGTCAATATAATACCCAATTTTGAGTCGGGGTCCAATCCATGAGGAATAATGTGTGATCGAGTAAGTTTGAAATGAAGTTACTTGCTAAATTTAAATCGAGGATACAAGTATTTGGGGGATTTTGAACGTTTTCAAGGATATAACAATTTTTGGGCTTCTAGAGTACTAACTCAAGGCTAAGAATAATTAGAGTGTAATCAATTAGGAACAGATCTTAGGATTATGCCATTCTGGGTGCGAATTTATGCATGAGTAATTGAGAATTTATTCAAATTTAGCTAAAGTCATGGGTAGACTAAATTTATAGGTATTAGTGTCAATCTTTCAATGAACTACTAAATTTCATTCGTGGGTTCTTTCGAACGTCTCATGAATGTGGCAAAACAACCTATCCAATACTTCAATTTGCACCCTTATTTCTAAGATAGCACTATCAAATGAGTTAACTCAAACAATACTCTTATTTCTAAGATGATGCCATCCCACAAGCTAACTCAAGTTATTATTTGCAAATACCCCTCACCCAATATCCCTCTTTCAAGGATACTATGGGATCCTAACCAATTGAGATTTTCACCCACAATTCTTAGTTTAAATATGGGGTAAAAGCAAAACCCACAACAAATAGCTAATTAGATAGATAAATAAACAAAACTCATGCACTAATCACCACCTAATCAAGCATAAACCCAAGAGGAAGAATTAGCTACTCATAAAGATAAAAAGTAAGTATATACCAAATTTTCACCAAATTAATCCATGAAAGATAAAGATAATGCAAATCCAAACTTTAAACTTCAATAAATCTTCAATGAAAATTGATAATCCTTCACTTAGGAATTACTCAAATGTCTTCTTAGCACAAGTGTAGTACAATAGTCTTCCCAAGGTGAAAAATTAATGATGGATAAAAAAATTAATGATGGATAAAAGATGGTGAAAATGAGATAAAACCCCTATTTAAGCCCCAATTCCAGATTTGTCAAATATTACAAAAATGCTAACTTGCTCTTGGTCTCTTTAAGCAAATTATAATTCTACCCTTAAAATTTTTCTGCCTCACCATGATCACCATCTCTTAGTCGCCTTCGCAACTCCCTCGATCGCAATAGTTGGCTTGTGATTTCCAAGGTTTGACTTGACCTCAGATCGCCATCGCGGCATGAGTACCTGAGGGTCGATTCTTAGGCCTGATTTCCAACATTTGACTCTTTTCTTTCACATTTGACCTCTTGTTGACTTGAATGACTTGTTCATCTTCCCTTTTCAACTTTTACCTACATAATTGAGCATTAAGTTAGAGATTAGCATCAAATCAACAGAAAATAGTGATAATGTAGGCTTAAAGGGTTCTAGTAAGTCGTCAATTTGATGACTTATCAACACTACAACTATCTCAAGAAGAAAGTACAATGCATACTTTACATTCCTTCTAGCCTATGTTTCAGAGACTCGGAGAAGGTGTTCAAGAGAAGACAGTCTATAGTACAACTCAACAATATCAAAGTGATAAATGAGCAGCAAGAAGCACATTAGGCCAACAAACACAATATCTAAATAATTAAAGCAAGTAAAGTCAATATCAAAAGCGCAAATTCTAGTTATTCCTCAGTAGTGTCTCCAAAGATGTCACGCCCCTTTTTTGTCAGAGGTCGAAGGATTTTTCCAATTAAAGTGATATTGAATAGGGATTAATTTTATTTACAGAGTTTCCACTTGACATTAAGTTGTAGTGTTCCAAGTCACCTTATTGAATCCCTAATAAAAAAATGACTCTTTATTGGTTTTCAAAAATAGAAGATCGGGTAAGAAATTTTGTTGATCCAGGAGAAGGTATAAGACACCCCTCGAGTCTCATAGTTCTAGCATGATCATTTTTATCAACTTGTGCTTATCTTAAACTATTTTAGATAAACTATGTTTATATGCCTTGCTTCACTCATTTTTAATATACTAATAATATTTGTATATACCTCTTGAATTAAGCCAATGAAAGTTAATTTTAGGATGATCTTTGTCAAGGTGTGACATTACATCCTCAAATTATTTTAAACGTCCAAGAAAGATGTGCACACCGCATTCTTAATCAAGACAAGATTTTATCGAATGTGCCTAAAACTTTCTAGCATTAAAGACATTGGTTCGTCTCTTGTAAACTCGAGACAATTTTGTCTTATTCCCTTTAGTCTCTTTCTTTTTTCTCATTTTGCAATGAGTCTTGAATTAACTCGCAACTCGCCTCGCTCTCTTACAAATGTAATAGGTTTCCCCTTCTCTTTTCCTTTATTATTTATGACGGATCTTAGATAAATCCACAATCCATCTTACTCCATCTCACACTACTTAATAAATATTAATTAGGTCTTAAAATCGCTTTAGGCCTAAGAAAAATATTATTTTAATAATGATAGGGTTGAACCAACATTTATCACGACAAACCTAAATAAGGTAGCAACATTTACAATACTATAACTTATCCACAGAAACATAAAAAATAGATAATTAAACAAATTCAAATGGCCATATAACAAATCTCTTATCTTGGTTTCAGTAAAACAGTAAATTAACTAACCGTTAAAATGAATTATTATAGTATCTACTGTCTACTTCGATGTCTACAAATTATTTGTGCATGATGAAGCTTCACTTATAGACAATCAGAAAGTTGTGAAGTGAACACTACTCCAATTCTAACAACTACAGAAATATACCATTTCTATTCTATTAAGCCCTTTTGCGTATGGATAACTAATATAAAAAAAAAAATTGATCACTGGACCTTATTCACTCCTTAAGAATCAAATAGATCTAAATATAAACACAACTAAACATATAAAAATAAATGTAATAATCGACAAGTGTTGTTCATTTTTCTTCTGTAGTTTTTTCAGTAAATGGTCTTTTCTTTCTAATTTTCATGTCAAACTAATTTAATTCTAACAACATTGAGCCACAAAAAAAATCACGTTAAATATATCCGAATTCAATTCCTAACATATTTATATTGCTATAGGTTTTATTTAAATCTGATATATGAACTACAATTAACCCACAATTACAGATTAAGTGTCAGTACCAATATTAATTTAATAAATTTTATCAACTTAAGGACAAATGATTTCACGTGAGCATGCAAAAATAATTATTTGTTATACTACTTTACTCTAAATTTAATTATATAAAACTTATTAACATACACATGCTGTAAATATTAGTAATAGGTTAAGCACATATGAAAATTAAACAACTTGATAACACGGGTGGATCTAGGGCCTGGGTGAGGGTTCTCGAGAACCCAATAATTTTTGTCTGGGTAAAATATTGATATAGAGAAATGTAATAAATATATAAGAATAATAAGTTGGGAACCCATAAACAAAGTGTATTGTCGGTCTAATGGAGTCTAGGGACTTGTTAAAGTTTTATTGACCACTTGGTTGCGGGTAATTCCCTTAGT
The DNA here is from genome assembly GCA_030864215.1 of Capsicum pubescens. NCBI lineage: Eukaryota > Viridiplantae > Streptophyta > Magnoliopsida > Solanales > Solanaceae > Capsicum > Capsicum pubescens. The sequence continues at coordinate 116,962,526 of CM061539.1, forward strand.
TACTCTTTCATTTTATTTTTATCTAACATGAGGAACCCACAAATTTTAAATCCTAATTAAGGTTTACCTCTTGTAAAAATAATTCACAACAAAATAAAGAAGAGCCACGAACTCGGAGTCATAAACCAAACCTCAAACTCTAATTTGTTGTCTTCTTTTTCTTTCTCTGGGTACATTTTTTGCGTTTTGTTTCTCTCAAATGTTGCTCTCTCATTTTCCTCTAGTCTTCTCTATTTTTTTTAAAAGAAAATTTCTACCCCTTTTGTCTTTTGCTTGCTTTTGTTTTCTTCCTTCCATTTTTTATAAATCTTGTTCTATTACGATCCATTTCTCAAGTCATGATAGCGCTTATCCTATCCCACCAGTAGGCTAGCCAAGTCATAGCCCGGAATAATAGGTAACGAGCTAAGAGACAGAAACTAGAAAAGATCGTGTATAATGATAGTTGTAGTAAAAATAAGTAAAAATCAGAAAAGAAACATATATAATATATCAAAATGAGAGAAGGAAAAAAGATGAAATATACAAACGAGTCCCTCCCAAGATCTGGTAAGGTCAGTACTAGAGTCACTACTAAAAGATAGCAAGAGTTCTAGACAGAACCTATAATATACACAACATATACAAGCAGTCTTGAGTACAAAAGACTAAACTGGAATAGATAGAGGAGGATCAGCCTTGGACGGAAGTAAGCTCACCCTAATCTGTATCAGTATTGAAAGGTAGGAACCACGTCAACACCAATTTCTAGAATTTGGATCTGCATCAGTAAAAAGATGCAAAAGTGTAGTATGAGTACCAAAGCAACGAATACTCAATAGGCATCATCGGCCGATTGAGCGCAAAACGAGAAAAGTATAACTAAAATGTCAGGGTGTAATCTAAGTCAACAGTAAATCATGATAGAAAGGTAAATAGCTACCAAGCTACGTAAATGCGAAAAAGAAATAAATATAAGCAATACGAAAAATAAATAATGCAGTAATAATAGAAAAATCAAACATAACCTAACTGGGTCCCCATAAGCCCGCTAGGCACATTGAAGAAGATAATTAACCTAACTGTACCCCCATAATCTCGTGGGACACACAAGAAGTAATTAAATAAACTAAACATAAATAATACAACACTGAGCCAATTCCAAGAAATCATAGTAGTCATCCAGATGTCCACCGGGCTTGAACCGACACCAATGGATAGTAACAAGAGGTCAGACGCCTGGCTCGAATTGATAGTGGTAGATAATAACAAGAGGTCATATGTCTGATTCAAACTGAAAATAGTGGGTAAAATGAGAGGCCACATATATGATATACAACAGAACTCATAATCAGATGTCGGACTCGAATCAGAACTCAGAGGAACCACAACTCCCAGAACAATGGTAATCAGTACCAGAAATTTCAAATCATCATAACCAGATGCTGGACTCGAATCAAAACTCATAGTAACCATACCCAATTGTAAAATTAAAATTCAAATCGTACCGGAACCAATGGCAAAGTGGTGCCAAAATCCACAATTAATGACAAAAATAAAATATGTGCTAAACTAAATCGAAACTAAAATATATGTAAATAACCATTCACATATCTTAATTAAAAAGGAGACGAATTCAAAGTTCCACAACTTAATTTCATGTTCTAAAGTGATAGATTTTATATTATACTAAAAGATAAGTTATTAAAATTTACTAGAATAGGGTCCCAATCGGATAAATAGGCATGATATATATATCGAATGGCACGCAAATTACAGGTACTTGTCCAAAACTAGCATAATAGTAAACAATTACAATAAATAAGCTTAATCTAAAGATAGGGTGATCTTAGCCTACATAAACGCTAAAGCTAAAATGTCTCTCCGTGAAACCTTCAGATAATGTCCCACTAAAACCCGAATTAAATAAATGTAGCAGTATCTTAAAATTTACATCGTAATGCAATCAAACATGAATGAAAATTCATTAATTGCAATTTATTAAGAAAGGTCACAGAAACAGAATGTTAACACTTTAAAGAAGAATGAATTTTTTTACCTTTATAAGAAATTTCATAATTCTTAAAAGATATGTTTGAATAGAATTTACTATATATAATAAGAGGCAGTTGAGCAGCTGATGCAGGAATGAGATCGACATGCCTGCTTCAGCTGCTTCAACTATAATTTTACTATATCATCCCTAATTAATTATTATAAGTTATTTATGTATTAGAAAATTAATAATATTTAATGAAAAAATTAAATAGACATTTATGACATATCTACTTTAGTTGCTTCAACCGTAATTTTATTATATCACTCCTAATTAATTATTGTGTTCCTAATTAAATATTCTAAGTCATTTGCGTATTACAAAATTAATAATATTTAATTAAAAAAAGGTAAAATAGACATTTATGACTGTCTCAGCCGCTTCAATCTTAATTTTACAATATTAGCAAAGAATGCACGAGGTCGACATGCCTGTTTCAACTGCTTCAACTGTAATTTTACTATATCATCTTTAATTAATTATTATAAGTCATTTATGTATTAAAAAATTAATAATATTTAATAAAAAAATTAAAATAGACATGTATGACATGTCTGCTTCAGTTGCTTCAATCGTAATTTTATTATATCATCCCTAATTAATTATTATATCTATATTAAATATTATAAGTTATTTACATAGTAAAAAATTAATAATATTTAATTTAAAAAAGTAAAATAGATATTTATGACTGTTTCAGTTGCTTTAATTGTAATTTTACTGTACCATCATTAATTAATTATCATACATGTAATAGTAATTTTGCTATATCGCTTGTAATTAGTTATTACAAGTCACTTAAGACATGTATGCTTCATTGCTTTCATCGTGATTTTACTATATTACTCCTAATTAATTATTATGATCGTCTGAGCATTGAAAAATTGATAATATTTCATAAAAAAGATAAAAGAGACAAAAAAATGATATGTAAACTTAAAAAATTTGATTGACTATCGAAATTATATTAGTACACATAAATTGGGATGGGACAGAGCGAGACATAAAATAACATAAATATATTTGAAAATAAAATTAAAAGTATTATCAATCACAATAATTAAGAACTTAATATAAAAGTATATCTGTGAAAAATAATTGATTGACTATCGAAATTTTATTTGTGCCACATAAATTGAGACAGGGAGAATATTCATATATTATTATAAGATAATGTAAAAGACATCATAAATCACATAATTACAGCTTAAGAAATTTAAGAAATATAAAATATTTGGCTGAGTTCAAAATTATACCAGCATCATTTAAATTGAAACAAGAAAAAAAATATTATAAATCACAATAATTAAAATATAAATTATTTTAATAATTTAAATTAAAACTAAAAAAAATATATATTGGGTCCGTGCTGGCACGAGATCAATATCTAGTTGTAATTATATAAGAAAGTTTGCATTTCTTAACACCTATGATTGTAATGACTTGGAATTATATTTCTAACATAATGACACCACTTAATTTGGTGTCCTTGTGCATAGATTCCACGTGCAGGGGTGTGGCAACGCCACCCCCTTGCTCTTCGTTATAGTCACACTCGAATATTGTATAGGTTCATGATAAAAAAAAATACAATATTTTGAATATGTCATAATTAATAGAAAATTATTTCTAATAAAACCTCTATTATATAATAATAATAATATTTTAACATATTTAGATTTACTATCTCCGCTAAAATATTAATAGACTTTAAAAGCTATTATAAAGAACATAAATATATCATAACTTAAATAAGTCTATTACAATCAAAAATATTTTATAATGATAATAAATTATATTTATACCAAATGCTAGTTTAAATTAAATATTCCACAATATATTTGGTATTACTTAAATTCTCAAACGAACCACCCAAAAATCGAACTATCAGTCCAGTAAGTCATAAATAACTTGGGTAGTAATAGAAAAGATCTAGACACTGAGAATGTATAAGGATAAGAAAAATGACAGTGAGGGTCATTACAACATCCACTACTAAAAGAACTTTCATCTGCAAAAGTAAAAGATACGAAAATACCTTAAGGCTCAAATAGGTAGGGATACTGGTCACGCATATCACGCTCAGTCTCCCAAGTAGCCTCCTCAACTGGATGATGATGTCACTAAACCATAACTACTAAAATGTCACTGGAGCACAACTATCTGACATTTCTGGCCAAAATGGATGTGGATTCCTCTACAAACTCTAACCTCTCATCCAATTGAATCGGGTCCCGCTGAAGCATGTGCGACTCATCTGAATATCCTGTCGTAACATGAATACATGGAACACCGGGTGAATGTCTGAGAAGGCAGGAGGAAATGCCAACCATAAGTTATATCCCCAATCGTCTATAAAATCTCAAGGGGTCTAATATACCTAGGGCTAATCTTGCCCCTCCTCTCAAACCTCATCACACCCTTTATGGAAGATACTCAAATGAAGACCCAATCACCAACTCTAAACCTTAATGGGAGACATACGTGGTTAACATAACTCCTCTGTCTACTCTAGGCTGCTCAAAGCCTGTCCTGAACCACTTAAACTCGATCCAACAACTTACGAAGCAAATTTGTGCCGCGAGGCCTAGCCTTAGAAGTCTTGAACCAACCAATAGAAGATCGACATGATCTACCATACAATGCCTCAAATGGCGCCATCTAAATACTTAAGTGAAAGATATTATCATATGCAAACTCTGCCAAAGGTAGAAACTGGTTCCACTGACCCCAAAATCCAACACAGAGTATGTGTTTTAAGACATGATAGTCTATTCTGACTACCCATTAGTCTGGGATTGAAATGCGGGTGATAAGATCAACCTGGGTTCCCAACTGCTCCAGAAACATCCTCTGAAAGATAGAAGTAAATTGCAAGCCTCGTTCTGAAATAATGGATCTTGGGACCCATGTAGGTGAACCACATCCTAAATGTAAACATGGGCTAACCTCTCGGCACTGTAGGAACTCGAATGGGGATAAAATATATAGACTTGGTTAATTAATCCACGATGACCCAAATACCATCGAAACTATGGGAAGTGCAAGGCAATCCACCTATAAAATCCATAGTAACTCACTCCCACTTCCAATCCAGAATGGGTAGCTGCTGAAGAAATCCACCAGGTCTCTGATGCTCGGCCTTTACCTGTTGACAACAAAGGCATCGAGTCACATACCCCTACTATATCTCTCTGAATACCACTTCACTAACAATGCTGGCTTAAATTCCTATACATTTTAGCTATCCCAGGGTAAATAGTGTATCTACAACTATAAGCCTTGTGAAGAATCAACTAAATTAAATATCCAACCCTTAGAACATAAATACGACCATCAAACCTCAGGACACCCTCAGAATATAGGGTAGCTCGCTGAGACTCACCTCTTAACATTTTCTCTCGAATGCTTCAAAGTCTGCTATCCTCAAACCGATGACCTCGAATATGCTCCAACAAACTAGATCTGGCCTCAACACTATAAATAATCGTTTAAGGGTAAAAAATATCCAAATGAACCACCATGTTAGATAAGGACTGGATATCCAAAACCAACAACTGCTGGGAAATTGAAATAAAATCTAAGCTACTCATGCTCACTGACTTCAGGCTCAAGGCGTCTGCTACCACATTTTCCTTGACAAGATGGTAGATAATAGAGATATCATAGTCCTTCAACAACTCAATCCATTTATGCTGCCTTGTATTAAGCTCCTTCTAAGTCATAATATACTGAAGACTATGGTGGCTAGTAAAGATCTCACATTGAACCCCATACAAATAATGCCTCTAAATCCTAAGCATAAACACTATCGCTTCCAACTCCAAGTCATGATTGGGGTAGTTGTGCTCATGCGCCTTTAGCTGCCTTGATACATATGTTATGACATATCCCCACTGCATTATAACATACCCCGTACTAATACTAAAAGCATCACAATAGATAGTAAAACCCTTCCCCTCAACAAGAAGAGTCAGAACATGAGCTGAAGTAAGAAAATCTTTGAGCTTCAGAAAGCTCTCTTCATAACACATAGAACATTGAATTGGAAACTCCTTCCTGGTCAATCTTATCATAGGGGCTACAATAGAATAAAAACACTCAATAAACCTCCTATAATAACCTGCTAACCCAACAAAACTACAAACCTCGGTAGGTGATGTAAGCCTATCCCAACTATGAATAGCCTCAATCTTTGTTGGGTTTACTAAAGTACCACCCTGGGACACCCGTGCCCTAAAAAAGCTATAAACTTCAGCTAGAACTCATACTTTGAGAACTTGGCATAAAGCTGATGATCTCTCAAAGTGTAAAATACAGTCCTCAAATGCTATTTATGTTCCTCCATACTCCTCAAATATAAAAGAATGTCATAAATAAACACTATCATAAAGTATTCCAAATACAGCCTGCACGCATTTATCAAATCCATAAAAGCTACTGGAGCATAGATCAACCCACAAAACATCATCAGGAACTCATAATAACCATAACGAGTCCTTAAGGCTGTATTAGGGATGTCTGCAACCCTAAATCTTAACTGAAACATCCTGGGTTTTGATGCTTAGAAAATTTCCTGGAATTCCTATTCTTCGTACCCAATACGACTCATGGGTACAAGTCGTATGTTGGGGTACGAGTGGTATGGTCCTATCGTATGCTAACTAGTGTTAGTTGGTGGGATGGTTTTGGTCACTAGAATGGTTACGACTAAGGGGTATGAGTCATAGGTCTTGGTACGAGTCATATTAGGGACTCATATGGTGGGCAGTATTTGATCCTTCTGGTATTTCATTCTTCTAGGGATATGGGTCATGGGTACAGATCTTATGTTGTGGTCACAACTTGGTTGGATGAGTCGTATACTGGACAATGTCTGATCCAAAAGGGTGAGGCTTGAGTATGAGTAGTTGATCCAACCGTATAGGAGGGTACGACTCGTATGGGTCAGCCGTATCCCTATGACGGGATTTTGTGCAACTTAAGTAGAGGTATTATGGATATTTTACTACTTACCCTAATTAGGACCCACGACTTCTAATACACTTAGGAGACTATTTATCCTATTATTCTATTCATGAACCCTTAGAAACTATTCCAGAACACTTCATAATTCTCTTAAGAGCTTTTGGGGCAAGAGAGCTAGGGTTTCCACTAAAGGATTGCTTTGGAGCTTGTGCTGGTGATTTTTTTCCATCAATTCTTTGGTATAAGGCATGATTTTATTCCCTCATTATAATTTTAACTAAAGGCATGGTTTATATGTAACTCCCCGAGTCTGTTCTCTAAATGCTACACAGTGCTCATAATCCTGAAGGACCACAAGCTAACCCATGACTGGTACCTACTGCAGTAACTGAATAATCTCACTATAAAGTATGAGAAAATTAGGTTGAAACTACACATAAGGTCCAATACTATAAATAAATACTGTATACTCAAATCTGAATACGATATAACAATACCAAAACTGAAATATCCATCTAAAAAATACTCTAGTCTGTAAAGCCTCTACTGTTTGAATCATGGAGTTGAGGGGAAAAGTCCCTAACTAAATCCAACTACTGAAAACTGTACTGGTAAACTGAACTACTGAAGAAAATAATCATGTCCTCAAACTATGAGAACTCACCACTAACTCTGAATGCTGAAGAACTGAACTGCTAAGGGTTCTTGGAAGCTCGTGCGTCTGAACTTATGATATAAGACATCATAGCACAAAAGAAAGGTATGCGTCAGTACTTTGAATGTACTGGTATGCTAAGTGAGGTACGCTGAGATGCATGGGTTCATATGCATGAATAATACTGACTGAAAGACATGAATATAACTAAATGAGAGTACATGCATGAGTACGTAAACTGTAACTGAGATCATGATAACACTGGATACTGAGTTCTGAATACTGATTAACTGATATCTAAGATTACTGATACTGTATTATTAATAACTAAATGACTGTATCTGACAGTCTAGATTTTATAGAACTATGCTGAGTTTCATACTAAGCTGAGTGACTGTGTCTGAAAGTTCTGAATTTGTAGAACTAAACTGAGTTGTATACTGAGACTGAATCTGAAACTAACACTGTGGGAGGTAATCATCTAATCAACTTGCCCCTTTATGAATAGATTGGGGTCCAATCTATAACTCCAGTTGGAAGGGTATCAGTACCGTGCCACGGGTAAAGACAACTGGTTATGGGGTCAGTCCTAGTCTAACGGGTGACCCCTGAGATCAGTCCTAAACTAGCGGGTGATCCTTAAGTATATCTTTCCTATCTAACGGCTAACATCTCATAACCTATGCTGGCTATGTAGTTCTGGAACTTAGGGATTGCTTCTAGGGATCTCAGTCCTATCTAACGGGTGAGCCCCCATCCCTAGGCTCGCTCGGTGCTGAATCCTACTCTCAACTGAATAGACACTAAGCTGGTTCCTAGTTCATACTAGGCTTGACTAAACTGTTACTAATTATTCTATCTAACTGAACTAAACTTAGTTCACTGAGTTTCGTTAGCTAATGGAATACTACTGGATTCTATTAATTGACTGAATACTATTGAGTTCTGTTAGCTGACCGAGTTTACTGAGGTCGGAATTGAATACTGAACCAGACTGGACTGATTCTGAGTTTTCTGAGTACTGAAGTGGTTACTGACTAAATTCTGAATTGAATACTACTGGGTTCTGAGCTGAATACTGAATTGAGACTGATTACTGAGTACTACTAAATTTTTTGAGTTTTGTAACTGACTAAGAGTACTACTGATCATGACATGACTGAGACTACTCTGTAACTGACACTGTCTCCAGGTAAACAACTACATTGTCGGAAATTAAATACCCCCAGGACTCAATAGAATGAAAAGTAGAGCATAACATAGTCGTAAAAGTTATAACAATGTATTCTAGTCCATAGTTCATTCATAGTAACATTTACTCAAACACTTGTAATGCATTAACTTGTACATGAACGGGGAATGCATGTTAGCATGATATAATTTCATTATTCAACTCACATGAACAATTCATTAAACACTTGGAGGGCATAGTATATGTACATAACACTAGACAACAGGAGAGCATCACAATTTCAACACCAAATTCACAATCTCAAAGATTTAGAATGAATTCACATAACACTACACATATAATAAATGATTTCACATGGATTTTGCAATTAATCATGGATTAGAAAATAATAATCATGAACATAATCACATCAAATCATGAAATTCATTAAACCCTTTAACTTATATTTTCAAAAAGGTTTCTTGAACTCCAAGGGTGGAAGAAAACCCTTGGATGAACACTTAACATACCTTAATGCTTTAATTCTTGAAGGTTGATGGAGTGTTTATGAGGATTGATCTTGAAATTGATGTCGTAAGGTTTTGTTCTTGAGAGAAATTTAAGAGAGAATGAATTTTTTTCCTAGGAATGACTTAATTTCATGATTTTGGGGATGAATAGGGATTGAAAAAATGACCCAAATACCCCTATGGATGCGGTTTTTAAAGACTAAAAACTGAATTATCGATGCACAGACCGATGCGCTGCGTCATTAGCATCGATGCGATGGCCAACGCGTTGCGTCAGTTTACTAGAATTTACCACTGAGAGCCAACAAAAATATTAATCGATGCGATGGACATTGCGCCACATCGAGATTATGTTGATACACTATTTTGGGTTTTCAGACATGTGTCAAACGAGGGCCGAAAAATCCAAAACTCATCCGGGAACACCTACTGACATCCCTGATCATGATTCAACCTAAAGATCGATGCTTTAAGGTCATAAGAGTCGTGAAATAGAGTTTTCAACTTACAAAGGCCAAATAATACTAAGTCAGAATACTTAGCTAGAATGTTTTAGGTCTCGGATCCCTTAGCAAGCTTAAAAGGCTAAGTTGAGCTTAGGATTTTGTGGGGTCTTACAATATCTCCCCGTTGGGAATATTCATCCTTGAATAAGACTGATTAAACTGAGAATACTGATAGACTGGACTTAGGGACTAAACATGCACAACTGAAGCATGATTTCATGACTGAAATTATTGATATACTGAATTATCATACTGAACATGCATATTTGATGCATGAGTACATAGCTGAACATGATTCATGAATGCATGACTGGGATTACTGATAAGCTGGGCTTATATACTGGACATGCATGTCTTATGCATGAGTACATGACTGAACTGATTTGTGAATGCATGACTGAATATGCAACGGTAATAGTTTCTAAGTTTATAACTGTAATTGAACATGGACTAAGACAATCTAAGGAAGACTGTTACCTTAAGCTGAGAATACTGATGAACCTCAGATCATTTACTAAACATGTATTAACGGGAACATGAGAACATAACTGAGACTAAAATGGGATACATGAACTGAATATCATAAACTAAACTGAGACCCTTAATACATGGCTTACGACTGAGATTAGAACTTGAGGGTCCACCTATTAGTACCCACTACTCCAATCTAGATTCGTTATGTAAAGGGAAGATGGAAGGTTTAGGTCATGAAAACTTGAGGGATTATAGTGCATCTCCCCCTTGGGACATTATGTCCCCTGAAGAATGCTGACTTGGCTGAGATACTGAGGAAAAACTGAGATGATGCATAGGGCACCTACGAACTGAATTGTGACGGCATATCGGGGATCTGAAACTAAGGCATGACACCTGAACTGAGCTGAACTCGCAACCAAATAGTTGCTCGACCTTTGAATAGTTACATTCATGAGACTTTGGATAGTGTGAATAAATAGGAAGATGGAAAACCAACCCACATGAACATTATCCACTTAACTACTAAATTGAATTACTGGCTTTGCGTACTAACTTATGCTAAAAGCTTATATTCAACTGGAGCCTTCCTTTGACACTCTTTCTATAGAGTTCTAGTGGCTTTAGGGAGCAAAGAGTCTTGGCATGGCTGAATAAAATAGCTGAAAAAGAAAATCACAGCCTAGCTAAAATTTTGTAATGTGAGTCGAGGCCTACAAAACATCATCTAAGATAAAGTGACTAAGCCTTATACACTGCAACTATAAATTTTTAAGCTTGGACATATCCCTTGAATACTCTCTCAACTATACTCTCCATAACAGCACATCACCTGAGACTACTGAAAATATTCACATGGATGCTGAGCACGAGTGCATAAACATACTAATTTATCTGATTATCTGAATGTCTGATAGCTGAATACTGAGCATGTAAGACTGAACTATACTTAGTCTAAATAACGGGACTGAAACTGTAGATTATTATGCCTATGAGGCTAGGACTGACTGAGTAACACGAGATAACTAAGCATGAATTCATAAAGACTGTATTATCTGAGAATACAAGACCAAGCGTATAACATGCTTCTGAAATAGTCTGTAAACTGAGGTACTAAAATACTGATAACTGAATAACTAATAATTGTTCACTATGGTCAAGCAAACCTAAAACTGAACAGAGTTTTTGATCTGATTACTGGACTGGGATTGGGACTGTAACTAAGACAATAACTGAGACTGTAATTGAAACTATAATTGGGACTGAACATACTGCAAGTCATAAGTACAGAAGTCATGAGCTGAATGACCTGAGTTTGGAGTTTCTATATTCATGGAACATGATTCGTAACACTGAGTAAACTGGAACTCCTTATACTAAGAACTGTAAGCGTACATGATTTTCGTTAATGTACACGACTATGATATATGATCATAGAGCTAACATGTAATGCATGAGTAGACATCATGATAACTGGAGTACAAAACTCTGTACTGAGGTACAGATGGGTTGGGCATCATCCCCTCCCACTGCTTGTCTATAGCTACTGACATTACTAGTAGAATCTGAAGGCCTGACTTTCTGAGGCATCATAATCGGACAGTTTCTATATACCTACTGGCTATGATAGACTAACCCACTGGGGTGGATACTGGGAAAATTCCTGTTAATATTTGGTCTGACTTTAAAGTTGACTGTTATTCAAAGAGTTACAAAGAAAAAAAAGCTATTGGATTTGAAGAGGCATAAACATGTAAATGGGATATATGTAACATACCAGCGACCGTATTAGGAGAGATTTCCTAATATTGTCTGGACTGAAGTGTATAAAGCCTGTTTGGGCGTTACCCACTGGCGGCACTAGAAGTGGCGCCCTGCCGATTCGGGTGATCGGACTGAACTGAAGGATGGTTGGACTGACCCTATTGGCACAAATATTTTCCCCTCTAGGCCATTAATCTACACTCCCGCATCCTATGGATTGAATTTTCACATCCAAAACATACATCACTGCCATCTTTACACGCACCTAGGTGATGTCTATTGCATTCTCCGTAAAGTGGCTAGGTAAGACCCCGTCTCACACTACCCTGGGTTTTGGATCCCCCGACGGCCAATCCTGAACTTTGTTACTGGTGCACTAGCTGAAGATGGATCTGGGACTAAAAACTTCTAACTAAACTGAGGATGGTTATCCCTCTCTGAACCTGGCTGAGCAAAACTAAAGCTACCCATTCTGGCTCTCTTATTCTCTCTCTCTCCTTTTTTTAAGATTCTTCTCCTCAATCAGTTGAGCATGGACCATAAGCCTAGATATGTCCATCTTCTTAATCAACATTGTAGTCCTACACTTCTTGACCATACTTTTTGATACCCCAGATACGAACTTGCTCATTATGGACCTATTATGTGCTACTACATGGAAAGCATACCTGGCTAACTGAGTAAATTTGAGGAAATACTCTTTCACACTCATACTTCTTTGCCCGAGATTGATGAACTCTAACACTTTGGCTTCTTTCAGCTCTAAGGTAAAGAATCTTTCTAAAAAAAGTGGTAGCAAACTCTTCCCACTCTATGGTTTCTGCATTTGTATCCTATCTACCTTCCACTTCTTAAACCACATATGGGCTACATCATTTAGCTGATAGGCAGCTAACTCAGCACTCTCATTAGAAGTCACTCCCTAATATCTATGACTTTCTGAACCTGGTCGATGAACTCATATGGATCCTTTTCTGACTTAGATCTGTGAAGGAAAGAGGGTTCATTCGGGTGAAGTTCCAAATCCTGGCTGTAGCAGTATTGGCCACTGGGTTGGCCTGAACAGCAGCTGGTCATTTGTTCTGAGCTGCTACAGAATTGGCTAGAGTAGTAAATACGGCCTTGAATTCCGCATGGGAGACATGCTCGTCTAGAGGATATGCTTGGATGGGCTGGGGGGCTGGTTGATTTCCTGTTCTTCTTCTGTTCTTCTTGGGGGAATGTTCTATAAACGGAAGAAAGAAAAGGATTGGATTAGACTGAGGGTTTAACTGAGCTCACGCTCACTCGTACGAGAGGAATACTGAAAGAAGGGAAACTTTTCCTAAAATATCTCATAGTCTCCTATCCATAAGTGTGGCACACAACACACCCATGCACAAGACTCTACTAGATTCGACTTTCAGACTTACTAGGACTCTATTGAACCTTAAGCTCTAATACCAAGTTTGTAACGCCCTGAGTCTATACACAGAATGCTACACAGTGCTTATAATCCCGAAGGACCATAAGTTAACCCATAACTGGCACCTGCTACAGTAACTGAATAATATCACCATAAAGTATGCAAAAATTAGGAGAAAACTGGCCATAAGATCCAATATTGTAAATAAATACTATATACTAAAATCTGAATATGGTATAACAATACCAAAACTAAAATATCTTCCTAAAAAATACTCTAGTCTAAAAAAACTCTACTGTCTGAAATATGGATTTGATGGGACAACTCCCCAACTAACTCCAACTACTAAAAACTGTACTGGTAAACTAAAATAATAAAGAAAATAATCATGTCCTCAAACTATGAGGACTCACCACTAACTCTGACTACTGAAGATTTGAATTGCTAAGGGTGCTCAAAATCCCGTGCATCTGAACCTATGATATAAGACATCATAGCGCAAAAGAAAGGTATGCGTCAGTACTTTAAATGTACTGGTATGCTAAGTGAGGTAGGCTGAGATGCATGGGTTCATATGCATGAATAATACTAACTGAAATACAAGAATATAACTGAACAAGTGTACTTGCATGAGTATGTAAACTGTAACTGAGATCATGATAACACTGGATACAGAGTTCTGAATACTGATTAACTGATATCTGAGTTTACTAATATTATATTACTGATTACTAAATGATTGTACCTAACAGACTTGATTCTGTGAAACTATGCTGAGTTTCGTACTAAGATGAGTGACTGTGTCTGATAGTCCTAAATTTGTAGAATTGAACTAAGTTCTATACTAAGACTGAATCTGAAACTGAGACTGTGAGAGGTAATCATCTAACCGACATGCCCCTTTCTGAATAGATTGGGGTCCAATCTGTAACCCCAGTTAGAAGGGTGTTTGTACCATGCCACAAGTAAATACAACTATTTGTGGGGTCAGTCCTAGTCTAATGGGTGACCCCAGAGATCAGTCCTAAACTAGTAGGTGATCCCTGAGTATGTCAGTCCTATCTAATGGGTGACAACTTATAACCTACGTTGGCTACATAGTTCTAGAACTTAGGTATTGATTCTAGGGATCTCAGTCCTATCTAACGCGTGAGCCCCCGTCCCTAGGCTCGCTCGATGCTGAATCCTACTCCCAACTGAATAGACACTAAACTGATTCCTAGTTCATACTAGGCATGACTGAACAGTTACTAATTATACTGTCTAACTGAACTGAACTGAGTTCACTGAGTTTCGTTGACTGACGAAATACTACTGGATTTTATTAATTGAATGAATACTATTGAGATCTGTTAGCTGATCGAGTTTACTATGGTTGAAACTGAATACTGAATCGGACTGGACTGATTCTAAGTTCTCTATGTACTGATCTGGTTACTGTTGAATTATAAACTAAATACTACTGGGTTCTAAACTGAACACTGAACTGAGACTGATTACTCAGTACTATTGAATTTCCTGAGTTTATGGCCTATGGTTTGGTTGGTATGGTTGGATTGTTGATTTATGGTTGGATGGTTAATTTATGACCTTGTTTATGGCCTATAGTTTGGTTGGTATGGTTGGATGGTTGATTTGGTATGGTTGGACCCGATTGGGTCGGTCATGGTTGTGACCCTATCCTAGAGTCTTCATGAGAGAATTTATGTTATATTATTATATGCTTGAGTTTCAGCCCATCTAAGGCTGGATATAGGTGGTCGATTTGGGTATAAGGGGGTGATATCCAATCCTGGTTGGACTTGGGATGCCCATCATGACAAGGCCCGGGGTTGGGTTAGGTCATTAACTGATGGTAGATAGACCTCAATCTATCTTAGAAAACACTACTGCACCCTGAAGCTAGTCAAACAAATCATCGATACAAGTCATAGGACACTTATTCTTCATGGTTACCTTGTTCAACTGCCTGTAGTTGATACACATACACATAGATCCATCCCTCTTCCTCAAAAATTGAATTATAGCACCCCATGGGGATACATTCGATTTGATAAAACCCTTACCCATAAGATCCTAATATTGACTATTCAGCTTTTTAATCTCAGTAAAAGCCATACGATAAGGATCCATAGAAATAGATTAGGAGCCTAGATGGAGGTTAATAATAAACTATATATCACGCTCAGGAGAAAGGACAGGTAGGTCAGTCAGAAATACATAATAAATCTCACAAATAATTGCGATGGAGTCAAGTAATGGACTCTCAGCATTAATATCCCAAACATATGCAAGAAATGACTCACAATCCCCTCGATATCAGTCTTTTAGCCTGAATGTAAAAAATAATCCCCATTGTTGAGTGGAGAACCCTACCGTATATCTGGGGTTGTGCTATGCATGGCCAAGGTAATGGTCTGAGCGAAAAAATTCAAGACCACATGGTAAGGAGATAGACAATCCATGCATAGAACTACATCAAGATCTATAATATCTAAGACAGAGATTAATTCGAGTATCAAACTCTTGTACAGTCCCCAAACAAGATCTATATAACCGATCCACTACTAAAGAATCACTCACCGGGGTATCTATACGCAATGGTGCGAATAAAGACTCCAAACATAAACCTAGTTTCTATGTAAAATAAGCAGAAACATATGAAAATGTGGAACTGGGATCAAACAAAGAAGAAGCTGGTCGATATCATACAAAAATCATACCTATGATCACAACATCTAAAGCCTAAACCTCTAATCTACCTGGTCCAGAATACAAATGACCTTGTCACCGACTGGACTGGGTATCTATCCGACCACTTATCCTACCTCCCTACGGACCACTTCCAGAACCTTAGGGACCACTCCCATGACCTTATACACCAACCCTACCTAGCGTGGCACTATTCTGATTGATTGTGTAGTCTGAATAGAGGATTCAATCATCATATACTAGGGAAACCCACGGGCGAAGTGACCAACAACCTCGCAGTCATAAATGCCTCAGTCATCCTGCTCTGTCTAGAAGGTCCGAAAAATCTGAAATTACCACCTTGACTCAATGATCCTGACTAAATACCCCTTTGTGGTTGCCCAGTACTCTGACCACTATAACTGAGCTGACCCCTTTTTAATATCTGTAGTGATGCCTGAACTAGCTAACTAGTCTTACCCTAATACTGATAAGGCTGTTGTTAGGAGTACCTACCATGAAACCCTCGACCTGTGAATTGTGAATTGATGTTACTTTTACTGAAACTACCCTATTAATGAGGTCTCTTATCTCTTTAGGCCTTATGATCCATATCTTTTATAGAATAAATATGCTCAACTATCTTAGAAAAAGACTTCCCTAAAGTCATCAAACTCTGTGTAGCCCTACGAAGAGATAATATCAATCCCCTTACAAAGAATCGAATCCGCTCATGCTCCATTAGTAGAATCATAGTGGCATTTTTAGATAACTCATGGAATCTCGCCTCATACTCAACCAAAGACATAAAAACCTATCTCAAATAAAAAAAGGCACTAGTTCAAATGGGGTTGTCTGTTCCTTTGCTAACGCTCCTGCTTATAAGGCATGATGTAATACCCTGCATTTTCGATCTAGAAATTGAACTGTCATTCCTATGTGTATAAACTCTAATCCCATGATTTATATTTAAATTCATGTGTCATGATCATTATCCTTATGTTTGAAGTGCTTTCAAGGTGAAACATGTTCATAGGAATCACTTAGAGCGAAGTTGAGCTAAGAGCTTTTGATTCGGCTAAATCTTAGTATTCTATTCTACAAGGGTCTACTTTGAACATGTATAAGTTTCAATACACATAGAATTTTGCAGCTCAAGACCCACAAATTGTAGATAATTGAGTTAGATTTCCAACAATACCAATTTTGCCTAAATCTGATACCCGAGTAAAACGATATGGCATTTTTTGGAGAGACAATAAGCTGACGCAATTGGGATGCGACGTGCTGGTCTCTCGATACGATAAGCTACATGGTACGTTTCTACCCCTAATGCAATATCCAATGCAATATAAAGCTATTTCAAATGTTGCTTCAGTTCCTAAAGGGTCTAACGTCACTTTGGTCAATTCTCCTCACCCAAAAACATCCATAACACATAATTTCTGCCCCCAAAAGCATTAGATACATTATTATTCATCCTTTTTTCTCCAATAAAACCCTATCCCTCCTCAAGAATACCATGAACTTCATTTAATTTTCTTCAAGAAAAGTAAGAACCCAAGCTACCTAATTCAAGAACTTCAAGAAGAAGTTTCAAGAATGCCACTAGAGATTCAAAGTTCAAGATTTTACATCGAATTAATCAAATAAGGTATGTGGGGTTATGAAGAAGGATACTCCTTTCATCCTTGTGCCCAAAACTAGTTTTTAAAGTTGAATTTACATGATTTTTAATTTAGGGTTCATACCCAATTGTCATTATTTGATGTTTATGAAGTTACAAGTGATTTGATGTTGAATTGCATCTCTATTTTCACATGTCCGTATGTTTGGCTTGGTTTTACATATATTGAGAGTTGAATTTCATTGTCTTGACTAAAATTGTTAAAGAAATTTTAAGATTTTGCATTAACCTTGTGATGATTTGACATGAGTTAAAGTATGGGTTTTAAAACCTAAGTTGAGTATTGATATTTTAAGAAGTCTTTGCTTTAAAGCACCCTATGACTAGATTATATTCAAATTTTAAGAAAAGATTTGATCTTTTGATTCTCAACTAAGATACGAAATCCACACAGTTAGTTTTGATTACAGTTTTAAACAGACAAATGCATAACTGGTTTTCATTATATACCCTTATGCTAGTTTAAAGTGGATTTCCTACAGAATGAGCATACAGATTAAAGGAAGTAGTATTTAGCACCGAGTTAGGTATGTGTCCTAGATCACATGCCCCAAAACTACGAGCCAACGTAGGTACAGATTTAGATTATTCCCATTTATATGGATGCAGATAGAGATTGTAATCACTCAACTCAGATTATACTCCTTGACAAGAGTATGACACCTCCCCCCAACATGAGATTTTCCCCTTAGGGGAACTAGACGTTGGACACTATGACAGCTCACATAGTGTATGTCGGATAGAAGAACCTCCCTAATTACTAAGTCTTAAAACAGAATAACAGAACAACTTTTAGAAACTAAGTGTAAAGGCTCACAAATTTATTCAGATGTTATTTTACATAAGACATTAGCTGTGAGATTTTAGCTTTCAGTTTACAGATATAAAGGTGAGTCCTTTTTACACTTAACCTGCATGATTTAAAAATAAACTTAAGTTTAGTTATATTTATTCCACTAGTAGAAAGAGTAAAAGTACAACTTTTAGAACTAAATATTATGGCTCACAAGATTTATACAATATGTTTTATTATTCATGATTTACGATTTTCAACTTTCAGCTATTCAAGCCAATGTGAGTCATTTACACTTAGCTTGCATTCTTTACAAGCTATATGACATTGAGATATTATTTTTACTCATGCATTCACCCCCATATGCTCAGTATATTCCAAAAGTAATGATTCACATATATGTCTATGTGCTATATTGTTTAATAATGTAGGTACAAGTTGTAGCGTGCACATCATAATCAGACAATTGCAGCTTCCAGTCAGCAGGAGATAAGCCCTTTTGAGTCAAGGGTTTAAGTCATTCATAATTTGAGTAGAATTTTTTTTCTTTATTTGGTCGTATTGATTTAGGATAGCTGGGGGTCATATCCCAGCTACCTATAATCAACATTAGTAGCGGCTTCATAGATAGTTATTAGAATTGATGTACTTGATTCCAATCTTGTTTAGTATAATCAAAGTTGTAATCATTTTAATATAGTTTTGTATTAATCATACTCAGAAAAGATTTATCTTCCACATTTTCTTTTGAATTTATGTATTTTATTCAGTTTCTCATGAGTTATGCCAGTACAAGGGTTAGCTTGGGATCACTTGTGGTCCTAAGCACCGCATGACGTCCGGGGGGTAGTATCAGGGCGTTGCAAACTTGGTATCAAAGCACATAGTTCAAGTGTCCTAGGGTGTCTATGAAGCCATGTCTAGTAGAGTTTTGTGGAATGGTATAGAGACATCTATACTTTTCTTTGAGAAGTTACAGGGCATCTAAGAAAAAGTTTCCTTTCTTTCATACACTAGATCGTGCTGTAAAGTTGTTCTCTCAGAAACTTCTATTGATTCGTATGTTACTCCATAATCCTTCATCTATGACTTATTCTTGAGATGACATGACTAGTAAGTTCCAATTCCTCCCAAGATGATGCTCTCAAATTTACTATCAAAAATTTCAGACGTCACACCAGGGTCCTGAGAGGATCTCGTTAGTGTGTTATAAGTTCCTCAAGTTGAATGTTATGTATGCATCCTTATGAGTTATTTAGTTAAGATACAGTAAGATATGTATTCAGACTCCTCGTTAACCCTTTAATACAAATAGTGTTTTTGCTCATAAGAAGAGATAGTATGAACCTAGATTGTTAAATAGAGTTTACATTCGGGGTATAGTATAAACTTCAGTGTTATGATTTATAAGTAGTAGAACCTTCTTATAGTTGGAAGTGTGGGTTTAGAAGTGTAGTGACAAGAAAGTGGGAATGATGATTGATAGAAAGTATAGAGATAAACTTATGCATGCTATAGATTTTGCGTTATGGTGATATGTCCTTGTGTGTTAGTTTAGTGGAAGGAAGAGAAGGAGTTATTAGTTAAGGTGAATTGTTGTTTACTTGAAGTATGAAAGGATTTATTGATGATATTTGTTGTGTTAGAAAAGTATAGGATATTTATGAAGTATTTGATGGCTGAGTATTGTTAATAAAGTCTTTCCCGTATGGCTGTGAAAAATAAGATTGGTTTATGCTTTAAGAGCTATGAATATATTTGGGGTATACGGATGGGTGATTAGTAGTGATATGTAGAAGGAGGAGGTGTTAATGGATTGTAATAAGATAGGCCATATGGTCATGATCAATTGTTTTAATTATGAGGCTTTAGTGGACTAGTGTTTCATGATGTCCTATTTTATAGCTTCAAAGTATGAATAGTATATGAGGTAGGGTTGTAAATTAGGTTTATCACTAGACGTTATGTAATGCCCCAAGATCCCATCCAAAGTCGCCAGACGGTGCTTAAGGCCACACACGACCTCAAGCTAACCCTTTGAGCCTGTCATCACCTCTATAACTCACTATGACAATAATCAAGCTATAATAAAGAAGAATAATCATGTCATGAACATACTGGAATACAAAGAAATACTATCCTGTACAAATAAAATACTAAAGTTCTGTACATACTGGTACTCTAGTCTGACAAAGCCTCTACTACATAAGACTGAGGATCCATTGCGATAGATCCCCAACTGACCCGTACTGAACTGGAAATAAACAACCATCTACTATCAAGACAAAAATTGGGGACATAGGTTCTCGAACCATGAGGACTCACCAACTGTACGAATGTAGATGTAGGTACTCAAAGATCACTGTCGCTGCTGAGACTGAGCACCTGAACCTACATCAAGAGAAAATATAAAACACAGAAGAGTATGGGAATCAGTACTTGGGAATGTACTGAGTATGTGGGGGTGCAAACAACATTTAAATAATATCATAAATGTATAAGAAAATCATGCATGCTGATAATAATGACTCTCTTCGCATGAGTTACCTGAAACATATTTTCCATAAATCATCAATAATAACACATGCTTCGTAAATCTCACAAACCGTTGGACTCAACTCAAACTCTTTGACTCATGACTTAGAGTGACTCGGTAACTCATGAAACTTGGACTATTATGGACTTGGGAGTTTCTTATAACCGACATAAACCATGTGAGCTTACATGGAGTCCAACGTCGTACCCACTTTGGGGATAGCTATTCTATCCTTGCCATCAGACTAGAACCTTAACCTTAGTGATAACTGTCCTGGCCTTTGGCCCTTAATCTTAATCCTACGGTGGCACGTAGTTCTGGAGAAGTAGGATGCGCTGAACCCATACTTCCTGCTCGGTGCTAAATACTACTCCCAGACTTAAGCTTAGAACGCATTAGGTAATCCATCTTAATCAACTCAAGGGTCTATAATGAAGACCAAAATATAAATATATATCTCACTTGTAAATCATAATCAACTTGTGGATTCCTAACTCGGCTAAATCTCAAAATAATCTTTCTCATCATCAAGTACACTTGCTTATCAAATCTTCCAGAAAACATCATAGAACTCGTTCTTGACTATCAAGCTCAATATCAATATATATTCAATAGACAAACTTCTCATGGAAAAACATAAATCATGACACCTATCATAAATCACTTAGAAATTATCATTTCATGATAACAATATACAACTCATGACATAAATTCTTAATTTAAGAAATAAGGCAATGAAGTAGTCATATGTGTCAATCTTGTATAGTTCAAATCTCATAAATCCTTGATAAAGTAATTTGGGTGTAAACCCACTTTGCAAAATTCATGAAATTCAATAGAAATTAAATCTTTGGGCACAAGAACGAAAGAAGTGTTCCTGTTCAAAACCCCACATAACTTAATCTTTGAAATTGGATGAACTTTAGTGCTTGAGAATTTATCCACACTTGAAATAAATAATTCTTGAAGCCCACACTATGAGGAACTTGGTTCTTGAAGAAATTTTGAAGATTTATGGATGATTCTTGGAAGATTTATGTTCTTGATATAACCCTAGATATATTATCTCAAGAGAATTGGAAGAGAAAATGATGGAATTAGGGTTTGGATGAGATTCTCATATTTATAGAGGCCTCCAAAATATGGGAAAAGACCAAAATACCCTTGCAAAAATGTCTGTATATTGCTGAAAAAAATAGTTGACGACATCTGTGATAGGCCGTCAGACCCGTGATAGGCCGTCACAAAATGTCATCACAAAAGGGTTGAATTCTATGATTTTATGCATAAGGCTGACAATGTCGTCAGAAACATGACGACGTCATCAGAAATGTCGTAAAAAACGTGACAGGCCATCAGAAACGTCGTCACCCTTTTCTAGATTGACATGCTGGAGTAAAATGGGTATAACTCTTTGCTCCGGTATCGGATTTTGGCAAAATTGGTATCGTTGAAAAGCTAATTCAATTATATATCTGTTGATAGGTCATGAGATCAAAAATTTCAAGTATACTGAGAGATATGCTCGTTTGAAGTTGACTATACCAATATCCTTCCCAAGAATTCAATCGGTAAGGAATGTTTTGATTCACCCAATCGTTAGGACATCTTTAAGACCTTAATACACACCATCCTTGATCATAAAACAACCCAAAATATTATAATTTATTTATCATGATCTTGATTCATGGTTGCACTATTAGTTAGAGTCTCTGGGTATTACAATATCCCCCCCTTGGAAACATTCGTCCTCGAATGTGGCTAGATAGGCCAAGAACAAGAGAAAATAAGGATTTATAGCTGGAACGACTCACTAAAAGGGCTTACTTCATTCTAAACTTTTGAGTAGTTCACAAAATGCATGAATCATAGAGAGAATAACCATATAGCTGAATACACTGGATTAGAAGGAAACTGGATTAGGGAAGAATAGTACCTTCGGCTTAATTTGAACTCACGGAGAAGAGATGAGGGTAGATGGTTCGCATATCTGCTTCTGCTTCCCAAGTAGCACCCTCGACTGATTGATTTTGCCATAAAACTTTGACCAAGGGAACTTCCTTATTTCTTAGTCTACGAACTTGATAATCTAGGATTTCAACCGGAACTTCATCATACGAAAGGCTATCCTAAACATCGAAACTTTCTGATGGATCAACAACAACAGAATCACCAATGTGCTTCTTGAGCATAGAAACGTGAAAGATAGGATGGACAGCTAACAACTTGGCAGGCAATTCAATCTCGTAAGCTGCTTTCCCAACATAATTCAAAACTCTATAAGGGCTAACGTATCGGGGACTAAGCTTCCCTTTCTTACCAAATCTTTTCACCCCCTTCATGGGTGAAATCTTCAAGTACACCAGATCGTTAACCTCAAACTCAAGAGCTCTTCTTCTCACATCTTCATATGACTTCTGACGACTCTGGGCTATCTTTAACCTTTCCCGAATTAGCTTAACTTTCTCCATAGCCTCAAACACAGCATCAGGTCCACTCACAGTGGCTTCACCCACTTCAAACTAACCTATAGGTGATCTACATCGTCTTTCGTATAAAGCCTCAAATGGAGCCATTCCAATGCTAGCATGAAAACTGTTGTTGTAAGCAAATTCAATCAATGGAAAATGTTCATCCCAACTTCCTTTGAAATCAAGAACACATGCCCTCAACATATCCTCCAAGGTCTGGATGGTCCTCTCAGCCTGACCATCAGTCTGCGGATGAAAAGCGGAGCTAAGATGAACTTGGGTACCAAGACCCTTCTGAAAAGCCCTCCAAAAATGAAAAGTAAATTGAGTACCCCTGTTGGAGATAATAGACAAAGGAACTCCATGCAACCTAACTAACTCTCGAATGTACAACTTAGTATAGTCCTCAGCGGTGAAAGATGTATGCACTGACAAGAAATGTGCGAACTTAGTCAACCTATCTACAACGACCCAAATCGAATCATGATGACGTCGAGAAGGAGGTAAACCAGTCACAAAGTCCATATTTACTTTCTCCCACTTCCAAGTAGGAATACTGAATTCTTGCATCATTCCACCGGGTCTTTGGAGTTCTATCTTAACCTGTTGGCAAGTTGTACACTTCTTTATGAATTTTACTATATCCCTTTTCATACCATTCCACCAATAGATTTCTCGCAAATTGCGGTACATCTTGGTAGCATCGGGATGAATAGAACATTGTGTGCCATGCGCTTCAGCCATAATTCTCTGCCTTAAATCTTCAACATCAAGCACACATAATCTATTCTGAAATCTCAATACACCATCTCCCCCTTGGGAGAAAACCTCCACCTTTTGGTCTTTAACTGACTCCTTCAGTCTGACCAAACTAGGATCCATATCTTGTTTCTCATTTACTTCCAAAACTAGAGAAGACTCGGAACTACTATGGACCCAAATATTACCCTCAGCTGAATCAAGCAATCTAACTCCCAACCTAGACAAACGATGCACCTCACGAGCTAATTCTTTCCTATCTTCCTCGACCTATGCTACACTACCCATGGACGACCTGCTAAGGGCATTTGCCACTATATTGGCCTTGCCCGGGTGATACAACAAATTTATATTATAGTCCTTTAACAATTCTAACCATCACCTCTGATGAAGATTCAACTCTCTCTGAGTAAACACATACTGCAAACTCTTGTGATATGTAAAGACATCAACATGAACACCGTACAAATAGTGTCTCCAGATTTTCAAGGCAAAAACCACTGCACTAACTCGAGGTCATGGGTCGGGTAGTTCTTCTTATGCGGTTTCAACTGTTTGGAGGCATAGGCTATGACCTTACCTTTCTGCATCAACACGCAACCCAACCCAACTCTTGAAGCATCACAGTACACCACAAAATCATCTACACCATTTGGAAGGGTCAACATAGGGGCCGAAGTGAGTCGAGTCTTCAACTCCTGAAAACTCTTCTCGCAAGAGTCAGACCACAGGAATTTTATTTTATTTTGGGTCAACCGAGTCAAAGGAGACGCAATGGAAGAGAAACCCTCAATAAAATGATGGTAGTAGCCAACTAGACCCAAGAAACTCATAATATCAGACTGGGAAATAGGTCTAGACCAATTTTTCACAGCTTTTATCTTTTGAGGGTCAACTCAAATACCTTCAGAAGAAACAATATGACCCAGAAAAGCAACTGACCTTAGCCAAAATTCGCACTTGCTTAATTTGGAAAATAGTTGATGATCTCTAAGGGTTTGCAAGACTATTCGGAGATGATCTGCATGATTGTTCTCACTTCGGGAGTACACAAGAATATCATCTATGAACACAATAAAAAACATATCTAGGTACTGTCTAAACACCTGATTCATGAGGTCCATAAAGGTTGCTGGGGCATTTGTTAGCCCGAAGGACATGACTAAGAACTCAAAATGACCATATCAGGTACGAAAAGTTGTCTTTGGAATATCACACTCCCTAACTTTAAGCTGGTGATAATCGGATCTCAAGTCTATTTTTGAGAAATAGTTAGCACCTTGCAGCTGATCAAACAAGTCATCAATTCTAGGAAGAGGGTACTTGTTCTTGACTGTGACCTTGTTTAACTAATGATAATCAATGCACATCCTCAATGAACCATCTTTCTTTCGTACGAACAGAACGGGTGCACCCCAAAGAGATACACTAGGCCTTATGAAACCCTTATCTAGAAGATCTTTGAGTTGCTCTTTCAACTCCTTAAGTTCTGCGGAGGCCATACGATATGGAGGAATAAAAATAGGCTGCGTGTCAGGGAGAAAATCAATCCCAAATTCTATCTCTCTATTGGGAGGTACCCCTGGGAGATCTTCTGGAAAAACATCACAAAACTCATTAACAATGCTAATCGACTGAATGGTCGGAGTCTCAAACTTAATATCTTTAACTCGAACCAAATGATAGATGCAACCCTTGGATATCAATTTCCTAGCTTTAAGATAGGATATGAAATGATTCCTGGGAGATACAAAAAATCTGGACCACTCAAAGGCTGGCTCATTGGGAAACTGAAACTTGACTACATGGCTAAGACAGTCTATAGACGTATAACAAGAGTGAAGCCAATCCATACCCAGAATAATGTTAAAATCAACCATGTCTAGCTCAATCAAATCTGCAAACATAACTCTGTGAAGGACAGTGATAGGACACTTCTTATATACTTGCTTAGCAACAACAGGTTCACCTACTGGAGTAGAAACTAGAAAAGGCTCAGGAATCTTTTCAGCATTGATCTCAAAATTCACAGCCACTAATGGAGTCACATAAGAAAGACTTGTCCTAGGGTCCATCAACACATACACATCAAAATGAAATACACGGAGCGTACCAGTAACAATATCTGGTGAATCCTCCGGCTCCTGGCGGGGTGGTATAGCATAAAAGTAATTCTGGCGCTGACCACCGACAGTACTAGACAAGGCACCCTGAGGGGGATTAGGATGAACCCAAGGGGATGGAATACTAATATCCTGACTCTGGGGACGAACATCACGGCTACCTTGTCTGGCATATGGGCAATCCCTGAATTTGTGGCCCAACTTACCACAACCAAAACAATATTTCTGCTCAGCCATACACTCTCCAGGATGCGTCCTACCATACTTAGCACACGGGGGATAGTTAGGTATATTACTCACACTGTCCTGAGACCTAGACAAAGTAAGTCTATTACCCTTCTCCTGCCTGACTCAGATGCAGGAGTACTAGCTGATGATGGTTCTAGCACAAAAGAACAGCTCTGAAACTGAGGGTGGATCCTTCCAAAAAATCTACTCAGAATATACCCCTGCTGCTCTGATCTAACTCTCTTATTCCCTCTCACTCTCTCTCTCTTTTACCTTGTCTGCTTCAATCTGTTGGGTACGTATCATCAATCTAAAAAGATCCATGTCCCTATTAAGCATAGTGGACCTACACTCTTTCACAACATACCTCGATACGCCAGTCAAAAACTTACTTATACTGGTCCTGGAATCAGCCATCATATCGGGAGCATACTTAGACAACTAGTTAAATTTAAGACAATATTCCTTAACTGTCATGGAGCCTTGTCTCAAGTTCATAAATTCTTCTAGTTTTGGTTGCCTCAGCTCCGGGGGAAAGAATCGGTATAAGAACACATCCTGGAATAACTTCCAAGTCATGGGAGTAGCATCCTCCCCTCTACTCTTCCTTCATAACTCCACCCAATCATAAGCAACATCTTTCAAGCGATAGGAAGCTAGCTCCACACTTTATTTCTTTGTTACATGCATAATTTGGGTGATATTTTTCACCTCATCAAGATACATCTGTGGGTCCTAACCTACCCTTGACCCATAAAACTCTGGCGGATTCATCCGCATAAAATCCTAAACTCAAACTGCTACAGAATTACCTTCTTGCAAAGGTGGAACAGAGGCCTGAACATTGGCCTAAGAAATGGCGGTAACTGCCTGGGCTAGCGTCTGAAAAGCTGCCCAAAATTTGGCATGAGTCACCGTCTTATTTAAAGGATCAACGGGTTAAGGTCGTTCGTTGTTTCTACGAGCTTTATGAGAAGGCATTTTCTGTCATAAGAGATCATGAATTAATAGCAGAGAGAAATAGTTGTAGGCACGAAAGACTTCTGAAAGAAAGAAATGACTTTTCCTAAAACGTCTCGTAGCCTCTTTCTCGTAGATGTAGCGCTCTACACACCGATTATCAAGACACTACGTAACGAGACTTGTCCGACTCCCTAGAACTCCTTTAAACCTTAGGCTTTGATACAAAGCTTGTAACGCCCCAAGATCCCATCCTAAGACATCACATGGTGCTTAAGGCCACACGCGATCTCAAGCTAACCCTCTGAGCCTGTCATCACCTCTATAACTCACTATGACAATAATCAAGCTATAATAAAGAAGAATAATCATGTCATGAACATACTGGAATACAAAGAAATACTATCCTGTACAATCAAAATACTGAAGTTCTGTACATACGGGTACTCTAGTCTGAAAAAACCTCTACTACATAAGACTGAGGAGCCACTGGGACAAATCCCCAACTGACTCATACTAAACTGGAAATAAACAACTATCTACTATCAAGACAAAAATTAGGGACATAGGTCCTCGAACTATGAGGACTCACCAACGGTACGAATGTAGATGGAGGTACTCGAAGATCACTATCGCTACTGAGACTGATCACCTGAACCTACATCACGAGAAAATATAGAACACAGAAGAGTATGAGAATCAGTACTTGGGAATGTACTGAGTATGTGGGGGTACAGGAAACATTTAAATAATATCATAAATGTTTAAGAAAATCATGCATGCTAATAATAATGACTCTCTTCGCTTGAGTTACCTGAAACATATTTTCCATAAATCATCAATAATAACACATGCTTCGTAAATCTCACAAACTGTTGGACTCAACTCAAACTCTTTGACTCATGACTTAGAGTGACTCAGTAACTCATGAAACTTGGACTATTATGGACTTGGTAGTTTCTTATAATCGACATAAACCATGTGAGCTTACATGGAGTCCAATGTTTTGCCCACGTTGGAGAGAGTTGTTCTATCCTTGCCATCGGACTAGAACCTTAACCTTTGTGATAACTATCTTGGCCTTTGGCCCTTAATCTTAATCCTATGGTGGCACGTAGTTCCGGGGAAGTAGGATGCGCTGAACCCATACTTTCCGCTCGGTGCTAAATACTACTCCCAGACTTAAGCTCAGAACGCGTTAGGAAATCCACCTTAATCAACTCAAGGGTCTATCATGAAGACCAAAATATAAATATATATCTCACTTGTAAATCATAATCAACTTGTGGATTCCTAACTCGAATAAATCTCAAAATAATCTTTCTCATCATCAAGTACACTTGCTTATCAAATCATACCAAGTATCAAATCTTCCAGAAAACATCATAGAACTCGTTCTTGACTCTCAAGCTCAATATCAATATATATTCAATAGACAAACTTCTCATGGAAAAACATAAATCATGACACCTATAATTAATCACTTAGAAATTATCTTTTCATAATAACAATATACAACTCATGACATAAATTCTTAATTTAAGAAATAAGACAATGAAGTAGTCATATGTGTCAAGCTTGTATAGCTCAAATCTCATAAATCCTTGATAAAGTAATTTGGGTGTAAACCCACTTTGCAAAATTCAATAGAAATTAAATCTTTGGGCACAAGAACAAAACAAGTGTTCTTGTTCAAAACCCCACATATCTTAATCTTTGAAATTGGATGAACTTTAGTGCTTGAGACTTTATCCACACTTGAAATAAATAATTCTTGAAGCCCACACTATGAGGAACTTGGTTCTTGAAGAAATTTTGAAGATTTATGGATGATTCTTGGAAGATTTATGTTCTTGATATAACCCTAGATATATTATCTCAAGAGAATTGGAAGAGAAAATGATGGAATTAGGGTTTAGATGGGATTCTCATATTTATAGAGGCCTCCAAAAGATGGGAAAATACCAAAATACCCTTGCAAAAATGTCTCTAAATTGCTGAAAAAAATTGCTGACGACATCCGTGACAGGCCGTCAGACCCGTGATAGGACATCATGAAATGTCATCACAAAAGGGTCGAATTTTATGATTCTCTGCCTAAGGCTGACGATGTTGTCAGAAATGTCGTCATAAATGTGACGACGTCGTCAGAAATGTCATCAGAAACGTGACAGGCTGTCAGAAACGTCGTCACCCTTTTCCAGATTGACATGCTGGAGTAAAATGGGTATAACTCTTTGCTCCGGTATCGGATTGTGGCGAAATTTGTATCGTTGGAAATATAATTCAATTATATATCTGTTGATAGTCCATGACCTTAAAAAATCCAAGTATAATGAGAGATATTCTCATTTGAAGTTGACTATACCAATATCCTTCCCAAGAATTCAATTGGTAAGGAATGTTTTGATTCACCCAATCATTAGGACATCTTTAAGGACTTAATACACACTATCCTTGATCATAAAATAACTCAAAACATTATAATTTATTTCTCATGAGCATGATTCATGGTTGCACTATTGGTTAGAGTCTCGGGGTATTACACATTAAGTTTGAATAGTAGATAATCATCAAGGTGGAAATAATGATTGCTTGGTTAGTAATGCTAGTTATATGGAAGTGATATAGTATCCTTGAAAAGTGTATGCACGAGTTAAAGTTCAGTTATTTGTAATTAAGTATGATGTAGAGGTGTGCCCAAGGTGATATTGGGTTGCATTATTTTCTAAGGTTATTAAGTGTTGTGTGTGATTAGTAGTACCCTTGAGTTGATAAGTGGAAGGAGGCTAGTTATGTAGCATATGGTGTTCTAAATAGCTAAGTTATGGTGTTATGGATACATGTTGTTGAGCCTTTTTTGGTATGATTTTTGTTTCTCATGGTTTAGGTAAAAATATAAGTTTAGAGATGTAATATTAATAGGCTATGACGGAATTAGTATGGTTCATTAAAGGTTTGGGGATATCCATGTTAAGTGTTAGAATCTAAGTTTGAATTTTTGAAAATTGAGCAGATAGAAATAAAAGTTGAAGATCTAGATGGAGTGAACACCGGGTGTCGTGGTACTCATGAAGATTCTAAGTTAGTAAGTGTGCAAGTTATTATATGATGACTATTGGGGCTATAGAAAGATAGAGTTGTATCTCATAAGTAGGTATTAACAGTGGGTTTTACACTTTCAGGTGCATTCTTTTAGGGTGAGTTTAGTATTTATGTGTATTGTTATATCGGGATCTAGAGTAAAGCGGTTGAAGTTTCGTTATAGTTTATTAAGTGGTTCAATGACTTATAATGATGGCTTAAAGATAAGGAGAAGATGATAGAACAAGCAACCAAGTCGAGCTCTCAGATTCTAGTAGGGAGGAAGGTGTGCAATCCATTCTTATCTCAGTGCAAAGTTTTTAGTTATAATGATATCTACTCATGCCTTATATGCCATTTCCATGTAATAGAGAATTATGTACTCTCCTAGTTCCTAGTATGGGGAGTTTCAGTTCACTCAGTAGTACAGACCATGTTCCACAAAGTTATGAACTCCAAAGTCAGATCATGTAGCTCATGACTCACGTACCCATTCTTTACAGTATGCTCAATTCCAGGTACCATTCTACACTCCTAATGACCAACGAAATTTAGATTTGTCGTATATATCCTCTATTTTGATCGTTGTAATGAATCCATGTCGTGGATACTCTATTCCTTGAGCCTCAGTAAAGTGTCCAGTTAGACTTAGTATCCCTTCATGTTTCAGGTTCTCATATTCTAACCTTTCAGTGATCTTTTCTTATGTCAAAAAAGCAATGATGAACAGTTGTTTAGATAAGAAAGAGTAAGTGTTTCTTATGACAAAACATCGTTGTATGCTTTTTTTAGCTAAGTCTATAAGTGCGAAGTAAGATTGAGGCCAAGTCTTTGATACATGTCATGGTTAGTTGGAATTTTGTGTGTATGTTCTTAGGGTAGTGCGTGGAATTTGCTAATGATAGAGGTTTGGAAGATCTGAGAAATATGCTATTATTGGTGGTTACTTAGACATTCATAAATGGTTATAATAATAGGTTTGAATGTCATGTTGTTGTATAAGTGGATGAATGTATTGCGCGTTAGTTTCTGACCTTCCCGACCTTAGAATGTAATTTTTTAGGTTGATTAATGATTAGGGTTGTCGATAGCATATCTCGGGTAAGTTTTGGATTTTTTGACGAGGTTTGAGACCCGTTTGGATGGTCAAAACAGTAAGACAATGCAATATGGCCATGGTACATCACATATCGCGTTGGTAGGGAGCAACGCAATACATCGCATATTTCATCGGTAAAGTGATACAGTGCATCACTTATCTCGTCGATAGTAAATTTTAGTTATGGTGTTATATGTAGTACCCCATGATTTTGAGTTAGGCTTGAATGTGGCGAGAGTATGTAGTTCAACTCAGATTTTGGGCTAGAGTAGTTATATGTACCCATGTGAGAATTATAAGTTGAATCTAATGAGAATAGTATTTAAGGGAAAAAGTATAGTTAAGGGAGTATTTTAGAAGTATGTCTGAGCTTGAAAGTTAGCAGTTGTATTGCCTAAGGCCTAGAAATTCTATCTTAGCTTATGTTTCATAGGCCTATATTCCAAGTCATAAAGTTGTATCCATGTTGTGGTTTCTTATTCAGATATCTTGTCCAGATCATGCCCAAGATTCTTTGCTCCCTAATGTTACTAGAACTTCTTTAGGAAGAGTGTTGAACAGATACTCCAGTTAAGTATAAGTTTATAGTATAATTCAGTCTGTATAGCCAGCAATTCAGTTTAGCAGTCAGACAGACAAGTCCCTGTGGTTTTCCATCTTCCCACCCAGTCCTACTATCCAAAGTCTCATAAATATGGCCATTCCAAGAGATAATATGTTCGCATCCATGTAAATTTCGAATTCAGTTTAGTCCAAGCATCATGTTTCAGATTCAGCTAGTTAGTCATGAACCAGTTCATAAGTGTTTAGTACATAATATCACTTTTCCAAGTCAGACAGTGTAATACCCCTAGTATGATCTTAGTCTCATTGTATAATGATTCATGCTTGCATAAGTTATCACTTCGCAATTACATATGTACAATTGTATCATGAACACTTCAAGCAAGTCCTAAACTCTCAGCATGAATCAGTTTCTTATCGTAAGTAAAGTAAAATCAGCTCAGAAATCAGTTTCATGATGAAAGTTTTAATGTTTTGGCTTAGTTATATCCTTTCTTAATAGACACATCATGTTTACATTATTACATACTTCTAATACTTCAAAAAATAAGGTTCTTATCCATCATTCAAGGACGAATGATTCCAAGGGAGAGATAATGTAACACCCTGCATTTTCGAGCTAAAAATTAAATTGTTGTTCCTACGTGTGTAAACTCTAATCCCATGATTTATATTTAAATTCATGTGCCATGATATTTATCCTCGTGTTTGAAGTGTTTTCAAGGTGAAAAATATTCATAGGAATCACTTAGAGCAAAGTTGAGCTAAGAAACTTTGATTCGACTAATTCTTTGTATTTGATTCTATAAGGGTACACTTTGAACGTGTATAACTTTTGATATATATAGAATTTTGCATCT
The DNA here is from genome assembly GCA_030864215.1 of Capsicum pubescens. Taxonomy (NCBI): domain Eukaryota; kingdom Viridiplantae; phylum Streptophyta; class Magnoliopsida; order Solanales; family Solanaceae; genus Capsicum; species Capsicum pubescens. The sequence continues at coordinate 116,995,889 of CM061539.1, forward strand.
CAAGTCCCACAAAATTGTAGATAATTGAGTTAGCTTTCCAACGATATCTATTTCACCTTAATCCGATACACGAGTAAAAAGTTATGGCATTTTTTTAGAGAGACAGTAAGTCGATGCGATTGGGACGCGACACGTTGGTCTCTCGATGCGATAAGCAACATGATGCATTGATTTCCCCAACACATGATTGATCTCATAACTATGAATGATTAATTCTCTTAGCTAGGATTGTGGGAACCCTGATGGATTAATGATGTAGAGGAAGTGCCAAGTCGTTCTAGCTAAAGATTCTTGCATGTATTGTGATTTCCTTTGCTTTAATTGTCTTCTTAACAGTTGTATACGCTATGAACCCACATGTATTCACTACTTACTTCAAAAGAGAGGTAGAGATTAGAAAAAGAGAATCATGACAGTAATTTGAGATGCATCATCTCATCTCATCATTCCGCCATATTATCTAATTAAATTGACACTCAAAGGTAATAGTTAATCTAAGATCCAAGATAAGGGTTAGTAACGCGACATCCTGAGACTCAAAATGTAAAGGGTGAAATCTATCAACTAGTCCAAAAGAAGGTTGATGGTACATAACTTATCAGATTTTGCATTCAAGGTATTAAAATAGGTCGACAGTGCACGATAAATCTATGGAGTTAGAAGCCAGGGGAACACAAGCCTAGTGTTTATCTTAGATTGTTTACAACCAAGAGCGACCAATTTTTTTTCTTTTTACTATTTCAGCAAATCCCCCTTTTTACTTTCCCACACTGTCTAGTGATTTCAACAAGTTTGTGAAGGATTTTTGGCCTATTCCTTGTGGGATCAACCCCAACCTCGTTGGGTTACTATATTTGACAACGACCGCTTCATCCTTCAATTGGAGGTGTACTTTGGGCGTTATCACACCTATGATTGTAATTACTTGGAATTATATTGCTAATATAATGACACCACTTAATTTGGTGTCCTTGTGAATAGATTCGATATGCAAGGGGGTGGCAATACCACCCTTTGCTCTCCGTTATAGTCATACTGGAGTATTGCATAGATTCATGGTAAAATAAATATAATATTTTGAATATATCATAATTAATAGGATATTATTTTTAATAGAACCTCTATTATATAATAATAATAATATTTTAACATATTTAGATTTACTATCTCCGCTAAAATATTAATAAACTATAAAAGTTATTATGAAGTAATATAAATATATCACAACTTAAAAAAAATTCTATCAATATCAAAAATATTTTAGAAGGGTAATAAATTATATTTCTACCAAATGCCAATTTAAATTAAATATTTCACAATATATTTTTTATTACTAAATTCTCAAGCGAACTGCATGAAAATTGAACTATTAGTCCCAGCAAGTCATAAATAACTTGGGGCAATTTTAGAAAAGTTCTAGACACTGAAAATGTATGAAAATAAGAAAAATGACTATGAGGATCATTACATGTTCCTTGTGTTTTTCTTGTTTTTTTCTCCAGCATTCTGTATTTCTCTTTTTCTCACTTTTTCGTTTCTACCTTCTCTTCTCATCCTTTTTTTTTTGTGTCTCTCCACTTTTTTCCTCTTTTTTGTATATATACTATACTAGATGTTAGAGGCTCGTGCAAGTATGGACCCAATATTTTGCGTTAATATTGTATTTTATATTATATTTGGTGTTTGTTTTAGAAGTCTAAATTTTTAAAGAAATTTAAAGTTATAGAGTTACTCCTTAAGTAGATTTTAATTCATCTATATTATATGATTGCAATGAAGGATTATACATGCAACGTACATTTTTAGGCTTCTTTTATAATGATGACAAAAGAGCTTCATATAGTTGAATTCCATATGTTAATGCACAAAGCATTTGTAAAAAATTAAACAGAGATGTTAATGCACAAAACATTTGCAGAAAATTAAATAAAAATTATTGAAGGTGCAATTTTTCATTTCATTAATGTTAGTTTCCTTGCATTGATAGAATTATCAAATAGCCATCGCGGGTATTTTTGTGGTGCGTCACTTAAGCTTTTATTTTTTATTTGATCCACCGATTGAAATGCAAAGCAGAATGTATTTGGATATAAACATCTTGCACTTTTTCCTAGGAAAACATATGTACACACATTTGAAAAAGAACAAGAGCAGTTCATACAATTTCTTGTCCATGACTGTCTCATGTGTTTGAATGATGCAAAGACCATCAACCATATCATTTACTTTTACGGTTTGTCATGCTCTAGAGTTATCTGCAGAAGATTTTCTTTCCCTGAACCTTTTACAGTATTATTTGTTTAAAATCACTGCTAACTCTCCTATTTTGCAGTTATATACAATGATTTCTTAACAATTATACTAAGCTTCATTGAATTATATCATGTGTTTAATCTTTTATAAGTTGACCACCAAGTAATGAGGTCCGCAACTTTCTACATATTGGTGGTACGTAGTCAGTACAATAGACACTAGTAGCTTGTCTATTAAAAAAATGAACCACCTTTAGGGTTCGTTTGGTATACAAGATAAGGTGAGATATATATAGCCTGGAATAGAATTTATACCACACTTGATTGAATAAACTTGTAAAGTCAATTAAATACGAAATAAATTTTATACGGGGCTTATTAATTCTTGGATAGCCATCTATTCTCAGTCAAATTAGGATCAGTACTTCAAAAATGATAGCTTGATAATTCTAGAGAATATATTGAAGTAGAGCAAACATCAATCTAAACCAGCAATCTAAACCAGCAAAATCAAGTACTTTAGTGGGAATACTGTAGGGCAATAACACAAGCATGATTAAGCAGAAAAATGCCTGTGTATGATAAAATAAAAAATCATAGCAGTAGCACTTATACACTTCTTAAAAGTTTTATCAAATACTAATTATTGTTTAAAATACTTTTTAAGTTAGTTAGCCAAAGACAAATTACTTCTAATAAAAATACCTTTTCAAATAAGTTTATTTTAGAAATTTGACCAAATAGATTATAAATAAGACAATTCAAATGAAAAAATAAAATTTGAATATAACCATATAGAATATTTAAGAACAGTCTGTACCTAATATTTTCATCTCAATGTATGAATGTCCCACAAGACTTTCTCCTCAAACTTGATCGATACACCATCATCAAGTTGTTACCTGATGTAAAGAGGAACGGGCGACATGTCTGCTATAGATAGAGAAAACAAAAGTCTCATTGTATATACCAAAGGAAGGGGAAGGAACTAAATAGTTATTTTGAGATACCTATTTTTTAAGACGTTAAAATTATATCAAGATATCTTAAAAACTTTATTTTTTCACACACTAAAATATAGTCCAGTAAGTTGATTAAATTTTCAAAATGTATACAATAGTATTGACCTTTCCCGAGCAATAATACAATCGGACTTCTGTTAATATCTATGAAAACAATGTGTATTTGTTTTACTTCTCTTTTTGAAGCTTTAAGGTTCAATGAGAAATATAATATCAGCAACAAAAAAGATAAAGAGAAGTGGTGTGAGAACATCTTGTGCTCATCTTTATCAATCCATTGAACAACTTGGTACAATGTCGATAAGGTTTAGGTAGGCACAAAGGGTTGGGTCAACTGGCTAGCCTAGTGCAGTAATGTTTTGTTTCTTTTACCTTGTTTTATTCTTGATCTGTAAACCCTATTTGGTAATAAATAAAACTTTATTTACCTGGAAAAAAACTTGCTACAATGCACAACCACACCTATTTAGGTAAGCCTGCATATCTTATTGCAACTGGATAGTTACTCCTATGGCTCAATGATTCTGTTAAAACACCTACCACCCTAGAGAATATTATTTGACCTCTTTCTAAGATGTACTATAATAGAGCAATTTTGTTTGCATATCTTCCTACTTTATACTATTCAATAATCATTGGTAACAAAAAATTGAATAGTAAATGAATCCCTAACTCTAATTAGGCGCTAATGTCAACTAAGAGCAGTTACACAAAGTGCATTCAACACCTCTACCCCTTAGTATATTTTTTTTATAAAAAAACACATATCAGAAGTAGACATGTTTTTTTCTGAGAATCATAATGGTCAGATATGTATTGGGAGTTTCAATGGGTGGGTTTTCTTCTCTTTGTAATTCTCTGCACTGGTGATCACTACAATGCTTGCAAAAACAATCCTTTTTGTGACATTACTCCCTCTGTTTCTTTTTCTTTTATCCTTTGTTGGGCTTGACAATGTATGCCAATGATTCAACTTTAAAATGCTTATTTTCTCTTACTGAGATAATTTATAAATCAATAAATATTTATAACTTATTTCAGATCATAAGTTTCGAAAGTTTTTCTTTATTTTTTACTGCTATTACATAAATGGAACGGAAAAGTATTATTTTTTATTTATCTTCATTCAGACTTTTCCAAGCTATCAACAGTAAGTCTTGGATTATGCATTGAATAGTATTTGGAGTATACAATTTGAAGCCCCACAATCTCTCAAGATGAATTTTTTTTCTTAAACAGGTAGCAGGATAAGATCTTTGTACACCCCACTTTGCCCACACCTCACCTACGCTTTATATATATGTTATTGTTGTTGTGTTAATCAAAACTTTATGAATAAAAATTGACTTTCTTATGGTTTTAAATAACACATAATGTATCAAACTATCAAAATTGAACAACACAAATGCATGCGGTACATAAAATGGATTTTAGAGGACATTTCAGTTGCATACTATATTATCCCTAAACCATATAGATTTTGTTGCTAAGATACAAACTTGATATTTTCATCTTATTATAAAGCCACAGGTTTCTCAATCAGTGTGCTCATCAAAGCTTAATTATAATAACTTGCTTAAAGTAGACCACACTAAACTATATTTCTCCTTCCCTCTCAGGTTAACATTCCTCTCTCAAGGCAAGTGAACAAAGTACATATATCTTTTCTATTGTGGTGTATAAAATTTCTTGTTTATTTTCTTTCAATCTTGTATTTCTCTTTCTGTAAAAGAGATTTTAGAGAATTCTAGACTACGAATAATTAATTTTTTGTTATTAGAATTTCACTCCAACAAGCACCTCATCCAACCAACTAATAATGTGGTTAGTCTTGGGGTTAATCACTAACATCCCGAGGTTAATCATTAACATCCCTAGAATTAACTATAAGATTGAAAAAAAGTTTTTTCACAATGCTTATTATATTCTTAAATAAGAGAGAATTTAGGTGGACACAGTGACCTGCTTCGGGTCAACATGCCTGCTTCATGAGGGGAAATTTTGATACTTTGTTCCCACCGCCTAAATTGAGATAAGTAAAAATTATTGAATATTCATATTACAAAAGTCTATTTTTATCAGCTAATAATTAATTAACTGAACTTGTAATTGCACATAATTATTAAAGTAATAATGGAAAAAAAAAACCGTGAAATACATGAACTAATTTAAACTTGAGAAGAGATTAGCTTTGTCTTAAAATCTAATTTGTCTAAGCATTATGGAAGTAACATCTAAATTAGCAAAAAATAGTAGTAATAGATTCAAAGCTCACCTGAGATGAAGAAAAAACTTAGTGATTGAATAAGAAAATGACAGTAATGATCCGGGAAGCACAGAAGCAAAATAAAGTTAATAGATAGAAAATGCAGTTGAGGCATTTTATCATAGTGTTTTATGAGAGGGGATTTTCATCAAACACCTAACATGCATAATGAACATATCAGGAAGCCACTTGTAAATAATAGCATTGTAAAGGAATATGTCATCGGTAACGGATTGAAGCTCACCTCAGATGAAGATGATGATGAAAGAAAGCAACGAAGGTATCAATTTAAAAATGGTTTGCACATCCAATGAAGAAAACCCCAAAATAAAAAATAAATCAAAAGTAAAGTGGAGTGTAACGACCCTCCCGGTCGCTTGTGAAATTTTACTTGGTCGTTCAGAAATAACTTAAGTCATCGGGTAAGTGTGATAAGAAAGTTAAATTCGATCATGATCAACTTTAGATCAAGATGATCTTGATTTAGTATTTTTAATATTTTTAATATGTTTGGAATATACTTTTTGGTCAAATTATATATTTGATTTATTTTTATGAGATTTTTGATAATTTTGAAGATGTATTACAAGTTTTAGATATTTTAGATAACTAGTTTAATTAGTGAATTAATGAGTAAAAACCACAACTGTTTCCTATATCACATAACCCACGTCTAATTTAATTAAAAATAGAGTTAACTTCTCTGTATAACAAGAACAACTAAAATACAAGAGGATTCTTTGAGAAGCTTGGACTGTACGGCTTGAGGCAAAAAATTTGGTGAGATCTCTCATTTTAATGGCTAGTAGAATCCATAGTAATTTCTTCAAGGTTGGTGGTATATTATTAGTGGTTCTTTTGTTCATATTAATTTAGGAACAAGACAATGATAAAGAATTATGGCCTAATGATTGGACATTTATGTTGAGATGATAATTTCTCATCATTAGACCATAATGGTATGGAGTAAATTAAATCCTAAGGTGAAATACAGTAGTACGTGACTTGTATACTAGGAAGTCATTGTTATAACAATTTAACTTTCATAATATTAGTTATTTTTGCTATTACAGTAGACGTTTTACTTGAACATTAGTGTTAATAAAGACAAAAGTTAATTATAAGTTAATGATGAAAAATGATAGGGTGGCTTGTCATTGGTTAATCTATGATTGTATATATTTTAAATAAAGGTAAGTTGTACTTATAAAGTACCGCAGTTATTGGTTTTGTTTCATGTTTAGCTTTAGTTTATCATATATCAACCAATAATAATATTGATAAATTAGGTTTGAGGCCTAGGATTTTCAGAGTAAGAATTTGTAAATCGAGTGTCATTAGATTCGTACATTTGTAGGGATTCTATATTTGAACAGATTTGAACCATTCGAAAGCTTTACGAAAGGACAAGGCCATTGCAAATTAGATTGTATTTAGATTATTTAGTTAACGTAGGTTATGGTTTAATTGGAGTTTAGACTCAATTTAATTGTGTGTATGCTCCTAAAATGGATGTTTGTTGATTGGTATTCAGACATGCTTGAATTTGATAATATTTAGATTGTTGAGACGTGTATAAATAGTTATTAAAAATTTACTTGATGAAATGTTCTTATGACTTTAAGTGTACTTATAAACTTAGTACATCGTATTGTATCCTAAAAAGTAGTGTAAATTTGATAAAACATACCTAATATGGTTATGGAGGATCGGGTACTACACCGGTATGAATATGATATTGATATTACTTGTTATGGAGGATCGAGTACCATATCGGTATGAATATTATATTGATGTTACTTGTTTATGGAAGATCGGGTACCACTCTGGTATGAATATGATATTGATGTTACTTGTTTATGGAGGATCGGGTACCACGCCGGTATGAATACGAGATTGATGTTACTTATTTATGGAGGATCAGGTACCACGCTGGTACGAATGTGATATTGATATTACTTGTTTATGAAGGATCAGGTACCACATTGGTACGGTACATAAACATAGATTGTTCCTTACAGGTCATGACTAGTTGGACAAAAATAAATTCCTTAGCATGCGTGTACATATTTGTGTTGAATTTGAGAGGTTGTATGGGTTATTAAGCAGATAATGAGCTAATGGTGTCCTAATTGCGAGGTTTAGAAGGATGTGGTTGTTACTTATGATATAGTTGTTGATTATGTGGATGTTTACAGTATGGTTGATACTCTTGATGATTATGTGGCTTGTTTGAAAGTACTATTTGACTTGTTATCGATGTATTATTGATCCAATGAATACTTGTTATATAACGATGCATGTCTACTTGTTATTTGATTTATTTTGTGTACATGATATTAAATTGAGTTGGCCTATGATACCTACCAATACATAGTGATTTGTACTGATACTACTCTATACTCTTCTTTTGTTGAGTCTAGAAGGTTTTTCAGAGGCTCAGACATGACCTCACCTCTAGAGTTCGATAGCAGATCTTGATCCTAGGGTAAACACTCTATCTCAAGGCTATCATGGGTCATCCTATTTGTTCTTGTCCATCTTTCGGAGAATGAAACATTCTTTATTTACTTTAGTTTTGGATATCTCTTTTAGACATGATCTTTGTTAGAAGTTCTTGTATGATGATTTTCTAGTCTTGGGGATTTCAGTGAGTAGTTTGTTTAATTTTTGCATTAATAATGCTTAGCTCTAGATTATTGTAATTAAGGTGGTATTATGATAATATTGTTTTAATATTGACTAAGTGATTTTGTAATGGCTCAGTTTAGATGGTTCTCCCACAAGAAAATTAGTGTGGGTGTCACTCATGGCCATTTGGTCGTGAAAAAGTTGGTATCAGAGCCCTAGGTTCATCGATCTCGTCATACAAGAAGATATCAAGTATAGTCTTGCGGAACGGTATGGAGACGTATGTGCTTTTCTTCGAGAGGCTGCAAAGAACTAGAAAAATTCAAATTCTTCTTTCTTATGTGCTTTACTTAATTTCAATTGGTATCTGGCAATTTTAATTAGTATCTAATTTCTTTCACTCCTATTCTCGTAGATGGTAAGAACGCAAGCAAATGGATCAAAAATTGAGGTGCCCAAACCAGCTGCTGGGGCTGCTATTTTGGGTAGAGAACAAGCGAGGGAAGGACGAAGTAGAGTAAGGAGAGAAGTTTCAACCAGGAGTAGAGCTCAGGCTGTGAGACCAGCTAGAGAGAGGCTAGTATCTCCTCCCTCACATGAGGATATGCCTGGGGTAGCAGAGGATGGAGCGATGTCAGTACAGAATGAGAGGGTGTCGATTCATGGTGGGTTTGTACCATTTTAGGGAGGTACAAATCTTTTTTTGATGTCTTTTGCTATGATTTAGTAGGTTATAAGTTGTCTGAGTGGGTTGGAAGGAACTGGGACTATGCCAGCAGCACCTGCAGTCCAACATCTAGGGTTGCAGTATGTTGTTGTTGTAGCTCCTCAAATGGAAGAGGCAATGGGGTCATATGATTTTTCGAGACATATACGGTATAGTGATGACTGGAGATGAGCATGATTTGTTCTGTAAGTTTATCAAGATGAAGCCTTATAATTTTTATGGCATCGAGTTTGAGGATGCCTATGATTTTATTATTGACTGTCATGAGAGACTTCCCAAGATGGGTGTAGTTGAGAGGTATGGTGTAGAATTGGTTACTTTTTAGTTTCAGAAGGATGCCACGATATAGAAGAGAGCTGATATAGAGTGTAGGGATGCAGGATTGCCTTTATTGACTTGGACTCAATTTTACTCATTCTTTCTAGACAAGTATGTGCCTTGTACTATGAGAGATAGAAAAAGGGATGAGTTTACTAATCATAAGTAGGGAAATATGTCAGTTGCGGCCTATGAGCCCAAATTTCATTCATTATCTCGATATGCACCTCATTTTCTAAAATCTAGGAAGGAGAGGATTTATCTCTTTATGAAGGGTTTGAATACAGGTCTCTAGATTTTGGCTCTTCAGATGATATCTTCAGGTAGGTCTTTTCAAGAGATAGTTGATTTTGTCAAGAAGGTGGAGGGCGTAAGGCAAAAGGGTGATTCCAAAGCAGCAGAAAAGAAGGCCCGGAGATGAGGCAATTTCAGTGGTTTTTATTCTAGGAGTCAAAGTTCACAGAGATACCATTTCCACCCCATTCAGTCAGTAATACAAGTATCTGTTGGGGGTCTATCAGGAGCTAGCCAACTATTTTCAGACTTTGGTGGTTACCTCGCTTCATATTCGCCAGCTCAACAGCCTACCTTGGATCGAATATGTTATGAGTGCGGCAAAATTGGTCATATCGGGAGGTTTTGTCCTAATATGAGGCAGTATGGTCAGTCTAGACAGCGACAACCTTCTAAATCTCTAATTCCAGCAAGTAGGAGAGGTGGTGTTAATAGTAGAGGTCATCCACAGGGTGGTCGTGGTGTTCATCGGGTAGGTAGGGGTAGAATCAGCCTCATTGAGGTAGTTCTAAACTTAGTAGGGGTGACACTCAGACTGGTGGTAAGGCTCATATCTATGTGTTTCCTAGCAGGCCTTAGGTAGAGGTATCAAACGTTATTATTACAAGTACTACTCTCGTTTGAAACTGGATAGCCACTGTATTATTTTATCCTGGCTCTAGTTTTTAATATGTGTCTACTATATTATTGTGGGATTAGACATGGTGTGTGATTTACTTGACTTTTTAATTCACGTGACTAATCTTGTTGATGATTCTATTGTTGTTGATAGGGTGTATCGTTCTTGTTCTGTTATGTTTATGGGGTATCAAACTCAAGCAGATTTAGTGATTCTATACATGGTCAATTTTGATATAATTTTGGGTATGAGTTGGTTGTCTCTGTATCATGATATATTAGACTGTCATGCTAAGATGTTGACTGTCGCTATGCCGAGAATGGATAGACTTGAGTGGGAGAGTGATAACAGTCCTGCTCTAATAAAACTTATTTTCTTTCTATATGCAAAGAGGTTAATTGGGAAGGGTTGTTTGGCCTTCCTAGCACATCTTTGGAACACATCCATAGAGGTCCCATCTATTGATTCAGTTCTTATGGTGTGTGAGTTCCAAAAGGTCTTTTCTACAGATTTGCATGGCATGCCACAAGACTATGACATTGATTTTTGTATTGATCTAGAGCCAGGTACTCATCATATTTCTATTCCTCCCTATAGGATGGCTCCGGTTGTGTTGAGGGAGTTAAAGGCTCAGTTACAGGATTGGTTGAGTAAGGGATTTATCCTTCTGAGTACGTCTCCATGGGGTGATCCTGTATTGTTTATGAAGAAGAAGGATGGTAGTCTTCATATGTGTATAGACTATAAGTAATTGAACAAAGTTATGATCCATAATAAGTATCCTTTGCCCCGTATCAATGATTTATTTGACTAGTTGCAGGGTGCATCCGTATTTTCTAAAATTGATTTAAGGTTTGGGTATCATGAGCTTAAGATTCGGCCTAACGATATTTTTAAGACTGTATTTCGAACCAATTATGGGCACTATGAGTTTCTTGTGTTGTCTTTTGTGTTGAGTAAATCCCTAGTTGTTTTTATGAGTTTGATGAATGGGATATTTAAACCCTTCTTGGATTATTTCATGACTGTATTTATTTATAATATTCTGGTTTATTCTAAAAGTAAAGATGAACATGAGAATCACTTAAGGATTGTTTTGGGTTTGTTAAAATAGAAAAAACTTTATACATAGTTTCTAAGTGTGACTTCTGGTTGGCTTCTGTATCCTTTTTGGGGCATGTGGTTTTGAAGAAAGGGGTAATGGTAGATCCACAGAGAATCGAAGTAGTTAAGAATTTGGCTAGGCCTACTTCAGTGTCAGAGGTTCAAAGTTTTGTGGGGTTAGCGAGTTATTATCACAGGTTCATGAAGGGGTTCGCCTTGCTACTCAGGTGACGTGGTTGACGTAGAAGGATGTACCTTTTATTTGGTTAGATGAGTATGAGGAGAGATTTCAAAGGCTCAAGATCTTGTTGACTACTGCTCCTATTCTTGCCTTGCTGGTAGAGGGTAAGGATTTTATTATTTATTGTGACGTCTCACGTTCTGGTTTAAGTATTGTTTCGATGCAGAAAAGGAATGTGATTGCTTATGCTTTGAGGCAATTGAATCCAAATGAGATGAATTAGCCAACTTATAATTTGGAGTTGGTTGTTGTGGTTTTTCCTCTTAAGATATGGAGGCATTACTTATATTGGGTTTGTTGTGAAGTGTTCACTGATCACCACAGTATGCAATATGTGTTTGCACAAAGGGATTTGAATTTTAGACAGCCAGGGAAGGCTAATATGGTAGCCGATGCATTGAGCAGAAAGTCAGCAAGTATGGGAAGCTTGGCTTACTTGAATGCTACCAAGTGTCCGTTGGCTAGACAGATTAAGACTCTAGCTAACAAGTTTATTTGACTTGAGGTGACTGAGAGGGGAGGAATTCTAGCCAGTATTAAGACAAGGTCCACATTTCTTAATCAAATAAAGGCTAAACAATTTGAGAATGCTAAATTGAGCAAGATTCGTGATAAGGTTTTGCATGGTGAGGCCAAGGAGGCCATTCTTGATGGTGAGGGTGTGTTGAGGATAAAGGGCCGAGTTTGTGTGACCCATGTTGATGATTTGATTCCTACTGTTCTAGTTGAGGCTTATTGTTCAAAGTATTCCATACATCTTGTATCAACTAAGATGTATCGTGAATTGAGGCAGCATTACAGGTGAGGTTGAATGAAGCGGGATATAGTTTATTTTGTTGCTAGATGCCAAGTTGCCTACAGATAAATGAAAGACCCCACAAAAATCCTAAGCTTAACTCAGTCCTTTAGAGCTTGAAAAGAGGTCCCAGACTTAGAAATTTCAGCTAAGTGTTTATACTTAGAAGTATTTTAGCCTTCGTAAGTTGAAAATCCTATTTCATGACCCATATGACCTTAAAGTATCGATTTTTAGGTTTATTCATGATTAGGAATATCAGTAGGTCACTTCGGGTGAGTTTTAGATTTTTCGGACCTCGTTTGAACCATGGTCACATGACCAAAATAGTGGGTCGATGCGATCTCGATGCATTGCGTCGCCCATTGTGTCAACATATAATTTGCCCCAGCTCTCAGTGTAATTCCAGTGAACCAACACAAACTCGATGCGGTGCATTAGTCATAGCGTTGATGCCATCGATGCAGTGCATCCGTCTACGCGTCACTGGACACATTTTCAATCATTAAAAGTCCGCATCCATAGGGGTATTTGGTTCATTATCCCACCCATTTTCATCCCCAAAACATAAAATCAAACGACCCTAGAGGCTAAATTGCTCACTTTCTTCCAAATTCTTACAAATTTACTCAAGAACAAACCCTAGAGCTTTTGATTTTAGGAGCAAATCTTCAAGAACAAACTATCAGTCTTCACGGATTCAAGCATCAAAGTATGTGAAGTGTTCATCCAAGGATTTCCTTCCACCCTTGGAGTTCAAGAAACTCTTTTAAACTACAAGTTAATTATTTTCATGAATTCCATGTGGGAATTGAGTGTATTCATGATTATGATGTTAATTGTGTTCTAATCCATGGTTTATTTCAAGTTTCATGTGAAATTATTAATCATGTGTGTAGTATCATGTGAATTCATGTTAAAATCCCTTGATTTTCGAATTGGGATTTGAAATTATAATGCCTACATGTTGTTTAGTATCATATGCATAGATTATGTTCCCCAAGTGCTTGATAAATTGATCATGTGAATTAAATATGAAAATCATGACATGCCAGCATATGTGAAAGCTTATATCTTACAAATGTTTGATAAAATGCCTCTATGAATGAGTTGTGAGCAAGTGAACATTGTTATGCTTTACAAGTTTATGTTATGCTTTACTTTTCATGCTATCGAGTCCTGGGGTCATTCAATACCCAAAAATCTAGTTGCTTACCTAGAGTTATAGTAGTTACAGAACAGTCTCAGTAGTGTCACGAACAGTAGTACGTAGTAATCAGTCTCAGTTCAGTATTTAGTTTAGAACTCACTAGAATTCCGTCAGTCAGCGGGACCTAGTAAACTCAGTTCAGTTCAGTTAGACAACACAATCAGTAACAGTTCAGTCCATCCTAGTACAGTTTAGAAATCCGTTCAGTGTTTATTCAGTTGGGAGTAGGATTCAGCACCGAGTGAACCCAAGGATGGGGACTCACCTGCCAGTAGAGGGTGTGATCCTTAGAAGCAATCCTTATGTTCCAGAACTACGTAGCCAGTGTAAGTTGAGACATCAACCTGCTAGTTGAGGGTTGATGAGGTATTCTACCTGCCAGTTGAGGGTACCATCATTATCGTTCAGAGCACCTGCTAGATGAGGGTGACTCAGCACTTGTCTTTACTCGTGGTACAGTACTGACACCCTTCTAGCTCGCATTACAGGTTGGACCCCAATCAGTTCAAAGAGGGGCATGTTGGTTAGATGATTACCTCCTACAGTTTCAGTTTCAGTCTTAGTATAGAACTCAGTTCAGTTCTACAGAACCAGGACTGTCAGATACAGTCACCCAGTTCAGCATAGAACTCAATTTAGTTCTACAGAATTAGGATTGTCAGAAACAGTCTCTTAGTTAATAGTAATTCAATTTTTAGTAAATTAAGATATCAGTCATTCAGTTATCAGTTATCAGAACTTAGTACCCAGTGTTCACATGATCTCATACTTAGCAGTGAGTCCTCATAGTTCAAGGACAAAGTTGTTATTTCAGTACGTTTTACAATAGTTGCAGTTAGTTGGGGGCTTGTCCTATAGTTGGGGGCTTATTCCATCAACTCCACTTTTAGACAGTTTAGTTAGAGGCTTATCAGACTAGATTATTTTATACAGACGTTCAGATTTTAGCTTTTCATTATCAGTATTTGATGTTCAGATGTGAACCTTATGGAAATATCAGCCCAATTTTCATATTTTATTATTATTATTATTATTATTTAGATATTGCATCAGGTATCAGTCATAGGTTAGCCTGTGGTCCTTCGGGATTATGAACACCGTGTGACATCCGTGGTGCAGACTCGGGGTGTTACAAACTTGGTATCTGTGTCTAAGGTTCAATAAAGTCCTAGGAAGTCTGAAAGCCACGTCTAGTAGAGTCTTGTGCATGGGTGTGTAGTGCGCTACACTTATGGACAAGAGGCTACGAGGTGTTTTTAGGAAAAGTTTCCCTTTTTCAGTATTCATATCGTGCGAGTGAGCATAAACTCAAGTCATACTCTCAGTCTAATCCTTTTTCTACTTCCATCTACAGGACATTCCTTTTAAAAAGAACAATGGAAAAATAAAAGGAAATCAGCCAACACCTCAGCCCGTTCAGGCAGATCCCCTGGATGAGTTTGTCTCCCAAGCTGAATTCAGAGACACTTTCACTACCCTATCCAATTCCATTGCAGCTTAAAATGAATGCTCAGCTGCTTTTTCGACCAACCCAGTGGACAATACTGCTGCAGGTAGAATTTGGGACTTCACCCAAATGAACCCTCCAGTTTTTATCGGGTCTAAGTCAGATGAGGACCCACAAGAATTTCTTGATCAGGTGCAGAAAGTCACAGATATTATGGGGGTTACTGATAGTGGGAGTGTTGAGTTAGCCGCATATCATTTTCAAGATGTGTCTCACTCATGGTTCAAATAGTGGAAGGCAGAGAGGGTCGCAGATGCAGGGCCCGTAAAATGGGAGGAGTTTGCCACTGCTTTTCTAGAAAGGTTCTTCCCACTGAAGTTGAGGGAAGTGAAGGTGTTGGAGTTTATTAATCTGAAGCAGGGCAATATGACAGTGAAAGAGTATTCTCTCAAGTTTACTCAGCTAGCCAGATACACTCCTCATGTGGTAGTAGATAGCAGATCTAAGATGAGTAAGTTTGTGTTTGGCGTGTCTAACAGTGTGGTCAAGGACTGTAGGAACACAATGCTGATTAAGGAGATGGACATATTCAGGCTCATGGTCCATGCTCAGCAGATAAAGGAAGCTAAGAATAGGGAAAAGGAGAGAGAGAATAAGAAAGCTAGAACATGTAGCTTCAACTTTGCTTAACCTAAGTAAGAAGGTGGAAATCATTCTCAGTTCTGCTCGAAATTCTCAGTTCTAGCTCCGTCCTCAGCCAGTGCTCTGGTGCTGAAATTCATATACGGCAATAAAGATAGGGCACCAGGACCTAAACCTCAGGGTAGTGTTAGCAGTGCCCGAACAAACCCTCTTTTCCAGAAAAGTGGAAGAAACCACCAGGGTGTCTGCAGGGCTGGCAGTGATGTATGTTTCAGATATGGAAAGCCAGGCCATAGGGTCAGAGATTGTCCTCAGTTAGGTTCTCAAGGTCAGTATAATCGTCCTTCATCTCAGTTCAATCGCCCAAATCAGCAGGGTGCCGCTTCTAGTGCCACGAGTGGGCAGCCCCCAAATAGGCTTTATGCACTTCAGTCCCAACATGATTAGGAAAGTTCTCCTTATGTGGTCACTGGTTCATTACAAGTTTATCATTTGTACATTTATACTTTGCTGGATCCAGGAGCTTCTTTGTCCTTTGTAACCCCTTATATAGATGTTGACTTCGGAGTTAGTCCCAAAATCCTAGCAGAGCCCTTCTCAGTCTCTACCCCAGTGGGTAAATCTATCATAGCCTGACGGGTATACAGGAACTGTCTGATTATGGTATCTCAGAAAGTCACTTTAGCAGACTTAGTAGAATTAGAGATGACAGATTTTGATGTCATTTTCGATATAAATTGGCTTCATTCATGCTATGTTTCAGTTGACTGGAGAAACTGAATTGTTCATTTTTAGTTTCCGAATGAACCTGTTCTTGAGTGGAGGGGTAGTACTTCAACACTTAGGGGTCAGCTTATTTTTTACCTTAGGGTGAGAAAAATGATATCTAAGGGATGTGTCTATCATCTCGTTTAAGTTCAAGACTCTAGTTCAGAGACTACTAATCTGGAGTCAGTATTAATAGAATGTGAATTTCCTGATGTGTTTCCCGAAGATCTTTCTAGGATTCCTCTCGAAAGGGAAATTAACTTTGGAATTGACCTTCTTCCAGATACTCAGCCCATATCTATTCCACCATATAGAATGGCACCTACAGAACTCAAAGATTTAAAAGAACAGTTGAAAGATATCCTAGATAAGGGGTTCATCAGACCCAGCATTTCCCCGTGGGGTGCACCAATTCTATTCGTGCGTAAGAAAGACGGTTCTCTCAGGATGTGTATACACTACCATCAGCTAAATAAAGTCACGGTCAAGAACAAATATCCACTTCCCAGAATCGATGACTTATTTGACCAACTTTAGGGTGCCAGTTACTTTTTTAAGATAGACCTCAAATCAGGCTATCATCATCTTAGAGTCAAAGAATGTGACATTCCAAAAATAGCTTTCAGAACTCAGTATGGCTACTTCAAATTCTTAGTCATGTCATTTGGTCTGACCAATGCCCCAGTAGCCTTCATGGACTTGATGAACCACGTGTTTAAGCAGTACTTGGACATGTTCATCATAATCTTCATTGATGACATTCTTGTCTACTCCCCCAGTGAACATGATCATGCATACCATCTCAGAATAGTGTTACAGACCCTCAGAGCCCATCAGTTGTTCGCCAAATTCAGTAAATACGAATTTTGGCTAAGGTCAATAGCTTTTCTTGTCCATATAGTTTTCGGTGATGGCATTAGAGTGGATCCTCAAAAAACCGAAGCAGTGAGAAACTGGCCTAGACCCATCTCTCCATCAGATATCAGGAGTTTTATGGGTTTGGCTGGCTATTACCAATGGTTTGTCGAGGGATTCTCATCTATTGCATCTCCCATATCCAGATTGACTCAGAAGAAAGTCAAATTCTAGTGGTCAAATTCTTGTGAGAAGAGTTTTCAGGAGTTGAAGACTCGACTTACTACATCCTCAACTTTGACTTTACCAGATGGCTCAGACGGGTTTGTGGTTTATTGTGATGCTTCCAGAGTTAGTTTGGGGTATGTTTTGATATAGAGAGGTAAGGTCATAGCCTATGCCTCTAGACAGCTTAATCCCCATGAAAAGAATTATCCAACTCATGATCTTGAGTTAGCAGCTGTTGTTTTTGCCTTAAAGATTTGGAGGAATTATTTGTATGGGGTACATGTGGATGTGTTCACAGACCACAAGAGCCTACAGTATGTGTTTTCTTAGAAAGATTTGAACCTACATCAGAGAAAATGGTTAGAGTTATTAAAAGACTACGATATGAGCGTCCTGTATCACTCGAGCAAGGACAATGTAGTGTTTGATTCTCTCAGTAGGATGTCCATGGAAAGTGTTGCTCATGTGGAGGATAATAAGAAGAAGTTAGTTCAGGAAGTTCATCAGCTTGCCCGAATAGGTGTCTGCTTAGTCGATTCAGCAGAAGGAAGTATGTGGGTACAGAACAGTTTAGAATCATCTCTAGTTTCCGAAGTAAAGGAAAAGTAGGACAAAGATCCCAGTCTAGTCAAGTTGAAAGGGTCAGTCAGAGATCAGAAGGTAAAGGTTTTCTCCTAAAGGGGAGATGGTGTGTTACGTTGCCAGGGTCGGTTATGTCTTCCAGGTGTAGATGACTTGAGGCAACGAATTCTTGCAGAAGCACATGGTGCGCGTTACTTTATTCATCTAGGGGTCACTAAGATGTAGCGTGATTTACAGGAGATCTATTGGTGGAGTGGGATGAAGGAAGACATTGCAGAGTTTGCAGCTAAGTGCTCGACGTGTCAGCCGATTAAAATTAAGCATCAGAATCCTAGTGGTTCAATGTAAGAGTTTAGTGTTTCCATGTGGAAGTGTGAGAAAGTGAACATGGACTTTGTGATGGGTTTGCCTCATACTCGTCGTCAGCACGATTCTATTTGGGTCATTATAGACAGGATGACCAAATCAGCTCACTTCTTACTAGTTCATACCTCTTATTCGGCTCAGGATTATGCCAAGCTCTATGTTAGAGTGTTGGTCAGATTGTACAGAGTTCTGTTTTTCATTATCTCATATAGAGGTACCCAGTTCACCTCTTATTTTTAGAAAGCCTTCCAAAAGGGTCTAGGTACCCAAGTTTACCTCAGTACAACCTTCCATCCTCAGATAGATAGTCAAGCAAAAAGGACCATCCAGACCCTAGAAGATATGTTAAGGGCGTGTGCCATTGACTTTAAGGGTAGTTGTGATGACCACTTGCCCTTGATTGAGTTCGCATATAATAACGTTATCATTCCAACATTCAGATGGCTCCGTTTGAGGTACTTTATGGGAGGAGATGTAGATCTCCCATTTGTTGATTTGAAGTAGGTGAGGTTGCAGTGGTAGGGCCTGACTTGGTATTTGGTGCCTTAGAAAAAGCTCAGTTGATCAGGGAAAGGCTTAAGACAGCTCAGAGCTGACAAAAGTCGAATGCAGATGTGCAAAAGAAGGATCTCAAGTTTGAGATTGGTGATTATTTGTATTTGAAAATCTCTCCTATGAAGGGATTAAAAAGGTTTGGCAAGAAGGGGAAGCTCATTCCCTGATATGTCGGTCCTTACCAAATTCTTAGTCGTTTTGAAAAGGTAGCTTACGAGCTTGAGTTGCCTTCAGACTTAGCTTCAGCACATTTAGTGTTTTATGTCTCCTTGCTAAAGAAGTGCATAGGAGACCCAACAGTTGTAGTCCCTATAGAGGTTATAGATGTTCAGAACAGCCTCTCTTATGGGGAAGTTCCAGTCAAAATTTTCAATTTTCAGGTTCGCAGACTGAGGAACAAAGAAGTCCCTCTAGTCAAAGTTCTTTAGCGGAACCAGTCCGTTGAGGGAGATACTTGGAAGAAGAAGTAGATATACAAACCAAGTATCCTCACCTCTTCTCCGCAAACTCAGACTCAGCTCAAGGTAACAGTCTTCCTTAGATTTGATCAGTTCCATATTCAGTTACAGTTACAATTTGGTATTCATTACTATTGCATATCATCTTCATGATAGTCATGCATTTATAAACCAGTCAACCATGTACTCATGCATCAGATATGCATGTTCAGTTTGAAAACTCAGCTTATTAGTAGTTTCAGTCAGGTATTCCATGCATCAGATATGCATGTTCAGTGTGTAAACTCAGTCTATTAATGTTTCTCAACTTAGGTAGTCTCATTCGAGGATGAATATTCCCAAAGGGGAGATATTGTAAGACCCCGCAAAAATTCTAAGCTTAACTCAGTCCTTTAGAACTTGAAAAGAGGTCCCAGACTTAGAAATTTCAGCTAAGTGTTTATACTTAGAAGTATTTTAGCCTTCGTAAGTTGGCGATTCTATTTCACGGCCCTTATGACCTTAAAGTATCAATTTTTAGGCTTATTTATGATCAGGAATGTTAGTAGGTCACTTCGGGTGAGTTTTGGATTTTTTGGACCTCGTTTGAACCATGTTCAGATGACCAAAACAGTGGGTTGACACGATCTGAATGCGTCGCATCGCCCATCGTATCGCCCATCGCATCGACAGATAATTTTCCCCAGCTCCTAGTGCAATTCCAGTGAACCAACATGAACTCGACGCGTTGCGTTGGTCATCGCGTTAATGCATTTGATGTGGCACGTCGGTCTGCGCGTCACTGGACATGTTTTCAGTCATTAAAAGACTGCATCCATAGGGGTATTTAGGTCATTATCCCACCCATTTTCAGCCCTAAAACATGAAATCAAATGACCCTAGAGGCTAAATTGCTCACTTTCTTTCAAATTCTCTCAAATTTACTCAAGAACAAACCCTAGGGCTTTTAATTTCAGGAGAAAATCTTCAAGAACAAACCATCAATCCTTACGAATTCAAGAATCAAGGCATGTGAAGTGTTCATCCAAGGGTTTCCTTTCACCCTTGGAGTTCAAGAAACTCTTTTAAACTACAAGTTAATTGATTTTATGAATTCCATGTAGGAATTGAGTGTATTCATGATTATGATGTAAATTGTGCTCTAATCCATGGTTTATTTCAAGTTTCATGTGAAATTATTTGTCATATGTGTAGTATTATGTGAATTCATGTTAAATTCCCTTAATTTTTGAATTGGGATTTGAAATTATGATTCCTATATGTTGTTTAGTATCATGTGCATAGATTATGTTCCCCAAGTGCTTGATAAATTACTTATATGAATTAAATGTGAAAATCATGACATGCTAGCATATGTACAAGCTTATATCTTACAAGAGTTTGATAAAATGTCTCTATGAACTAGTTGTGAGCAAGTGAACATTGTTATGCTTTTCAAGTTTATGCTATGCTTTACTTTTCATGCTATCGAGTCCTGGGGGTATTCAATACCTGAAAATCTAGCTGCTTACCTAGAGTTACAGTAGTTACAGAATAGTCTTAGTAGCGTCACGAACAGTAATACTCAGTAATCAGTCTCAATTCAGTATTTTGTTCATAACTCAGTAGTATTTCGTCAGTCAATGGGACCCAGTAAACTCAGTTCAGTTCAGTTAGACAATACGATCAGTAACAGTTCAGTCCAGCCTAGTACAGTTTAGAAATTCGTTCAGTATCTATTCAGTTGGGAGTAGGATTCAGCACCGAGTAAACCCAATGATGGGGACTCACCTGCCAGTAGAGAGTGTGATCCTTAGAAGTAGTCCTAGCATTCTAGAACTACATAGCCAGCGTAGGCTGAGACATCAACCTGCCAGTTAGGGGTTAATGAGGTGTTCTACCTGCCAGTTGAGGGTACCATCATTCTCGTTCAGATCACCTACCAGATGAGGGTGACTCAGCACTTGTGTTTACCCGTGGCATGGTACTGGCACCCTTCTAGCTGGGGTTATAGGTTGGACCCTAATCAGTTCAGAGAGGGGCATATCGGTTAGATGATTACCTCTCACAGTTTTAGTTTCAGTCCCAATATAGAACTCAGTTTAGTTTCACAGAATTAGGACTGTCAGATACAGTCACCCAGTTCAGAAAAAAACTCAGTTCAGTTCTACAGAATCAAGACTGTCAGAAATAGTCTCTCAGTTAATAGTAATTCAGTTATCAGTAAATTTAGATATCAGTCATTCAGTTATCAGTTATCAGAACTCAGTACCCAGTGTTCACATGATCTTAGTTACAGCATGCGTAGTTATGTGCATAGTATCGCATAATCAGTATATATATACAGCAGTCTCACGTATACATGTACTCTCATTCAGTTATATTCATGTTGCTCAGCCAGTTATTGTTCATACATATGAACCCATACATTCATCCTTACCTCACTTAGAAAACCAGTACATTTAAAGTATTGACGCATACCTTTCTTTTGTGCTATGATGTCGTATATCATAGGTTCAGACGCACGGGCTCCTGATCACACTTAGCATCCAGCCCATCAGCAGCAGACTTAGTGGTGAGTCCTCATAGTTTGAGTACAAAGTTATTATTTCAATATTTCAATACGTTTTATAATAGTTAGAGTTAGTTGGGGGTTTGTCCCATCAACTCTACTTTTAGATAGTTTAGTTAGAGGCTTATCAGACTAGATTATTTCAAACAAACGTTCAGATTTCAGATTTTTATTATTAGTATTTAATGTTCATATGTGAACCTTATGGCAATATCAGCCTAATTTTTGCATTTTATTATTATTATTATTATTATTATTATTCAGATATTGCAGCAGGTACCAGTCATGGGTTAGATTATGGTTCTTCGAGATTATGAGCACCGTGTGACGTCCGGGGTGCAAACTCGAGGTGGTACAATAAAGTACGAGAATTAAAAGCCTGGTGTTACTATTAAGAATATGCCCATTCTTGAATACAAATGAGAGTAGATAGCTATTGAATTCATTGTTGGTCTTTCCAAGACTTTAGGAAAGTATGATTCTATATGGGTTATTGTGGATAGATTGACTTACTTTGCACATTTCATTCCAGTTCAAGTGACTTATAATGCAGCAAAGTTGGCCAAGATTTATCTTAAGAATATTGTTCAATTGCATGGGGTTTCGATTTCTATTATCTCGGATAGGGTTACTCAATTTACCTCTATCTTTCAGAGAAATTTGCATGAGGAGTTGGGTACAAGATTGGACCTTAGTACAGTTTTTCACCCTCAGATCGATGGATAGTCCGAGCGAATGATTTAGGTGTTGGAGGATATATTGTGTGCATGTGTGATGGACTTTGGAGGTCATTGGGATTAGTTCCTAGGTTTGGCCAAATTTTCATATAATAACAGTTATCATTCAAGTATTGATATGGCACCATTTGAGGCTTTGTATGGGAGGAGGTGTAGATCTTTTATTGGGTGGTTTGATGCCTTTGAGGTGAGACCATGGAGTACTGATCTATTGAGAGACTTATTGGAAAAGGTTAAGTTCATCTAGGAGAAACTTATAGCGGCTCGAAGCAGGCAGAAGAAGAATGCGGATCAAAAAGTGAGAGATATGCACTTTATGGAGGGTGAACAAGTATTGCTCAAGGTTTCACCCATGAAGGGTGTCATTCTTTTAGAAAGCGAGGTAAGTTTAGCCCTATATATTGGGCCATTTGAGATTCTTTGGTGTGTGGGGCCGATGGCTTATAGGTTGGCATTGCCTCCGAGTTTGTGGAGAGTTCAACTTGTGTTTCATGTATCTATGCTAAAGAAGTTTCATGGAGATGGTAACTATATAATTCATTGGGATTCGGTCTTGTTCAATGGAAACCTCTCTTATGAAGAGAAACCTATTGTTATCCTTGAGAGTGATTGGGAGATCGAAGTAGATATGCATAGCAAATATCCATATTTTTTTGTTGATTCAGGTAATTCCTTGTTTTCCCTTCTTGTCTCTTGTTTACCCATTCAGGGACGAACTGTTGTTTAATTGGTACCTGATGTAACGACTCTCCCAGTCGTTTGTGAAATTTTACTTATCTTTTTCTATTTTTAGCTCTCCTATAATTTGTATACGTGATTTATGACTTACGGTGATGAGTAGTACCGATTCTTGAGTTGTTCAGAAGTGACTTAAGTCATTAGTCGGGTTATTGTGTTAAGAAAGTTAAGTTCGGTCACAGTCAACTTTGGGTCAAGATGACCTAAATTTAGTATTTAAATATTTTTCAATAGGTTTGGCATATACTTCTTGGTCAAATTTTATATTTGATTTGTTTTATGGGATTTTTGATAATTTCAAAGATTTATTAAAATTTTGGATAATTTAGATAACTAGTTTAATTAGTGGGCTAATGGGTAATAACCACAACTGTTTCCTATATCACATAACCCACGTCTAATTTAATTAAAAGTAGGGTTTACTTCTCTGAATAACAACAACAACTGAAAGACAAAAGGATTCTTTGAAAAGCTTTGATTGTGCGGTTTGAGGCAAAATCTCAAGTGAGATCTCTGATTTTAATGACTGCTAGAATCCAAAATAATTTTCTCAAGGTCGGTGGTATAGTATAAGTGGTTCTTTTGTTCATATTGACTTAGGGAACAAGGCTATGATGAAGAATTATGGCCTAATGACTGGCCATTTATGCCAAGATGATAATTTCTCATCATTAGGCCATAATGGTATGGAGTAAATTGAATCCTAAGGTGAAATACATTAGTACATAACCTGTGTACTAGGAAGTCATAGTTATAACTATTTAACTTTCATAATGTTAGTTATTTTTGCTATTATAGTAGACGTTTTACTTGAACATTAGTCTTAATAAAGACAAAAGCTAATTATAAGTTAATGATGACACATGATAAGGTGTCTTGTCATTGGTTAATCCATGATTGTACATATATTAAATAATGGTAAGTTGTACTTACAAAGTACTGCAGTTATTGGTTTTGTTTCATGTTTAGCTTTAGTTCATCATATGTCAACCAATCACAATTTTGATAAATTAGGTTTTAGGTCTAGGATTTTCAAAGTGAAAATTTGTAAACTGAGTGTCATTAGATTTGTAGTCTTATGGGTATTCTATATGTTACGGATTTGAACCATTCGGAAGCTTTACGGAAGGGTAAGGCCCTTGCAAATTAGCTTGTATTGAGATTCTTTGGTTGGGGTAGGTTACGACGTAATTAGAGTTTAGACTCAATTTAATTGTGTGCATGCTCCTAATTTGGATGCTTGGTGTTTGGTATTCGGACATACTTGAATTTGATGATATTTAGCTTGTTGAGACGTATATAAATAATTATTGAAAATTTACTTGATGGAATTGTCTTATGACTTTAAGTGTACTTGTAAACTTAGTACATTGTATTGTATCCTGAGATGTAGTGTGAATTTGATAAAATATACCTAATATGGTTATGGAGGATTGGGTACCACGCCGGTACGAATATGATATTGATATTACTTGTTTATGGAGGATTGGGTACCATGTTGGTATGAATATGATATTGATGTTACTTGTTTATGGAGGATCAGGTACCACAAGGGTACGAATATGATATTGATGTTACTTGTTTATGGAGGATCGGGTACCACGCCGGTATAAATATGATATTGATGTTACTTGTTTATGGAGGATCGAGTATCATGTCGACGATACGAATGTGATATTGATGTTACTTGTTTATGGAGGATCGGGTACCACCCTGGTACGAATATGATATTGATGTTACTTTTTTATGGAGGATCAGATACCACTCCGGTACGAATATGATATTGATATTACTTGTTTATGGAGGATCAGGTACTATGTTGGTATGGTACATGAACATAGATTGTTTCTTGTAGGTAATGACTAGTTAGGCAAAAATAAGTCCCTTAGCATGTGTGTGCATATTTATGTTGAATTTGAGAGGTTGTATGGGTTCACTACAACAAAATTGATATATAGCTACGAATTTATTAGCTACGAAATGAAATTCGTCACTAATTATTGACTTTTTATGACAAAAATTATATTTCCTACCTAAATACATGAAGCACATACTTTTAGTGACAATACATAAAATTTCGTAGCAAAGTTTTGTCCTCAAAATTTTTCCACCAAAAATTATTTTGGCACCATTTATTAAGTACCATTAGTAGCAAATTTTATGTTTTTAGTGAAACTCCTTTTTGTCGCTAATAATGTATTCAATTTGTGACAAACTATTATTTGTCACAAATTAGTTACAATTTTAGACTCAAAAAAAAATCGTCATAATAAATAAGTTGTTTCAATAGCGACAAATTAACGTTCGTAGTTAAATATTGTAAGTTTTAGCTACAAATTTGATATTTAATTGAGTCCTCAATTTTTGTCACTAATACTAAAAATAATTAGTGACATTCATTTTATTGTCTCTAATCAATCTGTGATTCAGTGACAACATAATTTTATCACAAAATATGTCATCCTTAAGTAGTAACAATTTAAAATTTGTAGCTGAATAATTTAACTATTTTTTTTACGAAAAAAAATTTGTAGCTAAATATAACACTACAAGAAATACAGTTTTTTGTGACGACTTTCAGTGGCGACACAAATAGTTGCCACAAAAGTTAGGATTTTTGTGGCGACATACAAAGGTTGCCACAAAAGGTATAAGATTTAGGAGCGACCGTTAAAGTCGACACTAATAATGACATATTTAGTGGCGACTATGTGTAGGTCGCCACAAATATGTAGTAATTTTTTCAACAAAATTTGGGTTAGTGGCGACCTACGAATTGTCTCTACTAAAAGTCTTTTGTGGCGACTTAATCGCCACTAATAATGACATATTTAGTGACAAATCAATTCTAATTTAAACTAATACTGCATATATACTTATATGGTTTCTACCAAAATTTGGGTATCCAGTGTGTCATGCTTTTATTTTTATGGTATCTAGATTGACACTCCTGATGTACCCATCTAATCACTACTTCAGGCTTAGGAATTTTGGATACCCATAATGCTATGTTCCTTGTTTTCCAAATAAAATATACTAATGTTGTTAGCTTAGCCAGAGAATCTTACTGTATCTATTTTCTTTTGCTAGTCTAGTATTCTTCTCCATATCTCTGTACCTTGTCAGTTCCTAATATTCATATTCAGTATCTATAAGAAACAATTACATAATATGTAGGTTTGAATATACTATAGGAAACAATGTGAAAATTCGATCTATAAGAAAATTAATAAAGAGAAATTCAATGTATTATTCTTGACCCCTACTTTAGTTTAGATGATATTTGTGTATATGGTTTAAGCTTTTTGTACATACTCCAGCTGGCGAGCTTCAACGCCAAATCAGAAATTGGCTTGCCGAGAACTTCGACTTTCTTTCTGTCACTGATGAAATAGTTGGTGGAGCAACGGGTCAGCTCGAGCTTCTGTCCACTGCAATAATGGATGGCTGGATGGCTGGACTAGGTGTTGCAATGCCCCCTAGCACTGATGTACTTGGTCAGCTCTTATCTGAATATGCAAAGAGAGTTTATAATTCTCAACTCCAGCACTTGAAGATACTTCCAAGTTCCACACACATACTATTCAACAACATACCCAGTGTCTGCTCATTCATGGGTGTCTTGTCAGCTTATCCTCACTTACAACATCGCTTTGACGTGGTAGATGAAAACTTTTAACTCAAGGCAACTCCTTTCGAAGCTATATTTTAACATTTTAGTAAGTAGTGAATTGAACATGCATGTATAGAGCCACATCTTAAATCTCCGATAAGAAACTTTGCAGTTTTTATCAAGCACAATCTTATTAACGGATTAGTTTGTTTAGTTTCTTACAGTTTGTCGTAGTGATAGATTGGATCTAATTAGGGTCTTTCTTTTGTCTTATTTCCTACTTATGCTGTTCTAATTCAATTCTTTATCAGGACATTGCAGAAACACTGTCAACTGAAGTGGCAGAAGACTCTAGCCATGTGGCAAAGCTGCGGACAGCTTTAGAAGCTGTTGATGCAAAAAGAAGAAAGGTGCATTAGTAAATCAAACTTCCTACTTTTGATAATGTATCTAATCTCTAAGTAATACTAAATAGTTGCCCCTAGCTATCGATGGACCAACATAGCCGAATATTATCTACTTTGGATCTCTTTTGATAAAGAAAGTCGTATTGCATGACATTTTCTTTCTGTTGTTGAGCTAATTAATATGTTAAATAAACTACAATTGCTTGAGAAACTGTAAGCAAGTACTTCAATTAGAGTCTATATCCTGAACCGCTGACTGATTCCAGGAGATTCTAAGAATTTGGGTTGAGGATGATTATCCACAATAACCTTATGCTTAGGTTACTGAATATCGCACAGTCTGTCCTATAAATTCATTATTCTTGCATATATCATTTTATTTGTATTTAGATTGGTTGGAACTTGGAAGGCAAGTATGACTCAGTTACTCTCATAATCAGATTTTGCAATAAACGAGAAGTGATATGGCAATTTTGACATTAGATGATGAAAGGTCACCAGTACGAAATCCTTCTACTGCAGCTGAAGATGCCCGACTTGCGTCCTTGGTTTCCCTTGATGGCATTTTAAAGATAGTCAAGGTCTTTTATTAATTTGCCAGTCACTTTCCTCTGGATTGTTGTTTTGTTGACTGTTCTAGTGGATCAAACAGGAAGAACGATCTGATTAATAAATTTTAACAGGACGTAATGAGGCAATCCTCTGTGAACACCCTCGGTAAGAGTAGGAAGAAAGCTATGCTAGCTTCTCTAGATGAATTTGCAGAACGAATGCCTTCCTTGCTTGACATTGATCATCCGTGTGCTCAGAGGCACATTGAAGAAGCACGACATGCTGTTGAGGTACTTAGTTACTTTTATTGCTGGTGGTTATTCAATATCTGGTGTTTCTAATTCTCATCCCTGAAGATAGGAGTCCAAATGTTGGGTATTATACAATGGTTTAGCATCAATTCAGGAGTATTGTAGATGTGCAGTTCTTCAATTACATCTTATTGTAGATCCCGCGAGGTTTCAAATAAAAATGATCTTCTAAGCTTGTTTGGGTTATCGATTCTATTTTGTGGACCAAAAGGGAGCTTGCCAAACTAGTTGTTTTATCCCGATTGACATCTATGGGAACTAATTAGTTCATGTGGTTCGTTTAAGTGTTGGTGATGTCTTGTACGGGCTGCTTATAATGCCTGTGTTATATTTAATCGTAAACACCCTTTTCAGTGTTGTTTCTCCAAGAAATGACTGTTAAGCTTTTGTGTGTTATATTCTTGTATGTTTACGATTTACCTGGAGTTCACACTGTCCAATATTTCTAGGGTAGACACTACATATTAATAAACGCATACTACACATGCATAATGTTCTTTCTCTGTGCTTGTGGTCAGCAAAATGGACAAAGATCTCTACCAAAACAGTCAACTTACCCTAGAGATCACATTGTCCAATATTTCCAGACCTTCTTCCTTCTTTCATCACCTTTCTTGGCAGTAGAAAAAAGAAGCCCATGTAAAAGTACAGAGTTAATCAGTTAGATCCCCTCCTGCATATGATAAGTTTCTTGTCCCCCATTTTTTTAGAAGCCATAGTTTGAGTGTCTAAAATGAAATTTGTTGGCAATATATGAAGATAAAACCAGTAACTTAAGTCTCAAACGTGTTCAGATAAGCGTGGGTCTGCACTATTGTATGAACACTGTCCATCTGAACTTAGAGCTTTTTTGCGCTTTTCGCTTTTGATAACACTGGTTAAGATGGAGTCGAAAACATTTGGAGTTTATTCCAGTTCCGTGAAGAGAATCTGCAAAATAGAAAACTTGAATAAAGAGATGATCGGAAAGAGTAGCTTCTTCTTCATGCAAATATTTGAAATTACAGTATGAATATACAGGAAAACTCCTGGTCCTTCATAGTCATGCCGTTGTGATGTCATTCTTAAAGGTGTAGCCTAGAGAACATTAATCCAATATTCAGAAAATCAATAATGAGGGTGGAAAACAACATCCATGGGCAACAAAAGAAATATACAAACCTCTGTCAGGTGAAGGCATTGGAAAATGACAATTAACAGGTGTAGAATAACCTTAATATGGTTGCAGGTATGTTCGTGTACTACTACACAACCATTGGGGGAGTTAGCTATTTAGTATAGAAAGTTTTATTTGGGAGAATCCAATAAAATGGTTATATTCTTACTGATGCTCTCATTAGTCATGCCTTTGTTGTTCCATTAGGTATCCTGATACCTGTCATTTCTCAGTCTAGTGACCAGACCGAGGGTGGTAGAAGCCAGCAATTACAGATACAAGACCAGCAGTCGCAGATCAAAGCGTTAGATTCTCAATTGAATACTGTAGCGGCACGCCAAGAGGAAATGCTTAAGAAAAATGCAACTTCTTGTTAGCCCATCACCGTCAAGGTTAGAGGTAACATAAGTTTATATGATAAGTTCTATTTAATTTCTCTTTATTGAATATATAAATTATGTGCATCAACATGTTCCAACATGAGTTATCATAATCATAATCATATTTCCACTTTTAGAGAAAGGACCTCTCTGCTGAAAACTTCTTGTGGAAAGACCTTCTTTTGCTGCAACCTGTCGTTTTTCTTTGTTCTCTTCCCTGTCACCTGAATAATAATCTACTTCATTCTCTGAGTGAATGACCCTATATTCATCTTCCTCTAGAGGAAAAGTAGCCTTATTTTCAGTACACAAATTCTTGGAACTTGCAGGTTTTTTATCTTTCCTTGGGGGGGTGTTCATCAAGTTATTCTGCAACAAGATCAAATCTCCTTTGACCCTTGTGCTGCTTATCTCGTTTCCTA
This sequence comes from Capsicum pubescens, assembly GCA_030864215.1. NCBI lineage: Eukaryota > Viridiplantae > Streptophyta > Magnoliopsida > Solanales > Solanaceae > Capsicum > Capsicum pubescens. Next base: position 117,026,137 of record CM061539.1, read on the forward strand.
TTGCTATCCTTCCTTTTTGACTCCTGCTCCTCCATTTTATTTTGCTTCCTTGCCAGAACCTCCTTTTTCTTTTTCCTACTTAACTGGTCATTAGAACTGACCATATCATTAGGTGCAAGTGAATCATCTTCAGTTTCACAATCCTTGGGATCACTACCAACAACCACATCATCAAGATGTTGGTGTTTATCCCCTCCATTTGTTTCCTGCAAACCTGCAAAACACCCACCGACTCCTTCTACACCATCATCACGTTCATCATAAAAACACACAGGTGAAACAGGGGGGTGGGACACGATTGCAGCACATCTTTTTCACCAAATACACCACCAGCAGCTAAACCATCAGAAATACAAGGAACAGAAGCATTTAAATCCATACCTGGGGTGTTCTGTGGTTCAAGTATATCAAATTGATTCTTAGAGAATTTTTGAGTATCTGGTGACGCTCTTGGTTTGTACATTTTTTCTTGGTGTTGCTGCCGCATTTGTTGTTGAACATTGGTCTTCTTTCTTCTTCTTTTTTGCTTTTTTCATTGTTCTTGATCTTGTGTCAAACAGGTGGTACCTTCCTGTAACTTGTCTATTCCTTTGCTTGTGTCCACCTGGTCATGATTTGAAGCATCCTTGGTGATTTTGTGACTTTGTATCCCGAATTGTCTTGTTGTGTAGAAGTTTTGTCCTTCATTACATGCTGATTTTGGGTGTTTTCCATGTGTTTTGGTTGCTGGTTTTCACTCTTTTCAGTACTATCTTGTTCTTTTCTCCTTTTCAGCTCATCATCCCATCTCTTGATAGTGCAAGTTGAGATGTTGTGGCCTTGATCTTATTTTACTGACAATTAATTTTTTTGGCCTTAGATTTTTTTTATGTTGGACTTGTTTTACTTTTCTTTGCCCTGTGAGGAGATATTACCTTAGTATATTTTAAATTTTTTTAATTATATAATTATGGGTGAATTTTATCAATCTGACATGTTTTATAATTTTATTTTTGATTTATTCAATTCTAATTTAAAAAATAATATCAATATAAAATAATTAAGATTTTTTTTTGTAATTGGTGACAAAAGATTTTATTATCGAAGATAATTTTTAGCAACAATTAAATTAGATTTTTCAAGACAAATATTTTTGTCACGAAATAAACTAGTTCGTCATAAGTTTGACTATATTTAGTGACATGTATTTATCTCAATATCTTTCTATTTATTTGATACAAATTAATTTTGTATTTTATGACAATCATAATTATCAGTAATCATAATAATTTAGTGACGATTCTACATTGTCGGTAAAAAAATTATTATTTTTAGTGACAAAATGGTAGATTTAACTACAAAATTATTAATCTTTATTATAATAATAAATTTATCACTAATTCATACATTTAAGGACGAAAATTTTTGTTGTATACAAAAAGTTGTCAATAGTGACGAAAATGCATTTGTTCAACCACGAAATATATATAACTCTAGCGACAATTGGTGTCGTCACTCGTTGAACTAAATAATTAGCGACGATAAAGTTTTGTCGGTATTGATAACTTTTTAGTGACGAGCATATCATCAACTATAAAAAAATTATATTTTTATGACAAACAGATTCGTCATAAATGTTACACATTTGGGGATAATTTTTTATTTTTTGTAGCCAATTTAATTTTTTTAGCGACGAAACACTAAATCGTCTTTATCTACTTTTAGCGACCCATTTTTTGAGACAATTGATTGACGAAATTTTTTTTGTCACACTAAATTTTTTGCGACGAAATATGACTTATAAGTGACAAAATAATTCGTTCCAAATAATCAAATTTGTTGTAGTGGTTACTAAGCAGATAACAAACTAATGATGTTCTAATTGCGAGGTTTAGAAGGATGTGGTTGTTACTTATGGTATTGTTGTTGATTATGTGGATGTTTACAGTATGATTGATACTCTTGATGGTTATGTGGCTTGTTTGAAAGCACTGTTTGACTTGTTATTGATGTATTGTTGATCCATTGAATACTTGTTATGTGGCGATGTCTGTCTACTTGTTATTTGATTTATGTTGTGTACATGTTATTAAATTGATTTGGCCTATGATACCTACCAGTACATAGTCGTTTGTACTAATACTACCCTGTACTCTTCTTTTGTTGAGAGCAGAAAGTTTTCCAGCTCGAACACGACCTCACCTCTAGAGTTTAATAGCAGATTTTGATCCTAGGGTGAGCACTTCGTCTCCAAGCTGCCATGGGTCATCCTATTTGTTCTTGTCCATCTTTCGGGCAATGAAATATTCTTTATTTACTTTAGTTTTGGATATCTCTTTTAGACATAATCTTTGTTAAAAGTTCTTGTACGATGACTTTCGAGTCTTAAGGATTTCATTGAGTAGTTTGTTTAATTTTTGCATTAATAATGCTCATCTCCAGATTATTGTGATTAAGGTGGTCCTATGATGATATTATTTTAATATTGACTAAGTGGTTGAATAATGGCTCGATTTAGATGGTTCTCCCTCAAGAAGATTAGTGTAGGTGCCACTCATAGCCATTTGGGTCGTGACATGGATACTTTATTACTCATCCTGAAGCTGTGTTTCTGTGACACGTGCAGTATCACAGAAATGATCAAAGAAGCCCGTTCTCAATGAGCTAAAATGACGAAACTGCCATTTGGTGTAAGCTGGTAGGACAACCGAGTGGTCCTTGCTTCAATGCACTTGTTTATAATAGTATAACTGTATAAGTATACATAAGGGTTTGTTTGTGTTAGTGGGGAAATGGGGAATGTGTAGGTAGGGGTGGGCATAAAATATCAAAAATTGAATTACCGAATTGAATTGAAAAATTTGGTATTCGGTAATTTGGTATTTGGAAGTAAAATTTTAAAATTACGATATTTGGGTTTGGAATTGGTAAAAAATATTACTACCGTTTGGTATTTTCCGAAATTCTAATTATAGTTAAGTGACCCATAGGCCACATACCTAGTCCACACTTCAAAGGTCACATACTTGTATAAATATTGCCCAAGCAAATTTTGAACTGTTAAACACAATCATAAAGTAGACTCTTAACTTTACACAGCAGACTTCCTTGCAACCAACATATGACAACTTTTGAAGAAAATATTACGCTAAGACTGAAAATCGGGGCGTGGAAGGGAACAACAAAAAAAGAAGTCTTCATGATATGATACATAACACCATTGGTGGCTGCACTTGCCCAACTCTAATGTTCCTAACGTAGGTTGGAATATGGATTTAACCAAGGGTACTTGGTCAAGTTTTCCTAATCCTTATGTTCATAAGTCAACAGCGGATAGAAGCAAAACTCAGCATTTGCCAGACAACATAACATATATTACTCTCCATCACATTTATAAAAAGTAATATTATGACTTTACATCACATTTACATCCAGTTCGTGTTGCATCCAGTTTGATGTAAATGTTATTCGTGTTACATTCAGTTCTCCTCTTCTTGGAGCTGGATCAAACTACACTAACATAGGTTTTAAGATGTTTCATTAATTGAGTCACACGTATCAACGTGTAACAAGACCAAATAAAATTGTTTTTTTCTGGTGTAAAACTATGTATTCAGAGGTGTCAAACTACCAAATAAAATTGAATTTTTCTGAAAACGTTGGTTGAAAATCACCACTATTATCACCAAATAGGATCACTACAAGCATGTCCAACTTTAATATGGTAATACCGAATTTCGTACCGAACCAAAATTTAATTTACCGATTACCGAATTACCGATCCGAAGTTTAATGGTATGGTATTTGGTATCTACTTTCAATTACCGATTATCGAATTACCAAACCTGAATTATGAAAATACCGAACCGAATACCGAATGCCCACCCCTATGTGTAGGTGGAGTTAGAGAAAGTGGAGAGCGAGACATTTGGGTTTGGGGGGGGGGGGAGTAGTTTTGTAGGATTATTTTTTTTTATTTGAAAGGTTAAAAAAACTATAAAAATACTGATTAATTGACTTTTATATTAATAAAATATAAAAAAAAGTTTATAACTATCCTAAAATAAAATATAATTAAGAGAATAATAAAATTACTAACTTACTTATTAAAATCTAAATTAAAAAAAAAACATATTTTGAAATTTATTATTATTTAAAAATAAAATAAAACATATCATAAAATGTAACTTTATTTTTTGAATTCTTTTTAAATTTCTTAAAATGAAACCTACTAAAAAATATGGAAAAAAATTAAAATAATATTTTGAGGTAAATAAATATTTAATGCCGGAAAAGAATAGATTAAAATTTTGAAGAGGGTCAAAGATTACGTGTCTACACTTTATAGCTAATTACCATCTATATAAACCAGAGAGAAAATTGGAAGGACAAATTCATTGAGTTTATGCGATATATTATTGTTTTGTCTCCTTATAATCACAACTTAAACTTAATTAGTGAATTTTATTTTTATGAATCAATAAAATTCTTGACTTTTAGAATAAGTTAATTCATCCAATCAAGTTTCATGCACATTATTGTCTACCTTAACATTATTAATTCTATATTTTTCTATAGGAAGAAGTAATAATAAAAGAACGAATTTATATTCTCGAGTCAAATTTAGTAGAAAATATGTCAGAATAGATAATTATAGTTGAATGTTTCGTCTTTTCTTTTCCACTCTAGACGTATAAGGAAGTCATTTTCATATTATATATGGCCTTGTGAGTCTAGCATAACTATTAAAAAGTCATAATTAAAACCTAGTCGAATATTTTGTCTTATTTTAGTATCCTAAAAGAAAATTTATGTTATACTATATTACTATATATAATAAGTGTCAATAAGTAGGCACGTCTTCGACATGCCTACTTACTTACTTCAGCTGCTTTAATCGTAATTTTATTATATTATTCCTAATTAATTACTATAAGTTATTTAATTATTAAAAAATTTATAATATTACATAAAAATATAAAATAATCGACATGCTTACTTGTGTTGCCTGCTTCAGCTGCTTCAATCATAATTTTACTATATTATCCCAAATTAATTACTATAGGTTATTTAAGTATGAAAAAAATTAACCCCTAATTAATTACTATAAGTTATTTAATTATTAAAAAATTATAATATTATATAAAAATATAAAATAATCGACATGCTTACTTGTGTTGCCTGCTTCAGCTGCTTCAATCATAATTTTATTATATTACCCCAAATTAATTACTATAGGTTATTTAAGTATTAATTTTTTTTAATATTTAATAAAAAAATATAAAATAGACAAAAAATAATAAATCAACTTTTAATTTTATAAATTAACTAGATGTCTTATATGATATCTATTTATTCTTTTACATCTTCGACATGTCTGCTTATGCTGCTTGCTTCAGCTGCTTCAATCGTAATTTTAATATATTATTCCTAATTAATTACTATAAGTTATTTAATTATTAAAAAATTTGTAATATTACATAAAAATATAAAATAATCGATATGACTACTTGTGTTGCCTGCTTCAGCTGCTTCAATCGTAATTTTACTATATTACTCCAAATTAATTACTATAGGTTATTTAAGTATTAAAATTTTTTTAACCCCTAATTAATTACTATAAGTTATTTAATTATTAAAAAATTTGTAATATTACATAAGAACATAAAATAATCGACATGCCTACTTGTGTTGCCCGCTTCAGCAGCTTCAATCATAATTTTATTATACTACCCCAAATTAATTACTATAGGTTATTTAAGTATTTTTTTTTTAATATTTAATAAAAAAATATAATAGACAAAAAATAATAAATTAACTTTGATTTTTTAAATTAACTTGATGTCTTATATGATGCCTATTTATGCTTTTTTCACAAGTATTTTTTATAGTAATTTTATTATATCATTTCTAATTAGTTATTATAAGTCATTTAAGACATGAGTTCTTCGCTGCTTCAATCGTGATTTTATTATATCACCCCTAATTAATTATTACAGTTGCATTAGAAATGAATAATATTTCATAAAATAGACACAAAATGATATGTCAACATAAAATACTTGAATGACTATCGAAATTATACTACTGCCACATAAGTTAACTTTTGAAATTATATCAGTGTCACTTAAATTGAAATTGAAGAAATAGTATTATAAATCACAATAATTAAAAATTAAAATTATTTTAATAATTAATTATCTAAATTATATTTGTGTCACATAAATTGAGATTAAAAAAATAACATATATTGCACGGGCCCTTCAATGTCTAGTATAAGTATAAAGAAGCAGGCAGAACTTTATTGACATGTCTGTTTCTTCATTTGCTTCAGCTACTTCAATTCGTAATTTTACTATATCAGCCCTAATTAATTATTAAAAATTATTTATCTATTAAAAAATAATATTAATAAAAAAGCAAATAATCATTTATGACGTGTCTGCTTCAGCTTCTTCAACTTGTGATTTTAATATATCACCCTTAATTAATTATTATAAATTATTTACACATTCAAAAATTAATAATATTTAATATAAAAAAAAGTAAATAACCATTTATGACATGTTTACTTCAATTGCTTCAACTCGTAATTTTACTATATCACCCCTAATTAATTATTATAAGTCATTAACATAATAAAAATAATAATACTTAATAAAAAAAAGTAAATAAACATTTATGACATATCTGTTTCAACTGCTTCTACACATGATTTTACTATATCATCCCTAATAAATTATTATAAGTCATTTTCTTATTAGAAAATTAATAATATTTAGTAAGAAAAATAAAAATAGACATTTAGGGCATGTCTGTTTTAGTTGCTTAAACCGTTATTTTACAATATCACCCTAATTAATTATTATAAATCGTTTAAGTATTAAAAATTAATAATATTTAATAAGAAAAATAAAATAGACGTAATGATAAATTAACTCTTGATGTTTTATATTAACTTGGTGTCTTATATAAGACCCACTTAAATTATTTTCACAAGTATTTTTTTTATAGAAATTTTGTTATATCACTTGTAATTAGTTATTATGAGTCATTTAAGATATGTCTGCTTCGCTACTTCAATCTTGATATTTGATTGACTCTCGAAATTATATCGGTGTCACTTAAATATGAATAGAATAAAAAGTATTACAAATCATAATAATTAAGAATTTAAATTATTTTTAAATATAATTGACTATCAACGCCACAAAAGTTTGGACAAGGAGAGAGTACTATATATTACAATAGCTAATGGTTTAAATTAGTAAATTACAGTGCCAAAAAGTATTATAAATTACAATAGCTAACAGCTTAAAATATCTAAAAATATATTAAAAATATAATTGATTATCTAACTTTATTTGTGTCAGACAAATTGAGACCAAATAAATACATAAAAATTACTATAAATCACAATAATTAATAATTTAAAATAATTAAGAGATATAAAATATTTGACGGATTCTCAAAATTATACCAGTGTCACTTAATTGGAATAGAAGAAAAAGTATTATAAATCACAATACTTAAAAACTTAAATTATTTTAAATATATAATTGACTATCAATACCACAAAAGTTTGAACAAGGAGAGTAACATATATTAGTTGCAAATTACATGAAAAGTATTATAAATTATAGCAATAGTTAACACTTTAAAATGTCCAAAAAAATTAATCTATTATATATTTTTTAAAAATACGTAAAAAATATTATAAATCACAATAATTAACAACTTAAAAAATTTAAAAGATGTACTACAAATGGTTGACTGTCGAAATTATATTAATGCCACTTAAATTGAAATTGAAGAAAAAATATTATAAATCTCAGCAATTAAAAACTTAAATTATTTTTAAAATATAATTGACTACCAATACCACAAAAGTTTGGATAAGGAGAAAATTGAAGGAAAGGTGTCTTTTAAGTCTTGAATGAAGGATTGGTGACATTGACCAACAGATAGGATCAAACATCATTAGGAAACTTGATTAAGTTAATTGTGGACTTGATTAATATTTTTAAAACTTTCTAATCTTTTCAAAAATACAAATCAACCCAACCCACACCCCTCTTCAATCCTAATCAACCACTCTCTCTCTCCAGCTTCTCCCAACCAACAGTTCTGCAAAATTTCTCCCTTCAACCTCCGGCGATAAATAGTCGGGTGAGTTCCTTTTCGACTTTCAACCATCAATCGACGTGAATACTTTTTCGGCGACAACAACTTCGAGTTCTTCATCCTCGCATTTCCTTTTTCACAGGTAAAAAATTATGAAGAAACAGAGAAACTTGAGCCAACTACTCTTCTGATATTGAAATGTGGACTGAATAAAACCCTAATTTCTGGCATTTCTGCATTTCTTCTTCTCGTTGTCGTACTGTTGATTCAAATTTGTTGGTGATTTTTGGTCACAGTTGATGTTCTTTGTGTGTATGTGTGTGTGTGATATGTTGGTGTTGCTGGGTTGATTTGTTATTTGTCTTGGTAGAAATGGTATTGCAACAGTTGAAACATCTGATGTAATAGATGAAACATATGATGCAATAGATGAAAATCTGATGCAATAGATTAAAAATCTGATGCAACAGGTGAACAATCTAACAGATCATTCATCTGTTGCGACAGACGACTCTTCTGTTTGGAAGAAATCTAAACAATATTGATCCAATAGATAACTAATTAGTGATCTATTTTTATTCTTTCCAACGGTTTACTCTTCATTTTAAAATCTGATGCAACAGATTAAAAATCTGATATAACTATAAAAATCTGATGCAAAAGGTGAACAATCTAACAGATCATTCATCTGATGCGACAGACGACTCTTCTATTTGGAAGAAATCTAAACAATATTAATCCAACATATAACTGATTAGTGGTCTGTTTTTATTCTTTCCAACGGTTTACTCTTCATTTTACAACAGATTAGGACTATTTTTATTCTTTCCAACGATTTACTCATACAGGTCGGTTATCTGTTGCAACAGATAACATACTTGGTGCAATAGATTAGTGATCCATTTTTATTCTTTCCAACGGTTTACTCATCCGTTGCAACAGGTCGGTTATATATTGCAATAGATAAAATACCTGGTGCAACAGATTAGTGATCTGTTTTTATTATTTCCAATGGATTACTCATCCGTTGCAACGGTTCAGTTATGTATTGCATCAGATAAAATACCAGGTGCAACAGATAGTACTATTTTTATGGTTCCCACGTATTACTCATCCATTACAACAGGTCGGTTATATGTTGCAACAAATAACATACCTGGTGCAACAGATTAGTTGTCTGTTGGAACTGTTATATTACTGTTATGCATTAATCAATTATAATCTATGTTATGTTCCTGTTAATTTAAGATAACATGGCTCCCAAAATAAAAGAAATCGAATCAAGTCCAAGTAAAGGAACAAGTGTAGCAGCTCAGTTACATCCACCACTCTATGAGCTTGCTTTACAAACGTTATCTCAATCAGGAGCAGAAGATAATGAAGACGGGGAGAAGGAATCTTTCAAAAGAGATGATCCAAATGCTAATAGCCCTTCCGTTGAAGAGTTGGTCAAAACCTTCAGCATTGATCATTACCCTGTGAGAATGCAGTGCGATGGTGCCACAGATTTAACGGGTGATCTCGTGGTTAAGTCAGTCATGGAAAAATCTTTTGACGCCTTTAGAAAAATACTTCGAGAACAAAAATTGGATTCTTATTTCAAGGAAAGCTGCTTTGGGAAATATCTTGATTTGCCGGAGGACAACAATGCTCGTTTCAAGATGAAAATGGTATATGATCTTCTCAAGCGCAGGTTTATGTATGAAAACAAAGATACGATGGATGGGGTGTGGATAAATTACTGTGTCATGCTTGTTTGTTTTGGTTGGAAGGAGTTTTCCATAGTTAGTTATCCTCCTTCTCCTTCTCAAGTTATACCTACTCTGACCCAAAAAAAACACCCCGCATACCCAAAAAAGGAAAAGGCAAGTCGAGTGATCGTGATGACTTGGTGTCCATTGTTGGTCCAAGCTTCAAAAACAAAAATTTGATTGAAGCGTTGGAAGGTAAAGGACTTTCAAAGAAGCACAATCAATCATTGTGCTTGGTTTGGTTTGTACATAATGTTCTTTGGGCGAGACACGTTAACAACAACATAAGCCTCGATTTAATAAATCTCTCCGAGGATGTTGAGGCATTTAACAGCTATCCTTGGGGTTATGAAAGCTTCAAAATGACTGTCGAATATTTGTTGACTCCGTTAACGCCAAAAACAGTCAACTTATATGGTTTTCCATGGGCCTTCATGGTAAATATTTCTTTTATAATGATATGATTCATCATTTTTTTATTCAATAAAGATTTTGATTTATTGGCGTTATGTTATAGGTTTGGGCATTTGAAGCCATTCCTTATTTGAGACAACAAGTGAACTACCAGGAAGAAGTTTTCTGTCCAAGAATTCTGAGATGGTTGTCGTCCAAAACCGATAAAAATATAAAATTTCTTGATCTTTTCAATCCCCCCACGGAAGCAGTAAGTCCAATTCTAATCAAGTTTTTATTTTAATTAATGATTAAATGATTTCATCATCATTCTTAATATATGTACCGATTTATTTTAGATTGTCCATCCGTGACTTGTTCCGACCAACCGAGAGTTGGAGATGCCATTTTTTCTTACTTTACGGTCTGTGCAAACTTTATCGGACCCTAAGGTTGTTGATGGAATAAAAATGTAACTGTTTGGAGCAACAACCATCACAAGAAAAACAATTTTGGAGGGTGGGGCTAATGATGCTCCTCTTACCGTTTTTGAAACAACAAGCCATTATGATTATGATCATAATGGTTGTATAGATTTTTCTCCAGATTTTGCCGCATCTAGTGAATGTTCTTCATGCAAATGTCAAGACTGCAAGGCGAAACACGATAGAGTGATTAATGTTATTAATGCACTAACTGCTTCTGTAAAGAAAATGACATCTAGGAGGGGTGTCATTTCATCAAAGAGGATTTCATATCCAGACACTCCACTAGAGATCAAGGCGGCTAAGAGGAGAAGTAAAGACACTTCCAAGGCATAATCAATCATAAAAAAAGCAAGATTGCAACGCCTCTGTCTTTGTCTTGCACCGATGTTCAGTGTGCAAGGGCCACAGAAGAGCAGCATGAGCTGAAGAAGGTGAATGTACATCATTTGTTCTAAAAAACAAACAAGCACATATCTGTTTCAACAGATGTATACATCTGTTGCAACTGTTGTCTAACCTGTTGCATCATATTCGTTATCTGTTTCAACAGATGACTTTTATGTTGCAACAGATGGGTTATCTGTTTGAAATTATCGTACTGCTCTGATTTACCTGTTTGAATTTATCCCAACAGATAATCCATCTGATGCAACATAAGAATCATCTGTTGCAACAGATGGAAAATCTGTTGTATATCTCTACTTAGCATTGACAATTCTGGCTTTCCAGGTGGATGTCACAGCTACTGCCGAAGAGCATAATATGACAGTTGATAATCCATCAACTGCTTTCAAATATGAAGAAAAAGTAGAGCCTGTCAGTTTGGGAGAATGGAAGAATTACCCGTTTGAAGGGTTCAACATCTCGAACATGGCTCCAAAAAAACTAATACAGTTGATCTACGACTATTCAAAATGGATTGCCGATGGGCTGTTAAAGCTTCATGCCGACAGGTACATAAATCAATTTTATGGATATTGATCTATAAAATTCTTTTTGTAAGAACCTGACATTAACACATATAAATCATCATGTAGAAAACAAAATGATGAGTGCTACAAAGTGAATGAATCGAGTCTTGGTTTTGATATGTTCGACTTTGTTGTTGCACATCTCGGATCAAAAAATTGGTTCTATTTGATGTCACAGCCCCAAACTTGCTGGGATGATGAGGTTTAAAGGTCATACATATTACTATTAATTAATACTTTATTTAATTACATCTGCGTATTGATTTTTTTGTCACGTAATTCGAAATATTTGATAATATGTCCAACACATCGATGTCATTTTTTACTACCTCCGAAAGAAGGCCAAGTTGCAAACACAAGAACAATACGGATACACACCAGGAAATTATTTGTACAAAGTTTACATCAATAATGCCTACGATAGGTATTGTCAACAGCAACCGGAAGTTTCCCAAAATAAGGAATGCTTAATCAACATCATCAAAGGTTTTAGTCTACAAAGTGTACATCCCAATCAATTGTGGTGATGAATTCCATTGGGTGTTGGCTGTCCTCGTTCTAAAAGAGAGGCGCATCTGAGTTTATGACTCGATGTCGTGAAGGAGACATTTCAGACCGTCGTCTGAGATACAAAAGCTGGCCAAAATATTGCCTACTTACCTGGCTAAGAGTGGCTTTTTGGATCAAAAGGTTCGTACTGATTGGTCAACGATTGAAGCATACGGGGATAAAATGGCTAATCTATTTTATGTACAATATGTTGACGGAATTGCTCAACAAACCATTGGTAGCCTGTAAGTTTAAATGTCATGATTTAGTTTCATTTCACAAATTTCACAACGCTTGCATGAACTGCAAGATATGGATTATCTATTTTTTTATAACGCAGGGATTGCGTTCCTTTTGTTGCCTCCTATGCCGAGTATTTAAACGATGGATTACAAGTACCAAATGATGGACTTGATGTCGGATTACTCCGCAAAAGATATGTTTCTCTTTTATGGAAATATGGAGAAGCGAAATCTTAGAATCCGTACACAACTGACGTTAAAGATCCACGACGACCAAAGCCGAATTCCATAGCACTGGATAAAGAACAACTTGTCCATATTGATTAGATCTTTATAGATCAAGTCCGTCAATGTAATAACCTATCCTCCTTGTTTTAACTTGTTGATTTATTTGTAGAGTAGATCGTTTGTACTCATAATGATTTTTTTTACATTTCATTTATTTGTTGAGTTATTTTATTTCATGTAATTTTCGAAGGCTTCAATTTATTTTATTTTGTCTATGAATATAATTAATTCTGAGTTTGTAACATGTTAATTGAAATGGAGTACTAGATTCAAATATCGTAATAGATAATACATCTGTTGCAACGGACGACATATCTTATCAGACAGATTTAGACATATGTTACAACATGAGATGCAACACGTAGGTCATCTGCTGGAAATTATATAACAGGTTTTCCTACTTTTTTTATTTGCTCCAACAGATTATCGATCAGTTGCAACAGATAAGTTATATGTTGCAACATATCGTAAATCTATTGCGACAGACAGACAGGGAACATCTACATAATGCAACAGATGACCAACCTATTCCAACAGATAATCAATCTTTCACAACAGGTACTATATCTGTTACAATAGATATAAAATCTGTTGTATTATAAAAATTAAACTTTGCCAGACATAAAAATTACTGTCCCTATATGTATAGTGAATTGGCTTGAAATGAAAATTTGTTATTGTGTTCGTCTCTATCTTTGTACATATTCTTTTTTATACACGGGCTCCAACCATTTAGTTAGTATCCCATATGCCCAGATCCATTGCATCTTTCCCGCAATGGTGTCGCACACACCGATTATTTGTGTGCCGGTCAACAAACACTTCATGTATGCAAGCGAGTACGGACCGCACGTTGCACCGATTGTATTTTTTGGGAGATGGATGTTCTTATTTCGACCTTCAAAAACCCATGATTCCTTCTCCAAGACTTCAGCCAACAAATGATCCATCAACTTACTCTGTATCAACAACTTGGGCAACAACTTCAAGAGTGGCTGTATGTGGGTTAAAAACGTCTTCTCGCTAAACACAGGTAAGTTGCAGTCATAAACCTTAATCTTTCCCTCGTATAGTAGTATCTCAACAGTGAGAAAATGGGTGACATCCACATTCATGACTTCAAGGATTTTCTTTGCTTTGGTCCATCTCTTGTCGTGTGGATATGGCCTCTTCCCTCTAACATATTTAATTGTTTCTTCATCCCATTGGAATGTAGAAACTAACTGATCAAATCCCAAGCCACCGAAATCAGCTAGATTACGAAGATCAGCGTACCTATCTTTGAAATTATTGTAGAAGTTGAGATCCATTATCCTATCAATAGCATCATAAGCATCTGGGTACGCTAATTGCCTGCCCCTCATGAGGCAGAGAATTTCATCAACATACTGTGGTATAAGAAGATAATTTTTAAATAGGTTAGTAATTGTAAATAATAAAAACACAGTGGAAAGAATCCGATGCAGAGGGTTCTCTAAATTAGTTCACAGATTACCTAGCCAACGCAATTTATGCAACAGATATGTATTATGTTGCAACAGAATACCAAGATTTTGCAACAGATTACACATCAGCTGCGTAGATTCTTCTTCATGGAGTAGATTGGAAGGGTAGGTTAGCAAAAGTAAACTTACCTTGTCCTCGTACCACACACACATATTTGTCATATTCGAGAAGTCTTTGGCGGCAAATGAATGCATGGTGTATTCTTTTTGAACCTTCATCTTGATGAATTCTTCCAGTTCCTTCTTCTTCTCCTTGCCAAGCACCGTAAATATGTCCACCTTCTTCGGCGGCCCCTGAACTTCAACAACTATGGGAGCGGGGGGAGTTGCATTTTTTGCTGATTTCAGAAATGAGAGAATTTGTCTAATTTTTATTCTCTTCCTCCTAACCTCCACTGTAGGAGTGTATGTATCCCTCACCTCGTTGGATGGTATGACACCCCTCCTAGATTTTAACTCCTTGGCAGCTTCAGCAATAGCCTCTATCTTGTCGAGGAGTTTATCCTCTCTGTCCTTGCACACTTTGCATTTGCAATGAGAACATAAGGGTGAGGAGAGGCGAGAGGGACCACTGTAAGGGTGGGAAAGAATGGTGTAGGGGTGAGAGGGAGGACCTGTGCAAGGGGTATTTTCAAATATATTTATTTTTTGAGCACCAACATGCTCATAATCACGACTGGCAGCAGAAGCAAAAACAGGATGGCTGCCATCATAACAAACAACTCCACCAGCAACACCCCCAGAAGAAGTACCCGGATCTGTTGCAGTTTGAGTTAGGTCATGAAGAGCTTCAACATTAGACTGACCTTTCCTAACTGCTCTTCTTATGGATGTTGCTCCATCCAATTCCTTCTTTATTAACTCCACCGTTGGGTCTTCTTTTGTATCAACAAGACCCAGAGTAAGAAAAGAAGTCATCCCCAGCTTATCAATAGTAGGCATGATCCAAGGATGCACAACCTATAAAAAACGATAGGGGGAATTTAAATCATATAATAATAATTTATAGTCAGTTGGGTTACATGGGGCTCGAGTTATGTTAACACAACCAACTTATGCAACAGACGATCTAGCTACCGCAATAGCTGATCTGTATATTGAAACAGATTGTTAATATATTACATTAGAATACCCATCTGTTGCATAATTTACAGTAGATGGGTAATCTGTTGAGTAGGGTTCAGAGAACAGAGCAATATATGGTTAATTTGTTGTGAAATATGGATCGTCTGTTGCAACAGATTACCCATTGCACCAGTTGTAGTTGACGGGTAATCTCTTGCAACAGATGGAACATCTGTTTCAATATCTTTCTTTGAGGCAAATTATTTTTGTTGAAAGAAGACGTACTGCATCATCCGAAGGGTTAAAGAGACCAGTCTTGTTAATATTTTTTTTGCTTCTCTCTACTGCAGCCAACCACCTAAGGATCCTTAGATGAGAAACCTTATTCGGGTAATCCATGAAATACTTTCGGGGGGGGGGGGAGGAATGACTTCACATGCCCAAGCCTAAAAATTGTAAATAGGAAGCAAACAAAAAAAAGTCACAAGTATATTCAATATAAATTAATGAATGAGTAAAAATAGTGATAAATTTTACCATGAAAGCCCAAGAAAAGTCGTATAATGTGGTCGTCTTTGGCTTCAGCTCTTTCAGTAAATATTTGACAGTCAAGTAAAAGTTGTCGTAGCCCCAGGGATAATCGTTGAATCTCCCAAAATCATCATCAAGCGCCAACAAATCACATTCTATGACTTTCTTGACGTCTCTTGCAAATAAAACGGAATGGACAAACCAAACTACGCACAATTTCTCCTTGTAGTGCTTTGGTATGTCTTTATTCTTGAGATCCGCTATCAAATCCTTCACTTTGTAGCTAGGTCCAACAATTCCCAACAACCCATCTTTTTTTACCTTGCATTTGTTAGACCCTTTGTGGGGTATTTTCTTGATGGCAGGTTCTTCTTGATGATCGCATCTCAAGCTCGTCACAATGGCAAACTCTTTCAATCCAAAACAAACCAGCATGCCACAGTAGTTGATCCAGACTTCATCCATCTTATTTTCGCGCTTTTTCGGACCTCCATAATCCCCCGCATACATGATCCTGCGCTTGAGAAGGTCATATACCATGATCATTGGGAAACAGAGAGGGCGGGGCCCAGACAGCTCAAGAAAGTATGCAAAGCAACTCTTCTTAAAAAGTCCATCTGTGTTTTCCTTCTTCATAATACTCCTAAGTTCGTCAAAAGGTTTCCCCAACTGACATTTAAGTACAAGATCACCAAATAATGCATTAGGGTTATTCATCGGCATCGCAACTCAAAATTTATTAATACTAATGGTTTTTACAGAATCATGCTGGAATTTTGATATTATTTCACGCCCCATTGGTGAGGAGGAGCTATCACTTTCCTTGGTTTCATTTTACCCTGACTGAGATTGTTTCGGAAGTTCCTCCGAATCTATCTGTACTCTAGCCTTTTTTATTTGGTGATCGGAAGTTGATCTACTTTCTCCACTTTCTGTTTCTTTTTTTTTTAGGAGACATCTTTTAACTACAAACAAAAGAAAAACAAAAAATACATTGCATTTGATGTCTGCATAATTTTTTTTAAAAAGGTGAGACAAATTTCAATAAATTATTCTTACCACATAACCAAAAAATATACTCCAACGGACAACCCATCAGTTGGAACAGATGGGGAACCCGAATCTGTTTGAAGACCTATTTAATATCTCCCCATAGATATTCCACCTGTTGTAACAGGTGGAGAAATTTCAATAAATTATTCTCTGCCACATCACAAGCAAATACTCCAACGGATAACCCATCAGTTGGAACAGATGGGGAATCTGTTTGAAGACCTATTTAATATCTCCCAACAGATCTTCCACCCGTTGCAACAGATGGACCACCACTACCACGACCAATGCCACGACCAATGCCACCACCAATGCCACCAATACCAACACCAAGACCACCGATACCACCGCCAAAAAACACAAATACCACCACCAACAACAACAACTACCAACAATACCACAAACACCATCCAACAATACCACGACAGTTAACAAAACACTAAGAGAAAAACTAGGGTTTTTTCGGGTGCTTCCTACTTTTTTAGCATCAAAACTCAAAATTGTTAACCCATTCTCGAAGATAATACAACTAAAAGTCTTTTTTTTTATCATTAACTAAAAAGCCCTATTTTTTAGAATAAAGAACAAATGTAGAACTCTTCTCGAACTCTGTTACATGCAAAGATAGAGAAAAAAATGGATACAAGCGGGAATGAAGTCAAAAAAACAAATATATGTAGTTATAAATGGAAAGAAAATTGACCTGTTTTGAAGGGTTGAGCAATATATTGAGTAGTTGTTGTTTGTACTATTTTTATTGTTGAGAGGGATAGGACACCCAGAGAGAGAGAGAGAGAGAGAGAAGAGCGAGAACTTAAGATTTGAAATGAAAAGTTTTTTGCACAAATGGATGATTTGTAATTTTGGAAAATAATGACAAGTTTTGAAATTGCTAATTTGGTCCGAATTGATCTTAATTAGTTTTTAACAATTTAAAAGATATAGTTTTTAAAACATTGAGTTGATGAGAACTCATTTCTACTCAGCGTGATCGATCGGCGACTCGGGTCAGGATGAACGCAATACCAGTGCCATGCAATTGCAAAGACTCGATTGGAATTATAGTTGACCCTGCGAGCTCATTCATTCATCCCTAGTTCCACCTAAATCAACTTAGGTACTATCACTATCCTAACTTTGAGTTGATGAGAACTCATTTCAACTCAAAGTGATCGATCGACGACTCGGGTCAGGATGAACGTAATACCAACGTCATGCAATTGCAAAGACTCGATTGGATTTGTAGTTGACCCTGTGATCTTATTCATTCATACCTAGTTCCACCTAAATCAACTTAGGTACTATCACTATCCTAACATTGAGTTGATAAGAACTCATTTCAACTCAGAGTGGTCGATCGACGACTCGGGTCGGGATGAACGCAATACCAATGCCATGTAATTGTAAAGACTCGATTGGATTTGTAGTTGAACCTGAGAGCTCACTCATTCATACCTAGTTCCACATAAATCAACTTAGGTACTATCACTATCCTAACATTGAGTTGATGAGAACTCATTTTAACTCAGAGTGATCGATCGACAACTCGGGTCGGGATGAACGCAATTCCAACGCCATGCAATTGCAAAAACTCGGTTGGATTTGTAGTTGACCCTGTGAGCTCACTCATTCATCCCTATTTCCACCTAAATCAACTTAGGTACTATCACTATCCTAACATTGAGTTGATAAGAACTCATTTCAACTCAGAGTGATCGATCGACGACTCGGGTCGGTATGAACGCAATACCAATGCCATACAATTGTAAAGACTCAATTGGACTTGTAGTTAACCCTGCGAGCTCATTCATTCATTCCTAGTTCCACCTAAATCAATTGCTATGAAATCTGTTGTAATAAACGACTAAGCTGTTGAAAATTTTCAAACAGGTACATATATGTTGCAACAGATGACATATCTGATTTAATTATCAAATAGATATTTGCATCTGTTGTGATAGATGATTGAGTTGTTGGAAATTTTCAAAAAAATATTTATATCTGTCGTAACAAATGACATATCTGATTTTATTAATTATCAAATGAACATTTTTATCTATTGTCACAGATGGCTGAGCTTTTGGGATTTTTAAACAGATATTTATATCTGTTGTAACAAATGACTGAGCTGTTTGGATTTCTAAACAGATATTTATATATGTTGCAACAGATGACATATCTGTTTGAAAATCGTTTTATCTCTTTTAATTTTAAAGCAAGAAACTTTTGGTCCGAGTAGATAATATCAAGTAGTAGTACGTACTACTAAAGGCGGTAAAAAATATTTCTTGGATATCTCAAAAATGACTTCATTAAGCAGTCTTGTCTTGTCTTTTCAATGTCAATAGTCTTAGTCTTCCTCGTGCCCTCAAATTATTAATGAAATTAATGAATATTAATTAATGGATATTGAAAACCACCACGTCTACGTACACAATACATCTATAGAAATTATCTCATCTCTTCCTTCAGCTGCAGTTTATTTTATTCAACTCTCATTTTTTTCTCTCCTCTTTAGGGTCACAACCTTTTTTCTCTCTTTTCTCTTCTCTTCTCATAAAGATCTTTTTGGATCTAAACCCATCCATATCTTTCCTCGACTTAAATTTCTGTTTTGATCCCCTTTTTGATATTAAGGTATGGTTTATTATTGCTCTTTCATTCTCGTCTTCTTCTTTGCATGTTATTTACATCTGTTTTTTTATTTAATTACTATTTACCCATATCATATTTATTAAAAAAAATTTAAGGAACTTGTAAGTGTTGATTAAACAATCCGAGAATTTTTATTACAATATGAGAAAAAAGTCATCTGTTGGGAGAAGTTTAAAAGCCTTATTGGCAGTATCATTTTTTTTTGTATGTATTTTGTTTGTTTCATTATTGTTGATGCAGTTATTGATGTTTTTGGTGGGGTTGGCGTTATTGGAACTTGTGGTGTTGTTGATGGTTCTGGCACAAAGGATGTTGCTTCTTTGTTGTTGATGATGTTGTTGGAACAAATGTTGTTTCTTTTTTATTGATGTTTATGTTGTTGTTGATATTGCAATAGATGGAGAAACTGTTGGAACAAATAAAACCACCAGAAAGGCTGGTTTGATGTATTTCATCATACTCCACATCTGTTGCAACAGACTCCACATCTGTTGCAACAGACTCCACATCTATTGCAACAGACTCCACATCTATTGCAACAGACTCCACATCTGATGCAACAGATGGACAATGTTCTTTTTGTGACATCAATTTTTTTCCTCTTCTTTGTAGATATAAGGAACTGACAGTTGATTAACTTTTGACGGACTATCTCAAGAGGTTGCAGTAAAGATGGGATCGGAGGAATAAGCTTCTTGTAGATGGAACCACTTCATATGTGGGAGGTATGTATTACTGATAATGTTATCTTGGAAACACAAATAGAGTGCACTGATTTTGTGAATGATGTTTTTACTGATTAGTCATAAATCGTTCAAACAAGATGTCTGCAATTTTACAGTTAAGTTTGGTAGGTTCGAACTGATAAGGCTGAGGGACCATGAATATAGTTCTGATAGCCTGTTAAGATTTTATGTCGGTTGTTGCTTATGTTTATTTGTCAAGCATTGTGAAGGGATCTAATTTTTGTGTCATTGTAAAGAGATTCAATAGCGATTGAACTAACTTTTAGGGTGCATTGGACCCTTAGAAGGCCTTCGAAGCTTAGCACTGCATCTAAAAAGAATGGAAAATCAATATATTTATTGCCCTGGCCAAAATTTATATGGCTGGGTTGCTCTCTCGGTGTGATGATTTTATGCCAGAATGTGCAGTAGGAGAATGCTTTCGAAGGAAAATGTGTGGTTGATGGAAGACTATATCATCTGAGAACTAATTAAAGAAGAGACATAGGGTAGAAAGTAACTTCTAATAAATCTGGACGGTGGAATTATCTTACCAAATGTGAGATCTGAATCAAGTGCAAATATGAAAGTGTATCCGGTAATGTAATTTCATCTGTTATGTGTCTGAAATAAAAATAATGCAGATGGACACTTTGCTAGGGAGCTGCGTGGTCGGGATTATCACCTAGATAGAAAATAGGAGAAAACCAACAAAGAAGCCTCACGGGCATCGAGGGTAGAAATGATGTACAACAAGTCTAGAAAACTTATGCCAACAGCAACTGCAGTTAAAATAAGGAATCTAAGTGAAGGCAGAAAATTTCTGAATTTTAAATTTCATCCCATGCCTTTTTGTTAGTGTTTCCGATCAGATCCACTGTCGTTGACCTGATCGGAACCACAAACGAGATTGAAAGGAAAATAGAGTATCATTGCTTCCTTAGCAATATGGTTAGAATTGATTGTGTTTTCTTGCCTTGACATGCTTTCAACATTCCTTGGAGAAGATCAGATGCTTGCTGCAGTATGTGAATCCCGATAATTTTCAAGCTTGCCTCTAGCTTGTTGATTCTGTATTTAAGCTAGTCGTTGCCCTCTTCGAAGTTGGTAAGGAGTTTCGCATCTCTTGCGAGCTCGATCAGGAACACTACCTTCAAAGTTGTGGCATTCTAGAAGCCCTTCAGAATACTTTCTTCAGAAGACTTAAAGGATACATGGAGGGTCTCTGTATTTGTTTTTGGTCAAAATGTGTTGATGCACGTTGAAGATGTGGTCCCAAAAGTTGAACAACACACTTTTATCTAGCGTTGCTCCATGCATCTTGCTTAATCAATTTGATAAATTAGTAAGCATAGAGTTACGTAGCGTGTGATCTAAACCGGCTCTACCAAACCTATCAAACGTTACGTAGCTCTAAGCTCATTACTCTATAAAAAAAATATGACCGAGTTAGTGCACAAATCGAACGAGCTCAATCTCTCATACTTTCTGCTGATTGCTCTTCTCCAATATAGATGAAAAGATATCTGCTATGCAAAAATCTACACCGTCACCAGACATGTTCCCAGGCAATCATGCCTGGCGATGGTGTAGACTTTTGCATAGCAGATATCTTGTCATCTATATTGGAGAAGAGTGATCAGCAAAAAGGCTGACAGATTGGGCTTTTTTCCTATGTGCACTAACTCGGGCATATTATTTTGATAGGTTAATGAGCTTGGAGTTACGTAACGTTTGATAAGCTTGGTAGAGCCGGTTTAAATCACATGCTACGTAACTCCATGCTTACTAATTTATCAAATTGGTTGAGCAAGATGTATGGAGCAACGCTCGATAAAAGTGTGTTGTTCAACTGTTGGGACCACATCTTCAACGTGCATCAACACATTTTGACCTAAAATAAACACAACGACCTTCCATGTATCCTTTAAAACTTCTGAAGAGAAAGTGTTCTGAAGGGTTTCTAGAATGCCACAACTATGAAGGTAGTGTTCCTGATCGAGCTCACAAGAGACGAGGAACTCCTTACCAACTTCAAAGACGGTAACCACCATCTTGAATACAGAATCAACAAGCTGGAGGCAAGCTTGAAAATTATCGGGATTCACATACTACAACAAACATCTGATCTTCTCCAAGGAATGTTGAAAGCATGTCAAGGAAAGAAAAAACAATCAATTATAACCATATTGCTAAGGAAGAAATGATACTCTATTTGCCTTTCAATCTCGTTTGTCGTTCCGATCATGTCAATGGCAGTGGACCTGATCGGAACACAAACAAGAAGATGGGATGAAATTTAAAATTCAGAAATTGCCGCCTTCGCTTAGATTCCTTATTTTCACTACAGTTGTTGTTGGCGTAAGTTTTCTAGACTTGCTGAACATCATTTCTACCCTCGATGCCCGTGAGGCTGCTTTGTTGGTCTTCTCCTATTTTCTACCTAGGTGATAATCCCGACCATGCAGCTCCCTAGCAAAGTGTCCATCTGCATTGTTTTTCTTTTAGAGACACAACAGATGAAATTACATTACTGGATACACTTTCATTTTTGTACTTGATTCAGATTTCGCATCTGTTAAGATAATTCCATCGGCCAGATTCGTTAGAAGTTACTTTATACCCTGTGTCTCTTTTTCAATTAGCTCTCAGATGATATAGTCTTTCATCAACAACCCATTTTCCCTCGAAAGCATTCTCCTACCGCACCTTCTGGCATATAATCATCAACCCAAGCGAGCAACCCAACCATATAAATTTTAGACAGGGCAATAACTATATTGGTTTTCCATTCTTGTTTGATGCAGTGTGAGGCTTCGAGGGCCCTCTAAGGGTCCAATGCACACTTAAAGTTAAGTCCAATCGCTATTGGTTCTCTGCAGTGACGACAAATATTGATCTCTTCTCAAAACTTGACACGCATAAACACGAGCACCAACCGTCAGTAATTCGTAACAGGGTATCTACACCATCTTCATGAGGTCCTCATCCTTATCAATTTCAAACCCATCAAACTTAATGGTACAATGAAGGATCTTGTTTGAATGATCAATGCCTAATCGGTTAAAAACTGCATTCACAAAAATATTGTACTTTGTGTGTGTTGTCCCGATAACCTTATCAGTAATATATACTTAACTCCCACACATATGATAGTGGATCCATCTGCACGCACCTTATTATTCCTAGCCCATCTATGGCTTAAATTGAATAAACAGATGACTAGCTTGTTGCAACAAATGACACATCTGTTTATATTGTCAATCAATTGGAGACATCTGTTACGACAGTGATCAACCTGTTGCAGAAATCAAACAAATGTATACATCTGTTGCAAAAAGATTACCAGTATGTTGTAAGTAATCTAATAGAAAGAATATATTTTGTAAAAGATTACCCATCTGTTAGATTTATTTTAAAGCAATTTTCTTTTCTTTCCGAGATACAATAATTTATAAATAGGTCCCTCCTTACAATATGGATGATCCAGATTCGTACAAGAATATTCATATCGAGTCCTTGCATGAACTTCAAAGGCAGTTTGATTGATGAACTCCAGAGAGATATTTGGCTGACTCCGGAGAAAAAATGTCGGATGAATGAAAGATGTTTGATTGATAATAATAATAATAGTAGTAGTAATAATAATTAGGTAATGTTTTTTACTTTAGCAATTATTTTCCTCCTTTTGTAT
The DNA here is from genome assembly GCA_030864215.1 of Capsicum pubescens. Lineage (NCBI taxonomy): Eukaryota > Viridiplantae > Streptophyta > Magnoliopsida > Solanales > Solanaceae > Capsicum > Capsicum pubescens. Next base: position 117,050,150 of record CM061539.1, read on the forward strand.
ATCAAATCTGCCCAATGGATTCAAAAATCTATGAACATTCATTTCATTTTGTTGTCGACTTTGAATTTTTAATTCTTATTTAGTATTTAATAATAATCATTCTGTTTATTCCTTGTTCTCAACATGTCGACGGTTGGTGGTAGGGATTGAGCAGCAATTTGTGTCAACAGTTAGAGGTTAATCTGCTACGATATATCTATCATATGTTGCACCTGGCGGTTATTAATAAAAAAGCGCTATTGTTGTTATTGAGAGGGTGAAAAGAAAGACATGACTCGGAGTTCCGATTATTCAATATGAAAAATGTTTCGTAAATAAATAATAAGGAAATAAATAATAAACCCAATTTATAACCACAATTTTAATAACTGATCGTGACTTTTCAACATTTTTATTTTTTAAATTATTTATTATATAATAAAATGATTATTATTTTATTAAGGAATTTGAAAAGGTATTTTTTTTAATTTATAAAATAAAAAAGTAAGCAAATTTGGATTAATGATATGATGATATAGTTATTTTTTTTAAAAAAAAAGTAGATTATATGTTGCAACAATTAAATTATCTGATGCAACAGGTTCACTATGGTTGCAAAAGATGATATATCTGTTGTCACAGATGATTTATCTGATGCAACCTATATCGAGTCACAACTCAATAAAAACAGTTCTTGGAAAGAACTAATTAATAATAATAATCTGAAAAGTCATGACTTATCACAATATTTCTTAATTTAATTAATTCATTACTTTTCACATTAATAAAAAATATAATTAATAAATGGAGGTGAACAGTTAGATTATATGTTGCAACAGATATGTTATCTGATGCAACATATTTTATATTTGTTGCAACAGATAATATATTTGTTGTCACAGATGTGTTATCTGATGCAAAAGATATAGAATCTGTTGCCACAACTCAATAAAAATGGTTCTTCGAAAGACTAATTAATAATAATAATCTGAAAAGTCATGACTTATATCACAATATTTATTTTCTTAATTTAATCAAAAATTTAATTAATGTATGGAGGTGAATAATCGTGCCTTTTTGCCTCTCATTCAAATTCAATCCTCTATAAATAGGTCCGTCCTTACTCAATCATTCATTCAAATACACACTCTATTTATTTATTGCATCTCGTCTTTCATATTACACTCTAAAAGATAAGATTATGGTTGACCCAGTGTGGGACGTTGCTTTTCTGCAAGACGCCGTGAATGAACTTCGGAATCAAGTTCATGATCTGCAATGGGAATTGGGAGGAGTTAGATCAAGAATGCTCCGCGAGATACGCAGGCTGAGGAGAGCCTTGTTGCTACTTTCGGTTGAAGATTGGCCGGCTGGCAATGATGATGCTGATAATAATAATAATAATAATTAGACTATTATTTTTCTTTTAGTCTATTATATGTATTTTTATTTGTTTAATAAATAAATTATGTTTGATCTTTGACATCTTAATCCATATTTAATTTGTATTCTGTATATTATCTTCTCAACAAACATTTCGATGATTCGACGTAAAAAGGAATAATTTAGAATCCAGTAGCAATAGCAAGATTTATCTGTTGGGTTTGTGGCAAGGGTTGATTTGTGTTGTTTCAAACAGATTAATCATTCGTTGCAACAAATAATTAGTCTGGTGCAACAGATAAATATTCTGATGCAACAGATAATTAGTCTGGTGCAATAGATAAACATCCTGATACAACAGATAATACGTCTGATGCAACAGATAATACGATGATGCAACAGATAAATAGTCTGATGCAACAGATTACTCATCTGAGGTACCAGATGATTGATCTGTTTAAATTATGGGCACTTGTGCTGGATTCATAATCGGGATTCTATCCATTATTGAAAAAATAAAAGTGTACCCAGATGACAAATATGAATAAAAATCATAATTTTACTTATCAAAGTAACCTATGAAGTAATGCCAAAGTGGAAAGTGATGTAGTAAACAAAATTTGACCTAATAAATTGGTCAGATCGCAGCAGTAGCGCTGTACCAACAACAACAACAACAACAAATGGTTGACAAGAAGAAGATGAAGCAGAAGATGATGAATAAAGCAGCAAAAACAGAAACAATTAACAACAAAAATCGCTAAGATAAAGAAAATAACAATGGATGAGAAGAGAGAGAAAGACGCCTTTTTTCCCCTCTGTTTCCCATTATTTTAGGTATACATTAGGATCAAAGTGGAAATTTAAAAACTTTTGGTTATTTTAAAACTTCCCCAACTTTCTTAACATAATAAAGTAATTGTCACCTCCAACTAATAATTAAGACTTGTGTCACCTACACCTCATTTTAAAACTCTTTTGTCACCTGTTGGCCAAACCCTCGAGTAATGATGTTAGGCGTATTTACACGCCTAAATCACCTTAATGTACCCATATTTTAGCTAAGTTTTAAGGAAAAAATATATAATTCCTGCACTTTTAGTCCTTTTTCCTGTAAGTGAGCTAACCAACGTGATTAGCAAGTTTTCAGGTATAAATGATGAAGATTTCAGCACTTTATGGGCTGTTTGACGCCAAAGGAAACTTCACGTAAGAAGGAAGGCAGCTTTTCGAAGCCTATGGACTGAAAGTGATGCATGGAAGACCTGTCCCGGGCAAAAACAGTATTGCCAAAGACTTGGGGATCAACAGTAACTTAGTAGGATTAGGACAAGGATGCAGTAACCTAGTAGGATTAGGACAAGTATGCAGTAGCTTAATAGGAATGGGATATGGGTGTTATAAAAACCCTATTTTGCTGAACTTTTCAGCAATCACTCGTTCCTCCCCATTCTTTCTTACTACTTACGATTCCTTCCAGTCCATTCGTTAATACATTGTTGACATTATTATTCTTCTATTCGACTTTTAGTATTATTCAAGTTACAGATTTTGTAAGTTTACAGAGAAACATGGCACTCTAGGGAAAAACGTCAACCTAGTTTGACCCCATCCCCATATTCAACGTGATATTGTTATTGCTTTGGTATGATGATATCCTCGTGGTTTTCCTTCACAATTATGAGTAGCTAAACTTCTCTGTTAGGGTTATGGAAGCCTTATGAGATACTATCTGTTACTATGAGTTTGTGAATTCTTGATACGTATGTTGCTTATATCATTACTCTCTTCATCTTAATTAAATTCTTGTGGTTGCAAACATATAGAATACGCCAGTATAGCATTAACTTGTTCGAAAGAAAAGTTACATGTCTGGAAAAGAGAGAATGACAAGGAAATAGGGATACTAACCCCTGTTTAAAAGTTAGTGCCGTAACTGGATTAACCTCTTGGAGAATTCGTACCATTAGTATATGCTTTAAGCTCGAAAGAGTTAAAGTGATATAATCCTAGATGGTCGAAAGACGCTAGGATTTACCATAGAATATGAATCTCTATAAGCGCATGCATGTCTGAATTCCGCATAACTCATAGCCAATAGATACGTAGAACTCATAAGGTGGACATAACCCTAACTTACAATTCTCATTGATTAAAAACCTACCAAACGTTCCATTTTTATTTTGCTACTTTGATACTCTTAATTCACGCATAAAATCCCCCCTTGTTTCCGCAGAACTTTCACCAAAAGTCTACTAATCGTTGCATACTTAGTGACCGAGTATTCCCTGTGGGATTCGACACCCAACCCAGTTGGGTTCTATATTTGACAACGACCGCTTACACTCTTACGAGAGCTGTAGTTTGAGCGTTATCAAGTAACATATATTATTTGATTATTAAATAAAAATTATTTTAAATTATAACAGTTAACAACTTAAATATCTAAAAATATATTAAGATTATGATTAATTATCTAAATTCTATCTGTGTCATAAAAATTGAAACAAAAAAAAAGCATATACTAGCACGGGCCCTCGGCATCTAGTGTATATATATTCATTGTCATGGGTTAAAACTCTTAATGATAAAACAAATTATAAATTAAATTTGGTTAAATCTATCAACTTCTTTTAATCTCCCTACAAATATTAGAATCTGGTGTGATGCTCAATCCAGATTAAAGAGAGTTAAACATTGCAAATCATTTTCTTATCTATTTGAGCGAATCAAAACATATAATTATTACTAATTACTGTAGACACATAATTTCGTCCCTCCCTAATATCGTTTTACCCATTTTTTTACCTTATTCTACCGTGTACCCTCACCCATGTAATTACATCCCACAAAAATACAAAAAATAACTATTAACAAACTCCCTAACAAACTTTTATTCTTTTTAACATCCTAACAACCCTTTCGATTAAAAGAAGACACATTACCCATACCCATACCCCCAACACCCCATACCCATGTGACCTCCTCCCCCTCATATTTCTTGTCCACAAAGGCAAAAAAGGATAAACATTAGAAAGGAGGCCCACTAGGAAACTTCCAGGAGGGGGACAAAAGGACCATTTTTTCATTTTGGCAAAGAACGATATATACACACATATACAGATCAAAGAAGGGGGGGGGGGGTTCTTATGGATTCACCATATCCATCCCTTCTTTCTCTTCTCTTCGAATACACGCACAAACCAGTGAATAGGAAGGGGCCGAATTTTCCTTTTTTTGGGAGATTCCACTCTTCTACTCGCACACACACCGGTATACGCACAGGTTGGAGAAGGAGGCGTGAGAGGGAGAGATTGGAACTGAGAGAGAAAAAGAGAATATCAAGAGAGGAACGGCGGGTTAGAGTTTTTTTCCGGTAAGTCTATCGCCGGAGCTGCTAGCTCTGGGTCGGTTCTAGTTGAATCCGGTCGAAAATAGTGAGATCAGCCAGAATCAAACTCTTGGTTAGTCGAATCAGTCCTAAAGTCGCGAAAAATCCCTAATTTTCTTTCAATATTGGGGTGAGATTCAACTAGAATCCGTTCTGTTCCCATTTGTTTCATCGCTGAAGCTTACCGAAGTTCGGTCAACGCCGAGTTTCGGCTCTTACGGTTAAACTATTGGGCTGGGTTCATCTAGTTCTGTGTACTCGTTGTCGATATCGATTCTCAGGGTTTTTGGACTCAAAGTGGGTCGACATTTGTGATCTGAGTTACTATTAAAGTTTGTTTTCACTGTTTGGAACAGTCCATTGATTATTTCCAATACCGAGTTTGGATTTGAGATTCGCAGTTGAGGTTCTCTGTTCGAGTATTTTGGTCTTCGAATCTCTTTATTATCATACAAGAACGTTCTATCGAGGTCCATTTCTTCAACCCGTCTCCTCGTTCTTTATTTTTGATTATTTGAATTAGTTGTGATTATCCGTGGTGATTGTTGGATTTTTGGTTGATGTTATGATATTATAATTTTCACAATGTGATTTCATTGATAAGCGGAATGAATCAGAGTAACTTTGAAGGTATAATTGATAAAAATGAAACAAGTGGGGGGTGAGAATTGAAAACTTGACATAATGGGTGAATTTTGGTTAGTTTGATTCATTGGTTGTTTGACTTTGAAATGAACGTTATTTAAACTTGGTAGTATCATGATACGTTGATTGGTTTAGGCAAACATAGGTTGGGTAGGCAAAGTTTAGAATTTGTGGCTTTGGTTGCATGGTGAAAATTCCGTGGAATGTTTGAAATTTTGTTGAATAGTTTTATTTTCCCACACTAAAAATATATTCATTTGGCTGGGGAATGCCTCGAGGGATTTGTATTGATTTGGCCGGGGAATGCCCCAAAGTATCTGTATATATCTATTCACCGGGGAATGCCCCGAGGTATCTTGTACCCGAAGGACGTTCGTGATGAAGGCCCGAGGCGTCGGGTAGAGCATTAGTCTAGAATTAATTTAGAATAGGATTTATTTTTACGCATTTTTCTATTTTTGGACTGTATAATTGGACTGGACACTAAGATTTTGGATTGTTTTATCTTGTTTGCTTGATTGATTATTTTTGCGTATTTTGTGTGGTTTATACCCTCGTAGTGTCAAAGTTAGCCGATACGCTCTACCAAGTGACCGTGGTCGAACCGCGGGACCGAGGGGTGCCTAACACCTTCTCCTCGGTCAACAGAATTTCTTAGCCAGAATTTCTGTTCGCGGATCAATTTTAAAGAGTCCAATGTATTTTGAAAAAGGATATCCAAAGGTGACTTGGCACACCCGATTTATACCAAGTGGTGACTCTGAGTTTTAAATATAAGAAGTTCTTTTCGAAACAAATCCTCATCTTTTTTCACTTAATAATTAAACCCTTTCGAACCTAAAATGAATCTTTTCTGGAGCACGAAAAAAAGAGGTGTGATAGCTCTGGCGACTCTGCTGGAGAGCTTTTCAGAATTCGAGTTTATTTTGGAGTTGTATCGGCTTAGTTTGGCATTATACGTGTATAGACATTTTGTTTGTGTTGTTTTGTGTTATTGTTTATCATTGGTGAGTGCCTACGTGCTCTTTGTTTACAATTTTTATTTTATGTGTTACCGCTTTATATCTGGCATCATGTGCATAACCCGAGTCATTCTTTCTGCAACAAGTCTATAGTATACGTGTGTACACAACCTATAGTTGATTCACCCTTATTTTAGGATGAGGGAGCCGTTGGGCTGTATGGAGTAAGTGAAAAGATGTTGCAGCCACTATCGACCATACGTTCCCCTGAACAACTTTGTTAGTGAACCCCAGCGTAGGTCAGCCTTCAGGTCATGCTTATGTGCATCATGTCGAGACTTAGCGGGGACCACTTGGTCCTTCATAGGAGACTCACCTCTAAAGCATCCCAACGTCTAAATGTTGCATCTTTGAGGGTAACGTGGTCATTTGACGAACTAATTCGGGGAAAACATGTGTTAGAAGTAAGGTGTGTGGGTAATGAAAAAAGAAAAAAAAAGAGTGTCATAGTTTTTAGAGTTCTTTATGGCTTTTGTTTTTCACAATCCAAAAATTTAGAAAAAAAAAACTTTTACCTTTCGTACTTATTTTCTCAAGAAAAAAAAAATCTTTTATTACTTTGCTATGCATTCACAATTCGAAAACTTCAAAAAAAAAAAATTCATTCATAGGAGTTTTTATAAGAGAAAAATGCAAAAATTGTAGGAGTTTTGTACATTTCACGAAAATACCAAAAATATTTTTCTTTCATAGTTGTTGGTTTTATTTTTATGTGAAGTGTCAAATTGAAAACTCAAAAAGATTTTATTTACATCGTCCGTCTGTAATCCTGGCTCTCAGGTCAAGCCTTAGTTCGTTTTAGTTCTTAATTGTCTAATCTGGACGAACTACGCGTACCTGATTTCCGTCCTTTGGGGCGGGATACGTAGGCAAGCCTCGATGGGTCCGATAATCTTTATTTTTGGCCTTTTTCTTAGTCTTAGACTGGTTCTTCCTCGTAATCTAGTGTTGTCAATTGATTCTTTCCAAGTAGGATGATTTCATTCGGCGGTACTGTTCGGTGGATTTGAGTTATATATCGGTCTGTCCCTCCATGTCACACGATATTTTTCTAAGATAAAATCCCGAGGGTCAGAAGTTCCTTGTCTTGTTTTAAATTTTGAGTTCTAAGTTTGGCTTGTTATTACAGGATGAAGCCTACAAGGTCTAGAGTCTTGATGGTTTCCAAAGTGCCCAAAAAGTTAATCAAGTGGTGGGGCACGTTCAACTATGCTGACCAGCAAGAGCTAATTAAGATATTAGGTGATCTTACAGAATTTCTGCATGTCCCACCCTATCCAGATCTAATAGATGTTGTGTTGACCTTTTGGGATCCTAATAATTTGGTGTTTAGGTTCGGAAAGTATGAAATGACGCCTACTTTGGCATAATTATCTGGTATGCTTCATTTGCCTTATATTGACAAAAGTATGATCCGATCTTGGAATCACTCGGGCAATAGGTTTCTACAAGGGTGTAGTTTAAAGAGTAATAATGGACATTTGGGTTTTCTGAATCAATCATGGATTTCCTTAGACTTTCTATTCGCTAGATTTGGGTCCTTGGAAGGTTTTGACCACTTTTGGGATGAATTTTATATGACTAAGAAGAAGTGGGAAAGAAAGCGTCTTGAAGTCTTCACCCTCGCTCTGTTAGGCACTCTAGTGTTTCCGCTAGAAGAAAGGCGTATTAATACACGTTTGCAATCTGTAGTGATGGCTCTATTTCGTAAGGATCAAAAGGACAAGGTCGCTAATCAAAAGGACAAAGTCACTAATCAAAAGGACAAGTTCACTATCTTACCCATGATCTTAACAGAGATATATAAGGCTTTAACTGAAGTAAAGGGGGGAATGAGATTTTTTTAGCGCAGTAACCTGATATTGCAGTTGTGGATGATGGAGCATTTGCATATGCCTTCTTTAGTTAGACCAGACGTGGTTGATCATTGTATTCCCAATAGAGTGAAAGCCATGGACCTCAGGTTGCGTTTGGATAAATTCTCACTACCCGTGGGAGTAGACGCTTGGATTGAATTTCTTGAGTCAAGAACCGAGGATAACATTTTGTAGACTTATTTGTGGCTTCGACCAAAGATAATCTTGTTTGGTTGTCAGATGCAGCTCCTTCTAGTTATATTAGGGCTCAATTGCACTAGGCCATACAGTCTTTCTAGGGTAATGCACCAGTTGGGTAGGCCGCAGGACATGCCACTAGTAGTGGATCTTCTAAAGGATGTTGAGTACTTCAAGGACCAACCCTTAGGTGAGAGCAAATATGAGCAGTTCTGGAAGCATGCAACAAAGCTAGGTGTGGACACTCTCAAAGAAAGTTTGGATTATCCGGGGTACACTCAGGTATATAGAGTTTGGCTTCAATCTATCCCTCGGGGTATCATCCAACCATTATCAGCGCAACTTAGAGGGAGAATACATGAAGAATTCATAATTGACAACCATCAGGATGAAGGTACAGAGGCCAAAGTGGAGACACTAAGAGTTCAGTTATTAGGTTTGCTCAAAACTATGGACGGATGTCAGAACAATCTTTTCAAGTGTACTCCTCATGAGGCAGAAATACGTGCCAGAGGCATCTTCCCAAATATAGAAAGGTCCTTACAAGATATGCTACATAGTTTGAATGGGAGAAAGAGAACTTCACAGGCAGGTCCATCTCAACCAGGGTCATCACGCAGAGCACCAGTCTGAAGGAGCATTTCCTATCTTTTGTTTAGTTTGAGTCCTATACCTTTCTTCTATTTGTAGTGTTGTGTCTTTGTTAATTCGGTGTCAAGTTTTATTTAACTTTGGAGTCTTTATTAGGAGCAGTACGTATGTTGTCCTGTGGGTCAAGAGTGTTGTTTAGCTTTCGTTGTTTAGTTTTAAAGTTGTCTTAAATTCGAAGTTTGTTTTAGTTGTCTCTTTTATAAAATGTTATGACGTTGCGTTGTTCTTTCTTTTGTTTATTTAAAAAAAAAACATCTTCAAATTTGTGATATCTATGTATGCGCCGCCCAAACTACGCAAGATCTGATTCATGTACAATATGATACGTAGGCAACCTACTTTTGGGTTTGATCTAATCATTTTTTTTTCATTGTTTTTCATTATTATTCCTCTTTTAAAGAAAAGCAAAAGCCATAAAGAATGATAAAACGAAGGTAGATAGCGAAAGAAGAAAAGAAAGAAAGGATGATGAGACAAGAAAGGAAAAGAACAGAAAGAGGGAAATGAGGGCGAAAGAAAAGAGGTGTGGTAGGAGGAAAGAAGCAATCGAGTGTAGGAGAAATATCAGGATGATGTTAAAATGACCTCGCTACCCTCAAAGACTGGTAGAAATGAACATAAATCTAGGATAATTTTACCAATATGATTCCCATGCTTGTTGTGTGGCCTAATCCTAACGGGTGTTTTCTTTGATGAGCATGTTCTTTCAGATAACAGTGGTTGGTTTGCAACACTCTAGATAGTCTCACGTACTTCACTAGATCAAAAGCAAAGCTTGCCATGGCTAGTAGGGAGATTGAAAATTCACTCATTGACCCAGATCAGGATCCCAGGGAGGAAAGTTCAAAACTCAATGATGAGGTTCTAAGACTCAGGCAATAATTAATAGATCTACATCGAGCATACTCTAGTGGCGTGCCTCCTCCTCCACTCCCTGAAGGTCTTGGGAATATTTCTAACTGCCCACCGCTTTCTCAGGCTCAATTCTCTGCCCCTATTGAGTCACCAAAGCACGCACCAGGATTTACTCCACGTCGATATTATCTTGGTAGCTCTAATGTGCCCCTGGAAGCTCCCCAATCAAGTTCCGTTGTTCAGCCGGTGCCACCGATCACACTGGTGTTCGTGGCTCTGCCACCACCTGAAGCTTCCACTATGTTGTGCGTCCAACAATGGTGCTTCCTCGGTCTGCCAGCGAGCCAGTATTGAAGGTTTCAAATAATTAGTATTATGCCCCGAAGCCTACTTTGAGGATTAATGAACCGTATGGGTATACTCAGCCACCTGCATTTCCGTTTGATACAGAGAAGCCTGTCGTAACAGAAGAACAAGAAGTCATAGCGCGGAAATTGAAAAGTTTGGAACAGACCATGAGGAATTTGCAAGGAATCGGAGGTTATAAGAGTGTTTCCTATAAAGATCTTTGTATGTTCCCAGACGTCAACCTTCCCCTTGGTTTTAAAATGCCCAAGTTCGAGAAGTATGTTGGGAACGGTGATCCCATTGAACACTTGAGACGTTATTCCAACCAATTGACGGCTGCAGGGGGAAGGGAAGAGTTGCTCATGGCTTTATTTGGCGAGAGTCTTTCCGATCTGGCTTCAGAATGGTTTGTCGATCAAGATATCGACAAATGGAACAGCTGGGATGACTTAGCTTCTGATTTTATGCAATATTTTTAGTATAACATTGACCTGATTTCGGACGAAAAATCCTTGGTCAATATGAAGAAGAAAAGCACTGAAGGTTTTAGGGAATACGTGATAAGGTGGCGTGAACAGGCCGCCAGGGTAAAGCCTCTAATGAAGGAGAGTAACTGGTAGAGGTCTTCATTCAGGAACAGGATGAGACCTATTTTCAACATTTACTTCCGGCAATGGGAAAGTCTTTTATTAAAGTCCTCAAAATGGGAGAGATGATAGAGGATGAAATCAAGACCAGCCGAATAGTGAGTTTTTCCATATTGAAAGCCACCACACAAGTAATTCAAGGTGGATCTGGCGCGTTCGGAGGTAAAAACAAGAAAGAGGACGTGGTAACCATTGTAGCTGGAACCCATTCCTATCCCAAAAGACCGTCTCGCCCCTATCCCCAATCCCAAGCCCAAGTCTATGCCCAAGCTCCATATATTCCTCCCCACCATTACTAACCTCCACAAAACCCATTATATTCCATTCCACCACCCCCGTACCCAGTATATAGCGCACAACCATATGCCCAAACCCCTTCTTACCTACAATAGCATGCACAAGCTCCACAAAATCGCCCATCAGCTCCACCAAATTACCAAAACCCCTCCAGACTTGGTTTTTAACCCAGACCCGAGTACGAAAAAGAGAAGGCATTCAAAAATCAGTTCACGCCTCTTGGGGAGTCATATGCTAGCTTGTTTGATAGGTTGAGAAAGATGAAAGTCTTAAGCCCAATTCAAGAAAGGCTTACAAATCCACCTCCAAGGAATCTCGATTATTCTTTAAGGTGTGCGTACTGTTCTGACATGCCAGGCAACGATATCGAGAAATGCTGGCATATAAAGAGAGTTGTCTAATATTTAATTGACATAAATCAAATGTTGGTCCAGGCCCCGGAGGTTTCAAACATTAACCAGAATTTGCTTCCAACCCATGTTGAAACCAATATGTTAGAATTGATATATGATGGGAAAGAGTCATCAAGGTGTTATAAGCCTATTTTCAAGATACAGACCAATGAGGAGAAATTGGTGAATGTAGCAGAGTCTTTGAAAGCAATGTCATTGAGCCAGGAAGGAATGAGAGAAGATAAAGCCCAAGAAAGCACAAAGAAGCCCCTGATCATAGTGCAAGGTGCCAGAAGGTATGTTGATTTAAGTCAGGATAAACCTAAGTTGTCGGTGGTAGGAGCTCCGGGTAAGCCCATCTTGATGGTGAAAAGAGCACTGGAACCGCCTATTGTCCTCAAACCGGTGACCAACCTCCGATAGTTGATACTAAAATGGTTCCCTGGAACTATGGGCGTACTCTGATGACCTATCGGGGGAATGAAGTAGTGGAAGATGTAGATAAGGTAGGGAGTTTGACTCGGTCAGGAAGATGTTTCGTGCCTGAAAGTTTAAGGAAGTCCAAGCCAATTGTGAGTGGACCTTCATCTATCAAAAAGCCTATCACCGAAGAAGAAGCCAAAGAATTTTTTAAAAAGATAAAGTTGCCAGAGTATTCAATAATAGATCAGTTGAAGAAAACCCCTACTCAAATTTCTCTCTTATCTTTGTTGTTGCATTCTAAGGAACATCGTGATATTATACTGAAAGTATTAAATGAAGCATATGTTCCTAGGGAGATTACAGTAAATCAGCTTAAGAAAATGGTTGGAAAAATCTTTGAGGTCAATCGGATCAGCTTCTCTGACGATGAATTGCCTGTTGAAGGTACGGGGCATAACCGAGGTCTTTACATTACAGTAAGTGCGAAGATTTCTACGTCACTCATGTCATGATTGATGGAGGTTCAGGTGCAAATATCTTCCTTATTTCTACTTTGCAAAAGTTAAATATTGGTGCTGAGAGGATCAGGCCCAACAATGTATGTGTCAGGGCTTTCGATGGTGCAAAATCAAATTCCATTGGCAAAGTAGAACTAATGCTAATTATAGGGCCTGTCGAATTCACCATAGAGTTTCAAGTATTAAATATTGAATCCTCTTACAATCTGTTATTGGGAAGATCGTGGATCCACAAGGCCAAGGCGGTTGCATCTACACTGCACCAGATGATTAAGTTTGAGCATGACAGGCAAGAAGTGGTTATTCATGGTGAAGGAGATTTGTCCGCCTACAAAGATTCTCCTTTGTCTCTTATTGAAGAAAACAATGTAGAGGAGATATTTGTCTATCAAATTTTTGATACAGTGCCAATGGATCATATCCTTGAAGGGCAGGTTATACCGGGACCACAATTGTCTTTCACTTCTATCATGATGGTGAGTGAACTTTTGAAATACGAATTCGATCCAGGAAGGGGTTTGGGAGTGTCTCTGCACGGTATAGTTCTCCCATATGTCTGAGTGAGAACATGGGCACTTTTGGTCTGGGATTTGAGCCTACGGTTGAAGATCTGAAGAAAGCCAAGGGAAGGAAAAAGAAAACATGGTCACTCCCTCGCGCAATGCCACTACTCAGTGAATCATTTGTTAAGAGCGGTGTCACGAAGCATGTAGAATTTGAAGCTGAATTGGTTGATGACTTCCAGAACCTTTTTATTGAAGTTGATATGGTTGAAGTAGGAGAAGGTATCGAGTAAGGCAGGTGTGCAGTTCATAGGCCCAGCTGTCCGTCTCAACAATTGGGAAGTCACTCCTCTCCCCGTCAGGAGGGTGTTTTGGTAGTTCATTTTGTTTTTCTTTCTATTTATCCGAGTTATTCCAGGGTTGTAATTCAGAATTTAGCTTGTTTATATTATGTTGTTTGTGTTTAAACCCTCATATCTTTCCCTTTTAAATGAAATGCTATGTCCCTCTTATTTTGTGTCTAATACATTTTGTTTTTGCCTTTTTCTTTATACAGTTCTCTTTATGCTGATTCTAATGACATGACATGTATATGGAATTTTTATTCTGATCTTAAAATCCAAACTAATCAAGATATAATGAAGCAAGAGGGGGAATATGATGAAGAAGAGGCACTAGAAGAAATAAGCAAAGAGTTGAAATAGTTTGAAGACAAGCCGAATCCTAATTTGAATGAAACTGAGCCAATTAATCTAGGGAATCAAGGAGATGTTAGGGAAACTAAAATTATTATACATGCTTTGCCACATTTAAAAGATGGAATGATTCAAGCATTAATTGATTATAAGGATGTTTTTGCATGGTTTTATGATGATATACCTGGTTTAAGCACTGAATTAGTGGCTCATACATTGCCGACTGATCCCACATTCCCCCCTGTGAAACAGAAGTTGAGAAAGTTTAAAACTGATGTAAGTATCAAAATCAAAGAAGAAATCATGAAACAACTTGAAGCCAAAGTCATTCGAGTGGCTCGTTATCCTACGTGGTTATCCAATGTTGCTCCTGTCCCAAAGAAAGATAGCAAAATTTGAGTATGTGTTGATTACCGTGATTTGAACAGAGTAAGTCCGAAGGATGATTTTCCGTTTCCCAACATCCATATTTTACAGACAATTGTGCTAAACATGAGGTTGCCTCTTTTGTGGATTACTATTCCGGATACCACCATATCATTAAGGATGATGAAGACGTGGAAAAAACGTCTTTTATCACACCATGGGGGACTTATTTCTATCGAGTGATGCCGTGGTTTGAAGAATGATGGAGCAACACACATGAGAGTCATGACCACTATGTTTCATGATATGATGCATAAAGAGATTGAGGTCTATGTAGATGATGTGATTATTAAGTCAAAAAGTCAGGCTGATCATGTTAAAGATTGAAGAAAGTTCTTTGAAAGGCTTTGTAGGTATAATCTCAAGACCAACCCGGCAAAATATGTGTTTGGAGTTCCGTCTGGAAAGTTGTTGGGGTTTGTAGTCAACCGTCGAGGAATTGAATTGGATCCCTCAAAAATCAAAGCCATTCAGGATTTGCCCCCGCCCAAGAATAGGACAGAGGTGATGATTTTACTTGGTAGACTGAACTACATCAGTAGGTTTATTGCTCAACTCACAACCATGTGTGAGCCCATTTTCAAGTTGCTGAAAAAAAGTGTTGCGGTAGAGTGGACTGAAGAATGTCAGGAAGCGTTCGACAAAATCAAAAGATATCTGTCAAATCCGCTTATTCTGGTACCACCAGATCCTGGTAGGCCTCTGATCTTATATTTATCGGTCATGGATAATTCTTTCGGGTGTGTCCTGGGTCAACATGATGTCACGGGAAAAAAAGAGCAGGCTATTTATTATCTTAGCAAGAAGTTCACAATATATGAGGCCCGGTACACTCTTCTTGAAAGGACGTATTGTGCCCTAACTTGGGTAGCATAGAAGTTGAAGCACTATCTTTCGTCCTACACTACTTATCTCATCTCCCGCATGGATCCTTTGAAGTATATCTTTCAGAAGCCTATGCCGACCGGCCGTTTGGCAAAGTGGCAAATATTGCTTATCGAGTTCGACATCGTATATGTGACTCGAACCGCCATGAAATCCCAAGCCTTGGTAGATCATCTTGCTGAGAATCCCATTGATAAAGAGTACGAGCCATTAAAGACATATTTACCTGATGAAGAAGTGTTATGTGTCGATGAAGTCGTTATAGATGCTGATCCAGGTTGGAAGTTGTTCTTCGATGGAGCTGTCAACATGAAAGGAATCGGAATAGGTGCAGTTCTTATCTCTGAGGCGGGGCAACATTTCCCGGTAACATCGCAACTTTGATTTTATTGTACCAATAACATGGCGGAATATGAAGCTTGTATTTTGGGTTTGAGGATAGCTGTTGATATGGGAGTCCAGGAACTATTAGTGTTGGGGGATTCAGATTTGCTCGTCCATCAGATTCAAGGCGAATGGGAGACGCGAGATTTAAAGCTCATACTGTATCGACAATGCTTGCAAGATCTATGTCAATGGTTTGTGTCAGTAAAGTTTAGGCATATTCCAAGGATTCATAATTGAGATTGCTGAGGCTTTAGCCACTCTGTCTTCAATGCTCCAACATCCTGATAAAACCTATATTGATCCATTGCATATACAGAGTCGTGATCAGCATTCTTACTGTAATGCGGTTGAAGAAGAGCTTGATGGAGAACCTTGGTTCTTTGATATCAAGCGATACATTCAGTCAGGAGAATACCCAACACATCCCACCAGTGATCAAAAGAGGACTATTAGGCGTTTGACTAGTGGATTTTTCTTAAGTGGGGGAATCTTATATAAGAGAACCCTAGATCTGGGAATTTTGAGGTGTGTATATGCAAGTGAAGCCTCGGCGATCATAGTTGAAATACACTCTAGAGTATGTGGGCCGCATATGAACGGTTATGTCTTGTCAAAGAAGATACTTTGAGCAGGTTATTATTGGCTTACTATGGAGAGGGATTCCATTCGTTTTGTTCGGAAATGTCATCAATGTCAGGTACACGGTGATCTGATACATTCTCCTTCCAATGAATTACACACAATGTCTGCTCCATGGCCTTTCGTAGCTTGGGGGATGGACGTGATCAGGCCGATTGGGCCGAAAGCATCAAATGGGCATAGATTCATTTTGGTGGCCATTGATTACTTCACAAAATAGGTAGAAGCAGTAACTTTCAAGTCAGTGACAAAGAAGGCAGTAGTAGATTTTGTTCATGCCAACATCATTTGTAGGTTTGGAATTCCTAAGATGATCATTACAGATAATGCTGCCAATCTCAATAGTCATTTGATGCAATAAGTGTGTCAACAGTTTAAGATCGCACATCGAAATTCCACTCCATATCGTCCGAAGGATAATGACGCTGTGGAAGCCGCCAATAAGAATATCAAGAAGATACTGCAAAAAATAGTACAAGGGTCTAGACAATGGCATGAGAAGTTGCCGTTTGCATTGCTAGGTTATCGCACAACTGTTCGCACTTCAACAAGGGAAACTCCATATTTATTGGTGTATGGGATAGAAGCAGTCATCCCTGTAGAAGTTGAAATTTCCTCTCTTCGAGTCATTTTGGAAGCAGAGATTGATGATGACGAGTGGGTCAAAACCCGACTAGAACAATTGAGTTTGATTGAGAAAAAAAGGCTAACGTCGGTATGTCATGGCCAATTGTATCAGAAGAGAATGGCTCGAGCGTATAACAAAAAGGTATGACCCAGGCATTTTGAAGTTGGTCAGTTGGTATTGAAGTGTATCCTTCCTCACCAGGTTGAAGCGAAAGGCAAATTCTCCCCAAACTGGTAAGGTTCCTTCATTGTGAAGAAAGTGTTGCCCAATGGAACCTTATATTTGACAGATATTGAAGGCAAAATGGCAGAAATGGCTATCAATGCTGATGCGGTCAAAAGATATTATGTATGATATTTTATCCTTTGTTGATTTTATTGCATGTTTAGTATTTGCATTTTTGAAGATTGATATGATGAAGGCATTTTATTCTTCTATCCAAACATTGTGTCATCCTTTGTTTACCCGTTTGAGCTTAGTTTTATTTTTATTTCATATCCCTCTTTTGGAATCAAAATATGAGTCAAAGATAAATGTCAGAAAAATAAGAATAGAAGAAAGAGTTTGAAAATAAAAAAAAAGAAAAAAAATCAAATAAAAAATAAAGAACAAGCTGATGAAACTACGTACGACCTGATTCTCCTGTCTTAGGAGTGAGATATGTAGGCTGCCCTATTCAGGGCTCGGTCCAACCAAATAAAGATTTTAGAGTCACCCAGTCAACAAAAACTGGGGCATGAGTTAATGTGTTGTAAGTCCCACCCCCACTTCAAGTGTCGTTTGAGCCTCTTGCCCTGTTTTTTCTAACCCTTTCCAAAAGTCAAGTTACAACCAAAGAAAGTCCTTCAGATCAATTTTTGATAATGTTAAGACTAAGCATGCAATGGATATGATGATACATTGTGGAGTACTACTTGTCTTCCTCAGCATAAGAAATTAGGAAAGAAATAAAAATGAGAGAGTCTTATTGGTGAAAACCCTCGCGGGCACCATAAGGCGATGGGGAGTTGAGAGAAATAAAAATGAGAGAGTCTTAATGGTGAAAATCCTCATGGGCACCATAAGGCGATGGGGAGTTGAGAGAAAATAAAAATGAGAGAGTCTTATTGGTGAAAACCCTCATGGGCGCCGTAAGACGATGACGAGTTCGAAAGAAAGGTGAAAAGGAAAGAGGTTTGTTGGCAAAAATCTTTCAAGATGTCGTCAATTGAATGAGATATATGAGTCCAATGGGTTGGAAGAAGCAGCAGCGACAAAGGCACGAACTCAACAACAAATGGGAAGTTTGGATAGGAAGATCAGACAGTTTAATCCAAAATGCATGTCATAGTCATTGGAGTTGGTTGCCATCTTCAGATAAGTTTTCTTCTTTGTTAAAAAGAGGGACATTGCCCTTTTCTTTCATTTACTTATTCATATTTTTGTCCTTTTATGTCTTTTATCAAAAGAAAAGTCATCATCGTTTCTTTACACTCTTTGAGTCTATTCTGTGTCAAAACAAGTAAGAAAGAATTTCAAAACTTACTACCAGTCTTTCCAATTGTATAAGGAGAATTCAAAGACCAGCACATGAAAGAAATATGATCGTAATTCAACACAAAGCAAAGGAAGTCTATTAACCGACAGACTGCTGGGTTCGTGGAAGTATTCAGATTTGGAAAAGGGTACATCTCAGAGTCCTAGTAAGAAGGAAACTCATTGTTCGAGTTAGAACTCATTTCCCTCAATCTGGATCCGGATCAATGACGCAAAAAGACAGGGGCAAGTTTCAGTGATCTGAAACAAAGGTGAAAGGAACAACGATTGGAGCAGATGCTTGGGAAGCCAAGTGTTGCAAGCCACCACTAAGTTTTTAACTGACAAACTTTCTTTGTTGAAACAGGGGCAAATTCACTTCACTTAATTCAGTTACCATTGGAAAAACACATCTATGGGGATTTTACTTTCTGTTCAGGACCCTCCTAAAAAATAGGATTTTACTTTCTGTTCAGGACCCTCCTGAAAAATGGAATTTTACCTTCTGTTTCGGACCCTCCTGAAAAATGAGATTTTACTTTATGTTCAGGACCCTCCTGGAAAATAGGATTTTACTTTCTGCTCAGGACCCTCCTAGAAAATGAGATTTTACTTTTTGCTCAGGACCTTCCTAAAAAATGGGAATTTACTTTTTGTTCAGGACCCTCCTGAAAAATGGGATTTTACTTTCTGTTCAGGACCCTCCTGCAAAATGGGATTTTACTTTCTGTTCAGGACCCTCCTGCAAAATGGGATTTTACTTTCTGTTCAGGACCCTCCCGAAAAATGGATTTTTACTTTCTGTTCAGGACTCTCCTAAAAATGGAATTTTACTTTCTTTTCAGGGCCCTCCTGGAAAATGGGATTTTACTTTCTGTTCAGGACCCTCCTGAAAAATGGGATTTTTACTTTCTGTTCAGGACCCTCCTGAAAAATGGGATTTCACTTTCTGTTCAGGGCCCTCCTGGAAAATGGGATTTTACTTTATGTTCAGGACCCTCCTGAAAAATGGGATTTTACTTTTGTTTAGGACCCTCCTGGAAAATGGTATTCTACTTTCTGTTCAGGACCCTCCTGGAAAATGGTATTCTACTTTCTGTTCAGGACCCTCCTGGAAAATGGAATTCTACTTTATGTTCAGGACCCTCCTGAAAAATGGGATTTTACTTTATGTTCAGGACCCTCCTGAAAAATAGGATTTTACTTTATGTTCAGGACCCTCCTGAAAAATGGGATTTTACTTTCTGTTCAGGACCCTCCTGAAAAATGGGACTTTACTTTCTGTTCAGGACCTTCCTAAAAAATGGGATTTTACTTTCTGTTTAGGACTCTCTTGAAAAATGGGATTTTACTTTCTGTTCAGGACCCTCCTGAAAAATGGGACTTTACTTTCTGTTCAGGACCCTCCTAAAAATGAGATTTTACTTTTTGTTCAGGACCCTCCTGAAAAATGAGATTTTACTTTCTGTTCAGGACCCTCCTGGAAAATGGGACGTTACTTTCAAACATGAAATCTTTCTTTTTCATAATCTTTGTTTGGGATAATTCTCGTTCTAGTTTTTGTTTTGATTTCTGGAGCCCATCTGAAGAACAGGGTGATGAAGCTGTAAGTCAGGTGCCCGCCTGGAGAACAGGGTGATGAAATCGAAAGTTCATGAAACTAAAAGTCAGGATCCCGCCTAAAGAGCAGGGTAAATAAGTTGAAAGTCAAACAACAAGTTGAAGAAATTTCAAGTCAGGAGCCCGCCTGAAGAATAGAGTGATAAAATTGAAAGTCAGGAGCCCTCCTGAAGAACAGGGTGATGGAAATGGAAAGTCAGGAGCCCTCCTGAAGAATAGGGTGATGAAATTGAAATTCAAGTAACAAGGTTAAGAGATTGAAAGTCAAGCAACAAGTTCAAGAAGTTGAAAGTCAAACAACAAGGTGAAGAAGTTAAAAGTCAAGCAACAAGGCAAAGAAATTACAAGTTAGGAGTCCGCCTGAAGAATAGGATGATGAAACTCAAGTCAAGAGTCCAAAAGAAGTCGCATAGATAGGACTTTTGTAATTTTATTTATGTTTTTAACTGGTAATTTTCATTTTTGATGTAATGACAGAGCCGCGGACCGGAACCTCGATGGAACCTCACTCGACTCTCCAACTCGGTATAGTCCTTCTCTTTCCAATCCTTTGAGATACCCTTGAATTGATTCCCTCATAACTTGGGTAGGTAGGATGTCCAAAATCAAGAGTCGGTTGCCCTCCTTTCTTCTGTTTCATTCTTTTTGAATAATGATCGGGACAAAATTTTGTCTCGTTGTTTACTTCTTTATCTGAAAACACTGCATGTTTACATTCAAAGGGGGCATGATGTAGACACGTAATTTCGTCCCTTCCTGATATCGTTTTACCCATTTTTTTACCTTATCCTACTGTGTACCCTCACCCATGTAATTACATCCCACAAAAATACAAAAAATAACTCTCAACAAAATCCCTAACAAACTTTTATTTTTTTTAACATCCTAACAACCCTTTCAATTAAAAGAAGACACATTACCCATACCCCTACCCCCTACCCCCAACACCCCATACCCACGTGGCCCCCTTCCCTCATATTTCTTGACCACAAAGGTAAAAGGGGATAAACATTAGAAAGGGGCCGAATTCTTATGGATTCACCATATTTATCCCTTTTTTCTCTTCTCTTCGAATACATGCACAAACCAGTGAATAGGAAGGGGCCAAATTTTCCATTTTTTGGGAGATTTCACTCTTTTACTCGCGTACACACCGGTATACGCACAGGTTGGAGAAGGAGGCGCGAGAGGGAGAGATTGGAACTGAGAGAGAGAGAGAGAGAATATCAAGAGAGGAACGGCGGGTTAGAGTTTTTTTCTGGTAAGTCTGTCGCCGGAGCTGCTAGCTCTGGGTCGGTTCTAGTTGAATCCGGTCGAAAATAGTGAGATCCGCCGGAATCAAACTCTTGGTTAGTCGAATTAGTCCTAAAGTCGCGAAAATCCCTAATTTTCTTTCAATATTGGGGTGAGATTCATCTAGAATCCGGTTTGTTCCCGTTTTTTTAGTCGCTGGAGCTCACCGGAGTTCGGTCAATGCCGAGTTTCGGATCTTACGGTCAAGCTGTATGGCTGGGTTCATCTAGTTTTGTGTACTCGTCGTCGATATAGATTGTCAGGGTTTTCGGACTCAAAGTGGGTCGACATTTGTGATCTGAGTTACTATTAAAGTTCATTTTCACTGTTTGGAATAGTCCGTTGATTATTTCCAATACCGAGTTCAGATTCGGGATTCGCAGTTAAGGATCTCCGTTCGAGTATTTTGGTCTTCGGATCTCTTTATTATCATACAAGAACGTTCTATCGAGATCCATTTCTTTAACCCGTCTCCTCGTTCTTTATTTTTGTTATTTGAATTGGTTGTGATTATCCATGGTGATTGTTGGATTTTTGGTTGATGTTATGATGTTATAATTTTAACAATGTGATTTCGTTGATAAGCGGAATGAATCGGAGTAACTTTGAAGGTATAATTGATAAAAATGAAATAAGTGGGGGGGAGGTGAGAATTGAAACCTTGACATAATGGGTGAATTTTGGTTAGTTTGATTCATTGGTTGTTTGACTTTGAAATGAACGTTATTTGAACTTGGTAGTATCATGATACGTTGATTGGTTTAGACAAACATAGGTTGGGTACGCAAAGTTTAGAATTTGTGGCTTTGGTTGAATGGTGAAAATTCTGTGGAATGTTTGAAATTTTGTTGAATAGTTTTATTTTCCTGCACTAAAAATGTATTCATTTGGTCGGGGAATGCCTCGAGGGATTTGTATTGATTTGGCCGGGTAATGCCCCGAAGTATCTGTATATATCTATTCACCGGGGAATGCCCCGAGGTATCTTGTACCCGGAGGACGTTAGTGATGAAGGCCCGAGGCGTCGGGTAGAGCATTAGTCTAGAATTAATTTAGAATAGGATTTATTTTTACGCATTTTTCTATTTTTGGACTGTATAATTGGACTGGACACTAAAATTTTGGATTGTTTTATCTTGTTTGCTTGATTGATTGTTTTTGCATGTTTTGTGTGGTTTATACCATCGTAGTGTCAAAGTTAGCCGATACGCTCTACCAAGCGACCGTGGTCGAACCGCGGGATCGAGGGGTGCCTAACACCTTCCCCTCGGTCAACAGAATTCCTTAGCCAAAATCTTTGTTCGCGGATCAGTTTTAAAAAGTCCAATCTGTTTTGAAAAAGGATATCCAAGGGTGACTTGGCACACCCGATTTATGTCAAGTGGCGATTCTGAATTTTGAATATAAGAAGTCTTTTTCGAAACAAATCCTCATCTTTTGTCACTTAATAATAAAACCCTTTCGAACCTAAAATGAATCTTTTCTGAAGCACGAAAAAAAGGGGTGTGACAATTACAACAATAATTTTATATCCACACACGATACACAAAACATATTTAAAAACATCCTTACATATATTTTTGATGCTGTTGCTTTATTAGTCAACATATTTATGATGATAAATCTTAAAGAATTTAATATTTTGTAAAATAATCTAATCGATAAATCTGCTTAAAAGATATTGGATGATAAGAAGTTTTTACTACCACAATATATTTGAATTTTTGAAGGTCGTAAAATATTTATGCATAATCAGGCCATTTTGTACAATAATTCTAATGGGGCTTTTCCAATCCTATCAAAAATTCTATAAAAAATCGAATGGACAAGATGAGCAATCATTATCATTAAATAAAAATGTCGAATATAAAAGAAAAAAAACAAATAAAATACTATGGGCATCCAATTTAATAAACTGGTAATTGGATAATAACACTAAAACACTAACCAGTGGTCGCATTGACCAAAGGTTGATCACGATATAGCGTAACTTTATTAAAATTCAAAAACCTAATTAATAACTTAAATCAATTTCAAATACCTCAAAAATGGGCCGTATCCGTCCTTGTAAGTCATAAATTAGGTCTAAACACTGCGAGGATGGTTTAAAAGAAATTCACAAAATGACTTGAAAGATCCTAATAATATACTAGAGAGAAAATTGTAAGGATAAAATCATTGAGTTTATGCTATGTATTAGAGTTTTGTAAGCTATATTTAATGGCTAAAAGATCACAAATTAAACCTTAATAGTGAATTTTATTTTTATGAATCAATAAAAGTCATGACTTTAGAATAAGTTGATTCATTCAGTCAATTTTCATGTATATTATCATCGATCTTAACATTGTTGATTCTATAGTTTTCTATTGGTAAAAATGAATGAATTTACATTCACGGGTTAAATTTAGTAGCTAAATAGGTCAGAATTTAAAATTATACGAGTAGTTGAATCTTCTATCTTTCTTTTTTCTCTCTATGTAAGGAAGTTAACGATATGAAGGTCACAATTAAAATCTAGTTGAGTATTTTGTCTTCTTTTAGTATAATAAATGTAAATTTAGGGTAAATTTCATCTATGGTCACTTAACTTTGTATCTATTACGCAAAAGTCATTTTTCTTTCATTCATTTCATCCATGGTCACTTAACTTTGTATCTATTACGCAAAAATCACTTTTCTTTCATTCATTTCATCCATGGTCATTTAACCTTACTCCGATCATCACAAAAGTCATTATGACCGGATTTTAAAATAATTCCATCGGAAAAATAATGTGGCAACCGTAATTAGTTCTTAATTTTAATTTAAGTTAATATATAATATATTACTCATATCTTGATCTTTTTTTATATATGCACAACCCAATTTTCCTTATGGATTATTTAATGAAAGAATACCAATTTGTTAATAGATTAGATTACCTAATGAAGACTATTTACATAAAAAAATTTGGTTGATATTTTTATGAAACATTTCACAATATTGCATTCATCTACCAAAAAGGTGCATCGAAAAAGAGTGATAAACAAGATAAATTCTTCAAAACACATAAAATAGAAATACATGTATGATATTAGTTTTTTTTTAAAAGTTATTTTAATTCTTTGAAGATAAATCAACATGTTAAAGATAGTTTTAAAATAAAATCTTTTAAATTGTGTCATTAAATAAGTATTGTCAAAATTTGTACAAATAATGTTATATTAACATATAGTTTTGTTAATAAAAGTTATAAAGTATAAGTACTTTAATAGATAAAGAAATTATAGGATATCTAATTTTTATATTTATAAATTAAATTAATTAAACAATATGTAATTTATCATAAATTGAATATTATAATAAAAACTTTAAAGAGAATTAATCGATTAGTCAAACAATTAAAAATACAAAGTCAAACTCAATAAATAGAGTAGTTTATCATATTATTATGATATACCGAATGCAAATAGTACTCAAATGACAAGAAAAAGAATGTATGAAAAAAATAATTTTATCAACTACATGTCACAATTTTAGAGGGAGAAAAATAATTTTGTCAACTACATGTCATAATATATTAGTGAAAAATAATAATTTACCAACACATGTCTCAACTTTAGAGGATTTTAAGAATATATAAGTATAATTTTATTTCATAAAAATATCAATTTTTTTTTAATGAAAACAATCTTCATTAGGTAATCTAATCTATTAAGAAATTGGTATTCTTTTATTAAATAATCCATAAGAAAAATTGAGTTGTGCATATATAAAAAAGGTCAAGATATGAGTAATATATTATATATTCATTTAAATTAAAATTAAGAACTAATTAAGGTTGCCACATTATTTTTTAGATGGAATTATTGTAAAATCCGGTCATAGTACTTTTGTGATGGTCGGAGTAAAGTTAAATGACCATGGATGAAATGAATGAAAGAAAAGTGACTTTTGCGTAATAGATACACAGTTAAGTGACCATGAATGAAATGAATGAAAGAAAAGTAGCTTTTGGATAATAAATACAAAGTAAAGTGACCATAAATAAAATTTACCCGGTAAATTTATGTTATACCCTCTCTCTATCTATCTATCTATTTATCTATCTATTTATCTCTCTATATATCCTTGTCATGAGTTAAAACACTTAATGATAAAAAAATTCACAAATTGAACCTAGTTAAATCTTTCATCTTCTTTTGATCTCCCACTAGTATTAGAATCTTTGTGATGCTCAATCCACATTAATTTTAGTTAGTCATTGCAAATCATTTTCTTATCTATGTGTGCAAATAAAATCAAATATTTTTTACAAATTAAAACGATAATTTTATATCTACACACAATACACGAAATATATTTATAAACATTCTAAAATATCTTTATGATTCTATTGATTTATTACTTGACATATTTAAGATGGTAAATCTTAAAGTATTTTAATATTTTATAAAATAATCTAATCGATAAAATCTGAAGAAAAAAAGAAAGAAGATATTTTGTGATAAGAAGTTCTACATCACCATATATTTGAATTTTGTATGTCGTAAGACTTTTTATGCTAAATTACAGTCGAAGATAGATAAATATAAACTAATGACTTTGAGTCATACAATCAAACCATTTGTACAATAATTTCACAGGGGCTTTCTCATTTCTGTTAAAATTTCTATAAAAATTCAATTGACAAGGTAAACATTCATTACCATTAAATAAAAATATATCAACATAAAAGAACAAACAAATAACAGATAATGAGCATAGATTTTAATAAATTAATAACTCAATAATAACATCAAAGTGAGCACAAGTGCATTCATCTACATGAATGGTTCTTATTGAATTTAGAGTTTTCGATCTTGATTCCTAGTGAATGATCTCGATAAAAAATTTCAGGTATCAAAGTTTTTCTCATAAAAGATCATCGATGGAGCCACATAAGGAATCATCTATATAGGACCACCAGAAGTACCCAAAGAGGAGTTGTTGGCCCCTTAAAGTTGGTTCCATCAGATCAATAACGGGTTGAAAGGTATTAAATGTAGAATCCTCTTCGACAGTCTTTTTTTTCATCACTTTGAGTATCTTCTTGAGATTTTCACTCATCACAAAATATAGTTTTTTCTTCATCACTCTGGACATGACTTGAGGGGAGGGGGAGGGGGGGGGGGGGGGGGAGTGGACAAATTTATTTTTTTGGATGGTGATCAAAGGTCTTGTTGCTATTGTCTGTTCTTTTGCCCCGAATTGGCTCCTGTTTGTAGGAAAAGTTTAGATTATGTAAATTTTTGAATAGTATAATTTTAAGAATTTTGACTCGTCAATGTTATCTTTTTGGTATGAAACTAAATGGTGATGTATTATACACTAAGTTAACTACTATATCATCTTTGCAATACATGTAATTTATTACTCCAACCTTATGTTGATCAATTGTATAGGGTCAAACTTTTCTTATTAGTAGAATGATTTAGGCCTAGGGTGGTTTAGATATGAGTAAGTTGTATACATAAAAGATGGTAATAATATAATAACATGTGTTTGATAACTCTTTGCAGTCATCAAGAAAGTTACCTTTTTGTATATTCTAATTTATGTACTACAAAATATAAGATTAAAATATGTGAACATTTTAAATATTGACAAAGTATTTTAAAGTATTCATTGATAATATTTTAAAACTTCATCAACACAATTAATTTTTAGAGACATAAATATATTTACTATTGCAGGGTGATAAATGTAGCATTATAGTTGTGGCGTTTGAGAAGCACATTATTATTTTTTTGGTTCTTTTATAAATTATTTTTGTTTTTAAATTTATGCTACTTCCAAATATATTAAAAATAAAATTTTGCTTACATTTATTATTATTGTCTGGTACTCACCAACATGTCGCTTGACTCACATTGAAAGTTTTTCTAAATTTCTCTATATGAAATAGTTGCACAAAATATTTATAAAAAATATATTTTAGCGCATAATGCAGAACGAAAAAGAGAAAATTTATTCATTTTTGATAAACAAAATTAAACATTCTCTGTGATGAAATTTTCTCCCTTTATGATAGCAAAGTTAAATTTTATTTATCTTAAAATTCATACTAAGCTCATCCAATTCTTTATAGCTAATTACGATCTATATAAACCAGAGAGAAAATTGGAAGGACAAATTCATTGAGTTTATGAGATATATTATTGTTTTGCTTCCTTATATTTAACTTCTAAAGTATCACAATTTAAAATTAATTAGTGAATTTTATTTTTATGAATCAATAAAAGTCTTGTTTTTTTACAGTAAGTTAATTTTTTTTTTTGGTTTTCCATTCGGTGTTCGGTGTCCGCATTGGAGCCCCAACTAATCCGGATCGTGCATTGCAGTACCCATTAAGGTGGCAGCGCTCCTAACAGAGTTTTCTCCATACTCAGGGTCGAACCTTCGACCTCTGATTAAGGGTGGAGTAGCCCCAACCACTGAACCACAACCCATGTTGGTGATTAAGTTAATTCATCCAATCAAGCTTCATGTATATTATTGCCTACCTTAACATTATTAATTCTATATTTTGCTATATGAAGAAGTAACAATAAAAGAACGAATTTATACTCACGAGTTAAATTTAGTAGCAAAATATGTCAAAATAGAAAATTATAGTTGAATGTTCCATCTTTACTTTTTCACTCTACACGTATAAGGAAGTCATTTCATATTATATATGGCCTTGCGAATCTAGCATAACTATTAAAAGGTCACAATTAATCTTGTCGAATATTTTGTCGTATTTTAGTTTCATGAAGAAAATTTATGTTATTATATATATATATATATATATAATCTATATCTATAATCTATAATTTATAATATATTAAAAATGTGAAGACCCTTCAAAAAGTGATTTGAACTTTTTGTCCTTCATTAAAAGTTTCTACAATTGATAAAATGGTCATTTTACTATTTTTATAGAATTATTATTTAATTATATTTATAATATTCTAGATAATGAGTCCTAAAATATATGGTAAGTTTTAAAAATTAAGGAGTATTAAAATATATGATACAACACAATATATGGTAAACATAAATATATGGTATGAATTATTAGAAAATTAAAAATTATTGAATACTAAAATATATGAAAAAAGGGGACGAAAACTTTGAAAAAAGGGTACACGTTTTTTAAGATCAAAGTACACCTTAATAACTAAGTAGATTGTTCCTTTTTTTCCCCATGTAATTATCCTTTAATTTTTGGGTAAATATTTTTTAATAATTAATATTATTATTAACTTCTTAAGATTTATTTATTCTAGGTAATAAATCGTAATATTTAATACTTTTAAATTAATTGGAATTTTACCTTATATAAAAAAAAAATTGTACAATCCTATTTAAGCAATATTTTGAATTAAAATTTACAAGAAACTTATTCTACTTCACTTTTTCCTTTTATTTTGATTTTGATTTCAATTGTCTTGTTGCATTTATATTTATAATCTTTTGTTCTTGTATGCAACATAGTCAAATTAATTTTAATGTGGGAGCTAAATTTCTTTTCTTTTAACTTTTACTTGAATTGATTTTTTTCTATCTGAGTTATTAGTATGAATAAGTTATTTTTTCTTTGTAAAATTATTACCTTGTTTAATTAATATTTGAATAAATCTATATAAGTCATTATTAATTAATTCTTTGATATTTTTGTATAGGAGAAGAAAGATTCATCAGGAGCATGCTATTAAGACTTCTTCGATTTGACTTAAAGAGTCTCAATTCCAACTTGAACGTATAAAAAATATAATATATGTATATGAAAGAAAGATATATTATCAAGGACATGCAAAAGCTAGCTAAGATGCAGTTTCGAATTCCTGAAGAAAGCTCCTAGGTCAAGCTAGAAGTGTCAAGTGACGTGTATTAGTTGGTCAGAGCCTTGCTATCAAAATAACAAAGAAATTCAAGGAGAAGAGTTATGAAAGTTATAGTAGTGTCACTCCAGTCCTCAGACTTGACTTCAGGTTTGATTTTCCTCCTATACAAGTACACTATTCTTTTTTTAATTACTTATTGGTGTTTTATTTATGTCGCGCAACTATTATACTCGAGAATCTATGAGGTATTGCATGTGGGGTTAGAAAGTTGAGTTGTTATGTTTCAGGTTATGATTTTAGGTAATTTGTGCATCTGCTTTATGAACTATTTAAACTTATAAGTTGTTCTTCTGCCTCTCTCTTCTTTTTTACTTATCGGTATAGGATTTTTCGAAAGTCAAAGCTTTCTAGCTAAATTATTGAGAAAATGATGAGTTTAGATTGGAGTAGTAACTATTAAATCATTATTGTTGTAAATTGTTTATATGTATTTATGCTTTTTGGTGATTTTGTTTATCACAAGTATAAAAATGCATTAACAATTATTTTTGAAAAGAGTTTGTAAGGACATAGAAAGGAATTTAAGCTTTTAAGGAATTTAAGCTGTTTAAGAGACATTTGGCCATGAAAAATATTTACTTTTTTTGAAGTTGAATTTCAAAATAAAAATTTTAAATGTTGATGTTTTTTAGCAACTAATAAATATGATAGGGATCCATGTCAGCTCTCATTACCATGGAAGGAAAAATCTAAATTGATAGATTAATCAAATAAATTATTGATGGTCTAACTAAGTTGATTATTGAATGACATGAACAAGACTTGATTTAGCATTGTCACAAATCATCTTTCTTCGTCATTGAAAATTTCACTATTATTGTTCCATTTTCTATCGTAGTTTTCTATTTATTTTCTTTTATCTTATTTATTTTTATTAGTTGATGAAATTTGGTGCTAATTAAAAACTCTTTACGCTTATCTATTTATCTCTATAATAGTCTAAATGTGCAAAGGTAAATTAACAATTTCGAAGTTCAAGATGTGAAACATTTCAGCCATAAATCTATCCATGGTAAAGTTCTTATCTGAAATTTAATGAAAAGAACAAGTGGACCGAAAACTCAACGTCTAAAAAGAATCTTTTTATGCATAGAGAACTCTTTGAATAAAATTATAATATCTTAACTAAATTTTTAAATATAATTATAACTGAACTAGCTAATAGTCCATTAAAAAATATCTAACTAAAGTTAACATTAATTTAACTAATATTAATTAAACACTCAAAAGGATAGAAGGAATATTTTGAATATAATTATAGCTATTATTTACAAATTGCATGAGCCAATATTTTAAAAAAATAAAATAAAATAAATTAAATAATTTTTCTTATATTTAAGAATAGTCATTTGATTATTTTTCTAATAGTTATACATAACTATTTTAAAAAATATTTAGCACTTTAATTTTTTAATAATTTTTTGTTTATAATTCCTCCGCATCTTAATTAACTACAAAAATCAACTATCAACTTTGTTAGGAATATTAAATTTCAATAACTTTTTAGTTTACACTAGGAAAGTTTCAACTGATTGTGTTGTCCTTTTAGGTTCGTATGACGTTTTATTTTTTTTACTAAAATTTTATCTTATTAATATATATAATTATATGTAAAAATACAGCTTTCTTACAAAATATTAACAAAATAACATTCACAATTTTTTGTGACATTTAACTTAGTAACCTAAGACCGGTGAATAAAACATTAACTATAGAAAATCGACAGAGAAAAAAAATAAAAAGTCAAAACACTCAAGTTTTTGTAAATACAAAATTTTAAAGTTATATGTTCTATTGATTTTCTTATCATTTAAAAATAGAAAGAGATAGAAAAAATTATGATTGACAAGAGTAAAACATCAATATATTTATTTAAAACTTTGAAAGTTCAGAAATATTTATTTTTTAAATTTTTTTATACATGCAATTTTCCTTTTTAGCATTGAATACACGTGCAACGCACGTATACTAAACTAGTATATATTAAAAGTGTAAAGGGTCTTAGAAATATTGTTTGAACTTTTTGCCCTTCATTAAAAGTTTTTGCTTTAGACAAAATTGTCTTTTCACTATTTTTTCTAATATTTGGAGAGTTGAAAATTAATTAAATATATTTATGATAAAAAATTTCCTTATTAGAAGTCATCGGAATTATTGACAACTAATACTTTTTCCATTAATTTAATAATTCTAAATAAACTAAATTTGATTTCAAGAAGATTTAAAAAATTTAGAAATAAATATAAAAGCGTTAGAATAAGAAAAGTTTAAGAAGTATCAAATTTTTCAAAAATTTTAAGTATGTAATAAGAATGTAATCAGTGATTTTGTAACGATTGTCACACCCCTTTTTTACGCGTATTCCAAAACATTGGAATACATTTTTGAAGTTCGAAAGGGTTTTATTATTTAAGTGACCAGAAATGAAAATTTATTTCGGAAAAAGAATTATTTGCATTTTTTATTTAGAGTCGCCACTTGGCATAATCCGGTGTGCCAAGTCACCTTTGGAAAATCCCTTTTTCGAAACCAATTGACTCTTAAACCGGTTTGCGCACAGAGATTCCGGCTAAGGAATTCTGTTGACCGAGGGGAAGGTGTTAGGCACCCCTCGATCCCGTGGTTCGACCACGGTCGCTTGGTGGAGTGTATCGACTATTTTGGCATTACGAAATGTATAAACCACACAAGAGGCACACAAAAATAATCAAACAAAAAACAAAACAATCCAAAAATGTAAAGTCCAGTCCAATTATACAGTCCGAAAAAATAAAAAATAAAATACAAAAAATATAAATCCTAGTCTAAACTAAATCTAGACTAAGCTCCAATGCCTTACCCGACGCCGCGGGCCTTCATCACGGACATCCTCCGGGTACAAGATACCTCGGGGCATTCCCCGGTGAAATAATGTATACAGATACTTCGGGGCATCCCCCGGCCAAATGAATACATTTTTTTAGTGCGAAAATAAAACTATTCACAAAATTTCAACCACTCCACAGAATTTCCAATATTCAACCGAAGCCACAAATCCTAAATTCGCCTACCCCGACCTATGTTGCCTATCAAGCTTTTGATTTAAAATGATACTATCACGAAATTGATACTTAGACATGAAAGTAACAATAACGACGAATCAAAACAGCAACAAATCAAAATTAATCCTAATTCACTTTAACGATTTTTAAACTCGCGTCCCGAATTCTCTTTAAACCACATGATTAATGCACGCTTCGATTTTCCAATCACATCTCATAATTCGAAACCAACATCAAACACAACACAAACAACGAGGATTCAAAACAAACACACAGACGAATAAATCATTCACACCCACAACATCAATAAGAAGTCAAAATAAATTAAAGATTCGGTTAGAAGAAATGGACCTCGATGAAATTGATCCTTGTCGATAATAAAGAAATCCGAAGACCAAAATACTCGACCGAAGAACCTCACAACGAGCAAACCAAACTCGGTATTTAAATAATAACCGGACAGCTCTAAAACCACGAAATAAACGAAATGAAGATCAACCAACAAACAGCAGGAAACCAAAAACCCAACGCAGATCGGACTCCGAATCTGGTGACGGAGAAGCGGCAGAGATCAGTTGTCGGCGTTATCGCCGGAACTGAGGTATGACAGCTGGCGGCGGAATCTGGTGGCTGAGATCTGGTCGGATCTCTGGTCGGCGAACGATGACGACGGTGTTACTGCTGTCGTCGTCGGTCAGATGAAGAGGGAAAGAGAAGGAAACGACGGTAGTTCTCCGGCGAGGATGGGGTTTGTGGATTCGTCAGTGGAGTCGGTTGTTTTTTTTTACGGTGGACGGCTGTCAACGGAGGGAGGGAATGACGACGGAGAGACGACGGCGATGTTGCCGTCGTCGGAACTGAAATCTGAGAGATTCGGTGAGAGAGAGACGACGAGGTTGCCGTCTAGGAACTGAGATCGGAGCGGACGGAGGAGAGAGATGGAGACGACGGCGAGACGACGGCGATGTTGCCGTCGCCGGAGCTGAGATCGGAGAGAGAGTCGAGGATCTGCTGATCTTTTCTTTTCTTTTTCTCTTTTCTTTTCCCTCTCTTTCCCTCTGTCTCCTCTCTTTTAATTGTATGTATGTGTGTATATATTAGGTGAGTCTTTTCTTTGTTGACAAGAAAAGAGAGGAGGGGTGGGGTAACGTGGGGTAGGGGTAGTGGTGAGGTGTTATGTTTTTATAGGGTATGTGGTTAGGATAAGATAGGGTTAGTTATTTTTTGTCATTTTGTGGAGGGATTATCACACGGGTGATGGTACACGGTAGGATAGGGTAAACAATAGGTAAAACGATATCGGGGAGGGACGAAATTAGGTGTCTACATCATGCCCCCTTTGAATGTAAACATGAAGTGTTTTCAGGCAAAGAAGTAGACAGCGAGATAGAATTTTGTCCCGACCATTATTCAAAGAAAGAAACAGGAGAAGGAAGGACTACCGGGTCTTGAATTAGGAAAGCCTACCCACCCAAGTTATGAAGGGATCAAGTGATAAGTATCTCCAAGGATTGGACGGAGATGGACTATACCGAGTTGGAGAGTCGAGTGAGGTTCCATCGAGGTTCCGGTCCGCGGCTCTGTTATTACATCAAAATGAAAATTACAAGTAAAAACATAAGTGAAATTACAAAAATCCTATCTATACAGCTTCTGTTGGTTCTTGACTCGACTTTCATCACCCTATTCTCCAGGCGGGCTCCTGACTTGCAATTTCATTCCCTTTGTTGCTTGGCTTTCAATTGCTTCACTTTGTTGCTTGACTCTTTTGTTTCTTCACCCTATTCTCTAGGCGGGCTCCTGACTTGCTATTTCATCACTTTGTTGCTTGATTTTTCATTCTCTTCACTCTGTTCTCCCGGTGGGCTCCGAACTTGCTATTTCATCACCCTGTTCTTCAGGCGGGCTCCTGCCTTGCTATTTCATCACCCTGTTCTTCAGGCGGGCTTCTAAAACTCAAAATTAAAACTAGAACGAAAATTATCCCAAACAAGAATTATAAATAATTAGTATTTCATTTTTTGAAAGCATTGTCCCATTTTTCAGGAGGGTCCTGACCAGAAAGTAAAATCCCATTTTTCAGGAGGGTCCTGAACAGAAAGTAAAATCCCATTTTTCAGGAGGGTCCTGAACAGAAAGTAAAGTCCCATTTTTCAGGAGGGTCCGGAACAGAAAGTAAAGTCCCATTTTTCAGGAGGGTCCTGAACAGAAAGTAAAGTCTCATTTTTCAGGAGGGTCTTGAACATAAAGTAAAATCCCATTTTTCAGGAGGGTCCTGAACAGAAAGTAAAGTCCCATTTTTCAGGAGGGTCCTGAACAGAAAGTAAAGTCCCATTTTTCAGGAGGGTCCTGAACAGAAAGTAAAATCCCATTTTTCAGGAGGGTCCTGAACATAAAGTAAAATCCCATTTTTCAGGAGGGTCCTGAACAGAAAGTAAAGTCCCATTTTTCAGGAGGGTCCTGAACATAAAGTAAAATCCCATTTTTCAGGAGGGTCCTGAACTGAAAGTAAAGTCCCATTTTTCAGGAGGGTCCTGAACAAAAAGTAAAGTCCCATTTTTCAGGAGGGTCCTGAACATAAAGTAAAATCCCATTTTTCAGGAGGGTCCTGAACAGAAAGTAAAGTCTCATTTTTCAGGAGGGTCCTGAACAGAAAGTAAAATCCCATTTTTCAGGAGGGTCCTGAACATAAAGTAAAGTCCCATTTTTCAGGAGGGTCCTGAACAGAAAGTAAAATCCCATTTTTCAGGAGGGTCCTGAATAGAAAGTAAAATCCCATTTTTCAGGAGGGTCCTGAACAGAAAGTAAAGTCCCATTTTTCAGGAGGGTCCTGAACATAAAGTAAAATCCCATTTTTCAGGAGGGTCCTGAACATAAAGTAAATTCCCATTTTTCAGGAGGTTCCTGAACATAAAGTAAAATCTCATTTTTCAGGAGGGTCCTGAACAGAAAGTAAAATCCCATTTTTCAGGAGGGTCCTGAACATAAAGTAAAGTCCCATTTTTCAGGAGGGTCCTGAACATAAAGTAAAATCCCATTTTTCAGGAGGGTCCTGAACAGAAAGTAAAGTCCCATTTTTCAGGAGGGTCCTGAACATAAAGTAAAGTCCCATTTTTCAGGAGGGTCCTGAACAGAAAGTAAAGTCCCATTTTTCAGGAGGGTCCTGAACAGAAAGTAAAGTCCCATTTTTCAGGAGGGTCCTGAACATAAAGTAAAATCCCATTTTTCAGGAGGGTCCTGAACAGAAAGTAAAGTCCCATTTTTCAGGAGGGTCCTGAACAGAAAGTAAAGTCCCATTTTTCAGGAGGGTCCTGAACATAAAGTAAAGTCCCATTTTTCAGGAGGGTCCTGAACATAAAGTAAAATCCCTGGATATGCATTTCCAATGGTAACTGAATCAAGTGAAACAAATTTGCCCCTGTTTTAATCAAAGAAAAATTTGTCAGTTAAAAACTTAGTGGTGGCTTGCAGATCTTAGCTTTTCAGGTATCTGCCCAACACTCGTTCCTTTCATCTTTGTTCCAAATTGCTAACACTTGTCGTGTCTTGCCGCATCATTGACCTGGATCCAGATTGAGGGAAATGAGTTCTGACTCAAACAATGGGTTTCCATTTTTACCATGCCTCTGAGGTGCACTCTTTTCCCAAATCCGAATTGCTTCTACGAATCTAATAGCCTGTCGGTTGATAGACTTCCTTTGCTTCGTGTTGAATTACGATCATATTTCTTTTCTGTGTTGTTCCTTGGCTTTTCCTCATATAATTGGAAAGACTGGTAGTAAATTTTGACATCCTTTCTTGCTTGTTTTGACACAGACTTGACTTAAAATGTAAAGAAATGATGGTGACTTTTATTTTGATAAATGACATAAAAAAACAAAAAGCATGAATATGTAAATGAAAGAAAGAGGGAAATGTCCCATATTCAAGAAGAAAACTTATCTGAATACGACAACCAACTCCAATGAGTATGACATGCATTTAGGATTGAGCTGCCTGATCTTCCTATCCAAAACTCCCCATTTGTTGTCGAGTTTGTGCCTTTGTCGTTGAGCCGCTTCTTCAAATCTATTGGACTCATACATCACATTCGACTGACGACATCTAAAAAGACATTCGCCAACAAATCTCTTTCTTTTCACTTTTCACTTTTTTCTTGAACTCTCCCTCGCCTTACGGTGCCCGTGAGGGTTTTCACCAATAAGACTCTCTCATTTTTGTATTTCTCTCAACTCACCATCGCCTTATGGTGCCTGCAAAGGTTTTCACCAATAAGACTCTCTCATTTTCATTTTCTCACAACTCACCATCGCCTTATGGTGCCTGCAAAGGTTTTCACCAATAAGACTCTCTCATTTTTGTATTTCTTTCATGATTTCTTATGCCGAGGGAGATAAGCGGTACTTCGCAATGTATCGTCATATCCATTGCATGCTTAGCCTTAACACTATCAAAAATTGATCTGAAGGACTTTCTTTGGTTGTAACTTGGCTTTTGGTCAAGGTTAGAAAAGATGGTAAGAGGCTCAAACGATACTTGAAGTGGGGGTGGGACTTACAACTTTTGGAATCGACTCAAACAATGCATTAACTCATGCCCCAGTTTTGTTGACTGGGTGAATCTTAAATCTTTATTTGGTTGGACCGAGCCCGAAATAGGGCAGCCTACGTATCTCACTCCCGAGAGAGGAGAATCAGGTCGCACGTAGTTCCATCTGCTTGTCCTTTGCTTTGCTTTGATTTTTATTTTTTTATTTTTTTTTCGAACTCTTTCTTTTATTCTTATTTTCTTGACATTTATCTTTGACTCTATTTTGATTCCAAAAGAGGGATATGAAAGAAAAATAAACGAGGCTCAAACGGGTAAACAAAGGATGACACAATGTTTGGATAGAAGAATAAAATGCCTTCGTCATATCAATCTTCAAAAATGCAAGTACTAAACATGCAATAAAATCAAACAAAGGACCAAATATCATACATAGTATCTTTTGACCGCATCAGCATTGATAGTCATTTCTGCCATTTTGCCTTTAATATCTGTCAAATATAAGGCTCCATTGGGTAACAATTTCTTCACAACGAAGGGACCTTGCCAGTTAGGGGAGAACTTGCCCTTCGCTTCAACCTGGTGAGGAAGGATACGTCTTAATACCAACTGACCAACTTCAAAATTCCTGGGACGGACCTTTTTGTTATACGCACGAGCCATCCTCCTTTGATACAACTGGCCATGACACACGGACGTTAGCCTTTTTTCCTCGATCAAACTCAAATGTTCCAGTCGGGCTTTTACCCATTCGTCGTCATCGATCTCTGCTTCTACAATGACCCGAAGAGAAGGAATTTAAACTTCTGTAGGGATGACTGCTTCTTTCCCATACAATGCAAACAACAACTTTTCATGCCACTGTCTAGAACCTTGTACCATTTTTCGCAGTATCTTTTTTATATTTTTATTGGCGGCTTCTACAACACCATTGGCCTTTGGGCGATATGGAGTAGAATTTCGATGTGCGATCTTAAACTGTTGACACACTTCTTGCATCAAATGACTATTGAGATTGGCAGCATTGTCTGTAATAATCATCTTAGGAATTCCAAATCTACAAATGATATTGGCATGAACAAAATCTACCACAACCTTCTTTGTCACCGACTTGAAAGTTACTGCTTCCACCCACTTTGTGAAGTAGTCAATGGCTACCAAAATAAATCTATGTCCATTTGATGCCTTCGGCTCAATCGATCCAATCACATCCATTCCCCAAGCTACGAACGGCCATGGAGCGGCCATTGCATGCAACTCAACAGGAGGAGAACGTATCAGATCGCCGTGCACCTGACATTGATGACACTTTCGAACAAACTGAATAGAATCCCTCTCCATAGTAAGCCAGTAATAACCTGCTCGAAGAATCTTCTTTGACAAGACGTGACCGTTCATATGCGACCCGCATACTCCAGAGTGTATTTCAACCATGATTGCCGAGGCTTCTTTTGCATCTACACACATTAGAAGTCCCAGATCTGGGGTCCTCTTATACAAGATTCCCCCGCTCGAGAAAAATCCACTAGCCAAACGCCTAAGAGTCCTCTTTTGATCGTTGGTGGCATATGTTGGGTATTCTCCTGATTGAATGTACCGCTTGATATCCAAGAACCAAGGTTCTCCATCGAGCTCTTCTTCAACCACATTGCAGTAAGCATGCTGATCACGACTCTGTACATGCACTGGATCGATGTAGGCTTTGTCAGGATGTTGGAGCATTGAAGACAAAGTGGCCAAAGCATCAGCAATTTCATTACGAATCCTTGGAATGTGCCTAAATTTTACCAACACAAATCGTCGGCATAGCTCCTGCAAGCATTGTCGATACGGGATGAGCTTCAAATCTCGCGTCTCCCAATCGCCTTGAATTTGATGGACGAGTAAATCCAAATCTCCCAACACCAATAATTCTTGGACTCCCATATCAACAGCTAACCTCAAACCAAGGATGCAGGCTTCATACTCTGCCATATTGTTAGTACAGTAGAATCGAAGTTGTGCTGTTACTGGGAAATGTTGTCCCGATTCAGAGACAAGAACCGCACCTATTCCGACTCATTTCATATTGACAGCTCCATCGAAGAATAACCTCCAACCTGGATCAACATCTATAACGACTTCATCGACACACGACACTTCTTCGTCAGGAAAATATGTCTTTAATGGCTCGTACTCTTCATCGATGGGATTCTCAGCAAGATGATCTGCCAAGGCTTGGGCTTTCATGGCAGTTCGAGTCACATATACGATGTCGAACTCGGTAAGCAAAATTTGCCACTTTGCCAATCGACCTGTCGGTATAGGCTTCTGAAAGATATACTTCAAAGGATCCATGCGGGAGATGAGATAAGTAGTATAGGATGAGAGATAGTGCTTCAACTTCTGTGCTATCCAAGTTAGGGCACAACACGTCCTTTCAAGAAGAGTATACCTGGCCTCATAAGTGGTGAACTTTTTGCTAAGATAGTAAATAGCCTGCTCTTTTTTGCCTGTGACATCATGTTGCCCCAGGACACACCCGAAAGAATTGTCCATGACTGACAAGTATAAGATCAAAGGCCTACCAGGCTCCGGGGGTACCAACACGGGCGGATTTGACAAATATCTTTTGATTCGATCGAACGCTTCCTGACATTCTTCAGTCCATTTTACCACAGCACTCTTTTTCAGCAACTTGAATATGGGCTCACAAGTGGTTGTAAGTTGAGCAATAAACCTGCTAATGTAGTTCAGTCTACCAAGCAAACTCATTACCTCCGTTTTATTCTTGGGCGGGGGCAAATCCTGAATGGCTTTGATTTTTGAGGGATCTAATTCAATTCCCCGACGGCTGACTACAAACCCCAACAGCTTTCCAAATGGAACTCCAAATACACATTTTGCCGGGTTGAGTTTGAGATTATACCTGCGAAGTCTTTCAAAGAACTTTCTCAAGTCTTTTACATGGTCGGCCTGACTTTTTGACTTAATAATCACATCATCCACGTAAACCTCAATCTCTTTATGCATCATGTCATGAAACATAGTGGTCATGGCTCTCATGTATGTTGCTCCAGCATTCTTCAAACCGAACGGCATCACCCGATAACAATAAGTTCCCCATGGTGTGATAAAAGATGTCTTCTCCGCGTCTTCATCATCCATAATGATCTGGTGATATCCGGCATAGCAATCCACAAAAGAGGAAACCTCGTGTTTAGCACAGTTTTCTAGCAAAATATGGATGTTGGGCAGTGGAAAATCATCTTTTGGACTTGCCCTGTTCAAATCGCGGTAATCAACACACACTCGAATTTTGCCATCTTTCTTTGGTACGGGAACAACATTGGATAACCACATGGGATAACGAGCCACTCGAATTACTTTGGCTTCAAGTTGTTTCATGATTTCCTCTTTGATTTTAATACTTACATCTGTTTTAAACTTCCTCAACTTTTGTTTGACAAGAGGGAATGCGGGATCCGTTGGCAATTTGTGAGACACTAATTCAGTGCTTAAACCAGGCATATCATCATAAGACCATGCAAAAACATCCTTATAATCCATTAACGTTTGAATCATTTCATCCTTTAGCTGGGGCAAAACATGTACACTGATTTTAGTTTCCCTAACATCTTCTTGATCCCCTAGATTTATTGGCTTAGTCTCATTCAAATTAGGATTCGGTTTGTCTTCAAATTGTTCCAACCCTTTGCTTATTTCTTCTAATGCTTCTTTTTCATCATATTCCTCATCCCGCTCCATTACATCTGGATTATTTTGGATTTTAAGACCAGGCTGAAAATTCCGCATGCATGTCATGTCATTAGAATCAGCATAAAGAGAACTGTGTAAAAGAAAAACAAACTATATTAGACACAAAACAAAAGGGACATTGCATTTCATTAAATAAAAGATAGAAGGGTTTAAACACAGACACCAATATAACATAAACAAACTAAAATCCGAATTACAACCCAGAAATAACTCGGATAAACAGAAAGGAAAACAAAATAAACTACCAAAACTCCCTCCTGACGGGGAGAGGAGTGACTTCCCAATTATTGAGCCGGATAGCTGGACCTATGAATTGCACATCTGCCATACTGGTACCTTCTCCTGCTTCAACCATATCAACTTCAATAAAAAAGTTCTGGAGGTCACCCACCAATTCAACTTCAGATTCCACATACTTCGCGACATCGCTCTTAACAAATGACTCACTGAGTAGTGGCATTGGGCGAGGGAGTGACCATATTTCCTTCTTCCTTCCCCTAATTTTCTTCAGATCTTCAGCTGTAGGCTCAAATCCCAGACCAAACGTGCCCACGTTCTCACTCGGACATATGGGATGAACTATACCATGCAGAGATGCTCCCAAACCTTTTCCTGGTTCAAATCCGTATTTCCAAAGTTCACTCACCATCATGATAGAAGCAGAAGACAATTACGGTCC
The DNA here is from genome assembly GCA_030864215.1 of Capsicum pubescens. Lineage (NCBI taxonomy): Eukaryota > Viridiplantae > Streptophyta > Magnoliopsida > Solanales > Solanaceae > Capsicum > Capsicum pubescens. The sequence goes on from CM061539.1 coordinate 117,091,286, forward strand.
CGGTATAGCTTGCCACTCAGGGATACGACTCACTGGCACTGTATCAAAAATTTGATAGACGAATGTCTCCTCTACGTTATTTGCTTCAATAAAGGACAAGGGAGAATCTTCGTAGGCTGATAAATCTCCTTCACCATGAATAACTACTTCTTTCCTGTCATGCTCAAACTTAATCATTTGGTGCAGCGTGGATGCAACCGCCTTGGCCTTGTGGATCCAGGGCCTTCCCAACAACAGATTGTAAGAGGATTCTATGTTCAATACCTGAAATTCTATGGCAAACTCAACAAGCCCTATGGTCAACATTAGTTCTATTTCGCCAATGGAATTTGACTTTGCACCATCGAAAGCCCTAACACATACATTGTTGGGCTTGATCCTATCAGCATCAACATTCAGCTTTTGCAAAGTAGAAATAGGGCAAATATTTGCACCTGAACCTCCATCAATCATAACATGAGTGACGTAGAAATCCTCACACTTCACTGTAATGTAAAGACCCCGATTATGCCCTGTACCTTCAACAGGCAATTCATCATCAGAAAAGCTGATCCGATTGACCTCAAAGATTTTTCCCACCATTTTCTCAACCTGGTTGATTGTAATCTCCCTTGGAACATATGCTTCATTCAATACCTTCAGCAAAACATCACGATGCTCCTCGGAGTGCAACAACAAAGATAAAAGGGAAATTTGAGCAGGGGTTTTCTTCAGCTGGTCTAATACTGAATACTCTGGCAATTTCATCTTTTTCAAAAAATCTTCGGCTTCCTCCTCAGTGATAGGCTTTTTGATAGACGACGGTTCACTCACCGTTGGCTTAGACTTTCTTAAGCTTTCAGGCACGAAGCATCTTCCTGACCTGGTCAAACCTCCTACCTCATCTACATCTTCCACAACTTCTTTCCCGTGATAGGTCATCACAGTCCACCCATAATTCCAGGGAATCCTTTTCATATCAACTATCGGAGGTTGGGTCACCGGTTTGAGGACAATAGGCGCTGCCAGTGCTCCTTTCACCGTCAAGATAGGCTTACTCAAAGCTCCCACCACTGTCAACTTAGGTTTATCCTGACTCGAATCACCATACCTTCTGGCGCCTTGTACTGTGATCAGGGGCTTCTTTGTGCTTTCTCGGGATTTATCCTCCCTCATTCCTTCCTGGCTCAATGACATTGCTTTCAAAGACTCCGCTACATTCACCGATTTCTCCTCAGTGATGTGTATCTTGACAATAGGCTTATAACCCCTCGAAGACTCTTTCCCATCATATATCAATTCTAACATATTGGCTTCAGCATGGGTTGGCAGCGGATTCTGGTTAATGTTTGGACCCTCCGGGGCTTGGACCAACATCTGATTTGTGTCAATCAAGTCTTGGACAGCTCTCTTTAAATGCCAGCATTTCTCAATATCATGGCCTGGCATATCAGAACAGTACGCACATCTTAAAGAATAATCGAGATTCCTTGGTGGTGGATTTGAAAGCCTTCCTTGAATTGGGCTTAAAACCTTCAACTTTCTCAACCTATCAAACAAGCTAGCATATGACTCCCCAAGAGGTGTGAATTGATTTTTGACCATTTTCTCCTGCTTATACTCGGGCCTAGGCTGAAAATTGGGTCTGGGGGGGTTTTGGTAATTTGGTGGAGCGAATGGGAGATTTTGTGAAGTTTGCGCGCGCCACTGCGGGTAAGAAGGGGTTTGGGCATATGGTTGCGCACTATATACTGGGTAAGGGGGTGGTGGAATGAAATATAAAGGATTTTGTGGAGGGTAGTAATGGTGGGGAGGAATATATGGAGCTTGGGCGTAGACTTGGGCTTGGGATTGGGGATAGGGGCGAGGTGGCCTTTTAGGATAAGTATGGGTTCCGGCTACGACAGTCGCAACATCCTCTTTCTTTTTTTTTCCTCCAAATGCGCCAGATCCACCTTGAATCGCTTGTGTGGTAGCTTTTAATGCAGCAAAACTCACTATTCGACCGGTCTTAATCCCGTCCTTTATCATCTCCCCCATTTTGAGGACTTCCATAAAAGACTTTCCCATTGTCGGAAGTAAATGTTGAAAATAGGTCTCATCCTGCGCCTGAATGAAAACTTCTACCAACTTACTTTCCTTCATTGGAGGCTTTACCCTAGCGGCCTGTTCACGCCACCTTATAGCGTATTCCCTAAAACCTTCAGTGCTCTTTTTCTTCATGTTGACCAAAGATTTTTCGTCCGGAATCAAATCGATGTTGTACTGAAAATGTTGAACAAATTCAGAAGCCAAATCATCCCAACTGTTCCATTTATCGATATCCCGATCGATGAACCATTCTGAAGCCAGATCTGAAAGACTCTCGCCAAAGAAGGCCATGAGTAGTTCTTCCTTTCCTCCTGCAGCCCTCAACTGGTTGCAATAACGTCTCAAGTGTGCAACAGGATCACCGTGTCCTGCGTACTTCTCGAACTTAGGCATCTTAAAACCGGGAGGCAGGTTGATGTCTGGGAACATGCACAGGTCTTTATAGGAAACACTTCTATAATCTCCGATTCCTTGCAAATTCCTCATAGCTTGCTCTAAACTCTTCAATTTTCGGGCTATGACATCCTGTTCCTCCGTTGCGACAGGTTTCTCCGTATCAAATGGAAATGCAGGCGGCTGAGTGTACCCATACGGTTCATTCAATTGCAGAGTAGGCTCTGTAGCATAATACTGACCATCTGAAACCTTCAGTACTGGCTCACTGGAAGACCGAGGAAGCCTCATTGTGGGACGCACAACATATATAGGAGTTTCATGTGGTGGCGGGGCCACGAATACCGGTGTGATCGGTGGCGCTGGCTGAGCAGCTGGTCTTGATTGGGGAGCTGCCAAGGGCACACCAGAATTTCCAGGATAATAATGTCGCGGAGTGAATCCTGGCGCGTGCTCAGGTGACTCAGTAGGAGCAGAGAATTGTGCCTGAGAGAGCGGTGGGCAATTAGAGATATTCTCAAGACCTTCAGGGAGCGGAGGAGGAGGCATTCCGCTGGCCCATGCCCGGTGCAAATCTATCAATTGTTGTCTGAGCCTTACTACCTCATCATTGTGTTCTGAACTTTCTTCCCTGTGATCCTGATCCGGGTCAATGAGGGAATTTTCAATCTCCCTGCTAGCCATTGCGAGCTTTGCTTTGGACCTAGTGAAGTATGGGTGACTAGCCAGAGTGCTGCAAACCTACCACTGTTATCTGAAAGAACATGCTCATCAAAGACGACATCCGTTAGGATTAGGGTATACCAAAAGCATGGGAATCACATTGGTAAAATTGCCCTAAGTTCATGTTCACATCTACCAGCTTTTGAGGGTAGCGAGGTCATTTCAACATCATCCCGATTTTATTTACACACTTTTTTTTTGTATCAATATCTGTTCTTTTCCTCACGTTATCTACCTTTAATTTATCATTCTTTATGGCTTTTGTTTTCCTTAAAAGAGGAAAAAATAATGAAAAACAACGAAACAAAATGATTAGATCGAACCCAAAAGTAGGCTGCCTACGTATCATGTTGTACATGAATCAGATCTTGCGTAGTTCGGGCAGCTTATGCATAAATATTACACAATTGAAGGTTATCCTAACATTTCGATGAAAGATAGCAAAACATACAACGAATTTAGGACCACTTTAAAACTAAACAACAAATACAAAAAAAACACTTTAAACCCCTAACGATATGCGTGCAATAAATACCCGAATATCAAAAACAACTTAACTCCGACTTAACACAGACACCAACCTACAGTGACAGTAACATAAAAGACTCAAACTACATAAAGATAAGACATGTTCTTTCAAACTGGTGCTCTGTGTGATGTCCCCGGCTGAGATGAACCCATCTGTGAAGTCCCCATTTTTCCACTTAGACTTTGCAACATGTCCTGCAACGACATTTTGATACTCGGAAACAAATTTCTTGCCCGTATCCCCGCCTCTTGGAGAGTACACCCGCAAAGGTTTCTCTGACACCCATCCACAGTTGTGATCAAACGCGACAACTGAACTCTCAAAAACTCCACCTTGACACCCGGATCTTCCTGCTCATCATCTTCTACCATGATTGCTTCCCGTATTCGCCCTCTAAGTTGGGCTGGTAAGGGTCTACTAATGCCACAGGGCAGAGATTGTAGCCAGATTTCATAGTTTTGAGTGCATCCTGGATTTTCCTCGAAAGTATCGACACCCAACTTTATCGCGTTATTCCAGAATTGCTCATATTTGCTTTCCCCTACGGCTTGGTCTTTAAAGTACTCTACATCCTTTAGAAGGTCCATTATTGGGGGGACGTCTTGCATTCTACCCAACTGACGCATCACCCTTCTTGGACTGTAAGGCCTAGTGCAGTTAAGTCCTATCAAAACTAGAAAGAGTTGCATTTGAGATCCAATCAAGATTTTCTTAGGACAAAACCACATATAGCACCAAAGAATGTTGTTTGGAGTTCTTGATCCGAGAAATTCGATCCAAGAATCGACTCCAAGAGGAAAAGAAAATTTGTCAAAACGCATTCTTTCTTGCATGGCTTGCACTCGATCATTCAGACAACGGTCGATCACATCTGCTCTAATCAAAGAAGGCGTATGCAAGTGCTCCATCATCCACAACTGCAATATCAGATTACTCCCCTCAAAAAATCGTATCCCTCCTTTTACTTCAGTTAAAGCCTTATATATTTCTGTTAGGATCATTGGTACAATGGTGACCTCATCTTTTTTCTTGAATAAAGCTATCACCACTGATTGTAGACGAGTATTGATACACCTCTCATCTAACGGAAACACTAAGATACCTAACAAAGCCAGACAGAAAACCTCCAGACGACGTTGTTCCCAGATTTTTTTGGTAGTACAGAATTCATCCCAAAAACAGTCGAAACCCTCTAAAGACCCAAATCTAGCAAACAAATAGTCCAAGGAAAGCCAAGATTGTTTGAGACATCCCAGATGTTTGTTATCTTTTAATCCACAGAGTCGAAGAAATTTCTTACGAGTATGATTGCGGGCTAAAATCATCTGTCGATCCATGTAAGTCAACCGAAACAAACAAGATATTTCTGCCAGGGTAGGAGTCAATTCACAACTTCCGAACCTAAACACCAAATTATTTGGATCCCAGAAAGTCAACGCAGCTTCTATTAAATCCGGAAGAGGCGTGAGATCCATGAGTGTTACAAGATTGCCTAACACTTTCCTCACTTCGTGTTTTTCGGAGTAATTGAACGTGCCCCACCATTTGATCAACTTTTTGGGTACCTTGACAACCATAAGGACTCTAGACTTTGTGGACAGGTCCATCCTGTAGTAGCAGATAAGAAATTGTCTCAAAATTTGATAAGAGCAAAAGGTTCCCAACCAACGGGAATTTGATGCGGACATACGTCGATGGGACAGACCGCTTCATGACTCCAAATCGCCAAACAGTAATGCTGAATAAAATCAGCCTACTTGGCTAACAACTCTAGGTTACGGAGTAAAAGACCTAGCCTAAGACTAAGACGAAGACCAAAATAAAGGTTACCGGAACCACCGAGGGTTGCCTACGTATCCCGCCCCGAGGGACGGAAATCAGGTATGCGTAGTTCGTCCAGATTGGACACTTAACGATTAACTAATAAATTGACCCTAACTTAAAAGACAACCAAAACAAACGAGTGAAAACATTTTGGATTTTCAACTAGACATTTCAACTAAGACTGACACCACCAATTATAAAAAAAATCTTTTTGGTATTTTGTTTTTGACAGATAAGTAGACAAAGCAAATAAAACCCTCTTTTTTTTCATTCATTTTTTTTTGAACTTACGGTACTTTGAGAAGATAAATGCAAAAACGTAAAAAAAATCTTTTTGAGTTTTGGGATCGTGAAGAACAAAAGTCATAAAGAACTCTAAAATAAACTTCGACACTCCTTTTGATTCATTCTTTTCGACTCACTTTTTTTTCCTTTTTTTTTTCTTTTTTTTTTTTCACACATTACTTCTAACACATGTTTTCCCCAAATCGGTCCGTCAAATGACCACGTTACCCTCAAATATGCAACAGTTAGCACGTAGGGATGCTTTAAAGGCGAGTCTCCTACAAAGGACCGTGTAGGCCCCGCTAGGTCTCAATAAGATGCACATAAGAATGACCTAAAGGCTGACCTACGTTGTGGTTCACTAACAAGGCCGTTCGGGGGAGCATATGGTCGATAGTGGCTGCTTTGCTTTCCACCTACTCCATACATCCAACGGCTCCCCCCCTAAAATAAAGGTGACTCAACTAGATTTCGTGCGCACGACGTGCGCTCCGAGACTTGTTGCAGAAAGAAGGCCGGGGGGATGGACTCATGATGACAGATATAAAGCGGTAACACATAGGATAAATACTATAAACAAAGAGCACGAAAACGCACAAAAGTGAAAACAATAACAAAACAATAATCACAAACAATGCTTATACACTCGTAATGCCAAACAAAGCCAATACGACTCAAAAAATAAGCTCGAATTCTGAAATGTCCCCAGCAGAGTCGCCAGAGTTGTCACACCCCTTTTTTACGCGTATTCCAAAACATTGGAATACATTTTTGAAGTTCGAAAGGGTTTTATTATTTAAGTGACCAGAAATGAAAATTTGTTTCGGAAAAAGAATTATTTGCATTTTTTATTCAGAGTCGCCACTTGGCATAATCCGGTGTGCCAAGTCACCTTTGGAAAATCCCTTTTTCGAAACCAATTGACTCTTAAACCGGTTTGCGCACAGAGATTCCGGCTAAGGAATTCTGTTGACCGAGGGGAAGGTGTTAGGCACCCCTCGATCCCGTGGTTCGACCACGGTCGCTTGGTGGAGTGTATCGACTATTTTGGCATTACGAAATGTATAAACCACACAAGAGGCACACAAAAATAATCAAACAAAAAACAAAACAATCCAAAAATGTAAAGTCCAGTCCAATTATACAGTCCGAAAAAATAAAAAATAAAATACAAAAAATATAAATCCTAGTCTAAACTAAATCTAGACTAAGCTCCAATGCCTTACCCGACGCCGCGGGCCTTCATCACGGACATCCTCCGGGTACAAGATACCTCGGGGCATTCCCCGGTGAAATAATGTATACAGATACTTCGGGGCATCCCCCGGCCAAATGAATACATTTTTTTAGTGCGAAAATAAAACTATTCACAAAATTTCAACCACTCCACAGAATTTCCAATATTCAACCGAAGCCACAAATCCTAAATTCGCCTACCCCGACCTATGTTGCCTATCAAGCTTTTGATTTAAAATGATACTATCACGAAATTGATACTTAGACATGAAAGTAACAATAACGACGAATCAAAACAGCAACAAATCAAAATTAATCCTAATTCACTTTAACGATTTTTAAACTCGCGTCCCGAATTCTCTTTAAACCACATGATTAATGCACGCTTCAATTTTCCAATCACATCTCATAATTCGAAACCAACATCAAACACAACACAAACAACGAGGATTCAAAACAAACACACAGACGAATAAATCATTCACACCCACAACATCAATAAGAAGTCAAAATAAATTAAAGATTCGGTTAGAAGAAATGGACCTCGATGAAATTGATCCTTGTCGATAATAAAGAAATCCGAAGACCAAAATACTCGACCGAAGAACCTCACAACGAGCAAACCAAACTCGGTATTTAAATAATAACCGGACAGCTCTAAAACCACGAAATAAACGAAATGAAGATCAACCAACAAACAGCAGGAAACCAAAAACCCAACGCAGATCGGACTCCGAATCTGGTGACGGAGAAGCGGCAGAGATCTGTTGTCGGCGTTATCGCCGGAACTGAGGTATGACTGCTGGCGGCGGAATCTGGTGGCTGAGATCTGGTCGGATCTCTGGTCGGCGAACGATGACGACGGCGTTACTGCTGTCGTCGTCGGCAGATGAAGAGGGAAAGAGGAGGAAGCGGCGGTAGTTCTCCGGCGAGGATGGGGTTTGTGGATTCGTCAGTGGAGTCGGTTGTTTTTTTTATGGTGGACGGCTGTCAACGGAGGGAGGAAATGACGACGGAGAGACGACGGCGATGTTGCCGTCGTCGGAACTGAAATCTGAGAGATTCGGTGAGAGAGAGAGACGACGAGGTTGCCGTCTAGGAACCGAGATCGAAGCGGACGGAGGAGAGAGATGGAGACGACGGCGAGACGACGGCGATGTTGCCGTCGCCGGAGCTGAGATCGGAGAGAGAGTCGAGGATCTGCTGATCTTTTCTTTTCTTTTTCTCTTTTCTTTTCCCTCTCTTTCCCTCTGTCTCCTCCCTTTTAATTGTGTGTATGTGTGTATATATTAGGTGAGTCTTTTCTTTGTTGACAAGAAAAGAGAGGGGGGGTGGGGTAACGTGGGGTAGGGGTAGTGGTGAGGTGTTATGTTTTTATTGGGTATGTGGTTAGGATAAGATAGGGTTAGTTATTTTTTGTCATTTTGTGGAGGGATTATCACACGGGTGAGGGTACACGGTAGGATAGGGTAAACAATAGGTAAAACGATATCGGGGAGGGACGAAATTAGGTGTCTACAACGATTTGACTTTAAAAAGAAGGAAAGATTTTAAATATAAGAAAATAAAATTATCGTATCACAAATATGGTTCAAATTGATGCGTCTCTCTCAGCCACTGACAACAAGAAAAAGAGTACTGTACGTATAAGAATATTATACGTATATATATTCTTATACTAAAATATATGTTTATATTTACATTATTATATTAAAGTGTGAAGCATCTTTGAAAAGTGATTTGAACTTTTTATACTTTATTAAAAATCTCTGCAACAGACAAAATCATTGAATTTTAAATAATCAAACGCTACACGTGCGAGACACGTGCAGTTATACTAGTATATATATATATATATATATATAGAGAGAGAGAGAGAGATAGATAGATAGATAGATAGATATATTCTTTGTAAAAAGGGCAGTCCAGTGCACTAAAGCTACCGCTATGCTCGGTGTCCGGGGAAGGGCCCTACCACAAGGGGGTATCGTACGCAGCCTTACCTTGCATTTCTGCTAGAGGCTGTTTCCAAGGCTTGAACCCGTGACCTCCTGGTCACATGACAACAACTTTACCAGTTACTGAGTTAAAACTCTTAATGATATATATATATATTCTTTGTCGTGAGTTAAAACTCTTAATGATTAAAAAAATTACAAATTAAACATGGTTGAATCTTTCAACTTCTTTTAATCTCCCTACAAATGTTAGAATGTGTGTGATGCTCAATCCATATTAAAAATAATTAAGCAATGAAAATCATTTTCTTATTTATTTGAGAGAATCAAAACATATAATTTTTTCAAATTACAATGATAATTTTATATCAACACACAATACATAAAATATATTTAAAAACATCCTAACATATATTTTTGATGATATTGATTTATTAATCGACATATTTATGCTGATAAATCTTAAAGTATTTAATATTTTATCAAATAATCTAATTGATAAAATCTACTTAGAAGATATTGCATGATAAAAAGTTTTAGCCACCACGATATATTTGAATTTTGAATGTCGTAAAGTATTTTATGCTAAATTATAATTGAAGATAATTAAATATAAACTAATGACTTTGAGCCGAACAATCAAGCCATTGTGTACAATAACTCTATTGGGGCTTTCCCAATCCTATCAAAATTTCTATAAAAATTGAATAGAAAAGAAAAACAATTATTATCATTAAATAAAAAATGTAACTATATAAAAGAATAAAACAAATAAAATACAATGAGCATCCAATTTAATAAACTAGTATTTGGATAATAACACTAATACACTAACCAGTGGTGGTCTTGATCAAAGATTGACCGCGATAGAGCTTAACTATATTACAATTCAAAAACCTAACTAATGCCTTAAATCAATTTCAAAAAGCTCAAGAATCGGCAGTACCCATCCCCGTAAGTCATAAATCACGTCTACCCTACGACGAGGGTCTAAAAGAAATTCACAAAATGACTTGTAGTGTCCTAACAATAAACTAGAAAAAAAATTATAAGGACAAAATCACTGAGTTTATGCGATCTATTATAGTTTCGTAAAGTTATATTTAACGGCTAAAAGATCACAAATTAAAACTTAATAGTGAATTTTTTTTTTATGAATCAATAAAAGTCTTTGACTTTTACATTACGTTAATTCATTTTGTCAATTTTCATGTATATTATTGTCTACCTTAACATTAGTGATTCTATAGTTCTCTATTGGTAGAAGTAAATATAAATGAATGAATTTATATTCACAAGTTAAATTTAGTAGCTAAATAGGTTAGAATTTAAAGTTATAGTTGAATCTTCCATCTTTCCTTTTTCACCTATATAAGGAAGCTATTTTCATATTTATATAGCTTTGCGAATCGAGCTTAACGATTAGAAAGTCACAATTAAAATCTAGTGGAGTATTTTCGTCTTCTTTTAGTATAATAAATGTAAATTTATGTTATACTATATATATATTCTTTGTCATGAGTTAAAACACTTTATGATTAAAAAAATTACAAATTGAACCTAGTTAAATCTTTCATCTTCTTTTAATCTCCCAACTAGTATTAGAATCTGAGTGATGCTCAATCCATTAATTTTAATTAGTCGTTGCAAATCATTTTCTTATCTATGCGAGCAAATAAAATCAAATGATTTTTACAAATTACAACGATATATAATATCCACACACAATACACAAAATATATTTATAAATGTTCTAAAATATCTTTATGACGCTATTGGTTTATTACAGGACATATTTATGATGGTAAATCATAAACTATTATAATATTTTATAAGATAATCTAACCGATAAAATCTTCATAAAAGATATTACGTGATAAGA